>CM077671.1:130732273-132064773 GCA_039707655.1 Elymus sibiricus
TTGGAGGTGCATCTTCAATCATCAGCACTCCTTCGAGTGGTGCAGTCGGTGAAGCTCGTACTTCGTCTTCGGGAATAGGAGACATGAGAGCGCGAGGGCCTCGACGAAGACGTTTGAGTGGGGAAGTGCGAGTGGTGGCGTCAATCTCCTCTGGAGCAAATGGAGATTCTGGCGAGGCGGACACTGGTGGGAAGAAGGGTGGTGATGGTGTACCGGGTTCAGCTTCAGTAACTTTCGGCCGGAGGGGAGTCCCAATATCCACAAAGTCACTTGTTGGCTGTGGGGAGGAATCCATTGGCATGTCCACCTGTGGAACATGTTCTGGCTCAACATTAGCTTCAGGACCAATGTCGTCATGAGCAAAGTCTTCAGCTGCTGCAGTGTCTTCAGCAGCTGGGGTATCTTCTGGAATCTGAGTCTCTGTGGAAGCAGACTCATGCAGAACAACTCTTCTTTCTAAGTTCTCTGAGGCGGGAGGTGCCACAGAGATTGGCTTGATGAACAATGGTTCTTGATGAGGAGCTGTGGTTGATGTTGGAGCAGGAGGAGGAACGGGTGGTTCTGAAGACTTTGATTTTCTTGTCTTCAACCTCTTCAGAGGTTGGGCTTTAGAGGCAGCTGCCTTGCGTTTCTTGGCTTCAGCTTCAGCTTTCTTGGTCTTCTTGCTATCAGCAGCAGAGGAAGATGGAGGTGCACGAGGACTAGAGAAGCCAGCTGGAAACTCAATGCCACGACGCACAGACGGTGTAGGGGAAGGCACATCCGAAGACATCGAAGCTTGCCTGGAGCGTGCAATGACTTTGGGAGCAAGTGCAGGCTGGCCAAGTGCTTTTCTCTTCAGCATGTCATTGTGAGTCTGGACCATGATTGCAGTCTTCCGCTTGAGGCGCGCAAGGGCGCCCTTGACAGCTTCACATCGCTTCTTGAAGGCTGCCTTGAGATCTGTCATCATTAGCTGATATCCCTTGATCTGCTCGGCGTTGAGTCTGTGCACATTTTGCTTGAAGAGCTCCTTTTCATGGCTGATCTTGGCCTCCATTTGCTTGGCCTTCTGAGCCACAGTCAGTTCCTCGTTCACAAGACCTTGGAACGTGACACTCAGGCCAATTGGGAGCTGAAGTGCATCGATGCTGAGAGAGGGATTGGCAAACCATTCATCAATGAAGTGTTCAAAGATGACAGGATCAAACAGAGGTAAGTCTTCGAGCTTCTTGGCTTCCTCTTCTTTCTGCTGGATGAGCCTAGCTAAGGCTTCATCGTCAAACTCATCGTCAGACAGTTCAATCATGTTTGATGCGTCCATTAGTGACAAGGTAGGCTTCGGACCTCTGGATGCAACAGCTTTCCTTTTCATACGCCTATGAAGGCGATCTTCGTCCTCAGGCTCTTCTGGATTATCTATGGGAGAGCGTGAAGCCTGAGGTGAGTGATCAGATGGTTTGGGAGGCTTTAAAACCTTGGGCTTTGAAGCTTTTGACCTCTTCAGAGGCTTCGGCCTTGGGGCTGGTGGACGCTCATCATCATCATCATCATCATCAGAGTCAGACTGTTGAGGATCGGTGCCACGAATGCTCGACGGATGAGGATTGCTAGGCATTGGGGGCCTGAGCATGCATGGATAGAAGCCCATATTGATGGCTTCTGCCTTTGTCTTCGGATGAAGATTTCTGTATACAATATCTGTCCAAGGTGCCTTCTTAGCACATTTTGCAGCATACTCAGCAGTCACAAATTGGTAATTGAACCATTCCTCACTCCAATATCTTCGAATCCATTGGATTCGATTTTTGCGTTGTGTATATATTTCTCCCTCATCTGACTTGTATTGCTCATAAAGAACAGGAGGAAGATCTTTGGCAGTATTTTTGCGTCTCTGCTTCCCTCCCTTCTTGACTGGATTGTTATCGGCCATTGGCTTCGACAAAGGCTTCAGCAAAGGCTTCATAGGATTGTGCAAGTGTGAGCACGCACCAGAGGATTCCAGATGAATATGCAAATAGTCTGCAAATGAATTCAGACTATGAGATCCTAGTGATTTTGCTGTGGACATGTACTTGTGAAAGAGTTAGAGACGCGAGGGAAGAGGAGAGGTCATATGCATTCTCAGAAGATTTGGAATATAGCACTGTGTTTAGAAGACATTGACCTTATACCGAAGACATTCACTTCTATAGAGAATATGGTGATTTCAGATTTGTACAAGTCCAAGGATTCGTACAAGTGAGGAATCAAACCAATTTTCAGACCACAATATGAACATATTTGGCAAGAATAGATCTAGATCTAGATGCGGTTGAGTGGAAGGTGAAGAAACAACAACCGACAAATTTCAGTAAGAATTTTAGATCAAAGCACGCGGTTGAAAGCACATTTGCTCCCTTGGTGGTTTTGGTAATTAATAACAACATATAAGTCATTGGACTAATGTTTCCACTAAGTATATTTCAGGAAAAGTTCAATGACAGGATTGGCAAAAGGATTGTGGAGATTGTGAAATACCCCAAGATGCAAGGAAATGGATTGGCAAAGCTTCAAGGAAGAGGACTCTACATTTTACTTTGTGAGAAATCACTTTGAGTCCATAGGAAAGCCAATACTATTAAAAGGGGGTAAGGTTTTGTTGGTGAACAATATGCTCATACGTGCACAAGTGATACTCACCAAAAACACCCACAAGCTCCTCCACAAAAAGTCTGTCAAAGCCAAATATTCAAAATCAGACAGACTCAGCCAAACCCTAGCCACTTCGGTGCAATCGATTCCATTCCGGTGCCACCGAGTTTGGGTTGCCAACTTTCTGTTACGCAAATTCACAATATCGGTACCACCGAGATTGTTGGATCAGCATCACCGAGATTGGGCAATCTGACCGTTGGTCACCTTATCGGTGCAACCGAGTTTCATATATCGGTCTCACCGAGATTCAAAAGTTGCCACCTTTTGGTCACTTTGGTACCACCGAGATTAACACATCGGTGTCACCGAGTTGGTCATTTTGTGTGTAACGGTTGGATTTTTGGGGATGCCTATATATACCCCTTCACCACCACCTACTCGAAAGAGAAGCACTCAGAACTATTCCATACTTGCCCCATCCAGTTTTCTGAGAGAGAACCACCTACCCTTGTGTTGAGGTCAAGATCATCCACCCCAACCATATGGATCTTGATTTCTAGCCTCCCCAAGTTGCTTTCCACCAATCCCATCTCTTCCACCAAACCAAATCTGTGAGAGAGTGATTGTGTGTTGAGGAGTCTATCATCTTGAAGCACAAGAGCAAGGAGTTCATCATCATTGCCGAGCCTATTACCTTTTGGAGGGTGGTGCCTCCTAGATTGGTTAGGTGTCGCTTGGGAGCCTCCTACTTCGTGTTGTGGAGTTGAACCAAGAAGTTTGTAAGGGCAAGGAGATTGCCTACTTTGTGAAGATCTACCCATAGTGAGGCTAGTCCTTCGTGGACGGAAGCCGTTATGGAATAGTCAAGGTTGCTACTTCGTGGACCCTTATGGGTGGAGCCCTCCGTGGACTCTCGCGACCGTTACCCTCCGTGGGTTGAAGACTCCATAAACGTGGACGTACAATAGCACCACCTATCGGAACCACGGGAAAAATCATCGTGTCTACAATTGCGTTTGATCCTCCTACCCTTCCTTTACTACTCATGCTTGTTGTTACTTTCCGCTGCTATACTCTTAGACTTGCATGTGTAGGGTGTACTTGACTTGCCATGAATGTTAAAACTGCCAACTCTAAAATTTGGGAAAAGGTAGAATTTTTATTTGGTCAAGTAGTCTAATCACCCCCCCTCTAGACATACTTTCGGTCCTACAAGTGGTATCAGAGCTTTGGTCTCCATTGCATTGGTCTCACAACCTAGGAGAGTATGGCGTCTAGTAAGGGAAATTATCACCGTAGAGGTCCGTACTTTGATGGCACAAATTTTGCTAGTTGGAAGCACAAAATGAAAATGCATATTCCTGGTCATAACCCCGCTGCTTGGGCTGTTGTTCGTGTTGGCTTGCAAGGTGAATTCTTTACGGATGGAAAGGAACCGGATCGTGAAGCGATCGCGGATGAGTTGAAGATGTTACAATACAACGCTCAAGCATGTGACATTCTCTTCAACTGCGTATGCCCTGAAGAATTCAACTAAATCAGCCGTCTTGAGAATGCAAAAGAGATTTGGGATACTTTGGTTGATATGCACGAAGGAACCGAGTCCGTGAGAGAATCCAAGTTAGATGTTCTTCAAAGTCAGCTTGACAAGTTCAAGATGAAGGATGGTGAAGGAGTCGGAGAGATGTACTCTAGGCTAGCTCTCATCACCAATGAGATTGCCGGCTTAGGAAGCGAAGAAATGACCTACAAATTCATCATCAAGAAGATACTTAGAGCTTTGGATGAGAGATACGACACCGTGTGCACATTAATCCAAATGATGCCCAACTACAAAGATCTCAAGCCTACGGAAGTCATTGGAAGGATTGTTGCTCATGAGATGACACTCAAAGACAAAGAAGAGCTTCACAACAAGTCTAGCGGTGCTTACAAAGCCACAAGTGATGCTCCCGCAACTTGAAGCGACAACCTTGTCACCAATGAAGAGATAAGCCTCATGGTCCAGAAATTCAACAAGTTCTACAAGAATAGAGGCAAAGAGAGAAGCTCCAACTCAAGATATGATGAGAAGCATTCGTCAAGTCGTGACCGCAATTGCTACAATTGTGGGAAGCCCGGACACTACTCCAATAAGTGCACGGCTCCCTACAAACGAAGAGAAGAGTCACCAAGAAGACGAAGCTCAAGGAATGAATCACCTCAAAGAGAGAGAAGGAGTAGAGATGATCATTATGAACGAAGACACTCAAGGAAAAGTAGGGATTCGGAGAAGAAGGACAAGTATACCAAGAGCTACACAAGAAGGAAACATCAAGTTCATGTTGGTGAATGGGTTTCCGGCTCCGACTCCGACAACAACTCCGAGAGAAGCTATCACTCCGACTCCGACTATAGTCAAGATGATGGTGTTCCCAGAATTGCTCTAGTGACTACCAACTCCCATGATCTATTTGACTCACCAAATGAAGGGAGTGGAAGTTGCATCATGGCTAAAGGCCCCAAGGTATCACACCCCGAGTATCTTGATTTCAATAGTGATGAAGATGATTTACTTTGTGATGATGACTTGCTCTTTGATAAAACTAGTGATGTTAGTCAAAGTGAACTTGATAATTCTCATGCTAGTCAAGATAAGTCAATTGATGATGATAAGATGAAAATAGAAGAACTGACTAAAGAACTAAACACTCTTAAGTTAGCTCATGAATCTACTCTCGAAGATCATAGAGAGCTTGTAAGAACTCATGAGAATCTACGCTTCGAGAAGCTCAACTTGGAGCAAGAGCATGAGTTTCTTAAACCTATCAATGATGATCTCCGAAAGAAGACTTCATCTTATCTAGCCAAACGACTACTCATGTCTACATTCATGCCACAAGTTAAATCTAAGCAAACTAGTAACAAAGGCAAGAAAGGTTCTTCATCTAGTAGCAACAATAAAAATGCTAAACCTAATGATGTTGCTTCTAGTAGTTCTATTGATTCCACTAATGATGATTCTCTTAGCCAAGTTACACTTGAGCAAGAAAATGCTTTATTGAAAGGAATTATAGAAAAAGGTATCTACAAGAGTCTTGCCGGGTGTAAGCAATTTGAGGAAATTGTACGCAAGCACGGAGGATACCGAAAGAACCATGGTGTTGGCTACTTCAATGCAAATGGAGTTGAATGGGAAGAAGGTCAATACCCCAAGCCCAAGTTTGTTCCTCAAAAGGAGAAGTATGAAAATACTCTTCCCAAGGGGACAAACACTCAAGATGACCTTCCACCACAAGACCACAAGCTCAAGGGCAAGAACAAGCTTCAAGAGGACATTGACTCATATGAAGATGAATCCCTAGCTTTGGTGGAGTGGGTTCCCAAGGCTACTTCAAGCTCAACTTCTACAAAGGCTACTTCAACACCAAGGATCCCCATCAACTTGATGTGGGTCCCCAAGAAGAAGAACTAGAGAGTTCTTGAGGGGTGACTCCGCCAATGAAATTCACTCACATTCATTATTGGCAAGAATTATTTGCAATCAACATCAACTCTATGCAATAGTTCAAGGAGTCACACATTCCCTCAAAGGTAAGCAAGGGACAAGGTAATCAACAAATCAATGGACATCATTACACATGCTTTGCACTCCATGTCCATAGATATCCTTGTGTTTGTCTCTTGTGTGTTGGGACTAACCCATGTAGGTGAGAAGAGTAAGGAAACAACAAGGATGCTCCCAACTCTTGGTGATCTTCATCAACCCTGAGCATCCACCACTACCTCACCAACATGAAGTCTTCATCGACAAAACCCAAGGTTAGTTTATCCCTCTTATGGGGGGATGTCACATCAAGGGGAAGCTTTACTCTAAGACTTGAGTCAAAGCATCTCTTAGTATGTGACAACATTAAATGCTTTATGTAAAAGTGGTAACCCCACTTGTGCTTAAATGATGAGTATGACCTATGATCAAGTATTCTTACTTGGCTCCTAAGTCAAATACTCATATATAGATGACTTCGTCATCGCCATAGTGCTTGTTAGATGCTAGTATGTATGTGCATGTATGACATGATTTCATTTGACATCTTATTGTGTGAGCATGTTGGTCTGCATTTATTTTCCCATTCGAGGACATCCAATTGTTGCTATTTGGTTTTTGATTTATCTTTTGCCAATTGGATGCACAAGAATGCCTAGGACCACTCTCTAGCTATCTATGCTTTCTCACCTCATATTCCATTCATGCTGCATCACAAAATTTGAACAAGTACTTTTCGATCCCTCTGTGTGTGGAGCACTCAGAGTTCCGTATCGACAAGGACTGACCATTAAAACCTCCCCAGTGCAACTCAGTGGAACCAACCCACAATTCTCGGTGACACCTATGCACCCTATATCCAGATGCTCATAAATTCCAAGTTGGAGAAGCACATCTTTGCTTTGGACAGACCCCACTTGCCCCTACAGCCAGATCTCGAGGACAACATTGTGGTGATGGACCCAGAACATCCCACATCAGCTGCAGCTCAGGCAGAGGCAAAGGCAGCTAGAGCCACTAGTGCTCAGGTCCCTAGATCCAGGAACGAGCAAATGGATCTTTTGATCTCATCAGTTCAGGGCATGCAGAAGGACATTAAGGACATTTTGGACAACCAAAACAGTCTAGTCAGGATATTTGAGAATAGGATCGAGACCCTTAATGATAAGGTGGATGGGCTGACTAAGACAGTCAATGAGCTCAAGAAGGAAGTTGACTCTGTGCCTATTCCTCAGACTTCTGATGATGATGATGAGGATGACTGACCTCTCCGGCCAAGCACACAGTTCACTACCCAGGCCAAATCAGCCACCGTGCCAGCTCCAGACTTGAGGCCCTCTTCATCAGCTCCTGCATCTGCCTCCTCAGCTCCATCAGCTTCAGTTCCTCCAGCTGCCACTCCAACTCCATCCATGACATCAGCTGAGATCTTCGCCGACGCTGTTCTCTCGACTCCTTCATCAACAACCGGAGGAGATCAGCCCAAGAACGCTTAGATATATGCCTTTGAACTTTTTTGGTAACTTATTGCCAAAGGGGGAGAAGTGTATATAGATCTTTAGGCTTCGAGTGAGAGAGTGTTTGGTTTTTATTGCTTTTTCAAAAACAATTGGTCTTTTGGTTGCTTGTGATACACGTTTGTTAGTGTTTTGATCATACGCTTAATGTGTACTACTATTTCCTATCATTATGCTACTAATGAGATGATCTTTCACCTTTGCTTGATTATGTTGTGCTATGATATTAACTCTTATTATTCTCGCACACCACCAAGTTGTATATGACATGGAAGAAGTGCCCCATGTACCTAATCGATTGTGCATTTGCATTCAAACACAAATTTAAAATAGTGCACAAATTTAGGGGGAGCTCTTGCTTATCACATACTTCTCAAAGCGACGATTATATTCATTGATTATATCTTTGTCGAAGCTTTGATCTATATGTTGTCATCAATTACCAAAAAGGGGGAGATTGAAAGCACATTTGCTCCCTTGGTGGTTTTGGTAATTAATAACAACATATAAGTCATTGGACTAATGTTTCCACTAAGTATATTTCAGGAAAAGTTCAATGATAGGATTGGCAAAAGGATTGTGGAGATTGTGAAATACCCCAAGATGCAAGGAAATGGATTGGCAAAGCTTCAAGGAAGAGGACTCTACATTTTACTTTGTGAGAAATCACTTTGAGTCCATAGGAAAGCCAATACTATTAAAAGGGGGTAAGGTTTTGTTGGTGAACAATATGCTCATACGTGCACAAGTGATACTCACCAAAAACACCCACAAGCTCCTCCACAAAAAGTTTGTCAAAGCCAAATATTCAAAATCAGACAGACTCAGCCAAACCCTAGCCACTTCGGTGCAACCGATTCCATTCCGGTGCCACCGAGTTTGGGTTGCCAACTTTCTGTTACGCAAATTCACAATATCGGTACCACCGAGATTGTTGGATCAGCGTCACCGAGATTGGGCAATCTGACCGTTGGTCACCTTATCGGTGCAACCGAGTTTCATATATCGGTCTCACCGAGATTCAAAAGTTGCCACCTTTTGGTCACTTCGGTACCACCGAGATTAACACATCGGTGTCACCGAGTTGGTCATTTTGTGTGTAACGGTTGGATTTTTGGGGATGCCTATATATACCCCTTCACCACCACCTACTCGAAAGAGAAGCACTCAGAACTATTCCATACTTGCCCCATCCAGTTTTCTGAGAGAGAACCACCTACCCTTGTGTTGAGGTCAAGATCATCCACTCCAACCATATGGATCTTGATTTCTAGACTCCCCAAGTTGCTTTCCACCAATCCCATCTCTTCCACAAAGCCAAATCTGTGAGAGAGCGATTGTGTGTTGAGGAGTCTATCATCTTGAAGCACAAGAGCAAGGAGTTCATCATCATTGCTGAGCCTATTACCTTTTGGAGGGTGGTGCCTCCTAGATTGGTTAGGTGTCGCTTGGGAGCCTCCTACTTCGTGTTGTGGAGTTGAACCAAGAAGTTTGTAAGGGCAAGGAGATCGCCTACTTCGTGAAGATCTACCCATAGTGAGGCTAGTCCTTCATGGACGGAAGCCGTTATGGAATAGTCAAGGTTGCTACTTCGGGGACCCTTATGGGTGGAGCCCTCCGTGGACTCTCGCGACCGTTATTCTCCGTGGGTTGAAGACTCCATAAACGTGGACGTACGATAGCACCACCTATCGGAACCACGGGAAATATCATTGTGTCTACAATTGCGTTTGATCCTCCTACCCTTCCTTTACTACTCATGCTTGTTGTTACTTTCCGCTGCTATACTCTTAGACTTGCATGTGTAGGGTGTACTTGACTTGCCATGAATGTTAAAACTGCCAACTCTAAAATTTGGGAAAAGGTAGAATTTTTATTTGGTCAAGTAGTCTAATCACCCCCCTCTAGACATACTTTCGGTCCTACAGCAGTGAAAATGGATATTTATTTACCGCGATGACGAACATGATGAACAACTCGATGAGGCAAAGAAGCCGAGCTGTTCGATCTGCCTCACCCTAACTTGGTGGAGGCAGACAGCTACGGCGGCGGCGAGCGGAGGATGAACGCGGCCGGCGTGAGTACGTCGTCGGAGAAGGCGTGGCAGCTAAGCAATTTGTCTCCGGCGGCGATGGAATCCAGCGACGGCGCTAGGGTTTTGAGCACGTGGGTGGCATAGGAAGGGGAAAGTAATAATGGAAGGGGGGTTAGCTTGTATTTATAGGGTGTGGAGACCTCCAAACAAGTTGGAAGGATATGCCCCGGACTCCTCGGCTTATGTGGGTACGTGGCATACATGCAAACCACCTGACAACCCACTACCATAATCGAAGCGGCGGCGACGGAGTTGTTTGCTAATTATGTGGAGACAGTTGAGATTTGAGAATTAAATATGTGGTTGATTTGTGTTCTGCTGTCAAGGACACAAAGAAGACAGTCAACACGTGTCAATATAGAATGCATATGACTGGATTAGAACAGACTTGGACGAGGAAGAATAGAAAAGAATGTCGGGTCCGATCACATTTGCCTAGGAAAAAGTTGAAGACAAAGCTATAGGACAAATGCTGTATAGGACAAAGCTCCAATCCAAATGTAGATCTGCAAATATTTTTCAACTGAACCATATAAAACTTTGTTCTGAAGACATTCAACTCTCGAAGACATGTGAAGGATATTAGTTAAAAACCAATCAGATGAAAAGAAGTAATGTCTTCGAGTTTGGTTGGTAGCGTTACCCACCGTATAAGAATGTTTGACTCAAACATGGCGCACAATTATCGTGGCGCTCTGAAGTCATATTCTTCGTTAATGTATTCACACTCAGATTGTAAGTCTTCATGAGTTGAAGACATACGTTACTTCGTGTGTTGTGCATCAAAGTCATCAACATGCATAAGCGTTAGGATGTATTCCCATTCAAAGGACATTTGAGGATTCTAAGATATTTAGCTCACACCGCAACTTGCAAAACCTCTTCTCATCCAAAGACTTCGTGAAGATATCTGCCAGTTGATCTTCGGTGTCAGCATGCTTGATGTTGATGTCGCCCGTCATCACATGATCCCGAAGAAAATGATGTAGTATCTGAATGTGCTTTGTCTTCGAATTTTGTACGGGGTTGTGGGAGATCTTGATGGCACTCTCATTGTCGCAGTAGAGAGGTACATGCTTCAGGTTGATGCTGTAGTCCTTGAGTGTCTGCTTCATCCAGAGAAGCTGAGTGCAGCATGCGCCAGCAGCAATGTATTCGGCTTCGGCAGTGGAGAGTGAAACACAGTTCTGCTTCTTCAAAGACCAACACACTAAAGATCGTCCCAGAAAGTGACAAGTGCGTGATGTAGACTTGCGATCAACTCTATCGCTAGCGAAGTCAGAATCTGAATAGCCAATCAGCTCAAACTTCGAACCCTTTGGATACCATAATCCTAGTGTTGGGATGTGAGCCAGATATCTAAGTATTCGCTTCACAGCAAGGTGATGCGACTCCTTTGGTGCCGCTTGAAATCGGGCGCACATGCAAACGCTAAGCATTATATCTGGCCTGGATGCACATAAGTACAATAAAGATCCAATCATGGAGCGATATACCTTCCGATCGAAATCTTTACCATTTTCGTCAGTGCAGAGGTGTCCATTGGTAGGCATTGGCGTCTTGTAACCTTTGGCTTCATTCATGCCAAATTTCTTGAGGCACTCTTTGAGGTACTTCTCCTGGGATATGAAGATGCCATTTGGTTGTTGTCGAATTTGAAGCCCTAGGAAGAATTTTAGTTCTCCCATCATCGACATTTGATATTTTTCTTGCATCATATTAGTAAACTCATCACTGTATTTGTTGTTAGTACAGCCGAAGATAATGTCGTCCACATATATTTGGCATACAAACAGTTCATCATCATAGGATTTAGTGAAGAGAGTGGGATCGAGTGAACCAGGTTTGAAGCCTTTCTTCTTGAGGAATTCCTTGAGTGTGTCATACCAAGCTCTTGGTGCTTGCTTGAGGCCATAGAGTGCCTTGTTGAGCTTGAAGACTTTGTCCGGATGCTTTGGATCTTCAAACCCTGGGGGATGAGCAACATATACTTCTTCCTCAATCTTACCATTGAGGAATGAACTTTTGACATCCATTTGATATAAGCATATGTCATGATGGTTAGCATAAGCCCGCAGTATACGAATGGCTTCGAGTCTAGCGACAGGTGCAAAGGTTTCACCGAACTCAATACCCTCAACCTGTGTGTAACCTTGGGCCACAAGTCTGGCCTTGTTTCTGACGACTTGGCCGGACTCATCTTGCTTGTTGTGGGAGATCCACTTGGTACCGATGATGTTGTGCTTCCTTGGATCAGGACGCTTTACAAGCTCCCACACATTGTTCAGCTCGAACTGGTGAAGCTCTTCCTGCATGGCTTGAATCCATTCCGGTTCCTTGAAAGCTTCATCTACTTTTGTGGGTTCTGTGATAGATACAAAAGCAAAGTGCCCACAAAAGTTAGCCAGTTGAGTAGCTCTTGAGCGAGTAAGTGGACCTGGTGCATTTATGCTGTCAAGCATTCTCTCAATTTGGACTTCATTTGCCACACGTGGATGAGTAGGGTGAAGACTTTGTTCGGGCTGCTGAGTATTCTCTTCATCAGCAGCATTGTCTTCGGGTTCAGCATTGTCTTCGCGCTGAGTAGATGGAGGAATGATGACTTCTTCTACAACTACTGGTTCTTCAGGCACAATTTCTCCGGTGCCCATCAGTCGAATAGCTTCATCAGGAGGTGGTTCATCTAGCACAGGAGGCAGGTGCTCTCTTTGCGAGCCATTAGTTTCATCGAATCACACGCCTATAGTGTCAACAACCTTGTTGTGAAGGATGTTGAAGACTCTGTAGGTGTGCGAATCCTTTCCATAACCAAGCATGAAACCCTCATGTGCTTTCGGTGCAAATTTAGAAGTGTGGTGTGGATCCCTTATCCAACATCTTGCACCGAAGACTTTGAAATAACTTTCATTGGTTTCTTACCAGTGAGAAGCTCATATGATGTTTTCTTGAAGAACTTGTGAAGATAGACTCTGTTGATGATGTGACATGCAGTATCAATGGCTTCAGGCCATAGCTTCTGTGGTGTCTTGTATTCATCAAGCATGGTGCGAGCCATCTCAATAAGAGTCCTATTCTTGCGCTCCACAACACCATTCTGCTGGGGAGTATATGGAGCAGAGAACTCATGAGTGATGCAAAGGGTATCAAGAAAGGTGTCCAGGCCTGTGTTCTTGAATTCAGTGCCGTTGTCACTCCTGATGTGCTTGATCTTGATGTTGTAGTTGTTCATACACCTATTTGCGAAGCGCCTGAAGACATCCTGCACTTCAGTTTTGTACGGAATGATATGCACCCAAGTGAATCAAGAATAGTCATCAACGATCACGAAGCCATATAGATTTGCAGTGGTAGAGAAGGTGGAATAGTGAGTAGGGCCAAATAAGTCCATGTGTAGCAGCTCGAAGGGACGTGAGGTCGTCATGATAGTCTTCGAGGGGTGTTTGGCCCTGGTCATTTTCCCGGCTTCACAGGCACCACACAGGTGGTCCTTCTTGAACTTGACACCCTCGACGCCAATGATCAGCTTCTTCTTGGCGAGTGTGTGCAAGTTCCTCATCCCAGCATGCCCTAGCCTTCTGTGCCATAGCCAGCACTCCGAAGCTTTTGCTAGAAGACATGAGGCAACCTGTGGTCCTGCAGAGAAGTCTACCATGTACAAGTCACCTCTTCGAAAACCATCGAAGACTTTGGTTTTGTCAGAGGCCATTAGTACCACACATCGAAATTTGCCGAAGATGACAAGCATATCTAAGTCACAGAGCATTGAGACAGACATCAAGTTGTAACCAAGGGATTCGACAAGCATGGCGTTTTCCATGTGCTGGTCCCTTGAGATAGCAACTCTACCTAGCCCCAGCACTTTGATGCAGCTCTTGTTGGCAAAGATGATGTGATCTTTTGTTGGAGGTCGTAGAGTTTGCTCCATCAATAGGCTTCGGTCACCAGTCATATGACTTGTGCATCCACTGTCCATAATCCATTCGGTGGCATGGGATTTGTCTTCCTGCATTGAGAATTAGTCGAGTTCACCAAAGCATGTAAGAGTAACATTCTATGATGAAGATGTAGCAAAAGACAGTGGTAGGTATTCTGAACGAGGTATGCATTAATTCTCTTGCGTTTAGACAAGAATATTTTTGGGTCCCCAGAGATGATCTTCGGGATAGGCTTCGTCCTATCTGGAGACCCGATGCTGCATAGAAGATATTAGTTCTTCTTAACCACCCACATGCAAAGGGGTAGCTTAGAAGCAATGAGACGTAAGGCAGCATCAAAGAATTTAGGCAAAGATGTCCTAATAGCACGTTTCACAGGAGGGTTAGTGTACTCAAATGAATAAGCAGAGAAATTCTTTGTTGGATGAACGTAGCGGTTCATGCCATTGTGTACATATTCATGAGTCATCTGAGTCTTTTCCTGCGAAACAGAATGGTTAGTGCCATTGCATGAAGTCGTGTGTCTTCTCGAAGACATTGATCTAGGGTTTGTCTTCTTCTTGGGAGATGTCGTCAAGACATTCACGCGAAGCTTCTCTAGAAGACATTTGGGAACCCAGATCTTCTTCATAGGTGAACCATTCCTGCAGTTAGTTCCAATAAATCTGGCAAACACTTCACCATTTTGACATTTGAACAGTTTATAATTGGAATCAAAGGATTCATCAATAATGAGAGGATTCGCACAGTTGAAGCCAGATAATGTGGAAGGATGAACTAAAGGACCTTTTGCAGCAACCCATGTGGTTTTGGGGTACTGCTCAGGTGTCCAGTTGGATCCATCAACATTGAGGTTTCTTTCGAAACCAACACCCTCTTTCCTAGGGTTTTTGTTCAGTATAGTCTTCTTCAGGACATCACAAAGAATCTGATGCCCTTTCAGACTCTTGTACATGCCAGTTTCAAGCAATGTCTTCAACCTGTCATTGTCATCAGTGATAGCAGTGGCTTCCTCAGATGAGGGGTTAGGTGCCACAGATACAGTTGAAGATAAAGCATTTTCAGAAGCATTTGAACATTCAGCAGTTGAGTCATTAGCTTCACGTGCAATACACTTTAAGCATGGAGCATCAAATTCATCCTGAGCGGTACTGATATGCTCTGCTAGGAGTGAGTCATTTTCCTTCCGTAGGTCATCAAGTGCTTCCCTCAACTTATCTAGATCAATCTTCTTCTGAAGATATTCAAGAGAAAGCTTTTCATGATCAGTTGAGAGGGCATCATGACGACTTTGGAGATCCTCAAACCTTGAACGAAGACTACGCATGTCTTCAGCCATAGTTTCGTTCAGACTCATCTCTTCGCGTAGCAGGTCATCGCTTTTCTCTAGAGTAGTTTGCATTTTCTCCATGGCATGTTGTTGCTTGGTGGCAATTTTTACAAGTTTAGCATAGCTAGGTTTCTTGTCATTATCAGATTCAGCTTCAGATTCAGAGTCATGAGGTGAGGATTTTGAGGATACCTTGGAGGCTTTTGCCATGAAGCAGTAGGCTGGAGTAGCATCATCATCACCGGCTTCGTTGTTGAAGAATGAATCATTGTCTTCGGGTTCGAAGACAGAGGTGGAGAGATATTCCGAAGCCATTGTTAATCCAGCTACTTCATCGTCAGATTCCTCCTCAGATGCTTCCTCAACTTCTGAACCAGATTTAGACTGTTAATCCATCTCCTTTCCAATGAATGCATGTGCCTTGCCAGATGAACTCTTCATGTGTGATGAAGACTTTGCATACTTCTTCTTCTTGTCATCGGAGTCATAGTCCTTGCTCTTCTTCTTGGATTCCTTCTCCCATCGAGGACAATCAGCGATGAAATGGCCAACTTTCTTGCACTTATGACAGGTTTGCTTCTTGTTGTCTTTGGAAGACATTTCACCAGACCTCTTGGAATCGCATTTTGAAGATTTTGTGTAGCGCTTTGACTTGGCAAGTTTCCGAAACTTTCTGACAAGCAAAGCGAGTTCTTTTCCAAAGTCTTCAGCACCATCAGAACTGCATTCAGAGTTGTCTTCAGACGAAGACACAACTTTGGCCTTCAATGCACGGGAGCGACTGTAGCTTGGTCCGTAGATATCTCTCTTCTCAGCTTGTTGGAACTCGTGAGTGTTTAATCTCTCGAGGATATCGGCAGGATCCAAACTCTTGAAGTCAGGGTGCTCTTGGATCATTAGTGCGAGAGTATCAAAGGAACTGTCAAGTGATCTGAGTAGCTTCTTCACGACTTCATGTTTGGTGATATCAGTGGCGCCAAGTGCATTTAGCTCATTTGAGATGTCAGTGAGTCGATCAAATGTGAGCTGTACGTTCTCGTTGTCAAGTCTCTTGAAGCGGTTGAACAGGTTGCGAAGCACATCAACACGAGAGTCTCTTTGAGATGAGACACCTTCATTCACCTTGGACATCCATTCCCAGATTTGCTTAGCAGTGTTAAGTGCACTCATATGACCATACTGTCCTTTGGTCAGATGACCACAGATGATGTTCTTGGCAGTGGAGTCGAGTTGAGCGAACCTCTTCACATCAGCAGCAGTAACACCTTGGCCAACATCATGAATGCCCGCCATGACGACATACCATAGGTCGTTGTCAATGGCTTCGAGATGCATGTGCATCTTATTCTTCCAGTAGGGGTAGTCAGTGCCATCGAAGACTGGGCACGCAACGGAGACCTTGATTATCCCTGCAGTCGACATAGCTAAAACTCCATGGCGGTTAAACCGAAACACAGAACAAGGGAGTACCTTGCTCTGATACTAATTGAAAGTGCTAGTAATCGACTAGAGAGGGGGGTGAATAGGCAATTTTTATAAAAGTCTTCGAAATAGGGAATGTATTCGAATAGAGCGGAAACGTAAACATGATCAGGTAGGCATATAATCAAGAACCTAGTCTAGGCATGCATCACAGTGAAGACATACAGACAGGTTAAGCTTTAACATCATGCACAATAAGATGAGTTGAAGATAAACTTAGATAGTACGAAGATAAACAGCAGGCATGAATGTCTTTAGGACAAGTCTTCAGTGATGAACAAGGAAAGGCTTCACGATACAGAACAGGAATGTAAGAAAGTGAAGGATAGAACCAGTTGCTCGACGAAGACACGGTATTTGTTGGACCAGTTCCAGTTGCTGTGACAACTGTACATCTGGTTAGGGAGGCTGAGATTGAACTCAGAAGACCTCGTCTTCACCTTATTCCCCTTGAGCCGACGTCACTTAGACAGCGCCCAATCACTCTGGTAAGTCTTCAGGGGAGACTTCCGAAACCCGTACAAACTTGGTCACCCGGCAATCCACAATGACTCTTGGATTGCTCTAGACCCAGACGCCTAACCGTCTGGAAGATCACAATCTTCAAGTGTAATAAGTCTTCAGTTCTCTCAGAACAGAATGACTTCGATGATGCTCAAACACACTAGCTCTAGGTATTTAGGTGTATCCTCGCAGGATGTGTCTCTCTCAATGTCTTCGAGGTGGGTTGCTCCAAAACGACAACAGCCGTATCTCTCTCTGAGCAGCCACCTTCTTATGGTGGAGGGGGTGGGCTATTTATAGCCAGCGGGCAACCCGACCTGATATGACCGAAATGACCCTGGGTCAATGGCCAACCGACACGTGTCACAACGGTCGGATTTCAAACACACGCGGCAGCTTTACTTGGGCTACAAGTAAAGCTGATTCAACCAACTCTGGAACAGATTTTCTCTCATTGTCTTTGCTCGAAGACATAGGTATGGGTTGAGCATCATGTCAGCATCTGACTTCGATCACATCGACCCCACTTAACAGTACGGTGGTTCCTATGACTCAGGAAAGAAGAAACAAAACTACCAAAAGACTTCGTCTTCGCGTTTCATTGTCTTCGAACGAATGTCTTTGCTTAACACCAATGGCTTCAACCGTCATCAATGTCTTCGGACATTTTTGGGGGTCATCTTCGATGGCTAAACCGAAACTCCAGGGACTTCTCTCTGTGTTAACCTGTGAACTCTCACAAATACATTAGTCCCTCAACCACGTTTGTCTTCAATACTCCAAAACCAAACAAGGGTGGCACTAGATGCACTTACAGTGTGTCATACCAAGCTCTTGGTGCTTGCTTGAGGCCATACAATACCTTGTTGAGCTTGTAGACTTTGTCAGGATGCTTTGGGTCTTCAAACCCTGGTGGTTGAGCAACATATACTTCTTCCTCAATCTTACCATTGAGGAATGCACTTTTGACATCCATTTGATATAAGCATATGTCATGATGGTTAGCATAAGCAAGCAGTATACGTATAGCTTAGAGTCTAGCAACAGGTGCAAATGTTTCACCAAAGTCAATACCCTCAACCTGTGTGTAGCCTTGGGCCACCGGTCGAGTCTTGTTTCTGAATACTTGGCCAGACTCATCTTGCTTTTTGCGAAAGATCCACTTCGTGCCAATGATGTTGTGCTTCCTCGGATCAGGTCGCTTCACGAGTTCCCACACATTGTTGAGCTCGAACGGGTGAAGCTCTTCTTGCATGGCTTGAATCCATTCTGATTCCTTGAAAGCTTCATCTACTTTGGTGGGCTCTAAGATAGACACAAAAGCAAAATGCCCACAAAAGTTAGCCGGTTGAGTAGCTCTTGAACGAGTTAGTGGACCTGGTGCATTTATGCTGTCAAGCATTCTCTCAATTGGGACTTCATTAGCCACGCGTGGATGAGCAGGGCGAAGACTTTGTTCTGGCTTTTGAGCATTGTCTTCGTTAGTAGCATTGTCTTCAGGTTCAACATTGTCTTCGCGCTGAGTGGATGGGGGAATGATGACTTCCTCAACCTATGGTTCTTCAGGCATGATTTCTCTAGTGCCCATCAATCTGATAGCTTCGTCGGGTGGAAGTTCATCTAGCACAGGAGGTAGGTGCTCTCTTTGCGAGGCATTAGTTTCATCGAATCGCACATCTACAGTTTCAACAACTTTGGTGTGGAAAGTGTTGAAGACTCTGTAGGTGTGCGAATCCTTTCTGTAACCAAGCATGAAACCCTCATGTGCTTTCAGTGCAAACTTAGAAGTGTGGTGTGGATCCCTTATCCAGCATCTTGCACCGAAGACTTTTAAATAACTTACATTGGGTTTCTTACCGGTGAGAAGCTCATATGATGTTTTCTTGAAGAACTTGTGAAGATATACTCTGTTGATGATGTGACAAGCAGTGTCAATAGCTTCAGGACATAGCTTCCGTGGTGTCTTGTATTCATCAAGCATTGTGCGAGCCATCTCAATAAGAGTCATGTTCTTGCGCTCCACGACACCATTCCGCTGAGGTGTGTATGGCGCAGAGAACTCATGAGTGATGCCAAGAGTATCGCGATATGTATCCAGGCATGTGTTCTTGAATTCAGTGCCATTGTCACTCCTGATGTGCTTGATCTTGATGTTGTAGTTGTTCATACACCTGTTGGCAAAGCGCCTGAAGACATCCTGCACTTCTGTTTTATAGAGTATGATATGCACCCAAGTGAATCGAGAATAGTCATCAAAAATTACGAAGCCATATAGATTTGCAGTGGTAGAGAAGGTGGAATAGTGAGTAGGGCCGAATAAGTCCATATGTAGCAGCTTGAAGGGACGTGTGGTCGTCATGATTGTCTTCAAGGGATGTTTGGCCCTAGTCATCTTCCCGGCTTCACAGGCACCACAAAGGTGGTCCTTCTTGAACTTGACACCCTCGACGCCACTGATAAGCTTCTTCTTGGCGAGTGTGTGCAAGTTCCTCATCCTAGCATGTCCTAGCCTTCTATGCCATAACCAGCATTCCGAAGCCTTTGCTAAAAGACATGAGGCAACCTGTGGTCCTGCAGAGAAGTCTACCATATACAGATCATCTCTTTGAAAACCTTCGAAGACTTTGGTTTTGTCAGAGGCCATTAGCACAACACATCGAAATTTGCCAAAAATGACAAGCATATCTAAGTCACAGAGCATTGAGACAGACATTAAGTTGTAGCCAAGGGATTCGACAAGCATGACGTTTTCCATGTGCTAGTCCCTTGAGATAGCAACTCTACCTAGTCCCAATACTTTGCTGCTGCTCTTGTCAGCAAATACGATGTGGTCTTTTGTTGGAGGTCGAAGAGTTTGCTCCATCAATAGGCTTCGATCACCAGTCATATGACTAGTGCATCCACTGTCCATAATCCATTGAGTGGCATTTTATTTGTCTTCCTGCATTGAGAATTAGTCTAGTTCACCAAGGCATGCAACTGTAACATGCATTGATGAAGATATTGCAGTGCACAATTTGTACGAAGATATTGGACGATATGAATGGTAACACCATTCACATTATTTATCTTGCGTCCAGACAAGATTATTTTCGGGTCTCCAGAGATAATCTTCAAGATAGGCTTCATCCCATCTAGAGACCCGATGCTGCATGAAGATATTAGTTCTTCTTAACCACCCACATGCGTAGGGGTGGCTTAGAAGCAATAAGACGTAAGGCAGCATCAGAGAATTTAGGCAAAGATGCCCTAATAGCACGTTTCACAGGAGGGTTAGAATACTCAAATGAATATGCAGAGAAATTCTTAGTAGGGTGAACATATCGGTTCATGCCATAGTGCACATATTCATGAGGCTTTTCAACTCTACCCTGCGAAATATTGGTGTTAGAATGATCATATGAAGATTTGGGTCCATATGAAGATTTTTGTCCATATGAAGACTTTGATTTGGGGTGTGCCTTCTTCTTTGGAGGTGTCATGACATTGACTGGAAGCTTCTCAAGAAGATATTTGGGAACCCAAATCCTCTTCATAGGTGAGCCATCCCTGCAGTTAGTTCCAATGTACCTAGCAAACATTTCACCATTCATAGATTTGAACAACTTAGAGTTGGAGTCAAATGACTCATCAATGATGACAGGGTTAGCACAGTTAAAGCCAGATAATGTGGATGGATCCACTGAAGGGCCTTTTGCAGCAACCCATGTGGTTTTGGGATACTGCTCAGGTGTCTAGTAAGAACCATCAACATTGATGTTTCTGTCGAAACCCAAACCCTCTTTCCTAGGGTTTTTGTTCAAGATTGTCTTCTTAAGGACATCACAGAGAATTTGATGTCCCTTTAGTTTTTTGTACATGGCAGTTTCAAGCAGTGTCTTCAACCTGTCATTGTCATCAGGAATAGCAGTGGTTTCCTCAGATGAGGGGTTAGTCACCACAGATACAGTTGAAGATAATGCCTTATCAGAAGCATTTGAACATTCAATAGTTGAATCATTAGCTTCACGAGGAAGGCATTTTAAGCATGGAGCATTAAAGATATTCTCAAGATCAATCTTATTCTAAAGATGTTCGAGAGAAAGCTTCTCATGTTCAGTTGAGAGGGCATCATGACGACTTTGGAGATCCTCAAACCTTGAATGAAGACTACGCATGTCTTCAGCCATAGTTTCGTTCAGACACATCTCTTCACGTAACAGGTCATCGCTTTTATCTAGAGTAGTTTGCATTTTCTCCATGGCACTTTGTTGCTTGGTGGCAATTTTTACTAGTTTAACATAGCTAGGTTTCATGTCATCATTAGATTCAGCTTCGGATTTAGACTCATGACGTGAGGATTTTGAGGATACCTTGGTGGCCTTCGCCATGAAGTAGGTGACGTAGCTTGAGACTGCGTTGGTATTTCCCCAAAGAGGAAGGGATGACGCAGCACAGCGATGGTAAGTATTTCTCTCAGTTATGAAACCAAGGTATCGAACCAGTAGGAGGATCATGCAACACTATGTAAACAGCACCTGCACACAAAGAACAAATACTTGCAACCCGACGCGAAAGAGAGGTTGTCAATCTCTCCGCGGTAAAAAGATAGATTAGGTTGTAATTGATTGGATAGATAGATCTCGCAAGAACACCAAATAAAAGAGGCAAATAAAAAGTGCAGCAAGTTGTTTTGGTTTTTTTGGAATAATAGATCTGAAAACAAAAGCGACAAGAAGATAGATCGGAAAGCAATATGTTGGAAAAGTAGACCCGGGGGCCGTAGGATTCACTAGTGGCTTCTCTCATGAGTATAGCACACGGTGGGTGAACAAAATACTGTTGGGCAAGTGATAGAAAATCGAATAATCATGACGATATCCAAGGCAGTGATCATTATATAGGCATCACGTCCAAGATTAGTAGACCAAAACGATTCTGCATCTACTACTATTACTCCACACATCGACCGCTATCCAGCATGCATCTAGTGTATTAAGTTCAAGGAGAAATGGAGTAATGCAATAAGAACGGTGACATGATGTAGACAAGATCTATTCATGTCGAATAGACCCCATCTTGTTATCCTTAATAGCAATGATACATGCGTGCCTCGCTGCCCCTTCTGTCACTGGGAGAGGACACCGCAAGATCGAACCCATCACAAAGCACCTCTTCCCATGGCAAGAAAAGTTGATCTAGTTGGCCTAACTAAACCAAAGATTCAAAGAAAAAATACGAGGCTATAAGTAATCATGCATATAAGATATCAAAGAAGACTCAAATAATATTCATGGATAGAAACTAATCATGAACTCAAACTTCATCGGATCCCAACAAACACACCGCAAAAAGTCATTACATCAAATAGATCTCCAAGAGACCATTGTATTGAGAATCAAAAGAGAGAGAGGAAGCCATCTAGCTACTGCCTACGAACCCGTAGGTCTATGGTGGACTACTCACGCATCATCGGAGAGGCACCAATGAGGATGATGAACCCCTCCGTGATAGTGTTAGATTGGATCTCGCGGTTCTGGAACTTGCGGCGGCTGGATGTATTTTTCATCGACTCCCCTAGGGTTTTTGGAACATTTGGGTATTTATAGAGCTCAGAGGCGATGGAGGGGACTCCCGAGGTGGCCACAACCCACCAGGGCGCCGGGGGCCTCTGGCACGCCCTGGTGTCTTGTGGGCTGCCTGGGCCCCCTCTCGGGCACTTCTTTTGCTCTCTGGCTTTCTTCTGGTCCAAAAAAAATCTCCAAAAAGATTCATCGCGATTGGAGTCCGTTTGGTACTGATATTCCGCGAAGTAAAAAACAAGCAAAAAAACAACAACTGACACTTGGCACTGTGTCAATAGGTTAGTCCCAAAAAATGTTATAAAGTTGTGATAACCCACAAGTATAGGGGATCGCAACAGTTTTCGAGGGTAGAGTATTCAACCGAAATTTATAGATTCGACACAAGGGGAGCCAAAGAATTCTTGAGAGTATTAGCAGTTGAGTTGTCAAGTCAACCACACCTGGAGATTAAATATCTACAACAGAGTGATCACTAGCACAGTAATATGATAGTTTGATAGCAGTAGTGAAGGTAACAGTAGCGGTAACAGTAGTAGCAATAGTTTTATAGCAGTTGGAACATCAGCAGCAGCAATTGTAACTTAGCAAGAATAGTAAGTGGACAGCTCGTAGGCACTGGATCGGTAACTTGTTGGATGATATTCGTCATGTAACAGTCATAACCTAGGGCGATATAGAACTAGCTCCAGTTCGTCAATGTCATGTAGGCATGTATTCCGTAAATAGTCACACGTGCTTATGGAAAGAACTTGCATGAAATCTTTTGTCCTACCCTCCCGTGGCAGCGGGCTCCATAAGGAAACTAAGGGATATTAAGGCCTCCTTTTAATAGAGAACCAGAACAAAGCATTAACACATGGTGAATACATGAACTCCTCAAACTATGGTCATCACCGCGAAGTATCCCAAATATTTTCACTATGGGGTTGACGGATCATAACACGTAATAGGTGCATATGACAAGGCAAGATCGGATCCAGAACATAGATATAGAGATGATAACATAAACGGTTCAGATCTGAAATCATGGCACTCGGGCCCTAGTGACAAGCATCAGGCATAGCAAAGTCATAGCAACATCAATCTCAGAACATAATGGATACTAGGGATCAAGCCCTAACAAAACTAACTCGATTACATGATGAATCTCATCCACCTCACCGACCAGCAAGCCTATGAAGGAATTACTCACTCCCGGTGGGGAGCATCATGGAATTGGCGATGGAGAAAGGTTGGTGATGATGAAGACCGAAGATTCCCCTCTCCGGAGCCCCAAACGGGCTCCAGATCTGGCCTCCCGATGAAGAACGGGAGGTGGTGGCGGCTCCGTATCGTAAAACGCGATGAAACTTTCTCTCCGATTTTTTTCTCCGAAAATAGGAATTTATAGTGGCGGAATTAGGGTCAGTGGGGCCACGAGGTGGGCACCACCCACCAGGGCGCGCCCAGGGGGGCTGGGGCGCCCTGGTGGGTGCTAGCCCCCCTCTTCGATGGATTTTGGCTCCAATAATTCACATATATTCTGAAATAATTCTCCAAAAAGTTTCGTTTCATTCCGAGAACTTTTATTTCTACACAAAAACAACACCATGGTAGTTCTGCTGAAAACAGCGTCAGTCCGGGTTAGTTCCATTCAAATCATGCAAATTAGAGTCCAAAACAAGGGCAAAAGGGTGAGGAAAAGTGGATACGTTGGAGATGTATCAACTCCCCCAAGCTTAAACCTTTATTGTCCTCAAGCAATTCAGTTGACAAACTGAAAGTGATAAAGAAAAACTTTTATGAACTCTTTGGTCTTGTTTACATATATATGCTTAAGTAGCACCCAGGTTTTCAGCAAAGATTATGACTAACCATGGCAACAATAACTCTTAGGAATTATATTAACTCATATCAATAACATAATGAACTAGCGAGCAATAATAAGATATCTCAAGCGTCAACATTTCGTCAAAACAATCATGATACAATATGACAATAGTGGTATCTCGCTAGCCCTTTCTAAGACAGCAAAACATAAATGCAGAGCACCTCCAAAGTTCAAGCAGCGACTAAACGTTGTAATTCATGGTAGAAAAGATCCAGTCATGCTGCACCCAACATCAACTATACACAATGCATGAGGATGACAATAGTGCTCTCAGGTTTGGCGCTTATTTGAGAAGGTGAAGACTCAACATAAAAGTAAATAGATAATCCCTTCGCAGAGGGAAGCATGGATTTGTAGCGGTGCGAGAGCTCAAGGTTTAAAACAGAGATAAATATAATTTTGGGAGGTACACCCTTCCTGTGAACGTCACGACCAAGAGTTATCAATATCTTCCATGCTAAACAAATTAGCGGTGGTTCCCAAGCGGTAAAAGTAAAGGTTTACTCCCCCTCCACCAACAATCACACTCCACGGCTAGCCGCATCCACGGGTACCGTCCAAACCAACAACATTCCTGGGGGAGTTTTGTTTAATTAATGTTTGATTTTTGATTTCGGGACTGGGAATCCCTATTACCGCCCCTCTTGTGTAAGGACGAGTGAATAAACACTCATCATGAGAATAACCCGCTTAGCATGGAAGATACTGACCGCCCCCTGTCGCTCCATGAGCGGTCCAGGCACACAAAACAGATGTTTATTTGAATTTTTAGAGATGGCACATGCATATTCACTTTGGAACGACAGGGTAATACCGCATATAGGTAGATATAGTGGACTCATCTGGCACAACTTGGTTTAAGGGTTTTGATGCACAAGCAGTATTCCCGCTTAGTACAGGCAAATGCTAGCAATTAGATTGAGAAGCGGACAACTAGAGAGCGAAAACGGTCATGAACATGCATTACATATAATCAACATTGAATACTAGCATGAGTAGGATATGGACACCATGAACATAAATATCATGAAGGCTATGTTGGTTTTGATTCAACTACATGCGTGAACATGTGCCAAGTCAAGCCACTCGAAACATTCAGAGGAGGATACCATATCATCATACCGCATCACAACCATTTTAATGCATGTTGACACCCAAGATAAATCATTATCCACTCCTAGCTACTTAAGCATGCATGAACAACTATAATCTCTAATGGTCATTGCAAACATGTTTGGTCATAATGAGTTGAATCAAGGGATACTAGGTTAAACATATTTACAAAAACAAAAACAAGTTGAGTTCATACCCGCTTTTCTCCGCCACAGTCATTTCATCAAATGTCATCATTATTGCCTTTCACTTGCATGACCGAATGATAAGAAAATAATAATAGTGCAAGAGTGCCGTGGACTAAGATGGAATCTGCAAACATTTTATTTAAGAGGAGAAGACAAAGTAATATGGGCTCTTTGTTAGATAATAAATAATGCAGATGAGAGCCACTCAACAATTTCATTCTGGTCTTCACCGTGGTACGACACAAGTAAAAAGAAAAGAATTTCAGAGAAACACACTGAAATATTTTGGAGTTTTTGATTTTTCTTGAAGAAAGCAAATTAAAGAGGAAAAAACAAAAACGAGAAAAACTATTTACACGGGAAAGCTCCCAACAAGTAAAAGAAGAAGCGAGAAATCTTTTTGGGTTTTCTTTTGATGCTACAATTAAACTAAGCTAGAAAGAAAAACTAAAAAGAAGTACTCCCTCCGTTCCATAATGTAGTGCCTATAGATTTTTCTAAAAGTCAAACGTTGCAAGCTTTGACCTTATTTATAGAGAAAATCAGGTACATCAAGAATACCAAATGCACACCATAGGATACATCATGAGTTATATTTTCATAATATACATGTTTGGTAGTGTAGATGTAGATAGTTTTCTCTACAAACTTGGTCAAAGTTGATAAAGTTTGACTTTTAGAAAAATCTATATGCACTACATTGTGGAATGGAGGGAGTAGGAAATATTTTTGGATTTTCTCAAAGTTTTTCAAACACACAAGAAGAAAGCGAGAAAACAAATCTAGCATGGATATTACAATGAAAAAGTGTGAACACCGACAACTGGAATGAAATCTGTGAACATGAATGTAATGTCGGTGGAAATACGTACTCCCCCAAGCTTAGGCTTTTGGCCTAGCTTGGTAATCACCATCCGTAGTAGCCATCCGGTCCCAAGTTGTAGTGAGGTGGAGGCGGCACCTGAGCATCCCACCCCTGGGGCTCCTCCTTCGCAGCTACTAGGTTGTTCCGGTAAGCTGTAATGTCATCTGGCATGATCCTGTATCCGTTCCTGGCAATAGAGTCAAACAAAGCAGGTGCAGGCATCGGAATAACATCACGTGTTTCCTTGCTGAATACTAGGTTATAATGAATATCACAGGGAGAATCAGTTACATCAAGGAATTGGTGAGCCTGCAGTGACTTGTGATCAAGGTAAACTCGGGATAAGAGATAATCATGTGGGCGAAACTGAACTCTAAAATGTCTCGCTAAGCGAGTAGCATAAATACCACCATGTATCTTTCCCTTAGTTTTGTTAAGATGTAAGCGATGAGCAATAATAGCCCCCATACTAAAGGTGTGATCATCATAAAGTGCACGACGTAAAATAGCAAGGTCAGGGGCACTGAGTGCGCCGACCTTCTCCCTAGCGGTTAAACACTTAGCGATGACCAAAGCGAAATAATGTACTAAGGGAAACTGCAAGCTGGTAGCAGTGGCGCTCGACACGCCTGTATCCTCACCCACGGTTAACGTGAGGAGAAAATCCTCAAACTCAGAAGGCCTAGGTTCTCTCAAGTCCCCATCAAAAGGAATCAAGCATATGTTGCAGAAGTCAGTTAGCGGCATTTTGTAAGTCTCAGCATAAAGATTAAACTGTACTTCAGGAGGATCGTTTCTCCCTAGATAATAAAAACTTTGCACAAAGGAATTTGTAAGGATGTGATATTGGTCACACTTAGCTGCGAGGAACTCGGTCAACCCAGCGTTTGCAACAAACTAAGCGAACTCTTGATGGAACCCGGCCTCCTCCATGAAGGCATCATGCGGCCATTCACACGGCCGCACCTCCACCTTTCTTGGGGTGTGAAGGTCATTGTCCGATGATTCCACAATGACTCCCTTGGCATTTTTCTTGGAGGAGAACTTCCTAAAGATTTGCATTTTATTCCTATAAAAATTCTGAAAAAATTTAGTCCACAAATTTTTTGTCAACAAAACCTTGTAAGATTGTTAGCAACTAGTCCTAAGCATGCATAGAGGCCATATTGAGCATTCAAACTACTTAGAACTCTAAGAATTCAACATGCAAGCTCATCTACAACAGCACCAAGAGTAGCTAATTACTCTAAAAATAACCCACTAAAACGAAAACTAATTGGAGCAATGGAGGAGTCACATACCAAGTAGCAATCCCTCGAAACAGTTTCAGAAACGGAGCTTCGAGCAAAGAGATCAAAATCCGCGGGTTTGAGAGCAAGAACACGAGAATGGTGGCTATGGTGATTTTTTCTGGAGGTAGGGGATGATGTGGGCTAAAGAGATAAGTGAGGGGGCCCACGTGGGGGCCCGCGGGCACCAGGTGGACCCCCCTCTGGTATTATTTGCACCAAAAATTCATAAATATTCGGAAAAAAATCGTGTTAAAGTTTCAGGGCATTCTGAGAACTTTTATTTCTGGGTCATTTTTTATTGCAGGGAGAAAACAGAAAACAAGATAAACATGACATTTTATTTTATTTGACTATCTAAAACACAAAATAAATGGTGGGAGCAGAGAGTTGTGTTTACTAGATTCGCCGACTTCATACCTCTAAAAAATGATTCATTAATAAGGTTAATCAAGTCTTATTAACAACCACTTCCGATTAGCATGAAACCGAAGAACTTTCGTAAAACACTAAGTTACCTCAATGGGGATGTGCATATCCCCAACAATAAGTATATCATATATCTTTTTGGCAGTAGGAAGAGGTAATTGAAAGCTTCCAATAGTGATGGTAGGAGATTCTTCAATAACATTTATACCATTCACTTGGAATTGTTTCTTCGGAAAGTGCACTGTATGCTCTTTACCATTGATATGAAAGGTGACTTTGCTTTTATTGCAATCAATAACAGCCCCTACAGTATTCAAAAAGGGTCTACCAAGGATAATCGACATGTTGTCGTCCTCGGGCATCTCAAGAATAACAAAGTCTGTTAAGATAGTAACATTTGCAACAACAACGGGCACATCTTCACAAATACCGATAGGTATGGCCGTTGATTTGTCAGCCATTTGCAATGATATCTCGGTAGGTGTGAGTTTATTCAAATCAAGTCTTTTATATAAGGAGAAAGGCATAACACTAACACCGGCTCCCAAATCACACAAAGTAGTTTTGACATAGTTTCTCTTAATGGAGCAAGGTATAGTTGGTATTCCAGGATCTCCAAGTTTTTTAGGTACTCCATCCTTAAAAGAATAATTAGCAAGCATGGTGGAGATTTCAGCTTCGGGTATTTTTCTTTTGTTTGTGATGATGTCTTTCATATACTTTGCATAAGGGGCCATCTTTAGGATATCGGTTAAATGGGTACGCAAAAAGACTGGCCTAATCATGTCAGCAAAGCGCTCAAATTCTTCATCATCCTTTTTCTTAGACGGCTTAGATGGAAATGGCATGGGTTTCTGAACCCATGGCTCTCTTTCTTTACCATGTCTCCTAGCCACAAAGTCTCTTTTATCATACCGTTTATTTTTAGGTTGTGGGTTATCAAGATCAGGAGTAGGTTCTATTTCAACATCATTATCTAGTTCTATATCATTACTAGGTCGAGCATCATCGTGAACATTATCATTATCACTAGGTGAATGTTCACTACCAGATTGAGTTTCAGCATCAGAAATAGAGACATCATTATTATCAGGAGGTTTTTGTGTCTCAAGTTCACTAGAGGTATGCCAAGTCCTATCATTTTTCTTTTTATTTTTCTTCTTAGAAGGACTAGGTGCATCAGGATTAATTTTCTGAGAATCTTGTTCAATTCTTTTAGGATGACCCTCAGGATAAAGTGGTTCTTGGGTCATTCTACCTCCTCTGGTTACTACTCTAGCAGCAAAATCATGCATATTATTATTCATTTCATCATGCAATTCTTTTTGGGACTTAGCAACTTGTTCTAACTGAGTTTGAACCATAGAGGCATGCTTTCCTACACCTCTAACATCATTACTGATTCTAAATAGCAAGTCACTCAAGCGAGCAATCATATCGGAATTATATTTCAATTGTTTTAGAACATGTGCATTGAAATGATCTTGCTTCATAATATAGTTGTCAAACTCATATAAGCATTGACTAGGATGTTTATTGTGAGGGATGTCACTTTCATTAAACTCTAATAAAGAATTTACCTCTACCACCTGTGGAGGTGGTGGTGTGTCAAGGCCATGTATTTCTTCAATAAAAGGCAAATTCTTAACATCCTCGGCTTTAATACCTTTTTCCTTCATAGATTTCTTTGCCTCTTGCATATCTTCAGGACTGAGAAATAAGATACCCCTCTTCTTTGGAGTAGGTTAGGCGGCGGTTCAGGAAGAGTCCAATCATCATAATTTTTCAATATATTATTCAATAATTCCTCAACTTGTTCAACAGTTCGTTCCCTGAAAACACAACCAGCACAACTATCTAGGAAGTCCCTAAAAGTATCGGTTAGTCCATTATAAAAGATATCAAGTATTTCATTTTTCTTGAGAGGATGATCGGGCAAAGAATTAAGCAACTGGAGAAGCCTCCCCCAAGCTTGTGGGAGACTCTCTTCTTCAATTTGCACAAAGTTAAATATTTCCTATAAGGCAGCTTGTTTCTTATGAGCAGGAAAATATTTTTCAGAGAAGTAGTAGATCATGTCCTGGGGACTACGCACACAACCAGGAGTAAGAGTATTGTACCATGTCTTAGCATCACCCTTTAATGAGAACGGAAATAACTTAAGGATATAATAGTATCGAATCTTCTCATCATGAGCAAAGAGGGTGGCTATATCATTCAGCTTAGTAAGGTGTGCCACTATAGTTTTAGTTTCATAGGCATGGAAAGGATCAGATTCAACCAAAGTAATTAACTCTGGGTCGACAGAGAACTCATAATCCTTATCGGTAACAAAGATAGGTGAAGTAGCAAACTTAGGATCACATTTCATTCTAGCATTCAAAGTATTTTCCTTATACTTGTGTAGCAATTTCTTAAGATCGTTTCTATCCTTGCAAGAAAGAATTTCTCTAGTTACCTCCTCGTCCATAACATAACCTTCAGGTATCTTAGGCATTTCAAATTTAGGAGAGCTAAGATTAATAGGAGTTTCATATTTATCATCAGTTTCATAAGCTTCATCAGTTTCAGCAATCTCATAAATTTCAGTAGTTTCATTCTCTTTAGCTCTAGCAATTTGTTCATCAAGAAATTCTCCTAGTGGCACATTATCATCAAGCATGGTACTAGCATCATCAATAGCATAATTCATAGCAGTGGTAGCATCATCAATAACTTGCGACATATCAGGATTACTAGCATGTGGTGGTGTTGCAAGCTTTCTCATAACAAAAGGTGAATCAAGTGCAGAGCTAGATGGCAGTGGAGACGACGCTGGTGGCGTGGTAACGACCGCCCAGCACCGAGCTACCAGGGCGTGCGTCTTGGGTGGTAGTGGCGAGGTTGGTGAAGGTGGATCCACCGGGGCCGAAGAAAGCTTGTCGGGCGTCGGCCATCGACACGACGGAGCGAAGAAGAAGCGAAGCTTGCAGAAGACTCCGACACGCCCCCTACCTGGCGTGCCAAATGTCAGATTTCGGGCTTCGCAAAACCCAAGAGGTTCGAACACAAGGGCGTGTGCGAAGATCCCCAACAGCTTCAACCTCTAGCTCTTAGCTCGACGGCCTATCCAAACAAGCTCGCACGCTTCCGGGAAGAAGATCAACACACGAGGATTTACCCAGGTTCGGGCCGCTGCGAAGCGTAAAACCCTACTCCTGCTTTTGGTGGATTGCCTCACGAGGAGGTTTTTGGAAGAACTAGTACAGTGGTTAGTTGCCTCGCGAGGGGGCTCGGGTGGTGTTCGATCTCCCTCCTCTACAGAGCAGTCTAGCCTCTATTTATAGGGGCCCGGGTCCTCTTCCCTTATCGCAATGGCGGGAAGGGATCCCACAACGGCCAAATTCGAAAGGGGACAGGAGGTACATCTTATCCGGACGAAAGGTGGTCTTCGCCTGCAAAGTAGCCGGTGGTGATGCAGAAGTGGGCTCGGTGATGACGTCCGCCCTGCGGAGCTCGTGGTCTTGGTCTCGTTGCACATGAATGGAAACCTTTAGGGGGGCGTGCTTTGGGAACCCGCGTACGTCCTTGCCTCCTTTGCACCAAAGAGGAAACTGCCTCATCTGCGCGCGCCGAGTATCGCATAGAGATCTCCGCCGCTCAGGAGGGGGCCTGGGGAGGCCTCTTCCCTCCGAGGGCCTTGGCGCCATCCCCCTCGCGAGCGCGTAGCTCTCGCGAGGGCCTTGTCTTGAGTGAGGCCGCGTTGGGCCGTACCGGGTCTCCGTAGTGGGCCACACCCTGGGTCGCAGGCCGGCAGTTCTGGGTACCCCCGTTCCTAGGACGCCGACAGTAGCCCCCGGGCCCAAGGCGTGCTCTGGCTTCGGGGCGAAGCCGGAGAAGATGGCCCGAAGCGTCGCGGGCCCCAAAGGCCTGCGAACCCAGTCTGTCGCATGGCCAACAACGAAGCGCGGACGCCTCCACTTCCCCATGGCGCCTCGACAACCGCTCCGTCTGACCAGCAACCGGCGCACGTCGCAGGGCCATCATTGTCCGGGATGGGGGAAGGTGCCGGTTGGCCTCCACCCGGCTATAAATTGGCGGGGGGAACGGAGCCCCCAGCCCATTCCTACTCCTCGCTCCCCCGCCTTCGTCCTTCGCCTCCTCTATCATGACGCCGGTGAGGAGGTTTTCCGCCATCGAGAAGGGGAAAGCCTACCAGGAGGGGCCGAACCAACAGCCTCCCAAGATGAGACGGGGTCGTCCTCGCAAGTATACTGAGGCATCGGCGGCGGCGCCCCATGGGCGTGGGCGTCCGTCCGCGAGGACCGGTGCTTCTGCTGGTGCAGCTGGAGGCGGAGGGCATGGTGGCCGTGGCCGGGGAGGGAGACCCGCAGTTGGTGCTCGGCCACCGCGCCCGCAAGCCCGCACGGCCGACATGGGCCAGGAGTTCCTGGTGCTGGTGTAGAGGCCGGCGAGCACCTGGTTGCAGCTCCCACGCTTCTTCGCGGAGACGTTGCGGGTTAACGAGCCCGTAGGTTTGTGGCTGCAGGCCGATGGTGTTGCAGCGGCGCGTTGTGGGTGGAAGTCGAGGTTACCCCCGCAGGCAACGCCTTCTTGAGCCGTGGGTGGCAGACCTTCGCCCGCGCCCTCGGCATGGAGGGGAGGCCCACGCTCCACTTTAAGCACGACGGTGCCGCGGCGCTTTTCGTCAAGATCTTCGGGGAGGACGGTAGGCGCTTGGGGTGCTGCCCGGAGGACGGCGGCGGCGGTGACCTTGGAGGTGAGCTTGCCCTTGGCGACGGCCGCCATGCTTCCAGCAGCAGCGACACCTCCTCCGAGGAGAGTCCGAGCGACGACAGCTATGACGCCCCACCGCGTCGGCCCGCTCGGACTTCGGGGGGTAGCCAGCCGCGACGACACCACTCCCTCGCCCGGGAAGCGGTTATGCCGGCGTGCCACCACGGCCCCGTCAAGGAGGAGGAGGACTCCGACTGAGCGCCAGCGCGCCGGAGCCGGGGCCTCAGGAGTGGTAGCCCCCCGGGGGGGGCTCCTTCGCCTTCTTTTTCTTTTCCTTTCCCTTCTGGGCGTGTAATGAACTTTGGCGCTTGCGCCCTTATATTAGCATTCTCATCATGTATTGCGGTCCTGATGTCTACTACGCAACCTTCTTCTTGTAGACTCGTGTTGGGCCTCCAAGCGCAGAGTTTTGTAGGACAGTAGCAAATTTCCCTCAAGTGGATGACCTAAGTTTTATCAATCCGTGGGAGGCGTAGGATGAAGATGGTCTCTCTCAAACAACCCTGCAACCAAATAACAAAGAGTCTCTTGTGTCCCCAACACACCCAATACAATGGTAAATTGTATAGGTGCACTAGTTCGGCGAAGAGATGGTGATACAAGTGTAATATGGATGGTAGATATAGGTTTTTGTAATCTGAAAATATAAAAACAGCAAGGTAGCAAGTGACAAAAGTGAGCACAAACGGTATTGCAATGCTTAGAAACAAGGCCTAGGGTTCATACTTTCACTAGTGCAAGTTCTCTCAACAATACTGACATAGTTGAATCATATGTAAATCCCTCACGTGCGACAAAGAGTTCACTCCAAACTCACAAATAGCGGAGAACAAACGAAGAAATTATTGTAGGGTACGAAACCACCTCAAAGTTATCTTTTCCGATCAATCTTATGATCTATCCCTATAAGTGTCACGAACAGCCCTAGAGTTCGTAATAAATAACACCTTAAGATACACATCAACCAAAACCCTAATGTCACCTAGATACTCCAATGTCACCACGAGTACCCATGGGCTTGATTATACGATATTCATCACACAATTTCAGATTCATCATGTTCAATCCAACACAAAGAACTTCAAAGAGTGCCCCAAAATTTCTATCGGAGAGTCAAGACGAAAACGTGTGCCACCCCTATGCATAGATTCCCAAGGTCACGGAACCCGCAAGTTGATCACCAAAACATACATCAAGTGGATCAATAGAACATCCCATTGTCACCATGGATATCCCATCGCAAGACATACATCATGTGTCCTCAAATCCTTAAAGACTCAATCCGATAAGAAAACTTCAAAGGGAAAACTCAATTCATCACAAGAAGATAGAGAGGGGAAAACTCCATATGATTCATCTATATTAATAAAGCTCACGGTACATCGAGATCGTGTCATCTCAAGAACACGAGAGAGAGATCAAACACATAGCTACTGGTACATACCCTCAGCCCCGAGGGTGAACTACTCCCTCCTCATCACGGAGACCGCCGGGATGATGAAGATGGCCTTCGGTGATGGTTTCCCCCTCCGGCAGGGTGCCGGAACGGGCTCCCGATTGGTTTTTCGTGGCTACAGAGCCTTGCGGCGGCGGAACTCCCAATCTAGGTTTGTTTCTGGGGGTTTCTCTATTTATAGGAATTTTTGGCGGCGGAAACAAGTCCAGGGGGGCCACGAGGTGACGACAAGCTAGGGGGGCGCGCCCTAGTGGGGCGCGCCCCCCTGGCTTGTGGTGGCCTCGTGGCTCTTCTGGCCCAACTCCAATGTTGCCTGGGCTTCTTCTGGTCCAAAAAAAATCACCATAGATTTTTATTCCGTTTGGGCTCCGTTTGATATTCCTTTTCTATAAAACTCAAAAACACCGAAAAAATAGAAACTGGCACTGGGCTCTAGGTTAATAGGTTAGTCCCAAAAATAATATAAATTTGTAGTAAAATGATTGTAAAACATCCAAGAATGATAATATAACAGCATGGAACAAGCAAAAATTATAGATACGTTGGAGACGTATCAGCATCCCCAAGCTTAATTCCTACTCGTCTTCGAGTAGGTAAATGATAAAAACAGAATTTTTGATGTGGAATGCTGCCTAACCTGTTCATCATATTCTTTTCTTCTTTGTATAGCATGGACATTTGGACATGTAAATGATTCAAAGCAATAGTCTAGTTTTAACATAATGGCTTCAATACTCAAGCCTATCAACAACCAACCATGTCTTTCAAAATATCAACACTAAAGAGAGTTATCCCTAGCCCATCATGCTCAATCATTGATCCATTCATGAAACACACTCAAATATTAGCTATGCCCAATGCTCAAATACGATCATAGTACCCCCTGGTTGGTGCTTATAAGAGAAGATGGAGACTCAAAGCAAAAATAAAAATTGCATAAAGTGAATAGATAGGCCCTTCGCAGAGGGAAGTAGGGATTTGTAGAGGTGCCAGAGCTCAAAGTTTTAAATTGAGAGAGAAAAATATTTTGGGTGGCATGCTTTTCCTGTCAACGAAAACGACAAAGTAGCTCACAATACTTTCCGTGCTAGATACATTATAGGCGGTTCCCAAACAGAATAGTAAAGTTTTTACTCCCCCTCCACCAATCAATCACACTCCACGGCGAGCCGAATCCACGGGTACCGTCCATACAAACAACAATCCTGGGGGAGTTTTGTTTCATTATTTTTTTTTGATTTGAATTTTGAGCATGGGACTGGGCATCCCGAATACCAGCCACTTTCTCGTGAATGATAGTGAATCAACACATATCATGAGAATAACACACCTAGCATGGAAAAATATTGGATACTCCCCACCGTTTCATGAGCGGTACGGGCACACAAAAGAGAAAATTTATTTTGAAAATTTAGAGATGGCACATACAAATTTGCTTGGAACGGCATGGAAATACCGCATATAGGTAGGTATGGTGGACTCATAAGGCAAAACTTGGTTTAAGGATTTTGGATGCACAAGTAGTATTTCTACTTAGTACAAATGAAGGCTAGCAAATAGATTGGGAAGCAACCAAACCAAGGAACGAAAAATCACATAAGTGAGCATTGAGTCATAACTAACACCGAATAATGCACCACAAGTAGGATGTAACTTCATTGCATAATTATTGACTTTCATGCATGCATAGGGAATCACAAACCTTAACGCCAATATTCCTACTAAAGCATAATTACTCACTAACATGACTCACATATTACTATCATCATGTTTCAAAACTATTACAGGGAATCAAGTTTAATTTGTCCAATGATCTTCATGAAAGTTTTTATTATATCTCCCTTGGATATCTATCACTTTGGGACTATTTTCATATATTGACATTGCTTTTTCGACAAGCTCAAACAAATTTAAATGAAGCACATGAGCATAAGGATTTCATCCCTCAAAAAGGTATAAGTGAAGCATGAGGGGAAATGACAAGCTACTCACAAAAGATATAAGTGAAGATCAATGAGTAGTCAAACAATTAAGGAGCTATGTGAGGACTCTCTCTCTCCCTCAATAAATATTTTCAGATCTGAGTATTTTATTAAAAAGCAAGCAAAAGAAAAATAGCACTCCAAGAATAGCACGCATCATGTGAACGAATAAAAATTTAGGCTCAACATAGGCTAACCGATAATTGTTGATTAAGAGAGGTGGGATGCGTAGCATCCCCAAGCTTAGATGCTTGAGACTTCTTGAAATATTTACTTGGGGTTCCTTGGGCAGCCCCAAGCTTGAGCTTTTGTATCTCGTTCAATCCTCTCATATCATGGTTTCCCCTATTCTCAAAAACTTCATCCACACAAAACTCGAAAAGAACTCGTGAGATAGGTTAGTACACATAATAATAAATCAACTCTTTATGTACTGCCAAGATAAGTTGAATAATAATTTTCAAACATTAGGTACTGTATACTATCATTTCCACAATTTATATCTACCAATATAGGCTATGGAAACTATAGGATAAGTAGATAACAGAACTATGACAGCAATCTGTCCAAACAGAACAGTCTGTAGAAATTTATGAAAACAGCGTACTTATGAAACTCAAAAAATTATGAAAATTTAGGACATGCTAAATAATTTATATGAAAACACTGTGTAAAAATTTCAGAAACTTTCCACGTTCCAGTAAAATAAGAAAATTCAAACACTACAGCCAAAGTTTCTGTTTTTACACAGCACTCATCAAAACATGCAATGCAAGCATCATAAGACAATTCTTGGAACTATTTATTGAAAAACAAGATTATAAATAACACATAAAAGAGAACAAGAAAATAAAATGATGCTCCAAGCAAAACTCATATTATGTGACGAATAAAAATATAGCTCCAAGTAAGATATACCGATAATGTTGAAGACGAAAGAGGGGATGCCTTCCGGGGCATCCCCAAGCTTAGGCGCTTGATTCTTCCTTGGATATTACCTTGGGGGTTCCTTGGGCATCCCCAAGCTTAGGTTCTTGTCACTCCTTATTCTCCTCATATCGGTGTCTCACCCAAAACTTGAAAACTTCAATCACACAAAACTTAACGGAACTTCGTGAGATGGGTTAGTATAATAAACAAAGGTCATTCACTTAGGTACTGTCAAGACAAGATTAATAATTGTTTCCACATGATACCTACTGTATTATATCATTCCCATAATTTATATCACTGAATATAAGCTATGGAAACACTAAAACAAGTAAACTATGCATGGAAAACAAAATCTGTCAATAACAGAACAGTCTGTGGAGATCTGTAGCGTAGCCATACTTCCCTGTCTCTAAAAATTCTGAAAAATTAGGAAAATCTAGGAAATTTGTATACAAATGATTTGTAAAAAATTCAGATCAAAATCAAGTTCCAGTGAATTTAAAAAATTCCTGGACTGAGAGCAAAAGTTTCTGTTTTTGCACAGAATCAAGTCAACTATCATCCACACTATCCCAAAGGCTTTACTTGGCACTTTATTGAAACAAAAGCTATAAAACATGATTATACAGTAGCTTAATCATGTGGACACACAAAAACAGAAGGTAAAAGTGTTGGGTTGTCTCCCAACAAGCGCTTTTCTTTAAAGCCTTTTAGCTAGGCATGATGATTTAAATGATGCTCGCATAGGAATAATAATGGAAACATGCAAAAGAGCATCATGAATCTCATTACAAGCACATTTAATTCTAACCCACTTCCTATGCATAGGGATTTTGTGAGCAAACAATTTATTGGAGAAAGAATCAACTAGCATAGGAAGGCAAAACAAGCATAACTTCAAAACTTTGAACACATAGAGAGGAAACTTGATATTATTGCAATTCCTACAAGCATATGTTCCTCCCTCATAATAATTTTAAGTAGCATCATGAAGGAATTTCACAATATAACCAGCACATAAAGCATTCTTTTCATGATCTACAAGCATAGAAAATTTGTCACTCTCCACATAAGCAATTTTCTTCTCATCAATAGTAGTGGGAGCAAACTCAACAAAATAACTATCATGTGAAGCATAGTCCAATTGAAAATTAAAATCATGATGACAAGTTTCATGGTTATCATTATTCTTTATAGAATAGATGTCATCACAATAATCATCATAAATAGGAGGCGTGCTTTCATCATAATAAATTCGCTCATCAAAACTTGGGGGACTAAAAATATCATCTTCATCAAACATAGCATCCCCAAGCTTGTAGCTTTGCATATCATTAGCATCATGAATATTCAAGGAATTTATACTAACAACATTGCAATCATGCTCATCATACAAAGATTTAGTGCCAAATATTTTAATAACTTCTTCTTCTAACACTTGAGCACAATTTTCCTTTCCATCATTTTCACGAAAGACATTAAACAGATGAAGCATATGAGGCAACATCAATTCCATATTTATTTTTTGTAGTTTTCTTTTATAAAACCAAACTAGTGATAAAACAAGAAACTAGAAGATTCAATTGCAAGATCTAAAGATATACCTTCAAGCACTCACCTCCCCGGCAACGGCGCCAGAAAAGAGCTTGATGTCTACTACGCAACCTTCTTCTTGTAGACTCGTGTTGGGCCTCCAAGCGCAGAGTTTTGTAGGAAAGTAGCAAATTTCCCTCAAGTGGATGACCTAAGGTTTATCAATCCGTGGGAGGCGTAGGATGAAGATGGTCTCTCTCAAACAACCCTGCAACCAAATAACAAAGTGTCTCTTGTGTCCCCAACACACCCAATACAATGGTAAATTGTATAGGTGCACTAGTTCGGCGAAGAGATGGTGATACAAGTGTAATATGGATGGTAGATATAGGTTTTTGTAATCTGAAAATATAAAAACAGCAAGGTAGCAAGTGACAAAAGTGAGCACAAACGGTATTGCAATGCTTATAAACAAGGCCTAGGGTTCATACTTTCACTAGTGCAAGTTCTCTCAACAATACTGACATAGTTGAATCATATGTAAATCCCTCACGTGCGACAAAGAGTTCACTCCAAAGTCACAAATAGCGGAGAACAAACGAAGAAATTATTGTAGGGTACGAAACCACCTCAAAGTTATATTTTCCGATCAATCTTATGAGCTATCCCCATAAGTGTCACGAACAGCCCTAGAGTTCGTACTAAAATAACACCTTAAGATACACATCAACCAAAACCCTAATGTCACCTAGATACTCCAATGTCACCACGAGTACCCATGGGCTTGATTATACGATATGCATCACACAATTTCAGATTCCTCATGTTCAATCCAACACAAAGAACTTCAAAGAGTGCCCCGAAATTTCTATCGGAGAGTCAAGACGAAAACGTGTGCCAACCCCTATGCATAGATTCCCAAGGTCACGGAACCCGCAAGTTGATCACCAAAACATACATCAAGTGGATCAATAGAACATCCCATTGTCACCACGGATATCCCATCGCAAGACATACATCATGTGTCCTCAAATCCTTAAAGACTCAATCCGATAAGAAAACTTCAAAGGGAAAACTCAATTCATCACAAGAAGATAGAGAGGGGAAAACTCCATATGATTCATGTATATTAATAAAGCTCGCGGTACATCAAGATCGTGTCATCTCAAGAACACGAGAGAGAGATCAAACACATAGCTACTGGTACATACCCTCAGCCCCGAGGGTGAACTACTCCCTCCTCGTCATGGAGACCGCCGGGATGATGAAGATGGCCTCCGGTGATGGTTTCCCCCTCCGACAGGGTGCCGGAACGGGCTCCCGATTGGTTTTTCATGGCTACAGAGGCTTGCGGCAGCGGAACTCCCAGTCTACGTTTGTTTCTGGGGGTTTCTCTATTTATAGGAATTTTTGGCGGAGGAAACAAGTCCAGGGGGGCCACAAGGTGACGACAAGCTAGGGGGTGCGCCCTAGGGGGGCGCCCCCCTGGCTTGTGGTGGCCTCGTGGCTCTTCTGGCCCAACTCCAATGCTGCCTGGGCTTCTTCTGGTCCAAAAAAATCACCGTAGATTTTTATTCCGTTTGGGCTCCGTTTGATATTCCTTTTCTGTAAAATTCAAAAACACGGAAAAAACAGAAATTGGCACTGGGCTCTAGGTTAATAGGTTAGTCCCAAAAATAATATAAAGTTGTAGTAAAATGATTGTAAAACATCCAAGAATGATAATATAACAGCATGGAACAAGCAAAAATTATAGATACGTTGGAGACATATCAGGTCCCTTTGTTACTATTAATCGAGACTTCTTGTTGGTCGTGGTTAGGGTACTTAGCTCGATACGTCCGCGGCGGGTTTCTGCATCGTGAGGTCTGGCAGTGGCACCTGGGGAGCTTGGGGGGTTCCTCCTTCCAGCGAGGGAGGCGGTTTGGGGGCCCCTTTCGGCACTCTACGTCTGTGGGGCCCAATCCCGCGCATGCCCCGACCACCGTTGGGGCGTCCGGATCACCAGGACGAGACCAAGGGGCGAGGCCTCGACCGCCGTTGGGGCGTCCGGATCACCAGGAAGAGACCAAGGGGCAAGGAGCCACGCGATCAGTGAGGCTCCTGAGGCGCGATGCTCAGGAGCCCCCCTTGACGCTCAAGTGGCGCTCTACGTCGGCTGGGTCCAATCCCGCGCATGCCTCGACCGCTGTTGGGGCGTCCGGATCACCAGGACGAGACCAAGGGGCAAGGCCTCGACCGCCGTTGGGGCATCCAGATCACCAGGACGAGACCAAGGGGTGAGAAGCTATGTGATCAGTGATGCTCCTGAGGCGCGTTGCTCAGAAGCCCCCCCTTGACGCTCAAGCGGCGACCATTCCTTTCTGCCAGTTCTTGCCCAGGAAGCGTGAGCCTCCAGAGGCTCTAAGATAGCGCGCCGGGCCGTGGCGGAGCCCCCGAGCGAGGGTGAGGCGGCACATGCCTGCTAGCTCACTCGAGAGCGCCACGCGAGGACCAGGACGCCAAGGCCACGCGGGGACCAGGCGCCAAGGCCTTGGCGAGGTGTGCGCACCGTGCCCGTAGCCCCCGCTCGCGGGGCGCGAGAGGGAGAGGCTGGCAGGTCTTAACTCGGAAAAAGAAACTTCAAGACAGAAAACTGCAAGGAGAAAAAATACCGCCCCTTTTTGTTTAAATATAGTCGAAAAGCCTCGAGTTTCATTCCAGAAAAATGGCAAATTCGAATACAAGAAAAGCAAAGAATAGCCGCGTCCGGCACCTAGGCTAGTCTTCGTCTTCCCCCAGCGCGGAGCATAGGGCATCCACGTTGCGTGGGCATAGTCATTGGAGGACAGTATTGTCCGCCAGCGCGGAGCATGGGGCTTCCACTTGGGCATGGGATGGAACCCCTCCGTGTCCTCGGGGGGCTCCGGGCGTATACATCCCACTCATTATTACGTGAGAGTGTCACGGCCGAAGATAACTGGGCAAGCCCCCAGGTGCACGGCCTAGGTGCTCCCAACTCAGTTAAGAGCCATCCCGCGCATTTCTGCGCGGTTGCGCGCCCCTACAGCCCAAACCTGAGTGCATCGTTCCCCGTGTAGCCGTGGGATTGTGCTCCCGCGGCCCAAAGATGAGCACAATGCACCCAGTGCAGCTATAGGGGTGTTGTGTCGGTGAGGCCGCCTTGTGAGGCATCGGGGCGCCGGCCAGACCAAGACCCGAGGACCTCGCGAGGCCCTGCCTCCTGAGGGCCGCGCCGGCGCCCCCTTTGCCGCGCGTGGCCCACGCTGCTCATATCCTGCTGGTCCCCCTAGGCGGTTGCCCCTGCGGCCCAGAGGGCTCGGCTGCGTGCTGCTTGCTCGTGAGGGCGACAGCTGTGCTGCGCCCCCGCGCATCCCGGGATGCCCCCTCGCTTGCACCAACCAGGCCTGGTGCCTTCCTAGTGGAAGCCCCCAGGCCCGGCTTGGAGAGGTCGTCCGGGACATCTCCCTACTCCGGGAGGATGCTGGCTCCCGTGTGGGGCGCGTGATCCACCGTGCCATCCGCAGGTATGACATAGCTCGGAACATAGGCCTCTGTGTAAAGGCCTTGGCCTCCTCCTGAACCGTCTTCGCGCGCCCCATGGGCAGCCTCCCTGGGTGGCAAGGCGACGCCGCCCTGGGCACGCGGTGTAGGGGAACGCAGCAGAAAACAAAAAAATTCCGACCTACGCACCAGACCAGGACCACTATGGAGACTGCATACAAGGTTTGATCTTTTTTGTTACCGACTCGTAGCGCAGCGGAAGTAGAGTCGATAACGATCGGCGGTGGAGATCCCCGCGGCTAGGATTTACAACCTTTCAACCGCGAGGATGTATACCCTCATCCGCCCCATGGACAGCCCTCCGGGAGGCGGTCGGACAGTCCCCCGGACGGTGTCACGGACAGCCCTTTGGGAGGACCATCGAAACTCGGACAGTCACTCGGACAGCCCTTCGGGAGGACCTTCAAAACTCGGACAGTCACTCGGACAGCCCTTCGGGAGGCACTCTCGAACTAAGACCGAAACTATGATCTCTCTACAGAGTTGCACACATATGGTGTCATCTATCCGGCAGGGATTCGCCGTCCAGAACTAGTTCCCACCGGAACCCAGACAGCCTTTCGGCTCTACGAAACTATTTCGCTGGGAGGGAGAGAGAAAGCCAGATCATGCATGGCACTTGTATGTGAGAAATTGTAAGTCTTTAGGCAGCCCACCCCTATTTATAGGCCAAGCCCAAGGGTGGCTTCTCCAAGAAGCCAAGGGGGAAAATACCAAAGGGCCCTCAAGGTGGCTTCTCCAAGAAGCCACCCAAAAAGCACTTTCACTATTCACGACGACATTTTTCAGCGTCCGTTCGAACCGAAAATATTTATGTGGGCTTAGAACATTTCCAGTACCCACTAAACTAATTTTTGACGCGTTCCGAAACAATTCCGTATTAGTGATTTTCATCTGCGAAAAGCAAACAAAGCGGTTCCGGCAGCTCCGGAACATTTCCGGTTTTTCTTCCGGAAAATTCCCAGAAGTTTCCAGAATCATTCTGGCACCCTCCACAAATTATCAGGCATGTGCCGAAACCAATTTGACTTAATGGTGTACTCCGAAACAACTTTTTGGTTTAGTGATTTTCATCTGTGAAAAGCAACTAAAGCGGTTCCGGCAGTCCGGAACATTTCCGGTTTTTGTCTCTGAAAAATCTCAGAAGTTACCGGAACAATTCTGGTACCCTCCAATAATTTCCAGGCATGTGCCGAAACCAATTTGACTTAATGGTACACTCCGAAACAACTTTTCAGTTTTACCGAAACTCTTCCGGTGTTCTCTCTCCGGAACTCTTCCGTTGTCTCCGAAACTTTTTCGGTGAATTTCTCTCAGACTCCCTGTCTAGTATTCAACAGATAGATGACCCTTAAGCGTGTGACCCTATAGGTTCGGTGAAGTATAGACATGACCCGGAATCCCTTCCGATCAATGATCAACATCGGAGCCGTGGACACCCATATTGACCCCTATACCCACACGAATGAATATTCGAGTGAACCTCCAGTTGCCGTGTGCTATTCCTGTTGCTTCGCGATATGTTACAAATACCCGAGATGAGACATGTTGGCATCCCCGTGGATCAACAACTAGTCCACTATGCCAGTTACCTCGTTACCGGTATTGTTCTCTTTTCTCGTTCCCGTGTTCCGGCATCCCCGTGATCAAATCACAAAATGTCTGGCCAGACGATGATGGATACCGTAACATCGAGAGGGCCCAGAGATATCTCTCCATCGCTGGAGGAGCAAATCCCAATCTTGAGCTATCAAGTTACTTGACATACTTTTCCATGAACCCGTAAGCCGCCGTAATAGCCACCCATTTACGGATGACGTTTAAGAAACCCCAAAGTTCATGAAGCAAGTAGGAAGAAACTCGATACTCTCATGGTCTAAGGAATCATGCAAACGTTAACCATCTCTGTGTTATTAACCATTAACTTGTGATGAATGTATCTCATAGCATAACATCAATTTGGGTCGATTCAACACAAATGTTCTGCTAACATTGTGCCCTCAAAATTGCTGGCATAGACATGCCCATGATCAGGAAAACAGAACCATCATGCAACACTTGAGCTAGTCTTAGAGGCCAGACTAGGAATACATTTTACCGTTTATTATCCCACACGTGCATATGAGTCTTCCTTCGAGCCTCGTGGTTATTACAGACTCGAGAACCATAGCAGTTATAGCATGGAACATAAACCTAATTATGAACAGGGAGATAATCAATAACATTTATTATTGCCTCTAGGGCATATCTCCTACACGCGGCCCACAAACCCTCCTGCGGCGGGCCTCCGCCCGAAGTTGCTTACCTCTGCCGTCGCCGTGGGGTTGACCGCGCGTGTCTTGATGTGGGTTGCCTCCCTGGTTGTCCACCGCGCCTCCATTATGGTTACATGTCTGCCCGGAAGCTTGAGACGCCTGATCCCTATGCTGGTTGGCGCGTTCTCACCGGGATGACCCAGCCTGTTGATGATCCACCGGAGCATGAGTGCGCGCGTTGAGGCGCGCGCGGAGCGCCCCATCACCTTCTTCAAAGGCACCAATGGCGGGGCCGGACGGCGCCCCGAAGCCGGTCACCGGGAACTGGAGGAGAAGGAGCACGGCATGCGGCGGGCCCTGTCCGGGCTCGCCCGGGCATGGGGCGGGCACGCCGTCCATAGATGAGGTGAGAGGCACGGCGAGCGAACCCCCGGCACCCAACGTCGGCGGTCGAGAAGAGGGGTGCGGACCCCAGGCCCTCCTCGCGACGGTGACCAACTCGGCGATGTGGTCGGCCCAGGCGTCGAAGCCCGCGTGCGTCGGGCGGTGGCGAAGCATCTCACTCGCCATTAGCAGCGCGTCATGCGCGTTGAGGTCTCCCACGTGGGTATAGTGTGATGTCGGTCCCGAGGGCGCCGCTCGCCCGCCGCGCGCCTGGTCGGCACGAGCGGCGACGACGGTGGAGACGACTCTGGTGGCGTGGTAATGACCACCCTGCACTGAGCTACCAGGGCGTGCGTCTTGGGTGGTAGTGGAGAGGTTGGTGAAGGTGGCCGAAGGAAGCTTGTCGGCCGTCGGCCATCGACACGACGGAGCGAAGAAGAAGCGAAGCTTGCAGAAGACTCCGACACGCCCCCTACCTGGCATGCCAAATGTCCGATTTCGGTCTCCGCAAAACCCAAGAGGTTCGAACACAGGGGCGTGTGCGAAGATCCCCAACAGCTTCAACCTCTAGCTCTCAGCTTGACGTCCTAGCCAAACAAGCTCGCACGCTTCCGGGAAGAAGATCAACACACGAGGATTTACCCAGGTTCGGGCCGCTGCGAAGCGTAAAACCCTACTCCTGCTTTTGGTGGATTGCCTCACGAGGAGGTTTTTGGAAGAACTAGTACAGTGGTGAGTTGCCTCGCGAGGGGGCTCGAGTGGTGTTCGATCTCCCTCCTCTACAGAGTAGCCTAGCCTCTATTTATAGGGGCCCGGGTCCTCTTCCCTTATCGCAATGGCGGGAAGGGATCCCACAATGGCCAAATTCGAAAGGGGACATGAGGTACATCTTATCCTGACGAAAGGTGGTCTTCGCCTGCAAAGTAGCCGGTGGTGATGCAGAAGTGGGCTCGGCGATGATGTCCGCCCTGCGGAGCTCGTGGTCTTGGTCTCGTTGACCGGAATGGAAACCTTTGGGTGGGTGCTTTGGGAACCCGCGTACGTCCTTGCCTCCTTTGCACCAAAGAGGAAACTGTCTCATCTGCGCGCGCTAGTGCCCGCCTGGCTCGGCCTGCGTCATCCTTGACCCCCCGAGGCCGAGTATCGCATAGAGATCTCCGCCGCTCAGGATGGGGTCGGGGGAGGTCTCTTCCCTCCGAGGGCCTTGGCGCTGTCTCCCTCGCGAGCGTGGGGCTCTCGCGAGGGCCTTGTCTTGAGTGAGGCCGCGTTGGGCCGTACCGGGTCTCCATAGTGGGCCACACCCTGGGTCGCAGGCTAGCAGTTCTGGGTACCCCCGTTCCCAGGACGCCGACAGATACTAGGGATCAAGCCCTAAGAAAACTAACTCGATTACATGATGAATCTCATCCAACTCCTCACCGACCAGCAAGCCTACGAAGGAATTACTCACTCCCGGTGGGGAGCATCATGGAATTGGCGATGGAGAAAGGTTGGTGATGACGAAGACCAAAGATTCCCCTCTCCAGAGCCCCAAACGGGCTCCAGATCTGGCCTCCCGATGAAGAACAGGAGGTGGCGGCGGCTCCATATCGTAAAACGTGATGAAACTTTCTCTCCGATTTTTTTCTCCGAAAATAGGAATTTATAGTGGCGGAATTAGGGTCAGTGGGGCCACGAGGTGGGCACAACCCACCAGGGCGCGCCCTGGTGGGTGTTGGCCACCCTGGCCCCCCTCTTCGGTGGATTTTGGCTCCAATAATTCACATATATTCTGAAATAATTCTCCAAAAAGTTTCGTTCCATTCCGAGAACTTTTATTTCTGCACAAAAACAACACCATGGTAGTTCTGCTGAAAACAACGTTAGTCTGGGTTAGTTCCATTCAAATCATGCGAATTGGAGTCCAAAACAAGGGCAAAAGGGTGAGAGAAAGTAGATACATTGGAGACGTATCAAGTTGCTATAAAATGATTGTGGAACATCCAAGAATGATAATATAACAGCATGGAACAAGCAAAAATTATAGATACGTTGGAGACGTATCAGCATCCCCAAGCTTAATTCCTACTCGTCCTCGAGTAGGTAAATTATAAAAACAATTTTTTTATGTGGAATGTGTTGGAAATATGCCCTAGAGGCAATAATAAATTGGTTATTATTATATTTCCTTGTTAATGATAATCGTTTATTATCCATGCTATAATTGTATTGATTGGAAACTCAAATACATGTGTGGGTACATAGACAACACTGTGTCCCTAGTAAGCCTCTAGTTGACTAGCTCGTTGATCAAAGATGGTTAAGGTTTCCTAGCCATTGACATGAGATGTCATTTGATAACGGGATCACATCATTAGGAGAATGATGTGATGGACAAGACCCAAACTGTAAACGTAGCATTTGATCGTGTCAGTTTATTGCTATTGTTTTCTGCATGTCAAGTATCTGTTCCTTTAACCATGAGATCATGCAACTCACTAACACCGGAGGAATACCTTGTGTGTATCAAACGTCGCAACGTAACTGGGTGACTATAAAGGTGCTCTACAGGTATCTCCGAGGGTGTCTGTTGGGTTGGCATGGATCAAGACTGGGATTTGTTACTCCGTATGACGGAGAGGTATCTCAGGGCCCACTCGGTAATACAACATCACAATGAGCCTTGCAAGCAATGTGACTAAAGTGTTAGCCACGAGATCTTGTATTACGGAACGAGTAAAGAGACTTGCCGGTAACGAGATTGAACTAGGTATAGTGATGCCGACGATCGAATCTCGGGCAAGTAACATACCGAAGAACAAAGGGAACAGCATACGGGATTAACTGAATCCTTGACATAGAGGTTCGACCGATAAAGATCTTCGTAGAATATGTAGGAGCCAATATGGGCATCCAGGTCCCGCTATTGGTTATTGATCGTAGAGGTGTCTCGGTCATGTCTACATAGTTCTCGAACCCGCAGGGTCTACACACTTAACGTTTGGTGACGATTAGTATAATTGAGTTATTATGTTGGTGACCGAAAATTGTTCGGAAGTCTCGGATAAAATCCCGGACATGACGAGGATCTCCGGAAGAGTCCGGAGGTAAAGATTGATATATGTGATAATAGTGTTTTGATCTCTGGAAGGGTTCCGGAGTTCACCGGAAGGGGTTCCGGATGTTTACCGAAGTGTTCGGGTGCAGCAACACTTTATATGAGCCAAAGGGATAAAGCCCACAAGGTATTGGAAAGTGCAAAAGTAGTTTTGCTGCCGCGTAAGCGGTACTACCGCTTGGTGAAGCGGTACTACCGCCGGAGCGGTACTACCGCTTGTGTGAAGCGGTACTACCGCCCGAGCGGTACTACCGCTTGTGTGAAGCGGTACTACCGCCCAAGCGGTACTACCGCTTGTGTGAAGCGGTACTACCGCTTGTGCGCGGCTGTGCACGGTTCGGCAGGGATCCGAGTTGGACTCTTTCCCTGCGGGCCAAACCGACCTTGTGCGGGCAAAACCGACCCGGAGGAGGCTTTTACTCCAAGTTTAGACCCCAAGGCTCAACATATAAATAGAGGGGCAGGGCTAGCACACGGGACACATCAAGATTTCCCCAAGCCGTGTGCGGCAACCCTAACCCTCTAGTTCCTCCGTCATAATCTCCGTAGCGCTTGGCGAAGCCCTGCAGAGATTGTTCCTCACCATCATCACCACGCCGTCGTGCTGCTGGAACTCAACCACTACTTCATCATCGCTCGCTGGATCGAGGAGGTGAAGGCGTCATCAAGCCGTACGTGTGTTGAACGCGGAGGTGCCGTCCGTTCGGCACTAGATCGGAAGGATCGTGATTGGATCGCGGGACGCTCGGCGATTTGGATCGCGAAGACGTTCGACTACATCAACCGCGTTTATTAACGCTTCCGCTTAGCGATCTACAAGGGTATGTAGATTCACTCTCCCTCTCGTAGATGCTCATCACCATGGATAGATCTTGCGTGTGCGTAGGAAATTTTTTTGTTTCCCATGCAACGTTCCCCAACAGTGGCATCATGAGCTAGGTCTATGCGTAGATGAGATCTCGAGTAGAACACAAACGAGTTGTGGGCGTGGATGTATACATATTGCTTGCCGTTACTAGTTGATATTTGATTCGGCGGTACTGTGAGATGAAGCGGCCCGGACCGACATTACGCGTACACTTACGCGAGACAGGTTCCTTCAACTAACATGTAACTTCGTTGCATAAAGATGGCTAGCGGGTGTCTGTCTCTCTCACTTTAGTTGAATCGATTTCAATGAAGAGGGTTCTTTTAGAAGATCAAAAAGCAATCACTACACCACGTTGTGGTTTTGCGTAGGTAAGAACGGTTCTTGCAAACCCGTAGCAGCCACGTAAAATTTGCAACAACAATTAGAGGACGTCTAACTTGTTTTTGCAGGGTATGATGTGATATGATATGGCCAATTACATGATGAGATATATGTGATGTATGAGATGATCATGTTTTGTATAGAATATCACGACTTGCATGTCGATGAGTACGGCAACTGGCAGGAGCCATAGAGTTGTCTTTAATTATTGTATGACCTGCGTGTCAATCATTAAGCGCTATGTAATGCTTTACTTTATCGCTAAACGTTAGCAATAGTCGTGGAAGCAACAGTCGGCGCGACAACCTTATGGCGACACGTTGATGGAGATCAAGATGATGGAGATCATGGTGTCATGCCGGTGACGATGGAGATCATGCCGGTGCTTTGGAGATGGAGATCAAAAGCACAAGTTCATGGCCATATCATGTCACTTATGATTTGCATGTGATGTTAATCCTTTTATGCATCTTATTTTGCTTAGGACGACGGTAGCATTATAAGGTGATCCCTCACTTAAATTTCAAGATAAATTGTGTTCTCCCCAAGTGTGCACCGTTGCGAAAGTTCGTCGTTTCGAGACACGCCGTGATGATCGGGTGTGATAGACTCTACGTTCGCATACAACGGGTGTAAGCCATGTTACACGTGCGGAACACTCGGGTTAAACTTGACGAGCCTAGCATGTACAGACATGGCCTCGGAACACAAGAGACCGAAAGGTCGAACATGAGTCATATAGTAAATATGATCAACATGAAGATGTTCACCATTGAAACCACCTCAACTCACGTGATGATCGGACTTGAGTTGGTGGATTTGGATCATGTTACACTCGAATGATCGGAGGGATGTCAATTTGAGTGGGAGTTTTTTAAATATGATTAACTAAACTCATTATCTAAGAACAATAGTCTAAGTTGTCTTTGCTATATTTATGTTGTAGATCATGGCTCGCGCAGTAGCACCCCTGAATTTTAATGCGTTCCTAGAGAAAGCTAAGTTGAAAGATGATGGAAGTAACTTTGCGGACTGGGCCCGTAATCTAAGGATTATCCTTACGGCTTCCCAGAAGGCTTATGTCCTTGATGCACCGCTTGGTGATCCACCCGCTCCAGTTGAGTCTCTAGACGTTGTGAATGCCTGGCAGGCTCGTTCTGATGATTACTCAATAGTTCAATGTGCAATGTTGTATGGCTTAGAACCGGGACTTCAAAGACGTTTTGAACGTTATGGAGCATATGAGATGTTCCAGGAATTGAAGTTTATCTTTCAGAAGAATGCCCGGATCGAGAGATATGAGATCTCCGATAAGTTCTATGCTTGCAAGATGGAAGAGAACGGGTCTATCAGTGATCACGTGCTCAGAATGTCTGGGTACTCCACCCGTCTGGCTGAGTTAGGGATGCCCCTTCCGCCAGAGGCTATCACTGACAGAGTTCTTCAATCATTGCCACCTAGCTACAAGAGCTTCGTGTTGAACTATAACATGCACGGGATGAACAAGTCAGTCGCCGAGCTGTTTGCGATGCTGAAAGCCGCTGAGTCTGAAATTCAGAAGGAGCATCAAGTGTTGATGGTCAATAAAACCACTAGTTTCAAGAAAAATGGCAAGGGTAAGAAGGGTAACTCCAAGAAGAGTGGCAAAGCAGTTGCTCCTCTCGTGAAGAAACCCAAGGCTGGACCCAAACCAGAAACTGTGTGTTTTCATTGCAAGGGAACTGGACACTGGAAGCGGAATTGCCCCAAGTATTTGGCTGACAAGAAGGCGGCCAACAACAAACAAGGTATATATGATATACATGTTATTGATGTGTACCTTACCAACTCTCGTTGTAGTGCCTGGGTATTTGATACCGGTGCGGTTGCTCATATTTGCAACTCAAAACAGGAACTGCGGAATAGACGGAGGCTGGCAAAGGACGAAGTGACGATGCGCGTGGGAAATGGTTCCAAGGTTGATGTGATCGCCGTCGGCACGCTCGCTCTTCGATTACCGTCGGGATTAGTGATGAACCTAAATAAGTGTTATTTGGTGCCTGCGTTAAGCATGAACATTATATCTGGATCTTGTTTATTGCGAGACGGTTACTCATTTAAATCAGAGAATAATGGTTGTTCTATTTATATGAGTAATATCTTTTATGGTCATGCACCCGATGTGAGGGGTTTATTCTTATTGAATCTCGATAGTAATAATACACATGTTCATAACATTGATGCCAAAAGATGTAGAATTGATAATGATAATACCACTTTCTTGTGGCACTGCCGTTTAGGTCATATTGGCGTAAAACGCATGAGGAAGCTCCATGCTGATGGACTTTTGGAGTCACTTGATTTTGAATCACTTGACACATGTGAGCCATGCCTCATGGGCAAGATGACTAAAACTCCGTTCTCTGGAACAATGGAACGGGCAAGTGACTTATTGGAAATCATACATACTGATGTGTGCGGTCCGATGAGCATTGAGGCGCGCGGTGGTTATCGTTACTTTCTCACCTTCACTGATGACTTAAGTAGATATGGGTATATTTACTTAATGAAACACAAGTCTGAAACATTTGAAAAGTTCAAACAATTTCAGAGTGAAGTTGAGAATCATCGTAACAAGAAGATTAAATTCCTACGATATGATCGAGGAGGAGAATATCTGAGTTATGAGTTTGGCAGTCACTTAAGACAGTGTGGAATTGTTTCACAATTAACACCGCCTGGAACACCACAGCGTAATGGTGTGTCCGAACGTCGTAATCGAACCTTATTGGATATGGTGCGATCTATGATGTCTCTTGCCGATTTGCCACTATCGTTTTGGGGTTATGCATTAGAGACAGCTGCATTCACTTTAAATAGGGCACCATCGAAATCCGTTGAGACGACGCCATATGAACTTTGGTTTGGCAAGAAGCCAAAGCTGTCGTTTCTTAAAGTTTGGGGATGTGATGCTTATGTCAAAAAGCTTCAGCCTGAAAAGCTGGAACCCAAAGCGGAGAAATGCGTCTTCATAGGATACCCAAAAGAGACAGTTGGGTATACCTTCTACCTCAGATCCGAAGGCAAAGTGTTTGTCGCTAAAAACGGAACATTTCTTGAGAAAGAGTTTCTCTCGAAAGAATTGAGTGGGAGGAAGATAGAACTTGATGAGGTTGTTGAACCTTTACTTCAACCTGAGAGTAGCGCAGCGCAGAAAGTTGTTTCTGTGGAGCCTACATTAGCTGAAGAGGAAGTTAATGATGATGATCATGAAGCTTTGGATCAAGTTGCTATCGAACCTCGTAGGTCGACAAGGACGCGTACTGCTCCCGAGTGGTACGGCAACCCTGTCTTAGAGGTCATGTTGTTAGACAACGATGAACCTACGAGCTATGGAGAAGCGATGATGGGCCCGGATTCCGAGAAGTGGTTAGAGGCCATGAAATCCGAGATGGGATCCATGTATGAAAACAAAGTATGGACTTTGGAAGTATTACCTGAAGGGCGTAAGGCCATTCAGAACAAATGGATCTTTAAGAGGAAGACGGACGCGGACGGTAATGTCACCGTCTATAAAGCTCGACTTGTGGCAAAGGGTTTTTCACAAGTTCAAGGAGTTGACTACGATGAGACCTTCTCACCCGTAGCGATGCTTAAGTCCGTCAGAATCATGTTAGCAATAGCTGCCTTTTTCGATTATGAAATTTGGCAGATGGATGTCAAAACAGCGTTCCTTAACGGTTTCCTTAAGGAAGAGTTGTATATGATGCAACCAGAAGGTTTTGTCGATCCAGAGAATGCTGACAAAGTTTGCAAACTCCAGCGATCCATTTATGGACTGGTGCAAGCATCTCGGAGTTGGAATCTTCGTTTTGATGAGGTGATCAAAGCGTTCGAGTTTATACAAGTTTACGGAGAAGCTTGTATTTACAAGAAAGTGAGTGGGAGCTCTATAGCGTTTCTAATCTTATATGTGGATGACATATTGCTGATTGGAAACAATATAGAAATGTTGGAAAGCGTGAAGGAATATTTGAACAAGAGTTTTTCAATGAAGGACCTAGGAGAAGCTGCTTTCATATTAGGCATCAAGATCTATAGAGATAGATCAAGACGTTTAATAGGACTTTCACAAAGCACATACCTTGATAAGATTTTGAAGAAGTTCAAAATGGATCAGTCCAAGAAGGGGTTCTTGCCTGTTTTGCAAGGTGTGAAGTTGAGTAAGACTCAATGCCCAGTGACTGCAGAAGATAGAGAAAAGATGAGTGTCATCCCCTATGCTTCAGCCATAGGCTCTATCATGTATGCAATGCTGTGCACAAGACCCGATGTCAGCCTTGCCATAAGTATGGTCGGAAGGTTTCAAAGTGATCCAGGAATGGAACACTGGACGGCGGTCAAGAATATCCTGAAGTACCTGAAAAGGACTAAGGACATGTTTCTCGTTTATGGAGGTGATCAAGAGCTCGTCGTAAAGGGTTACGTCGATGCAAGCTTTGACACTGATCCGGATGACTCTAAGTCGCAAACCGGATACGTATTTATTCTTAATGGGGGTGCGGTTAGCTGGTGCAGTTCCAAGCAAAGCGTGGTAGCAGATTCTACATGCGAAGCGGAGTACATCGCTGCCTCGGAGGCGGCGAAGGAAGGTGTCTGGATGAAGGAGTTCATGACAGATCTTGGAGTAGTGCCTAGTGCGCTTAACCCAATGACTATGTTTTGTGATAACACTGGTGCCATTGCTCTAGCCAAGGAACCAAGATTTCACAAGAGGACCAGACACATAAAACGACGTTTCAATTCCATCCGCGATTACATCAAGGAGGACGACATAAATATTTGCAAAGTACACACGGATCTAAATGTTGCAGATCCGATGACTAAACCTCTTCCAAGGGCTAAACATGAACAACACCAGAACTGCATGGGTGTTCGATTCATTACAATGTAAATCACATAGTGATGTGAACTAGATTATTGACTCTAGTGCAAGTGGGAGACTGTTGGAAATATGCCCTAGAGGCAATAATAAATTGGTTATTATTATATTTCCTTGTTAATGATAATCGTTTATTATCCATGCTATAATTGTATTGATTGGAAACTCAAATACATGTGTGGGTACATAGACAACACTGTGTCCCTAGTAAGCCTCTAGTTGACTAGCTCGTTGATCAAAGATGGTTAAGGTTTCCTAGCCATTGACATGAGATGTCATTTGATAACGGGATCACATCATTAGGAGAATGATGTGATGGACAAGACCCAAACTGTAAACGTAGCATTTGATCGTGTCAGTTTATTGCTATTGTTTTCTGCATGTCAAGTATCTGTTCCTTTGACCATGAGATCATGCAACTCACTAACACCGGAGGAATACCTTGTGTGTATCAAACGTCGCAACGTAACTGGGTGACTATAAAGGTGCTCTACAGGTATCTCCGAGGGTGTCTGTTGGGTTGGCATGGATCAAGACTGGGATTTGTTACTCCGTATGACGGAGAGGTATCTCAGGGCCCACTCGGTAATACAACATCACAATGAGCCTTGCAAGCAATGTGACTAAAGTGTTAGCCACGAGATCTTGTATTACGGAACGAGTAAAGAGACTTGCCGGTAACGAGATTGAACTAGGTATAGTGATGCCGACGATCGAATCTCGGGCAAGTAACATACCGAAGAACAAAGGGAACAGCATACGGGATTAACTGAATCCTTGACATAGAGGTTCGACCGATAAAGATCTTCGTAGAATATGTAGGAGCCAATATGGGCATCCAGGTCCCGCTATTGGTTATTGATCGTAGAGGTGTCTCGGTCATGTCTACATAGTTCTCGAACCCGCAGGGTCTACACACTTAACGTTTGGTGACGATTAGTATAATTGAGTTATTATGTTGGTGACCGAAAATTGTTCGGAAGTCTCGGATAAAATCCCGGACATGACGAGGATCTCCGGAAGAGTCCGGAGGTAAAGATTGATATATGTGATAATAGTGTTTTGATCTCTGGAAGGGTTCCGGAGTTCACCGGAAGGGGTTCCGGATGTTTACCGAAGTGTTCGGGTGCAGCAACACTTTATATGAGCCAAAGGGATAAAGCCCACAAGGTATTGGAAAGTGCAAAAGTAGTTTTGCTGCCGCGTAAGCGGTACTACCGCTTGGTGAAGCGGTACTACCGCCGGAGCGGTACTACCGCTTGTGTGAAGCGGTACTACCGCCCGAGCGGTACTACCGCTTGTGTGAAGCGGTACTACCGCCCAAGCGGTACTACCGCTTGTGTGAAGCGGTACTACCGCTTGTGCGCGGCTGTGCACGGTTCGGCAGGGATCCGAGTTGGACTCTTTCCCTGCGGGCCAAACCGACCTTGTGCGGGCAAAACCAACCCGGAGGAGGCTTTTACTCCAAGTTTAGACCCCAAGGCTCAACATATAAATAGAGGGGCAGGGCTAGCACACGGGACACATCAAGATTTCCCCAAGCCGTGTGCGGCAACCCTAACCCTCTAGTTCCTCCGTCATAATCTCCGTAGCGCTTGGCGAAGCCCTGCAGAGATTGTTCCTCACCATCATCACCATGCCGTCGTGCTGCTGGAACTCAACCACTACTTCATCATCGCTCGCTGGATCGAGGAGGTGAAGGCGTCATCAAGCCGTACGTGTGTTGAACGCGGAGGTGCCGTCCGTTCGGCACTAGATCGGAAGGATCGTGATTGGATCGCGGGACGCTCGGCGATTTGGATCGCGAAGACGTTCGACTACATCAACCGCGTTTATTAACACTTCCGCTTAGCGATCTACAAGGGTATGTAGATTCACTCTCCCTCTCGTAGATGCTCATCACCATGGATAGATCTTGCGTGTGCGTAGGAAAATTTTTTGTTTCCCATGCAACGTTCCCCAACAGAATGCTGCCTAACATATTCATCACATATTCTTTTCTTTTGTAGCATGGACATTTGGACTTCTACATCGTTCAAAGCAATAGTCTAGTTTTGACATAAAGACTTTAATACGCAAGCATGCCAACAAGCAACCATGTCTTTCAAAATATCAACACTAAATAAAGTTATCCCTAGCCCATCATGCTCAATCATTGATCCATTCATGAAACACACTCAAATATTAACTACACCCAATGCACAAGTATGATCATAGTGCCCCCTAGTTGGTGCTTTATAAGAGAAGATGGAGACTCAAATAAAATAAAAAATTGCATAAAGTAAATAGATAGGCCCTTCGCTGAGGGAAGTAGGGATTTGTAGAGGTGCCAGAGCTCAAAGTTTAAATTAAGAGAGAAAAATATTTTGAGTGGCATGCCTTTCCTGTCAACGGAAACGACAAAGTAGTTCTCAATACTTTCCATGCTAGATACATCATAGGCGGTTCCCAAACATAAAGTAAAGTTTATTCCTTTTTCCACCATTCTTTCACAATCCATGGCCAGTCGTATCCACGGTTGCCTTCCATACCAACACTTTCCAAATAATTTATTATTTGACAACATAAAGTAAATTTCTTTTTTTTTCATTTCGGGACTGGGCATCCCTATTACCGCCGTACTCTCGTGCAATGACAAGTGAATAAACACTCATCTGGAGAATAACACATCTAGCATGGAAAAATATTGGATACCCCCTACCGTTTCATGAGCGGTACGAGCACACAAAAGGGAAATTTATTTTGAAAATTAGAGATGGCACATACAAATTGCATAGAACGGCATGGAAATACCGCATATAGGTAGGTATGGTAGACTCATAAGGCAAAACTGGGTTTAAGGATTTTGGATGCACAAGTAGTATTTCTACTTAGTACAAGTGGAGGCTAGCAAATAGATTCAGAAGCAACCAACCAAGAAACGAAAATTCACATAAACGGGCATTGAGCATAACTAACACCGAATAATGCACCATAAGTAGGATGTAATTTCATTGCATAACTATTGACTTTCGTGCTTGCATAGGGAATCACAAACCTTAACACCAAAATTCTTACTAAAGCACAATTACTCACCAACTTGACTCACATATCACTATCATCATGTCTCAAAACTATGACATGGAATCAATTTTAATTTGTCCAATAATCTTCATGAAAGTTTTTATTATATCCCTCTTGAATATCTGTCACTTTGGGACTAGTTTCATATATTGCCATTGATTTTGACAAGCTCAAACAAATTTAAGTGAAGAACATGAGCATAAAAGTTTCATCTCTCAAAATAATATAAGTGAAGCATGAGAGGATTTCTCCAAAATTTACTAACTCTCAAATTAATCTAAGTGAAGCATGAGATTATTTCTTCAAAATTTCAAAGCACACCATGCTCAAAAAGATATAAGTGAAGCACTAGAGCAATTCCATAGCTCAAAAAATTTAAGTGAATCATATACAGCAATTCTAACAAATCATAGCATAATTTTGGCTCTCTCAAATAGGTGTGTCCAACAAGGATACAAGTGACAAACTAAAAAGCAAAACAAGCAAAGACTCAAATAATACAAGACGCTCCAAGCAAAACTCATGATATGTGACGAATAAAAATATAGCTCCAAGTAAAATACAGATGGTCGTTAGAAGAAAGATGGGATGCCACTCGGGGCATCCCCAAGCTTAGTTGCTTGTTTATCTTTGGATAATATCTTGGGGGTGTGGTAGCATCCCCAAGCTTAGGATCTTTTCACTCTTTATTCCTTCATCCATCGTGATCTCACCCAAAACTTGAAAACTTCAATCACACAAAACTCAACAAAACCTTTGTGAGATCCGTTAGTATAATAAAGAAAATCACCACTTTAAGTACTGTTGCAAACTCATTCAAATTTTATTATTGCATTATACCTACTGTATTTTACTTTACCATGGCTTATACCCTTCAATACAAACCATAGATTCATCAAATCAAGCACACAATGCAACGAAAACAGAATCTGACTTAAATAGAACAGTCTGTAGTAATCTATACTCTAACCATACGTCTGTAACTCTAAAAATTCTGAATAATTAGGACAACATAATGTATAGCAATACTGTGTTAAAATTTCAGCTCATTATCAAGCTCCAGTAAAACATGAAAATTCGCGCACTAAAGGCAAAGTTTCTGTTTCAGATTCAGCATTGTTTCTACTCATCTTATGAATCATCCTAAAGGCTTTACTTGGCACAAACACTAAATAAAACCTAAAAACACAATCATAACAGAGGCATAATTGTGTCAACACTCAAAAACAGAAAGAAAAAGATGAAAATATATTTATTCATTGGGTTGCCTCCCAACAAGCTCTTTCTTTATAGCCATTAAGATAGGCTTGATATTTCAATGATGCCCTCATGAAAGATAATAATAGCAACACAAAGAGAGCATCATGAAGCATATGGAAAACACACTCAAGTCTAACATACTTCCTATGCATAGGCATTTTATAAGCAAACAAATTATCAAGGCAAGCAAAAACTAGCATATGGAAGGAAGAAGAAAGAGACAATAGCAATCTCAACATGAAGAGAGGTAATTTAGTATCATGAAAATTGAGAAAGCTCATCATAAAGTTCAAGAGTGATCAAGTCATTACAATATTTGGCCATGATTTGATCATGAAAAAGTTTGCATTGGAAATTAAGATGACCAACTTTATTACAAAGTTCACAAGTGATAGGACAAACAGAACATAATTTTGTAGCAAATTCAACTATCACTTTGAGCAAAGAATTGGTTCTATCATGTTTATGCTTCTTACAAAATCTATCATCCCTATAAGGCACGTCTTCACAAACTTTATGCACTCCACAAAAATTGACATGCTTATAAGAAACGTTTTTATCATGACTAGTGCAATCATCATTAGTATTTTGGATATTTAGAAAATTCATGCTAACCATATTGCTATCATGCTCATCATTCAAGGAATTCTCATTAAGTATTTTCATAGTTTCTTCCTCTACCAATTGAGCACAATTTTCTGAATCCTTATTTTCACGAAAGACATTATAAAGACGAAACAAATGATGCAACCTAAACTCCATTTTTTGTAGTTTTCTTTTATAAAACCAAACTAGTGAAAAACAAGAAACTAAAGGATTTATTTGCAAGATCTAAAGATATACCTTCAAGCACTCACCTCCCCGACAACGGCGCCAGAAAAGAGCTTGATGTCTACTACGCAACTTTATTCTTGCAGACTTTGTTGGGCCTCCAAGCGCAGAGTTTTGTAGGACGGTAGCAATTTTCCCTCAAGTGGATGACCTAAGGTTTATCAATCCGTGGGAGGTGTAGGATGAAGATGGTCTCTCTCAAACAACCCTGCAATCAAATACAAGAAGTCTCTTGTGTCCCCAACACACCCAATACAATGGCAAATTGTATAGGTGCACTAGTTCGGCAAAAAGATGGTGATACAAGTGCAATATGGATGGTAGATATAGGTTTTTGTAATCTGAAAATATAAAAACAGCAAGGTAGCAAGTAACAAAAGTGAGCACAAACGGTATTGCAATGCTTGAAAACAAGGCCTAGGGTCCGTACTTTCGCTAGTGCAATCTCTCAACAATGCTAATATAATTGGATCACATAACCATCCCTCAACGTGCAACGAAGAATCACTCCAAAGTTCTTATCTAGCGGAGAACATAAGAAGAAATTGTTTGTAGGGTACGAAACCACCTTAAAGTTATTTTTTCCGATCGATCTATTGAAGAGTTCGTACTAAGATAACATCAAGTTATCCTTTCCGTTCGATCTATCTAAGAGTTCGTACTAGAATAACACCATATGATACGCATCAACCAACTCTAATGTCACCTAGATACTCCAATGTCACCACAAGTATCCATGAGTTAATTATACGATACGCATCAAACAATTTCAGATTCATAATACTCAATCCACACAAAGAACCTCAAAGAGTGCCCCAAGATTTCTATCGGAGAAAGTAGAACAAGAACGTGTATCAACCCTATGCATAGATTACCCCAATGTCACCGCGGGAATCCGCAAGTTGAGTACCAAAATATATATCGAGTGAATCAATAGAATACCCCATTGTCACCATGGGTATCCGCATGCAAGACATATATCAAGTGTTCTCAAATCAAATATTCAATCCAACATAACGATATCTCATAGGGAAAGATTCAATTCATCACAACAAGGTAACAAGGGAATAGCATCATGTGATCTGACTATATTAACAAAGCCCGTGATACATCAAGATCATGACATCTCAAGAACACGAGAGAGAGATTGAACACATAGCTACTTGTACATACCCTCAGCCCCGAGGGTGGACTACTCCCTCCTCATCATGGCCTCCGCCGGGATGATGAAGAGGGCCACCGGAGATGGATTTCCCTCTCTGGTAGGGTACTGGAACGTCTCCAGATTGGTTTTTCGTCGATACAGAGAGTTGCGGCGGAGCGGAGAGTCTAGGGTTGTTTTTGGGGGGTTCCGAATATTTGGGAATTTATAGGCATCGGAGGCGGTGGAGGGGGTGCTTGAGGTGCCCATCACCCACCAGGCCGCGCCAGGGGGCTTCTGGCGTGCCCTGGTGGGTGGTGGCCACCCTGGGCCCCCTTTTCTAGTGTTCTTTGGCCCATCTTCTTTCTTCTGGTCCGTAAAAAATCCACAAAAATCCCCGCAGCATTTTGTCTCCGTTTGGTACTGATTTTCTGCGAAGTAAAAAACAAGCAAAAACAGCAACCAGCACTTTGGCACTATGTCAATAGGTTAGTCCCAAAAAATGATATAAAGTTGTAATAAAATGATTGTAAAACATCCAAGAATGATAATATAATAGCATGGAACAAGCAAAAATTATAGATACGTTGGAGACGTATCAACATCCCCAAGCTTAATTCCTACTCGTCCCCGAGTAGGTAAATGATAAAAACAGAATTTTTGATGTGGAATGCTGCCTAACATGTTCATCACATTCTTTTATTTTGTATAGCATGGACATTTGGACTTATAATGATTCAAAGCAATTGTCTAGTTTTAACATAATGACTTCAATACTCAAGCATGTCAACATGCAACCATGTCTTTCAAAATATCAACACTAAAGAAAGTTATCCCTAGCCCATAATGCTCAATCATTGACCCATTCATGAAACACACTCAAATATTAACTATGCCCAATGCTCAAGTACGATCATAGTGCCCCCTAGTTGGTGCTTATAAGAGAAGATGGAGACTCAAAGCAAAAAAATGAAAATTGCATAAAGTAAATAGATAGGCCCTTCGCAGAGGGAAGTAGGGATTTGTAGAGGTGCCAGAGCTCAAGGTTTAAATTGAGAGAGAAAAATATTTTGGGTGGCATGCTTTTCCTGTCAACGAAAACGACAAAGTAGCTCACAATACTTTCCATGCTAGATATATCATAGGCAGTTCCCAAACAGAAAATAAAGTTTATTCCTTTTTCACCAAACTTTCACTTTCCATGGCGGGCCGTATCCACGGTTGCCTTCCATACCAACACTTTCCAAGGAATTTATTATTTGACAACATAAATAAATATATATTTTTCATTTCGGGAATGGGCATCCCTATTACCGCCACACTCTCGTGCAATGACAAGTGAATAAACACTCATCTTGAGAATAACACATCTAGCATGGAAAAATATTGGACACTTCCCACCGTTTCATGAGCGGTATGGGCACACAAAAGAGAAAATTTATTTTGAAAATTTAGAGATGACACATACAAATTTGCTTGGAACGGCATGGAAATACCGCATATAGGTAGGTATGGTGGACTCATAAGGCAAAACTTGGTGTAAGGATTTTGGATGCACAAGTAGTATTTCTACTTAGTACAAATGGAGGCTAGAAAATAGATTAGGAAGCAACCAAACCAAGAAACAAAAATTCACATAAGTGAGGATTGAACATAACTAACACCGAATAGTGCACCACAAGTAGGATGTAACTTCATTGCATAACTATTGACTTTCGTGCATGCATAGGGAATCACAAACCTTAACACCAATATTCCTACTAAGCATAATTACTCACTAACATGACTCACATATTACTATCATCATGTTTCAAAACTATTACAAGGAATCAAGTTTAATTTGTCCAATGATCTTCATGAAAGTTTTTATTATATCCTCCTTGGATATCTATCACTTTGGGACTAGTTTCATATATTGCCATTCCTTTTTGGCAAGCTCAAACAAATTTAAGTGAAGCACATGAGCATAAAGATTTCATCCCTCAAAAAGGTATAAGTGAAGCACTAGAGTAAATGACAAGCTACTCTAAAAAGATATAAGTGAAGATCAATGAGTAGTCAAACAATTAAGTAGCTATGTGAGGAGACTCTCTCTCAATAAATATTTTCAGATCTGAGTATTTTATTCAAACAGCAAACTAAACAAAAATAGAATTCCAAGAATAGCACGCATCATGTGAACGAATAAAAATTTAGGCTCAACATAGGCTAACCGATAGTTGACGAAGAGAGGTGGGATGCGTAGCATCCCCAAGCTTAGATGCTTGAGACTTATTGAAATATTTACTTGGAGTGACTTGGGCATCCCCAAGCTTGAGCTTTTGTATCTAGTTCAATCCTCTCATATCATGGTTTCACCTATTCTCAAAAACTTCATCCACACAAAACTCGAAAAGAACTCGTGAGATAGGTTAGTACACATAAGAATAAATCAACTCGTTATGTACTGCCAATACAAGTTGCATAATAATTTCAAACATCATCTAATTTTTACTATAATTTCCACAATTTATATCTAACAATATAGGCTATGGAAACTATAGGATAAGTAGATAACAAAACTATGACAACAATCTGTCCAAACAGAACAGTCTGTAGCAATCTATGAAAATAGTGTACTTATGTAACTCAAAAAATTATGCAAATTTAGGACAGGCTAAATAATTTATATGAAAATACTGTGTAAAAATTTCAGAAACTTTCCACGTTCCACTAAAATATGAAAATTCAAACACTACAGCAAAAGTTTCTATTTTTACAAAGCACACATCAAACATGCAATTCAAGCATCCTAAAGGCAATTCTTGGAAACTTTTATTGAAAAAACAAGATTATAAATAACAGCTAACAGAAAATAAAAAAATATAATGACGATCCAAGCAAAGCACATATTATGCGACGAATAAAAATATAGCTCTAAGTAAGATATACCGATAATGTTGAAGACGAAAGAGGGGATGCCTTCCGGGGCATCCCCAAGCTTAGGCGCTTGAGTATTCCTTGGATATTACATTGGGTGTTCCATGGGCATCCCCAAGCTTAGGTTGTTGTTACTCCTTATTCTCCTCATATCGGTGTCTCACCCAAAACTTGAAAACTTCAATCACACAAAACTTAACGGAACTTCGTGAGAAGGGTTAGTGTAATAAAGATAAATCATTCACTTAGGTACTGTCAAGACACAATTCATAATTGTTCCCACATTATACCTACTGTATTCTATCATTCCCATAATTTATACCACTAAATATAAGCTATGGAAACACTAAAACAAGCAAACTATGCATGCAAAACAGAATCTGTCAAAAACAGAACAGTCTGTGAAGATCTGTAGTACAGACATACTTCCCTGTCTCTAAAACTTCTGAAAAATTAGGACAACCTGAAGAATTTTTATATGAAGACTTTTTAAAAATTTCAGATCATTATCACTCTCCAGTAAAAAATGAAAATTCCTGTACTGGAGTCAAAAGTTTCTGTTTTGGTTCAGCATTAATTCTACTCATCTTGTGAGTCATCCCAAAGGCTTTACTTGGCACTTTATTGAAATAAAAGGCACAAAACATGATTACTACAGTAGCTTAATCATGTGAAAACATCAAAACAGAAAGTATAAGTGTTGGGTTGTCTCCCAACAAGCGCTTTTCTTTAAAGCCTTTTTGCAAGGCATGATGATTTCAATGATGCTCGTATAGGAATAGTAATTGAAACATGCAAGAGAGCATCATGAATCTCATGACAAGCACATTTAAGGCTAACCCACTTCCTATGCATAGGGATTTTGTGACAAAACAATTTATGGGAGCAAGAATCATCTAGCATAGGAAGGCAAAACAAGTCCAACTTCAAAACTTTGAACACATACAGAGGAAACTTGATATTATTGCAATTCCTACAAGCATATGTTCCTCCCTCATAATAGTTTTCAGTGGCATCATGAAGGAATTCCAAAATATATCTATTACATAAAGCATTCTTTTCATGATGCACAAGCATAGAATTTTCATTACTCTCCACATAAGAAAATTTCTTCTCATTCATAATAGTGGGAGCATCAAATGAAACTCGAATATTATAAACTGTTTCCACATTAAAAGAGTAATGTTAAGTAAAAGGATATTCAAAATTATGACAATAGTTATCACTACTTTTTATAACATAAGTATCATCACAATAATCATCATAAGTAGCAACTTTGTTCTCATCATAGTCAAGTGAAACCTCTTCCGAAATAGTGGAATCATTACTAAATAAAGTCATGACCTCTCCAAATCCACTTTTATCACTATAATAAAATTCAACACCCTCCAAAATTGTGGGATAATAATTATCTAAAGTTGACACTCTCCCAAACCCACTTTCATAAATATCACAGTCATCATAAATAGGAGGCATGCAATCATAATAACAAATTTGATCATTCAAATTAGGGGAACTAAAAAGATCATCTTCATTAAGCATAACATCCCCAAGCTTGGGACAAACATTAATTGCAGAAAATAAATTCTCAAACATGTCATTCTCATCAAACATAGCATCCCCAAGCTTGTGGCTTGGCATATCATAAGCATAATCACTCTCATCATTAATAGTATGAATAGCACCAATAGCATAACAATTATTTTCATCATAATTTACCAAGTTGGTGCCAGAAAGATTTTCAAGATTATAAGGAGTATCACTATATTCCCAATCATAGTCATCACAACAAGCAATAGGCACAACAATAATAGGAGCAACTTCATTTGGGAGAGATACCTTTTTACCTCTACTCTTTCTTCTTTTCTTCTTCTTCACCACATCATGTGTGGGTTTAATTAATCTTTTCGAGCTTCTTATTGATGAGATTGGTTGAATAGGGAGCTCCTCCTCATCACCTATTACATCATGAGATACAATAGGAGGGAAAGTAGAATTCTTCACCCTTTCATTAGTATTCCTTTTATATTCTATTGGTATTCCCATCTTTCTATAGTTGGCAATATAAGCATTCTCATTGCAATTTAACATGCAAAACATATAGACATTTTTTAGATTAGTTTCAATGTCGTCCGTGAGAATAAATACTTCAAACCAACTATTTTTATGTGTCAATTCTTCACTCCCCAAAAATTGAGAAAGCTCATCATAAAGTTCAAGAGTGATCAAGTCATTACAATATTTGGCCATGATTTGATCATGAAAAAGTTTGCATTGGAAATTAAGATGACCAACTTTATTACAAAGTTCACAAGTGATAGGACAAAGAGAACATAATTTTGTAGCAAATTCATCTATCACATTGAGCAAAGAATTGGTTCTATCATGTTTATGCTTCTTACAAAATCTATCATCCCTATAAGGCACGTCTTCACAAACTTTATGCACTCCACAAAAATTGACATGCTTATAAGAAACATTTTTATCATGACTAGTGCAATCATCATTAGTATTTTGGATATTTAGAAAATTCATGCTAACCATATTGCTATCATGCTCATCATTCAAGGAATTCTCATTAAGTCTTTTCATAGTTTCTTCCTCTACCAATTGAGCACAATTTTCTGAATCCTTATTTTCACGAAAGACATTATAAAGACGAAACAAATGATGCAACCTAAACTCAATTTTTGTAGTTTTCTTTTATAAAACCAAACTAGTGAAAAACAAGAAACTAAAGGATTTATTTGCAAGATCTAAAGATATACCTTCAAGCACTCACCTCCCCGACAACGGCGCCAGAAAAGAGCTTGATGTCTACTACGCAACTTTATTCTTGCAGACATTGTTGGGCCTCCAAGCGCAGAGTTTTGTAGGATGGTAGCAATTTTCCCTCAAGTGGATGACCTAAGGTTTATCAATCCGTGGGAGGTGTAGGATGAAGATGGTCTCTCTCAAACAACCCTGCAATCAAATACAAGAAATCTCTTGTGTCCCCAACACACCCAATACAATGGCAAATTTTATAGGTGCACTAGTTCGGCGAAGAGATGGTGATACAAGTGCAACATGGATGGTAGATATAGGTTTTTGTAATCTGAAAAAATATAAAAACAGCAAGGTAGCAGGTAACAAAAGTGAGCACAAACGATATTGCAATGCTTGAAAACAAGGCCTAGGGTCCGTACTTTCGCTAGTGCAATCTCTCAACAATGCTAATATAATTGGATCACATAACCATCCCTCAACGTGCAACGAAGAATCACTCCAAAGTTCTTATCTAGCGGAGAACATAAGAAGAAATTGTTTGTAGGGTACGAAACCACCTTAAAGTTATTTTTTCCGATCGATCTATTGAAGAGTTCGTACTAAGATAACATCAAGTTATCCTTTCCGTTCGATCTATCTAAGAGTTCGTACTAGAATAACACCATATGATACGCATCAACCAACTCTAATGTCACCTAGATACTCCAATGTCACCACAAGTATCCATGAGTTAATTATACGATACGCATCAAACAATTTCAGATTCATAATACTCAATCCACACAAAGAACCTCAAAGAGTGCCCCAAGATTTCTATCGGAGAAAGTAGAACAAGAACGTGTATCAACCCTATGCATAGATTACCCCAATGTCACCGCGGGAATCCGCAAGTTGAGTACCAAAATATATATCGAGTGAATCAATAGAATACCCCATTGTCACCATGGGTATCCGCATGCAAGACATATATCAAGTGTTCTCAAATCAAATATTCAATCCAACATAACGATATCTCATAGGGAAAGATTCAATTCATCACAACAAGGTAACAAGGGAATAGCATCATGTGATCTGACTATATTAACAAAGCCCGTGATACATCAAGATCATGACATCTCAAGAACACGAGAGAGAGATTGAACACATAGCTACTTGTACATACCCTCAGCCCCGAGGGTGGACTACTCCCTCCTCATCATGGCCTCCGCCGGGATGATGAAGAGGGCCACCGGAGATGGATTTCCCTCTCTGGTAGGGTACTGGAACGTCTCCAGATTGGTTTTTCGTCGATACAGAGAGTTGCGGCGGAGCGGAGAGTCTAGGGTTGTTTTTGGGGGGTTCCGAATATTTGGGAATTTATAGGCATCGGAGGCGGTGGAGGGGGTGCTTGAGGTGCCCATCACCCACCAGGCCGCGCCAGGGGGCTTCTGGCGTGCCCTGGTGGGTGGTGGCCACCCTGGGCCCCCTTTTCTAGTGTTCTTTGGCCCATCTTCTTTCTTCTGGTCCGTAAAAAATCCACAAAAATCCCCGCAGCGTTTGGTCTCCGTTTGGTACTGATTTTCTGCGAAGTAAAAAACAAGCAAAAACAGCAACTGGCACTTTGGCACTATGTCAATAGGTTAGTCCCAAAAAATGATATAAAGTTGTAATAAAATGATTGTAAAACATCCAAGAATGATAATATAACTGCATGGAACAAGCAAAAATTATAGATACGTTGGAGACGTATCAGGTTGTAATAGATTGGATAGATAGATCTTGCAAGAACACCAAATAAAAGAGGCAAATAAAAAGTGCAGCAAGGTATTGTGGGTTTTTTGGAATAATAGATCTAAAAACAAAAGTGGGAAAAGATAGATCGGAAAGCAATATGTTGGAAAAGTAGACCCGGGGGCCGTAGGATTCACTAGTGGCTTCTCTCATGAGTATAGCACACGGTGGGTGAACAAATTACTGTTGGTAAATTGATAGAAAATCGAATAATCATGGCGATATCCAAGGTGATGATCATTATATAGGCATCACGTCCAAGATTAGTAGACCGAAACGATTCTGCATCTACTACTATTACTCCACACATCGTCCGCTATCCGGCATGCATCTAGTGTATTAAGTCCATGGAGAAATGGAGTAATGCAATAAGAATGGTGACATGATGTAGACAAGATCTATTCATGTAGGAATAGACCCCATCTTGTTATCCTTAATAGCAACGATACGTGCGTGCCTCGCTGTCCCTTCTGCCACTGGGAGAGGACACCGCAAGATCGAACCCATCACAAAGCACCTCTTCCCATGGCAAGAAAAATCGATATAGTTGGCCTAACTAAACCAAATATTCGAAAAATAAATACGAGGCTATAAGTAATCATGCATATAAGAGATCAAAGAAGACTCAAATAATATTCATGGATAGAAACTGATCATGAACTCAAAATTCATCGGATCCCAACAAACACACCGCAAAAAGTCATTACATCAAATAGATATCCAAGAGACCATTGTATTGAGAATCAAAAGAGAGAGAGGAAGCCATCTAGCTACTGCCTACGGACCCGTAGGTCTATGGTGGACTACTCACGCATCATCGGAGAGGCACCAATCAGGATGATGAACCCCTCCGTGATGGCGTTAGATTGGATTTCACGGTTCTGGAACTTGCGGCGGCTGGATGTATTTTTCGTCGACTCCCCTAGGGTTTCTGGAATATTTGGGTATTTATAGAGCTCAGAGGTGGTGGAGGGGACTCCCGAGGCGGCCACAGCCCACCAGGGCACGCCGGGGGCCTCTGGCGTGCACTGGTGTCTTGTGGGCTGCCTGGGCCCCCTCTCGGGCACTTCTTTCGCTCTCTGGCTTTCTTCTGGTCCAAAAATATTCTCCAAAAAGTTTCGACGCGATTGGATTCCATTTGGTACTAATATTCTGTGAATTAAAAACAAGCAAAAAAACAGCAACTGGCAGTTGGCACTATGTGAATAGGTTAGTCCCCAAAAATGATATAAAGTTGCTATAAAATTATTGTAGAACATCCAAGAATGATAATATAACATCATGGAACAAGCAAAATTATAGATACGTTGGAGACGTATCAGTAGGAAGGTGTGGTATCATCATCACTGGCTTCGGTGTTGAAGAAGGAGCCATTGTCTTCGGGTTCGAAGATAGATGTGGAGACGTATGCCGAAGCCATAGCCAGTCCAGCTACTTCAGCGTCAGATTCCACCTCAGATGCTTCCTCAGCTTTAGAACCAGATTCAGACTGTGAATCCATCTCCTTTCCGATAAAAGCATGTGCTTTGCCAGATGAGATCTTCTTGTGTGATGAAGACTTTGTATACTTCTTCTTCTTGTCATCTGAGTCATGCTCTTCTTCTTGGATTCCTTTTCCCATCGAGAACAATCAGCAATGAAGTGGCCAACTTTCTTGCACTTGTGACAGGTTTGTTTCTTCTTGTCCCGTGAATACATTTCACCAGATCTCTTGGAATCACGCTTTGAAGACTTTGCATAGCATTTTGATTTGTCAAAGTTCCGGAATTTCCTAACAAGCAGAGCAAGTTCTTTTCCAAAGTCTACAGCACCATCAGAACTACATTCAGAGTTCTCTTCAGATGAGGACACAGCCTTGGCCTTCAGGGAACAATAGCAACTGTAACTAGGACCGTAGATATCCCTCTTCTCAGCTTGTTGGAATTCATGTGTGTTCAACCTCTCGAGGATATAGGCAGGATCCAAACTCTTGAAGTCAGGGCATTCTTGGATCATAAGTGCGAGAGTGTCAAAGGAACTGTCAAGTGATCTGAGTAGCTTCTTCACGACTTCATGTTTGGTGATATCAGTGGCGCCGAGTGCATTCGGCTCATTTGAAATGTCAGTGAGTCTATCGAATGTGAGCAGGACATTTTCGTTGTCAAGTCTCTTGAAGCGGTTGAACAGGTTGCAAAGCACATCAACACGAGAGCCTCTCTGAGATGAGACACCTTCATTCACTTTGGACAGCCATTCCCAGATTTGCATTGCGGTGTTTAGTGCACTCACACGACCATACTATCCTTTAGTTAGGTGACCACAAATGATGTTCTTGGCGGCGGAGTCCAGTTGGGCGAATCTCTTCACATCTACAGTAGTAACACCTTCGCCAACCTCAGGAATGCCCGCCATGACGACATACCATAGGTTGTTGTCAATGGCTTCGAGATGCATGCGCATCTTGTTCTTCCAGTAGGGGTAGTCGGTGCCATCGAAGACAGGGCACGCAACGGAGACCTTGATAATCCCTGCAGTCGACATAGCTAAAACTCCAGGTGGTTAAACCGAAACACAGAACAAGGGAGTACCTTGCTCTAATACCAATTGAAAGTGCTAGTTATCGAATAGAGGGGGGGTGAATAGGCGATTTTAATGCAAGGCTTTGAAACAATGAATGTATTCATAATATGCGGAAGCGGAATTGGATCAAGTAGGAATAATATCAAGGACCTAGGCAGGGCATGCAATACAATGAAGACATACAAGCAAGTTAAGCATTATCATCGTACACACTAAGATGCGTCGAAGACAAACTTAGACCGTATGAAGATAAACAGCAGATATGAATGTCTTCAGGGTATGTCTTCAAACATTAGTATTCAGGCAATGGCTTCATGGTTCAGAGCAGAATGTAAAAGAGTGAAAGATAGAACCAGTAGCTCGATGAAGACACATGATTTGTTGGACCAGTTCCAGTTGTTGTGACAACTGTACGTCTGGTTAGGGAGGCCAATATTCAACTCAGAAGACCTCGTCTTCACCTTGTTCCCCTTCAACCGAAGTCACTTAGACAACGCCCAATCACTCAGGTAAGTCTTCAGGGGAGACTCCCAAAACCCGTACAAACTTGGTCACCCGGCAATCCACAATGACTCTTGGATGCTCTAGACCCAAATGCCTAACCGTGTGGAAGATCACAGTCTTTAAGTGTAATAAGTCTTCAGTTCACTCAGAACAGAATGACTTCGGTGATGCTCAAACACTCTAGCTCTAGGTGTTTAGGTTTATCCTCGCAGGATAGTTCTCTCTCTCAATGTCTTCGAGGTGGGTTGCTCCAAAAATACAACAATCGTATCTCTCTGTGAGCAGCCACCTACTTATGGTGGAAGGGGGGAGCTATTTGTAGCCAACACGCAACCCGACCTGATATAACCGAAATGACCCTAGGTCAATGGCCAACCGACACGTGTCCCAACGGTCGGATTTCAAACACACGCGGCAACTTTACTTGGGCTATAAGTAAAGCTGACTCAACCAACTCTGGAAGAGATTTCCTCTCATTGTCTTCACTCGAAGACATAGGTATGGGTTGAGCATCACATCAGCGTCCGACTTCGATCACATCGACCCCACTTAACAGTACGATGGTTCCTATGACTCAGGAAAGAAGAAACAAAACTACCAAAGGACTTCGCCTTCGCGTTTCATTATCTTCAAGCGATTATCTTTGCGTACCACCAATGGCTTCAGCCATCATCAATGTCTTCGGACATATTTTGGGGTCGTCTTCGACGGTTAAACTGAATCTCCAGGGACTTCTATCTGTGTTATCCTATGAACTCTCACAAACACATTAGTCCCTCAACCACGTTTGTCTTCAATACCCCAAAACCAAACAAGGGTGGCACTAGATGCTCTTACCGAAACACCAAACAAGAACCAATAAAGGTGATGCAAAGATGTAATAGTTTGAGCTCTCTACGAATGATATGATCAAGCTACTCACTCGAGAGCCTCCTTTGATAGTACGGTAATCGATCTTATAACCTGGTCTCAAACTAACACCATGAGACCGGTAAAATAGAAAACCTATTAGTGGCAAACCTATACCTTGCACATAGTCCACTTGAGTTAGAAGATGACGATCTTGACTTCCTCAAGTTGGACCACCATTCTTGATTGTGTTGGCTCGATGAAGACTAGTTAATTTCTACCCCATAATCCACTATGGGAGAGCCACTCTTCGGCACATCTTCATAAGTCCATTGTCACCACAATGGATGGCAAGCTTCAAGGACGTGATGCTCCACTTGAACTTGCACACCGCAATCTTGATGACGATCACCACTTGATGTCATCCTCCATGGGTTATATGACATCTTCCTTTTGATGCACGCCCGTGGAAACAAACCTAACCCCACAAAAAAACTCTCACATAGAACATGGGTTAGTACACAAAGCGCAATGGACAATGCTTACCATACCATGAGATCACTTGATCCCACTCGGTACATCTTCTACGCTTTGTGCGTTGATCAACTTGATCACACTTTGACTTAATCTTGATCAACCTTGTATCATTTCTTCTACATGACCAATCTTTGGATAATTCCTTGAATAGCACCTTGGTCATCTCATAAACTCCTTGAAACCAACACATGTACTTCAAGAAATGCCTATGGACAAATCCTTCAAATATAACTCAAGGCAATTATTAGTCCATAGAGAATGTCATCAATTACCAAAACCACACATGGGGACACCCTGCTCTTTCAATCTTGCTTAGCAAAAGTTTCTCGTGGACATAGGTGAGCCTAGTTATTTTAGGTTTTGTGCTTGAAAAATTAAACGCTAGTTTTATTCCGCATTTCTTCAAGCCTAAACCGTTATTATTTTAAAGCGCCTATTCACCACCCCTCTAGGCGACATCCACGATCTTTCACCAGGTTTATGAATAGTATGCAACTTAAAGATTAAAGTCATGTCAATTCATATTTTAATTTTGCTCCTGGTATGCATTTCTTGGAGAAATCTTAGAGCACATTTTTTTCTTCCAAATATTAATGTTTCTTGGAGAAATGTAGAGTAGGTATAACCTTATATTACTAGAGTTGAATGTAAAGGATAAGTGCACTTAGCATTTTATTGCCACGATGGACTAATTTTATAAAGGAATGCGATGATGTAATATTCTTGGTTAAATTTCAATTATTTGTGTACTTAGTAATGCAAAATAAATAGTTTAAGTGCATTAAAAAAATTACTAATATTGTTTTGCTATTTTCTTCATAGAAGACTGGATTGGGTCCACAACCATTACACATCAATGCGGTCAAAAAAAGGAATGTATCATGATATTTTTTTTCCATATATGATAGTATGGTTATTTCTAGAACCATTTCTCAACAATGTGGTCCTTACAAATTTCACAATTTTAATCTTGCTATGTTAGCAAAACAGTGTTGGCAACTAATCGAGAATCTGAATTCTTTATGCGCGCAAGTTCTTAGGGTTAAATACCATGGAATGCTTCTATAAAGGATGTTGGAGGACCCACCTCCTGGGGGGCTTCGCTAGCGAGAGTGCCCACTACGTCGTCCATTTCACGGTGACGTGCCACATGGGCCTCTCGAGGGCCCTCCGTGTCGTTTGATATGCCCGGACGACGCACACCCGGGCAACCCGACTTGGGGGTCCATGAAAGGTGGACAGGGGACGCACCAAGGGTCACCATCATAGGGTGGCTTCGGGCGCGCCACGAGCGAGGCTGACACACTATTCCTTGCATGACGGGCCAGGCAGACCCGCCTGTCGATGTCCTTTGCCCCTTGTGGGGCTGGTCTGATCGTTCCAGTCGTGCCCGCACAGGGTGGTGTTTCTCAATCGCACCCTCGTGCAAGTTCTCTCTAGCGGTCCCGTGATTGACTCTGATACTTGTGATCTGCGTTGGGTTTTCCGTGAAGAGGAAGGGGTAATTATAGCACAAAGCGGACAAGTATTTCCCTCAGTTGTGAAACCAAGGTTTATCGAACCAATAGGAATATCAATCCTCAACCGTCTTCAGCGGCTGCACACAAATGAACAAACGACTTGCACCCAACGCGGGAAAGAGGGTTGTCAATCCCCTTGATCTCGTTATTTGCAAGCAAATGAGTTGTGTAGATAATTGTTGATAAATGCAAAATAAATAAAAAGAAAATAAAGGCAGCGAGGTAATAATAGCATTTGCGAATATATAAGTGAATAGACCCGGGGGGCATAGTGTTCTCTGGTGGCATTTCTCATGTAGGCAGCATACGATGGGTAAACAAATTACTGTTGGGCAATTGATAGAAAAGCGGATATTTATGTGATTTTCACGGCAATGATCATGTATATATAGGCATCACGTCCATAAGAAAATAGGCCGACTCCTTCCTGCACCTATTACTATTACTCCACTCATCGACCGCTATCCATCATGCATCTAGAGTATTAAGTAAAACAGAGTAATGCTTGGAGAACGTTGACATGATGTATACAAAGTAAACTCAAACAATATGAATGAACCCCATCGTTTTATCCTTAGTAGCAACAACACAAAGATGCATCTTGTCCCCTACTTTGTCACCGGGATATAGAAACTCCCCAGGTTGAACCTACCACAACGCACCACTCCCACCAATGAAATATCAATCTACTTGGCCAAAGTACATCAATAGATCGAAGAGCATTACGAAGCTATAATGATCATGCACTTAAGAGATAATATAATTCAGAGGCATCTCAAATACTTTTCATGAATAATCTGAACATGAACCCACAATTCTTCGGATCCCAACTAACACACCGAACAATAGGATTACATCGGATAGATCAAAACGAAGATGCGATGACCATTCTATTGAAGATCATCAGAGAGAGAGAGAGATTGCCATCTAGGTACTAGCTATGGACTCGTAGGTCTGTGGTGAACTACTCACACATCATCATGAGGGCAGCAAGGTTGATGAACATGCCCTCCGTGATCGATCCCCCCTCCGGTAGGGTGCTGGAACGGAGCTCCAGATGGCCTCGCGATGGAACAGAGACTTGTGGTGGCGGAAAAAGGGTTTCGGGACTGCTTCAGGGGTTTTAGGATTTTAGGGAATTTATAGGCCGAAGAGGGACGTCGAGAGGCGCCCGAGGGGGCCACCACATATCAGGGTGCCCCCCAGGGCGCGCCCTGATGTGTGGTGGCGCCCTCATGAACCCCCTGTCTTCCTTCCGAAGCTTCTAGGTCTTCATATAGTCCAGAAAAATCATCAAAAAAATTCGTGGCAATTGGACTTTGTTTGGTACAGTAAAATTGAAAAGCAAAAAAACATGCAGAAAACAGCAACTGGCACTGGGCACTGGGTCAATAGGTTAGTGCTCAAAAATATTATAAATTTGTATATAATGACCCAAAAAGTATCCTACAATGATAATATATCAGCATGGAACAATCAAAAATTATAGATACGTTGGAGACGTATCAAGCATCCCCAAGCTTAATTCTTGCTCGTCCTCGAGTATGTAAATGATAAAAACAGAATTTTTGATGTGACATGCTATCCACTATGTAATCTTATTCATGTATGCTCATTGAGAAAAGATGAATCAACAAATATTAACATAGCAACATTCAAAATGTAAGAAACAGAATTGTTAATTCCTAAAAGTATACAATTCTTAAGAAATGTTTACCCCCCATTCATCTTATTGTATTAGCAAGGCAGGGCCCCATCTTCACCACATTAATACAAATGTTAAGCACCACGGTGTCCAAGTTAGGTAATTGGTTCGTGCTTTTTCAATATGCATCAACTTTTTATTCTTCATGCAATACATGAGCGTGTGCCATTGGACATAGCATTTGAGTGGAATAGAATATGGTGGTAGATATCAAAGGGGTAAAACTGGAGAAGATAGTCTCACATCAACTAGGCGTATCAACGGGCTATGGAGATGCCCATCGATTGATGTTAATGCGAGGAGTAGGGATTGTCATGCAAATGATTCTCTAGAGCTATGAATGTATGAAAGCTCAAATGAAGTTAAGTGGGATGTGCATCCAACTTGCTTGCTAATGAAGACGTTGGGCATTTGAGGAAGCCCGTCATAGGAATATACAAGCCAAGTTTGAAATAATGAATAGGTAATTCCCACTAACATATAAAAGTGATATATCATGAGACTCTCTACATGAGGAACATGGTGCCACTTTGAGGCACAAGTGTGGTAAAGGATAGTAGCAAAGTGCCTTCTCTCATTTTCTCTCATTTTTTTGAATGGATGGTGGGCTCATTTGGCCTCCCCCATCTTTATTTTTGTCTGGAATCTCATCTCGAATTATGGGAGAATCATCGTCTCCATCATTCTTTCCTCACTGGGACAATGCTCTAATAATGATGATCATCACACTTTTATTTACTTACAACTTAACATGGAGAACTGATATGAAGATATGAGTCTGTATGAATGCCTCTGGCAGTGTACTAGGATGTGCAATGATCTAGCGTGACATATATCGAAAACATTATGAAGGTGGCTTTGCCACAAATACTATGTCAGTTCTATATGATCATGCAAAGCAATATGACGATGAACAAACTAGTCATGTGAAGTGACGATGGAATTTGCATGGCAATATATTTCGGAATGGCTATGAAAATGCCATGATAGGTAGGTATGGTGGCTGTTTTGAGGAAGATATAATAAGGCTTATGTGCAACAGAGCGTATCATGTCACGGGGTTTGGATACACCAGCAAAAATTGTTGGGGAACGTTGCATAGGAAACAAAAAAAATTCCTACGAACACCCAAGATCTATCTATGGAGATCAACAACTACGAGAGGGGGAGTGCCTCTACATACCCTTGTAGATCGCTAAGAGGGAAGCGTTAAGAAACGCGGTTGATGTAGTCAAACGTCTTCGTGATCCAATCACGATCCGTCCCGCGATCCAATCACGATCTAGTGTCGAACGGACGGCACCTCCGCGTTCAGCACACGTACAGCTCGATGACGTCTCCGCCTTCTTGATCCAGCAAGCAAGGGTGGAGAGGTATATGAAAGCACATTTGCTCCCTTGGTGGTTTTGGTAATTAATAACAACTAGGAGGAAGCTCAATTTTGATGAGGAGGCTGAAGACTTCATCTCTGAGGAGCTACCTAAGAAAGATGATGCTGCCACTTCTTCCAAGAAGAAGAAGGCTATCAGAAAGGAGTATGCTAGCTCTGAGACAGTGAGAGCACCAGAGAGCTCCAGAGCAACCATGACTGTTGTGCCTCCCAAGAAATCTATGCCTAAGAAGGCAGGGGAGAAGAAGAAATCCAGGAAGAGGACTATCCATGTTGTTGGCAGGCCTACCTCCATGTATGAGGATCCAGAGGAGGCAGCTGCTGAAGAGGAGGAAGTAGAGCCAGCTGCAAAGGCCCCTCCCAAGAAAAAGAAGAAGCTTATGGCAGATGCTATGCCTAAGGCTACCACTTCCAAGAGCACCAAATCTGCTCCAAAGAAGGCTGCTGCTGCTGACAAACCCAAGAGGTTCTCCAGAGAGATTCCAGCTTCTTCCAAGAAAAAGACCTCCACTTTCAGGGAAGTTGATGATGATGATGACATGACTGCTTTGATGAAGCTCAGGCCACACCTTCCAGAGCACAATGCCAGCCACCTGCTTGCTGAAGATATGAAGAAGAGGAAGGATTCTGGTTTGAGGGCATCGAGAGCGATTGATCCATATGCTCAGAGGAGAAAAACAGCTGTGGACTATTGGTTCTATACCAAGGAGCAACAAAATTTCTATGAGACTATCTTGCTTGATAAGAGCCCAGCTGTCAGTGATATGAGATACGTTGGCTGGAAGTACATCAAGGCGAATGAAGATTACTTTCCAAATGTTCAAGACAATTTTCATTGCATTGGCCTAGATGAGTTTGTTGGCAAAGAATTCACTGCATGGAACGACGAGATGATCATGCAATTCTACTCCACTGCTCACTTCTATGGAGATGGTAGGATTGTGTGGATGACTGGAGGAGCAAGATATGAATCCACTGTTGAGGAATGGGCTGCCATCTTAGGAGTCCCAGAGGTGCAAGATGGTGACTTGGATGTCTATTCTGAATCCAAGGAGAGCCATGATTCCATGAAGAATATGTACAATGAGATCCCTGCTGCCAACTTGAAATCTCACAAGTTAGGATCCATTTACTTCCTCCAGGCTGGCCTCCGCACCATGAACACTATCTTGAGGCACACATTGATGCCTAAGTCTGGAGATGAGAAGATGATTCGAGGCTATTCCATCAACATGCTGATCCATCTTGATAGACACACCAGGATACGAGTGATGGACTTGATAGTAGAGACTGTGAAGAGGGTTGCTGCTGATCAGAAGTGCTCATGCTGCTATGCACCCTATATTCAGATGCTCATCAACTCCAAGCTCGAGAAGCACATTTTTGCTCTTGACAGGCCCCATTTGCCCCTACAGCCAGAGCTTGAGGACAACGTTGTGGTGATGGACCCAGATCATCCCACATCAGATGCAGCACAGGTAGAGGCAGAGGCAGCTAGAGCCACTAGTGCTCAAGTCCCTAGATCCAGGAACGAGCAAATGGATCTCTTGATCACTGCCATTCAGGGCATGCAGAAGGACATCAAGGACATACTGGGGAATCAAAATAGTCTTGTGAGGATCTTTGAAAATAGGATCAAGACCCTAAATGACAAAGTGGATGGGCTGACAAAGACAATGAACGAGCTGAAGAAGGAAGTTGACAGCGTCCCCAGTCCCGACACTTCAGATGATGAGGATGACTCTCCTCTCACGCCAGGCACTCACTTCACTACCCAGGCCAGATCAGCCATAGTGCCAGTTCCAGAGTTGAGGCCTTCTTCATCAGGACCTGCTACAGCCTCCTCAGCTCCATCAGCTCCAGTACCTCTAGTTGCCACTCCAACTCCATCCATGACATCAGCAGAGGTCTTCGCCGACGTAGTTCTCTCGACTCCTTCATCGACTACCGAAGGAGATCAGCCCCAGAAGAGCGCTTATACATATACCTTTGAACTTTTTGGTAACTTGTTGCCAAAGGGGGAGAAGTGTATATAGATCTTTAGGCTTCGAGTGAGAGAGCGTTTGGTTTTTATCGCGTTTTCAAAAACATTTGGTCTTTTGATTGCTTGTGTTAAACGTTTGTTGGTGTTTGATCATACGCTTAATATGTGTTGCTACTATTTCCTATCATTATGATGCTTATGAGATGATCATTCACCTTTGCTTGATTGTGTTATGCTATGATGTTCATTCTTATTATTCTCGCACACCACCAAGTTGTATGTGACATGAAAGAGTGCCCCATGTACCTAATCGATTGTGCATTTGCATTCAAACGCAAATTTAAAATAATGCACAAATTTAGGGGGGGGCTCTTGCTTATCACATACTTCTCAAAGCGACGATTACATTCATTGATTATATCATATGTCGAAGCTTTGATCTATATGTTGTCATCAATTACCAAAAAGGGGGAGATTGAAAGCACATTTGCTCCCTTGGTAGTTTTGGTAATTAATAACAACATATATGGCATTGAACTAATGTTTCCACTAAGCATATTTCAGGAAAAGTTCAATGATAGGGATGGCAAAAGGATTGTGTATAACCCCAAGATGCAAGGAAATAGATTGGCAAAGCTTCAAGCAAGAGGACTCTACATTTTACTTTGTGAGAAATCACTTTGAGTCCATAGGAAAGCCAATACTATTAAAAGGGGGTAAGGTACTGTTGGTGAACAAAATGCTCATACGTGCACAAGTGATAGTCACCAAAAACACCCACAAGCTCTTCCACAAAAGTCTGTCCAAAGTCAAATATCCAAAATCGGTGCAACTAACACTTTCCACTCGGTGCCACCGATTCCCAAACTCAGACAGACCTATGCCAAAACCTAGCACATCGGTGCAACCGATTCCACTTCGGTGCCACCGAGTTTGGGTTGCCAACTTTCTGTTACCTCGAATCACAAAATCGGTAACACCGAGTTTGTTGGATCGGCATCACCGAGTTGTGCAATCTGACCGTTGGTCACCTTATCGGTACCACCGAGAATTATATATCGGTCTCACCGAGATTCAAAAGTTGTCACCTTTTGATCACTTCGGTACCACCGAGATTCAGACATCGGTGTCACCGAGTTGGTCACTTTAGGTGTAACGGTTGGATTTTTGGGGATGCCTATATATACCCCTTCACCACCACCCACTCGAAAGAGAAGAACTCATAACTATTCCATACTTGCCCCATCATATTTTCTGAGAGAGAGCCACCTACTCATGTGTTGAGATCATGCCATTCAATTCCAACCATATGAATCTTGATCTCTAGCCTCCCCAAGTTGCTTACCACCAAATCAATCTCTTCCACCATAGCCAAATCTGTGAGAGAGTGATTGTGTGTTGAGGAGTCTATCATCTTGAAGCACAAGAGCAAGGAGTTCATCGACATTGCCGAGCCTATTACCTTTTGGAGGGTGGTGCCTCCTAGATTGGTTAGGTGTCGCTTGGGAGCCTCCTACTTCGTGTTGTGGAGTTGAACCAAGAAGTTTGTATGGGCAAGGAGATCGCCTACTTCGTGAATATCTACCCATAGTGAGGCTAGTCCTTCATGGACGAAAGCCGTTATGGAATAGTCAAGGTTGCTACTTCGTGGACCCTTATGGGTGGAGCCCTCCGTGGACTCTCGCGACCATTACCCTCCGTGGGTTGAAGATTCCATAAACGTGGACGTACGATAGCACCACCTATCGGAACCACGGGAAAAATCTTCGTGTCTACAAATTGCGTTTGATCTTCCTTCCTACCCTCTACTATACATGCTTGTTGTTACTTTCCGCTGCTATACTCGTAGACATGCATGTATAGGGTGTACTTGACTTGCTATCATTGCTAAAATCTGCCAACACTTAAAATTGGGAAAAGGTAGGATTTTTATTTGGTCACGTAGTCTAATCACCCCCACCCCTCTAGACATACTTTCGGTCCTACAAGTGGTATCAGAGATTTGGTCTCCATTGCATTGGTCTCACAACCTAGGAGAGTATGGCGTCTAGTGAGGGAAATTATCACCTTAGAGGTCCGTACTTTGATGGCACTAACTTTGCTAGTTGGAAGCACAAAATGAAAATGCATATTCTTGGTCATAACCCCGCCGTATGGGCTGTTGTTCGTGTTGGCTTGCAAGGTGAATTCTTTGGTGATGGAAAGGAACCAGATCGTGAAGCGACCGCGGATGAATTGAAGATGTTGCAATACAACGGTCAAGCATGCGACATTCTCTTCAACTGCCTATGCCCTGAAGAATTCAACAAAATCAGCTGTCTTGAGAATGCAAAAGAGATTTGGGATACTTTGGTTGATATGCACGAAGGTACTGAATCCGTGAGAGAATCCAAGTTGGATGTTCTTCAAAGCGAGCTTGACAAGTTCAAGATGAAGGATGGTGAAGGAGTCGCTGAGATGTACTCTAGGCTAGCTCTCATCACAAATGAGATTGCCGGCTTAGGAAGTGAAGAAATGACCGACAAATTCATCATCAAGAAGATACTTTGAGCTTTGGATGAGAGATATGACACCGTGTGCACATTGATCCAAATGATGCCCAACTACAAAGATTTCAAGCCTACGAAAGTCATTGGAAGGATTGTTGCTCATGAGATGACACTCAAAGACAAAGAAGAGCTTCACAACAAGTCTAGCGGTGCTTACACAACCACAAGTGATGCTCCCGCAACTTCAAGCGACAACCTTGTCACCAATGAAGAGATAAGCCTCATGGTCAAGAAATTCAACAAGTTCTACAAGAATAGAGGCAAAGAACGAAGCTCCAACTCAAGATATGAAGAGAAGCGTTCGTCAAGTCATGACTGCAATTGCTACAATAGTGGGAAGCCTGGACACTACTCCAATGAGTGCACGGCTCCCTACAAACGAAGAGAAGAATCACCTAGAAGACGAAGCTCAAGGAATGAATCACCTCAAAGAGAGAGAAGGAGTAGAGATGATCGTTATGAACGAAGACCCTCAAGGAGAAGTAGGGATTCGAAGAAGAAAGACAAGTACACCAAGAGCTACACAAGAAGAAGACATCAAGCTCATGTTGGTGAATGGGTTTCCGGCTCCGACTCCGAGAGAAGCTATCACTCCAACTCCGACTATAGTCAAGATGAAGGTGTTGCCGGACTTGCACTAGTGACTACCAACTCCTATGATCTATTTGATTCACCAAATGAAGGGAGTGGAAGTTGCTTCATGGCTAAAGGCCCCAAGGTATCACACCTCGAGTATCTTGATTTCAATAGTGATGAAGATGATTTGCTTTATGATGATGACTTGCACATTGATGAAACTGGTGATGCTAGTCAAAATGAACTTGATAATTCTCATGCTAGGCAAGATAAGTCATTTGATGATGATAAGATGAAAATAGAACAACTAACTAAAGAATTAAACACTCTTAAGTTAGCCCATGAAACTACTCTAGAAGATCATAGAGAGCTTGTAAGGAATCATGAGAAGCTACGCTCCGAGAAGCTCACCTTGGAGCAAGAACATGAGTTTCTTAAAGCTATCAATGACGATCTCCGAAAGAAGACTTCATATTATCTAGCCAAACGACTACTATTGTCTACATTCATGCCACAAGTTAAACCTAGAGGAACTAGTAACAAAGGCAAGAAAGGTTCTTCATCTAATAGCAACAATGAAAATGCCAAATCTAATGATGTTGCTTCTAGTAGTTCTATTGATTCCACTAATGATGATTCTCTTAGCCAAGTTACACTTGAGCAAGAAAATGCTTTATTGAAAGGAATTATAGAGAAAGGTATCTACATGAGTCTTGCCAGGTGTAAGCAATTTGAGGAAATTGTACGCAAGCACGGAGGATGCCGGAAGAACCATGGCATTGGCTACTTCAACGCTAATGGAGTTGAATGGGAAGAAGGTCAATACCCCAAGCCCAAGTTTGTTCCTCAAAAAGAGAAGTATGAAAATACTCCTCCCAAGGGAACAAACACTCAAGATGACCTTCCACAACAAGACCACAAGCTCAAGGGCAAAAACAAGCTTCAAGAGGACATTGACTCATATGAAGATGAATCCCAAGCTTTGGTGGAGTGGGTTCCCAAGGCTACTTCAAGCTCAACTTCTACAAGGGCTACTTCAACACCAAGGATCCCCGTCAAGTTGATGTGGGTTCCCAAGAAGAAGAACTAGAGAGTTCTTGAGGGGTGACTCCGCCAATGAAATTCACTCACATTCATTATTGGCAAGAACTAGTTGCAATCAACATCAACTCTATGCAATAGTTCAAGGAGTCACACATTCCCTCAAAGGTAAGCAAGGGACAAGGTAATCAACAAATCCATGGACATCATCACACATGCTTTGCACTCCATGTCCATAGATATCCTTGTATTTGTCTCTTGTGTGTTGGGACTAACCCATGTAGGTGAGAAGAGTAAGGAAACAACAAGGATGCTCCCAACTCATGGTGGTTTTCATCAACTTTGAGCATCCACCACTACCTCACCAACATGAAGTCTTCATCGACAAAACCCAAGGTTAGTTTATCCCTCCTATGGGGGGATGTCACATCAAGGGGGAGATTTATTCTAAGACTTGAGTCAAAGCATCTCTTGGTATGTGACAACATTAAATGCTTTATGTAAAAGTGGTAACCCCACTTGTGCTTAAACGATGAGTATGACCTATGATCAAGTATTCTTACTTGGCCCCTAAGTCAATATACTCATATATAGATGACTCCGTCAACGCCAAAATGCTTGATAGATGCTAGTTTGTATGTGCATGTTTGCCATGATTTCATTTGACATCTTATTGAGTGAGCATGTTGGTCTGCATTTATGTATCCATTCGAGGACATCCAATTGTTGCTATTTGGTTTTTGATTTCTCTTTTGCCAATTGGATGGACAAGAATGCCTAGGACCACTCTCTAGCTATCTATGCTTTCTCACCTCATATTCCATTCTTGCTGCATCACAAAACTTGAACAAGCACTTCTCGATCCCTCTGTGTGAGATGCACTCGGAGTTCCGTGTCGAAAAGGGCTGCACTCCAAAACCTCCCAAGTGCATCTCGGTGGAACCAACCAAAATTCTCGGTCTCACCGAATGCCTAGGGTTGATCTGGTTTTTCAATCTCGGTAACACCGATTCCTTATTCTCGGTTACACCAAGTTTCCTTGTCAGCTGACAGTTGAGAAACTCGGTGACACCGAAAATTTCAAACCGGTGTCACCGACAGCAAGGGGTATATATGCTGTGGACCGGACGCTTTGAAATTGACGCCTCAAACCGTCGCGCTCCAAAACCCTAAGCTGCCAAAAAGGACCCCCCGGTCGTCGCCCTTGCCTCCTCGTGCTCCTCCGCCGCTGGGATCCTCGCCGTCAACGGGCATCTTCGCCGCCGTCTTCGCCGTAGCTGTCTGATAACCCACAAGTATAGGGGATCGCAACAGTTTTCGAGGGTAGAGTATTCAACCCAAATTTATTGATTCGACACAAGGGGAGCCAAAGAATATTCTCAAGTATTAGCAGTTGAGTTGTCAATTCAACCACACCTGAAAGACTTAATATCTGCAGCAAAATATTTAATAGCAAAGTAGTATGGAAGTAACGGTAACGATGGCAAAAGTGACAGTAGCAGTTTTGTAGTGATTGTAACAGTAGCAACGGAAAAGTAACTTAGCAAAGATCAATATGTGAAAAGCTCGTAGGCAACGGATCAGTGATGGATAATTATGTCGGATGGCATTCATCATGCAACGGTTATAACATAGAGTGACACAGAACTAGCTCCAACTCATCAATATAATGTAGGCATGTATTCCATATATAGTCATACGTGCTTATGGAAAAGAACTTGCATGACATCTTTTGTCCTACCCTACCGTGGCAGCGGGGTCCTAATGGAAACTAAGGGATATTAAGGCCTCCTTTTAATAGAGAACCGGACCAAAGCATTAGCACTTAGTGAATACATGAACTCCTCAAACTACGGTAATCACCGGAAAGAATCCCAGTTATTGTCACCCTTGGGGATGCGGATCATAACTCGTAATAGGTGTCTACAACTTGCAAGATAGGATCAAGAACACATATATATTCCTGAAAACATAATAGGTTCAGATCTGAAATCATGGCACTCGGGCCCTAGTGACAAGCATTAAGCATAGCAAAGTCATAGCAACATCAATCTCAGAACATAGTGGATACTAGGGATCAAACCCTAACAAAAATAACTCGATTACATGGTAAATCTCGTCCAACCCATCACCGTCCAGCAAGCCTATGATGGAATTACTCACGAACGGTGGAGAGCATCATGAAATTGGTGATGAAGGATGGTTGGTGATGACGACGGCATCGATTTCTCCTCTCCGGAGCCCAAAACGGACTCCAGATCTGTCCTCCCGATGAAAAACAGGAGGTGGCGGCGGCTCCGTATCGTGAAACGCGATGAACTCTTCTCCTTTATTTTTTTCTCTGTGGATGTGAATATATAGAGTTGGAATTAGGGTCGGAGGAGGTCTGTGGGACCCACAAGCCGCCAGGGCGCGCCCTAGGGGGGGGGGCGCCCCCTGGCTTGTGGCCAATGGGTGGACCCCCTCTGGTTGATTCTTTTGCCAATATTTTTTATTAATTCCAAAAATATTCTCCACAAATTTTCAGGTCAATCCGAGAACTTTTATTTCTGCACAAAAATAACACCAAGGCAATTCTGCTGAAAACAGCGTCAGTCCGGGTTAGTTCCATTCAAATCATGCAAATTAGAGTCCAAAACAAGGGCAAAAGAGTTTGGAAAAGTAGATACGATGGAGACGTATCAACTCCCCCAAGCTTAACCCATTGCTTGTCCTCAAGCAATTCAGTTGACAACCTGAAAGTGATAAAGAAAAACTTTTACAAACTCTGTTTGATATTGTTGTTGTAAATATGTCTAACTGATGTTCAGGTTTTCAGCAAAGATTATGGGCTAACCACATTCACAATAACATTTAGGTCTCACATTTACTCATATCAATGGCATAATCAAATAGCGAGCAATAATAATAAATCTCGGATGACAACAATTTTATCAAAACAATCATGATACAATATGATATAATGGTATCTCGCTAGCCCTTTCTGAGACCGCAAAACATAAATGCAGAGCACCTCTGAAGAACAAGGGCTGACTGGAAATTTTAATTCATGGTAAAAGAGATCCAGTCACAGTCATACTCAATATCAATTAATAACCAAACATACAAATGACGGGGGTGCTCTCTAGCTGGTGCTTTTTATAAGAGGAGGGTGACTCAACAGTAAAGTAAAATAGATAGGCCCTTCGCAGAGGGAAGCATTGATTTGCAGAGGTGCCAGAGCTCGAGCTTTTAAAACAGAGATGAATAAAATTTTGAGCGGTATGCTTTCACTGTCAACATAACAACCAAGAGATCTCAGTATCTTCCATGCTAGATACATTATAGGCGGTTCCCAAACAGAATGATAAAGTTTTTACTCCCCCTCCACCAATCAAACACACTCCACGGCTAGCCGAATCCACGGGTACCGTCCATACAAACAACAATCCTGGGGGAGTTTTGTTTCATTATGTTTTGATTTGATTTTTGAGCATGGAACTGGGCATCCCGATTACCAGCCACTTTCTCGTGAATGACAAGTCAATAAACACTCATCGTGAGAATAACCCACCTAGCATGGAGGATACCGATAGCCCCTAGTCACTACATGAGCGATTCGGGCATACAAAACAGAATATTATTTGAAGGTTTAGAGTTTGGCACATGCAAATTTACTTGGAACGGCAGGTAAATACCGCATATAGGTAGGTATGGTGGACTCATATGGAACAACTTTGGGTTTAAGGAAGTGGATGCACAAGTAGTATTCCCGCTTAGTACAAGTGAAGGCTAGCAAGAGACTCGGAAGCGACCAACTAGAGAACGACAACAGTCATAAACATGCATTGAGATTAACCAACATTGAATGCAAGCATGAGTAGGATATAAATCACCATGAACATAAATATCGTGGAGGCTATGTTGATTTTGTTTCAACTACATGCGTGAACATGTGCCAAGTCAAGCCACTTGAATCATTCAAAGGAGGATACCATCCTATCATACTACATCACAACCATTTTAAAATGCATGTTGGCACTCAAGACAAACCATTATACACTCTTAGCTAATTAAGCATGGCATGAGTAACTATAATCTCTAATTGTCATTGCAAACATGTTTCATCCATAATGAGCTGAATCCAAAACGATGAGCTAATCATATTTACAAAAACAAAATAGGTCGAGTTCGTACCAGCTTTTCTCCATCTCAATCACTTCATCATATATCATCATTATTGCCTTTCACTTGCACGACCGAACGGTGTGAATAATAATAAGAGTGCACGTGCATTGGACTAAGCTGGAATCTGCAAACAATTATTTAAAGAAGAAGACAAGGTAATATGGGCTCTCTGTAAGATAAACAACAATGCATATGAGAGCCACTCAACATTTTCGTTGTGGTCTTCTCCTCTCGGCCCAAAGAAAAGAATTTCAAAACAAGAACGAGAAAAACTATTTACACGGGAAAGCTCCCAACGAGCAAAAGAAGAACGAGAAATCTTTTTGGGTTTTCTTTTAATACTACAACTAAACATACTAGAAAGTAAAACTAGAGCTAATTTTTTTTGCTTTCTTAAGGTTTTTCTGACACACAAGAAGAAAGCGAGAAAAAGAAATAAACTAACATGGATAATACAATGAAAAAGTATGAACACCGACAACTGGAATGAGTGTGTGAACATGAATGTAATGTCGGTGAGAAATACGTACTCCCCCAAGCTTAGGCTTTTGGCCTAAGTTGGTCTATGGCCACAGCTGGCCGGGTTAATATCCAAAGTCATAGTTGGGGTTGTACTGGGTTGCGGCGGCTACCGCCTGAACGGCTATAGCGCGGAGGCGAGCGGTTTCCGCCTCTCTCTCGTACTCATTTGCCTCCTCTCTGGTTATAAAGTGTCTCCGTTTTTCCTGAAAGTTAAAGAAGGCAGGAGCAGGAAGGGTAATAGGGACAGCGCGCTGTCTATCAAAAATTAGTCGGTACAGGAGGGACTGTTCGTTCCTCTCAAGAAACTGGTAGCGCACCATAGCCTCATAATCAAGAAAAGCAGTAGGTAACTCAATGTCACTTCCCTTTATGGGTACCCCAAGATAATTAGCTACACGAGTGGCATAAATCCCGCCAAAGAAATATCCTTTCTTAGCATTTTTATGTAGCCTCCTAGCAATAATAGCCCCCAAGTTATATCGTCTATCACCCATTACCGCACTCTTAAGAATACTAAGATCAGGTACACAAAGGTGGCTATGATCATGTTTACCGTTAATACATCTACCTATGAAGAGAGCAAAATAATGTATAGCAGGAAAGTGAATGCTCCCCAAGGTAGCCTGTGTAATGTTTCTAGTTTCTCCCACAGTGATGCTAGTAAGAAAATCATTATATTCAGTTTTGTGAGGATCACTATGGCTGCCCCATTGTGGAATTTTGCATGCATGGTTAAAATCTTCTAGGTCCATAGTATAAGATTCATCATAAAGATTTAATAAAACAGAATGCGTATTACGCCTGGATGAAAATTCAAACCTCCGCACGAAGGAATTAGTGAGTTGACAATATTGCTTGCATTTGTCTGAAACGAAATCTTCAAGGCCAGCATTTCGTATGTACGCGTAAAATTCTTCCTTGAAACCGGCATGAACCATGAATTGATCCGACAGCCATTCACAAGGCCGCACTTGAGCTTCCCTCAGTGGTTCAAAGTCGGGTTCACGTATCGCGAGTCTCGGGGCCTTCTTGCTCGAGGAACCACCTTGGTACATTCTTCTCAACATATTTCTTTCTCTGAAAAATTTCTGAAATTTTTAGTGACTCAAAATAAAGGTGAACAAAACTCAACAAAACTTATAGCAACTACTCTCACAAGTGCCTAGAGGCTATATCATGCATCAAAAATACTTGAGACCATACAAATTTAACATGCAAGCTCAAGAACAAGGTCACCACAGCAGCAAAAATTTGCAATGTATAAAGCACTAAAACAAAAACTAATTGGACCATTGGAGGAGTCACATACCGAAGAACAATCCCCCAAAATAGTTTTGCAAATGGAGCTTTGCACAAGGAGATCGAAAATGGCAGCAAAATGAGCTAGAACACGGGCTTGAGCAATAGTGGGATTTTTTCTGGAAGAAGACGAAGTGGATGGGTGCTGGAATAAGTGAGGGGGGCCTACGTGGGACCCACAAGCCAGCAGGGCGTGCCTTGTGGGCTTGTGGCCCACTGGTGCAGCCCCCTGATGTATTCTCAGTGCCAGAAATTCTTAAATATTCCAGAAAAAATCATACTACATTTTCAGGGCATTTGGAGAACTTTTATTTTCAGGTCATTTTTTATTGCACAGAAAATTCAGAAAACAGAAAAATAATAGCATTTTTTACTTTATTTAATCTAAATAACAGAAAGTAAAAGTTGGGTACAGAAGGTTGTGCCTCCTAAATTCATCCATCTCATGCTCATCAAAAAGAATCCATCAATAAGGTTGATCAAGTCTTATTGACAAACTTTTTCGAATGACACGGAACCAGAGAATTTTCGAGTAACACTAGGTTACCTCAACGGGGATATGCATGTCCCCAACAATAAGTATATCATATTTATTTTTGACAGTAGGGAGAGGGAATTCAAAATCTCCAATAATAATCGTTGAAATTTTTCCAATGGAGTTGATACTATGAACTTGAGGATGTTTCTTCGGAAAGTGTACCGTATGCTCATTACCATTAACATGAAAAGTGGCATTGCCCTTGTTGCAATCAATAACAGCCCCTGCAGTATTCAAAAAAGGTCTACCAAGGATGATCGACATACTGTCGTCCTTAGGAATATCAAGAATAACAAAGTCCGTTAGGATAGTAACATTTGCAACTACGACAGGCACATCCTCACAAATATTGATGGGTAAAGCAGTTGATTTATCAGCCATTTGCAAAGAGATTTCAGTAGGTGTCAACTTATTCAAATCAAGTCTACGATATAAAGAGAAAGCAATAACACTAACACCGGCTCCCAAATCACATAAAGCAGTTTTAACATAATTTCTTTTAATAGAGCATGGTATAGTAGGTACTCCAGGATCTCCTAGTTTCTTTGGTATTCCACCCTTAAAGGTATAATTAGCAAGCATGGTGGAAATCTCAGATTCAGGTATCTTTCTTTTATTTGTCACAATATCTTTCATATACTTAGCATAAGGAGACATTTTCAGAATATCAGTCAAACGCATATGCAAAAAGACAGGTCTAAGCAATTCAACAAAACGCTCAAAGTCCTCATCATCCTTTTTCTTGGATGGTTTAGGAGGAAAGGGCATGGGTTTCTGAACCCATGGTTCTCTTTCTTTACCATGCTTCCTAGCAACAAAGTCTCTTTTATCATATCATTTATTCTTAGGTTGTGGGTTATCAAGATCAACAGCAGGTTCAATCTACACATCATTATCATTACTAGGTTGAGCAGCAACATTAACATCATCATTAATATTATCACTAGGCTCATGTTCATTACCAGATTGTGTCTCAGCATCAGAAATAGAAATATCATTTGGATTCTCAGGTGTGACAATAACAGGTTCACTAGAGGCATGCAAAGTCCTATCATCATTCTTTTTCTTTCTTTTGCTAGAATGACTAGGTGCATCAGTATTAATTCTCTGAAAATCTTGCTCAATTCTCTTGGGGTGGCCCTCAGGATATAAAGGTTCCTGGGTCATTTTACCACCTCTAGTCACTACTCTAACAACATTATCATTCATCTCATTAAGCAAATCATTTTGTGCCTTAAGTACTTGTTCCACTTGAGTAGTTACCATGGAAGCATGTTTACTGATAAGCTTGAGATCATTAACAGTTCTACTCATATATTCACCTAAATGATCAAGCATGTAAGCATTATGTTTCAATTGTCTACTAACATAAGCATTGAAATTTTCTTGTTTAACAATGAAGTTATCAAATTCATCCAAGCATTGACTAGCAGGCTTATTATAAGGAATATCACCTTCGCCAAATCTATAGAGAGAATTTACCTCCACTACCTGTGTCGAGTTATCAAGACCATGTCTTTCTTCAATAGGTGGTAAATTCTTAACATCTTCAGCTTTAATACCTTTTTCTTTAATAGATTTCTTTGCCTCTTGCATATCTTCAGGACTTTGAAATAGAATACCACTTTTCTTCGGAGTTGGCTTTGGAGGTGGTTCGGGGATGGTCCAATCATTATCATTGCTCAATATTATTCAATAGTAGTTCAGCTTGTTCAACAGTTCGTTCCCTGAAAACACAACCAGCACAACTATCTAGGTGGTCCCTAGAAGCATCGGTTAGTCCATTATAAAAGATATCAAGTATTTCGTTTTTCTTGAGAGGATGATTAGGCAAAGCATTAAGTAATTGGAGAAGCCTCCCCCAAGCTTGTGGGAGACTCTCTTCTTCAATTTGCACAAAGTTAAATATTTCCTGCAAGGCAGCTTGTTTCTTATGGGCAGGAAAATATTTTTCAGAGAAGTAATATATCATATCCTGGGGACTACGCACACAACCAGGAGCAAGAGAATTAAACCATATCTTAGCATCACCCTTTTATGAGAAAGGAAACAACTTAAGAATATAGTAGTAACGAATTTTTTCCTCATGAGTAAATAGGGTGGCTATATCATTCAGTTTAGTAAGATGTGCCACAACAGTTTTAGACTCATAACCATGGAAAGGATCAGATTCAACCAAAGTAATTAACTCAGGATCGACAGAGAATTCATAATCCTTATCAGTAACAAAAATAGGTGAAGTAGCAAACTTAGGATCATATTGCATTCTAGCATTCAAAGATTTTTCCTTCCATTTGCATAGTAATTTTTGAAGATCATCTCTATCCTTACAAGCAAAAAAGTCCCTAGCTACCTCTCCCTCCATAACATAACCCTTAGGTATATTAGGCAATTCATATCTAGGAGAGCTAGGTCTAACAGGTGTCTCATAGTGTTCAGTTTCAATAATTTCATTAGTTTCAGAAATATCATCAGTTTCAGTGATCTCATTTTCTCTAACCCTAGCAAGTTGTTCATCAAGAAATTCACCCAATGGCATAGTATTATCAAGCAAAGTGTCATCATAAGCATCATGCATAGCAGAAGTGGCATCATCAATTACTTGCGACATATTAGAATCAATAGCAGGTGGTGGTGTCGCAAATTTACTCATAACAGAAGGTGAATCAAGTGCAGAGCTAGATGGCAGTTCCTTACCTCCCCTCGTAGCAGAGGGATAGATCTTGGTTTTAGCATCTTTCAAATTCTTCATAGTGATCAATAGATATAAATCCCAAGTGACTCAGAGAATAGAGCTATGCTCCCCGGCAACGGCGCCAGAAAAAGGTCTTGATAACCCACAAGTATAGGGGATCGCAACAGTTTTCGAGGGTAGAGTATTCAACCCAAATTTATTGATTCGACACAAGGGGAGCCAAAGAATATTCTCAAGTATTAGCTGCTGAGTTGTCAATTCAACCACACCTGAAAGACTTAATATCTGCAGCAAAATATTTAGTAGCAAAGTAGTATGGAAGTAACGGTAACGATGGTAAAACTGACAGTAGCAGTTTTGTAGTGATTGTAACAGTAGCAACGGAAAACTAACTTAGCAAAGATCAATATGTGAAAAGCTCGTAGGCAACGGATCAGTGATGGATAATTATGTCGGATGGCATTCATCATGCAACGGTTATAACATAGAGTGACACAGAACTAGCTCCAATTCATCAATATAATGTAGGCATGTATTCCATATATAGTCATACGTGCTTATGGAAAAGAACTTGCATGACATCTTTTGTCCTACCCTCCCATGGCAGCGGGGTCCTAATGGAAACTAAGGGATATTAAGGCCTCCTTTTAATAGAGAACCGGACCAAAGCATTAGCACTTAATGAATACATGAATTCCTCAAACTATGGTAATCACCGCAAAGAATCCCAGTTATTGTCACCCTGGGGGATGCGGATCATAACTCGAAATAGGTGTCTACAACTTGCAAGATAGGATCAAGAACACATATATATTCATGAAAACATAATAGGTTCAGATCTGAAATCATGGCACTCGGGCCCTAGTGACAAGCATTAAGCATATCAAAGTCATAGCAACATCAATCTCAGAACATAGTGGATACTAGGGATCTAACCCTAACAAAACTAACTCGATTACATGGTAAATCTCATCCAACCCATCACCGTCCAGCAAGCCTACGATGGAATTACTCACGAACGGCGGAGAGCATCATGAAATTGATGATGAAGGATGGTTGGTGATGACAACGGCATCGATTTCCCCTCTCCGGAACCCAAAACGGACTCCAGATCTGCCCTCCCGAGGAAGAACAGGAGGTGGCGGCGGCTCCGTATCGTGAAACGTGATGAACTCTTCTCCTTTATTTTTTTCTCCATGGATGTGAATATATAGAGTTGAAATTAGGGTCGGAGGAGGTCTGTGGGACCCACAAGCCGCCAGGGCGCGCCCTAGGGGGGTCGCGCCCCCCTGGCTTGTGGCCAATAGGTGGACCCCCCTCTGGTTGATTCTTTCGCCAATATTTTTTATTAATTCCAAAAATATTCTCCGTAAAATTTCAGGTCAATCCGAGAACTTTTATTTCTGCACAAAAATAACACCAAGGCAATTCTGCTAAAAATAGCGTCAGTCCGGGTTAGTTCCATTCGAATCATGCAAATTAGAGTCCAAAACAAGGGCAAAAGAGTTTGGAAAAGTAGATACGATGGAGACGTATCACTGTCGGATTTCAGGCTCCGCAAAACCCTCAAGGTTCGAACACAGGGGCGTGTGTGAAGATCCCCTGCAGCCTCGCCCTACCTAGCTCACTACACAATGGTTAGGATGATGAACTCGCACGATGACGAGGAAGAAGATGCACACGGTGGTTTACCCAGGTTCTTGCCGCTCCGAAGCGTAATACCCTACTCCTGCTTTGGTGAATTGCCCCTCGAGGGGGTGTGGTAGATGAACTAGTACAATGATCAGGGGCCTCGCGAGGGTGCACGAGTTGTGTTCTTGGCTCTCTGCCTTGTTGGGTGTTGTCTTCTCTCCGGTTCGTCGTCCCCTTCTACGGTGCAACCTAGCCTCTATATATAGCAGTGGCCCGGGTCCTCTTCCCTTTTCGCAATGGCGGGAAGGGATCCCACAACGGCCAAATTTGAAGGGGGATAGGAGTACATCCCCGCCCTGTCCAAAGGTGGTCTTCGCCTGCAAAGTAGCTGTCGATGATGTAGAGGTGGGCTCGGCGATGACATCCATCCTGCTAGGCTCGTGGTCATGGTCTTGTTGAACCGGAATGGAAACCTTTGGGTGGCACTTTGGGAACCTGCGTACGTCCTTGCTCCCTTTGCATCAAAGGGGAAACTGTACCGCCTGGCGCGCTGGCGCCTGCCTGTCCTTCCTTGCGTCATCCTTGACTCCTGAGGCCGGGTTCTGCATAGAGATCTCCGCCGCTCCGGAGGGGGCCTGAGGAGGCATATCCTTCGCTGGCCTTGGTGCCATTCTTCCTCGCGAGCTTAGGGCCCTCGTGAGGGCCTTGTCTTGAGTGAAGTCGTGTCGGGCCGTGCCTGGCTGACATAGTGGGCCAAGCCCTGGGCCGCAGGCTGGCAGGTCTGGGTACCCCTGTTCCCAGAACACCGACAGTAGCCCTCGGGCCCAAGGCGCGCCCGAGTTGGCTTCTAGGCGAAGTTGTTGAAGGCGGCCCAAAGCGCCGCGGGCCCCGATTGCCTGCAAGCCAGGCTTGAGGCGCGGCAGACTCTGAGAGGCCATCGCCTCCTCTTCCCCACGCCAGGTCGGCCATTGTCTGGTTTGTCAAATTGCTTGGCACACGCCACCAAGCCGTCTTCGTTCCCCATCGATCTCGTCGTCTGTTTTCCCCTCTTCCGCGGCTTTCGCCCTTTCCGCCAAATCCCTGCACGCGCGCCGCCCCGCCTCCTTGCCATGGCCCCCAAGAAGGGAGAGGGCGAGGGTTTGAGAGCGCGGGTGACCACGTCGGCGCCTAAGCCCGCGCTGGGCCGGTCATCGGTGGTGAACCTGGAGGGGTTGGAGAAGGTTCAGCTGGTGGTCGCCGCCAGCTCCAACGAATGTGGGGCAACCAAGATCTGGCCGGGCTTGCGGCCTCGGAGCGAGCTTGAGGCCCCCACCATTCCCCTTCATATTCATGCCCTTCTCTCGGGCTTGCTGCCGCCGTTCTCGGGCTTCCTCTCCGCCGTGCTTTCGCATTATCGGATCCACGTGCTCCACCTTGACCACGGCTCCCTTGTCCTACTCTCGGCCTTCGCGTTCCTGTGCGAGGCCTTCGTTGGTGTCTTCCCCTCCGTGGCCTTGTTGCGCCACTTCTTCTCCCTCGAGTTGGTCTTGGGGGAACAGTGCTCTGGGTGCGTGTCCCTGAGAGCAGCGGACGCATCGGCTGGGGGGGGAGGCTCGATGCCGGACTCTCTTCGGAGGCAGAAGGGTTCCGGCAGCAGTGGGTGTATGTTAATGCCGCTGAGGCCGGCCCCCTATTTCAACCCCCACTGGCCCCCGCAGTGCCGAATCACGGGTGGAGGCTCGAGGAGCTTGCCGACCCGCGGCTTGCGCGGGTCCTAGCCAGGCTGGCGAGGCTGAAGAAGGCGGGCGTGACGATGGCGATGGTGGTGCAGGAGTTCACACGCCGACGAATTGCTCCCCTTCAGCGCCATTCCTGCCCGATGTGGGCCTTCTCAGGCCCTCACGATCCCATGAGGATCCAGGTCTCGTCTCTTTCTCCCGACGTGTTGCGCGAGCTGCTCCACCACTTGACTGGCGGTGAACCCAATGAGCTCCCCCGGGGCGGCCTCCCCTTGTACAACTACAAGGACCGGGAAGCCCTCGTCCTGAAGATGCCGTGTTTCGATGAGTGGGGGTTCCTTCCTCTGGAGGGAGCGCGTCCTCAGGATGCCCCCTCCTCGTGGGCCCTGATCCCCGGGAACCCTGAGGCCACTGACCCTCCCGTGGCGGAGGTGGGGCGCCCTTCGCCGCCCGCTTCCCCGGTTCCCGCTTCGGGTCAGCCCGGGGTCAAGGGTGACGCCCCGTCGATGATGAAGGTCACCGTCTCCGCTGCCGAGTGTGAGGTGTCGGTCGTCGGTTCATCGTCCCCCGGCCTCCGCGCCGGCCGGAAGAGGAAGGCACCCAGGGGCGGCCGCTCCTCGGCGCCGTCGGCGCCGATGAAGAGGAAGTGGATCGCCGTGGATGAGTAAGTGTCTGCGTCCCCTCAACCTTCCCTTCGGCGCCCTCCTTCTGAGCTTCTGTTTCACAGGCTCCCCACCGGTGAAGGAGGAACCGAGTCGACGCCGCCCACTCCTGCGGCCGCCGAGCTTCTTGCGGCCTCGTCTTCCGTCGGCCGCGGGGTTCTGGTCACCAGAGCGCCCGTACCCGAGCCTGCTCGGCCGTCAGGAAGCCTCGAGCGCGAGCCCCCTGCGATCTTCTTCGCCCGTGGCCTCCAGCTCCCTAGAATGGGGCCGCGCCCCCCACTGGCGGCCTTCCCTGGAGGCGTGCCGCGCTGTGTCCTTGGGCCCCCTTCGCTCGATGATGTGGGGCCCCAGGAGGCGCGCCCTTCTTCTGGAGCGGTTATGCGGTAGCCTCCAGCCCCTGGGTACGCGTCCGGGCTGGGCGGTCCCTCGCATACCTCTCCCATCCATCCTGGGGAAGGTGGAGACCCTGGCTGGGCCCTTGAGCTCGCAAGTGACCGAAGCGCCGTGCGGTGGGGTTTGCTCCAAACCGCGGCGGAAATTCTAGGATGCCTGGGGGTGGAGCTTGCCAACAATGATGCCCGTTTGGAGATGGAGCGTTAGTGCCTTGCGCAGGAATGGCATCGTCTTGAAGTTGCCGTGAATTTCGGCCGCCTACAGCGCAAGCGCACCCGTGCAAAGGCCGAGGGGTCCCTTGCCACGGCGGTGGAGGCTCGCGAGCACGCCTTTGCTGAGGCTCAGGAAGCCGACTGCCAGTGCAGGGCCTCCGAGGAACGCCTCGAGGAGCTTCAAGCCTTCAACGCCGCCCTTGAAAGGCAGATCCAGGTGCGGAGGGCCACACTTGATGGCCCGGCAATCGAGTTCCTCCCCGCCGGCGCGAGCCCCCGCGTGCCCATGGACGCGTTGGTGATGGAGGCGCTAGAGCAGAGCCTGGAGCAGGAGAGGCTGGAGGTGAGGGAGCGCCAGGCGTCGCTTGCCGAGGAGTCCCTTGCCTCCCGCGAGGCGAGGTTCCAAGAGGAGGTCGACAACAAGGTGGCAGTGGCTTGGCGTTCCCTTCTCCAAGACTATCGCGCGAAGCTGAAGCTCCAGGAGTCCCATTACTGCAAGTGACGTGACCACCTGAAAGGCGAGGTTGATGTCCTCAAGAAAAGGTTAGACCAAGAGGAGCGACGCCGGCGAGTCGCGATGGACGCCTAGGCTGCTGCCGAGGCCGAGCTAGCTTTTCTCTATAAACAAGTGAAGGGTGTTGCTTCCCTGGCGGAGAAGGCTTCGGACGAGGCAGACCGTGCTCGCGGCCTCCAGTACACGTGCTCCCAGATGTTCCAGTCCCTCGAGGGGAGGGCCAGCCGGGCCTTGAGTGACATCTGCGATGCGAGCGTCTCGAGCCCCTTGGTTCCAGACGACGCTGGGTACCTGGGCTTCTTTTCCAGGGTCGTGGAGTGCCTTGAGGGGGGTGCGGAGAAGATCTGCCTGCTTGTGGAGGAGAAGCGTCGCGACCTCCTCGCGCGGGCGGCCTCGAACGTCTTCAGCCACCTCCTTCGCCTCGACCTGCACTTTGATTTCGGGGCAGTGCTTGGTCCCGTGCCTGAAGTGACTCGCGCCGCCCTCGCCGAGCGGGTCAAGGACCATGTGGAAGACCTGATAGCTGAGCTTTCTTCTGACGAAGCCGAGGGCCATGCTGGAGCCGGGAAGCACGAGGCCGCCGGTGGCGGTGATGACGAGAGTGGCGGCGACTGCATGTCCCCTTGAGCAGCCTTCTTGTTTTCCTGGCAGGGTTATGCATGTGGCCTAGTGGCAACTCTAATGTATTTTGGAAAATACCCTTGAATGTGCTCTCGAATGACGAGGTGTGTTGCGCCGCGCTTCCTCTTGCCCGGGGTCACTGCCAATCCGATTGTCACGCTCGCGGTAGCCTTCTGCGTCAGGGAGGTTTAGCAGTGGCGCTTGGGGGGGTCCCGACGTCCTGAGGGTTTCTCCTTACGAGTGAGGCAAGTTGGGAGCCCTTTCGGCACTCTGCGTCTGCAGGCCCCAGTCCCGCACATTTCCCGACCACCGTAATGTACGACCGGATCACCAGGACGCAACTACGAGGTGAGGCCTCAACACCCTTGATGCCGACCGGATCACCAGGATGACATCAAGGGGCGAGTGGCTATATGACCGGTAAGGCTCCTGAGGCGCGCTACTCAGGAGCCCCCTTTGACGCTCAAGCAGCTCTACGTCGGCAGGTCCCAGTCCCGCACATTTCCCGACCACCGTAATGTACGACTAGATCACCAGGACGCAACTACGAGGTGTGGCCTCGACACCCTTGATGCCGACCGGATCACCAGGACGACATCAAGGGGCGAGTGGCTATATGACTGGTAAGGCTCCTGAGGCGCGCTGCTCAGGAGCCCCCCTTGACGCCCGAGCGGCTCCCAAAAAAATTTGTTTCCTGCCCCGGGAGGTGCGAGCCCCCAGGGGCTCTTGACATGACGTGTTGGTCCGTAGGCGGAGCCTTCGAGCAAGCGAAAAACGGCACGCGCCTGCTGACCCTCTCGAGAGCGCCACGAGAAGACCCGCGTGCCAAGGCCTTGGCGAGGTGTGGGCACCGTCCCTCCAGCCCCCGCTCGCGGGGCGCAAGGAGGAGGGGAGTAGGCGAGTGCTTGCCCCGAAGAAAGCGAGGCGCAAAACGAGGATTGTTATCAAAGAGAGCGACACCCCTTCCCTCCAGAAGAAAAATGCAAGAACACCAAATTCCATTCCAAAAGGTGGCAAGTTCGAGTACAAAAAGGATTCTCAAAGGCGGCAACTTCGAATACAAAAAGGAGCGAGAAACGGCCGCGTCCGGCTCTTAGGGTAGTCTTCGTCTTCGTCTTCCCCCAGCGCTGAGCATAGGGCATCCACGTTGCGTGGGCATAGCCATTGGAGGGCAGTGTTGTCCGCCAGCGCGGAGCATGGGGCTTCCACATTGCGTGGGAAGGAACCCCTCCGCGTCCTCGGGGGTCTCCGGGCGTATACAGCCCACTCATTATTACGTGAGAGTGTCACGGGTTGTTCCTGGGAGTGTACAGGGAGCTCCATGCCCCGCGGACATGAAGCCCACTCCCAGCCCCCAGGCTTGGCGTGGGGAAGTAGGGTCGGCTCCGGACGGGCCCTCGAGCGTAGGGGGAGCCCCTCGTGCTCTCCGATGGGAAGGCCCGCCTCGGAAAAGGGCCTTGGGCACCCCAGAGCCCATGGCTAGGTGCCGTCGTCGTGGTGATGGCGCAACCCCCTGCGCCACGGGTCGGGTCCAGTGGTGTCCCTCCGTTGCGTGCGAGGGCGGTGCCCCAGCACGCCTCGCTGGGGTGCCCGGGGTCCCCACGCAGGTACTCGAGGCCCTGCCCCAAGGATGGGCGAGCTGGGCCTAGGGACATGGGCGAGTACATGATCTCCCGCTGGTGATCGAACGAAACCCGACCCGGAGACATGGGCGTATGTGCCACCCTCCGTCTCCAAGCGGGCGTCGCGCGCCCCGGAGACATGGGCGTGTGTTCCACCCTCCGTCTCCAGGTTGGGATCATCTGGCCTGAAGACATGGACGTGTGTTCCACCCTGCGTCTCCAAGATGGGGCCATCCGACCCGGGGACGTGGGCGCACATTCCACCCTCCGTTCCCAGGCAAGTGACCCCCGGTCCCCAGACCCAGATGCCTGCTCAAGGCAGCTCCCTACCAGCGGGTGCGCCTCGCGAAGCTGCCTACGCCGGCCATCCTCGCGAGGCCAATCCCGCAAGCCGCCCTCGCGAGGCTGCGCATACCAGCCCGCGCGAGAGCCGCTCGTGAAGTCGCGTACGCGCCTCCTGTCGCCGTGGTAGCCGGCGTTGCTTCCTTCGCGGCCCGGGCGCTCGTCAACATGGTCATTGTAGAGTTGCTCGAGCCCCCGGGCGCCGGCGCAGTCGAGCCTTTGGTCCTCCTCCCTGGTTCCGGTGGGCGTGCTGAGGGGCGCAAGGCGACACCCCTCTCACGCGGCCAGCACCTCCCACCGGTTTCTGCCGGCGCCCGCGGCCAGCTCCTACGCCCCTAGCGACTCGGGCCAGGCCCCCGGCGAGCGCGGGTCGCCATGGACGTTCCGAGCGTGCCCGTGCGGCCCAGGCGCTGTGCCAGCCGGTTGAGCGAGTTCACGGGCACGAGCCTCGCTGAGATACACCTGGGTCTCACTGGCGGTGGTGACACGCCTGGGGGCACGCCTGGCCCAGTCGTTGTGGCGATCGCGCGCGGCGTGTTGGCGATGTAGCTCATGCGCCACGAGGAGCGCAACATGTCTGTGCGTCAGGTCATGACAGACCCGGAAGGGCGGCGGCGCGGCCCGGATGCGGGGAAGGGCCGGGGCGGCAAGGGCGTGCCGTGTGGTTGGTGAAGGCGGCAGCCCCCGGCGCCTGTTGAGGGCCCGGCCGGTGATGGCGCCCGCCGACGGGGAGGCAGAATGACGCGGGGTGCCGAGGCCTGCCGGCGCTGCCCGCGCCACGTGGGCAGCCCACCGCTCAACACGGGCTCGACGTCCTTTTTCCATGAGTGCGGCGAGCGGAGGCGAGGCGAGGCTTGAGGAAGACTTCGACACGCCCCCTACCTGGCGTGCCAAATGTCGGATTTCGGGCTCCGCAAAACCCTCAAGGTTCGAACACAGGGGCGTGTGCGAAGATCCCCTGCAGCCTCGCCCTACCTAGCTCACTACACGATGGTTAGGATGATGAACTCGCACGATGACGAGGAAGAAGATGCACACGGTGGTTTACCCAGGTTTGGGCCGCTGCGAAGCGTAATACCCTACTCCTACTTTGGTGAATTGCCCCTCGAGGGGGTGTGGTGGATGAACTAGTACAATGATCAGGGGCCTCACGAGGGCGCACGAGTGGTGTTCTTGGCTCTCTACCTTGTTGGGTGTTGTCTTCTCTCCGGTTCGTTGTCCCCTTCTATGGTGCAACCTAGCCTCTATATATAGCAGTGGCCCGGGTCCTCTTCCCTTATCGCAATGGCGGTAAGGGATCCCACAATGGCCAAATTTGAAGGGGGACAGGAGTACATCCCCGCCCTGTCCAAAGGTGGTCTTCGTCTGCAAAGTAGCTGTCGATGATGCAGAGGTGGGCTCGGCGATGACATCCATCCTGCTGGGCACGTGGTCGTGGTCTTATTGGACCGGAATGGAAACCTTTGGGTGGCACTTTGGGAACCCGCGTACGTCCTTGCTCTCTTTGCACCAAAGGGGAAACTGTACCACCTGGCGCGCTGGCGCCTGCCTGTCCTTCCTTGCGTCATCCTTGACTCCTGAGGCCGGGTTCTGCATAGAGATTTCCGCCGCTCCGGAAGGGGCCTGAGGAGGCCTATCCTTCGCTGGCCTTGGTGTCGTTCTTCCTCGCGGGTTTAGGGCCCTTGCGAGGGCCTTGTATTGAGTGAAGTCGTGTCGGGCCGTGCCTGGCTGACATAGTGGGCCAAGCCCTGGGCCGCAGGCTGGCAGGTCTAGGTACCCCCGTTCCCAGAACGCCGACAGTAGCGGACCGTCACCAAGCTAGGGTACGGATCCGATCCTCTCTTGCGCTCCATCGTCTAATTCTTGCGCATTGAGATGTTCTTATCTATAAGCCACTGTGTGCAATCCTCCCTATCCACCAGAGTTCCCGTAGATTAGCGAACAATGAAAATTTTAGGGTTAGCTGTCCGCAGATTGCATCTCGGTAACACCGAGTTGAAAAAATCGGTTCCACCGATTGTGTTTTAGGGTTACTGAGAACCATATCGGTGAGACCGAAGCAAACTTTTCGGTTCCACCGAAAAGGCTGCCAGGTCTGTGTTGATGAATATGGTCAGTCTCGATGACTCCGAAAAATACCACTCAGTGACACCGAAATACCTTCTGCAGAAAGCTAAAACTAATGTCTTCCTTGTTCACAATTTTGAAAATCTCCGTGTTTTGTGTTGCTCAACCCCTCTGCTCCTCTATACTCTGTTCACAGGGTCAGATATGTCAGAGGCTGAAGACAGTGAGAACAACTTCAGAGAGCAGAGTGTTGACATGGACTCAGGCACTAGTCCTGAGGGAAGCTTTGATGATGTGCCTAGTTCTCCAGATCTGCCCAAGGCTGCTACAAGGACTAGGAGGAAGCTCAATTCTGATGAGGAGGATGAAGACTTCATCCCTGAGGAGCTGCCTAAGAAAGATGATGCTACCACTTCTTCCAAGAAGAAGAAGGCTATCAGAAAGGAGTATGCTAGCTCTGAGACAGTGAGAGCACCAGAGAGCTCCAGAGCAACCATGACTGTTGTGCCTCCCAAGAAATCTATGCCTAAGAAGGCAGGGGAGAAGAAGAAATCCAGGAAGAGGACTATCCATGTTGTTGGCAGGCCTACCTCCATGTATGAGGATCCAGAGGAGGCAGCTGCTGAAGAGGAGGAGGTAGAGCCAGCTGCAAAGGCCCCTCCCAAGAAAAAGAAGAAGCTTATGGCAGATGTTATGCCTAAGGCTACCACTTCCAAGAGCACCAAATCTGCTCCAAAGAAGGTTGCTGTTGCTGACAAACCCAAGAGGTTCTCTAGAGAGATGCCAGCTTCTTCCAAGAACAAGACCTCCACTTTCAGGGAAGCTGATGATGATGATGACATGACTGCTTTGATGAAGCTCAGACCACACATTCCAGAGCACAATGCCAGCCACCTGCTTGCTGAAGATATGAAAAAGAGGAAGGATTCTGGTTTGAGGGCATGGAGAGCGATTGATCCATATGCTCAGAGGATAAAAACAGTTGTGGACTATAGGTTTTATACCAAGGAGCAACAAGATTTCTATGAGACTATCTTGCTTGATAAGAGCCCAGCTGTCAGTGATATGAGATACGTTGACTGGAAGTACATCAAGGCGAATGAAGATTACTTTCCAAATGTTCAAGACAATTTGCATTGCATTGGACTAGATGAGTTTGTTGGCAAAGAATTCACTGCATGAAACGACGAGATGATCATGCAATTCTACTCCATGATACGTCTCCGTCGTATCTATAATTTTTGATTGTTTCATGCCAATATTCTACAACTTTCATATACTTTTGGCAACTTTTTATTCTATTTTTGGGACTAACATATTGGTCCAGTGCCCAGTGTCAGTTCCTGTTTGTTGCATGTTTTTTGTTTCGCATAAAATCCATATCAGACGAAGTCCAAACGGGATAAAAACTTACAAAGATTTTTTTTGGAATATATGTGAATTTTGGGAAGTGGAATCAACAGAAGGCGGTGCCCGAGGGGCCCACAAGCCATAGGGGGCGCCCTGGGGGGTAGGGCGCACCAGGCTGGCTTGTGGCCACCCCGTAAGGCGGTTGGTGCCCTTCTTTCTCTGCAAGAAAGCTAATATCCGGATAAAAATTGTGTTAAAATTTCAGCCCAATCGTAGTTACGGATCTCCGGGAATATAAGAAACGGTGAAAGGCCAGAATCTGGGAAGGCAGAAACAGAAGGAAACAGAGAGAGAGAGATCCAATCTCGGAGGGGCTCTCGCCCCTCCGCCGCCATGGAGGCCAAGGACCAGAGGGGAAACCCTCCTCCCATCTAGGGGGGAGGCCAAGGAAGAACAAGAAGGAGGGGGCTCTCTCCCCCTCTCTCCCGGTGGCACCGGAACGCCGCCGGGGCCATCATCGTGACGGCGATCTACACCAACAACTTCGCCGCCGTCATTACCAACTCTCTCCCCCTCTATGCAGCGGTGTAACATCCCTTCTCCCCGCTGTAATCTCTACTTAAACATGGTGCTCAACGCTATATATTATTTCCCAATGATGTATGGCTATCCTATGATGTTTGATTAGATCTGTTTTGTCCTATGGGTTGATTGATGATCATGATTGGTTTGAATTGCATGTTTTATTATTGGTGTTGTCCTATGGTGCTCTCCGTGTCGCGCAAGCGTGAGGGATCCCCGCTGTAGGGTTTGCAATATGTTTATGATTCGCTTATGGTGGGTGGCGTGAGTGACGGAAGCGCAGACCCCGAGTAAGTAGGTTGTTTACGTATGGGAGTAAAGAGGACTTGATACCTTATAATGCTATGGTTGGGTTTTACCTTAATGATATTTAGTAGTTGCAGATACTTGCTAGAGTTCCAATCATAAATGCATATGATCCAAGTAGAGAAAGTATGTTAGCTTATGCCTCTCCCTCATATAAAATTGCAATAATGATTACCGGTCTAGTTATCGATTGCCTAGGGACAAATAACTTTCTTGTGACAAAAAGCTCTCTACTAAGACTAACTTAGTTGTTTCTTTATCTAAGCAGCCCCTAGTTTTTATTTACGTGCTCTTTATTATCTTGCAAACCTATCCTATCTCACCTACAAAGTACTTCTAGTTTCATACTTGTTCTAGGTAAAGCGAACGTTAAGCGTGCGTATAGTTGTATCGGTGGTCGATAGAACTTGAGGTAATATTTGTTCTACCTTTAGCTCCTTGTTGGGTTTGACACTCTTACTTATCGAGAAAGGCTACAATTGATCCCCTATACTTGTGGGTTATCAAGACCTTTTTCTGGCGCCGTTGCCGGGGAGCAATAGCGTGGGGTGAATGTTCTCGTGTGTGCTTGTTTGCTTTATCACTAAGTAGATTTTATTTGCTGTTCTAAGTTGTTCTCTATCTTTAGTTATGGATATGGAACACGAAATACCAAATAAATTAGTTGAACCAACTACACCAATGGTTAAAGAACCACCCAAAATCTATCACACTGTTGAAGCTTTTTACTTGGATCATCTTCGATCTGTTTGTGCTCGTGCTGAAACCCCAACTAGCTTAGTTGAGGGCAAATCATTAAATGAGCATGCTTATTATGTGCGACACCGCTTATCTCAAAAAGGGAAACTTTTATGGCATCATATTAATACTTTGCAATGCTATGCTTGGAATTTATGCGAAATTTATGATTTTACTTGTTGTTCTGAAGACCCTAAAAAACACCTTCCGTATCAATGTGAGTTTAAGGATAATGGAATCGTATCTTCTTATGCCAAGGGTGTTTATAATTACTATGATATTGAGCAAATTGAAGAATTTGTTGCTTTTAAGGGTGGCTATGAAATTGCTTCTTTGATTGAAAAGTATGATGCTACTCTTTACAAATCTGAAAGTTTTGCCATACTTAAATATTGCTATGAAAACTATGCTTCTAATGCTTATGTTAAGCCATATATTGAGGACTCCTCCGCTGTCCAAGAGGAGACTAATATTTTGCAGGAAACTATGGAAGAAGAAAATGATGACACTGTGAGCTCATTTGATGAAAAAGATGACGAGGAGAGCGGAGAACAAAAGGAGGAAGAACGGATTAGCTACCCGTGCCCACCTTCTAATGAGAGTAACTCTTCAACTCATACATTTTTTAATTTCCCTTCATTCTTACCGAAGAATGAATGCTATGATGATTGCTATGATTCCTTGGATACATTTGAAATATCCCTTTTTGATGAAATTGATGCTTGTTATGCTTGTGGCCATGATGCTAATATGAATTATGCTTATGGAGATGAACTTGCTATAGTTCCTTATGTTAGGAATGAAATTGTTGCTATTGCACCCACGCATGATAGTCCTATTATCTTTTTGAATTCTCCCAACTACACTATATCGGAGAAGTTTGCTCTTATTAGGGATTACATTGATGGGTTGCCTTCTACTATTACACATGATGATTTTGATGAATATATTATGCATGTGCTTTCTGCTCCTACTTGCAATTATTATGAGAGAGGAACTACATCTCCACCTCTCTATGTTTCCAACATAATAGAATTGCAAAAAACTGCTTATGCTATGTATCGGCCTTTACTTTGTGTGCATGAATTGTTCTTTTATGACATGCCGATGCATAGGAAGAGAGTTAGACTTCGTTGTTGCATGATATATGTTACTTTGTGCTCACTACTAAATTACAAATCATTGTTAATTAAAATTGGCTTTGATATACCTTGGGATCCGGGTGGATCCATTACTTGAGCACTTTATGCCTAGCTTAATGGCTTTAAAGAAAGCGCTGCTAGGGAGACAACCCGGAAGTTTTAGAGAGTCATTTTATTCTGTTGTGTGCTTTTATATAGTCCAAAAACAAAAAAATAAAGAGGGGAACCTAAAACTTTTTCAAAAAGAAAAGTGAAAGTGAGAGGGACGAGCATTGTGAAAGTGGGAGCTAGCCTTGAACTTTGTTCATGCCCATGGAAACCTTGTGAATATTAATTACAGAAACTTTTCAACAAAAATAATTATCCCCTTGTATAAATCCATTGTATTATAAAAATAATGTGCCAAGATTTTCCTTTAGGATGATTAGATTGCTTGTTTGGTGTGTGCAGTGCAAAAACAGAAACTTTGGCTGTAGTGCGTGAATTTACATTTTTTACTGGAATGTCAAAAGTTTCTGAATTTTTTACACAGTACTGCTATGCAAATTTTTTATTTTTTCATAATTTTTATAGTTACATAAGTATGGTGAATGTTCATATTACTACAGACTGTCCTGTTTTTGACAGATTCTGTTTTTGATGCGTTGTTTTGCTCGTTTTGATGAAACTATCGATTGTATCGGTGGTATAAGCCATGGAAAAGTTATAATACAGTAGCTAAAATTCAAAAATAAAATTTGAATGGGTTTGCAACAGTACTTAAAGTGGTAATTTGCTTTATTATACTAACGGATCTCACGAGGGTTTTGTTAAGTTTTGTGTGATTGAAGTTTTCAAGTTTTGGGTGAGATCACGATGGATGAAGGAATAAGGAGTGGAAAGAGACTAAGATTGGGGATTCCCGAGGCACCCCAATGTAATATTCAAGGACTCCCAAGAAACTAAGCTTGGGGATGCCCCGGAAGGCATCCCCTCTTTCTTCTAACAACCATCGGTAATTTTACTTGGAGCTATATTTTTATTCGTCACATGATATGTGTAAATCTTGGAGCGTCGTGTGCTTTTTTATTTTTCTTTTAATAATGCACCATGATGGTATGATAAAGTCCTTGGTTGATTTATAGAAGGCTCTTTGAACCTCACTTATATCTTTTGAGTATGGCTTTATAGAATGCTTAATGTGCTTCACTTATATCATTTGAAGTTTGGATTGCCTGTTTCTCTACACATAGAAAACCGCCATTTGTAGAATGCTCTTTTGCTTCACATATATTTGTTAGAGCATTGGCATATCTTTTGTAGAAAGAATTAAACTCTCATGCTGCACTTATATCTATTTAGAGAGTTAACAGGAGTTGGTCATTCACATGGTTAGTCATAAAATCCTACATAAAACTTGTAGATCACTGAATATGATATGTTTGATTCCTTGCAATGGTTTTGTGATATAAATATGGTGATATTAGAGTCATGCTAGTGAGTAATTGTGGATTGGTAGAAATATTTGTGTTAAAGTTTGTGATTCTCGTAGAATGCACGTATGGTGAACCGTTATGTGAAGAAGTCAGAGCATGATTTATTTATTGATTGTCATCCTTTGTGTGGAGGTCGGGAGCGCGCGATGGTTAACTCCTACCAACCTCTCCCCTAGGGGCATGCGTCTAATACTTTGTTTCAATAGCTAATAGATTTTTGCAATAAGTATGTGAGTTCTTTATGACTAATGTTGAGTCCATGGATTATACGCACTCCCATCCTTCCACCATTGCTAGCCTCTCTAGTACCGCGCAACTTTCGCCGGTGCATTACACCCACCATATATCCTTCCTCAAAACAGCCACCATATCTACCTATTATGGCATTTTCATAGCCATTCCGAGATATATTGCAATGCAACTTCCACCGTTCCGTTTATTATGACACGCACCATCATCGTCATATTGCTTTGCATGATCGTATGATAGCTAGCATGATGTTTTCATGGCTTGTCCGTTTTTTGATGTCATTTGCTACACTAGATCATTGCACATCCCGGTACACCGCTGGAGGCATTCATATAGAGTCATATTTTGTTCTAGTATCGAGTTGTAATTCTTGAGTTGTAAGTAAATAAAAGTGTGATGATCATCATTATTAGAGCATTGCCCCATGTGAGGAAAGGATGATGGAAGCTATGATTCCCTCGCAAGTTGGGATGAGTCTCCAGACTTTACAAATAAATAAAAGAGGCCAAAGAAGCCCAAAAAAAAGAGGCCAAAGAAGCCCACCAAAAAAACAAAAAAAATGAGAGAAAAGAGAGAAGGGGCAATGCTACTATTCCTTTTTCCACACTTGTGCTTCAAAGTAGCACCATGATCTTCATGATAGAGAGTCTCCTATACTGTCACTTTCATATACTAGTGGGAATTTTTCATTATAGAACTTGGCTTGCATATTCCAATGATGGGCTTCCTCAAATTGCCCTAGGTCTTCGTGAGCAAGCAAGTTGGATGCACACCCACTTAGTTTCTTTTGAGCTTTCATACACTTATAGCTCTAGTGCATCTATTGCATGGCAATCCCTACTCACTCACATTAATATCTATTGATGGGCATCTCCATAGCCCGTTGATACGCCTAGTTGATGTGAGACTATCTCCTTCTTTTTGTCTTCTCCACAACCACCATATTCTATTCCACCTATAGTGCTATATCCATGGCTCACGCTCATGTACTGCGTGAAAGATGAAAAAGTTTGAGAATACTAGAGTATGAAACAATTGCTTGGCTAAAACCGGGGTTGTGCATGATTAAATACTTTGTGTGATGAAGATGGAGCATAGCCAGACTATATGATTTTGTAGGGATAACTTTCTTTTAGCCATGATATTTTGAGAAGACATGATTGCTTTATTAGTATGCTTGAAGTATTATTGTCTTAATGTCAAATGATAGACTATTGCTTTGAATCACTTGTATCTTAATATTCATGCCATGATTACATTATATGATCAAGATTATGCTAGGTAGCATTCCACATCAAAATTTATCTTTTTTATCATTTACCTACTCGAGGACGAGTAGGAATTAAGCTTGGGGATGCTGATACGTCTCCGTCGTATCTATAATTTTTGATTGTTTCATGCCAATATTCTACAACTTTCATATACTTTTGGCAACTTTTTATAATATTTTTGGGACTAACATATTGATGCAGTGCCCAGTGCCAGTTCCTGTTTGTTGCATGTTTTTTGTTTTGCAAAAAATCCATATCAAACGAATTCCAAACGGGATAAAAACTTATGGAGGTTTTTTTTTGGAATATATGTGAATTTTGGGAAGTGGAATCAACAGAAGGCGGTGCCCGAGGGGCCCACAAGCCATAGGGGCGCGCCCTAGGGGGTAGGGCGTGCCAGGCTGGCTTGTGGCCACCCCGTAAGGTGGTTGGTGCCCTTATTTCGCCACAAGAAAGCTAATATCCGGATAAAAATCATGTTAAAATTTCAGCCCAATCGGAGTTACGGGTCTCCGGGAATATAAGAAACGGTGAAAGGCCAGAATCTGGGAAGGCAGAAACAGAAGGAAACAGAGAGAGATCCAATCTCGGAGGGGCTCTCGCCCCTCCGCCGCCATGGAGGCCAAGGACCAGAGGGGAAACCCTCCTCCCATCTAGGGGGAGGCCAAGGAAGAAGAAGAAGGAAGGGGGCTCTCTTCCCCTCTCTCCCGGTGGCACCGGAACACCGCCGGGGCCATCATCGTGACGGCGATCTACACCAACAACTTCGCCGCCGTCATCACCAACTCTCTCCCCCTCTAGGCAGCGGTGTAACACCCCTTCTCCCCGCTGTAATCTCTACTTAAACATGGTGCTAAACGCTATATATTATTGCCCAATGATGTATGGCTATCCTATGATGTTTGAGTAGATCCGTTTTGTCTTATGGGTTGATTGATGATCATGATTGGTTTGAATTGCATGTTTTATTATTGGTGTTGTCCTATGGTGCTCTCCGTGTTGCGCAAGTGTGAGGGATCCCCGCTGTAGGGTTTGCAATATGTTTACGATTCGCTTATGGTGGGTGGCGTGAGTGACGGAAGCACAGACCCGAGTAAGTAGGTTGTTTACATATGGGAGTAAAGAGGACTTGATACCTTATAATGCTATGGTTGGGTTTTACCTTAATGATCTTTAGTAGTTGCGGATGCTTGCTAGAGTTCCAATCATAAGTGATATGATCCAAGTAGAGAAAGTATGTTAGCTTATGCCTCTCCCTCATATAAAATTGCAATAATGATTACCGGTCTAGTTATCGATTGCCTAGGGACAAATAACTTTCTTGTGACAAAAAGCTCTCTACTAAGACTAACTTAGTTGTTTCTTTATCTAAGCAGCCCCTAGTTTTTATTTACGTGCTCTTTATTATCTTGCAAACCTATCCTATCTCACCTACAAAGTATTTCTAGTTTCATACTTGTTCTAGGTAAAGCGAACGTTAAGCGTGCGTGGAGTTGTATCGGTGGTCGATAGAACTTGAGGGAATATTTGTTCTACCTTTAGCTCCTCGTTGGGTTCGACACTCTTACTTATCGAGAAAGGCTACAATTGATCCCCTATACTTGTGGGTTATCACTCCACTGCTCACTTCTATGGAGATGGTAGGATTGTGAGGATGACTGAAGGAGCAACACATGAATCCACTGTTGAGGAATGGGCTGCCATCTTAGGAGTCCCAGAGGTGCAAGATGGTGACTTGGATGTCTATTCTGAATCCAAGGAGAGCCATAAATCCATGAAGAATATGTACAATGAGATCCCTGCTGCCAACTTGAAATCTCACAAGTTAGGATCCATTTACTTCCTCCAGGCTGGCCTCCACACCATGAACACTATCTTGAGGCACACATTGATGCCTAAGTCTGGAGATGAGAAGATGATTCGAGGCTATTCCATCAACATGCTGATCCATCTTTATAGACACACCAGGATACGAGTGATGGACTTGATAGTAGAGACTGTGAAGAGGGTTGCTGTTGATCAGAAGCGCTCATGCTGCTATGCACCCTATATCCAGATGCTCATCAACTCCAAGCTGGAGAAGCACATTTTTGCTCTTGACAGGCCCCATTTGCCCCTACAGCCAGATCTTGAGGACAACGTTGTGGTGATGGACCCAGATCATCCCACATCAGCTGCAGCACAGGCAGAGGCAGAGGCAGCTAGAGCCACTAGTGCTCAAGTCCCTAGATCCAGGAACGAGCAAATGGATCTCTTGATCACTGCCGTTCAGGGCATGCAGAAGGACATCAAGGACATACTGGGGAATCAGAATAGTCTTGTGAGGATCTTTGAGAATAGGATCAAGACCCTAAATGACAAAGTGGATGGGCTGACAAAGATAGTGAACGAGCTGAAGAAGGAAGTTGACAGCGTGCCCAGTCCCGACACTTCAGATGATGAGGATGACTCTCCTCTCAGGCTAGGCACTCAGTTCACTACCCAGGCCAGATCAGCCACAGTGCCAGTTCTAGAGTTGAGGCCTTCTTCATCAGCACCTGCTACAGCCTCCTCAGCTCCATCAGCTCCAGTACCTCCAGTTGCCACTCCAACTCGATCCATGACATCAGCAGAGGTCTTCGCCGATGCAGTTCTCTCGACTCCTTCATCGACTACCGGAGGAGATCAGCCCCAGAAGAGCGCTTAGACATATACCTTTGAACTTTCTGGTAACTTGTTGCCAAAGGGGGAGAAGTGTATATAGATCTTTAGGCTTCGAGTGAGAGAGCGTTTGGTTTTTATCGCGTTTTCAAAAACATTTGGTCTTTTGATTGCTTGTGTTAAACGTTTGTTGGTGTTTGATCATACGCTTAATATGTGTTGCTACTATTTCCTATCATTATGATGCTTATGAGATGATCATTCACCTTTGCTTGATTGTGTTGTGCTATGATGTTCATTCTTATTATTCTCGCACACCACCAAGTTGTATGTGACATGAAAGAGTGCCCCATGTACCTAATCAATTGTGCATTTGCATTCAAACGCAAATTTAAAATAATGCAAAAAATTAGGGGGAGCTCTTGCTTATCACATACTTCTCAAAGCGACGATTACATTCATTGATTATATCATATGTCGAAGCTTTGATCTATATGTTGTCATCAATTACCAAAAAGGGGGAGATTGAAAGCACATTTGCTCCCTTGGTGGTTTTGGTAATTAATAACAACATATATGTCATTGAACTAATGTTTCCACTAAGCATATTTCAGGAAAAGTTCAATGATAGGGATGGCAAAAGGATTGTGGATAACCCCAAGATGCAAGGAAATAGATTGGCAAAGCTTCAAGCAAGAGGACTCTACATTTTACTTTGTGAGAAATCACTTTGAGTCCATAGGAAAGCCAATACTATTAAAAGGGGGTAAGGTACTGTTGGTGAACAAAATGCTCATACGTGCACAAGTGATAGTCACCAAAAACACCCACAAGCTCTTCCACAAAAGTCTGTCCAAAGTCAAATATCCAAAATCAGTGCAACCAACACTTTCCACTCGGTGCCACCGATTCCCAAACTCAGACAGGCCCATGCCAAACCCTAGCACATCGGTGCAACCGATTCCACTTCGGTGCCACCGAGTTTGGGTTGCCAACTTTCTGTTACCTCGATTCACAAAATCGGTACCACCGAGTTTGTTGGATCGGCGTCACAGAGTTGCGCAATCTAACCGTTGGTCACCTTATCGGTACCACCGAGAATTATATATCGGTCTCACAGAGATTCAAAAGTTGTCACCTTTTGATCACTTCGGTACCACCGAGATTCACACATCGGTGTCACCGAGTTGGTCACTTTAGGTGTAACGGTTGGATTTTTGGGGATGCCTATATATACCCCTTCACCACCACCCACTCGAAAGAGAAGCACTCAGAACTATTCCATACTTGCCCCATCATATTTTCTAAGAGAGAGCCACCTACTCATGTGTTGAGATCATGCCATTCCATTCCAACCATATGAGTCTTGATCTCTAGCCTCCCCAAGTTTCTTTCCACCAAATCAATCTCTTCCACCATAGCCAAATCTGTGAGAGAGTGATTGTGTGTTGAGGAGTCTATCATCTTGAAGCACAAGAGCAAGGAGTTCATCGACATTGCCAAGCCTATTACCTTTTGGAGGGTGGTGCCTCCTAGATTGGTTAGGTGTCGCTTGGGAGCCTCCTACTTCGTGTTGTGGAGTTGAACCAAGAAGTTTGTATGGGCAAGGAGATCGCCTACTTCGTGAAGATCTACCCATAGTGAGTCTAGTCCTTCGTGGACGGAAGCCTTTATGGAATATTCAAGGTTGCTACTTCGTGGACCCTTATGGGTGGAGCCCTCCATGGACTCTCGCGACCGTTACCCTCCGTGGGTTGAAGACTCCATAAACGTGGGCGTACGATAGCACCACCTATCGGAACCATGGAAAAATCTTCGTGTCTACAAATTGCGTTTGATCTTCCTTCCTACCTTCTACTATACATGCTTGTTGTTACTTTCCACTGCTATACTCTTAGACATGCCTGTGTAGGGTGTACTTGACTTGCTATCATTGCTAAAATCTGCCAACACTTAAAATTGGGAAAAGGTAGGATTTTTATTTGGTCAAGTAGTCTAATCACCCCCCCCCTCTAGACATACTTTCGGTCCTACAGTATATGAGTTCTCCGTCAGCACGACGGCGTGGTGGCGGTGGTGGTGGAGCTGTCCCGGCAGGGCTTCGCCAAGCGCTACCGCGACGAACTAGAGGAGAAAACGATCTAGGGGAGAGGGAGGGTTGCACCATAGCTTGTGGTGCAGCTGCCCTCCCTCTCCTCTCATATATATAGGGGGGAGGGGGATCTGGGCGCCGGCCCTAGGGCCTCCCTCAAGGGGGGGCGGCAGCCAAGGGGGAAACTTGGCCACCAAGCCAGTTGGGGTGCCTCCCCTTAGGGTTTCCCTAAACCCTAGGGCGCCTTGGGGCCTCGGGGGAGTGGCGCCCAGCCCACCAGGGGCTGGTGCGCCACCTCTCTCAGCCCATGGGTCCCCCCGGGGCAGGTGGACCCTCCCGGTGGACCCCCGAAACCCCTTCCGGCACTCCCGATGGAATCCGGCGAACCCCGAAACTATTCCGGTGCCCGAATACCAACTTCCCATATATGAATCTTTACCCTCGGACCATTCCGGAACTCCTCGTGACGTCCGGGATCTCATCCGGGACTCCAAACAACCTTCGGTCACCAACATATATAACTCAATAATACCGAATCGTCACCGAACGTTAAGTGTGCAGACCCTACGGGTTCGAGAACTACGCAGACATGACCGAGACAACTCTACGGTCAATAACCAATAGCGGGACCTGGATGCCCATATTGGTTCCTACATATTCTATGAAGATCTTTATCGGTCGAACCACGATGTCAAGGATTCAGATAATCCCGTATGTTACTTGCCCGAGATTCGATCGTCGGTATCTCCATACCTAGTTCAATCTCGTTGCCGGCAAGTCTCTTTACTCGTTCCGTAATACAAGATCCCGTGACTAACTCCTTAGTCACATTGCTTGCAAGCTTCTTGTGATGCTTTATTACCGAGTGGGCCCAGAGATACCTCTCCGTCATACGGAGTGACAAATCCTAGTCTCGATTCACGCCAGCCCAACAGACACCCTCAGAGATACCTGCAGAGCACCTTTGTAGTCACCCAGTTACGTTGTGACGTTTTATACACACAAGGCATTCCTCCGGTGTCAGGGAGTTGCATGATCCCAGGGTCGTAGGAACAGATACTTGACATGGATAAATCAGTAGCAATAAACTAACACGATCAACTGCTATGCTTACGGTTGGGCCTTGTCCATCACATCATTCTCCTAATGATGTGACCCCGTTATCAAATGACAACTCATGTCTATGGTTAGGAAACCTTAACCATCTTTGATCAACGAGCTAGTCTAGTAGAGTCCCACTAGGGACACAGTGTTGTCTATGTATCCACACATGTATCTGAGTTTCCAATCAATACAATTATAGCATGGATAATAAACGATTATCATGAACAAGGAAATATGATAATAACCAATTTATTATTGCCTCTAGGGCATATTTCCAATAGTCTCCCACTTGCACTAGAGTCAATAATCTACTTCACATCACCATGTGATTAAACCCAATGAGTTCTGGGGTTTGATCATGTTTTGCTTGTGAGAGAGGTTTTAGTCAACGGGTCTGCAACATTCAGATCCGTGTATACTTTGTAAATCTCTATGTCATACTGTAGATGCTGCTACTACGCCCCACTTGGAGCTATTCCAAATGTCTGCTCCACTATACGTATCCGGTTTGCTACTCAGAGTCATCCGGATCGGTGTCAAAGCTTGCATCGATGTAACTCTTTACGACGAACTCTTCATCACCTCCATAATCGAGAAACATTTCCTTAGTCCTCTAAGGATAATTTTGACTGCTGTCCAGTGATCCCCTCCTGGATCACTCTTGTACCCCTTGACAGACTCATGGCAAGGCAGACACTTGCTGCGGTACACAGCATGGCATACTATATAGAGCCTATGGCTAAGGCATAGGGGACGACCTTCGTCCTTTCTCTTTCTTCTGTCGTGGTCGAGCTTTGAGTCTTACTCAACTTCACACCTTACAAATCAGGGAAGAACTCCTTCTTTGAATGATCCATTTTGAACTCTTTCAAAATGTTGTCAAGGTATGTACTCATTGAACGTTTTATCAAGCGTCTTGATCTATCTCTAAAGATCTTGATGCCCAATATTTAAGTAGCTTTATTCTAGGCCTTCCTTTGAAAAAATCCTTTCAAACAACCCTTTATGCTTTCTAGAAATTCTACTTTATTTCCGATCAACAATATGTCAACCACATATACTTATCAGAAATTCTATAGTGCTCCCACTCACTTTCTTGTAAATACAAGTTTCTTATATACTTTGCATAAACCCAAAAGCTTTGATTACCTCATCAAAGCGTATACTCCAACTCCGAGTGCTTGCTCCAGTCCCTAGAAGGATCGCTGGAGCTTTCATACCTTTTAGCATCCTTAGGACCGACAAAACCTTCTGGTTGTATCACATACAACCTTTCCTCACGGAAACCATTAAGGAAACTTTGTTTTGACATCCATCTGTCAGATTTCATAATCAAAAACTGCAGCACCTGCTAACATAATTCCAACAGACTTTAGCATCGCTACGGGTGAGAAAGTCTCATCCTAGTCAACTCCTTGAACTTGTCGGAAACCTCTTTACGACAAGTCGAGCTTTATAAATGGTGACATTTACCATCAGCGTCTATCTTCTTCTTAAAGATCCATTTGTACTTAACGGCGTGCCGTTCATCGGGCAAGTCTACCAAAGTCCATACTTGGTTTTCATACATGGATCAAATCTCGGATTTCATGGCTCCTAGCCATTTGTTGGAATCCGGGCCCACCATCGCTTCTTCATAGCTCGTAGGTTCACTGTTGTCTGACAACATGACCTCCAAGACAGGATCACCGTATCGCTCGGGGCAGTACGTGTCCTTATCGACCTACGAGGTTTGGTAGTAACTTGATCCGAAGTTTCATGATCATTATCATTAGCTTCCTCTTCAATTGGTTTACGCATCACAGGAACACCTTTATGTGTTGCGCTATTTTTCCAATTCAAGTGAAGGTTCGACAACCTTATCAAGTTCTACCTTCCTCCCACTCACTTCTTTCGAGAGAACATCCTTCTCTGGAAAGGATCCATTCTTGGCAACAAACATCTTGCCTTCGGATCTGTGATAGAAGGTATACCCAATTGTTGCTTTAGGGTATCTTATGAAGATGCACTTTTCCGCTTTGGGTTCGAGCTTATCAGACATAGGTGTCGCATTCCCAAACTCTAAGAAACGACAGCTTAGGTTTCTAACAAACCATAATTCATATGGTGTCATCTCAATGGATTTAGATGGTGCCCTATTAAAGTGAATGCAGTTGTCTCTAATGCATAACCCCAAAACGATAGTGGCAAATCGGTAAGAGACATCATAGTATGCACCATATCCAATAGAGCACGACTACGACGTTCGGACACACCATCACACTAAGGTGTTCCAGGTGGCGTGAGTTGTGAAACAACTTCCACATTGTCTTAAGTTGCATACCAAACTCGTAACTCAGATATTCACCTCCACGATCACACCGTAGACATTTTATCTTCTTGTCACGATGATCTTAAACTTCACTCTGAATTTGCTTGAACTTTTCAAACGTTTTGGACTTGTGTTTCATTAAGTAAATATACCCATATCTACTCAAATCATCAGTGAAGGTAAGAAAATAACGATATCCACTGAACGCTTCAACACTCATTGGGCCGCATACATCAACATGTATCATTTCGAATAAGTCACTTGCCCGCTCCATCATACCGGAAAACGGGGTCTCATTCATCTTGCCCATGAGGCATGGTCCACATGTTATAACCGATTCGAAATCGAGTGAGTCCAAAGATCCATCAGCATGGAGTTTCTTCATGCGCTTCACACCAATATGACCTTAGCAGCAGTGCCACAAGTATGTGGTACTATCATTATTAACTTTGCATCTTTTGGCATCAATATTATGAACATGTGTATCACTACGACCGAGATTCATTAAACCATTCACATTGGGTGCATGACCATTGAAGGTATTATTCATGAAAACAGAATAACCATTATTCTCTGACTTAAATGAATAACCGTATTGCGATAAACACTATCTAATCATGTTCATGCTCTACGCAAACACCAAATAACATTTATTCAGGTTTAACACTAATCCTGAAGGTAGAGGGAGCGTGCGATGGTGATCACATCAACCTTGGAAACACTTCCAACACACATTGTCACCTCGCCCTTATAGCTAGTCTCCGTTTATTTCGTAGCTTTTATTTCGAGTTACCAATATTAGCAGCTGAACCGGTATCTAATACCCAGGTGCTACTAGGAGTACTAGTAAGGTACACATCTGTGACGCCCTGGATTAGGTGCTACAGTAATGGTTGTAATTAAGCTACAGTAATGACCATGATCAGCCTCAAATCATTTTTGCTAAATAGGGTATGATCAAGTTGAAATTCAAATCTCAATTCAAAATTCCACTTCAAAAGCCAATTGAATTTTTATGTGATAAAATAAAATTGCAAACAGCAAAAGAAAAATGTTGCACACTTGTGGAATAATCCAAAACAATTATTGTTAAGGAAAACAACATCACTCTTTTGCAAAAATGAGCTTTAGCAATTATAACAGCGCCATTTCAGCATTTTAATATGCTAATCTATTTATGAAAAATCCATTTGTTTTCACTTTGCTTCCAAAATAATTGTGGCAGTGCCAAATATTGCTAGAAAGTACTGTGGCCTAGTTCCACATTTTTCTAAAACATTTGGTGGCCCACAAAAGTCATTTTCTATCTCTGTAAATAAATAAAAGAAAAACAGAAATAACAGAAAAGAAAAAGGGCCAGAGAGGATTACCTGGCCACTGGGCCAAAGCCACAGTGCGGCCCAGCCCACCAGGGCCTCCCCCTACCTGCTCCCGCCGCCGTGTCGTGCCCGCCATGGCCGCGCTCGCCCTCTACCGCTCGCAGCTCGCCACCGCTGCGGAGCAGGTGAGCTGAGGGGATAAGGAGGAGCCCCTCGTCCTCGCCGTTGCCCTTATCCACTCCTCCCTCTCCCTCCATTGCTCTCCCCCTCACGCGCGCTCGCTCGTTCCCTCTCTGTCCTGAGCGTGCGCCGCCGCACGCCTGTCGACCCCGCGGCCACCAGCCGCCCCTCGCCCCACCATAATGCCCTAAAGCTCCGCCGCCATCCACTGCTACGTCCCGTGCCACTGGGAGGAGCCGACCCCCCCTGCATCGACCCCTACCCCCACCGTCTTCCTCCTCTGCTCCGACGGGACTCATCGTCGATTGCGGCCACAACGAGCCCTCCCCGAGCCCGCTGCCACCCTCTACGACCTCGCAGTGAGCTCCCGCTCCTCCCCCTCTCCGTTAGCTCGCCCGCGTCCCGTAGCCGCCACTGCCTCCGACGACCGAACGCTCCGCCGCCCGCGCTCCTCTCCGGCGATGCTCCGATGACCTTTTGGTCGCGTGCGTGCGGCCACCCACTTCGTTAGCTCGTGTAGGTGCCGTCGGTGCCGTCTGCTGGTCGTTTTGCTCACCGCAGCGCCCGTTCCGCCGAGCACCTGTAGCCGCCGCCGCCCGTCGTCGAAGCTCCGGTCGACTCCGGCCGTCCCATGTCGCGAGACCACTGCGGTTGGATACGCGACTCCGCCCGCAGTCGAACGCGCCTAGCCACGGCCCCGAAGACCCCCTATGCGCGTTTTCCGCAGCTCGCCGCCGCGCTCGGGCTCGCCGGAGTAGCTCCGGCAGCCGGCGTTGACCCAGCATCCGACGTGGCAGCCGCGGGCCCTGCCCCGTGCCACTGACCACGGGCCCCACTGGGCCCCGTTGAAAAGACCCAAAATTTCAAACATGTATCTAGAATTACTGGAAAACTACAAAAAAAAATAGTGAAAATAAGCTCGTTAGGAGCCCATCCAAAATCGTTGTAGACCCAACGAATTACTAGTTCCCAACCACGAGTGGAGTGAAATCCAACAAAAAAATCAGTAACTAAAAGAATAAAAAAAAGCTTTTATTGAGTCATTTAAATTATAGAAGAATTCCTGAACCCAAGAATTCAAAATGACAAGTTCCTCTTTACCCAGAAAAAAAGAACCACTTAGAATAGCCAAACAGATTATATTTGTCGAGAAATGCAAAATGATATGGAGATGATCCTCATTATTTATTTTGACCCATTGTATTATTTCCTTGTGTATTCCTGTAGGAGGTTTTTGTACATGTGTCTTTAGTTTCCCTTTTATCATCTCGTCCAAGAGAGAAAGTTCTTCTAATTCTATGAATCTTTCTAGAATCCTTTTCTCTTGAATATCAGTTAAGAGAGTTTCGGATTGCCTGGTATTCCACCAATTCTTAATCCTAACTGGGCACCCCCGTGTCAATGACATGCGGGCCCCGCAACATTTCAGTGATTTTTGTAAAAATAAAAATGCTAATTATTATGTTAATGGTTCTGTTAAGTTAATCAGTAGCTAACAGCTGGGGCCCACTGCTAGGTAATCTATGTTTAATTTAATTAAACCTCTGATTAAACTACTGAGTATGACACGTGGGGCCCAGTTGACCTGCTGACGTCATGGTGATGTCATGATGACGTCATCATTTACTATTCTGGATAATTCAAATTTAAATAAATAATTAAATTCCAGAAAATTAATAAAACTTTAAAAAATTAATAGAAAATAAACCGTAGCTCAGATCGAAAATCTTTATACATGAAAGTTGCTCAGAAAAATCCCACGAATCTAACCGTGCTACCTGTTTCCATGTCGGGACCCTCTACGTAGGTGAACCCGCAACTTTTCGCCTGTTTCCGACAGATGAATAGTGCATGCCTACCGGCTAATAAATCCAACTTAAATCCTAAAATAACTAATATGACTTAGACATGCTTTTAGGCAACCCTGCACTGCACGTTAGTATAGCATGCTCTGTGTTGCTTATGTTGCCGTGTATTTATCTGTTTCTTCCCCCTCTTCTCTCTCGGTAGATCCCGGTACCGACGCAGTCCCCGAGACTGACGCTGCTGCCGAGTACGACTACGCTACTGACGACCAGCCCTTGCCAGCAGAGCAGCAAGGCAAGCAACCCCCCTTGAGCATTCCGATATCGCCCATTCCTTCACTCTTATTCTTGCATTAGAATTTTGGTACTGTATTAGCTAGCTCCTATTCTGATGCATAGCCTGTTTTTGATAAACTGTTACTTTACCTGCAACCATACCAACTGCTTAGTATAGGTTGGTCAGTGAACCCCCAGTGACCCCTTAGTCCCAGTTGCCCCTGCTTGTTCATCGACGACTCGGCGACCCGAAGACTCGGTCAACCGACCGACGAGCCAGGCCCCCTCACATCACCGCACACCCCTTAAGTATGGCACTGCAGAGCTACTATCGAGTGCCGAGGGTGATACCTCACTTAGCACTCCCGATGTTAATTCTGTAGCGAAGCTAATCGATTGTGGGTATCGAGGGTGATTCCTCCTTCCCATTTATCGATGGCGACTCCTGTCATACACTTACCTCGAGTGGGATCCATCGAGGGTGATTCCTCGGATATCCACTCGGTGTACAAACACACAGTTACTTCTACTCGACTTGGTTTACATGTGAAAGACGAGACTGGAGGGACAGGCGGTACCACCCTGGTTGAGGTGGACCTGAGTTCCCGGCAGTTCTGAGACGGGTCGGCCCCAAGGGTACCCGTGTGTGAGATGTGGTGGGATGCGTCGGTAAGGCATCCGGGTTATGATGAGGTGTGGACGGGCAGGAGAGACCCTTGCCACGGTCCTCGAGGCGGGGTGACGCACCGCACTTTGAGGGTCGCGCTTGCCCCGCATTAATAAAATGCTAATGGGTTGGGTACTTGATCTGAGTTAGGTCGTTGGCCTTAATACGCACTAACCATCACGTGGGAAAGTTATGGGCACTCAGCGCCGTTGTATCAGCCGAAGCTCATCGGACGTCAGCAATGGAGTGGCGCGCGCCGGATTGGTCTGGAACGCATCGCGCTTGTTAGTAAGGGGTGCTAGGACTGCTTCCGGCCGCGTTCGCATCGTGCAGGAGTGCAAGGGCAAGTGGGCCCACGAACCTGCACGCTTAGGATTTAGACCGGCGGGCTGGCCTCTTCGTTGAGCCTAGGTGGGGCGACGACGTGCTGATATCCCGAGGCCGGGCATGACCCAAGAAAGTGTGTCCGGCCGGAGGTGACTCAGGCATGTTGGGGAATATGTGGTGCACCCCTGCAGGGATGAATAATCTATTCGAATAGCCGTGTCCACGGTAACAGGACGACTTGGAGTTGTGGCTTGACCTTATACAACTATAATTGTAATTTTAATTTGAAATGAATTGTGGCTCCGGGATTGCTTCCTCGCAGGGAGTCGAGGAAGGATCTCTGGGCGTGATTACTTAATAAAATTGCTACAACAATATGACTATATATATGAGCTACAGGTCTACTCTCTTCTAATGCTGCAAGATGTTGAAGATGCTGAAGATGCTAGTCTTCGATAGGACTAGGCCTTCTCCCTATTCTTGCTTTCTGCAGTCAGCCCAGATATATCCCCTTCATTGATAATGATGCATATTTAGCATAGTTCTGATGTCAGTCTTGCGAGTACTTTGGATGAGTACTCACCGCTGCTTTGCTTTCCCTTTTCCCCTCGATACGGTACTGCGTTCAGACGATGGAGCCCAGGAGATGGAGTACGCCGGAGACGACTACTACACCACCGCTGGAGCCTACTTCTACGTGGAGAACGCCGACGCTCAGGAGTAGTTAGGAGGTTCCCAGGCGGGAGGCCTCGCCTCTCTCGATCCGCTGCTTATGTTTGTGCTAGCCTTCTTAAGGCAAAACTTGTCTAACTTATGTCTGTACTCAGATATATTTCCTTTCACTGACTCGTGTTTATGTCAAGCTTTGTATTCGAGCCCTCGAGGCCCCTGGCTTGTAATATGGAGCTGTATGACTTTTATTTGTGTCTTTTGTTGTGTTGTGATATCAATCAGTGTGTCCCTAATCTTGGTCGTACGCATTGTGTGCATGATTAGCGTACGGACGAGAATGGGGGCGTCACAACATCAATAACACGTATATCAAATATACTTTTGTTGACGTTGCCATCCTTCTTATCTACCAAGTATTTGGGGTAGTTCCGCTATCAGTGACCATTCCCCTTACAATAGAAGCACTTAGTCTCGGTTTTGGGTTCAACCTTGGGTTTCTTCACTGGAGCGGCAACTGTTTTGCCATTCTTGAAGTTTCCCTTCTTGCCCCTACCCTTCTCGAAACTAGTGGTTTTACTAACCATCAACACTTGATGCTCCTTATTGATTTCTACCTTTCGCGGTGTAAAAAATCACGAATAGCTCAGGGATCATCTTGTCCATTCTTGGCATGTTATAGTTCATCACGAAGCTCTAGCAGCTTGGTGGCAGTGACTTGGAGAACTATGTCAATCACAATCTTATCTAGAAGATCAACTCCCACTTGATTCAAGCGATTGTAGCACCCAGACATTCTGAGCACATGCTCACTGATTGAGCTATTCTCCTTCATCTTGTAGGCAAAGAATCTTTGTTGGAGGTCTCATACCTCTCAACACGGGCATGAGACTGAAATCCCAATTTCACTCTTGGAACATCTCATATGCTTCATGACATTCAAAACGTCTTTGGAGCCTCAATTCTAAGCCGTAAAGCATGACGCACTGAACTATCAAGTAGTCATCAAAAACGTGCACGTCTGATGTTCTCAACACGCACAGACAACGCTTGAGGGGATGGTGCACTGAGCGGTGCATCAAGGACATAAGCCTTCTGTGCAGCATTGAGGACAATCCTCAGTTTATGGACCCGGTCCGCATAATTGCTACTACCATCTTTCAACTTAGTTTTCCTCTAGGAACGTATCAAATATAGGGGAGCTATAGCACGAGCTATTGATATACAACATAATTTGCAAAGATATTTTGACTATGTTCATGATAATGAGTTCAATTAATCATATTACTAAAGAACTCCCACTCAAATCAACATCCCTCAGGTTGTCCGAGTGTAACATGATCCAAATCCACCAACCCAAGTTCGATCATCACGTGAGATGAGGTTGTTTCAATGGTGAACATCTCCATGTTGATCATGTCTACTATATGACTCATGTTCAACCTTTCAGTCTCCTGTGTTCCGAGGCCATGTCTGTACATGCTAGGCTCGTCAAGTTTAACCCAAGTATTCCGCATGTGTAAATCTGGCTTACACCCATTGTATGTGAATGTAGATTCTATCACACCCGATCATCACGAGGTGCTTCGAAACGATGAACCTTCGCAACGGTGCATACTTAGGGAGAACACAATTTGTCTTGAAATTTTAGTGAGGGGTCATCTTATAATGCTACCGTCGTTCTAAGCAAAATAAGATGCATAAATAGGATAAATATCACATGCAAATCATATAAGTGACATGATATGGCCATCATCATCTTGTGCTTTTGATCTCCATCTCCAAAGCACCGATACGATCTCCATCGTCACCGGCATGACACCATGATCTCCATCATCGTGTCGTCATGTGGTTGTCGCGCCAACTATTGCTTCTACAACTATTGCTAACTCATAGCGATAAAGTAAAGCAAAATGGCGAAAATAATTAAAGACAACCCTATGGCTCCTGCCGGTTGCCGTACTCATCGACATGCAAGTCATGATAATCTATACAAAAACATGATCATCTCATACATCACATATATCACATCATGTCTTTGGCCATATCACATCAAAACATGCCCTGCAAAAACAAGTTAGACGTCCTCTACTTTGTTGTTGCAAGTTTTACGTGGCTGCTATGGGCAACTAGTAATAACTGTTCTTACCTACGCAAAGCCACAACGGTGATATTCAAGTTGCTATTTAACCTTCTACAAGGACCGCCTCTGTCGAATCCGATTCAACTAAAGTGGGAGAGACAGACACCCGCCAGCCATCTTTATGCGACAAGTGCATGTCAGTCGATGGAACCGGTCTCTCGTACGTGGACGAGTAAGGTTGGTCCGAGCCGCTTCATCCCACAATACCGCCGAATTAAGATACAACTAAGGAAGTAATCAATCTGAAAATCAACGCCCACAAACTCTTTTGTGTTCTACTCATGCATGTTATCTACGCATAGACCTAGCTCTGATACCACTGTTGGGGAACGTTGCATGGGAAAACAAAAAATTTCCTACGAACACCCAAGATTTATCTATGGAGATCAACAGCTACGAGAGGGGGAGTGCATCTACATACCCTTGTAGATCGCTAAGCGGGAAGCATTAAGAAACGCAATTGATGTAGTCGAACGTCTTCGCGATCCAATCACGATCCGTCCCGCGATCCAATCACGATCTAGTGCTGAACGGATGGCACCTCCGCGTTCACCACACATACAGCTCGATGACATCTCTGCCTTCTTGATCCAGCAAGCAAGGGCGGAGAGGTAGATGAGTTCTCCGTCAGCACGATGACGTGGTGGCGGTGGTGGTGGAGCTATCCCGGCAGGGCTTCGCTAAGCGCTACCGCAACGAACTAGAGGAGAAATCGATCTAGGGGAGAGGGAGGGCTGTGCTATGGCTTGTGGTGTGGCTGTCCTCCCTCTCCTCTCATATATATAGGGGGAGGGGGAGATGGGCGCCGGCCCTAGGGCCTCCCTCAAGGGCGGGCGGCGGCCAAGGGAGAAACTTGGCCCCCAAGCCAGGTAGCCCCCCCCCCTTAGGGTTGCCCTAAACCCTAGGGCGCCTTGGTCCCTTGGGGGAGTGGCGCCCAGCCCACCAGGGGCTGGTGCCCCACCTCTCTCAGCCCATGCCCCCCCCCCCCCGGGCAGGTGGACCCCCGGAACCCCTTTCGGCACTCCTAATGGAATCCGGCGAACCCCGAAACTATTCCGGTGCCCGGATACCAACTTCCCATATATGAATCTTTACCTCTGGACCATTTCGGAACTCCTCGTGATGTCCGGGATCTCATCCGGGACTCCGAACAACCTTCGGTCACCAACATATATAACTCAACAATACCGAGTCATCACCAAACGTTAAGTGTGCAAACCTGATGTCTACTACGCAACTTTATTATTGAAGACTTTGTTGGGCCTCCAAGCGCAGAGTTTTGTAGCACAGTAGCAATTTCCCCTCAAGTTGATGACCTAAGGTTTATCAATCCGTGGGAGGTGTAGGATGAAGATGGTCTCTCTCAAACAACCCTTCAATTAAATACAAGAAATCTCTTGTGTCCCCAACACACCCAATACAATGGCAAATTGTATAGGTGCACTAGTTTGGCGAAGAGATGGCGATACAAGTGCAATATGGATGATAGATATAGGTTTTTGTAATCTGAAAATATATAAAAACAGCAAGGTAGCAAGTAACAAAAGTGAGCACAAACGGTATTGCAATGCTTGAAAACAAGGCCTAGGGTCCGTACTTTCGCTAGTGCAGTCTCTCAACAATGCTAATATAGTTGGATCACATAACCATCCCTCAACGTGCAATGAAGAATCACTCCAAAGTTCTTATCTAGTGGAGAACATAAGAAGAAATTGTTTGTAGGGTACGAAAATACCTTAAAGTTATCCTTTCCGATCGATCTATCCAAGAGTTCGTACTAAAATAACACCATATGATACGCATCAACCAACTCTAATGTCACTTAGATACTCCAATGTCACCACAAGTATCCATGAGTTAATTATACGATACGCATCAAACAATTTCAGATTCATAATACTCAATCCAACATCGGAGAATGTAGGACAAGAACGTGCATCAACCCCTATGCATAGATTACCCCAATGTCACCTCGGGAATCCGCAAGTTGAGTACCAAAACATACATCAAGTGAATCAATAAAACACCCCATTGTCACCACGGGTATCGATATGCAAGACATATATCAAGTGTTCTCAAATCCAATGTTCAATCCAACATAACGATATCTCAAAGGGAAAGATTCAATTCATCACAACATGATAGCAAGGGAATAACATCATATGATCCGACTATATTAACAAAGCCCGTGATACATCAAGATCGTGACATCTCAAGAACACGAGAGAGAGAGAGATTGAACACATAGCTACTGGTACATACCCGTAGCCCCGAGGGTGGACTACTCCCTCCTCATCATGGCCTCCACCGAGATGATGAAGATGGCCATCGGAGATGATCTACCCTCTCCGACAGGGTACTGGAACGCCTCCAGATTGGTTTTTCGTCGATACAGAGAGTTGTGGCGGCGGAACTTCTCGTCTAGGGTTATTTCTGGTGGTTTCTGAATATATAGGATTTTTGGGCGTCGGTTTCACGCGAAGACGGGCCACGAGTGGACCACAAGACACCAGGGCACGCCAGAGGGGCCTGGCGCGCCCTGGTGGGTTGTGCCCACCTCGTGGCTCTTCTGGCCCTCCAACGAAGCTTCTAGTGCCTCTTTTGTTCCAAAAAAAATCGTCAAAAAGTTTCGTTGCATTTGGAGAACTTTGATTTCTACACAAAAAACAATACCACGGTAGTTCTGCTGAAAACAGCGTCAGTCCGGGTTAGTTCTAAATAGATCATGTAAAGTGCATCAAAACCATATAAAAGTATTATAAACATAGGTGAATATGGCATGAATACTTCATAAATTATCGATATGTTGGAGACGTATCAGCATCCCCAAGCTTAATTCCTACTCGTCCTCGAATAGGTAGATGATAAAAGAAATAATTTATGAAGTGTGAATGCTAGCATAGTGCATAAGTTTGATCAATGATAATTTCAACCACTTTTCCTAGCATCGTAATAGCAACTCTTTCTCATAAAACTTATCATGATAAAGTAGCAACCAATTCACATGTTATGGTTCAAACAATGAATTCTCTTGAAACATAACAACCTATGTTCTTAGTCACCAAACAATTGCAATTCAACTTATTCTCAACAAAGTTTAAGTAAGAGCTCCACATACTCAATCATCATATAGTCTTCTATGATTGCTAGTACTCAAAGTATATTTTTAGAACAAATGGCATCCATCGAACACAGAGAAAGATAGGGGCTTAATGTTTCTCCTCCCAGCTCATTTATCATAGAGATAATTGTCAACAATAATAAGTCATGATCAAATATATTTGACTGGCCATATGTGCCTAGATCTTTCCCCACCACATGATGCTTGCCAACTAGAGAATAATTGAGGTTAAAATGAGAATGCATACTATTGACTCTTTCATAAAAGTAAATATTGAAAGGTAAAAGATAGGCCCTTTGCAGAGCTAAGCGGGGATTTGAAGAGGTGCCAGAGCTCAAAGCTTAAATCAGAGATAAATATAATTTTGGGAGGTGCACCCTTCCTGTCAACGTTACGACCAAGAGTTATCAATATCTTCCATGTTAAACACATTAGCGGCGGTTCCCAAGCGATAAAAGTAAAGGTTTACTCCCCCTCCACCAACAAACACACTCCACGGCTAGCCGAATCCACGTGCACCGTCCATACCAACAACATTCCTGGGGGAGTTTTGTTTAATTATTTCTATATTTTTTTGATTTCGGGGATGGGAATTCCTATTACCGCCGCTCTCGTGCAAGGACGAGTGAATAAACACTCGTCATGAGAATAACCCGCTTAGCATGGAAGATATTGACCGCCCTCCGACGCTCCATGAGCGGTCCAGGCACACAAAACAGATGTTTATTTGAATGTTTAGAGGTGGCACATACAAATTTACTTGGAATGGCAGTGAAATACCATATATAGGTAGGTATGGACTCTTATGGAAGAAACTTGGCTCAAGGATTTGGATGCACAAGTAGTATCTCTACTTAGTACGAACTGTTGGCTAGCAAAAGGTTCTAAACAAGCACCACATGTTCGAGGATCCATAAAAATATAACTTCTATGCAAATATACACAACCATAACTCATTACGTTGTCTTCCTTGTCCAACTTCAACTAATTTGCTCAAGTTTGAAAATAATTAATGGGTATTCACAATCATAGAAGATGTCCAAGATAATATAATTGTATGTGAAAGTTCTCTTCCTTATACTAATCATTCACGAATTGCTTGTACGACCAATATTGTGATTGTCAAGCTTCAAAAGATTTCACTTTTTAAACCCAATGTGAAGCTACTACTAGGCATGATATGAACATATAATTTCAACTTCATGGTATTCAATTCATTCAACAATTTACTCATAGGATATAAGTGAAGCACAAGAGTAAATGACAAGCTACTCTCAAAAAGATATAAGTGAAGATCAATGAGTAGTCAAACAATTAAGTAGATATGTGAGGACACTCTCTCTCAATAAAGATTTTCAGATCTGAGTATTTTATTCAAACAGCAAACTAAATAAAAATTCATTCCAAGAATAGCACATATCATGTGGACAAATAAAACTTTAGGCTCAACATAGGCTAACCGATATTTGTTTGATGAAGAGAGGTGGGATGCATAGCATCCCCAAGCTTAGATGCTTGAGACTTCTTGAAATATTTACTTGGGCTGCCTTGGGCATCCCCAAGCTTGAGCTTTTGTATCTCGTTCAATCCTCTCATATCCCAGTTTCACCTAAGTCTCAAAAACTTCATCCACACAAAACTCAAAAAGAACTCGTGAGATAGGTTAGTACACATAAGAATAAATCAACACTTCATGTCCTGCCAAGACAAGTTGCATAATAATTTACAAACATCATCTACTGTTTACTATCATTTCCACAATTTATATCTACCAATATAGGCTAAGGAAACTATAGGATAAGAAGATAACAAAACTATGACAGCAATCTGTCCAAACAGAACAGTCTGTAGCAATTTATGAAAACAGTGTACTTATGTAACTCAAAAATTTATGAAAATTTAGGACGTGATAAAGAATTTTCATGACAACACTGTGTAAAAATTTCAGAAACTTTCCACATTCCAGTAAAATACGAAAATTCAAACACTACAGAGAAAGTTTATGTTTCTACACAGCACACATCAAACATGCAATGCAAGCATCCTAAGGCAATTCTTGGAACTTTTTATTGAAAAAAAAGATTACAAATAACACCTAACATATAACAACAAAATAAAATGATGCTCCAAGCAAAACTCATATTATGTGATGAATAAAAATATAGCTCCAAGTAAGATATACCGATAGTGTTGAATACGAAAGAGGGGATGCCTTCCGGGGCATTCCCAAGCTTAGGTGCTTGATTATTCCTTGGGTATTACATTGGGGGTGCCTTGGGCATCCCAATCTTAGGTTCTTGTCACCCCTTATTCTCCTCATATCGGTGTCTCACCCAAAACTTGAAAACTTCAATCACACAAAACTTAACGGAACTTTGTGAGATGGGTTAGTATAATAAAGATAGATCATTCACTTAGTTACTGTCAAGACAAGCTTAATAATTGTTCTCACATAATACCTACTGTATTCTACCATTCCCATACTTTATATCACTGACTTTAAGCTATGGGAACACTAAAACAAGCAAACAATGCATGCAAAACAGAATCTGTCAAAAACAGAACAGTCTGTGAAGATCTGTAGTATAACCATACTTCCCTGTCTCTAACAATTCTCAAAAATTATGAAAGCCTGAATAATTTGTATATAAACACTGTGTAAAAATTTCAGATCATTATCACGCTCCAGTAAAAATAACAATTCCTGTACTGGAGTCAAAAGTTTCTGTTTTGGTTCGGCATCAATTCTACTCATCTTATGAGTCATCCCAAAGGCTTTACTTGGCACTTTATTGAAATAAAATATACAAAACCTGATTAATACAGTAGCCTAATCATGTGAACACTCAAAAACAGAAAGTAAAAGTGTTGGGTTGTCTCCCAACAAGCACTTTTCTTTAATGCCTTTTTAGCTAGGCATGATGATTTCAATGATGCTCAGATAGGAATAGTAATTGAAACATGCAAGAGAGCATCATGAATCTCATGACAAGAACATTTAAGTCTAACCCACTTCCTATGCATAGGTATTTTGTGAGCAAACAATTTATGGGAACAAGAATCAACTAGCATAGGAAGGCAAAACAAGCATAACTTCAAAACTTTGAACACATAGAGAGGAAACTTGATATTATTGCAATTCCTACAAGCATATGTTCCTCCCTCATAATAACTTTCAGTAGCATCATGAAGGAATTCCACAATATAACTATCACATAAATCATTCTTTTCATGATGGACAAGCATATAATTTTTATTACTACCCACACAAGCAAAATTCTTCTCATTCATTGTAGTGGGAGCAAACTCAACAAAATAACTATCATGAGACACTTGATTGACATAACCACATTCAATATTAAAATCATGATGACAAGTTTCATGGTTAATATCACTCCTTATAGCATACTTGTCATCACAATAATCATCATACATAGGAGGCATGCTATCATCATAATAGTTTTGCTCATCCAAACTTGGGGCACTAAAAATATCATCTTCATCAAACATAACATCCCCAAGCTTGTGGCTTTGCATATCATTAGCATCATGGATATTCAGAGAATCCATACAAGCAACATTGAAATCATGCTCATCATTCAAGGAAATCTCATTAAGTATTTTCATAATTTCTTCCTCTACCAATTGAGCACAATTTTCTGAATCCTTCTTTTCACGAAAGACATTATAAAGACGAAACAAATGATGCAACCTAAACTCCATTTTTTGTAGTTTTCTTTTATAAAACCAAACTAGTGAAAAACAAGAAACTAAAAGATTTAATTCCAAGATCTAAAGATATACCTTCAAGTTCTCACCTCCCCGGCAAGCTTGATGTCTACTACACAACTTTATTCTTGTAGACTTTGTTGGGCCTCCAAACACAGAGTTTTGTAGGACAGTAGCAATTTTCCCTCAAGTGGATGACCTAAGGTTTATCAATCTGTGGGAGGTGTAGGATGAAGATGGTCTCTCTCAAACAACCCTGCAATCAAATACAAGAAATCTCTTGTGTCCCCAAAACACCCAATACAATGGCAAATTGTATAGGTGCACTAGTTCGGCGAAGAGATGGTAATACAAGTGCAATATGGATGATAGATATAGGTTTTTGTAATCTGAAAATATATAAAAATAGCAAGGTAGCAAGTAACAAAAGTGAGCACAAACGGTATTGCAATGCTTGAAAACAAGGCCTAGGGTCCGTACTTTCTCTAGTGCAATCTCTCAACAATGCTAATATAGTTGGATCACATAACCATCCCTCAACGTGCAACGAAGAATCACTCCAAAGTTCTTATCTAGTGGAGAACATAAGAAGAAATTGTTTGTAGGGTACGAAACCACCTTAACGTTATCCTTTCCGATCGATCTATCCAAGAGTTCGTACTAAAATAACACCATATGATACGCATCAACCAACTCTAATGTCACTTAGATACTCCAATGTCACCACAAGTATCCATGAGTTAATTATACGATACACATCAAACAATTTCAGATTCATAATACTCAATCCAACACAAAGAACCTCAAAGAGTGCCCCAAGATTTCTATCGGAGAATGTAGGACAAGAACGTGCATCAACCCCTATGCATAGATTACCCCAATGTCACCTCAGGAATCCGCAAGTTGAGTACCAAAACATACATCAAGTGAATCAATAGAACACCCCATTGTCACCACGGGTATCCATATGCAAGACATATATCAAGTGTTCTCAAATCCAATATTCAATCCAACATAACGATATCTCAAAGGGAAAGATTCAATTCATCACAACATGATAGCAAGGCAATAACATCATATGATCCGACTATATTAACAAAGCCCATGATACATCAAGATCGTGACATCTCAAGAACACGAGAGAGAGAGAGATTGAACACATAGCTACTGGTACATACCCTCAGCCCTGAGGGTGGACTACTCCCTCCTCGTCATGGCCTCCACCGGGATGATGAAGATGGCCACCGAAGATGATCTACCCTCTCCGGCAGGGTACTGGAACGCCTCCAGATTGGTTTTTCATCGATACAGAGAATTGCGGCGGCGTAACTTCTCGTCTAGGGTTATTTCTGGTTGTTTCTGGATATATAGGATTTTTGGGCGTCGGTTTCACGCGAAGATGGGCCACGAGTGGACCACAAGACACCAGGGCGCGCCAGAGGGGCCTGGCGCGCCCTGGTGGGTTGTGCCCACCTCGTGGCTCTTTTGGCCCTCCAACGAAGCTTCTAGTGCCTTATTTGTTCCAAAAATATCGTTAAAAAGTTTCATTGCATTTGGAGAACTTTGATTTCTGCACAAAAAACAACACCATGGTAGTTCTACTCAAAACAACGTCAGTCCGGGTTAGTTCTAAATAAAATATGTAAAGTGCATCAAAACCATATAAAAGTATTATAAACATAGGTGAATATGGCATGAATACTTCATAAATTATCGATACATTGGAGACGTATCAAGACATTGCGGGTTCGAGAACTATGCAGACATGACCGAGACAACTCTACGGTCAATAACCAATAGCGGGACCTGGATGCCCATATTGATTCCTACATAGTCTACGAAGATCTTTATCGGTCGAACCACGATGTCAATGATTCAGATAATCTCATATACAGTTCCCTTTGTCTATCGGTATGTTAATTGCTCAAGATTCGATCGTCGGTATCTCCATACCTAGTTCAATCTCGTTACCGGCAAGTCTCTTTACTCGTTTCGTAATACAAGATCCCATGACTAAATCCTTAGTCACATTTCTTGCAAGCTTCTTGTGATTCTGTATTACCGAGTGGGCCCAGAGATACCTCTCCGTCATACGGAGTGACAAATCCCAGTCTCGATTCACGCCAACCCAACAGACACCCGCGGAGATACCTGTAGAGAACCTTTATAGTCACCCAGTTACGTTGTGATGTTTGATACACACAAGGCATTCCTACGGTGTCAGGGAGTTGCATGATCTCATGGTCATAGGAACAGATACTTGACATGGATAAAGCAGTATCAATAAACTAACAAAATCAAATGCTATGCTTACGGTTGGGCCTTGTCCATCACGTCATTCTCCTAATGTTGTGAACCCATTATCAAATGACAACTCATGTCTATGGTTAGGAAACCTTAACCATCTTTGATCAACGAGCTAGTCTAGTAGAAGCTCACTAGGGACACAGTGTTGTCTATGTATCCACACATGTATATGAGTTTCCAATCAATACACTTATAGCATGGATAATAAATGATTATAATGAAGAAGTAAATATGATAATAACCAATTTATTATTGCCTCTAGGGCATATTTCCAACAAAAATTGCACTGATCCACGAGGTGAGAATGGGCTATGCACGGTACCGAAGAGGCTAGCAAATTATGAAAAGGTGAGATTGCGTATGTCCATGGTTTCACATTAGTCATAAATAAATCATATTCTTATTGCAAAGTTTTATTAGTCTATCATAAATCAAATTACTAATCGCATGCCTCGAGGGAAGAGGTTGGTAGGAGTTAACCACCGCGCGCTTCCGACCCGAAACAACACTAGGATTTCAACGAGGAATAGAAATGCTCACACATCATCACCATGCCTCTTTAATTTTTAGATGAACAAAAAGGTCAACCCCTCTTAATATCGACACTTCTATGGTTTAACAAATATGAACTCACATCTATTTCATATTACTACATCAATATCATTAACCCACAATTTCTTTATATGTGCTACATGATGGTTTTGATTATCACTCTTTGAATACCTAATATTTTTGGACTAGTCTGTATGACCCATGCAAATTACCATCACTATTTCTTAACTCTCAAACAAATATAAGTGAAGAACTAGAGTGAAATCATTTCTTTAAAATCTACATGCCACCGTGCTCAAAAACATATAAGTGAAGTACTAGAGCAACTGCTAGGCTCAAAAGATATAAGTGAAGCACATAGAGTATTCTAACAAATTATGATGAAGGTGTGTCTCTCTTAAATAGGTGTGTCCAGAAAACAATGATTGTGGCAAACTGAAAGTAAAAGCAAACAAAAGCAAACGACGCTCCAAGCAAAACTCATATCATGTGAAGAATAAAAATATTACTTCAAGTGACATACCGTTGGATTTGAGACGAAAGAGGGGATGCCTTCCGGGGCATCCCCAAGCTTAGACACTTGAGTCTCCTTTAAAATATTACCTTGGGGTGCCTTGGGCATCCCCAAGCTTAGGCTCTTGTTACTCCTTATTCCTTTGTCCATCAAGATAACACCCAGAACTTGAAAACTTCAATCACACAAAACTCAACAAAACCTTGTGAGATCCGTTAGTATAAGAAACATATTGCATACTTTAAGTACTGTTGTAAATTGATTAAAATTTAATAAATGCATAATAGGTACTATATTCTAACTTATCCATGGCTTATACCCCCGATACAATCCATAGTTTAATCAAAATAAGCAACTATGCAAGCAAAAACAGAATCTGTCTAAAACAGAACAGTCTGTAGCAATCTGTAGAGACCCTATACTTATGTAACTCTAAAGATTCTGAAAAACTAGGACAACCTCGAAAATTTGTATAGAAACACTGTGTAAAAAATTTAGATCATTATCACCCTCCAGAAAAAAAATGAAAATTCATGTACTGGAGTCAAAAGTTTCTATTTTGTTTCAGCATCAATTCTACTCATCTTGTGAGTCATCCCAAAGGCTTTACTTGGCACAAACACTAACTTAAACACAAAAACATAATCATTACAGAGGAAATAATCATGCTATCAAAAATAAACAGAAAGTTCTAAGCAAAAAATTTAAAGATAACTATTGGGTTGCCTCCCAACAAGCGCTATTGTTTTATGCCCCTAGCTAGGCATAATGCATAGTTTCAAGTATTGTCATCTTTGCTCGCAAGGGATCCACCCCCCCCCCCCCTCACAATCTTATTCTCCCTATCGCAAAGAACATCAAGCTTTTGTTCCATGGTGTCAAGCCTCCTATTGGGTAACATGACGTTTCCATGAATTTTAGAGATAGAATTGAACACCCCTCTAAAATTAGACTCCATACTAGTTCTACCCTCTTTGATTAGCTCAGTTTGCCGGTGGCACACTAGTATAGCAGGTTCAATGGTTACTATTTTTGGCTGCCCAAATATATTTTTCACATTATCATAAGTGTCAAAAGCATTGTTCCCAAGAAAATCTTTCTCAAACATAGAATCCAAGACACGTCTATGAGAAAGAGATAAACCAATGTAAAAAACTTCTAAGGAGCAAACTAATATGACTCTTGGGATTAGCTTTAGCTTGTATGGCTAGCAATCTATACCATGATTCTTTAAGGGACTCATCACCTACTTGCTTAAAATTTAAGATTTGGGAACCCTCTCCCAAGTAGGGAGATTGAGGCATATCCGGAGAGGAACTAGCCATGATGACAAACAAGAAAACTAGTGACAAGAAAAGATAAATATTTTTGTATTTTTTTATTTTTATGAGACAAGCTAAATATAATAGCAAATAAAAAGAAGAACAAGTGAATGAAAATTTGTGTTAAGTTACTTGGATGATGATATTCCCCGGCAACGGCGCCAGAAATCCTTCCTGATACTTGTGATCTGCGTTGGGTTTTCCGTGAAGAGGAACGGGTAATGCAGCACAAAGCGGATAAGTATTTCCCTCAGTTATGAAACCAAGGTTTATCTAACCAATAGAAATATCAATCCTCAACCGTCTTCAGCGGCTGCACACAAATGAACAAACGACTTGCACCCAACGCGGGCAAGAGGGTTGTCAATTCCCTTGATCTCGTTATTTGCAAGCAAATGAGTTGTGTAGATGATTGTTGATAAATGCAAAATAAATAAAAAGAAAATAAATGCAGCAAGGTAATAATAGCGTTTGCGAATATATAAGTGAATAGACCCGGGAGCCATAGTGTTCTCTGGTGGCATCTCTCATATAGGCAACATACGGTGGGTAAACAAATTACTGTTGGGCAATTGATAGAAAAGCGGATAGTTATGCGATTTTCACGGCAATGATCATGTATATATAGGCATCACGTCCATAAGCAAATAGGCAGACTCCTACCTGCACCTATTACTATTACTCCATTCATCGACCGCTATCCAGCATGCATCTAGAGTATTAAGTAAAACAGAGTAATGCTTGGAGAACGATGACATGATGTAGACAAAGTAAACTCAAACAATATGAATGAACCCCATCGTTTTATCTTTAGTAGAAACAACACAAAGACGCATCTTGTCCCCTACTTTATCACTGAGATATAGAAACTTGCCAGGTTGAACCTACCACAACGCACCACTCCCACCGATGAAATATCAATCTACTTGGCCAAAGCACATCAATAGACCGGAGAGCATTACGAAGCTATAATGATCATGCACTTAAGAGATAAAATAATTCAGAGGCATCCCAAATACTTTTCATGAATAATCTGAACATAAACCCACAATTCATCGGATCCCAACAAACACACCGCACAATAAGATTACATCGGATAGATCAAAGCGAAGAGCGATGACCATTGTATTGAAGATCATAAGAGAGCTATGGACCCGTAGGTTCGTGGTGAACTACTCACACATCATCATGAGGGCAGCAAGGTTGATGAAGAGGCCCTCCGTGATCAATCCCCCCTCCGGCAGGGTGCCGGAACGGAGCTCCAGATGGTCTCGCAACGGAACGGAAACTTGCGACGGAGGAAAAAGGGTTTCAGGACTGCTTCCAGGGTTTTTAGGATTTTAGGGAATTTATAGGCCGAAGAGGGACGTCGGGAGGCGCCCGAGGGGGCCACCACATATCAGGGCGCGCGCCCCACCCCCAGGGCACGCCCTGATGTGTGGTGGGGCCCTCGTGCACCCCCTGGCTTCCTTCCGAAGCTTCTGGGTCTTCATATAGTCCAGAAAAAATCGTCAAAAAGTTTCATGGTAATTGGACTTCGTTTGGTAAAGTAAACCTGAAAAGCAAAAAACATGCAGAAAACAGCAACTGGCACTAGGCCCTGGTCAATAGGTTAGTGCTCAAAAATATTATAAATTGGTAAATAATGACCCAAAAAATATCCTAGAATGATAATATATCAGCATGGAACAATCAAAAATTAAAGAAATGTTGGAGACGTATCAACATCTAGCCACCGACGAGCTTCACGACTCAAGCAGTTGTTGACCGACGCTCAACGTGAGCGTGGAGAGGCCGGGTAGGCGGCCAGAGCCGAAAAGAAGGAGGCCCGAACCTTGAAGGAGGCACTCCAGCGTATGGATTGTGAGTTGACGGCTATGTGCAAAGCCTTTCCCGACCTACAAGCCAAGTATGAGGCGGGCAAGGATGAGTAGGGGTGCCTTCATAATATTATCGGCTTCGTGACAGCGTCGTTGCGATACCGGATGGAGATCTATAAAAAGATGGATACGAAGTGTGTGCATCTCAAGAAGGACGGGGCTGACTACAAACGTGCATGATGTTGCGCCTTACCAACCGATAAACCAATCTCCTCGATGTTACTGATGATGTTCGAAGCATGATCATCCTAACCGCGAAGGTCTATTCCTGCAAGCAATCGAAGATTATAAAAAGCAATATGAATATAGATTAAGTATTGATAAAAATGGGGTTTCGAAAGCTATCTTGGCCTGGTCATTGGACATAAACAAAGTAGACAAGTTGAAATGGCTAACATTTTAACTAAACTAAACCCAAATAAAACGATACTAGACTGATCTACTTATATAGGATTAAGGGGTGGCGGCCAATGAGGTGGAAAGACTTACCAAGGCATCCTAGCCTAACCCTAGGTCGTACAAGGCCCGTGGGCCCAAGTGGAGGTGATGCAACACCTTTTGAATTGGGTTTTGAGTCGGATTCTAAAGTAGCGTGACCGTTTTTGCTCCATATCGGTGCTCGGAAGGAATTTGAATGTGAGTCCAATTGTGTTGGAAGGTCCACTATATAGGCTTTCCAACAACAAAAGATTCACCATATTCAGAGTCTGGATGAAAAACTTAGAGGCGTCTGAATTCAGGAGTGTAGTTGTAGTCCGAATATGAGTCTAGAACATAGGGGGCTTGATTTCTATCTTTTCTTGGGCCAAAAGTGATGCACTTCTTAAACAACAGCTAATTATTTACTTTTCATTTATCTTTGCACATCGTTTATACAAGTGTCTGACAAATTTGTAACAAAGAATGAAATAAAAATAGGTGAAATATTTTTGTTCTGGATAACATAAATAAATTATTGCATATTTCTTATTAGAAACCACCTAAAAAATATGCATGTATGCAATATTTTTGGTCGTATCCAAGGTAGTCATGTCCTCGTCATCCTACCCTTCTTGAAAACAAAGTCATTCTCGGTCGTTGTATATGTATATGTCATCCATTTTTACCTTCCCTCGATCGTTGCACATGTAACACATTTATACATGAGTAACTTTCATATGTCGTGAAATATAAAGCCATATTATCGCAAGAAGTAAACGACATGAAAATATTGCAACTCAATTTGCACATTAAGTGAATCTCTTATTGATATCAAAAGATTGACAATTCTCATCATTGAACCATCCCATCATCAGTGAATAAACTTTAATTGTTTCAGGATTGCATGTTATAATATGCTTACTAACAAATAAGCAACTAGTCATTTGACACAGAATCATCATCAAGATTAGAGGTCATATCAAAATGATCAAATATTAGCTCAATTATTTTGTTTTCTTTCAAGATAGCATGATCACCACTTGTGATGCAAATTCTATTCACAAAAAATCATTATCTACGACATCCTCTCTAAACAAGCCAAAATTAAAATTTAGGGCATAAACACTTTGCGATGATTTCGAACATGTGATTTCAAATAGTTTATTTCGCGCATGTGGCCAAGGCATGGGTCAGTTCAACACAATGAAATGCAAAGAATTAGCATGATTTTTTTTAGATATCACCTCGTCATTTCTAATCAATTGCATTTGATCAAAATTAATTTTAGTCATCGAGTCTCATGGATCTTTCTCATCAACAATTAATTCAAGGGTGCACTCCAAATTGTTGTGACTTCAGTTGTTTGATCACATGGATCTCTCTCATCGACAATTAAGTCAAATCACCAACATAATCCTCTAAAATAAGTGGTGTGACCAAATAGCATGTAACTGTCACAACCCAAATTTGGCCTAGAATTTTTGGTTGTGAAAATATAAGCATATGCATTCATGTTTCCATTGCATAATTCAATTTGAGACCAACATGGCCAACATGAGAGTTCAAACCATAATTTGTATTCAAATGGAAGCTATGGAGGCCTGATACGTCTCCAACGTATCTATAATTTTTGCTTGTTCCATGCTGTTATATTATCAATCTTGGATGTTTTACAATCATTTTATAACAACTTTATATCATTTTTTGGGACTAACCTATTGACTTAGTGCCAAAGTGCCAGTTGCTGTTTTTGCTTGTTTTTTACTTCACAGAAAATCAGTACCAAACGGAGGCCAAACGCTGCGGGGATTTTTGTGGATTTTTTATGGACCAGAAGAAGGAAGATGGGCCAAAGATCACCAGAAGAGGGGGCCCAGGGTGGCCACCCTCCACCAGGGTGCGCCAGAGGCCCCTGGCGTGCCCTTGTAGAGGGTGGGCACCTCGGGCACCCCCTCAACCGACTATCGAGCCTATAAATTCCCAAAAAATCCAAAAACCCTAGAGGAGTCGACGAACACAATTCCAGCCGCCGCAAGTTCCAGAACCTCTAGATCCAATCTAACACCATCACGAAGGGGTTCATCTTCATCATAGGTGCCTCTCCGATGATGCGTGAGTAGTCCACCATAGACCTACGGGTCCGTAGGCAGTAGCTAGATGGCTTCATCTCTCTCTATGTTTCTCAATACAATGGTCTCTTGGAGATCTATTTGATGTAATGACTTTTGCGGTGTGTTTGTTGGGATCCGATGAATTTTGAGTTCATGATCAGTTTATATCCATGAATATGATTTGAGTCTTCTTTGATCTCTTATTTGCATGATTACTTATAGCCTCGTATTTCTTCTTCGAATCTTTGGTTTAGTTAGGCCAACTAGATCGATTTTTATTTCCATGGGAAGAGGTGCTTTGTGATGGGTTCGATCTTGCGGTGTTCTTTCCCAGTGACAGAAGGGGCAGCAAGACACGCATGTATCGTTGCTATTAAGGATAACAAGATGGGGTCTATTCCTACATGAATAGATCTTGTCTACATCATGTCATCGTTCTTATTGCATTACTTCATTTTTCCATGAACTTAATACAATAGATGCATGCTGGATAGCGGTCGACGTGTGGAGTAATAGTGGTAGATGCAAGTAGGAGTCGGTCTACTTATCTTGGACGTGATGCCGATATAATGATCATCACCTTGGATATCGTCATGATTATTCAATTTTCTATCAATTGCCTAACAGTAATTTGTTCACCCACCGTGCACTATACTCATGAGAGAAGCCACTAGTGAAACCTACGGCCCCCGGGTCTACTTCTCCATCATATTGCTTTCCGATCTACTATTTGCAACTTTTGTTTTCAGATCTATTAATCCAAAAAAACCAAAAATACCTTGCTGCAATTTTTGTTTACTAATTTTATTTTGTGTTCTTGTGAGATCTATTTGCCAAAACTATCATTACCTAATCTATCTTATTACCGTAGAGAGCGTGACAACCTCTCTTTCGCGTCGGGTTGCAAGTATTTGTTGTTTGTGTGCAGGTGTTGTTTACGTGGGGTGCGTGATCTTCCTCTACGGATTGATACCTTGGTTTCATAACTGAGGGAAATACTTACCGTCGTTGTGCTGCATCATCCCTTCCTCTTTGGGGAACTATCGACGCAGTCTCAAGCCACGTCAAAGGAATTTCTGGCACCGTTGCCGGGGAGGAAGCAATCTCATCTACCAGGTTCCTAATCGCAAATCTCATCTCCTTACAATTACATTATTTGCCATTTGCCTCTCATTTTCCTCTCCCCCACTTCACAAATTTGCCGTTTTATTCGCCCTCTTTTTCCGTTTGCCTTTTTGCTTGTTTGTTATCTTTGCTTGTGTTACCATGTGCCTTCTATTTGCTTGCATCTTCGCTTGCTAAAAATCTATTGATATGGATCCTCATCCACTTGCTAATATTTTCAAAAGGAAAAATTATGATGAACCAATTGCTAGTGAGTTGAGTGCACTTGATTATCTCTATGAAGTTTTGTTTGAAAATCATGAATCTGAAAATTTTGATGAAGTGTTGAAAGAAGAAATTTATAAGGTGATTCATGATAGTTCCTTGAATGATGAGCATGATTGCAATGTTGCTAGTATGAATTCTCTGAATATCCATGATGCTAACGATATGCAAAGCCACAAGCTTGGGGATGCTATGTTTGATGAAAATGATATTTCTAGTCCCCCAAGTTTTGATGAGCAAATTTATTATGATGATTGCATGCCTCCTATTTATGATGATGGTAATGACACATATGCTATAATGAGTAGTGATAACCATGAAACTTATCATCATGGCTTTAATTTGCAATGTGGTTATGTCAATCAAGTGTCTCATGATAGTTATTTTGTTGAGTTTGCTCCCACTACCATGGATGATAAGGAATTTGCTGATGTGGAGAGTAATGAAAATTCTATGCTTGTGCATCATGAAAATAATGATTTATGTGATAGTTATATTGTTGAATTCCTTCGTGATGCTACTGAAAATTATTATGAGGGAGGAACATATGCTTGTAGGAATTGCAATAATATCAAGTTTCCTCTCTATGTGTTCAAAGTTTTGAAGTTATGCTTGTTTTTGCCTTCCTATGCTAGTTGATTCTTGTTCCCATAAATTGTTTGCTCACAAAATCCCTGTGCATAGGAAGTGGGTTAGACTTAAATGTGTTTGTCAAGATATACATGATGCTCTTTTTCATATTTCAATTACTACTTTTTATGTGAGCATCATTCAAATCATCATGCCTAGCTAGGGGCGTAAAACGATAGCGCTTGTTGGGAGGCAACCCAATGAATAAATATTTTTTTTTGCTTTTTTCCTTTATGTTTTTTAGTGTTGACACAATTATGCCTCTGTTATGATTGTGTTTTTATGGTTTATTTAGTGTTTGTGCCAAGTAAAGCCTTTAGGATGATTCATAGGGTGAGTAGAAGTGATGCTGAATCTGAAACAGAAACTTTGCGTCCAGTATATGAATTTTCATTTTTTTCTGGAACATGATCTTGAGCTGAAATTTTAAAACAGTGTTTATATACAAATTCCTTACGTTTTCCTAATTTTTCAGAATTTTTAGAGTTACATAATTATGGTTGGAGTACAGATTACTACAGATTGTTCTGTTTAAGACAGATTATGTTTTCATTGCATTGTGTGCTTGTTTTGATGAATCTATGGGTTATATTGAAGGGTATGAGCCATGGTAAAGTTAAAATACAGTAGGTATAATGCAATAATAAAATAAGAATGGGTTTGCAAAAGTACCTAAAGTAGTGATTTGCTTTATTATACTAACGGATCTCACGAAGATTTTGTTGAGTTTTGTGTGATTGAAGTTTTCAAGTTTTGGGTGAGATCACGATGGATGAAGGAATAAGGAGTGAAAAGAGCCTAAGCTTGGGGATGCTACTGCACCCCCTAGATATATCCAAATAGAAAAAAGCAACTAAGCTTGGGGGTGCCCCCGAGTGGCATCCCCTCTTTCTTCTAACGACCATCGGTATTTTACTTGGAGCTATATTTTTATTCGTCACATATCATGATTTTGCTTGGAGCATCTTGTATCTTCACTTGTTTTGCTTGTTAGTTTGTCATTTGTATCCTTGCTGGACACACCTATTTTAGACAGCCAAAATCATGCTATCATTTGTTAGAATTGCTCTATGTGCTTCACTTAAACTTTTTGAGCTATAGAATTCCTCTAGTGCTTCACTTATATCTTTTTGAGCACGGTGTGCTTGGAAATTTTTGTAGAAATACTCTCATGCTTCACTTAGATTAATTTGAGAGTTAGTAAATTTTGAAGAAATCCTCTCATGCTTCACTTATACCTTTTTGAGAGATGAAATCTTTATGCTCATGTGCTTCACTTAAATTTGTTTGAGCTTGCCAAAAAGCAATGGTAATATATGAAACTAGTCCCAAAGTGATAGATATCCAAGGAGGATATAATAAAAACTTTCATGAAGATCATTGGGCAAATTAAACTTGATTTTTTGTAATAGTTTTGAAACATGATGATAGTAATATGTGAGTCATGTTAGTGAGTAATTATGCTTTAGTAGGAATATTGGTGTTAAGGTTTGTGATTCCCTATGCATGCACGAAAGTCAATAGTTCTGCAATGAAGTTACATCCTACTTATGGTGCATTATTCGGTGTTAGTTATGCTCAATGCTCGCTTATGTGAATTTTCGTTTCTTGGTTTGGTTGCTTCCCAATCTATTTGCTAGCCTCCATTTGTACTAAGTAGAAATACTACTTGTGCATCCAAAATCCTTAAACCAAGTTTTGCCTTATGAGTCCACCATACCTACCTATATGCGGTATTTCCATGCCATTCCAAGAAAATTTGTATGTGCCATCTCTAAATTTTCAAAATAAATTTTCTCTTTTGTGTGCTCGTACCGCTCATGAAACGGTGGGGATTGTCCAATATTTTTCCATGCTAGATGTGTTATTCTCAAGATGAGTGTTTATTCACTTGTCATTGCACGAGAGTGCGGCGGTAATAGGGATGCCCATTCCCGAAATGAAAAAGAAAAAATATTTACTTTATGTTGTCAAATAATAAACTCCTTGGAAAGTGTTGGTATGGAAGGCAACCGTGGATACGGCCCGCCATGGAAAGTGAAAGTTTGGTGGAAAAATGAATAAACTTTATTTTCTGTTTGGGAACCGCCTATGATATATCTAGCATGGAAAGTATTGTGAGCTACTTTGTCGTTTTCTTTGACAGGAAAACCATGCCACCCAAAATATTTTTTCTCCCTCAATTTAAACACTTGAGCTCTGGCACCTCTACAAATCCCTACTTCCCTCTGCGAAGGGCCTATCTATTTACTTTATGCAATTTTTATTTTTCAATTTGAGTCTCCATCTTCTCTTAAAAAGCACCAACTAGGGGGCACTATGATCGTACTTGAGCATTGGGCATAGCTAATATTTGAGTGTGTTTCATGAATGGATCAATGATTGAGCATGATGGGCTAGGGATAACTTTCTTTAGTGTTGATATTTTAAAATACATGGTTGCTTGTTGGCATGCTTGAGTATTGAAGTCATTATGTTAAAACTAGACTATTGCTTTGAATCATTTACAAGTCCAAATGTCCATGCTATACAAAAGAAAAGAATATATGATGAACATGATAGGCAGCATTCCACATCAAAAATTCTGTTTTTATCATTTACCTACTCGAGGACGAGTAGGAATTAAGCTTGGGGATGCTGATACATCTCCAACGTATCTATAATTTTTGCTTGTTCCATGTTGTTATATTATCAATCTTGGATGTTTTACAATCATTTTATAACAACTTTATATCATTTTTTGGGACTAACCTATTGACTTAGTGCCAAAGTGCCAGTTGTTGTTTTTGCTTGTTTTTTACTTCGCAGAAAATCAGTACCAAACGGAGCCCAAACGCTGCAGGGATTTTTGTGGATTTTTTATGGACCAGAAGAAGGAAGATGCACTACAGGAATCAGGAACTTTGCCGTCTGCCATGGCTGACGGCAAAGGCATGCCTGGCGGACGGCAAAGACCTTTGCCGTCAGCCAGCAGACGGCAACACATCCGGCTGAACAAGCTACGGTAAAGGGCACTTTGCCGTCTGCTGGCAGACGGCAAAGATGCAAAGGGCCTGGACGGCACACGTGGCAGCTTAGGTCCGTTTAGGTCCGTTAAGGGGTTAACGGCGTGCTTTGCCGTCTGCTGGCAGACGGCAAAGATGCAAAGGTCTTTGCCATCTGCGGGCAGACGGCAAATATGCAAAGGTCTTTGCCGTCTGCCAGCAGACGGCAAAGCAACCATATAGGCCAGACCAGTGCCCCCCCAGGTTGCACAGGTAGCTGCCACGTGGCAGCTTTGCCGTCTGCTGGCTGATGGCAAAGCTCTTTGCCGTCTGCCAGCAGATGGCAAAGAGCCTGTATAGCCCCTGTTTTTTCTTAAATTCATTCAATTTCACAGAATTTCATAGATATATATATATACACATTTGAAAATACTTTCAACAAGCATACCAACACATATCCAACAACAAGTTTCCAACAACATATCCAACAACATATCCAACAACAAGTTTCCAACAACATATCCAACAACAAGTTTCCAACAACAAAGTTCATCGTACGAAATCAAAACAAAAAGGAAGCACAAGGAGAAGAGTAGACTCCATCAACGCAAGCTTCCTCATCTAAAGCAAATCTGCAAATTGGGAAAGAATAAAGAAGAAGAAGAAGAAGAAGAAGAAGAAGAAGAAGAAGACTAGCTAGAAGAAGAAGAAGAAAAAGAAGAAAAAGAAGAAGAAAAAGAAGAAGAAGAAGAAGAAGAAGAAGAATTTTTCTTCTCTTTCTTTTTCTCCTCTCCTCTTCTTTATCTTCTTCTTCTTCTAACTAAGGTAGGTAAAAAGGCCATTTTTTAGCTAAGCTAGGTAAAAATGCTAAGTGTACATCATTTTAGAGCTAAGCTAGGTAAATAGGTCATTTTGGAGCTTAGTAAGGTTATTATGTCATTTTGGAGGAAAATAAGCTAAGTCTATGTCATTTTGGAGCTAAACCAAGGTTATCATGCCATTTTTACCTAAGTATGCTAAGTATGTCATAAATGAACAGAAGAAGCTAAGTATAGGTCATTTTTGAGCTAACCTAGGTAGTTATGCCATTTTTTAGCTAACTAAGCATATTTATTTATTTTGGAGGACAAAATGGCAAGTGTAGGTCATTTTAGTGGTATCCTAGTTAAAATCGGTCATTTTGGAGGTAGGTAAGGTTATTTTGTCATTTTGGAGGAAAATAAGCTAAGTCTATGTCATTTTGGAGCTAAACCAAGGTTATCATGCCATTTTTTACCTAAGTATGCTAAGTATGTCATAAATGAACTAAAGAAGCTAAGTATAGGTCATTTTGGAGCTATCCTAGGTAGTTATGCCATTTTTTAGCTAACTAAGCATATTAAGTCATTTAGGAGGAAAAAATGCTAAGTATAGGTCATTTTATAGCTATCCTAGGTAAAGTATGTCAGTTTGGAGCTAAGTAAGGTTATTATGTCATTTTCGAGGAAAATAAGCTAAGTATAGGTCATTTTGGAGCTAAACCAAGGTTATTATGCCATTTTTTACCTAAGTGAGCTAATAATGTCATAAATGAACTAGTTAAGCTAAGTATAGATCATTATTGAGCTATCCTAGGTAGTTATGCCATTTTTTAGCTAACTAAGCATATCAAGTCATTTAGGAGGAAAAAATGCTAAGTATAGGTCATTTTATAGCAATCCTAGGTAAAATATGTCATTTTGGAGCTAAGTAAGGTTATTATGTCATTTTCGAGGAAAATAAGCTAAGTATAGGTCATTTTGGAGCTAAATAGGTCATTTCTTAAGCTAAGTATGCATTTGTTAAGCAAAACACTTGGGAAAACTTACCATCATCACGGAGGTGAAGGACCGGTCGGGTTTGCGCCAGTGTGAGACGAGGAAGGACCGGTCGGGGTTGCGGCAGACGCAGAAGGATCGGTCGATGCTTGTCGGGAGGCATGCTGCACCAAAGATCATTTGCAATGTCTCGTTAGCATGATGCAACTCAAATGTGAATACTAGTAACTAATGACCATTCAAATGAAACTCACCGTGGGCGCTATACCAATCTGGGGCATCGGCGGAGGGGTCTGACCATTGTTCTGGCACACGGTCTGCACATTTTGTTTTCACGAGTCAGTCATATTAGTTAGTGATGAAACGAACATTACGTGCATGATTTGGCTAATATGCAGGAGAAACTTACCACGAGGAGCTCGTATAGGGCCCGGTGAGACGCGTCGTTCCGGTTCCTCTCCTCCTCCACCAGCCTAGCCGTCCTCTCCTCCATGTCCCTCTCCCTCTCCGCCGCCTGCCTGTTTGCCTCCGCCAGAAGCTCCTGGGCCCTAGCCTCGATGGCGAGCTCCATTGGCCGTGGACGAGGCCTTATCTCAGGATCGGAGCTCGTCTGGCGCTTCTTGATCTCCGGGAGAGTTCTAGGACAACGTATCAGTCCATCCCCAATGGCTATTGAGCCATGGGGCCTCCCGCCACCAGATATCATCACGAGCTCTGGATCAAAAGGACTCTGGCTCGGGTTGAAGTCCTCCCCTTTCCTCGTCTTCCCCTCATCTCTGTACCTCACGAGCTTGTTGTGGGAGGAGATGTTGCTGAAGCTCTGTGGATGATCGAGGTCATCCTCAGAGAATGCCTTGGCCTTCTTGTACGGGGCAGTATGGGCCATGGCATAGAGGTCGAACAGTGGTGGCACCTCCTTCTTGTTGTGTCGCGCCTAAAAGAGAGGAACAAAATATTAGTTAAGGGCTCAAGCTAGCATGAAGAATGAAATTGCATGAATCATGAAGCAAACCACATACCCAGTGATCCCCGAACTCAAACAGGTTGGAGCTCCCTTGATGGTGTGGCACACCTTTCATTTGGGCACGCTTATCCTTGGCCTTGTTGTGGACGGCTAGCCATTGGGGAGAGCACCACTCATCCACCAACGCCTCCCAACAGTCCATCCTATCCGCACACCATCTCGGGGGCACCTAAGTTAGACAAGAGAAATTTCCGCGCTACGCCTACGAATCAAATCAAGGAAACTAAGTACAAGGCCTTAAGAATAGGTAATTACCTTCATGTACTTCTCCTTACTCAGAAACTTGGCGCGGCACTTCTTCTTGGCCCTCTTAATGTTAGTCGAGGAGTAGTAGTCTCGAACAGCCTGCACCCGAGTCTCGTGCCGTAAGTTCTGAAATAGGCGCTTGCACTCGGCTACGAGAACAATAGCCGCGTCCGCCTCGTGTTCCTCAAGACACCTGTAGAAGGTCTGCAATCAAACAAGACAACACTGATTAGTACAATCACTAGGTGTTGTTGATTTTTAATTTTGTAAAGGAGAAATTACCCAAAACCGCCGGATCACAATGTCGGCCACCGTCTCGCACAAGACACCGTCGACCCTCTCCTCCGGCGGGGCCGGGGCAGCCACGTACAGCTCCCAGCTTAGTGCTAGCTGTCGAACCTCGCCCTCACCGGGCAACGTGACCCACCCCGGGAAGTGGTGCTGGCAAAGCACACCAAGGACCTGGTTGGGCCTGCGGACACCAGGGGCGTGTTTCCAACCCCTGCAGTATGACAAGGCCAACACATTAGATATTAATTTGAAGAAACCTGAAGGCAAAAGGTTAAAAAAGAGTAAATGCACTTACTTCTCCCCATTAGGCACAATCAACCACCTCTGATCGCGGGTCGCCGGCACGGGCGGGAGCTTTGTACCACCACGCTGGTAGACCTTCTTGCCCTCCTCAACCAGCTCGCCCTCGCTATAGCTATCCTCAGAAAAGCTGTCCTCGCCACCATCAGCATGGCCACTAGCCTCCGGAGTCACGTGGGACGAAGACTCTGGGACCGGAGTCTCCTGGGACGAAGACTCTGGGACCGGAGTCTCCTGGGACGAAGGCTCGGCGACCCGAGGCTCGTCGGCCCGAGGCTCGTGGACCGGAGTCCGAGACGGGTCCAAGTCAGACAGGTCCACCTGAGACGGAGCACTCCTGTGGTCGGGAGAATCAGCTGGGGGTGGCGGCGAGGAAGGCGCAGCAGCCTTCCTACCTCTCCCGCCGTCATGTCCACCTCTAGCACCCCTCTTCGTCTTCCCCCGACCTCTCCCGGCCGAAGAAGAAGCGCCCTCCGGAGGTGTCTCCATACTGTGTACCAGCGCTCTCCGGAGGTTCTCGGGTGGAATAATAGCACCCCTCCCAGCACGCGCCGAGGAAGGAGGCTCGGAGCGCTCTCGACCCGCGCCCACCATCTGTCAACACCTGCAATGACAAAGAGTAAACGAAATTAGTACAACATAAAAAAATTGAATACCTAATAACATGAACTAATTAATAATATATGTGTACATAATAATAATTGAATACCTGACATTACTAATATTAATCTTCATCGTCTATATATGCTCCGGGATCAATAAATGCATAATCATCATCACTATCAGTAATGACGTGCTCATCAGCATCATCAATAAATGCATCAACATGTGGAAGGCCTCCTTTATGTAATCGGTGAAGCATTGACAGGTCATCCGCAGCAGTAACCTCTTCTTCTTCCGTCTCTTCTTGTTCCGGCTCAGGGGTGAAGTCGGATTCACTGTCGCTGTCTACCTCAATCTTCTGAGGTGAAGTAGAGCGGTTCTTGAAACGTTTTTTGGAAACACGTGTTTCTTGGAAGAATTCTCCTTCATATGTGTCTGGGTTCATGTGAGGTTCACAATCATATTCATTGAGGGGAGGTGGTCTAAAATGTGGCGGCACATCATAAACGACATCCCAACCATTCAGATTTGGATCAGTTTGGCAGGCCCACGGTAGATAGAAAACTTGGGTCGCCTGTTGAGCCGTAATATAGACATCGGGAACATCTAAATGGGTGCTTTGTTTGATTTCGACTAGCCCTATATGTTCATGAGTCCTTCTAGTCTCCTTCGGCTGGAACCAATAACATTTGAAGACTACGACGTTTGGTGGGTTTTCACCAAAGAATGTAAGTTCATAAATTGCTTCAACTCTTCCATAATACTCGACCCCTCCTTCGCCGACAGCGGAGACACAACAATTTGTAGACTTTTGGTCGGCCATAGATAGCTCTTTGCCAAAAGTACGAAAGCGATACCCATTGATGTGGTATTTGTCAAATGAACGGACCTTATAGTCAAAACCATTAGCGACTTGTCTCAATTCAGAGTCCATAGACTCTGCATTAGCCTACAAGTTTAATACGAAAGGATTGTTGCATTAGCCGCAAACTAGACGAAGAAATGAAATGGTCTAATGGAAATTACCGTTTGTTTGAACCAAGAGATAAAACCGGGATAGCCGCCTCCATGCTTTGCCAGAAGCTCATACTCTTCGATGGAATCCTTTTGGATCACCGCTCCATCCGAGAATTTGGCGACGTATCGACTGTATCACATATCCGGGAATAAGAGCATTTCAAAGGAATGAGAAGTTGCGAAACAATGTACCGAGAACTTACTCGATGTACGGCCGCACTTCTGTTAGGTTGTTGAAGATATACAATGAAATGGTCCGCCATTCTTCGACATCCAACGCTATTGCTTTCGAAGCACCGGCTGGTGCGAGCTTCCCTTTGAATAGGCTGAGGTTGGATCGACCTTTTTCACGGTCGCCATCATTGTACCGAGGCTTCGGATTATGCAAATGACGATTCTTGGCTTTGTAGTGTGCTATCACGAAGTTTGCCGCCTCCTCAGTAATGAATGCCTCGGCCATCGATGCTTCAATTCTACGTTTATTTTTACATTTTGCTCGAAGCGTCTTCTCCATCCTCTCAGTTGCGAAGCACCAACGATTTTGCACAGGCCCCCCCAATCTTGCCTCGGTCGGGAGATGCAAAATCAAATGCTGCATTGGATTAAAGAATCCCGGTGGAAAGATCTTTTCTAACTTGCAGATCAACTCCGGCGCCAACTCTTCCAGTTCGTCTAGCACGTCAGGCGATAGTTCTTTCGCACAAAGAGCACGGAAGAAATAGCTCAGCTCTGCCAGTACTAGCCATTCATCCTCAGGGATAAAGCCACGCAACATCACCGGCATTACCCGCTCAAGCCATATGTGCCAATCATGACTCTTCAGACCAAATATTTTCAATTTGTCAAGACTCGCTCCCCTCTTTAGATTCGCTGCATACCCATCGGGGAACATCAACTGTATTTTCACCCACAAGATCATTTCCCTCATAGCTCGCCTTCCAAGATTGAACCATGCCTTTGGCTTCCTCCAGTTCTTCTTTCCTTTCGGTTGTCGCATGTTTTGTAACGGTCTATCACATAGAGCCTCCTGATCGACTCTAGCCTTAGGATTATCCTTCGACTTCCCCTCTATGCCGAACAATGTACCAAAAAGGGCCTCGGCGATATTCTTTTCAGTGTGCATCACGTCGATGTTGTGTGGGCAAAGGAGGTCTTTAAAGTAAGGCAGATCTCACAAGCATATCTTGTGAGTCCAGGCGTGTTCCGAATTATACCCTTTGAAATATCCTGGACGCTGTGGATCAGGCTCGAGAGCGTTTATCTAATCCAGGGTCTGTTGGCATGTCAATGCAGGTGGTGCAGAGTTTTTGACAACTCTACCTTTCATGAAATTTTTCTTGTCTTTTCTGAACTTATGGCCAGGATCCAGGAACTGTCTATGCAAGTCAAAGCAAGAATACTTGCGACCCGCCTGCAGCCAACGGGACTGAAGAGCTGCCTTGCATGTGGGGCACGGGAACCTTCCATGCAGACACCAGCCAACGAATAGCGCATACGCCGGCAAGTCATGCGTCGAGTACATGTACCACACATGCATTTTGATGTTTTGTTTTGTAGCGGCGTCATATGTCTTGATCCCATTATCCCAAGCTTCTTGCAATTCATCCTTAAGCGGCTGCATGTACACATTCATATTCTTCCCCGGATAGGTGGGCCCTGGAATTATCAACGTCAAGAAAATGTTCTTTCTTTTCATAATCTCTCCGGGGGGAGATTGAGTGGAATGACAAATACAGGCCAGCAACTGTATTGGGTTGCCGTCATACCAAACACTTGGAACCCATCTGTGCTGATGGCGACTCGAGGATGCCTTGGATCTGCCGCTTTGTCCTTATGTAATGCATCGAAGTGCTTCCACGCAAAAGCGTCTGAAGTGTGTCCCAACATGGGATTCCCATCTGCATCTAGTTCAGTTCTTTTGCCCAATTTATGCCACGTCATCTGTCTGGCCGTCTCTTCGACCATGAAAAGACGTTGAAGTCTTGGTATGATTGGCATATACCGAAGAACATTAACTGGGATTTTGGTCTGACTCTTCTCACCCATACCGTTAAATGTCTACCACAACATACCTGGAAGACTTGCAAATGGGACAATAGTTGAAGCCCGCATACTCAAGCCTAAATAAGGCACATCCATTCTCACAGGCATCTATCTTCTCATAGGGCATCTTAAGCGCACGTAGGATTTTGTCCGACCGGTACAGGTTTGCTGGCAATACATGGCCTTTGGGTAGAAAGCGTCCAAATATCGTCATCATCGCGTCGTAGCATTCTCTGCCCAGGTTGAACTGAGCCTTCAGAGCCATTACTTGCGCGATGGCATCCAGCTGACAAAGCTCAGTGTGCTCGTGGAGAGGACGTTTTGAAGACTCCAATATTTCATAGAAGGCCTTTGCAGATTCCTCCATCTCATCGTCCGAATCCCGAGCATCATCAAAGTCTTGCACCATGTCTTCGATCCTGGTACCATGCTCGTCGGTGCGACGACGAACCACCTCAGCTCTGGCACGTTGGGCAGACTCACCATGAAATGTCTAGACCGTATAATTAGGCGTAAAACCCCACTTCTGCAGGTGTTTGATCATTTCAAACTCTGACCTCTTATGATAGTTGTCACAATCGACACAGGGGCACCAGGTTTTTTTCTGTCCATTTGCAAATGCGGCTCTCAAAAAACCCTTGGTTTTTGTTATCCATTCATGGGTCATGTCTTTCTGACTAGTGTGACCAGTGTACATCCACGCACGATCACTCATCTTGCCTAGCTACTGGACACACAAGAAATATATACATAATTCAGCAAACCATATTCATCAGTTAATAGAGTTTGTCAGTTTTATTATGTCCATACAACCTAGACGCTAGTAGGTAAAGATAGCTCCTAATCCCACCCGAGTATGTGTAGATTGGGTTCATTTTCCCATGCTCTGCTCCGGATCCGACGCAAAATTTCGGCAGCACCTCCTCGCTGTTCTCCTGATACACGTCTCGGCAATAAGCAGAGAGGATGTGTACCCGGAGAACAACAGGGAGGCACTGACGAAATTCTGCATCGGATCCGGAGCAGAGCATATGGGAAAACGAACCCAATCTACACATACTCGGGCTGTCCATGGATAACGTTAGACAATTCGAAAGAATCACGGTTATAAATATGCAAATGCATGCATATTTATAGATGTAACCCTTTCGAACGGGAGACGCATAGTGGTCACGCATACTGATGATTGACACCTATAGCTAGCAAGTTTCATCGGCACGAAGACCGGAACAGAGCAAATGAAGGGGGGAGGAGGAGATGTCATTTGTGCTCACCCACGAACGCAGGGGCGGAGCTCATCGAACGCACGGGGAGGTCGTCGAACACCAGACCCTCGCAGCGACGAAACAACTGCACATTTAAATCCACCCGATCAACACAAATATATATGATCTTTTTCATAACAAAATCGGAAAATATATGACCTAACTCATAATTCACAAATATATGACCCCGTCGGCATCTGGAAGGCCGAAGAGCACCTTTTCAGTCAACAGGAGGCCGAAGAGGTGTCGGGGGTGTCGTGTCTGGGTGTCGTGGTGTCGGGGTGTCGTGGTGTCGGGGTGTCGGGGTGTCGTGGTGTCGTGTCGGGGTCAGGGTGTCGTGTAGGGGTCGGGGTGTCGGGGTGTCAGGGGTGTCGTGTCTGGGTGTCGTGGTGTCGTGGTGTCGGGGCGTGGTGCCGGGCTGTCGGGGTGTCGGGGTGTCGTGGTGTCGGGGTGTCGGGGTGTCGTGTCGGGGTCGGGGTGTCAGGGGTGTCGTGTCTGGGTGTCGTGGTGTCGGGGTGTGGTGTCGGGCTGTCGGGGTGTCGTGGTGTCGGGGTGTCGGGTCGGGGTCGGGGTGTCGTGTCGGGGTCGGGGTGTCGGGGTGTCAGGGGTGTCGTGTCTGGGTGTCGTGGTGTCGTGGTGTCGGGGTGTGGTGTCGGGCTGTCGGGGTGTCGGGGTGTCGGGGTGTCGGGTCGGGGTCGGGGTGTCAGGTCGAGGTTGGGGTGTCGGGTCGGGGTATCGTTTTCTTCTTCTTCCTCTTCTTCTTTTTTTCCTCTTTTTTCCTTTTCTTCTTCTTCCTCTTCTTCCTCTTCTTCCTTTTCTTCCTCTTCTTCTTCTTCTTCTTCTTCTTCTTCTTCTCCTCCTCTCCTCTTTCTTCTTCTTCTTCTTCTTCTTCTTTTTTCTTCTCCTCCTCTTCTTTTCCTTTTTCTTCTTCTTCTTCTTTTCTTCTCCTCTTCTTCTTCTTCTTCCTTCTTTTCCTTTTTCCTCTTCTCCTTCTCCTTCTCCTTCTTCTTCTTCTTCTTCTTTTCCTTTCTCCCTCTTCTTCTACTTTTTCTGTTTTTTTTCATCTTTATTCTTCCTCTTCTATTTATCTAAACCTAAACCTAAACCTAGCATTAAACCTAAAACTAAACCTAAACCTAGCACTAAACCTAGAACTAAACAGGAAATAACAGAAAAAACAGAAAAAAAAATGGAGCTCACCTTGCTCCGGCGAGCTCGGCCGGTGGAGGCTGGCCGCGGGGAGGGGGGTGCTGGAGGAAGGCCGAGGGCTCCGGCAGCTGGGCGGGGCGGCGCAGGGGCCGCGGGGAGGGTTCCGGCGGCGGGGCGGGGCGGCGCAGTGACCTCCGGCGATGGGGCGCTGCGGGGTGGCCGCCGCGGCCTGGGTCCGGTGGGCGGGACGGGCGGGCTGGCCGGCGGCGGGGCTGGCTCCGGGGGCGGGACGGGCGGGCTGGCCGGCAGCGGGGCTGGCTCCGGGGGCGGGGCTGGCCGGCGGCGGCGACAAAAGGAGGAGAGGGCGCGGGAGGGAGAGAGAGAGAGAGAGAGAGGGGGGGAGACGGCCGCCCGTTAAGTGGCCCCTCTTTGCCGTCTGCTAGCAGACGGCAAAGAGGGTGACCATTAGGGCACGCCCACGTCACTTCTTTACCGTCTGCTAGCAGACGGCAAAGGAGGGACATTGCCATCTGTCCCCTCTTTGCCGTCTGCCAGCAGACGGCAAAGAAGTTGACCTAGCCACGCCGTGCCCCGTGGGGCCCACCTGGCTCTTTGCCGTCTGCCTTTGACCTTTTTGCCGTCATCTGGCAGACGGCAAAGAACCAGCTGATGGCAAAGAAGCTCTTTGCCATGAGCTGGTTCTTTGCCGTCTGCTTTCCCCAAGAAGACGGCAAAGAGCCTCTTTGCCATGAGCTGGCAGACGGCAAAGAGCTGGCAGACGGCAAAATGCCAGATTCCAGTAGTGATGGGCCAAAGATCACCAGAAGAGGGGGCCCAGGGTGGCCACCCTCCACCAGGGCGCGCCAGAGGCCCCTGGCGCGGCCTGGTAGAGGGTGGGCACCTCGGGCACCCCCTCAACCGACTATCGAGCCTATAAATTCCCAGAAAATTCAAAAACCCTAGAGTTGTCAACAAAACACAATCCCAGCCGCCGCAAGTTCCAGAACCTCGAGATCCAATCTAACACCATCACGGAGGGGTTCATCTTCATCATAGGTGCCTCTCCGATGATGCGTGAGTAGTCCACCATAGACCTACGGGTCCGTAGGCAGTAGCTAGATGGCTTCCTCTCTCTCTATGTTTCTCAATACAATGGTCTCTTGGAGATCTATTTGATGTAATGACTTTTGCGGCGTGTTTGTTGGGATCCGATGAATTTTGAGTTCATGATCAGTTTATATCCATGAATATGATTTGAGTCTTCTTTGACCTCTTATTTGCATGATTACTTATAGCCTCGTATTTCTTCTTCGAATCTTTGGTTTAGTTCGGCCTAGATCGATTTTAGTTAGGTCTAGTGTATCATTGCCATTAAGGATAACAAGATGGGGTCTATTCCTACATAAATAGATCTTGTCTACATCATGTCATCGTTCTTATTGCATTACTCCGTTTTTCCATGAACTTAATACACTAGATGCATGCTGGATAGCGGTCGACGTGTGGAGTAATAGTGGTAGATGCAAGCAGGAGTTGGTCTACTTATCTTGGACGTGATGCCTATATAATGATCATCGCCTTGGATATCGTCATGATTATTCGATTTTCTATCAATTGCCCAACAGTAATTTGTTCACCCACCGTGCGTTATACTCATGAGAGAAGCCACTAGTGAAACCTACGGCCCCCGGGTCTACTTTTCCATCATATTGCTTTCCGATCGACTATTTGCAACTTTTGTTTTCAGATCTATTAATCCCAAAAACCCAAAAATACCTTGCTGCAATTTTTGTTTACTAATTTTATTTTGTGTTCTTGTGAGATCTATTTTCCAAAACTATCATTACCTAATCTATCTTATTACCATAGAGAGCGTGACAACCTCTCTTTCGCGTCGGGTTGCAAGTATTTGTTGTTTGTGTGCAGGTGTTGTTTACGTGGGTGCGTGATCTTCCTCTATGGATTGATACCTTGGTTTCATAACTGAGGGAAATACTTACCGTCGATGTGCTGCATCTTCCCTTCCTCTTTGGGGAACTACCGACGCAGTCTCAAGCCACGCCAAGGCCTCACCCAAAATATTTTTTGCAAAATTTGCATTAGGGCAGGAAATGAATTTCGTAAGATTAATCATGTGCCCTATTTTTATTGAGTAGAGCATGTTTGAAAGTAGTTTATTTTGGGCAAATAAACTATAATTAAAACCCTGGTATTTAAAAACAAAACAGAAAAATCAAACTCAATTCAAACAAATTCAAATAGGTCCACTAGGAGGGAATTATTTTTGGTGAACAAAAATACTTTAAAAATGTTTACCAAATCAGGAATAATCCCAAAGTAATTTAGGAAGCATTTCCACTTTGGAGAAAATTGCAAATTTGAATTCATAACTCAAAAAGAGAGCAGAAAAAGAAAACAGAAAAGAATCCAGAAAACAAAAACAAAATTGTAGTTTGTATAATTAGTTTAAATTTACAAATTAATTAAAATTAGTTTATGTACAGAAACTTGTAGACACCAACTACAAGGGATTTTTGAACTCTTAAATGCAATAAAAATCTTAAATGAATTAGAAACAATCCAAAATAATGTAGGACCAGATTGTGACATGTTAGGACATGCCCAAATTATTTAGGAAATAACTTGAACTTTATTTGAAACTGAATTGAATTCAAATTGAGAACCTAAATCATTTGAATTAAATTCAAAGTCATAAATGAATTGAATCCAATTCAAATCATTTTGAAATTAGTTCTTAATTCAAATTTCAAATCAAATTAAGTCAAAGCCTTAATTCAAATAACTCAACCAAGATTAACCAAATTCAAACATTATTTGAATGAAATCAACTAAGCTTAACGCCTAGTAGAGTTCAAACTCAATTCAAATTTGGAAACCATTTGAGATGAACAAAACAATAAAAAAATCAAATTGCCCAACCAAGTTGTTGTGACCAAATCAAAACCCTTAGACAATGCAAATCAAATATTGATAACCAATTGGAAACATAATTGGCCCTAAACCTAAACCACAAACCTAACACTTGTGTTTGTGTGATGTGTATTTGCGTTTTTGTAAGCTTTCGCTTTGCATGAACTGTTTGCTTATGATTTCTATGTATCATTGTTTGTTGACATTAGATTACGAGTGCAACCTCTGTGACTTGTGACTGTGAGGAGTGCACCTGAGACAACAACAACCAAGTCAAGTTCCACTTGATCATATCACTCAGTATTTTCTTGCATTGTAGTTTTGCCATGATAGGACTGTGAGTTTACGATGCTAAATTCTGTACAACCTAGTAGTTGACAACTTAGGTCCAAACTTATTTTGACCTTGTAACCATCGAGTAGTTGCTTAGCTTCTATAACATGGATAGGGAAACACTATTATAATTCCACCATACAACCGCAAGGTTGACTATTTAACTATTACCACCCGATCAATGAATCGATCTGGGTGGACTAGCTTTGTTTGGGTCGTCGGAGTGTAGTCATTGGTGGGGAATGCCACCCAATCACCAGAGATTTAACGAGTTCAAAAGTTGAGTAGCCTCCATGTGTGACAGTGAGACAATATGGGATCTGTCAGGATCGAGTAAGTTGTGAGAACCCTCCCGCGGCAGACCAGCAGATGTATGTGTGTAGGTTGGACTAGGTCGGTCTTTTCGGAGAGGGCAACTACTTCCCAAAAGTCTTGTCTTGATCTACCTAGCTTCTTCACATATGAAGTTTAGTGGCAGAACGCTGTGATCGGGAATCACGGGTAAAGTACGCAAACCTCTGCAGAGTGTATAAAACTAATCATGATTAGCCGTCCCCGGTTACAGACAACTTTGACCAACTCATCCGAGAAATGTCAGATTGATCTCATTCACCTCTTCCATCTAAAAGTAGTGGGTTGAACAAAAGGGGAGTATTGGAGTTGATCTTAGAGGTCTGGGGGTTTAGCGGGGTCTAGAGATGCTTGGGATGACCGGCGTGTACCGGGAGTCCACATGCTCAAACTACATTGGGGTTACGACCGGGCTTTACCGGAGTGCCTCTAAGGTTACGACCGGGGTTTACCGAAGTGCATATAGACTACGACCGGGATGTACCGGAAGTGTCATATTGTTATTAGAGTAGACCACCATATAATATATAGGATAAAACTATGTTTTATGCAAAGAGTCTTGAATCCCACCAGCCAAAGTGCATGTAGGTGAATATGTATTCCATTAACTGTGGACTTGCCAATACATTCAATGTTATTGACCCCTAGTGGCTGTAATGTATCATGTTGCAGGTGACTATTATGAGGAGTGACTTGCGTAGGGTTTCGTGCCTCCACTCGACATGCTTCCCCGTGGTGTTGATGGAGCTTATCAAGAATGTTATCGTAGCTTTGCTTTCGTTTCCGCTTTTAAAGAACTTTGTTTGCTTTGTAAGACAATGTATTTGACTAGCCACTGGTTAGAGTCTGTAAGACTATTTGTTTTCTCGATCATACGATGTAATGGATGAAGCATTTGTGTATGATACAACATCGTTACCGTGTATGCCGATGATTCAATCTAGGTGTTGGCATAGAACACACGGAGATCGTATACCTGAAAAGGTAGGTCGTGACAGTAACTAAACACATGATGTATTGAAATCAATAAGGCATTCATCGTTCTCATGTGGATGGAGAAGTTCTGTACCTTTGGCAGTACCTCTTGTGATTGACTCAAATGATGTACACACACTTGGTGGCGACGGGTCACATGTTGGCAGTGTTTTAGTGCTCACAACAACGGATGTGGTTGTCATAGTAGGTGCAATGGTGGAAGGAACAAGCGTTGCAACTTTGCGATTTGCACCTGTCGCGTGTCTGTATTTTGGACAACACATCTTGTTATCTCATGTTCAACTTTGCAAGTAACACGAAACAAATGGTTGATGGAAATTTTAATGAATTAGTATTTCCTGAATATCATGATTTAATCGTCCCCAAAATTTATCCATAAAATCTTATTCACTTTATTTTAAAAGAAGTGCAACAAGGTAGTTTGTAAATCATCATAATATTTTGTTACGATGACACCATCTTGTTTTAAATGTTGCAATTTCTTAATCATGCTACGAGTATACTAAACATCAACAAATCTATCTCTGATGACAAGTTTTAATTCATCCCAAGTAGTAGGTGTATAATCAGGGTATAACCGACAATATATGCTCTACCAAATTGAGGCAAAGCTACTAAAAGTACTAACAACGTCTTTAACGTTTTTATGCTCATCAAAATTATGGGAAGCAAATATATCATTTATTTTGTACTTCCATCCAATATATAAATCAAACCTAAAACAACCATTAAAGGGTGACATGGAAACTTTAACCTGATTATGCGCAGTTTGATGTCTTTGTACCTCTTGTGGGGGTTCATGGATGTTCTTAGATGGTGGCATGTCTCCCACAATGGATGAAGCCCAAGAACTCACAACTCTAGAACATGTCAAGATTAGTAGAAAACAAGAAACAAAATTCAAAAAATTCTTATAAACTACTAGGATGTGGTGGTAAAACGCTCACAGTAAAGCAAATATCAAAGTCTTACAAGTTCTTACCATGAAGCACGTGGTTACAGGCTACCAGCGGTGTCAAATAACTCCGAAGGCTGATAAAGCGATTGTCAAGTGAACGTGTGTATACACGGTGTAGAAATATGTGGAGTTGGGTTGGCTTTATATATGTGATTTTTTGTAGAAATAATCAATTCAGAGATGCAATGTTGAATAAACGCTCAACGACAGTACTGTGCTGGTCCTAGGCTAGACCGGACTAGAGACGCAAGCCTAGAACACTAATGGATTCACGGCGTAGCACAACTAGCAGCAACGAATGATATCAAGTAGCTTTGTACAACAACATCTAAGTGAAAGTCACAACTTCAATAAAGGTAATGATGAGAAATAACCATCAAGTAGGATATGCCAAAACTCTCTCTGCAACTTTCCTCTGTAACAATTTGTGCCAATTTTCTGATATTTTTCCTCAAGAACACTATTTACACAAGCTTTCCAAGGCAAAAAATCACTTAATTCCGAGTTCGGAAGAGGAGTCAAACAATTTGGAACTATCCTAAAAAATTGTGACAAATGTGTTTGCGAACTTCGGAGGGTAAAAAGTACTATTTAGAAGCCGGATTTTAAGTGATAATTGTGAAATAGCTTCAAAACTATTCCGATGCGCTTCATCGATAGCTTTAATTTGAGTACTCATACAGCCAAAACGGACTTCGTATGAGAGAGATATATATCTGTTTTAGCGAACACTATGAAAACATATTCTAACAAGAATTCAGGTGCGAGTTTGAGTCTAGATATATCCGATTTTTTTTCTCTCTCCTTTTCAATTTTTTCCTCTCTCATTTTTTCCTTTTATTTTTTCTCTGTTTCCTTTTTTCCAAACAACACCAGACAAGATGAAAGTGTGTCGAGGAAGATGCGAATGACCTCAACAATGATTGATGGATGGTGGTGGTCGGTAGCGGAGGGGATAATACTGCACATACGGTGTGACTAATGTGAACAGAACTCGAAACTGTAAAGCAACTAGACACTAAGACCAGCAAATCGACACGAGGTGTAACAGATAATATTCAACTATGCAATGCACTCGAAAGAAATTTGCAAAGGCTCAGACTGGCTTGGACAAAGGATGAGCAAATACAACTTGTTGTTGTTATTTTTCCTTGGACAATAGATAAGAGAATAAATCTAATCTAGGTATAACTAAAAATTCTCACTGAGCAACCTAAAAATTGATACCACTTGATAGAGGTGAAGGTGTCCCGATCTTTCAGTGAGGGGTAGCTATCGATTTGATGGAGCCAACTTTGAAGATCTGACTATAAACGTGCATGACATTACGCCTTAGCAATCGCTAAACCAATCTCCTTGGGGTTACTGACGATACTGGAAGCACGATCAGCCTGACCACAAAGATTTATTCCTGCAAGCAACCGAAGATGATAAAAGAAATTTGAATGTTGCGAATATATATTAAGTATTGATAAACTGGGGTTCTGAAAGTGGTCTTTGTTGGTGCAACACATTTCCCCTTGTGTTTTGGAGATTGTTGTCAAAAACATCAAGGGACTGATTTGTTTGCTAGTGCATACAGAGAGAAATAGTCCCTCGAGTACCTAGAAGAATGGTATATTCTTCCCTGAAGCTTGAAGAACTTCACCGAGGAACATCTGGGTTACAGAGAAGTAATAGATACATTTCGAGGAGAAGCTACACCGAGAAGACCGTGTGAAGGAGTTGGTTCCCCCTGAAAAACTATTGCTGAGGCTAAGGAATTTCCATTCGGTGTCCGAAGAAGAATGACTAGAATCGAGGAGTTTGAAGGCGAAGCGAAGACGTAGCATTTGTTTCATTGTTCTTCTTCTATTCGCATCATAAGCCCTCAGTACTATTGAGAGGGGTATACGTTCTCGAAGTTGAAGTCTGTTGTGATGATTAGCCTACCTATGCAAGACTGAGAGAAATTGCTTTGAGCACCAAAAGTGTACTTGCCCGCCAGAGGCGTTGTTCTTCTGGGCTACGAGAGATAACTTTCGGACCAAGGAGTTAGCATTACTTGTTTCTCAAGTAATGTTATTGTTGTGCTTAAAATCGGACTTTTGGAAATGCGCCAGTTGGCCATTGGTTGGGCTTTGTGTCCTAAATGGTCATCTCCCATCACGGAAGGCTGCAGCTATAAATAGCCACCCCGCTCCAACGTTGTCCGTTGGCTGCTCCGCTTGATATTTTGATAAGATTGATTGAGCACCCCTCTCGAGAGATTTGAGTTTAAGATCCAATGAGAGAATATCAAGACCCAAAACTTAGACAGTGGTTGAGCATCACAGTAGATATGAGTTGAGAGTTCTTGTATCTATTACTCTTGAGAGCTACACACTATCTAGATGGATAGGCGATGGCTTGAGTGTCAAAGAGTAATTGTCTTCACTAAGCCAAGTCTTCAGCAACCAAGAGTAATTTTGGCTCGCGAAGAATTTGTGTCGAAGGTTTGGAGATCGCCGATAAATATCTACCGCAAGTGAAATCAACCGAAGTCTGATCAACTTCGAGTTGAAGGAGAACAAGAGGGAGAGAGGTTTGCTCCTGTTTTCAATCACAAGTCCCTCCAACCAGACATAGCTCTTTTCCAGAAGAGTGAACTAGTTACCAAATCTTATGTCGCCATCGAGCACCACTAGTTCATTCTTCTCTATTGGAATAGTTTCAGTAGTTTCAGAGCTTTGTGACCCGATAGTTTTCGTTGATCTGTTATCAATTCCCATTCCTTACCTATTTTTCATTCAAAGTATTTCATTGTATGTTGTTATCTCTATTATCTTTCTATGAGACTATTGTCATCAGTAACGTTATGTGCCACTATACTCGAAATACTATCCTAACCTTCATTGAATGCGTTTCTTAAGCTTTCTCGCTCAAAACAACTTTTGTGCGTGTGCCCACATCTAATATCTTTCAGTGTTTTTCATTGTGCATTATTTCCGTTGTGCTGACTGGTTAAGATTCAAAATTTAAAAAGAGAAATTTTGAATATCCCACTCACCCCCTGGTCGATATACTCTCGGTCCTAATAATTGGTATTAGAGCAAGGTCTTCTTGTCTCTGTTTATTAAAGGTCTAACCACCTTCGAGTTTTGAGTATGTCACTTGTAGGTCAATCCAGGCACTTTGAAAGATTTCCCATCTTCGTCGGAAATGACTACCTCTACTGGAAAAACAGAATGATGATACGTCTGTAGGCTATCAGTGAGGATCTATGGCAAATCATGGAGAATGGGTACACTACTCTGCATCCTGAATCTCCCACACCGTATGATGAAGGAAACATTCGATTGGATGCTCAAGCGAAGGATATCATCTGTGATTGCATGTCCAGAAATGTTTTGATACGGTTCAGAAGGCTCGAGACAGCCAAACAAATCTGGGATGCCATAAAAAACATTCACAAAGAACTTCTTGTTTGATCTGATGCTCACATTGATATGCTTTGAGCCATGTTCACTCACTTCAGAAGCTAACAAAAGGAAACTGTCATGGAGCTCACTGGTCGCTTAAGCAATCTTGTGGAGCGTGTGCATCAACAAGGAGTTTAGGACATTATTGATCAAGATGTAGTGGAAAAACTGCTCAAGTCTCTTGATGATTCCTTTGACCCAATAGTTGCCAAGACCAAAGAAAGACTTGACTATGACAAACTTCGGTCGGCCGAACTTATGAAACTATTACTCATTCGTGAAGAGCAGCTTGAGAAACAAAAAGGGCAATCTAATTCTTCTTCAGAAGAGGAAGGCGAAATTTTATCAGACTATGGTAGCTCTCACGAAGAAGATTATGAGAACAACCACACCATCGCAAGAGATCTGGAAATGCTTACCGAACGCCTCAACATCCTCAGAAGACAAGATCTATCCCTATCTAGGCCACCTGAAGATGACTCTTCAAGCTCTTCGAGAAAATCACCTCCTCTAGAGATATTAAGGTATAAATCGGTCACTTCATCACCGACTGCCCGTCATGGAAAATGGACATCCAACCAAGTAGAAGATGGAACACACTCCATTGCATAGGATTCAGGAGCTCAGATCGTCATACTTAGCTCACGAAGAAGAATGCACCTTCAACATCTTCTTCAACGAGACCAGTCACTGACATGAATCCTAATGTAGTGATTGCATCCAGCATGAAGAGAATATCTGAGATTGCTGGTGCTTATGCTGGAATGACTATGGACTTCGAAGACGGAATATTAGAGTTTGAATCTGATAGAGTTGATGAGTTCTTCAACAACCTAGGCGGAAGCAATGCTTTCATTGCTCGCGCATCAGTAACTACGCAATGGGCAATGGGGCCACCTATGACCGCACAACCACTGAAAGATGGGCAGCCAGGGGGTGTCCCACGCGTCAATTACAGGACAATGGGCAATGGAGCCACCTATGACCGCACAATAATTGACAGATGGGCGGGCAGGGGGTGTCACACGCGTCAGTAACTATGTAATGGGCAATGAAGCCACCTGTGACCGCACAACCACTGACGGATGGGTCAGCAGGGGGTGTCCCACGCGTCTGTAACTGCGTAATGGGCAATGGAGCCACCTATGATCGCACAACCACTGACAGACTAGTCGGGGGGGGGGGGGGGGGGGGGTCCCACGCGTCAGTAACTACGCGATAGGTAATGAAGCCACCTACGACCGCACAACCACTGACAGATGGGTCGGCAGGGGGTGTCGCACGAAGCCATTGATAGATGGGCCGGTAGGGATTGTCACACTCGTCAGTGACCACGCCATGTAAACTTTAACTACCTTACCTGACGACAAACCCCCGTTTTGCGTTTGTAAGGGTGTGCCGCGCGACGTAGAGGAAAAGTAAGGAATAATAAACAACTTAGCAAAAATGAGGAGAACTAAGAAAGGAGAGACATGAAAATAAATAAAAAACCGTTGCAGAAAAAACAAAACAGTGGACCACCGTCTTGTTAAAACCCTTCGCATGAGACTGCGCAGAATTTTCAAACATGGAGTGCCGGTGACACTTGCGCGTGGGGTCCTGGAGACTACTAGTCAGAACCCACCAAACCCTTTCCCACGTCATATTCAAATCACATTCAGCACTTGCTCCCGCCGTATTTGACCGCCTCCTCCCTGTTCCTGGTTGAACAAGCTCCTTCTTCAAAGCCTTATTCACATTAGTTAAAGGAATTAGGAAGCTGAGAGCAGCAATTATAGGCCCTGCTCAGGCTCAGCTACCACCAACACCGACACCATCAATCCATCTCATTTCCTTGACCTGATCGCCTCCTACCACATGCTCATGGTAGACCTACATATACGCCTCACTGGCGTGTTCTGACCAGAGCTAGCACCAGGCTTGACCAATCCTTCGAGAAATCAACAGGAACAGGCTACCTTCTTCTTCTTCTTCTTCTTCTTCTTCTTCCTCTTCTTCTCCTTCTTCTTCTTAGCAGTATTTTGCTGTTTATTTTTGGTTTTGGTCAAGAGGAATGGAGCGTGGCAACTGAATCGGGTATCGGTGAGTTCTTGCTGTCCCTGCTTGATTTCTAGCTTCTTTTGGCAACTCGCACTGTTGGTTAGTAATACACGGAAATTGGGGAAGCACGTAGAAGTCAGCTGGGTAAAGTAGAGCATGAATCAATTGTTTTCCCCTTCCCGCAGATTTGTTCTGCTCTGCAGCCGGCGCCCACCCGCCGGGGTCGCGGGAATCGATCAAGAGCTTCAACTTGTCACCAATGGAGGCCATGACTGCAAAAGGCGGCCCGAAGCCCGTCCCCCACTATCTTCGGCCATCGACAGGGTCGTGCCACAATGCGTGCAAGCACGGCGGGCATCACGCGTTCGAGGAGAAACAAGCTCCAAGGGCCCAACCCAAACCCCGGAAGAAGCCGCCGCCATCGGCATCGGATGACCAGAACCAGAAGACAAGGCTGGTCAAGGTACGGTCGGTGTCACGCAGGCGCCTCGGAGATTTCAGCAAACCCGACACGCCGGCCGGCGGGAGCGAGATTGTTGAGTGGAAGGACATCGTGGCCTATGATGCAGTGCCAGCTCCAGCTCCAGCCGACGGGCCATCTCAACAACCTGATGGGATTGGGAAGAAGAAGAAGAGGGATGTGATGAAGGGGAAAGCACCATTGGCCAAGACCACCCATCAGGAGACTCTTGTCAAGAAGCCAACCGAATCACTCAACAAGAGGCTGGCTAAGACCGTCAGGTCGACGCTCGCCGGGAAGGCCTCCACGAAGAAGCCTCAAGCCGCCGCTGACAAGGAGGAGGCTAGCAAGAGCACACAGAGCGTGAAGCCTCCGAGAGCGAAGAAACCAGCGACATCGCCCGTCGAAAACAAGGAAATTGTCCAGGGTGACGCAGCTACTGATGCTAAACAAGGAGGAGGGTCACTCTACACTCCTGACCAAGAAGAGCGTGCTGCCATTGCTGAATCAAGCAGGGCACATCGGAGGGCCAAGAGCATGAGCATCAGCAGCCGGTCGGTGCGCTTTCCGTTCACCCGGCAAGCGAGCAAGAACTCGGCCAGCTTCAAGCTGCGGTCCAAGAGCAGCAAGGCGCCCATCCTCCCACCCGAACAAGACAAGCCCACGCGGCTCAGGTTCAGAAAGGGGAGAGCGGCCGGCGAGGAGTCCAGCTCCAGCTCCAGCGGCGGCATCCAGCTCAGGGCCAGGAGCCTGCGGAGGCGAGGGAGCGGCGCAACAGGCACGGGCTTCATGGTGCCGGAGGTGGCGCTGAGGCACCAAAAGACGCTGGAGAAGAAGAAGAGCCGGAGGCTGTCCAACAACCTCATCGAGGAGACGGCGAGCAAGCTGGCCAAGAGCAGGAAGAGCAGGGTCAAGTCCCTGGTTGGGGCTTTCGAAACTCTCATCTCCAAGATCGGAAAGTAGGGCTCAGCAGCCGCATTGCACCAACGTTTTGTTTGTAATTTTATGAAACAAATTGTATTCGATGATCGCTTGGAAGCATTTCATCTTCAGCGTCTTACAAACTTGACTCAACCCCTTGTCCAAAACCAAATTACACGAACGCACCACATGCTTTTTTAACGGAAACAAGGAGCTGTAAGATAATCGTTGCAGAGAATCATGTGCACTTTCGCATCTCAAAAGTGAGTGTCAGCTCAGCTCAAGATGTCAGCGTCTGCACATACCATACAAAGATGTGCAGTGTTAACCAAATCTCGACAGATGGCATTGCAATACGAAAACGCATGAATTACATTGTACAGCACAAGGGTCCGTTCTGCCTGATGGTTACAATCAACACCCAGGCAGCACATAAGCTCCTATGGAACAGAATGAATCGTTTTGTTTCAGAATTTCTGAAAGACTGGAACGTACCCTCGCCGGTTCCTCATGTTAGTGTTCATTCATTCGGAGCTAGATGTCGAAAGATGTGTGCGACAAGTTAACCAACTGCATCATTGGAATTTCCTTGAAAAGGAAAAACAGTGCCAGGCACCAGTTTCAGTGCAGGCTATTAATGAAATAATTAACAACTCTCCCAGTCAGCGCACAGGGTAGTAATGTATACCTGGCCACATGTGAAATGTTGATGACAAGCTCTAAATAATCCTAGTTTCTACCAGATTTGCATCCTCATCAATAAATAGTAGCACAGCCGTCATGACAAGCCTGAAAAAAATGTATCATATATATGAACAGTTATATTAGGCAACAAGCATCCTTAGCGTGGAAGTGGCAGGTAACTAAGCTTGAACAAATGCTGAATTAAGCATACCACAAACCTAGGATTATATGCAGAGCACAACTGGTACGTGGTAACAAGGAAAAAAGGATCATGAAGGAAACCTCTACAATACTACATATTTCAACTATTTTTTCATGATTCTGGGCTGAAAACATGTGGATGTAAACTTAGGTGGGGAGCCGAGCTGGATCCATGACGGTAGGCTGAGGTGCTCCCCGCCACTTCGCTTCATGCAGCAGACGGGTACCGTCCGAGCCAAATCAAACCCCCTTGTGTTTCGTGGCCTCAACTTCTCAGATGCCGACTCCAGTTCTAGCAGGAAGGACGGGAGCAAGGGCGGGGCTCATCAGCCGACCAAAAGCACCCAGGAAGTGTGTGAGAACTGAGAAGGGCAACCCTGCAGTTGCACAAAATCTGGCAGAAAAGTTCCAGAACCTGTCTGGGACTAACAAGGCCACCAAGTCAAAGGAGATGCCTCCAGAGGAACAGTACAACACTCTAGAGGCAACCGATGGCCATGAGCTGGAACAGCGGGGGGCAGAGTGGTGGGGGGGACTCCCGGACAGTTCGCGATCTTGTGAGCTTAGTGAGCTCAATCCCCATGCATTGTTTTTCTTTGTGAAACTAGGCAGTCAAAAGATAGGATGAAAAGATATCAATCTCGTTTAGGTTTAAGTGGTTTCGAAGGATTAATGATCTTAGTGGAGGTTTAGCTCTTTTCTAGCATGAATCCATGCAAGTCGATGTAAAGGCTATGGATTACGATATACTGATCCTTATGCGAGTGCTGCTGCAGGAGTGCCTCCTTGGAGGCTCACCCGCGTCTACTGCGAACCCCGAATGGAGGACATACATCGCATATGGCCGCTTCTCCGTGATCTTCAGCACCGAGCGGACATGCCATGGGCGGTGATTGAAGATTTCAACGAGGCCATGTGGGGCTTCAAACATTTCTCCAAGACTCCTCGCTCGGCAGGTCAGATGATTAACTTTCATGATGTTTTTGAGTTATGTGGCCTTGGTGATCTTGGTTTTTCAGGTCTGCCATACACTTATGATAACCGGCGGTCCAGCCGAGCAAACGTCAAAGTTCGGCTCGACCGGTCATTGGCAAACAAACCAATGTCATGACTTGTTCTTGGAAGCGGGTGTTAAGCACCTGGTTGCTCCTTCGTCAGACCATGCACCGATCCACCTAAGGTGCTTGGCCGAGTTACCATGGGAGAATGTGCGTAAGAGGTGTCGCCACTATGAAGTTGCTTGGGAGTGTGACCTCGTGCTGCCCGAGGTGATCATCCAAGCCTGGTCAGCGGCCGGTGCCATGGCCAACCTTGGTGACGTGGCAGCGGCGCTATGCGAGCTCATGCACGCGTTGCACAGGTGGAGCCAAAAGAAATTCGGTAATGTGATAAAGGAAATTCATAAATCCCATACTCGTCTTGAGGAACTAATGGCTATGAACGCAGATCAGAGGACTATTAGGGAAGCTACAGATCCATCACTGTGTGCAGATCAAGTAGGTGGTGTGGCGTGCGCGTAAAGAACAGATAAAATCCCTTGTTGACTTCAACACTTGTGATGTACACTTTGTAGCAGCAAGGTGGAGTTTCTCCTCCACAACCTTGTTTTGTTTCAGGTGGTACCAGAGCCCTGTTGATTCGTAGTAGTTCTTGGTGTCCTCTTTGAGAGATCGGTAGCAAGCGATGGAGCAATTGGAGAAGAGGATGGATCGTAATTCAAGATTCGATCAACTAGTTGAGATGATAAGAAAGGGTGTCCCCCCTGTTGCCAATGACGAAAATTCATAAAGGATGTTCAACAGGAAATAAAGGGAGGTAGTCTTGGAGCAAGACCACCACAACAACATGTAGGTTAGTGTACTTCAAGAAGGCCAACTTATATTGAAGCTTCTGAAGGTGAAGAACAAGATGATGCCCTTGAAGAACCTGATCTTTATGCATATCTGAGCGTACCCAACCCTACATATGCGAGAGATGGTGGCATGGTCCTTCATGACTCTGCCGGTGAGATTATCTACACTGCCTGGAGGCAGCTCTTCACATGTGATAATGCACTTGAAGCTGAATTGGAACCGTGCAAGGAAGTACTAAGAAAAAGGACAGATCCAGTGCTTGAAGGTCCCACACCAGGTGGGGTCTAGGGAAGGATTATAACTTTATAAGCGACCGTGTAGAACCCCGAACCTGTTGGCACAAGTGGGGAGTACTTCACCACTGCAGAGGGCACTAGGATAAGACAATATACAAGGGTTTTTATAACGTCTGAGGTTGTGTGTGACTAACTCAGAAGTAGACAGAAGGATAAAGAAAGTGGTAGTTGTTAATTGTGTGTTTTGCCTCTGCGTCGCACTTAACTAGCCTAAGTGCACGCCTAGGCACGCTTAAGCACGCAACTAGCACAATTAAGCGCTAGAAGTTTTGTTGTCGCCCAACACCCAGGCAAGCTTATGCGCACGCCTAGGCGTGCTTTTTTTTCACTGGATAGAACCATGTTTAAGACTAGCATATGAATGCATTTGCAGAAACAATTTATCCAATCATAAATATGATAAATGAAATTAAATAGTCTGCCACCAAACCTGTAAATGGATATAATAAATAATGCGAAGTAGAAGGCAAGCTTGATCATCCTGTACTTCTTTTCTCCATGTAACTGTCGGAATATCTCAGTAACATCTATAAGATGTTTCCGATTCATATACCTGATAAAAAAACTAAATAATTATATTCCTTTAACTATCATGACACAGAATATGAAAGCACAGGATGAAATGGTAAATGGAAGTAAAATATGCAGGATAAATGCCTTGCATAGGCAACTGTACTTAGATCACATTAGAAAGGTATATGCAAACATCTATTTTGTTTTCATAATAAAATGTTATTATTTGAATTAGTGGTTACTACCCGCAGATGCATTATCATTTTTTTATACAAGAAGCAGATAATCAGTATAGATTGGGTATCTTACAAAAGTGCATTTACTCGTCTCAATACAACAAGCTTCAATGCCAATAAAGCACTTTAATTCAGGTCTCAAGTCTCAACTAATCAACTGAGGAAAAAGAGATCCAAAATGGCTGATTGAACCAGACTTTAAAATTTGGAGGTACTACTGTTCCTTTACTTGGGACTTGTGTGTCTACCAGTAGGTGAAAGATATGTGATGTAACTTCAATAATTTTCACATTTGGAGTCACTTTGCACCATTCAGGTTCATCCTCTTAGATGGATTATTTATTAAGAGCTGTGCATAGTTAATAGCTGTTTCCTGCTATATTGCTTGTATTGGACTTTGCACAATTCAGGTTCATCCCTACAAGTCACTTATCTCTTTGATGTATAGCAAACTATTGTTGTGACTTGTAAATGCCCAACAATATCAATTAACCAGACCAACAACATGAAGATGTTATTCTGTGTTGTAATTACAAATAAGGCTCTATGGGTAAGATTAGAAACATAAACTAGAGCAAGATTAAGATGTTTTTGCATTAATCATAGGATAACTATATGCTTAGTCAGTGAAGGTTAGTGCAAGGCAAACAATGTCTAATGGTTCTTTCGTAGTGCGAAATGGTAAAAAGGAAATGATTCATGTCAAGAATAAAGCACACATAGCAGGTACATTGTAGAGTAGATGTTATCATATTATGACAACAACAAAAGAATAAATATAAGTCAGACGCACAATTGTTATTAGGGTATATATGCACACAATTTCTTGTCTAAATGCGTAATACCCAGACCAATATGTTAAATGTGGAAGGTCATGAATACCAATAAAACATGAATAGCCCAAAATGAGAGAGCAACTACAAATTCTCAGCCTCCAGATCATTAAAAAAAGTTCTTTTTACAGAGCACTTTCATAATATGTTTCTATCCTTCGCTATGTCATGAAGATAATAAATACTTTAGTAAACATTTAAATTTCCAAAAACTAATTATGTATACTGGAATTCCACAATGATAGAGGCATTACAGATTCCTCCACAAATGAACAACTAATCTGAGATATAAAATAATCCACATAAATAATAGCAATGCAATAGGGAAATGACAAACGAGCATGTATAGTTTGAGAGGATAAACTTCAGGGCTTAAAGGAAGAAGTACATACAGCTTCACATGGTAATATGTTACAGGAGCCATAACTAGAAACGGAAACCAATTCAGCGTCAAGAGGAAAGAAGCGCAGAGGACCCCTTGGAGTGCGTATTCTATTATGACCACAGCGTTGATGCGAGATGATGAATCATACGGATTGATATAGTCAAACTCCAAATCAGATAAGCAGATAAGCTGGTACAAAAACACAAAGAAAAATCAGTGGAATGAATCAATAAGAAGAGAAAATAACTTATTTTGCAGTAAGCTAAACCAAACTTTAGTTTCTCTACACAAATTCTATCCATACAGATTTGCAACTCTCAAGCAATTGTGACCAGTCTTAATGCAGCCACAGATCTAAAATGATTAGACACGATTTTTCTCTATACTGGGAACCAGAATAGTGTTCGATGCATAAATGTATAACACCTCATAATTATTGCAGCAACATATCGCACCATGACAACAATTTCTACTTGCAGTCTTACACTGTTATACAAAAGGATTTGTTCAAGTATAGACTGTTACCAATCGTGGTGCTGGTTTAGGCTTTTGGTGCTAAAGCTACAATAATGCATGTCCGACCTATGATCATGCTGGCTTCACAACAACCACAATTTTGGGGATTTTACAAGCTATGGAAGCACCGAGATGTTACCTAGTAGCTGGTGCTAACATTCCAACAGGAACGATAATCAGAAATACTTCATTCCATCGAACATGGAATGATGGAAATAGTTGAGCAAAACCGAGCAGCACAGAAACTTTGAATGCATTTAACCAAATGTAGTAGACCTCTCTATACAAAGATGATTTGTGGGTCTAAGTTAGACATGATCTAGTTTGCTGAATCGCAGTCCAGCTGACCTAATACTGGCTATCTTCTTTCTTTCCACCTCGAGTTGACCAACTACTGGTAATATGGTCAAGGAAGAAGGACAAGAACTACACCGTTGACCAAATCCCTGCCCAAATTCTCTTCAGAATTCCACAAAGCTGACCGACTGGAGTCCAATTTGGTGAGGAATTTCGCCAATTGTGCGCCAGATCTTGACCAAACTCACGACTGAAAGGCGAAACTTTAAAGGGTCAAGAAGCCGAGCTTGCCTGGTAGGCGGTGAGGCCGACGAGGGCCATCACGGAGGCGAAGGAGAGGAGCCAGAGGACGAGTTCGACAGACATGTCCGCCGCCGCTGCTGCACGGAACCGAGCCGATTCTTCTCTTAAGAAAAAATAAAGGACCGCGCGGGGCCGCCTCCCTCCGCTCTTCAGCTCCCGTGTTTGTGCTCCAATCAACCGGTCCAGATGGATAAGCGCCTGAGACCACTCTGGGCGGCTTCAATGGCGTGGTCGCCGCCGGAGACGAGAGGGACGGCGGTGAGTTCGTGGGTTTGGAGTGGAGAGCAGATGGGTCGAGTAGGGCACCGCAGACTCAAGGTCTCGCGACTTTAGACGCAACGGCAATTATAAAAGACGAAAAATGGCTTTCAGAGTTACACAACGCGTTTGCTATAGCCCTACTCCCTCCGTCCCATAATATAACAAAACGTTTTTATATTATGGGACGGGGGAGTACTGTACACATAGAATCTTTATCGTAAAAGTGAAAGTAAAGTCTCGGCAAATCTGTATTCGATGGTTAGAAGTACAGTAATATCCTCTGTTCATCATATACCCTTGTCCATCGTGTGTCGGCTCAATCTCTTGGAGATGCTCACAGGGTAGGGTGTGCGTGCGCGCGTTCATAGGTGTGAGTGTGTGTTCATCTATGTGAGCGACTTCGATTATTACTGTGTTAAAAAAAGTGGATTATGCGGTTGTGAACTTGTGATGATCTGGTGATACCTAGTTTTGTTCATTTCGCCTTGACTCCTCGCACAATCTAGTAAGGGCATGAACTACGGTGGCAACCGTATGGTGCCGCCCCATGCCACGGTAGGTTCTCCACCTAGATAATTTGTATGGAGCAGCTATTTGAGGCTACTATCATCCAACGGAGGCAACATCACTCTATAACAGTAGGACCCACCGCTCCAGCTTTTTCTACAGCGTGCTTCCACAGCATGAGCTCACCTTCCTCTTACTTTTAACCTGTACGTCTGGCTTTTGGCAACGAGGAGGCGGGTTTCTCTGCAAGAGTCTGTTTCCCTCTGCAAGCATTGTTTTGAGCTGAGCTGGAGCATCTCTACTGACAAAGTGTGTTGGGGCACTAGTCCAACATGGAGCGTTGGCCATGCCCTAACATAGTTACAAAAGTTAACGTGAGGGATTAGTTGGCACCGTTTGATTAGAGGGGAGGGGTTCATCCTCAAAGTAACTATTCTTTGTAGATGTAGGATTTTCGATGTCCTAATCCCATTGTTTCTTTTATATCGACACTCTCCCTCTCCCTTGTATTGCTCATCTTCCGTTTTATTTGTCCCGTATTCTTTTTTTCACGTACGTCCTCCCCCCTCCCTCTTTCCCGAAGTGTTTCCCTCTAGTCCCCCATACAATCCGGACATATACCGGAGCTTTGAGGGTCTCCTTCGGAGATGCCCTTAGTTGGCTTGCTACTAACTTTTTTTTAGAAAAGGAGGCGCTTGCCCGACTTTAGTGAACTGAAGCCCTTAAAGCGTTTACAACGAAAGTAGTAGCATGAAACAAAAACAACTAAAAGGTTCGATACATACCCAAAGGGCCAAAAGGCACGAAGCTACACTAACAAGTTCGTAAGCAATCCCCTCAAACTGAACACAAATCTAAGATACAACATTAAGCAATGATCAGCCCCATGGTGATTGACCTGCTCCACGTGGTCCCAAAGTGTCATTGTAAGTGTCATGAACTTGCCCCCAAGCGCCTCAATGATGGATACATCCGCTGATTTTCTCAGAAGCTTCCACGGCTGCAAGGAGATTGTCATTTTATACAAGGTGTCGGCATGATGCTTGATGAACTTTCCTTCAATTAAACTTTGTTTCTAATATGCCAAAGGGCCCAAGACATGGTCGCGAAGATCAACCACGTTAGTCTACGGGTACGCCTAGGAAGTCTCGAAGTAAGCGTGCGAAACGATGTCGGTGCCCACCAGCACCCAGTGACATCGCGAACACAGCCCCAAAGAAATTAAGCAAGGATGCGTTTGAAGAACGTATGGTTTGCATCTTCTTCTGCCCCGCAAAGGGGACACGAGTCGTCCCCCGGGTCATGGTGTTTCTGGACTTCAGCGCCCCGTAGGCAATCTGTTCCTCACCATTTGCAACAAGAAAATCTTGACTTTTGTCGTGATGTGCGCCCTCCAAATGTCCATTGCGTGGAAGGGGGCAGCACTGTCGTGCAAAGCACGAAAGGCGAGCTAGTAGTGAACTGACCGGAAGGCTCAAGTTTCCAACGAAAAGTGTCCGGCTCCGAAGAGGGAGAGATTGTTCTTAGTAAGACTACTAGATGGCCCCATTCGTCAACCTCAAGTGGACCAAGGGAACGGTGAAATTGGGGACACCATTATCCATTCCGCCAGTTATCGCTAATTCAATGCGTTTGGAGCTGTAGCAATAGCAAATAGCCTCGGAAAACTAGTGGCAAGTGGATCAGGGCCTAACCAAAAGACGGTGGAGTTGTGATTTCCGATATAGGGCACTGCACAAACACGGAGAAGGTGTCAGATCTTCAGAATTGCCTTCTAGAATTGGGATCCATTTCTACACGGGGCCGTTGATACTGGAGCATGCCGCAAGTACTTATGTCTAATGATACCCAACCATAGTCCACCTTACCCAGTAAATATTTCCCATGCCCACTTAGTCATGAGGCACCAATTCATATGTTTGGCGTTCACGATACCGAGGCCCCCAACCTCCTTTGGTGCACATATTGTACTCGAACGGACCATGTGGTACTTCTGATTCCCAAGTTCTTTATCCCAAAAGAACCTGGATCGCACTAGATCAAATTTCGTATGGACCCCATCTTGAAGCAGGAAGAATCCCATGATAAACATAGGTAAGATGGAGATGCATGAATTGGTCAAAGTCATTTTACCCTCGGTTGGCTGATACTTTCCCACCCACGGTTCAACTTGATGAGCCATGCGATCAGTGATAAAGAGGAAATCTTTAATGGTCAAATGCTTGTTTGTCAAAGGCATACCCAAATATTTGATCGGAAGCGCTTCTAGGTGGCAGTTCATAATGTGTGCAACCCTAAGGCGGTCTTCCAGACTCCCTCTGGTGACATATGCCTCGCTCTTGTCATAGTTGATTTTAAGACCGAACATGGACTCAAAACACATTAGAAGGAAATTCAAGTTAACCAAACTAATCACGTACTAACTGCAATATGTTCTTTGATATGTGTTACATGGATCTAATGGACAATAAAATGTTTCACACTCATGTAACTGAGTGTGGCTTATTACTTAGCACAACGTAGAAGGAAAATTCAATAATGTAATTACTTTTATATCAGTAGGTAAGCATTACTTGGGATTGACAAGCTATGAATTAAAAGGATTGGATTGTTTCCAAGACCTTGTTTGGGGGCATATTTAGTTCAGGTCGTGTCATCTTTGGATCCTGTCTTCAGCACATGGGCAACACATCTAGAACCAATTTTTGCCCCTACATACATGTTTGGTCTTTCTTTGGGATTTACTATTTATAATGCAAGCATGATTAGGATCTTATTGTAGGTTTGCAAAGAGGTTGAAGGTCAAAAACCTTATTCTGCATTACTCAGAATTTACTGGCCTCAAAGTCAATTATGAGAAGTCTCTGCTTGTTCCAATCAATGTGGATGATTCACAGCTCCCACATATGTTGAATATTTTACGATGCAAGCAAGGGGATTTCCTTTTCACATATTTAGGCCTACCCATGAGCACAAGCAAGCCAAAAATTGAAGACTTTAACCCCATCATGCAAAGAATTGAAAGAAGACTCTCTCGATGCTCCACACTCCTTTCCTATGATGGTAGATTGCTGCTCATAAAAGTCAGTTTTCTCTGCCCTACCCACTTCATGTGCGCTTTGGCCCTGCCAGCTGGAGTTCTGGACCACATCAACAAGTACCTGAGAAATTTCCTATGGAGAAAATTTGGAATGGAGGATGGAGGCACAACCCTAATTGACTGGTCTAAAGTCTGCAAACCAAAGAAGCAAGGAGGCTTGGGTATCCTTGATATCAAGACCCATAACAAAGCTTTGCTCATGAAAAACATTTTCAATTTCCTCAATCAGGAGGAAACTCCTTGGATCAAGCTGATTTGGGAGAAATACTATCAGGTCAATATGCCTGTTGGCAAACCACAGGGATCATTCTGGTGCGGAGCACACCTTGCCTTATGGCGGGATTTTAAAGCAGCTAGTAATTGCAAGATAATCTCTGGACAATCTGCCCTTTTCTAGAAAGATGATTGAGAAGGGGAAACTTTGCAGCAGAAAATTGCTGAACTTCACTCTTTCGCAACAAAGGACTCTATATCATTGAAAAACTTCAGTGTTGCTCAAGATTGGACATCACACTTCCAACTTCCTTCGTCATCCATAACATTTGATCAATTTAATGAGCCAAGAGAAATAATTCCCCAATTGGATGCCACAGGAAAAGACTTATGATATGCAATGGTTCAGCCAACCGATATTCCTCTGTCAAAATGTATGAGATATTAATGGGTGATGAAGTTGGACATCCTTTCTTCAGCTTGATTTGGATCAGTTCTAGTAGGCTTACACATAAAACATTTCTTTGGTTGGTGGCACATTGCAGAATTAATACCAGAGCTATGCTGCAGAGAAAAGGAATGCACTTAGATGATCCATTCTGCCCTAACTGCACACAGAAAGCAAAGGAACAACAATGCATCTTCTCTGGGATTGCAATTTTGCACATGAATGTTGGAATTCCCTCATCCCCAATAAAAAAGGGGCACGTCAGTTTATGAGGAGACCATGCTTGCCATAGAAGCACTTCCAAAAAAATTGGATGTTGAAATTGTCACTTTAGGGAGCTGGAACATCTTGATACAGAGAAATGGGAAAGTATTCAGAGCCCAGAATCAAACTATTCAGTCTTGGAGATATCACCTCAGAAATGATCTCAAGTTGCTTCTTCACAAGATCAAAGGAAAATTTGTCCCACAGCTTTCCTAGTGGATAGAAAATAACATGTGATCTCATGGATTGCATTCCTAGAACAAGCATTGGCTAAAGTTGGTTGGACTAATTTTCTCTTTTTACCTTCTTCTGCCCCCTTGTAATTTACTGTTTTTATTTTTTTATAAATGAAATATACCGTAGAACTATTGTTCTATGGTTTGCTGGTCAAAAAAGAGGTTGAAGGTGTAATATGCACCTTAGTTTGAGAATCTTTTGGATACCAAGAAGAAAGTGGAAGCCGAGAGAAAGGAAGCCCTCTACTGAATAACATGTATGCTTTCATTTTCAGTAATGATATCTGCATTTTATAATTTATTTATTATGACGAACTGACAACACACGACATAATGTAACCTAGAGATATATCTATTATTGCCGTCTTCACCAAGTTTTTGTTTCGGTTCCTTGAAAATTCATGTTAATCGGGATACTAATACCACTTACGCAAGAGTCATGTTTGGAGATTAATGGAATGGCTTTCGGGACGGAAAACCTTGTTCCTTGTAAAACATCAGTGGTTTTTGAACTTGGAGAATAGGAAAAATATAAAGTTCCATATGTTTACACTTGGCACAAAGTTCATGTTCCATATGTTTCTGACGAACAAATTTGTGCTGGTTGAGCCAGAGTTTAGAAAATGCTACGTTGGGAAACCAACAACAAGCCTGCAAATAGGGAATGATGAACTCTGGATGTCCATAATCTAAGTATCAGTGTGCCACTAGGCTATATAGTATAGGACTGAGCTCTTCCACCTCCTATCCTGGTAATTCGTTTCGTGGTTTAGGCACTTACATAAAAGCCATTGCCACAAAAAGTGTCATAGTCCGTTAGTTTTTGCTTTTAATAGATATTTGCATATATATGTACTTTGCCTAAAAATAGAAGCTGACATGTGTACTTGCGAATAAGCTAAACTGATGTTGAGATGATGCACATATCTGATTTTTCAAGTATGTATCTATGGAAATAGTTATATGTTCACGCATATAATATTTTTCAGTTCATTTCAAGTGGCATATATTTGGTTCTTTTGATGAACTATTACAAAAATAAATGCATAACTAATTTATGACTGATCTTATGATTGCCAATGTGATTTAATTTCCATAACTTTTTCACACTACTGCAGGATGCTGCTAACGCGACACATCAATCAGAGACCCTTCGACGAAACTGCGTGCGATGCATGAATCGCGAACGGTATAGTTCAAGCTCCGTCGCTAATGGCACGAACTGTGTGCGAAGGCGGATCCATCAAATACGATTCAGAAAGTTGTTGCGTGTGCGATCTACGGCAGACAGTTTGTTCTTATGAACCGTTTGTGATTAGCGAAGATAACAGAAACGATTACACAGATCCAGATGTGTGCGATAGTGGGCACACAGTTCATCACTACAGACTGTATGCGATAATATAGCAGAACACAAACGATTCAGTATAACAAGATGTGTGCGATATAGGGCACACAGTTCACTACATAAACTGCGTGCGATGATATAGCAGAACACAAACGATTCAGCATAACAAGATGTGTGCGATAGAGGGCAAACAGGTCAGTAATCACAATCGTGTGCGAACACAAGAAATAACACAAACGATTGGTGTTAATAACCCGTGTGTGTTGTGGGCAAACGGTTGCTGGTACACAATTTGTAAGAGATTGATGAAATCATCACCAACGGGTTTCGTAGTTTTGTCCGTGTGTACTGTGATTTGCTCTGTCTGCACAACATCTATGCTGCCTACACAAACGGTTGCACAGATCAAGATGTGTGTGACAGACGGCATACCGTGCGCTCGGATGAAATGTGCGAGCCAAAATAACACAAACAATTGGGCGTAACAAGATGTGTGTGATGCCCAGCAAACAGGTCAGTAATCAAAATTGTGTGGAAAGACAGAAAATAACACAGACGATTCGTGGTAATAAGCACCTGATTCAGAAAGTGATAGCACCGTTCGCACTCCTACATAATCGACTAAAGAACATAATAGCGACATTACATATCAGCAAGGTTCAGAAAATAGCAAAATGGAAACAGCTATTCGTCGTCATTGTTGCGGGGCTGGCCTGTTGGTTCGCCAATGTAGAAATAGCTTCTGCACTCATGCAACATCCTTTCTATGGAAGTAGGATCCGCTTTCGGGTTGGCGATGACCATATTCTTGAACGCTTCATAGGCCCGGACTTTCCTCTGCTCATACCCCATCACGGTAGCTCCGGTCTCATGGAAAATCCTGTCCACGGCCAAATGCCTGTGTACGGCCCACTTACGACGGAGATATTCAAAGCGGTCGTAAACAACATAGTCAAGAGCTGCGCATTGTGCTAGAGCGATAGGAGACTGCAGTAAGGAGGCTGCTGCCCTTATCGAGGCCAAATCCACGCGAGCCGGCAAGGCAACAGCGAACTGGTCGGCGAATGATGCCCTTTCGAAGGCCACAGCCGCGCGTTCCGCGTACAGAACCGCGCTTGCCCGCAACCGATCTGATGTAACCTTCATCTCTTCCGCTATTGCCGCCAAGGCCTCCGGACCCTCAGCAGCGCGTACCACCGCCAAGGCCTCCGGACCCTCAGCAGCGCGTACCTGCCTCAACCGCGTGCTCCTTCGCAGTGGGGTCCTCCGCGTGGATGACGTGTCTAACGTTGAGGATATTGTGGAGGCGAGGACAGTGGGGAGAAGAAAGACAGATTTGGGGGGTGCGAGAGGGGAAAGAGACGGTGGAGAGCGAAGACTGGTGATATTTATTTATGACCCTATACACGATTGCAGACAGTTGCTATATGTGTTCCGTGTGCGATTATGTGTGCATGGAAAAGAACTAAAAGACTGTGAAAATGTTTCCCGCGCAAGCGCACGCACCGGCTACAGCGGTAAATTATAAAATGATAAAATCCCCAACCCCCTTGGCAGCAGCTAGCTATAAATAACCACAGCGATGGCCGACGGCGGCGAGTCAATGATCCCCTGGCTAGTTGCCACACACACCATCAAACCCCCAATGGCCGACGACAGGATGGAGTTGGGCGACGGCGGAATCGAGGCTTCATGCGCGATGGTCGGCTTGAGGATCGACGGCCATGGCGCTACCTCTCCCGACGACAGCCAGAGGAGGCAGGAATCACGACATGAGCAAGCCAAGAAGTTAGCCAGGGTCATTCCTGAAAGCAGCTAGCGATCGCCAGCGGGCGATATTGCGGGCTCGGCGCAGAATGTGCCGGATGGTGCGGGTGGCGAAGCAGGAACCGCGACGCTGCAAGGACAACTGCGTCAGTGGCCGCCGCACGAGGCGCATGCTTATGTCCCAGATGGAGGAGGACGCAGCTCCGGACACTGGGGGAGGACTTGCGGCCGTTGCTGCAGAATTGGCGATGGTCAGGGTCTCGTCGGCCGCCGTCGTCGATGCTGACCCTTCCTCGGTCGATCAAGGTGTAGGTCATCAACTTGGTGACCTCCTGTCCTCCTGAGCCAAGGAGGACACGATATCTATGGACGATGGCAGCTGTGCGTGCTGGGTCAGCGTTAGGGGCAGTAGCACTTTTGTGCGCGCGCAGTTCATATGTATCATATTGATGTAAAATTAATAGCGAGATAATGTTTTGTAAATTACTCCGCCAACTTTGCACTGTGCCAATTTGAGCAGGTAAATGCTCGATTGAATTGCTAATGCCTGATTTGTGCTTGCACTGTGGACACTACGGTTGCATTCATCGGCTGCAGCCGGCTGCGACTGGCGTCGTCAAGCTCGAAGATTTGGTCGGGCCGAGGTCGAGAACGAGCAATTATACAACAATGCGAATGAGGAAGAAGGGGGAGAGGGTCGAGGACTCGGGGTAGAGGGTCCGCGTAGGAAACGGTTCGTAAACATGAACCATGTGTGATTACTGCCATTAAAGTTTTGTTGGGACCTTAATTTAGTGCATGTACGAACTAAAATCCCAACTACAGTATACGGGTGTGACGGGAGAAGTTTGGATTGTCATTCGATCGCGGTGCATCCTACGGTGCGCATGCGCGATCCGTGTGGCTGGTGTTCTGGCCAATCAGAACACACCGCGGAATGGGGTGAACGCACACGGCATTTGCAATGTAACTGTTTGCCCAAACAAATCACAAAGTTTCAAGGGAAACCCATATTTCCTTGGTCGTTTCTCCATTATTATTTTTCTACTATCAACATACCCACTAGAATGCAACGTGTCCAAAATTCACATTCTTTCATGCTCGTTTACCATACTTAGTCTCTTTGTGTACTTTTCTAGGCATTTACTGCTTATAATTCAAGTTCGAACGTTTTATTCATGAAAAGGTGTTCAAAACATGTTATCTCGTGTGGTGCCCATGCATGACCTCAATACGATTTGGTAAAAATTTGAGGAGGTATATATGGATAATGTCGTGATAGACACTCTTCATATACCGAACCATCACCTATGGAGTTTCATGGTTCGGAGAGCGAAAATCGCCATGTTTTCAAGGGGAACCCATATTTCCTTGGTCCTTTCAACTTGATTTATTTTCTACGATCAACATACCCACTAGAATGCACTATGTCCAAATTTCACAATTTTCAGGCTCATTTATCGTATTTGGTCCCTTTTGTGTACTTTCTAGGTCCTTTGTGCTTATACAGGTTAGAACGTTCTGTACATGAAAAGGCGTTCAAAAAGGACTCAAAAATTCGTAATTGTGTCGTTGAATAAGTTTTCATGTATTTTATAGGAAACTAATACAATTTTAGAGGATATGTGTGGGAAGAGACAACCAAAGATGTGTCGTTTATTTGTTTTGTAACTATAGAAAAATTGGAAAACATGCCTGAAGAACATGTTATCTCGTGTGGTGCCTGGGCATGACCTCAATATGATCCGGTAAAAATTTGAGGAGGTATGGATAATGTCGTGATAGACACTCTTCATAAACCGGACCATCACCTATGGAGTTTCATGGTTCGGGGAGCGAAAATCGCCATGTTTTCTAGGGAAACCCATATTTTTCCTTGGTCCTTTCAACTAGACTTATTTTATATGATCAACATACCCAATAGAATACACCATGTCCAAATTTCACAATTTTCAGGCTCGTTTATCGTATTTGGTCCCTTTTGTGTACTTTCTAGGTCCTTTGTGCTTATAATTCAGGTTAGAACGTTCTGTACATGAAAAGGCGTTCAAAAAGGTCTCGAAAATTCGAAATTGTGTCGTTGAATAATTTTCATGTATTTTATAGGAAACTAATACAATTTTAAAGGATATAAGTGGGAAGAGGCAACCAGAGATGTGTCGTTTATTTATTTTTGTAACTCGAGAAAAATGGAAAACATGCTTGAAGAACATGTTATCTCGTGTGGCGCCCAGGCATGACCTCAATATGATTCGGTAAAAATTTGAGGAGGTATGGATAATGTCGTGATAGACACTCTTCATAAACTGGACCGTCACCTATGGAGTTTCATGGTTCGGAAGCGAAAATCGTCATGTTTTCAAGGGGAACCCATATTTTTCCTTGGTCCTTTCAACTTGATTTATTTTCTACCATCAACATGCCCACTAGAATAATGCACCATGTCCAAATTTCACAATTTTCAGGCTCGTTTATCGTATTTGGTCCCTTTTGTGTAATTTCTAGGTCCTTTGTGCTTATAATTCAGGTTAGAACGTTTTGTACATGAAAAGGCGTTCAAAAAGGACTAGAAAATTCGTAATTGTGTCGTTGAATAAGTTTTCATGTATTTTATAGGAAACTAATACAATTTTAAAGGATATTTATTTGTGGGAAGAGGCAGTCGTTTATTTATTTTGTAACTCTAGAAAAATGCAAAACATGTTTGAAGAACATGTTATCTCGTGTGGTGCCCAGGCATGACCTCAATACGATTCAGTAAAAATTTGAGGAGGCATATATGGATAATGTCGTGATAGACACTCTTCATATACCAGACCACCTATGGAGTTTCATGTCGCGGAGAGCGAAAATCGCCATGTTTTGAAGGGGAACCCATATTTCCTTGGTCCTTTCAACTAGATTTATTTTGTGCGATCAACATACCCACTAGAATGCATCATGTCCAGATTTCACAATTTTCAGGCTCGTTTATCGTATTTGGTCCCTTTTGTGTACTTTCTATGTCATTTGTGCTCAGAATTCAGGTTAGAACGTTATGTACATGAAAAGGCGTTAAAAAACGACTCGAAAATTCATAATTGTGTCGTTGAATAAGTTTCATATATTTTATAGGAAACTAATACAATTTTAAAGGATATGTGTGGGAAGAGGCAACCAGGGGTGTGTCGTTTATTTATTTTGTAAGTCTAGAAAAATGGAAAACATGCTTGAAGAACATGTTATCTCGTGTGGTGCCCGGGCATGACCTCAATATGATTCGGTAAAAATTTGAGGAGGTATGGATAATGCCTTGATAGACACTCTTCATAAACTAGACCATCACCTATGGAGTTTCATGGTTCGGGGAGCGAAAATCGCCATGTTTTCAAGGGGAACCCATATTTCCTTGGTCCTTTCAACTTGATTTATTTTCTACGATCAACATACTCACTAGAATGCACCATGTCCAAATTTCACAATTTTCAGGCTCGTTTATCGTATTTAGTCCTTTTTGTGTATTTTCTAGGCCTATTGTGTTTATAATACATCTTTAATGACAAACGTTTTCTTACAACAAACCGTTTGCAAGCGTCCGATGGCACGAGAGAGAGAGAAGACTTGAATTTTTTCCGACGCGGGATCACCAATTTTCTCTTTTCCCGCACACGGGTATTTGATGCGCTTTGTCTGCGTTGCGTGTCCCCCCCCCCCCCCCGTAAGGTTCGAGTTTCGCCACCAAATTTTCAATAGGCGCGCGATTTCAGTAGTTATTCCTCCCACCCCATACCCACCCATCACATTTCCCCCTTATCCCCACCGCCCCCTCTCCCCCCGCTCTAACTGCAGCCCAAAACACCGCCGCTGCCGCAACCAAATCTATGTTCTGCACCAGTCTTGCTCGTCGATCTAGTGAGGTAACCTCCGATCTCCATCACCGCCCCGGCCCGATAGCTCAGATGGAGCATGCGAACCACCCTCACGCCTCCACATCCCCACCCCCTATCGCCGAGCATCCCCGCGTAAGCCCAACCACATATCACGTGGAGGTCGAGGAGCTGATCATGGCGGTCGATGACATGGTGAACGCTATGCGTGCCGACCCGGAGAACACCTCGCCGCCGACGCCGCCAACTTGGTGCGGGCTCTGGTCTTGATAAAATCCCCAAGCAACGACCCCCCGGGACTTACCAAGTATGAACTGTCCAGTTCATTTTTACGAATACCAGTATAGCAATGTTTAACCGTGTCAATTTCAGTATCAATGGTACACGTTTAAATTGCCATGTTAGGTTGTCTGTACTCTGTAGTCAACACATCCGTTGTTCATTTCAGTTATGCGCAGTGTGTTGTTCAAGTATGAACTGTCCAGTTCAATTTTACCAATACCAGTTACAAACTTACGATGCCTATGCTAGGTTGCTGTTAAGCCTGTTGTAGTGAACTGTTATATCCATTATTTACGTTGTCCATTCGGTACTGTGCTACTCTTCGCAAAGAATATATCACTGGAAATGATGTCCTTCAATTACCATTAGATATTTTTGGTGCATGTTAACCCTGTTGTAGTTGACATGCCTTTCCTTGTACTTACGCAGTTTCATAATGCACGACGATGTTGTTTACCGTCGAGGTTAGTCACATCCCAATATCTTATACTCCCTCCGTCCCATAATATAAGACGTTTTTGACACTACACAAGTGTTAAAAAACGTCTTACATTATGAGACGGAGGGAGTAGTATTTTACATCATTTGTTCAGTTGCAGTTTACCTTCTAACATTTACTTGTTGCTTGTAGGTACATATGTTAGCGGTACTGATCCACGCTGCGACTAGCAGGAACACCTAGCCACCGACTTTGTGCGGGCTCTGGCCGAGTTGAAGTACCCCAGCAACTACCCCTTGGGATTTACCAAGTATGAACTCGCTCGTGATGTTTAACTGTGTCAATTTCTGTTTCACTGGTACAAGTTTTAATGACTATGTTAGGTTGTCTGAACTCTGAAGTTAACACATCCAGTTTAATTTCACCAATACATGTCCCTTTGTTACCGTGCTACTTCTCGCAATGAAAATATCACCGGAGATATTGTCGTTTAGTTAACATTTGCTATTTTTGGTGGATGTTAACCCTGTTGTATTTAACACGCCTTTCTATGTGCTTATGTAGGGCTACTATGCGTGATGCTGTTGTTTACCATCGAGTTTAGTCACCTCCCATTTTCTTATAATATTTTACATCATTTGTGCAATTGCAGCTTATGTTCTAACATTTATTTGTTGCTTGTAGGTACATATATCAGCGGTACTGATTCACGCTTCGACCCCCTTTGCATATGGGGCAATGAGATAAACATGAACAAGCATCAAGTGAGGAAACTAAGAAAAAATGTTAGGCAGAAGAGACATCTGATTGGAATTAAACTCTTTATTTATACTTTATCCAAGACATCAGTGAACTTTAGGATGGTAAGTAATCTGTTGCCTTCTTTTCCAGCCCAGAACAAGTTACTCTATTAGACATGAATACCTGAAAGTTGTCTCTTTTCAGTGGTTTCCGAAGGAATTTACTCAAGATTACCTAGCAAACAACCTGACCGATGTGGAGGCAACGAAGGTTATAGTATACAATTCATGCTACCATGATAACAGTCTAGAAGTCTTCCTGAAGGCGGTGAAGGATGGACGGGCGATCATCACAAGGGGTTATACAAAAGTTGTGCGCACCTTTGGAATGGAGGAGGGCACATTATGGGTATTCTGCTTCTTCAACACCATCGACAACCAAAAGCATTTACAATTCTCTCTTCATCTTTACCGCCTCTAGTACTATATATTGATGTTCATCATATTTAATCTTCTACCGAACTATGTAACCATGGAACATGTACTGAGCTTTTGATTTATGCATTGGCTGTTGAACCATTGTAATTAGGGTATGTATTGATGGATGTGAAATCCACATTTCATAACTAAAAATTTGAAATTTCCAATTCTAATAATAAATTAACGAAAATAAGCTATTAGGTAATAAATTACATCGCACACAGCTAGAACGATTAAACCGTGTGCGATGGTGTCATATGTCACACACGATTGTTTGAATAATAGTGTGTGTGATTATCAGCTTTACAACACATGGTCTCATATTTTGCGCGTGTGGGATGCGCGCACTGTGACACACGCATTTGCACGCCGTAACTGTGTGCGCTTGCCGTTAATAGCACAAACGGTTACGAATCTGCGTGCGTGTGTAATGTAGGACGATCAAGAGACGGTTGACATACGTTTCGCGTGTGCGATTCGAATAAGTATCGCACACGAATATATCTGTGCCATCGTCTCGGATGTGTGCTTGAGCACAAACCTAGCATCAAAGTGTGGCGTGTGGGATAGGCTACGACTTCGCATACGTTTACGTTAGGCGAATCGTCAGCAGGCGCTCGCACCATCGCAGATGATGTTTCGGTGTCGTGTGGGATAACCCCACCCCTATCGCCCACACATGCAAGGCGACGGTTCGGAACTACGTCGCGGAAAGGGGTTAAAAACCATTTGTATAGCACGTAACGGTACCAGTGTCATGAAGTTTGCATCATCTTGAGATATCTTTGAAAACGATTTATTTTTCTAGTAATTCCTAACAAAATGAGTGATGGGGAATCATGCATATAATTACCATATCATGAATAAGACTTGCCTCTTTCTTACCTCATCATAGCATCTTTCCCGCGGGTTTGGAAAGTTTTTCGCCAGTGATGTTGTTTTCCATTCGCTAGAGCTGGAACGGTGCGTATTTGCTTCCTTATCATCCTCAAGTCATGTTACTTGTGATTGGCAATATTTATGTTGTGAACCTTTATAGAGCCAGGTGATAAGGGTTTTATAGCTTGTTCGAATTATAGAAATTTATATATTTTTTTGTCATATGGTATTAGAGATTCTTGCAAAACAGTGGCCCCATTAATGACATGAGTGATGCTACCAAACTCCTTTTTACTTCCATTTGCCCTTAATTTCATTATCCATTCTAACACTTTTTCCGTCGTAATACTTAAGTCATGTCATATCCTTGGAGTTTGTTTGTTTCCCCTATCTTCTACCCATACAATCATGCATGCAGTTTTCATTTATGTTTTGTAGGATGGTATGACATGGCAACTCACATCAATCTGAATGGTTGTGTCTTGTTGAACTTCTACAATGCAAAGTAATGATTTAATGTGCATTTTAAAGTTTTCACTTTTATTTTTATTTAGTTTTTTTATAATTAAGATCATGGTTTGAAACCTCAAAACTATATAGGGTAATGTGGTTGCCAATGATACAAAACCAGGCTAACAAGAAGGTTAGCATTTATTCTTGTAGAACACCTCCACTCAACTACATATGACCAAGCCATGCAAGAGGATGATCTAAATCAAGCCTGATTTTGCACGATTTTTCAACTTGATATGCGCTTCGTTTTATTCGGTTCCCGGCGGCTATCTTGCGACAAGAGCATCATAGGTAAAGGTGGCATGGCGGCATACCAGATGCCCAATTACTGCAAATTTGAATGCAATTATTATCTCTCCTTCGACAGAGGTGGATCCCATTGAAGAGTGGATGCAACGGGTCGATACAGAGGCAAAAGTGCTAATCATGTGATCAAAGTACCTTATGTCTGAATCAGTCTATGTCCGGAATGCCCAAGATAGAAATTTGAAACCTTAGGGCATGTGATCAAAGTACCTTTTGCCGAGTACATGTGATTAATAGTATATGGTTGGGTTGAGGGATTAAAATATTAAACCTCAAGTCATGTGATGAAAGTGCCTTGTGCCAGAATCAATCTCTTTCGAAAACTATATGTTGTTTGAAATTCAAGATTTTAGATTAAATATAGAATATTGATATTCATTCTTTTAGATTTTGTATTGATAAATTGAGCAAGCACTGATGAAAATGAACATGGGGTTAAGGGACCTAGAACATTCCAATGGCTATGGGATTCCTTCAAGCTAAGGGGTTAAGGGGCCAAACTTGGCAGATGCATAAGTTTGCCGAGCTCCCGATGAAATGAACTTGACAAAACACCAGAACTTGGCGCAAAACCAGACTCCAGTAGCGCTCCAACTGATTTAGCTTCAATTTTATTAGTCCAAGTGCGTGTGGATGACAATGAAAGGGAGATTGTAGCGAAATGAGCCATTGACATAGGTGGTAAGATTGGATTGGGGAGGCAGAGAAAGTGGATGGAAGGTATACGGGAGACACATGATGTGAACCACCAAAATATGTACGTCCCTGTTGCAATGCATGGGTAATTAGTTAGTTACAAGAAAATACCACATGTGAAATTTATGATTATGGGAAATGCTAACGAGCGGAACCTCAATATTTTCGTCCTTCCCAACGAACAATCTTTCAACTGTTAGATCGAAATATCATGGATCTCAGCACAAGGCTTGTGCCATGTCATAGCCAAGCGAACGAACCAGCCCCCTTTTCCACTCACATGTCGCATTCACACGCTCATGAGTAAAGTCTATTTTAAACCTTGAATTCATACAGCTCGTTGGAAATGAACCTTAATCTTTCTATCCATGAAATCGGTATGTTGTATTCATGGATCGCGTTCTGATCTCAACCCCGTGTCAGTTTAGATCAACTAGCAAACATGCCCGTGCGCTGCAACGGGAGAAAAAAATAATGTTTTTTCGCTGCAAAGCAAATGTCAATTATCATTAATCGTGCTGGACAGGTAGGGAATAAGTTTTATGATAACAAATATGATGGATCAATTAACAATTGGCGTCATTGGGGCGCTAGTTCGTAACTTGGGACGTGAATCCTAGTCAACTAACCGGATGAACAACTTTATCCTTAGATTACCATAGTGATAATAAAAATATCGTACATCGAATGCTTCTTTTCAATTATCGACATCACACAATAAAAATATGATATACTTCGTCCGACGTCCAGGTATGCATGCTTCTTTGTGTGTGCTAATCATGAAGCATACCATATTAAAATCATTCATAAAAATGTGTGTTGCTAGTGTCTTGTTCTTCATGGTACAATTTAGGAAGTAGAAAAATGTTATGGTGTTGTAGATTAGATCATCAATGCCTAGTGAAAAAATACCACATCATCCTAGTAGTCAGTATGAGTTCGTGGGAGACACAAATAGAGTCAAATTTAATTTTAAAATAAAAAAATATAGCACAAAATCCGGCAACATGTGCAGAGTTCGGAGCATAGTTTGAAGAATAAACACATGTGTACAGGCTAAGAGCATCTACAACTAGACATCCCATATCCTCCTCAAACATTTGCGGACACGCCCGATCAGTAACCGGATATAAGAGGGAAGGAAAAAAGTGACCAATTGGACCCCTCATATCATTCATATACGTCCTGGTTGTCCATGAATACTCATATTAAGGACAAATGTAGGGAGGATACGAGGGCTTGCGGACACGTCTAGTCAGTTCGTCACGTAGCATGCCGCCTACCCCAGACCACCTTTTCTCTTTCTTTATTCATTTTCTCTCTCTCTCTTCATCTTCACCAATCACGTGTAAGTGATCGGATATATAAATGAAAAGGATAAGGGGTATGACTCCATAGACGAACAAATAAGCGTACAAACAAACACACCTGGTCACTGATCGGGCTTGTCCGCGGACATTTAGGGGGGCGGATTTGCTAACTTCCGGTGAAGGGTACATATTACATCTTTAATTAAAAATAAGGAAATTCAACATGCGTGCACGCTAGCTAGCTAACAGGTTGGGTGAGTTTTTTTTTGCTTCAGAAGTCAGTCGCCCTTGAACTAAAAAAAGAAAAGGAAATCAGCGGGGCCTCGTTAGTGTTGGAAATATGCCCTAGAGGTAATAATAAATTGTTTATTATCATATTTCCATGTTCATGATAATCGTTTATTATCCATGCTAGAATTGTATTGACAGGAAACTTAAATACATGTGTGGATATATAAACAACATTGTGTCCCTGGTGAGTCACTACTAGACTAGCTCGTTGATCAAAGACGGTTAAGGTTTCCTAACCATAGACATGAGTTGTCATTTGATAACAGGGGTCACATCATTAGGAGAATGATGTGATGGACATGACCCAACCGTAAGCATAACATCTGATCGTATCACTTACTTTATTGCTACTGCTTTCTTCATGTCAAGTATCTGTTCCTAAGACCATGAGATCATGCAACTCCCTGACACCGTAGGAATGCCTTGTGTGTATCAAACGTCACTTCATAACTGGGTGATCATAAAGGTACACTACAGGTATCTCTAAGGGTGTCTGTTGGGTTGGCATGGATCGCGACTGGGATTTGTCACTCCGTTTGACGAAGAGGTACCTCTGGGCCCTCTAGGTAATACAACATCACAACAAGCTTGCAAGAAATGTGACTAAGGAGTTAGTCACATGATCTTGTATTACAAAACGAGTAAAGAGACTTGGCGGTAACGAGACTGAACTAGGTATGGAGATACCGATGATCGAATCTCGGGCAAGTAACATACCGCTGGACAAAGGGAACTGCATACGGGATTGACTAAATCCTTGACATCGTGGTTCGACCGATAAAGATCTTCATGGAATATGTAGGAACCAATATGGGCATCCAGGTCCCGCTATTGGTTATTGACTGGAGAGGTGTCTCGGTCAGGTCTACATGATTCTCGAACCCGTAGGGTCCGCACGCTTAACGTTCGGTGACGCTAGAGTAGTATTGGGATATGTACGTTGGTGACCGAATGTTGTTTGGAGTCCTGGATGAATCCTGAACGTCATGAGGAGCTCTAGAATGGTTCGTAGGTAAATATTCATATATGGGAAGTCATATTTTGGCTACCGGAAAAGTTTCGGGTTTTGCCGGTATTGTACCGGGAAGCTTCTACAAGGCTCTGGAGGATTCCGGAGGGGTCCAGAAGTCCATGGAGGGTTCCACCATGACCCTTAGGCCAGCATGGGTTGTAGAGGGGCACCCTAGCCTTATTGGGCCAGCCCCCCAAGGGCCCAAGTGGCTAGGGGGTAGGAAACCCTAAGGGTCAAGGCACCTAGGAGGTGCCTTGGGGAGGGAGGACTCCTCCCTAGCCGCCGGCCCTCCTTGGAAGAGGGGCCATGGGCTGCGACCCAACCATGCCCCTTGCCTCCTATATATATTAGAGGAGAAGGGGAGGGCTGGACACAACAATTCCCATGCCCCGGCGGCAGGCCTCTCCCTCCCGTTACTCTGTTTTTCCCTATATCGCATCTACGGTAGCACTTGGCGAAGCCCTGTCGGGATTGCTCCACCACCATCTCCACCATGCAGTCGTGCTGGTTGAGATCCCATCCACTTTTCCTCCCTCGTTTGCTGGATCAGGAAGCAGGAGACGTCATCGAGCCGCACGTGTGCTGAATGCGGAGGTGCCGTCCGTTCGGCGCTGAATCGGATTGGATCGCGATTGGATCGTGAAGAGTACGACTACATCAACCGCGTCATATATGCTTCCGCTTAGTGATCTACAAGGGTATGTAGATACACTCCCCCTCTCGTAGCTATGCATCTCCATGGATTGATCTTGCGTGCGCATAGGAATTTTTTTGTTTCCCATGCAACGTTCCCCAAAAGTGGCATCATGAGCTAGGTCTATGCGTAGATGATATGCACGAGTAGAACACAAAGTGTTTGTGGGCGTTGATGTCCAGATTTCTTACCTCCTTAGTCTTATTTTGATTCGGTGGTATTGTGGGATGAAGCGGCCCGGACCAACCTTACTTGTCCTCGTACAAGAGACCGGTTCCACCGACTGACATGAAACTTGTTTGCATAAAGGTGACTGGCGGGTGTATGTCTCTCCCACTTTAGTTGAATCGGATTCGACAAAGGTGGTCCTTGTAGAAGGTTAAAAGGCAACTTGAATATCACTGTTGTGGCTTTGGGTAGGTAAGAATGGTTCTTGCTACTTGCCCATAACAGCCACGTAAAACTTGCAACAACAAAGTAGAGGACGTCTAACTTCTTTTTGCAGGGCATGTTGTGATGTGATATGGCCAAGACGTCATTTGATATATGTGATGTATGAGATGATCATGTTTGGTAATAGTTATCACGACTTGCATGTCGATGAGTACGACAACCGACAGGAGCCATAGGGTTGTCTTTAATTTATTTTATGCCATTTGCTTTACTTTATCGCTATGAATTAGCAATAGTTGTAGAAGCAATAGTTGGCGAGACAACCACATGATGACACGATGATGGAGATCATGGTGTCATGCCCGCGACGATGGACATCATGCTGGTGCTTTGGAGATGGAGATCAAAAGCACAAGATGATTATGGCCATATCATGTCACTTATATGATTTGCATGTGATGTTTATCCTTTTACGCATCTTATTTTGTTTAGGACAACGGTAGCCTTATAAGATGATCCCTCACTGAATTTCAAGATAAAATTGTGTTTTCGCCAAGTATGCACCATTGCGAAAGTTCTTCATTTCGAAGCACCTCGGGATGATCGGGTGCGATAAACTCTTCGTTCGCATACAACGGATGTAAGCTAGTTTTACACATGCGGAATACTTGGGTTAAACTTGACGAGCCTAGCATGTACAGACATGGCCTCGGAACACAGGAGACCGAAAGGTCAAACATAAGTCATATAGTAGATACGATCAACATGGATATGTTCACCATTGAAACCACTCATCTCACGTGATGATCGGACTTGAGTTGGTGGATTTGGATCATGTCACACTTAGTCAACCCGAGGGATGTTGATTTGAGTGGGAGTTCATTAGTAATTTGATTAATTGAACAAATTATCATGAACATAGTCTAAAGTTATCTTTGCAAATTATGTTGTAGATCAATAGCTCGCGCTGTAGCTCCCCTAAATTTTGAAACGTTCCTAGAGAAAGGCTAAGTTGAAAGATAGTGTAAGCAATTGTGTAGACCGAGTCCGTAACCTGAGGATTGTCCTCACTGCTGCACATAAGGCTTATGTCCTCGATGCACAACTCGGTGTGCCAACCCCTCTAGTGTCGTATGTGGATGTTATGAACATCTGGCAGACACGTTCTGATGACTACTCGATAGTTTAGTGTGCCATGCTTTACGGCTTAGAATCGGGGCTCCAAAGACATTTTGAACGCCATGGAGCATATGCGATGTTCCAAGAGCTTAAATTGGTATTTCAGGCTCATGCCCGTGTTGAGAGGTATGAGACCTCTGATAAGTTCTTTGCCTACAAGATGGTGGAGAATAGCTCAGTAAGTGAGCATGTGCTTAGAATGTTTGGGTGCTACAATCGCTGGAATCAAGTGGGAGTTAATCTTGCAAGATAAGATAGTGATTGACAGAGTTCTCCTGTCACTGTTACCAAGCTACTAGAGGTTTGTGATGAACTATAACATGCAAGGGATGGAGATGATGATCCCTAAGCTATTCACGGTACTTAAGGCCGCAGAGGTAGAAATCAAGAAGGAGCATCAAGTGTTGATGATTAAGAAGACCACTAGTTTCAAGAAGAGCAAGGGCAAGAAGGGAAACTTCAAGAATGGCAAGCTAGTTGCCGCTCCAGTGAAGAAACCCAAGGTTGGATCCAAACCCAAGACTAAGTGCTTCTATTATAAGGGGAACGGTCACTGGAAGCGGAACTGCCCCAAGTACTTGGCAGATAAGAAGTCTGGCAACGTCAACAAAAGTATATTTGATATACACGTTATTGATGTGTACCTTACTAGTACTTGTAGTAGCGCCTGGGTATTAGATACTGGTTCAGTTGCTAATATTGGTAACTCGAAACAAAAGCTGCGGAATAAACAGAGACTAGCTAAGGGCGAGGTGACGATGTGTGTTGGAAGTGTTTCCAAGGTTTATGTGATCACCATCGCACACTCCCTCTACCTTCAGCATTAGTGTTGAACCTGAATAAATGTTGTTTGGTGCCTGCGTTGAGCATGAACATTATATTGATCTTGTTTATTGCGAGACGATTATTCATTTAAGTCAGAGAATAATGGTTGATCTTTTATGATCATGAACCCAATACGAATGGTTTATTGAATCTTGTTTGTAGTGACACACATGTTCATAATATTGATGCCAAAAGATGCAAAGTTAATAATGATAGTACCACATACTTGTGGCACTGCCGCTAAAGGTCATATTGGTGTAAAGCACATGAAGAAACTCCATGCCGATGGATCTTTGGACTCACTCAATTTCGAATCGCTTGAGACATGTGGACCATGCCTCATGGGCAAGATGACTGAGATCCCGTTTTCCAGTACGATGGAGCGGGCAAGTGACTTATTGGAAATAATACATGTTGATGTATGCGGTCCAATGAGTGTTGAAGCTCGTAGTGGATATCGTTATTTTCTTACCTTCACGGATGACTTGAGTAGATATTGGGATATTAACTTAATGAAACACAAGTCTCAAACGTTTGAAGAGTTCAAACAATTTCAGAGTGAAGTTGAAAATCATCGTAACAAGAAGATAAAATGTCTACGATGTGATCGTGGTGGTGAATATCTGAGTTACGAGTTTGGTATGCATTTAAGACAATGTGGAATTGTTTCACAGCTCGTGCCACCTGGAATACTACAGCGTAATGGTGTGTCCGAATGTCGTAATCGTACTCTATTGGATATGGTGCGATCTATGATGTCTCTTACTGATTTGCCACTCGTTTTGGGGTTATGCATTAGAGACAACTGCATTCACTTTAAATAGGGCATCATCTAAATCCGTTGAGACGACACCTGAAGAATTATGGTTTGGCAAGAAACCTAAGTTGTCATTTCCTAAAGTTTGGGGCTGCGACGCATATGTCAAGAGGCTTCAGCCGGATAAGCTCGAACCCAAAGCGGAGAAGTGCGTCTTCATAGGATACCCTAAGGAAACAATTGGGTATACCTTCTATCACAGATCCGAAGGCAAGTCTTGCTGTCAAGAATGGATCCTTTCTAGAGAAGAAGTTTCTCTCGAAAGAAGTGAGTGGGAGGAAGCTAAAACTTGATGAGGTTATCGAACCTTCACTTCAATTGGAGAGTACCGCTACATAGAAAGATGTTTCTGTGATGCGTACACCAATTGAAGAGGAAGCTAATGATGATGATCATGAAGCTTTGGATCAAGTTACTACCGAGTCTCATAGGTCGACAAGGACACATACTGCCCTGAGTGGTATGGGAATCCTGTCTTGGAGGTCATGTTGTTAGACAACGGTGAACCTACGAACTATGAGGAAGCGACGGTGGGCCCAGATTCCGACAAATGGCTATAGACCATGAAATCCGAGATAGGATCCATGTACGAAAACCAAGTATGGACTTTGGTAGACTTGCCCAATGACCGGCAGGCCATTAAGTACAAATGGATCTTTAAGAAGAACCCAGACGATGATGGTAATGTCACCATTTATAAAGATCGACTTGTCGCAAAGAGGTTTCCAACAAGTTCATGGTGTTGACTACGATGAGACTTTCTCACCCGTAGCGATGCTAAAGTCTGTTGGGATTATGTTAGCATTTGTTGCATTTTTCGATTATGAAATCTGACAGATGGATGTCAAAACAATGTTTCCTTAACGGTTTCCTTAAGGAAAGGTTGTATGTGATAAAACCAGAAGGTTTAGTCGGTCCTAAGGATGCTAAAAGGTATGCAAGCTCCAGCGATCCTTCTATGGATTGTTGTGAGCATCTCGGAGTTGGAATATATGCTTTGATAAGGTGATCAAAGATTTTTGGTTTATACAAAGTTTATGAAGAAACTTTTATTTACAAGAAAGTGAGTGGGAGAACTATAGCATTTATGATAAGTATATGTGGGTGACATATTGTTGATTGGAGATGGTGTAGAATTTTTGGAAAGCATAAAGGGTTGTTTGAAAGGAGTTTTTCAAAGGAAAACCTGGGTAAAGCTACTTACATAGCATCAAGATCTATAGAGATAGATAAGACGCTTAATAAGTTTTTCACAAAGCACATACCTTGACAAGATTTTGAAAGAGTTCAAAATGGATTAGTCAAAGAAGGAGTTCTTGCTTGTATTGTAAGGTGTGAAGTTGAGTAAGACTCAAAGCTCGACCTCCGCAGAAGAAAGAGAAAGGACGAAGGTCGTCCCCTATGCCTCATCCATATGCTCTATACTGTATATGCCATGTTGTGTACCGCCTGTGATGTGTGCCTTGCCATGAGTCTGGCAAGGGGGTACAAGAGTAATCCAGGAGTGGATCGCTGGACAACGGTTAGAATTTATCCTTAGGTACCTAAAGAGGACTAAGGAAATGTTTCTCGATTATGGAGGTGATAAAGAGTTCGTCGTAAAGGGTTACGTCGATGCAAGCTTTGACACCAATCCGGATGACTCTGAGTCGTAAACCGGATACGTATAGTGGAGTAGTCATTTGGAATAGCTCCAGGTGGGGTGTAGTAGTAGCATCTACATATGACATAGAGATTTGCAAAGTACACACGGATCTGAATGTTGCAGACCCGTTGACTAAAACCTCTCTCACAAGCAAAACATGATCAAACCTCAGAACTCATTGGGTGTGAATCACATGGCGATGTGAACTAGATTATTGACTCTAGTGCAAGTGGGAGATTAGTGTAAATATGCCCTAGAGGCAATAATAAATTGTTTATTATCATATTCCCGTGTTCATGACAATCGTTTATTATCCAAGCTAGAATTATATTAACCGGAAACTTAAATACATGTGTGGATATATAAACAACACCGTGTCCCTAGTGAGCCTCTACTAGACTAGCTCTTTAATCAAAGATGGTTAAGGTTTCCTAACCATAGACATGAGTTGTCATTTGATAACAGGGGTCACATCATTAAGAGAATGATGTGATGGACATGACCAACCGTAAGCATACTATCTGATCGTATCACTTAGTTTATTGCTACTGCTTTCTTCATGTCAAGTATCTATTCCTAAGACCATGAGATCATGCAACTCCCTGACACCGGAGGAATGCCTTGTGTGTATCAAACGTCACTTCATAACAAGGTGATCATAAAGGTACTCTACAGATATCTCCGAGGTTGTCTATTGGGTTGGCATGGATCGAGGCTGGGATTTGTCACTCTGTTTGACGGAGAGGTAGCTCTGGGACCTCTCGGTAATATAACATCACAAGAAGCTTGCAAGCAATGTGACTAAGGATTTAGTCACGGGATCTTGTATTACGGAACGAGTAAAGAGACTTGTCGGTAACGAGATTGAACTAGGTATGGAGATACCGACGATCGAATCTCGGGCAAGTAACGTACCGTTGGACAAAGGGAACTGCATACGGGATTGACTGAATCCTTGACATCGTGGTTCGACCGATAAAGATCTTCATGGAATATGTAGGAACCAATATTGGCATCCAGGTCCCGCTATTGATTATTCACCGGAGAGGTGTCTCAGTCATGTCTACATGATTCTTGAACCTGTAGGATCCGCACGCTTAACGTTCGGTGACGCTAGAGTAGTATTGAGATATGTACGTTGGTAACCGAATGTTGTTGGGAGTCCCGGATGAGATCCCGGACGTCACGAGGAGCTCCGGAATGGTATGGAGGTAAAGATTTATATATGGGAAGTCATATTTGGGCTACCGGAAAAGTTTCGGGTTTTGCTAGTATTGTACGGGGAAGCTTCCGGAGGATTCCGGAGGAGTCCGGAAGTCCATGGAGGGTTCCACCACGCCCCTTAGGCAAACATGGGCTGTAGGGGGCTCCCTAGCCTTATTGGGCCAGCCCCCCAAGGGCCCATGCGGCTTGGGGGTAGGAAACCCTAAGCGGCAAGGCACCTAGGAGGTGCCTTGGGGAGGGAGGACTCCTCGCTAGCCGCCGGCCCTCCTTGGAGGAGGGGCCAAGGGCTGCGACCCAACCCTGCCGCTTGCCTCCTATATATAGTACAGTAGAAGGGAAGGGCTGGGCACAACAATTCCCACTCCCCGACGGCAACCCTCTCCCTCCCGTTACTCCGTTTTCTCCTCAGATCGCATCTACGGTAGCGCTTGGTGAATCCCTGCCGGGATTGTGATAACCCACAAGTATAGGGGATCGCAACAGTTTTCGAGGGTAGAGTATTCAACCCAAATTTATAGATTCGACACAAGGGGAGCCAAAGAATATTTGCAAGTATTAGCAGCTGAGTTGTCAATTCAACCACACCTGGAGATTAAATATCTGCAGCAGAGTGATCAGTAGCACAGTAGTATGATAGTTTTGATAGCAGTAGTAGCAGCAACATAACAGTAGTAGTGATAGCAATAGTTTTGTAGCAGTTGGAACAGTAGCAGTAGCAATAGTAACTTAGCAAGAACAACAAGTGGAAAACTCGTAGGCACTGGATCGGTGAACTCGTTGGATGATATTCATCATATAACAGTCATAACCTAGGGCGACACAGAACTAGCTCCTATTCATAAATGTAATGTAGGCATGTATTCTGTAAATAGTCATATGTGCTTATGGAAAAGAACTTGCATGACATGTTTTGTCCTACCCTCCCGTGGCAGCAGGGTCCATAAGGAAACTAAGGGTATTAAGGCCTCCTTTTAATAGAGCACCGGAACAAAGCATTAACACACGGTGAATACATGAACTCCTCAAACTACGGTCATCACCGGAAAGTATCCCGACTATTGTCACTCTGGGGTTTACGGATCATAACACATAATAGGTGCGTATGACTAGCAAGATTGGATCAAGAACATAGATATAATAATGATAACATAAACGGTTCAGATCTGAAATCATGGCACTCGGGCCCTAGTGACAAGCATTAAGCATGGCAAAGTCATAGCAACATCAATCTCAGAACATAGTGGATACTAGGGATCAAGCCCTAACAAAACTAACTCGATTACATGATGAGTCTCATCCAACTCCTCACCGACTAGCAAGCCTACGAAGGAATTACTCACTCCCGGTGGGGAGCATCATGGAATTGGCGATGGAGAAGGGTTGATGATGACGAAGACCGAAGATTCCCCTCTCCGAAGCCCCAAACGGACTCCGGATCTGGCCTCCCGATGAAGAACAGAAGGTGGTGGCAGCTCCGTATCGTAAAACGTGATGAAACTTTCTCCCTGATTTTTTTGTTCGAAAATAGGATTTTATAGCGTTGGAATTAGGGTCAGTGGGGCCCCGAGGTGGGAACAACCCACCAAGGCGCGCCTGGAGGGGGTGGCGCGCCCTGGTGTATCGTGCCTAACCAGGGCACCCCCTCCGGTGGTTCTTGGCTCCAGTAATTTTTATTTATTGTTAAATAAATCTCCAAAAAGTTTCGTCCAGTTCCGAGAACTTTTATTTTTGCACAAAAACAACACCATGGTAGTTCTGCTGAAAACAACGTCAGTCCGGGTTAGTTTAATTCAAATAATGCAAATTAGAGTCCAAAACAAGAGCAAAAGCGTGAGGAAAAGTAGATACGACGGAGACGTATCAACTCCCCCAAGCTTAACCCATTGCTTGTCCTCAAGCAATTCAGTTGACAAACTGAAAGTGATAAAGAAAAACTTTTACGAACTCTTTTGTTTTTGTTTACATATATATGCTTAAGTAGCACTCAGGTTTTCAGCAAAGATTATGACTAACCATGCCAGCAATAACTCTTAGAAATTATATTAACTCATATCAATGACATAATTAACTAGCGAGCAATAATTAAATATCTCAAGCGCCAACACTTTGTCAAAACAATCATGATATAATATGACAATAGTGGTATCTCGCTAGCCCTTTCTGAGACCGCAAAACATAAATGCAGAGCACCTCCAAAGTTCAAGCAGCGACTAAACATTGTAATTCATGGTAGAAAAGATCCAGTCATGCTGCACCCAACATTAACTATACACAATGCATGAGGATGACAATAGTGCTCTCAGGTCTGTCGCTCATTTGAGAAGGTGATGACTCAACATAAAAGTAAATAGATAATCCCTTCGCAGGGGGAAGCAGGGATTTGCAGAGGTGCCAGAGCTCAAAGCTTAAATCAGAGATAAATATAATTTTGGGAGGTACACCCTTCCTGTCAACGTTACGACCAAGAGTTATCAATATCTCCCATGCTAAACACATTAGCGGCGGTTCCCAAGAAGTAAAAGTAAATGTTTACTCCCCCTTCACCAACAATCACACTCCACGGCTAGCCGAATCCACGGGTACCGTCCATACCAACAACTTTCCTGGGGGAGTTTTGTTTAATTCTGTGTAATTTTTTTGATTTCAGGACTGGGAATCCCTATTACCGCCCTCTCGTGTAAGGACGAGTGAATAAACATTAATTATGAGAATAACCCGCTTAACATGGAAGATACTGACCGCCCCCTGTCGCTCCATGAGTGGTCCAGGCACACAAAATAGATGTTCATTTGAATTTTTAGAGGTGGCACATGCAAATTTACTTGGAACGGCAGGGTAATACCGCATATAGGTAGATATGGTGGACTCATCTGGAATAACTTTGGTTTAAGGATTTTGATGCACAAGCAGTATTCCCTCTTAGTATAGGAGAAGGCTAGAAAATAGATTGAGAAGCAGCCAGCTAGAGAGCGAAAACGGTCATGAGCATGCATTACGAATAATAAACATTGAATACTAGCATGAGGAGGATATGGACAATGAACATAAATATCATGAAGGCTATGTTGGTTTTGATTCAACTACATGCGTGAACATGTGCCAAGTCAAGCCACTTGAAACATTCCGAGGAGGATACCATATCATCATACCACATCACAATCATTTTAATGCATGTTGACACCCAAGATAAATCATTATCTACTCCTAGCTACTTAAGCATGGCATGAGCAACTATAATCTCTAATTGTCATTGCAAACATGTTTGATCATAATATGCTGAATCAAGGATACTAGGTTAAACATGTTTACAAAAACAAAAACAAGTTGACTTCATACCCGCTTTTCTCTGCCACAGTCAATTCATCAAATTTCGTCATTATTGCCTTTCACTTGCATGACCGAACGATAAGAAAATAATAATAGTGCAAGAGTGCCGTGGACTAAGCTGGAATCCGCAACATTTTATTCAAGAGGAGAAGACAAAGTAACATGGGCTCTTTGTTAGATCAACAATAGTGCATATGAGAGCCACTCAACATTTTCATCGTGGTCTTCTCCTTGGTACGACTCAAATAAAAGGAAAAGAATTTCAGAGAACCACACTGAAATATTTTTGGAGTTTTTGGTTTTTTCTTGAAGAAAGCAAATTAAAGAGGGAAAAACAAAAATGAGAAAAACTATTTACACGGGAAAGCTCCCAACAAGTAAAAGAAGAAACGAGAATTTTTTTGGGTTTTCTTTTGATACTACAATTAATTTAAGCTAGAAAGTAAAAGCTGAAAAGAAGTAGGAAATATTTTTGGGTTTTGTCAAAGTTTTTAAAACACGCAAGAAGAAAGCGAGAAAATAAATCTAGCATGGATAATACAATGAAAAAGTATGAACACCGACAACTGGGATGAAATGTGTGAAAATGAATATAATGTCGGTGGATATACGTACTCCCCCAAGCTTAGGCTTTTGGCCTAGCTTGGTAATCACCATCCATAATAACCATCCGGTCCTAAGTCGAAGTGCGGTGGAGACGGCACCTGAGTGTCCCACTCATGGGGCTCCTCCTCAGCAGCTGCTAGGTTGTTCCGGTAGGCTGTAATGTCTTTTGGCATGATCCTGTATCCGTTCCTGGCAATAGAATCAAACAGAGCAGGTGCAGGCAACGGGATAACATCACGGGTTTCGACGCTGAATACTAAGTTGTAGAGAATGTTATGAAAAGAATCAGCTGCATCAATAAATTGGTGATCCTGCAATGCCTTGTGATCTAGATAAACCTGGGACAAGGGATAATCATGTGGACGAATCTGAACATTAAAGTGTCTCGCTAAGCGAGTAGCATAAATACCACCATGTATCTTTCCCTTAGTCCTGTTAAGGTGTAAGCGACGTGCAATAATGCCCCCGATACTAAAGGTGTGATCATTGTGCAGTGCACGGCGTAAAATGGCGAAGTCGGGAGCACTGAGTGCGCCAACCTTCTCCCTAGCGATTAAACACTTCGTGATGAATAGAGCAAAGTAGTGCACAGAAGGAAACTGCAAACTGGTAGCAGTGGCTTTTGACACGCCTCTATCTTCACCCACTGTTAAAGTGAGGAGAAAGTCCTCAAACTCCCCTGGTCTAGGCTCTCTTAATTCCCCATCAGAACGGATCAAGCATATGTCGCAAAAGTCAGTGAGCGGTATCTTGTGAGTTTCAGCATATAGCTTAAACTGCACCTCAGGAGGATTATTCCTACTCAGAAAATGAAAACTTTGCATAAAGGAATTTGTAAGGATGTGGTGTTGGTCACATTTAGTTGCGAGAAAATCGGTCAGCCCCGCATTTGCAACAAATTGGGCAAACTCTTGATGGAACCCGGCCTCCTCAATGAAGGCATCATGCGGCCATTCGCACGGCCGCACCTCCACCGTTCTTGGAGTGTGGAGGTCATTGTCCGATGATTCCCCAATGACTCCTTTAGCATTCTTCTTGGAGGAAAACTTCCTAAAGAAATCCAACTTATTCCTATAATTAAATTTCTGAAAATTTTAGTCTACAAATTTTTTGTTAACAAAACTTCATAAGATTGATAGCAACTACTCCTAAGGATGCATAGAGGCCATATCAAGCATTCAAACTACTTAGAACTCCAAGAATTCAACATGCAAGCTCATCTACAGCAGCACCACGAGTAGCTAATTATTCTAAAAATAACCCACTAAATCAAAAACTAATTGGAGCAATGGAGGAGTCACATACCAAGTAACAATCCCCCAAAACAGTTTCAGAAATGGAGCTTCGAGCAAAGAGATCGAAATCCACGGGTTTGAGAGCAAGAACACGGGAGTGAGAGCTATGGTGATTTTTTTTATGGAGGTAGGAGATGACATGGGCTAAAGGGATAAGTGAGGGGGTCCACATGGGGGCCACAACCCACCAGGGCGCGCCTGGGGTTGCTGGCGCGCCCTGGTGTCTTGTGGGCACCAGGTGCACCCCCCTCTGGTGTTATTTGCACCAGAAATCCAGAAATATTCAGAAAAAATCGTATCAAATTTTCAGGACATTCTGAGAACTTTTATTTTTGGGTCATTTTTTTATTGCACGGAGAAAACAGAAAACAGGATAAACATGGCATTTTATTTTATTTGACTAAGTAAAACAGAAAATAAAAGGTGGGAGTAGAAGATTGTGCCTACTAGATTCATCAACTTCATACCTCTCAAAAATGATCCATTAATAAGGTTGATCAAGTCTTATTAACAACCACTTCCGATTAGCATGAAACCGAAGAACTTTCGTAAAACACTAAGTTACCTCAAAGGGGATATGCATATCCCCAACAATAAGTATATAATATTTCTTTTTGGCAGTAGGTAGAGGTAATTTAAAACTTCCAATAGTGAGTGTTGGAGATTCTTCAATAGCATTTATACCATTCACTTGGAATTCTTTCTTTGGAAAATGCACCATATGCTCATTACCATTGATATGAAAAGTGACTTTGCTTTTATTGCAATCAATAACAGCCCCTGCAGTATTCAAAAAGGGTCTACCAAGGATAATCGACATGTTGTTGTCCTCGGGCATCTCAAGAATAACAAAGTCCGTTAAGATAGTAACATTGCAAAAACAACAGGCACATCCTCACAAATACCGATAGGTATGGTAGTTGATTTGTCAGCCATTTGCAATGATATTTTAGTAGGTGTGAGTTTATTCAAATCAAGTCTTTTATATAAGGAGAAAGGCATAACACTAACACCAGCTCCCAAATCACACAAAGCAAATTTGACATAATTTCTTTTAATGGAGCAAGGTATAGTTGGTATTCCTGGATCTCCAAGTTTTTTAGGTACTCCATCCTTAAAAGAATAATTAGCAAGCATGGTGGAGATTTCAGCTTCAGGTATCTTTCTTTTATTAGTGATGATGTCTTTCATGTATTTTGCATAAGGGGCCATCTTTAAGATATCAGTTAAGCGGGTACGCAAAAAGACTGGCCTAATCATTTCAGCAAAGCGTTCAAATTCTTCATCATCCTTTTTCTTAGATGGTTTAGGTGGAAAGGGCATGGGTTTCTGAACCCATGGCTCTCTTTCATTACCATGTTTTCTAGCCACAAAGTCTCTTTTATCATATCGTTTATTTTTAGGTTGTGGGTTATCAAGATCAACATCAGGCTCTATTTCAACATCATAATCTGGTTCTTTATCATTGTTCGATTGAGTATCCTCATGAACATCATCATTATCATTTTCATTATCACTAGGTGAATGTTCATTACCAGATTGAGTTTCAGTATCAGAAATAGAGACATCATTATTATCAGGAGGTTTTTCTATCTCAGGTTCACTAGAGGTATGCAAGGTCCTATCATTTTTCTTTTTGGAAGGACTAGGTGCATCAGTATTAATTCTCTGAGAGTCTTGTTCAATTCTTTTAGGATGACCTTCAGGATAAAGAGGTTCTTGGGTCATTCTACCTCCTCTAGTTACTACTCTAGCAACAAAATCATTCATATTATTATTCATTTCATCCAGCAATTCTTTTTGAGATTTAGCAACTTGTTTTAATTGGGTTTGAACCATAGAGGCATGTTTTCCTACACCTCTAACATCATTAATGATTCTAAATAACAAGTCACTCAAGCGAGCAATCATATCAGAATTATATTTCAATTGTTTCAGAACATTTGCATTGAAGTGATCTTGTTTCATAATGTAGCTATCAAACTCATATAATCATTGACTAGGATGTTTATTGTAAGGACAACACTTTCATCAAACTTTAATAAAGAATTTACCTCTACCACCTGTTGAGGTGGTGGTGTGTCAAGGCCATGTATTTCTTCAATAGGTGGTAAATTCTTAACATCCTCAGCTTTAATACCTTTTTCCTTCATACATTTCTTTGCCTCTTGCATATCTTCAGGACAGAGAAATAAGATACCCCTCTTCTTCGGAGTGGGTTTAAGTGGTGTGGTTCAGGGAGAATCCAATCATCATAATTCTTCAATATATTATTCAGTAGTTCCTTGACGTGGTTTGAGACTGTGTCGGTATTTCCCCAAAGAGGAAGGGATGATGCAGCACAGCGACGGTAAGTATTTCCCTCAGTTATGAAACCAAGGTTATCGAACCAGTAGGAGGATCACCACCACCCAATAAGCAGCACCTGCACACAAACAACAAATACTTGCAACCCGACGCGAAATAGAGGTTGTCAATCTCTCTACGGTAAAAAGATAGATTAGGTAGTGATAGATAGGAGAGATAGATCTCTCGAGAACACAAAATAAAAAGAGCAAATAAAATGTGCAGCAATATGTTTTTTGGTTTTTGCTTTTGTAGATCTGAAAACAAAGAGGCAAAAAGATAGATCGGAAAGCAATATGTTGGCAAAGTAGACCCGGGGGCCGTAGGGCTCACTAGTGGCTTCTCTCATGAGTATAGCGCACGGTGGGTGAACAAATTACTGTTAGGCAATTGATAGAAAATTGAATAGTCATGATGATATCCAAGGCGATGATCATTATATAGGCATCACATCCAAGATAGGCAGACCGACTCCTGCCTGCATCTACCTCTATTACTCCACACATCGACCGCTATCCAGCATGCATCAAGTGTATTAAGTTCATGTAAAAACGGAGTAATGCAATAAGAACGATGACATGATGTAGACAAGATCTATTCCTGTTGGAATAGACCCCATCTTTTTATCCTTAATGGCAATGATACATGCGTGTCTTGCTGCCCCTTCTGTCACTCGGAAAGAACACCGCAAGATCGAACCCATCACAAAGCACCTCTTCCCATGGCAAGAAAAATCGATCTAGTCGGCCTAACTAAACCAAAGATTCGAAGAAGAAATACGAGGCTATAAGTAATCATGCATATAAGAGATCAAAGAAGACTCAAATAATATTCATGGATAGAAACTGATCATGAACTCAAAATTCATCGGATCCCAACAAACACACCGCAAAAGTTTACATCAAATAGATCTACAAGAGACCATTGTATTGAGAATCATAAGAGAGAGAGAGGAAGCCATCTAGCTACTGCCTACAGACCTGTAGGTCTATGGTGGACTACTCACGCATCATCAGAGAGGCACCTATGAAGAAGATGAACCCCTACGTGATTGTGTTTAGATTGGATCTTGAGGTTCTGGAACTTGCGGCGGCTAGAATTGTGTTTCGTCGACACCCCTAGGGTTTTTGGAATATTTGGGAATATATAGGCATCAGAGGCGGTGGAGAGGGGCCCCGAGGAGGGCACAACCCATCGGGGCGCGCCGGGGCCCCCCTGGCGCGCCCTGGTCGGTTGTGGTCTCCACGGCCCACCTCTCCGGCACTTCTTTGGCCCACCGGGTGTCTTCTGGTCCAGAAAAATTCTCCAAAAAGTTTCGTTGCGATTGGACTCCGTTTGGTATTGATATTCTGCGAAGTAAAAAACAAGCAAAAACAGCAACTGACACTTTGGCACTATGTCAATAGGTTAGTCCCAAAAATGATATAAAGTTGTTATGAAATGATTGTAAAACATCCAAGAATGATAATATAACAACATGGAACAAGCAAAAATTATAGATACGTTGGAGACGTATCAACATCCCCAAGCTTAATTCCTACTCGTCCTCGAGTAGGTAAATGATAAAAACAGAATTTTTGATGTGGAATGCTGCCTAACATGTTCATCTCATATTCTTTTCTTTTGTATAGCATGGACATTTGGACTTGTAAATGATTCAAAGCAATAGTCTAGTTTTAACATAATGACTTCAATACTCAAGCATGTCAACAAGCAACCATGTCTTTCAAAATATCAACACTAAAGAAAGTTATCCCTAGCCCATCATGCTCAATCATTGATCCATTCATGAAACACACTCAAATATTAGCTATGCCCAATGCTCAAGTACAATCATAGTGCCCCCTAGTTGGTGCTTTATAAGAGAAGATGGAGACTCAAAGTAAAAATAAAAATTGCATAAAGTAAATAGATAGGCTCTTCACAGAGGGAAGTAGGGATTTGTAGAGGTGCCAGAGCTCAAGGTTTAAATTGAGAGAGAAAAATATTTTGGGTGGCATGCCTTTCCTGTCAATGAAAACGACAAAGTAGCTGACAATACTTTCCATGCTAGATTTATCATAGGCGGTTCCCAAACAGAAAATAAAGTTTATTCCTTTTTCCACCAAACTTTCACTTTCCATGGCGGGCCGTATCCACGGTTGCCTTCCATACCAACACTTTCCAAGGAATTTATTATTTGACAACATAAAGTAAATATTTTTTCTTTTTCATTTCAGGAATGGGCATCCCTATTACCGCCGCACTCTCGTGCAATGACAAGTGAATAAACACTCATCTTGAGAATAACACATCTAGCATGGAAAAATATTGGACACGCCCCACCGTTTCATGAACGGTACAAGCACATAAATGAGAAAAATTATTTTCAAAATTTAGAGATGGCACATACAAATTTGCTTGGAACGGCATGGAAATACCGCATATAGGTAGGTATGGTGGACTCATAAGGCAAAACTTGGTTTAAGGATTTTGGATGCACAAGTAGTATTTCTACTTAGTACAAATGGAGGCTAGCAAATAGATTGAGAAGCAACCAAACCAAGAAACGAAAATTCGCATAAGCGAGCATTGAGTATAACTAACACCGAATAATGCACCATAAGTAGGATGTAACTTCATTGCATAACTATTGACTTTTGTGCATGCATTGGGAATCACAAACCTTAACACCAATATTCCTACTAAGCATAATTACTCACTAGCATAACTCACATATTACTATCATCATGTTTCAAAACTATTACAAAGAATCAAGTTTAATTTGACCAATGATCTTCATGAAAGTTTTTATTATATCCTCCTTGGATATCTATCACTTTGGGACTAGTTTCGTATATTGCCATTGCTTTTTGGCAAGCTCAAACAAATTTAAGTGAAGCACATGAGCATAGAGATTTCATCTCTCAAAATGGTATAAGCGAAGCATGAGAGGATTTCTTCAAAATTTACTAACTCTCAAATTAATCTAAGTGAAGCACGAGATTATTTCTACAAAAATCTCCAAGCACACCGTGCTCAAAAAGATATAAGTGAAGCACTAGAGCAATTCTATAGCTCAAAAAGTTTAAGTGAAGCGCATAAAGCAATTCTATAGCTCAAAAAGTTTAAGTGAAGCGAATAGAGCAATTCTAACAAATCATAGCATAATTTTGGCTCTCTCAAATAGGTGTGTCTAGCAAGGATACAAATGACAAACTAACAAACAAAGCAAGCAAATATACAAGACGCTCCAAGCAAAACTCATGATATGTGACGAATAAAAATATAGCTCCAAGTAAAATACCGATGGTCGTTAGAAGAAAGAGGGGATGCCACTCGAGGGCATCCCCAAGCTTAGTTGTTTGTTTCTCTTTGGATATATCTTGGGGGTGCAGTAGCATCCCCAAGCTTAGGCTCTTTTCACTCCTATTTTCTTCATCCATCGTGATCTCACCCAAAACTTGAAAACTTCAATCACACAAAACTCAACAAAATCTTCGTGAGATCCGTTAGTATAATAGAGCAAATCACTACTTTAGGTGCTGTTGCAAACCTATTCATATTTTATTATTGCATTATACCTACTGTATTTTAACTTTACCATGGCTCATACCCTTCAATATAACCCATAGATTCATCAAAACAAGCACACAATGCAACGAAAAACAGAATCTGTCTTAAACAGAACAGTCTGTAATAATCTGTACTCTAACCATACTTATGTAACTCTAAAAATTCTGAAAAACTAGGACAACGTAAGGAATTTGTATAGCAACACTGTGTTAAAATTTCAGCTCAAGATCACGTTCCAGCAAAAAATGAAATTTCATATACTGGACGCAAAGTTTCTGTTTCAGATTCAGCATCAGTTCTACTCATCCTATGAATCATCCTAAAGGCTTTACTTGGCACAAACACTAAATAAACCATAAAAAGACAATCATAACAGAGGCATAATTGTGTCAACACTCAAAACCGAAAGGAAAAAGGAAAAATAAATTTATTCATTGGGTTGCCTCCCAACAAGCGCTATCGTTTTACGCCCCTAGCTAGGCATAACACATAGATTCAAGTATTGTCATGTTTGGTTTTGGATCCATAGGATGCCCTCATGATTGATTTGAATTGTTCCATACCCTTTCTCAAGGGAAATTGAAAACAAATTTTGCCTCCTTTCATATCAATCACGGCACCTATAATGCGTAAAAACGGTCTACCAAGTATAATGTGACGAGACGGATTGCAATCAATATCAAGCACAATAAAATCTATGGGCACATAGTTCCTATTTGCAAGAATAATAACATCATTAATTCTTCCCAAAGTCTTTTTAATAGTAGAATCCTCCAAGTGCAAATTAAGAGAATATTCTTCAATATTGGTAAGACCAAGCACATCACATAAAGATTTCGGAATCGTGGAAACACTAGCACCCAAATCACATAAAGCAAAGCAATCATAATTCTTAATCTTGACCTTAATGGTAGGTTCCCACTCATCATGTAATTTTCTAGGAATAGAAATCTCCAACTCCAACTTTTCTTCAAAAGATTTCATCATGGCATCAACGATATGTTTAGTAAAGGCTTTATTTTGCTCATAAGCATGGGGTGAATTCAACATGGATTGCAGCAAAGAAATACATTAAATCAAAGAGCAACTATCATAATTAAAGTCCTTGCAATCCAAAATAGTGGGCACATCACTAGTTAAAGTTTTGATCTCTTCAAACCCACTTTTATCAAAAATTTCATCAAGATTTGCACCCTCCAAATTATTGGGACGCCTTCTAGATAAAGTTGACTCTACTTCAGTCCCTTTATCATCAATTTTAACATTACTAAACAAGGAATCAATAGAAGAAACACCAATCACTTTAAGATCTTCATCTTTTTTATCTTCGAGGGAGATTGGTTTGGCAGCCATTTGATTTATTAAGGTGGCTTGTGCATCAGAGATTTTACCAAGCAAATTTTCAGCATATTTGCAACCCGACGGTGGGTGAACAAACAACAAACAACAAATACTTGCAACCCGACGCGAAAGAGAGGTTGTCAATCTCTCTACGGTAAAAAGATATATTAGGAAGTGATAGATAGGAGAGATAGATCTCTCGAGAACACAAAATAAAAAGAGCAAATAAAATGTGCAGCAATATGTTTTTGGGTTTTTGGTTTTGTAGATCTGAAAACAAAGAGGCAAAAAGATAGATCGGAAAGCAATATGTTGGAAAAGTAGACCCGGGGGCCGTAGGGTTCACTAGTGGCTTCTCTCATGAGTATAGCGCATGGTGGGTGAACAAATTACTGTTGGGCAATTGATAGAAAATCAAATAGTCATGACAATATCCAAGGCGATGATCATTATATAGGCATCACGTCCAAGATAGGTAGACTGACTCCTGCCTGCATCTACTTCTATTACTCCACACATCGACCGCTATCCAGCATGCATCAAGTGTATTAAGTTCATGGAAAAACGGAGTAATGCAATAAGAACGATGACATGATGTAGACAAGATCTATTCATGTAGGAATAGACCCCATCTTGTTATCCTTAATGGCAATGATACATGCGTGTCTTGCTACCCCTTCTGTCATTGGGAAAGAACACCGCAAGATCGAACCCATCACAAAGCACCTCTTCCCATGGCAAGAAAAATCGATCTAGTCGGCCTAACTAAACCAAAGATTTGAAGAAGAAATACGAGGCTATAAGTAATCATGCATATAAGAGATCAAAGAAGACTCAAATAATATTCATGGATAGAAACTGATCATGAACTCAAAATTCATCGGATCCCAACAAACACACCACAAAAGTTTACATCAAATAGATCTCCAAGAGACCATTGTATTGAGAATCATAAGAGAGAGAGAGAGAGAGAGGAAGCCATCTAGCTACTGCCTACGGACCCGTAGGTCTATGGTGGACTACTCACGCATCATTGGAGAGGCACCTATGAAGAAGATGAACCCCTCCGTGATGGTGTTTAGATTGGATCTCGAGGTTCTGGAACTTGCGGCGGCTGGAATTGTGTTCCGTTGACTCCCCTAGGGTTTTTGGAATATTTGGGAATTTATAGGCATCAGAGGCGGTGGAGAGGGGCCCCGAGGAGGGCACAACCCATCAGGGCGCGCCGGGGCCCCCCTGGCGTGCCCTGGTGGGTTGTGGTCTCGACGACCCACCTCTCCGGCACTTCTTTGGCCCACTAGGTGTCTTCTGGTCCAGAAAAAATCTCCAAAAAGTTTTGTCATGATTGGACTCCGTTTGGTATTGATATTCTGTGAAGTAAAAAACAAGCAAAAACAACAAATAGCACTTTGGCACTATGTCAATAGGTTAGTCCCAAAAAATGATATAAAGTTGTTATAAAATGATTGTAAAACATCCAAGAATGATAATATAACAGCATGGAACAAGCAAAAATTATTGATACGTTGGAGACGTATCATTCCTCAGCTTGTTCAACAGTTCGTTCCCTGAAAACACAACCAACACAACTATCTAGGAAGTCCCTAGAAGCATCAGTTAGTCCATTATAGAAGATATCAAGTATTTCATTTTTCTTAAGAGGGTGATTAGGCAAAGCATTAAGCAATTGGAGAAGCCTCCCCCAAGCTTGTGGGAGACTCTCTTCTTCAATTTGCACAAAGTTAAATATTTCCTTTAAGGCAGCTTGTTTCTGATGAGCAGGAAAATATTTTTCAGAGAAGTAGTAAATCATATCCTGGGGACTACGCACACAACCTGGAGCAAGAGTATTGTACCATATCTTAGCATCACCCTTTAATGAGAACGAAAATAATTTGAGAATATAGTAATAGCTAATCTTTTCATCATGAGCAAAGAGGGTGGCTATATCATTCAGCTTAGTAAGATGTGCCACTACAGTTTCAGTTTCATAGCCATGGAAAGGATCAGATTCAACCAAAGTAATTAACTCTGGGTCGACAGAGAATTCATAATCCTTATCGGTAACAAAGATAGGTGAAGTAGCAAACTTAGGATCACATTTCATTCTAGCATTCAAAGTCTTATCTTTATACTTGCGTAGTAATTTCTTAAGATCATCTCTATCCTTACAAGAAAGCATTTCTCTAGTTATCTCCTCATCCATAACATAACCTTCAGGTATCTTAGGCATTTCAAATCTAGGAGAGCTAGGTCTAATAGGTATTTCATAGTCATTAGTTTCAAAGGCTTCATCATTTTCAGCAATCTCATCAGTTTCAATAATTTCATTCTCTTTAGCTCTAGCAATTTGTTCATCAAGAAATTCACCTAGTGGCACATTATCATCAAGCATGGTACTAGCATCAAAATCATAAGCATCATTCATAGCAGAATTAGCATCATAATAACTTGCGACATATCAGGATTAATAGTATGTGGTGGTGTTGCAAACTTACTCATAACCGAACGTGAATCAAGTGCAGAGCTAGATGGCAATTCCTTACCTCCCCTCGTCTTAGTGGAAAAAATCTTGGTTTTTGGATCCTTCAGATTCTTCATAGTGATCAATTGATATAAATCCCAAGTGACTCAACAAATATAGCTATGCTCCTCGGCAAAGGCACCAGAAAAAGGTCTTGATAACCCACAAGTATAGGGGATCGCAACAGTTTTCGAGGGAAGAGTATTCAACCCAAATTTATAGATTCGACACAAGGGGAGCCAAAGAATATTTGCGAGTATTAGCAGCTAAGTTGTCAATTCAACCACACCTAGAGATTAAATATCTGCAGCAGAGTGATCAGTAGCACAGTAGTATGATAGTTTTGATAGCAGTAGTAGCAGTAACAGTAACAGTAGCAGTGATAGCAATAGTTTTGTAGCAGTTGGAACAGTAGCAGTAGCAATAGTAACTTAGCAAGAACAATATGTGGAAAACTGGTAGGCACTGGATCGTTGAACTCGTTGGATGATATTCATCATATAACAGTCATAACCTAGGGAGACACAGAACTAGCTCCAGTTCATAAATGTAATGTAGGCATGTATTCCGTAAATAGTCATACGTGCTTATGGAAAAGAACTTGCATGACATCTTTTGTCCTACCCTCCCGTGCCAGCGGGGTCCATAAGGAAACTAAGGGATATTAAGGCCTCCTTTTAATAGAGAATCGGAACAAAGCATTAACACACGGTGAATACATGAACTCCTCAAACTACGGTCATCACCGGAAAGTATCCCGACTATTGTCACTCCGGGGTTTATGGATCATAACACGTAATAGGTGCGTCTGACTAGCAAGATCGGATCAAGAACATAGATATAATAATGATAACATAAACGGTTCAGATCTGAAATCATGCCACTCGGGCCCTAGTGACAAGCATTAAGCATGGCAAAGTCATAGCAACATCAATCTCAGAACATAGTGGATACTAGGGATCAAGCCCTAACAAAACTAACTCGATTACATGATGAGTCTCATCCAACTCCTCACCGACAAGCAAGCCTACGAAGGAATTACTCACTCCCGGTGGGGAGCATCATGGAATTGGTGATGAAGAAGGGTTGATGATGACGAAGACCGAAGATTCCCCTCTCCGGAGCCCCAAACGGGCTCCAGATCTGGCCTCCCAATGAAGAACAGGAAGTGGCGGCGGCTCCGTATCGTAAAACATGATGAAACTTTCTCCTTGATTTTTTTCTTCGAAAATAGGATTTTATAGCGTTGGAATTAGGGTCAGTGGGGCTCCGAGGTGGGCACAACCCACCAGGGCGTGCTTGGAAGGGGTGGCGCGCCTTGGTGTATCGTGCCCAACCAGGGCACCCCCTCCGGTGGTTCTTGGCTCCAGTAATTTTTATTTATTGTAAAATAAATCTCCAAAAAGTTTTGTCCAGTTCCGAGAACTTTTATTTCTACACAAAAACAACACCATGTTAGTTCTGCTGAAAACAGCGTCAGTCCGGGTTAGTTTCATTCAAATAATGCAAATTAGAGTCCAAAACAAGAGCAAAAGCATGAGGAAAAGTAGATACGACGGAGACGTATCAGATCGCTCCACCACCATCTCCACCACTCCATCGTGCTGGTTGAGATCCCATCTACTTCTCCTCCCTCGCTTGCTAGATCAAGAAGGAGCAGACGTCATCGAGCCACACGTGTGCTGAACGCGGAGGTGTCGTCCGTTCGGTGCTGAATCGGATTGGATCGCGTTTCGATCGTGAAGAGTACGACTACATCAACCGCGTTATATACGCTTCCACTCAGCGATCTACAAGGGTATGTGGATACACTCCCCCTCTCGTAGCTATGCATCTTCATGGATAGATCTTGCGTGCGCGTAGGAAATTTTTTGTTTCCCATGCAACGTTCCCCAACAGTTAGTGCTCCACGATAACACGTTCTTGTTGCGGATGGTAGCGAAGTTATCCATCCCGATCCACGTTACAGACCCGTAACGCAATCACCACCACCGGGAGATCCCTCGTTCCTCATGCATCATCACCACACCGGGACCCCACCCGCTTCCCCGCGTGCGGCGCGCCTCCGGGATCCCTGCACCCCTGGTTCACAACCGTCGGCGGCCATGGCGGGATCCACATCCATGCGTGCCCCTGAATCCCATGGTGGCCATGACTCCTCCGTCGCTAGGCACCATCACCATCGGGGCCCCTCGCTCCACAGCCAGCGGCCATGGCTCCTCCCGTCGGGATCCCTGCACCCCTGCTCCACCAACACCACCGGTTGAGCAGGTTAGGCGACCCTGCTAATGCTCCAGCTTGAGCCGTCCGTCCCCTTGCATGACTCTGAGACCGCCCCGGCTCCGTGTCCGATTTTATCAGCTCAAATACTTTCTATTAAGCTGGGCATTCATGCTACTTTTATTATTATTTCATGCATTGTCGGTGTACTAAAGTACGAGGGACCTTAGTACCATGACTTGTGCACCAGACGACCACGGCCTCCAGACCGACAGGGCCCTGCCGGGCTGGATCTTGATGCCAAGCTCTTTGTACAAGGGCTCGAGCAAGCCAGCAAGCCTTCCTTGTCGGGGGACTCGGACGATAGCGCACCCGCAAAGGACTCCAACCGCCAAGCCGTCGCTCCACGTCCCTGGGCTGATTATATACATCGGCAAGGTGTCGAGCGGGCAGGCGGGTAGGTGAGGCCGGTCGGGGCGCGTGGCCGCTTCCCAGGTTTATAGCAGAGCTTTAATGACACCCGTCCCGCGGCGTGGTGAAGGAATAAGAGGTAGCTGGGCGAACAACACAGAAGGAGAGGCAATCCTTCCCGGGAGACGTTGTCAGCGTGCCACCTCACGGCGCATTTAATGCGTCTATCCTAATCCGTCAGAGTTAGGTATTTCCCACTACCGCAATTGCCAGCAGTTTTGGCAGATAGATATACATTGTTTACTATGTGCAAATACCATTTTAGCCACTGTGTTAACCCCTTGGATTATAAAAGGAGGTCCATTGCTACCTTTAGGAGGGTCGACACTCTGTTCATTTACACGCGTAGCGACGCTCCCGAAGCATCCTTGCCGGGATGCGACGCTCCTGTACTGTGAACTTGAATCAAACCACACCACACAAGACGTAGGGTATTACACTTCGGCAGCCCGAACCTGTCTAAACCCTCGAGCATGCAGTGTTTGGTGATGCTCTTTGCGCTAAAGGACTTCCCTTGCCGAACCACGAAAGGGGCTTTGTCGGCCCCATAGATCGTCGTACCCCAACATCTTTGGCGCGCCAAGTAGGGGGTACTCCCTTGCGTGAACCTTCACCGAATCATGCGCGTCGTCGCCGATAGCTTCTTAGACGCCCATGCCTCCCAAGAAGGCTAAGGGCCCGGCGACGCCCGCCCAATCCACGTCCAAGCTGCCCTCGCAAGTGGTGGCCGGCGATGCGGATGGGGGCGGCCTTCACAATCGCCACAATGGCGAACATAGCCACTACATTGCGCGGAGCTCCGTGAGCCGCGACCCAGACCCCGTCGTCATGGAGACGCAAAACGCGCCCGCAGTGACCGGGGCCAGTACAGCAGACGCAGCGGCAGCCGCAGCAGCAGCGGCGGCGGCGGTGAAAGGACCTCCGCCGCAACCTTCTCAAGACCACCACGAACAACGCCCCCAGGGTGGCGACCCTGGGAGGCGCGCGGACAAGACCCCTACACGTCCATCTCAGGACACACAAGACCGAGCTCGATAGCGGCCTCCTGGAGAGCATGAGCAGCGCGCGACGACGCAGACGAACGCTCCTCCTGGCACGGCCAGGAGTAAGAGCGCCACCCACGCTTCGCATCGATCCATGCCCAAGACTCCAGAAGAAGCTCTAGCGCAGACCCAGTTGTTACTGAACTTCCCACCTGTGCCAGAGAAAATGGAAGACTAGAGAGCTACGATCTAGAGCCTGTTGAGCTTCGCAAACCATGACAGGCCAGAGGGAGCGGCCCGTCGGTCGCTCGCCAAGCGGCTCCGGGGGCTCCCACCGCTGGACGCGACGCTGGCGGGGCGCACACGGTGCTGTCTCACCCTTAGCAGCAACATGCCCGCCGGACCGACGTGCAAAATGAGGTGTCATACGCCTCGACGGACCCGTGGATGAACAAAGACCAATGCAAGGTCTTGAAGGAAAGGCGGAAGGAGGACGCCCGCACCACCATCGAGAGGAGGCGTCAGACGCGCCATCAGCCCGATGGGCGCGCGGACCCAGCCGTCGATGCGCCCATGCCAGGGTTGCCCGGCAGCCTGACTTACGAGGTAGGCTGCCCAGCGTTCACCCACGAGCTACGGCAAGTCCGCTCGCCCTCCAGCAGTCCCTTCAAGCCTGAGCTGCCCGACAAGTATGATGACAAGATCAGCCCTTCCGAGTTGCTCGGCATCTACACCATCGCCGTACAGGCTGCCGGGGGACGCGACGAGAAAATATTAGCCAACTACTTTCTGTTGGCTCTCAAGCCCAACGTGAGGAGTACGTTGGTTGATTAACTTGCCAAAGGGTTCCATTTCCTGTTGGGCGGACCTGTGCAACCAGTTCATTGGCGCGTACCATGGAGGCCACAAGCTTCCAGGGCAGCCCTATGACTTACACGTGCTCCCCCAGAGAGAAGGCGAATCCCTCCGCAAATACATGCAGAGGTTCAGCCGCGTGCAGCACAACATCTCTGACATCCATCCAGCCGCCGTGATTGCCACGTTCCACACGAACGTGCGCAACCGGCGAATGCGTGAGGAGATGAGCATCAACAAGATGCGGGATGTCGCCGAGCTGTACACTTTGGCTGACAAGTGGGCTCAGGCTGAAGAGGGGAGGAGGCTCCCTGGAGAGGACGCCAATGCGGAGGTCGACTCAGATGACGACGATGATGCACTGACCTCCAAGAAAAAAGGCCGGAAGCGCAAAGGAAAACCAGTGATGGCTATCGAAGGGAATGACAACTCTGACTCCGGCAAGAAGGCCAAGTCCGAGGGGTCCAGCAAGAGGGCTGCCGCGTGCTCCAGAGATGACGAGGCCGCGGCAGGAGAAAAGACCGGCAGGCTGTACTGCAAGATCCACCTCACCAAGAGCCACTACATCACCGAGTGCCACCAAGTAGAACAACTTGCCGAGAAGCACAAGCAAGAGTACGAACGGCACGACAAGGAGAAGGGCCAAGACGGTGCAGGTGGTTCTGGCAAGAAAAGCAGCGGCAAGGCCAAGCAGCACAAGGAGAAACCTGCTAGAGGTCGAGACAAGAAATCTGACGACGAAGATGATGATGACGACAGAGATGAAGAAGAATCTGAAGGCTAGGAATTCCAGAAGGCTGTCGATGCCATGTGCGTTGACGGAGGCGCGTCTTTGCACTCCTCTCACCGGCAGCTCAAGCAGTGGGCCCGTGAGATCAACACGGCAGAGCCAGCGGCAGAGGCGAGGAAACCCCTCAAGTGGTCCAACACTCCCATCATATTCGACGCTGAGGACCACACTGACCGCATCACTGCCGTCGGGTGCGTGCCGTTGTTGGTTTTGCCAACAATACGCAACCTCAAGGTCATGAAGATGTTGGTCGACAGTGGGGTTGGGTTGAACTTGATCTCACCCGACGTGATCAAGCGGCTGCAAATTTCTGACACGGATCTCAAGCCGATGAGGTCCTTCCAAGGGGTCACCCCGGGAAGATATCAGCCCAAGGGGAAGATCACTCTGCCAGTCACGTTCGGCAGCGAGCTCAACTCCAGGACAGAGAGGGTAGTCTTCGACTTTGCAAGGATGTCACTGCCGTACAATGGGATTCTGGGCCGATCGGCGCTGGCGAAGTTCATGGTGGCAACACACCACGCCTACAACACTCTCAAGATGCCAAGGCCGATGAGCATCATCACCGTCCGTGCTAACAATAAAGATGCAGTCCTCTGCATCGACAAGCTCTTCCGGGAGGCAGTGACAGCGTCTGCCGATGAGCCACTCGCTCCTGCAGACAAAGCTCCCGAGGGAAGAACAAGAACAAGAACTCTTGCGAATCTCGTAAGGACTCCGGGAAGCGCACCAAGAGCACTTCCGGCGAGGACATACCAGAGACCTCTGCCACCAGGAGCAAGAAAGATAAGGTGGCGATCCCCAAAATGAAGCAAGTGCCCGCGCGGGAGAACGGCGAGGGCGGCACTTTCACCATAGTGCCACCCTCGACAGCAAATAGGAAAGCGCGCTCATCACCTTCCTGTGGGCGAATGTCGATGTGTTTGCCTGGCAACCGTCTGACATCCCCGGTGTTCTCAGGGAGGTGATTGAGCACCACCTTGCTGTTTGTCCCCATGCGCGCCCCGTCAAGCAGAAGGTCCAGAAATAAGCCCTGGAACGGCAAGAATTTATTGCCGAAGAAATCAAAAAGCTAGAAGCGGCAGGTCTGATCAGAGGCGTGATCCACCCAACTTGGTTAGCAAATCCTGTGGTGGTGCACAAGGCGAATGGGAAATGAAGGCTTTGCATCGACTTCACCGATGTCAACAAGGCTTGCCCGAAAGACCCATTCCCCTTGCCACGCATGACCAGATTGTAGATTCGACCGTTGTCTGCGATCTTCTTGTTGGAGATATGCCCTAGAGGCAATCATGTATGATGATATTTCCTATGTGTTTATGAATAAAGATAGTCCTTGGACATTATCAATGATGTGTATTAACAAGTACGTGACTTGTTTGTGAGACTATGCATTGTATGATGACTGTCCTAAATGATCCCTAGTCGAAAGGGCTGTGTGGACGCGCAACCAGTTAAACTAGCATATGACACGGTGGATGGTCTGGTCTCACTGACCATGTAGCATTGGATGCTAGCCGGATAATATGGACTCAGAAAGATCAGATTCGACGTAGTTGGATCCGAGTTGAGATAAGGTCTGACTTGGACAGACCCAACTATGAGACGCAGTGATATGTCATCTGTGAGTCTCTAGTATAACATACGTTCTATGTCCTAAGACCTGAGCTGGCACATGTACTCGGGATGGTGATAGACCTGCTTTGGGCTGACCAAACGCTACTTCGTAACTGGGTAGTTATAAAGGTAGGTTACAGGCTTGTCCAAACCCATGCCGCGAGACATGGTCTAGCAAGATGGGATTGGCCCCTCCGGTCAGGAGAGATATACTCTGGGCCCCTCATGTGATCCGACCAAGATAAGCATGGCCATGCGACAAGGATTATGGGATGATCTGATTTGTGGTCGGCATCACTAGAATGAGAAAGAGGTGGGGCTAACACAAGGATGATAGACTCGCCTTGAGCCCGACAACATATATCGCATGGCAAAGGGAACAGAAGTATGAAGTACAGGTTCGCCTAACCAGCTTCATCGAACACTTGGAGTCGGCACGCTTTGCTAGAGGCTGCTACCGACTAGTCAAGCCGGATGTGATCTGACTCATGACCAAGTGAACGAGAACCTAAGGGGTCGCGCGCTTAAGGGAAGGAACACGTGGGCTTTAGGATCCGTGTGAGGCCCAAGAGTTGAGCCCGCGATGGATGCCTATATATAGTGGAGGTGCGGCACACCCATCTGGTTGATCGCTTCGGTGCCATCATTAGGGCTTTGCATGTGTTGCAACTAGCCACCTCCACTCGCCGCCGAACTGTATGATCGGACCTAGCAGTCCGCCGCACGGTGTTCCTCCTGCACGCTTGGATACCATTAGAGGCGGTGCACTTGCGCTGCTCCGGCAAACCTGTACATGGGATCTGGCGACCGGCAGTTCGAGGGAGATCAGACCGGCTGTTCGAGGGAGATCGGACGAGGAGGAGACGGACCTCGCGGACGCGCTGCCGCAACTCTACTTCCGTTGCACGGCACTGCGCGTCTAGTGGTAACGATCTGTGATCCATCTCTGTAGCATGTTCTTGGATGTTCTGCGCATAGGAAAATTTTAATTTGCATGCGATGCACCTACGATAGAACCCAACACTTCTATCCTTCCTTGATGCATATTCTGGCTATCATCAGATCTTCATGGCCAAGGAGGACAAAGAGAAAACGACGTTCATTACCCCCTGCAGCTCATACTGCTTCAGACGCATGCCGTTCGGGTTGAAGAGCGCCGGATCAACGTTCGCGAGGGCGGTTCAGATTGGTCTGGGACCGCAGCTGCATAGGAATGTGGAAGCATACATGGATGATATAGTGGTCAAGACCAAGAACAAGGACATGGTGGTGCAAGACCTGGAAGAAACCTTCGCGAATCTGCGAAAGATCAATTTAAAGCTCAACCCCGAGAAGTGCGTATTTAGAGTCCCCTCCGACAAGCTCCTATGGTTCTTCATATCACAACGCGGGATTGAAGCCAACCCCACAAAGATTGAGGCGATTGAACAGCTGGAGGCACCCAAGCGCATCAAGGATGTGCGCCGCTTGGCGGGTTGCATTGCCGCCCTCAGCAGGTTCATTTCCAAGTCAGCCGAGCACGCCCTGCCATTTTTCAAGATTCTGAAGAAGGCAGGCCCAATGACATGGACCCCAGAAGCGGAGGCAACGCTGCAAGACTTGAAGAAATACCTGTCCTCAACGCCAACCCTAGTCGCACCAAAACCAGAGGAACCGTTGCTGTTGTACTTAGAGGCAACGAACCAAGTGGTTAGCGCTGTGCTGGTGGCAGAGAGGGAAGCCGAGGAAGATGAGGCAGAATCTACCAAGCCAACAGTTCCGGCAAACCAAGCAGCCAAAGACGCGAGTATGACACAAGAGGCAGACCAGCAAACTATGCAGAAGAAGATGGTACAGCAACCCGTGTATTTTGTCAGCTCCCTCCCGCAGGGGGCTAGATCAAGATACTATGGGATGCAGAAAATGCTCTTTGGCCTCCTTATGGCCTCCCGGAAGCTGCACCACTACTTCTAGGCACATCACATCACCATCGTCACTCGGTTCCCGCTGCAGCGTATCCTGAGAAATCCAGAGGCAACCGGCAGGATCATCGAGTGGGCGTTGGAGCTGGCCAGTTTTGACTTGAGCTTCGAAAGCACGACAACAATCAAGAGCCGATCCCTGGTGGAATTCGTAGCAGAATGGACCCCAATACAAAATGAAGAAATCCCAGATACAACACTCCACGACAAAGAAGCACCTCAAGAATGGATCATGTACTTTGACGGAGCTTTCTCGCTGCAAGGCGCCAGTGCCGGAGTGCTACTTGTCGCACCCACCGGAGAGCACCTCAAGTATGTGATCCAGATGCACTTCCCCCAGGAGGAATCAACAAACAACACAGCTGAGTATGAAGGGTTGCTTGCCGGACTACGAATAGCAACCGATCTCGGCATCAGGAAGTTGATAGTTCGGGGGGACTCACAACTTGTCGTGCGCCAAGTAAACAAGGATTACCAGAGTCCCCTGATGGAGGCATATGTTGACGAGGTACGGAGATTGGAGGAGCGCTTTGACGGTCTACAAATGGAGCACGTCCCCCGTGCCGAGAATGACATTGCCGATGACCTATCGAAAAGAGCCGCTCAGAAGCTTCCTGTGGAACCGGGCACTTTTGTTCTCCAATTAACCCAGCCCTCAGTCACTCCATCAGCGCGGTAAAACAGAAAAAGGAAAGTCAGTTCCAGTGACTACCCTCTGACAGAGCCATCAGTGGACGCCAAGAGGGTCGCTGGGAGTGACAGCCCGCCTGCCGGTGGACCTCGAGCTCCGGCAGACCCAAGGGTTCTTGCCGTAGAAGCTAGCATCCCCACAGCGGAAGAAATGCCTTGGGTCCTTGTCGTCGAGCCACAGGCTCCGACATGGGCACAACAGATAGTCCGATACCTCCAAATAGAGATCTTCCTGAAGAACCAGAAGAAGCCGAAAGAGTAGCCTGACGATCGAGCATGTACCAGTTTGTGGACAACACCTTGTACAAGAGAAGGCCGAACGGTGTGAAATTGAAGTGCATTCCTCGTGAAGAAGGACACCAGCTGTTGGCAGAGATACACGAAGGGGTCTGCGGCTCCCACATTGGATCACGAGCCCTTGCTGGGAAAGCTTTCTGCCAAGGCTTCTATTGGCCGACAGCCCTTCCAGACTCTTTGGCGGTGGTGACAACGTGCGAAGCATGCCAATATCACGCCAAGCAAATACACCAACCAGCACAAGCCCTTCAAACCATACCGCTCTCCTGGCCCTTCTCGGTCTGGGGGCTCGACATTCTCGGGCCCTTCCCCCGTGCTACCCGGGGTTTCGAGTTCTTGTTCGTTGCAATCGACAAGTTCACAAAGTGCACCGAGGTAGAACCAGTGAGAAAGGTAACGGTGCAGGCAACAGTCAAGTTCCTCAGAGGGATTGTTTGTCGTTTCGATGTTCCCAATAGGATCATCACTGACAACGGCACGCAATTCACCAGCAGCAGCTTCATGCAATATTGCCAAGACATCGGCACCAAGATATGCTTCGCATCGGTCGTTCACCCAAGGATCAAGGGGCAAGTAGAATGGGCAAATGCTGAAGTGCTGCGGGGCCTCAAGACGAGAACTTTTGACAAGCTGCACAAGCACGAAAGGCGCTGGATTGATGAGCTCCCGGCAGTTCTTTGGTCAATCAGGACGACACCAAATCAAGCCCGGCGAGACACCCTTCTCCCTAGTTTATGGTGCAGAAGCAGTTCTCCCCACAGAACTCACATGCGGGTCATTGAGAGTGCATGCCTTTGACGAGGACTGACAAGAGCAAATGCGGGAAGATAACGTTGTGCTCCTCAAGGAAGATCGTCTCCAGGACGCACTACGTGCAGCAAGGTACCAGCAATCCCTGCGCCGCTATCACAGCCGCAGGGTGCGCGCCAGGAGCGTTGAGGAAGGCGACCTTGTTCTTCGACGGATTCAGTCCGCGAAGGGATCAAACAAGTTGACGCCGAAGTGGGAAGGCCCTTACCGGGTAGTATGAGTCACCAGGCCTGGTGCAGTCCGCTTGGAGACCGAAGATGGCACCCGGTGCAGAACTCGTGGAATATTGAGCATCTTTGCAAGTTCTACCCGTGAGGCGCGGTTGCCGGGCCGCCCGACAATCCCTTTTGTACAAGCTCGCCCCCGAGGCGTGTAATCCTTTGTACAAAGCCAGGCGACGGCCCTGAGCGTAGTCATTAAAGCTAAGTGTTCTTCAACTCTCTGTTAAAGTACATATTTATCTTGTGTATCTTATGCGAGATGTTGTGACCACTTTTCAATTGAATAAAGCGACTTGTGAACCACCTAGGTTCCTAGCCTATTTTATTTTCTCTTCTTTCTTCTTCTCAAAAAGGAGAAGAGGGGCCCCCGTGCGCAGGTCTTCCCGGGGGGAGAGAGGCAGTACGGACACCTGCAGATGCGTTTAAGAATGGTCGCCTTGCGGCAAAGAAACGCAAAAAAAAGAAGCTAAGTCGCGAAAACTTTTCGAAATTCTCGAACATTTCCCTCCGGCAAGCTGGCGCTTGTGTGAGAAAACCTGCATGCTAAGGGCCTTTGTCGAAATCGTTGCACGCTTGAGTGTTGAAAGCATGCCCAACATCTTAAGTAGCCGCGGCGACGACGAAGGGACGGCCTTGCCGAGAGTTACATTACCAGAAGGGTGCTCGGGATTTTGTCCTTAGAAGCGCCCGCGGTAGAAATGTACACGCAGGCAAGCGTCAAGAGTTAGGAAAACACACAAAGCGCAATTTTGTCGCGTAAAGAGAAATGGACTTTCACAAACACATGACGAAGCTTTAATGTTTTAAAGATACCCAGTGTTTTCTTCATTTCCTTGCAGGGTTACATTGGGTATGACCTAAATGCAAAAGGAGATCTGCCACTACGATGTGGTGATTGATCCGGAAACGAGGTCTCGTGTATGGAGCCTCGTTCCCGTATCTCTAAACCCTAGCTACGACGCCGTACGCGCCTAGTCTAAATCCTCCCGCTTGATGCCGAATGTGCTACCGTCGTTGTCGCTGTCGCTGGAGGAGTCATAGTCGCTGTCGCTCTAGCTCTCCGCGCAACACTCCAGGCGGACGCCGGACACCCCGAAGATCTTCATGAAGAGGGTGGCGGACCCGTCGAACTTGAAGTGGAGAAGGTGCCCGGGTCCCAGACCACGGGAGCGGGGAAACGACTTCCACCCCCGCGTCAGGAACATGGCTCTCCCGGCGGAGAGGTCGACACCCACCCAAGCGGGGCCGTTGCAGCAGCCATCCGCCCGAAGCCAAAAGCCTCGAGGCTGGCTCCTCTCCATGGCCCGCGCGAAGGGTTCGGAGAGGCGGAGCCAGCTCCATTTCCACTGGGGGATTGCCATGACGAACTCTTGCACCTCCACCTCCGCATGGATCCCCGCATGGGGCTGCAGGAGAGGTGCGCCGCTACGACCGCCGTGGGTGGATGGAGTCGTCCCTCCACGGCCCTGGGACGCTCCCCCTCCGCGGGCCCTGGACGCCATCCTTCCATAGGAGCTAGAGCCACCCCCTGCCGCCGTCACCACAATCCGCATTGGGCTCTGGGGGGCACCCCTCGCCGTGGCGCCGGACCCACAGGCACGACCGCGACCCCTCGCCATGATGTAAATGGCGTGCTGGAGGTGATGGCAAAAGGAGAGAACAGAAGATGTCGGTCGGGAGGCTAGGGCAGCTGGGCGCGAATGAGCAACGCTTCCTCACAACTCCCCCTCTTTATAGTGCCGGAGAAGAGGAGGGGGCTGGCTCTTCACGACCCGGGGCGAGCATGCACTGACACACAGCCAGTGCTAGCGACCACCTCTCTCAACCTGTGCCGGCCATCGCGCGTGACACGCGTCGCGCGAGATACAATTAAGAGGGGGAGATAGAGCAGAAGGGGCAGGATACCCAAATGACGCGGGACAACTCGGAGGCTGACCGCCCAATGCCAGGTGCACTGCTTAGGCGGCCGCACCTCTCCCCCAATAACGAGCCCCGTATGAAAATACGCGATGCAGGATGCGCCCCTTCGGGCAGACGCGACGCGGTTTTTCAGGCGTATCCTTTCGACGCCTTCTCGCCCCGCTTCCCCAGCAGTTCGCATTCAATGCATATTGCGGGAAGGGGCGGGAGGGATAATCAACGTAACCGCAGGTAATTGCGGTTGCGTGTATCTTTGCACTGTTTTTGGGCCTAGCCCAACAACGTCACGGACGCAAGTGTGGTCCAGGCCCGGGGGCTCCTGTCAGTGTACTAAAGTACGGCGGCCCTTAGTACCCTGACTTGTGCACCAGACGAGCACGGCCTCCGGACCGGCAGGACCCTGCCGGGTTGGATCTGGACGCCAAGCTCTTCGTACAAGGGCTCGAGCAAGCCGGCAAACCTTCCTTGCCGGGGGGCTCAGACGATAGCGCACCCGCCAAGGACTCCGCCCGCCAAGCCGTCGCTCCACGTCCCTATGCTGATTGTCTACATTGGCTAGGTGTCGAGCGGGCAGGCGGGTAGGTGAGGCTGGTCGGGGCACGTGGCCGCTTCCCAGGTTTACAGCAGAGCTTTAATGACAGCCGTCCTGCGGCGTGGCAAAGGAATAAGAGGTAGCTGGGCAAACGACAAAGCAGGAGAGGCAATCCTTGCCGGGAGATGTCGTCAGCGTGCCACCTCATAGTGCATTTAATGCATCTATCCTAATCCGCCAGAGTTAGGTATTTCCCAGTACCGCAATTGCCAGCAGTTTTGGCAGATAGATATACATTGTTTACTATGTGTAAAGACCATTTTAGCCACTATGGTAACCCCTTCTATTATAAAAGGAGGTCCATGGCTACCTTTAGAAGGGTCTACAGTCTTTTCATTTACACGCGTAGCAACGCTCCCGAAGCATCCTTGCTGGGCTGCGACGCTCCTGTAGTGTGAACTCGAATCAAACCACACCACACATGACGTAGGGTATTACGCTCCGGCGGCCCAAACCTGTCTAAACCCTTGAGCGTGCAGTATCTGGTGATGCTCTTTGCGCTAAAGGACCTCCCTTGCCAAACCATGAAAGGGGCTTTGCTGGCCCCATAGATCGTCGTACCCCGACATGCGCCTCTTTTTTTTATTGGCCGTGATCTTCCTCTCGGGCTATTGATTTTGTGATGCGTGAGATCTTTCTTCGGATCTCTATCTCTAGGCTGTGTCATATCTTATCCTCTTTTTCTTGGCTTGTTGATTCTGATAACTTCAAACAGATATAAATTGCTAAGATTTGATGTAAAGAGCCAGGGTGGGATTAATTAGAATCTGAAATTGTAGAATAGGTTTAAGGAAACTTTTCTCGTGCAATCTAAGGGAAGTGCAGGCAGGTGGTGAGATTGAATTTTTTTTACCGGCCCATAACAAAAGATCTGGCCCATTGACTTGCGAAGTTTCCAGAACGTATGAAACCAAACAAAAATTATGAGAAGGAGGTGGACGAACCAAAACAGACGAAATTACGATGATAAGAAGCAATAGCCCCTTTATTATTAGGTATAGATATAGATAGAGATATAAATATTGATAGATATAGATTTGAGACACCCAAAAAATAAATAACCTTACCGAAATTAGGCTCTACTCTCACTAACTATATGGACCCACATGTCATCCATCTTCCCACCAAAAATACCCTTTGTCCTGTCCGCCTCATTTGCTCGCTCACAACCACTGCCCGCCTCCGGTGTCTCGCCTGTGGCAGTGCACCGCCTATCTCGCCATCAGGGGCGGGGGTCATCTTCTAGCAGCGGCGAGCGTGCCGGCGAGTATCCCGTTCCACCCGGACCGCTCCATTATCGACCTGGTGCGTGCCCGTCCACACCTGCTTCACCGAGGTGAGCTAATGAACTGGAGCTGGCGTCGGGAGATATCTAAAACGGAGAGAGGGGGATGAGGAAAACCGAAAACATGAAGGTGGAGTAATTGGGTTCACATGAGTGGAGGTGATCGCAAACTTGCCCGAACGACGACGACAGGAGGTATGTGTGTCTACCTCTCATCTAGATGAGACTTAATGAAGTCACATCTAACTCCTACACCATTTGATTTTGATGAAGATTCATGTGGGTTTTTTATTTTATTTTTTGTTTGATTACTCAAATGATGTGTAGGGGTTAGATGAGACTTTGTTATTTCTCATCTAGATGAGATTTAGCAAATCCGAAAATATTTCGAGTGGGGGATCAAGAGCACGACGAGAGGAGAGCGTGGATGTGAGGAATCGTGGCTTAACCCACCATCGGAGGATACCAGGCATTTGAAGTCATCACCAGAGTTGAGGAAGATGGTGGTCGAGTTCACGTTTTTGACGTCAAGAGTGGCACTCATCGGTGTGATTTTCTTCGACTCATCGATTCAGTCCTCACGACAAAACAAATCACTCGGAGAAGCACCATGGAGTTGACGAACGCAGCTGGGTGGTCCGCCATAACGTCTCGAATGATACCGCGTAGTGTGCACCACCATGGACACCTGCTCGAGTTTTGGCCGTTTACTTTCTGGCTAGTTGCAATCGTACTGAAGTTCCGCCTGAAGATACATACTTACATGGATGGTTTGATGCCTTCATCGATTCCTCTACAAGCACGTTCTACTACATGAGCCTAGGTTGATCGGTCAGATCGATCTCTTCTGGACACACGCACGCGAGACACCGGACAGCAGATAGCGTGAGTCTGTCTGGGCTGATGCGGACATGAGTAGGATATGGATTGAATCAGCCGAGAGAGAGATTGGGGAAGAAGACGAAGATGACATGTGGACCCGCCTAGTCAATGAGAGTAGCCATGAACTCTGACAGGATCTTTCCTTTCCCGGTGTGCCAAACGGATATAGGGTTAAGCTTGATCGGGATCCGTGATTACAGGGTACAAATATCAATGATTGAAAGGTTGTAGTTCATTTCTGACGAGCCGTATGAATTCGAGGTTTAAAATAGACTTCATTCCTCACTCACTCAGCTAAAAGGGGGACAATGGGATGTCGACAGCAAAGACAAGGCATGGCGGCAGTGCAACACAAGAGAGACAGAGAAGGCCAGGGGCGCGCGGACCCGGGTGTCGTGAGGGCACGGCTAGCGCTCACCTGCACGGAGGACAACAACAAGGCATTGAGGCGGCACAACACAGAAGAGGCGGAGTAGCTTGGGGCGCGTGGATCTGAGGCGTCGTGGGGGTTCTGCTAGCGCCTACTGGCATGGAGAACGACGATGGTGTTCACGCGAACAACCATGACGTCGGTCCTGCAAAGAGAGGAAAAGGGCTGAGAGAGTAAGGAGTATATGGAGGGGAGGAGAGGTGACCGGCTCGCGGCGGCTTTGAGGACGGGCTTTCTGCTGGCTTCTACGTTGTGGTAGCGGCGGCAATGGGGTGTTGTTGGAGGTATCCCACAATTATCGTCATCAGTGAGCTGCACCTGCCCTAATTCTGTGCACCATCGATGACCTGCCCCACTATCGTCGTGCCCTCCCCTTCTCCTCCCCTCACCCTCTTCCCACAGCAAGTGGGGACGCCCCATGCAGTTTGTGTATTAAGTCCAACGATTTTGAGTGGGTGAAGATCACTCTATGCTACTGTAGGACAACATATTTTCTCTATGATTTTTTAGGGGTTAATGAATTGTTATTTTTTGTTAAAATTTCCTTGTCTCAACTTTTTGCCATGTTTCCAATTTGTTGCCCTGGCAAAATTTTCATGATCTTTAAGGGAAACATGTTATAGTTTTGTTAATTTTCCGATGTCGACAAAAAATGGCTTTCAGAGTTTCCGAGGTCATCTTTGGTATGCACATTGTGTTTCCCATGCACTAAAACCCTAGCTCGCCATATCGATCCTTGCAGACTTAAACGGTTGGAATTTTTTGCGTAAAGAATTACCAAAAAAAGACTCCAAAACTCCACACAAGCTTGGGGGATACTGATGGTACAATATACTCGGGATAGCCCATTGACTAGGAAGCCTGACACTGGGCTGACCTTAGGGCCAAGGGGGCCTGGTGACAGCTGATACGACTCCAACGTATCTATAATTTTTGATTGTTCCATGCTATTGTATTATCATTCTAGGATACTTTTTGAGTAATTATTTACCAATTTATATTATTTTTGAGCACTAAGCTATTGACCCAGTGCCAGTTCCTGTTTGTGTGTTTTTTGTTTCGCAGAAATTCCATATCAAACGAAGTCCAAATGCGATAAAAAATTACGGGGATTTTTTTTGGAATATATGTGAATTTTGGGAGTCGGAATCAACGCAAGACGATGCCCGAGGGCCCCACCACATATCAGGGGGCAGCCTTGGGGGGGGGCCCCTGATGGCTGTTGCTCAGCCCTTAGGTCGACTGAGGCTCTCCTTCCGCCGCAAGAAAGACATTCTCGCGATAAAAATCCCATACAAATTTCAGCCCGATCGCACTTACGGATCTCCGGATATTTAAGAAACAGTGAAGGGGTCAGAAACCAGTCGCGAAAATAGAAGAGAAACACACAGAGAGAGAGAGAGAGAGATCCAATCTCAGAGTGGCTCCTGCCCTCTGGGAGCCATGGCGGCCATGGACCGGAGGGGAAACTCTCCTCCCACCTAGGGAGGAGGCCAAGGGAGAAGAAGAAGGAGGGGGGCTCTCTCCCCCTCTCTCCCGGTGGCGCCGGAGCGCCGCCGGTGCATCCATCGTGACGGCGATCTATACCAACAACTTCGCCGCCGTCACCACCAACTCTCTCCCCCTCTATGCAGCGGTGTAAAACCTCTGTTCCCCGCTGTAATCTCTACTTGAACATGGTGCTTAATGCTATATATTATTATTCAATGATGTGTGGCTATCCTATGATGTTTGAGTAGATTTCTTTTGTCCTACGGGTTAATTGTGGTATGATGTTATTGATATGAGTTGTATGTTGATATGGTGCTGTCCTAAGGTGCCCTCCGTGAGGCGCACACATGAGGGAATCACGCTGAAGGGTTTGCAATATGTTCATGATTCACTTATAGTGGGTTGGTGAGTGAGTGAAACACAAACCCGAGTAAGGGGATTGTTTGCGTATGGGAGTAAAGATGACTTGATGTTTAATGCTATGGTTGGTTTTACCTTAATGATTTCTAGTAGTTGCGGATGCTTGCTAGAGGTCCAATCATAAGTGCACATGATCCAAGTAGAGAAAATGTGTTAGCGTATGCCTCTCCCTCATTGCTTATGACAAGTATCTATCATATTATATTCAATTGCCTATGGACAATCTTTCTCTTGCGTTACACAAAAAGCTTTTTACTAAAAAAATAAACTATTTAATATTTCTCTAAACAGCCCCTAACTTTTATTTACTTGTTCTTTATTACCTTGCAAAACTATCTCTACACCTACTAAGTACTTCTAGTTTTATTCCCGCAAAGTAGTTTCATACTTGTTCTAGGTAAAGTAAGCGTTAGCATGCATAGAGTTGTATCGGTGGTCGATAGAACTTGAGAGAATATTAATTCTACCTTTAGGTCCTCATTGGGTTCGACACTCTTACTTATCTAAAAAGTCTACAAACGATCCCCTACACTTGTGGGTTATCAAGACATTTTTCTAGCGCTGTTGCCGGGGATCAAAAGCGTAGTGGTTGATAGTCTCGTGTGTGCTTGTTTGCTTTATCACTAAGTAATTTTTATTTTCGGTTATTAGTTATTTTATTTTCTGTTATTAGTTGTTTTATAGCTTTAATTATGGATATGGAACACGAAACACCAAAAAAATTAGTGGTACTTTGCTACTCATGGAGATGGGGAACCTCCTAAAACCCTCGATGCTGGTTATGTGAAAAACATTAAGTACTACTTTGATATATAATCCTGAGAAATCCCCATTCAACTTGATAATGGGAGACACATTGGATCAACGTGAGTACTTTAGGGATTATCGCTTGTCTCAAAAAGGGTAACACTTATGGGATAAAATTAAAATGTTGCGTTGGTACGCTTGGAATTTATACTTGAGATGTGATTATACTTGTTGCTCTAAGATTAAGGGTCTACACCTTCCCTTTCAATGTGAATTTAATGATAATGAAACCTTGGCTTCTTATGCTAAGGGTATATATGATTACTATGATGTGGAACAAATAGAAGAATTTGTTGCTTTTAACGGTGCTTATGAAATTGAATCGTTCTTTGAAAAGTATGATAACTATGATGATGTTGTTTACAGACCCGAAAATTTTGCCATACTTAAATATTGCTATGAGAATTATGAATACAATGCTGATATTATTGAATTTATTGAGAGAATGTCTGCTGCCTTGGAAGAGACTAATATTTTGCAGGAATCTATGGAAGAAGAAATTGCTGAAACTGTGAGCTCATTAGATGAAAAAGATGAGGAGGAGAGCGAAGAACAAAAGGAGGAAGAGCGGATTAGCTAACCGTGCCTGCCTTCTAATGAGAGTAACTCTTCAACTCATACATTGTTTAATTTCCCTTCGCACATACCGAAGGATGAATGCTATGATGATTGCTATGATGACTTGGATTCATTTGAAATATCACTTTTTGATGAACTTGATGCTTGCCATGCTTGTGGCCATGATGCCAATATAAATTATACTTATGGAGATGAACTTGCTATAGTTTAAGCATGAAATTGTTGCTATTGTACCCACATATGATAGTCCTATTATCTTTTTGAATTCTCCCAACTACACTATATCGGAGAAGTTTGCACTTATTAAGGATTATATTGATGGGTTGCGTTTTACCACTACACATGATAATGTTGATGAATATAATATGCATGTTCTTGCTGCCCCTACTTGCAGTAATTATGAGAGAGGAACCAAATCTTCACCTCTCTATGTTTCCAATACGATAAAATTGCAAGAAACTACTTATGCTATGAATTTGCCTTTACTTTGTGTGAATGAATTGTTCTTGTATGACATGCCAATGCATAGGAAGAGAGTTAGACTTCGTTGTTACATGATATATATTACTTTGTGCTCACTACTAAATTAAAAATCATTGTTAATTAAAATTGGCTTTGATATACCTTGGGATCCGGGCGGATCAATTATTTGAGCACTATATGCCTAGCTTAATGGTTTTAAAGAAAGCGCTGCCAGGGAGACAACCCGGAAGTTTTAGAGAGTCATTTATTTATGTTGTGTGCTTTTAAAATAATTAAAAACAAAAAAATAAAGTGGGGAACTTAAAACCTTTTCAAAAAGAGAAGTGAAAGTGAGAAAGATGAGCACCGTTGAAGTGAGGGCTAGCCTTGAACTTTGTTCATGCCCATGGAAACTTTGTGAATCTTGATCATAGCAACTTTAAAAAAATTTATCCCCTTGTACAAATCCATTGTATTATAGAAATAATATGCCAAGAATTACCTTTAGGATGTTTCAATTGTTTGTTTGATATGTGCTGTGTAAAAACAGAAACTTTTGCTATAGTGTTTGAATTTTCATATTTTACTGGAACATGAAAAAATTCTGAAATTTTCACACAGTACTGCTATGCAAATTCTTTATTATGTCCTAATTCTTCAGAATTTGTGGAGTTACAGAAGTATGGTAACCAAACAGATCTTTACAGAGTGTCCTGTTTTTCACAGATTACTGTTATAGTTGCTTTGTGTGCTTATGTTTGACTTCTTGTTGAGCCCCAATGACTTGGGAGCCATAGAATTGTGATAGTATATAGTGGGTAATGTTAGATTATAATTATGCAATAATGTTATGGCATGACTTGATGAGATCTGATGATTATGTACTAACGTTTCTAATGAAAGTTGTGTTAAGTTTTGTGTGGATGAAGTGTTCGAAGATCGAGGAGGTATCGATATGAGAAGAATAAGGAGAGACAAGAGTTCAAGCTTGGGGATGCCCAAGGAACCCCAAGTAAATATTCAAGGATACTCAAGCGTCTAAGCTTGGGGATGCCCCGGAAGGCATCCCATCTTTCTTCTTCAACAACTATCGGTGTGTTTCGGTTTTTGTTTTGTTCACATGATATGCATAAATTCTTGGAGTGTCATGTGCCTTTTATTTTCCTTTTAGCAATGCACCATGCTGGTTTGGGAAAGTCCATGGTTAATTTATAGAATGCTCTTTGCACTTGACTTATATCTTTTGAGTATGGCTTTATAGAATGCTTCATGTGCTTCACTTATATTATTTGAAGTTGGATGCGTGTTTCTCTACATATAGGAAACCGTTATTTGTAGAGTGATCTTCTGGTTCACTTATATTTATTAGAGCATGTTAAGGTTTTTTTTAGAAAGAATTAAACTCTCATTCTTCACTTATATTTGTTTGAGAGTTAGTAAACAGTGACGGTAATTTGCATGGGTTATAAGACTAGTCCAAAAGTAATAGGTATTCAAGGAGTGATAATCAAAACCTTCATGTAGCACATTAAAGAGAAATTGTGGGTTAATGATATTGATGTGGTAATGCAAAAGACTGTGAGTGCATCATTGTTAATCCGTAGAAGTGTCGATATTAAGAGGTGTTAACTTCTTGCTTATCTAAATATTAAAAAGGCATGGTGAGGATGTGTGAGCATTTCTATTCCTCGTTAAAATCCTAGTGTTGTTTCGGGTCGGAGGCGCGCGATGGTTAACTCCTCCCAACCTCCTCCCTCGGGGCATGCGAGTAGTACTTTGATTTGTGATAAAACTAATAAAACTTTGCAATAAGTATATGAGTTCTTTATGACTAATGTGAAACCATGGACATACGCAATCTCACCTCCATATATTTGCTAGCCTCTTCGGTACCGTGCATTGCCCATTCTCACCTCGAGGATCGGTGCAACTTTCGCCGGTGCATCCAAACCCCGTGACATGATATGCTCTGTTGCACATAAGCCTCATTATATCTTCCTCAAAACAGCCACCATACCTACCTATCATGAATATTGCCATGCAACTTCCACCGTCACTTCATATGACTTGTATTTCCATTGTCATGTTGCTTTGCATGATCGTAAGATAGCTAGCATGATATTTATATGGCTTGTCTGTTTTTTGATATCTTTTGCTATGCTAGATCATTGCACATCCTGGTACACTGCCAGAGGCATTCATATAGAGTCATATCATCCCATCAGTTTTCCATATCGAGTTGTAAGTAAATAAAAGTGTGATGATCATCATTATTAGGGCATTGTCCCAATGAGGAAAGAATGATGGATACGATGATTCTCCCACAAGTCGAGATGAGACTTCGGACAAACAAAAGATGGGGGAGGCCAAATGAGCGCACCATCCATTAAAAAAAATCAAAAAACAAATCAAAAAAAATGAGAGAAAATGAGAGAAGGGACTTTGTTACTATCCTTTACCACACTTGTGCCTCAAAGTGGCACCTTGTTCTTCATATAGAGAGTCTCTTGTTTTGTCACTTCCATATGCTAGTGGGAATTTTTCATTATAGAACTTGGCTTGTATATTCCAATGACGGGCGTCCTCAAATGCCCGAGGTCTTCATGAGCAAGCAAGTTGGATGGACACCCACTTAGCTTCAGTTGAGCTTTCATACACTTATAGCTCTAGTGCATCCGTTGCATGGCAATCCCTACTCCTCGCGTTGATATCTATTGAAGGACATCTCCATGGCCCGTTGATACGCCGAGTTGATGCGAGACTTTCTTCTTCACTTTTACCCCTTTGAAACATACCACCACATTCTATCTACCTTTATGGTATGTCCATGGTTCACGCTCATGTATTGCGTGAAGAATAAAAAGTTGATGCATACTGAAAAAGTACGATCCAATTACGTGACTTGGACACTGTGGTGTTTAACATTTGTATTAATGTGGTGAAGATGGAGCCATGCCTTGCTAATATAATAAGATGAACAGGGGTAAACATTCTTTGAGGATCGTATACTTTGAAAGATTGATGATTTTGTTGCTTGTGCTTACCATGTAAATGTTTGTTAATTCATCTTTTATCATTGAGCATACATACAAAAGATTACATATTGGGTAGCATGTCACATCAAAAATTCTTTTATTATTATTCACCTAGTCTAGGACGAGCAGGAATTAAGCTTGGGGATGCTTGATACGTCTCCAACGTACCTATAATTTTTGATTGTTCCATGCTATTATATTATTATTCTAGGGTACTTTTTGAGTAATTATTTACCAATTTATATTATTTTTGAGCACTAACCTATTGACCCAGTGTCCAGTGCCAGTTCCTGTTTGTGTGTTTTTTGTTTCGCAGAAATTCCATATCAAACGAAGTCCAAATGCGATAAAAAATTACGGAGTTTTTTGGGAAAGATATTTTCGCGATGATGGCTGTTGGTCAGCCCTTAGGTCGATTGAGGCTCTCCTTCCGCCGCAAGAAAGATATTTTCGTGATAAAAATCCCCTCAAAATTTCAACCCGATCGCAGTTACGGATCTCCAGATATTTAAGAAACGGTGAAGGGGTCAGAAACCAGCCGCGAAAGCAGAAGAGAAACAGAGAGAGATAGATCCAATCTCGGAGGGGCTCCTCCCCTCCGGTAGCCATGGCGGCCATGGACCGGAGGGGAAACTCTCCTCCCACCTAGGGAGGAGGCCAAGGAAGAAGAAGAAGGAGGGGGCTCTCTCCCCCTCTCTCCCGGTGGCGCCGGAGCGCTGCCGAGGCATCCATCGTGACAGCGATCTACACCAACAACTTCACTGCCGTCACCACCAACTCTCTCCCCCTCAGCGGTGTAAAACCTCTCTTCCACGCTGTAATCTCTACTTGAACATGGTGCTTAATGCTATATATTATTATTCAATGATGTGTGGCTATCCTATGATGTCTGAGTAGATTTCTTTTGTCCTATGGGTTAATTGTGGTATGATGATATTGATATGAGTTGTATGTTGATATGGTGCTGTCCTAAGGTGCCCTCCGTGAGGCGCACATGTGAGGGAATCACGCTGAAGGGTTTGCAATATGTTCATGATTCGCTTATAGTGGGTTGGTGAGTGACTGAAACACAAACCCGAGTAAGGGGATTGTTTGCATATGGGAGTAAAGAGGACTTGATGTTTAATGCTATGGTTGGGTTTACCTTAATGATTTCTAGTAGTTGCGGATTCTTGCTAGAGGTCCAATCATAAGTGCACATGATCCAAGTAGAGAAAGTGTGTTAGCGTATGCCTCTCCCTCATTGCATATGACAAGTATATATCATATTATATTCAATTGCCTATGGACAATCTTTCTCTTGCGTTATACAAAAAGCTTTTTACTAAACAATTAACCTATTTAATATTTCTCTAAACAGCCCCTAACATTTATTGTTCTTTATTACCTTGCAAAACTATCTCTACACCTACTAAGTACTTCTAGTTTTATTCCCGCAAAGTAGTTTCATACTTGTTTTAGGTAAAGTAAGCATTAGCATCCGTAGAGTTGTATCGGTGGTCGATTGAACTCGAGAGAATATTAATTCTACCTTTAGCTCCTCGTTGGGTTCGACACTCTTACTTATCGAAAAAGGCTACAAACGACCCCCTACACTTGTGGGTTATCAACAACCTTGTCTTAGCAATGAGTCCAGGGCCCTGGCTTAAATATGATGCATGATCTTGGCGTGCAAGCCAAGATGCCCTCGTCACTAGGTCAGTTAGGATGTCTATAAAACCCTAGCTCCCACCCCCTTTATAAGGCGAGGCTAGCGGTAGCTCGAGGGACCTATTCCATTATACACAGATATCGATAGTATTCACCATCGTCCACTTGTAATGCCATTGCACGAGGTGCTTGAGGGAGTTCGGGACTACGGGGTCCTCGGGCCGCCGGTCTATCTCTCAAAGACCGGATTGTTGGGCCGCTCTATGGTCCTTATCGGAAGGCCGAGCTATGATACAACTCCATGTTCAAGAAGGAAATCTCCGATGCCTTGGTGTGCCCTCCAAGTCAAGATAGAAGATTCGGCATATTTGTCCCCAGATGGTAACCGACCATGTGTAACCCTAGGTACCCTTGGTGCCTATATAAACCAGAGGGTTTTAGTTCATACAGGACATAACCAACATCATACTCATCTAGGGTCTAGTTCATCTGATCTCGTGGTAGATCGACTCTGTAATAATCATACACACATCAATACAATCAAGCAGGACGTAGGGTTTTACCTCCTCGAGAGGGCCCGAACCTAGGTAAACACTGTCCCTCTTTCATCCTGTTCCCTATCAATCCATGATCCACAGCTCGGGACCCCCTACCCGAGATCTGCCGGTTTTGACACTGACATTGGTGCTTTCATTGAGAGTTCCGCTATGAGATCAACAGAAGGGTTGATGGCTCGCCTAATCATCAGCAGTGACGTCAGCAATAGGGACGATTTCGTCCCTGGATAGATCTTCGCGTTTTGCAGCATCGTGTTGCACGCCGATCCGACCGTCCACCTTGGCCAGGTCAGAAGTCTCATCCCCGACCAGGAGATCAGGTTCAGGAACCTAGGGTTCGTCGCCAACTCCCGGGGAGATCTTGTTCTAACTAAGCTTTCAGCTCCCCTTGAGGGGCACGCAAGCCCTGACGCCTTAACATCGGGGGCAGTGAACCCCGCCACCGGGGTGACGACCACCACAGATCCGGCGTTAAAGTGCGATCTGATCCACACGCCCGGTTCAGCTTCGGCCGAACACAATTCAGGCGCGGCTTTAAACGCCCCCGGAACAACGGTACTACGTATTGACCCCATGTACTCCCAGAGTATGGACTCCGTAGATATCTCATCGATAAATAAAGTACTCGGGTGGATCCAAGCCATGGGAATAACTGATGGACAACCCTCGGTCTACGATCAGATCGGGCTTAAACCTGACGACAAGGAGATTTACGTCCCACCCATCACACCCCTGGTCGCTACCATTGAGGACTTGGCCGGAGGTTCACCCTCCCAACCACCGGAGCCAATAGTGGCCTATGTTCGGATTTCCGACCATCAGGATCGTTCCTCCAGTCTGAAATCCAGACAATGCCCCGGAAGGAGCTCAGGACCGAACCCCGATCCAGCACACGACCTAGAGTCCATGCAACGGTGCCCGGTCGACGATCCGAACCCCGAACCCGGCGCGCCAGATTACGCGATGGAGCGAAACGCCGCCACCAAAGCTTCGGATCATATTGGGATAAAAAGTTTCCTCCCACCCACCCGCCACGTCGAGTATTCTCCAGTAAATTCGGGAAAGCTCGACATATGGGATATGTTGTACGTAAAAAAACTTCTAGGGGAAATGTTCCAGCACTTCTGGGCCAGATTCCTCCTTGCCAAAAACAGGACAGCGGACTACAGCGACCAGGAAATTATAGCAACCTTCCGGCATAACTGCCGTGATGAAGGATTCCTAAACGCTCTTACCCGTCGCCACGTTCAAAACTTCACCGAGCTATTGGAACTGTCATGCAAGTACTGCATCATGGAAAGCACATGGCAGACTCAACAGATGCGCATGGAGTCAATCCATCCCGGAGAACCCGAAAGAGCTTGGCGAAAACACCCCCCCCCCCGACGATCGGTCGAACTCGAGCCCCTCGAGAAAAAGAATAAACCCCTCGGTGGATCGAGAACTGTCCTTGACAAACTATTGGACAAACCATGTCCCATACACTCCGTCCTGCTAAACACAAACCTGACTCACAGCTTTCGAGCTTGCTGGGTCGTTAGGCAGCTCGCAAAGAGCGAAGAGGCTATCCTTGGGGTCTCACCCTCAAGCAGACGTTCAACAACACCACCGGATCCCAACGCCGAGATCCTTACGATCTACGAGACGTTCTCCTCAAATAACCAGAGGAAGAGAGATCTTCAAGAACTCGATCACATACACCAGGTGGCAGCGACGAACTCTTGGACGAACACACCGATCACCTTCGGCGAAGCAGACCAGCCGAGAACACTCCCCATCCGAACACCTTCCACTCTGGTCCTTGACCCCATAGCTTCAGACTCCACAAGGTGCTAATGGACGGCGGTAGCGGTTTAAACCTCATTTATTAGGATACCCTGGACAAAATGTAATTTGGCAAATCCCGCATCGAACAAAGCCACACCAGTTTTCAAGGCATCATCCCCGAAAAAGAGGCATGTTGCACTGAACAAATTACTCTTGATGTGGTATTCGGCACCCCTGAGAACTACAGATCCGAAGAACTTCTCTTCCATGTTGTGCCCTTTCACAGCGGTTATCATGCCATATTAGGGCGCGATGCTTTCACAAGATTTCAAGCCATACCACATTATGGGTACATGAAGCTCAAGATGCCAGGTCCCAATGGCATAATCACAATTATAAGTGACTCGGCTAGAGCCCTCCGGGCCGAAAACAAAATAGCATCGCTTGCCCTCGAGGCACCGTCCGAGACCCTCGCGGCCGAAGAGCTAACCACACTCCACTCCATGGTGGACAGGGATGATGTAATCCTCAATAAGAGGCCTAAATCCTCATCCTTCAAACCAGCAGATGAAATTGTCAAATTTCAGGTGCATCCAACGGACCCCAACAAGACAACGTCCATTGGAGCTCAACTGGACCCCGCGGTTGACGAAGCGCTACACGCCTTCTTGCGTGAAAACTGGGATATATTTACCTAGCACCCCTCAGATATGCCGGGAGTCCCACGAAGACTAGCGGAGCACAACCTGAACATCATCGCAGGCTTCAAGCCAGTGAAACAGGCGTTACACTAATTTTCTGAACCCAAGCGTCAAGCCATGGGTGAAGAACTAGCGAAACTACTCGAAGCCGGATTCATCCGAGAAATCAAATATCCTGAATGGTTGGCAAATCTGGTCATGGTGCCACAAAAGGATAAATCCTGGCGGCAGTGTGTCGACTTCAAAGACCTAAATAAAGCCTGCCCCAAGGATCCCTTTCCCTTACCTCGCATATACCAGATCATCGACGCCACTACCGGACATGATTCACTCTGTTTCCTCGATGCATACTCTAGATACCATCAAATCAAAATGAAGGAGTCTGACCATGCTGCAACCGCCCTCATCACCCCCTACGGGCCATTCTGCTTCAACACAATGCCCTTTGGGTTAAAGAACGCAGGCGCCACATACCAGCGCATGATTCAAACATGCCTTGAAAATCAAATCAGCAAGACGGTCGAGGCTTACGTGGAAAATGTGGTCATCAAGACCAAACACGTCAGTCAGCTGGTGGACGACCTCCAACAAACCTTTGATAATATGCGAACTTACGATATACGGCTCAATCCAGAAAATGTTTCTTCAGAGTCCCCACAGGTAAACTGCTCAAATTCATTGTCTCCCATAGAGGAATAGAGGCCAATCCGGCTAAAATTCGAGCCCTATCCCAACTAGCGATCCCTACAGAGCTAAAACACGTTCAAAAGCTGGTGGGCTGTGTAGCGGCTTTAAGCCGCTTTATCTCCTGCCTAAATGAAAAGGCACTGCCGCTCTATAGACTGCTCAAACGGACCAAAAACTTCGAATGGACCGACGAAGCAATGACCGCATTGGAAGAAATTAAAGCGTTCTTGGCCAGCAACCCTATACTACCAGCGCTAGGCGTCGGCGAACCAATGCTGCTATACATCTCAGCAACAAATCAAGTGGTTAGCACGGTTCTCGTAGTCGAACGAGAGGCAGAAAGCCACAAGCTCTGGGTGTAGAAACCAGTCTATTACGTGTCAGAAGTGCTCACCCCGTGCAAATCTTGGTATCCGCATTACTAGAAGATAGCTTATATAGTTTTCATGGCATCCCAAAAACTCCAGCACTACTTTCAAGAGTGTTCGGTCACAGTGGCATCTAAAGTACCACTGAATGATATAATCAACAACAGGGACGACACCAGCCGCATAGCCAAATGGGCCATTGAGCTCCTCCCCTTTGAAATCACGTACAAACCGCGTCGAGCTATTAAATCTCAGGTGTTGGCCAATTTTCTTGCCGAATGGACGGAGGCCGAGCTCCCCAGGGAATACAGTACATACTCCCATTGGACGATGTACTTCGACGGATCCAAGACGCTCGCCGGACTGGGGCTGGAGTCATACTTACATCCCCCACCGGTGACACCATCCGATACGTATTACAGATCATGTACACGGATTCCAATAATGTGGCCGAATAGGAGGCTCTGTTGCACGGACTTCGGATGGCAACATCAATGGGAGTACAACGGCTCGAGGTACAGGGAGACTCTAACCTCGCCATCTCTCAGATCAACGGCGAATTTGACGCCAAAAACCCAAAGATGACAGCTTATAGAAACGCTGTCCTCCAAATTTCCACACGGTCCGAAGGACTGGAATTCCACCACGTCTCCAGAGACAGCAATCAAGCTGCGATGTCCTTGCCCGCATGGGCGCCAAGAGTGACCCCGTCCCGAAGAACACCTTTTTGGAGCGGCTCTTCAAGCCCTCCATGGTATGGCAGGACGAGGACAAGGACGTTGGAGCCAATGTCCCGGAGCAGATAGACCCTCCTGTCATCGAACCAGACGAACAAATCATCGGTAGCTTGGCACCTGAAGAAATGCCTTTGGCATATGAAGTCATGACGGTAATCGCACTATGGATCGAGCCCTTCCTCGCCAACCTTCTTTGTCAAGAACTCTCCGATGACCAGACCGAGGCAAGACGCATAACTTGGCGATCCAAGGCCTATAAGGTTCATGAGGGGGAACTATACAAGAAAAGCACCACCGGAGTGCTCCAACGGTGCATATCCGAAGAAGAAGGAAAGCAGTTCTTGGCCGAGATTCATGCAGGCATGGGTGACCACCACGCAGCAGCTCGGGCCCTGGTAAGCAAGGCCTTTCGAGCCAGATTCTTTTGGCCCATTGCTCGCGCAGACGCCCAAACGCTTGTCCAACATTGTGCTGGTTGTCAGCTCTTTGCAAATCAAAGCCACATGCCCCCAACGGCTCTTCGGACGATACCGATCACCTGGCCCTTCACGGTCTGGGGGCTAGACATGGTCGGACCACTTAAAGGGGGGACCAAAAAGAAGAAATATCTACTGGTCATGGTCGACAACACTAAGTGGATTGAAGCAAAACCAGTAACTTCAGCTAAGTCCGGGCCATTCATCGACTTTATATCCTGCGTTGTGCACCGTTATGGTGTTCCCCAGAGTATAATAACGGATAATTGATCCAATTTCATGGCCCAGGAAGTAAAGGACTGGTGCGCCAACATAGGCATCAAGCTTGATTACGCCTCGGTATATCACCCACAGACCAATGTACAAGTCGAACGGGCTAATGTCCTTATTATGAGTGGTATCAAACCACGACTGGTCCGTTCATTAAAAGAATCTGACTACCACTGGGTGGAGGAGCTCGACTCCGTACCATGGGGCCTGCGCACCACCCCGAACCAATCAACGGGATACATGCCATTCTTTATGGTGTACGGGGCAGAAGCAGTCCTCCCCTGTGACCTTATCCATGACGCGCCTAGAGTGCGCATGTACGAAGAAAAGGAGGCCGAGCTGGATCGGCAGGACGACCTAGACGCCCTAGAAGAAAAGCGCGATATAGCCCGGGCCCGCTCTACCTTTTATCAATAGCAGGCTTGGCGCTACCAGAGTAGGGAAGTTCGAGCGTAGGCATACAACGCGGGCGAGCTTGTTTTACGCCTCCCAAAAAAGAAGAAGAATAAACTCTCACTCAAGTGGGAGGGTCCTTTCATAATCGACGAAGTACTCGCAGGAGGAGCATACCGCCTCCGCAACCCATGAGACAATCGTCTCGAACCGAACCAATGGAACGCAGCTCGTCTTCTATGCTTCTACGGCTAGACTGGTGTCGTCACCCTCACTAAGTCTTTTCCTTTACTTTCTTTTTTATTTTCACCTTTTCTTCGGATTGACTAGTACTTCCCAGGCCATGTTCGGCTAAACCGAGCTATGTTTTCCTTGGCATACATCTTCAAATGTACCACCCGGTTACACCTTGGGGGCTTCTTAACGAAGATGATCAATAAATTTTCGTGCACCTATTCGTCTGTGTCGTGTGTGCCCCCTTCCAGTATCGTGTTTGAGCCACTATATGCACCAAATTTGACTTAAGATTTGGCCAAGATGGGTTGCCTTGCTCCTATGCTTACCCTCTATGTTCCCGATTGTTTGGCTAGGGGGTAAAGGGAGCAACTCTGCGATTGTTATGACCGGGTCACCCAGGTACGTACCTCAGACGGGTGAAGCCAAAAGCTAGCGTTCTTAAGAAGACAATTGGTCGGCCACGAAGGAAGTGAAAATAGTTGGTGATCATCACCAAAACCTGGGGTTATTTTCCCGAAGTAACCATCACCCGCATACCACGGGTATCCGGTTATAATGTCTACGGTTAACCTGGCAACCCGAAGAAAGGAACCCCTCGAGGCACTATTTTCTTCGGAAGATGTTTCTTACGTTAAATAGTAATATAACATAACTCCTCGTACGCGTTCTGTCTGTTCACACCAAATGGCCGGATTGCCTGGTTCCCCGAAGTAATTTTCTAAGTCACATAGTACAGAACACTCCTCGACCACTGGTAGGGGAGATAGAAGCCGATGGATGGTTAAAGACAACGTTTACAGCACGAATGGAGCATGTTTGATGTAAAGTACATAGCTACATAGAATCAAACACCTGGCTGCTGGTCAAGATCATCTATTATGTCCTTAAGCATGCAGTTTTTTTGCGAGATACAAGCGGCAGGCATCACTTGGTCATACACCAAATGAAGCGGCACCTCTCGACCATCCAGCCCTACTGGTCCGACTCGGGCCAGATGCTCGGGGTCAAGTTTGGTAAAACGGGTCTTCACCATCGCCCATGCTTCCCGCGCTCCTTCTCGGCTGGCCGATGTCTTCCATAGCTCGAAGCGCCACCGTGCCCCTTTAAATCGATCAGCCAGCTCGGCCATCCCTTCCAGAGGCGTCTCGGTCGGCCATAGTGCCTTCATCATGCTCTTCATAGCTTGCCAGGCTCGTTCATGTACGACGGACATCTCCTTTAGCAGGTCCCCTCTGAATGAGCTGACCTCCTCGGGGCACCCGGATAGGAGACCTAACATGAAACGCGGCGTGTCTTTTACATTGGAGTAATACGTACACCTCAATGGAATTGCAAAATTAAATTTCACTCACTAAACATGCCGCCTTTCAACTTTTGATTCTCCTCATGAGCCTGGGCCAGTTGAGTTTTTAACTTCTCAATTTCTTTGGCCCGTCTCTGGTTTTCTGTTTTGTGCTTGTTCATTTCCTCAATACTCCGGGTCAGTACCCGGTGGCCAGCTTCATGATGCGATTCGGCGTACCTTTGAGATTCTCAAGCCGCATCCAGATCTCTATGTAGTTCGCTAATAGACAAGCAAACTCCCCAAGACAAGACCCTCGCGGGGGTCCCAGCCTCGCGAGGCGAACGACGCCAAGACCTCCAGGGGAGTGACCTCCCCAGGCTGCCTCCCGAGGAGCGGAGATTCCTATGTAGGCACCCGGCCTCAGGAGGCTGCGATGACGTGAGCCATGATGACCAAGGCCAGGCGGGCGCCAGCGGGCGCAGAGGGGACAGTTTCCTCTTTTGTGCTAAGGAGTCAAGGACGTACGCGCGGGTTCCCGAGGGATCCCCCAAAGGTTTCCGTTCCGGTGCAACAAGACCAAGACCACGAGCCCGGCAGGACGGATGTCATCGCCGAGCCCACCTCTGCGTCACGCCCAGAAGCTTTGCAGGCGAAGACCACCTTTAGTCAGGATAAGATGTACTTCTTGTCCCCTTTCAAAATTGGCCGTTGTGGGATCCCTTCCCGCCTGTGCGATAAGGGAAGAGGACCAAAGCCACTATACATAGGGACTAGCCTCCACCGTAGAGGGGGAGATCGATCCATCCTCTCCCCTGAGCCCTCGCGAGGTCGTTCCACCACTGTACTAGTTCATCTCCCAAATCTCCTCGTGAGGCCAATCCACCAAAAGCAGGTGTAGGGTTTTACACCGCAAGGTGGCCCGAACCTGGGTAAATCATTGTGTCCATCTTCTTGTTCACTCGCACGTATTTGACAAGGCTTGGCTGTGGGGTGACTAGCTTGAGGCTAGAGCTGGTTGAGATCTTCGCACATGCCCCAGAGTTTGAACCTTCTTGGGTCTGCGGAGTCCCGATTTCTGACATTTGGCACGCCAGGTAGGGGGGTGTCGGAATCCTCCCTCCAGTTCCGCTTCGTCTCCGCTTCGTCGCTCCCATGGCCGACGCTCGCCGAGTCCGCGCCAAGCGCCGGGCTGCCCGCGTCGCCCAGACGGCGCCCGTGGGCCGCGGTGTCCCGCGCCGCTCCGCCTCTCCTGCAGCTAATGCTGCCACCGACCCGGCCGCTCACGAGCAGTAGGACTCGTCGCAGCCACCCGCCGCGCGGTGCGATGTCCGCACCACTACTCCGTCCCTCGTTCCCGCCACGGTGTCGTCCTCCCGCGCTCGCTATGGGCCGGCGAATGCGCATGCCGCACTGTTCATGACGCGTGAGCTGCTGCGTTACCGCCCTGCCCACGATCGCTACGACGACTGGCTTGGTCGCATCGCTGAGCTCGTTAGCATCGCCGGCGAGACCCCGACGCCCTCCCACTCGCTCTGTCCCGTCGCCTGCCCAGGCGGGCAACGTGGCTCACGGCGCACCTCCCCCTCCTTCTCTGCACGACGCCGACCCCAAACCCAGACGCGAAGCGCGCTCGCGCGACCGGCCGCATGAGGCGCCGGTGCAGGCATGGGATGAAGCAAGCTGTCAGGTGGTACCGCGTCCACGAGGTGACGCACGTGCGCTCCCTGCACCGCTGCTCCGGCATCAGGACCGTGCTCCGTCGGAGGCTGCGGTGCACGAACGCCAAGACCCTCATCGACGGTGGCGTTGGGCTCAATGTCCTCTCCGTCGAGATGTTCGAGATGCTTCAGGTGCCCTATGATCAGATCATGCCGACCAAGCCCTTCTCAGGAGTGACCGATGGCTCCACCACTCCCCTAGGGCTGGTGCACCTCCTAGTCACCTTCGGCAAGCGCGATAACTACCACACCGAGCTCATCGACTTCGACGTCGCCCACATCCACCTCCCGTACAACGCCATCCTCGGGTACCCCGCCCTCGCCAAGTTCATGGCGGCAACCCACCATGGCTACAACATCCTAGAGATGCCAGGGAACGGCGGTGTCATCACGGTCGCCTGTGATGAGAAGGATGCAGTCTGCTCCCTCGAACGCACTTACTAGGCTACGGCGACTGAAAATTCTGACGACGAGGACGGCATCCTGCCTCCTGAGGACACACCCAAGAAGAAGAAGCAGCTCCTCCCCAAGAGCCGCCAAGGGACAGAGATTCCCAAGGACGGCGCCTCAGGCCCCGCGTCCATTGCTGGGGCGCCTCTCCTTCCCACATAGGAAGGCACGCCCAGCGCTTCCCTTAGGACGGGCTCGAGGACTTCCATCCGGGGAGCTTCCGACATGACCGGTGCGATGAGGGAGGTGCTCGTGCACCACTTGGAGGCGTGTTTCGACACGAGCCCCCATAAGCAAGGAGCATGGCGTGAGGCACCAGGTTCACGAGAGTTCATCACCAACGCGATCGAGGAGCTTCAGGAGGCGTGTGCCATGCGCAGCGAATGTTGCCCCCCATCACCCAGTGCAGCTGCCGCTCCCGACGTGGGCGGCAGGCTGCGCGTCTGCGTCAACATCCCAGGCCTCAACAGGGTCACATCATAGGGCCTCTTCTGGCCATCGCGTGTCGGCCGCAGTGGGGGCTACCCCTGCAACTACGTACGCATGCCCTTTGGCCTCGTGAGCATGGGCGCTACGTACCAGCGCCTCGCGCAGGCCGTGCACGCATCTCATGAGGCCCGGCATCGTGCGGTCCTTCAGGAGTCCCCGGACCCTCGCGATCCCCCTGAGACTCGCGGGCCCCTCGAGCCTCCGGAGCCCTCAGGCTCATGAGGATCAAGCTTCAACAACTACCCCAATGCTTCAGCAGCATCATTACAAGGCGACCTTTGGTTTGTTCATTTGAGGGCGCCCCTTGGGCTGCATCATCCTGAAGCTGTTAGGGCCCGCCCCTGCAGCTGTATTGTTTTGCGCATGTATCAGAACTGGTTCTGCATTTGATGAGTTTTTTAAGTATTCCAAACTACATGCCCGGTGCTTCGTCTCCATGAATGTCGTGCGCCCTAACAACCCCGCCCTTGACCGCCTCATGATTAAGGGCTGGCATGGCGTGTGTGCTCGAGTCCATCCCTACAGCAATGATAAATCCGAGCGACCGAGCTCTGTCTCGCGGGCCAGTCCCGTGCACGTCCTTGGTGCTTTGTCCTCGCATGAGCTAATCGAGAGTGGGTGAGTCAGGGCGCGCGGCCCGGTTCGTATAACCGCAGTTCGGCACTTCGCCGTCGCGGGAGCCACGCATCGGATGTTTTCTCCTCAGGTTTGTCGCATGAGAAGACTGGGCACGACGTCTGTGCTTGGGTCCATCCCTGCAGCGTCGATAAACCCAACGACTGAACTCTGTCTGGCGGGCCGGCCCCGTTCACGTCACCTCCTGGTGTCCTTGGTGTTTGGCCTTCTCATGCGATGGCCTCTAGAGATTCATTCGGCGCAGGTTGTCCATCACGCAGGTTTTTTAAGTGCGCCCCGTGCCAGAAGACTCAGGCGCAACCCGCCTTGAGGTACGGCCTCGTGAGTCCTGCGCGGGCTCACGGGTGTGTAGGATCGAAAGTATGTCTAGAGGGGGGGGGTGATTAGACTACTTGAGCAAATAAAAATTCTACTTTTTCCCAATTTTAAGTATTGGCAGATGCTACTTCTTGAGCTTGCGTTGGTTTTCCCTTGAAGAGGAAAGGGTGATGCAGCAAAAGTAGATAAGTATTTCCCTCAGTTGTTGAGAACCAAGGTATCAATCCAGTAGGAGATACAAGCAAGGCCCCAATCTTTGCACATACACAAACAATCAAACACTTGCACCCAACGCTATAAAGGGGTTGTCAATCCCTTCACGGTTACTTGCAAGGATGAGATCTGATAGAGATAGATATAAAAGATTGCTAAAAGTAAAACTAAAATAAAAGTAAAAAGATTGCAGCAAAGTATTTTTGGTATTTTTGGTTTATAGATTTGAAAATATAATATGGAAAATAGACCCGGGGGCCATAGGTTTCACTAGAGGCTTCTCTCTTGAAGGAAAATAATACGGTGGGTGAACAAATTACTGTCGAGCAATTGATAGAAAAGCGCATAGTTCTGACGATATCCAAGGCAATGATTATGCATATAGGCATCACGTCCGTGTCAAGTAGACCGAAACGATTCTGGATCTACTACTATTACTCCACACATCGACCGACTCCTGCCTGCATCTAGAGTATTAAGTTCATGAAGAACAGAGTAACGCATTAAGTAAGATGACGTGATGTAGAGGGATAAATTCAAGCAATATGATGAAAACCCCATCTTTTTATCCTTGATGGCAACAATACAAATACGTGCCTCGCTACCCCTACTTTGTCACTGGGTGAGGACACCGCAAGATTGAACCCAAAACTAAGCACTTCTCCCATTGCAAGAATTACCAATCTAGTTGGCCAAACCAAACCAATAACTCGAAGAGACTTACAAAGATATGAAATCATGCATATAAGAATTCAGAGAAGATTCAAATAATATTCATAGATAATCTGATCATAAACCCACAATTCATCGGATCTCGACAAACACACCGCAAAAGAGTATTACATCGGATAGATCTCCATGAAGATCATGAAGAACATGGTATTGAAGAACATAGAGAGAGAAGAAGCCATCTAGCTACTAGTTATGGACCCGAAGGTCTGAGGTGAACTACTCACGCATCATCGGAGGGGCAATGGAGTTGATGTAGATGCCCTCCGTGATCGAATCCCCCTCCGGCAGATTACCGGAAAAGGCTCCAAGATGGGATCTCACGGGAACAGAGGCTTCCGGCGGCGGAAAAGTATTATCGTGGCTCTTTTTGGTATTGGGGGAATATTTGGAAATTTATAGGCTTAAGATTAGGGTTGGAGGGCATGCAGGGGGGCCACAAGCCAGGGGGCGCCCCCCCAGGGCGCGCCCTGCAGGCTTGTCACCTCCCGGCAGGTCTCCTGCCTTCCTCTCCAAGTCTGGTAGGTTTCTTCTGGTCCAAGAAAAATCATCGCGAAGATTTTATTCCGTTTGGACTCCGTTTGATATTCCTTATCTGCAATACTCAAAAACAAGGAAAAAACAGAAACTGGCACTGGGCTCTAGGTTAATAGGTTAGTCCCAAAAATAATATAAAATAGCATATTAATGCATATAAAACATCCAAAACAGATAATACAATAGCATGGAACAATCAAAAATTATAGATACGTTGGAGACGTATCAAGCATCCCCAAGCTTAATTCCTGCTCGTCCTCGAGTAGGTAAATGATAAAAAGAGAATTTTTGATGTGGAATGCTACCTAACATATTTATCCATGTAATATTCTTTATTGTGGCATGAATGTTCAGATCCATAAGATTCAAGACAAAAGCTTAATATTGACATAAAAACAATAATACTTCAAGCATACTAACAAGGCAATTGTGTCCTTCTAATATAACATGGCCAAAGAAAGTTATCCCTACAAAATCATATGGTCTGGCTATGCTTCATCTTCCCCACACAAAGTATTTAAATCATGCACAACCGCGATGACAAGTCAAGCAATTGTTTCACACCTTTTATGTTCTCAAACCTTTTCAACTTTCACGCAATACATGAGCGTGAGCCATGGATATAGCACTATAGGAGGAATAGAATATGGAGGTTGTGAGGAAAAAGGAGAAGATAGTCTCACATCAACTAGGCGTATCAACGGGCTATGGAGATGCCCATCAATAGATATCAATGAGAGTGAGTAGGGATTGCCATGCAACAGATGCACCAGAGCTATAAGTGTATGAAAGCTCAAAAAGAAACTAAGTGGGTGTGCATCCAACTCGCTTGCTCACGAAGACCTAGGGCAATTTGAGGAAGCTCATCATTGGAATATACAAGCCAAGTTATATAATGAAAAATTCCCACTGGTATATGAATATGACAATATAGGAGACTCTCTATCATGAAGATCATGGTGCTACTTTGAAGCACAAGTGTGGAAAAAGGAATAATAGCATTGCCCCTTCTCTCTTTTCTCTCAATTTTTTGTTTTTTTTGGTGGGCTTCTTTGGCCTCTTTTTTTATTTGGGCTTCTTTGGCCTCTTTTATTTTTTTGTAAAGTCCGGAGACTCATCCCAACTTGTGAGGGAATCATAGTTTCCATCATCCTTTCCTCACATGGGACAATGCTCTAATAATGATGATCATCACACTTTTATTTACTTACAACTCAAGAATTACAACTCGATACTAGAACAAAATATGACTATCTGAATGCCTCCGGCGGTGTACCGGGATGTGCAATGATCTAGCGTAGCAATGACATCAAAAAACGGAAAAGCCATGAAAACATCATGCTAGCTATCTTACGATCATGCAAAGCAATATGACAATGATGGTGCGTGTCATAATAAACGGAACGGTGGAAGTTGCATGGCAATATATCTCGGAATGGCTATGGAAATGCCATGATAGGTAGGTATGGTGGCTGTTTTGAGGAAGGATATATGGTGGGTGTAATGCACCGGCGAAAGTTGTGCGGTACTAGAGAGGCTAGCAATGGTGGAAGGGTGAGAGTGCGTATAATCCATGGACTCAACATTAGTCATAAAGAACTCACATACTTATTGCAAATATTTATTAGTCATCGAAACAAGGTACTACATGCATGCTCCTAGGGGAAGGGTTGGTAGGAGTTAACCATCGCGCGATCCCGACCTCCGCACAAAGGATGACAATCAATAAATAAATCATGCTCCGACTTCATCACATAACGGTTCACCATACGTGCATGCTACGGGAATCACAAACTTTAACACAAGTATTTCTACCAATCCACAATTACTCACTAGCATGACTCTAGTATCACCATCTTTATATCGCAAAACTATTGCAAGGAATCAAACATATCATATTCAGTGATCTACAAGTTTTATGTAGGATTTTATGACTAACCATGTGAATGACCAATTCCTGTTGACTCTCTAAATAGATATAAGTGAAGCATGAGAGTTTAATTCTTTCTACAAAAGATATGCCCACGCTCTAACAAATATAAGTGAAGCAAAAGAGCATTCTACAAATGGCGGTTTTCTATGTGTAGAGAAACATGCAATCCAAACTTCAAATGATATAAGTGAAGCACATGAAGCATTCTATAAAGCCATACTCAAAAGATATAAGTGAGGTGCAAACAACACAAAGAAAACAGAATCTGTCAAAAACAGAACAGTCTGTAGCAATCTGTAAACTTCGAAAACTTCTGTAACTCCAAAAATTCGGAAAAATTAGGACAATCTGGGAAATTTGTATATCAATCTTGTGTAAAAAATTCAGACTCATTCGACGCTCTGGTGAATTTATAAAATTCCTGGACTGAGCGCAAAAGTTTCTGTTTTTCAGCAGAATCAAATCAACAATCACCGTAGACCATCCCAAAGGTCTTACTTGGCTCAAACACTAATTAAAACACTAAAACACAATTACTACAGAGGTAATAATGTGTAAAGCACTCAAAAACAGAAACAAAAACAGAAATAAAATTGGGTTGCCTCCCAACAAGCGCTATTGTTTAACGCCCCTAGCTAGGCATAACACAATAGATCTAGGTATTGTCATCTTTGGTATGCAATTCACAAGTAGCTCTCATAATAGATTCATAAGGTAATTTTATTTTCTTTCTAGGAAAGTGTTCCATGCCTTTCCTTAACGGAAATTGGAATCTAATTTTTCCTTCTTTCATATCGATAATTGCACCAATCGTTCTAAGGAAAGGTCTACCAAGAATAATAGGACATGTAGGATTGCAATCTATATCAAGAACAATGAAATCTACGGGCACATATTTCCTATTTGCAACAATAAGAACATCATTAATCCTTCCCATAGGTTTCTTAATAGTGGAATCCGCTAGATGCAAATTTAAAGAGCAATCATCAAGTTCATGGAAACCTAGCACATCACATAAAGTTTTCGGAATCGTGGAAACGCTAGCACCCAAATCACACAAAGCATGGCACTCATAATCTTTAATTTTAATCTTAATAGTAGGTTCCCACTCATCATAAAGCTTTCTAGGTATAGAAACTTCCAACTCAAGTTTTTCTTCAAAAGATTTCATCATAGCATCAACAATATGTTTAGTAAAAGCTTTATTTTGATCATAAGCATGCGGAGAATTCAACATGGATTGCAACAAGGAAATACAATTACTCAAATAAAAACTATCATGATTAAACTCCTTGAAATCCAAAAGAGTGGGTTCATTGCTATTTAAAGTTTTGACCTCTTCAATCCCACTTTTATCAATTTGAGCATTAAGATCTATAAACTCCGAATCATTGGGACGACTTTTAACTAAAGTTGACTTATCTCCAGTCCCATCTTTATCAAGATTTGTATTAGAAAACAAAGATTCAATAGGAGTCACATCAATCACTTTAAGATCTTCATCATTATTTTCATGAGAACACACTTTTTCAAGCCATTCACACTTAGCACGCATTCTAGCGGCTCTTTCCTTACACTCATCAATATAAGTTCTCATAGCTTTTAAAGACTCATTAATATCACGCTTAGGTGGAGTAGATCTAATTTTCAAAGAATCAATCTCAAGCGAAATTCTATCAACGTTCCTAGCCAAATCATCAATCTTGAGCAATTTTTCTTCAATCGTAGCATTGAAAACCTTTTGCGAACTAATAAATTCTTTAATATTATTCTCGAGATCAGAGGGCATTTTATTATAATTTCCATAAGGATTGTTGTAGGAATTACCATAATTATTAGAGTAATTACTAGGAAACGGCCTAGGGTTGAAATTACCTCTATACGCATTATTACCAAAGTTGTTCCTACCAACAAAATTCACATCCATAGATTCATTATTATTCCCAATCAAAGAGGACAAAGGTATATCATTAGGATCAATAGGAGCAATCTTACTAGCAAACAATTTCATTAATTCATCCATCTTTTCACTCAAAGTATTTATTTCTTCAATAGCATGCACTTTTTTACTAGTAGGAGATCTTTCGGTATGCCATTGAGAGTAATTTGCCATAATATTATCTAGGAGTTTAGTAGCTTCTCCTAATGTGATTTCCATAAAAGTACCACCTGCGGAGGAATCTAAAAGATTTCTAGAAGCAAAATTCAATCCCGCATAAATTTTTTGTATAATCATCCATAAACTCAAACCATGTGCGGGGCAATTTCTAATAATTAATTTCATCCTGTCCCAAGATTGTGCAACATGCTCATGATCAAGTTGCTTAAAATTCATTATATCGTTCCTAAGGGAGATGATCTTAGCGGGCGGAAAGTACATGGAAATAAAAGCATCTTTACACTTATTCCATGAATCAATACTATTTTTAGGCAAAGATGAAAACCAAGTTTTAGCACGATCTCGTAGTGAGAACGGAAATAGCTTCAATTTAACAATATCATTATCCACATCTTTCTTCTTTTGCATATCACACAACTCAACGAAAGTATTTAGATGGCATGCGGCATCTTCACTAGGAAGGCCAGAAAATTGTTCTTTCATAACAAGATTAAGCAAAGCGGCATTAATTTCATAAGATTCCGCACTAGTGGCGGGAGCAATCGGAGTACTAATAAAGTCATTATTATTAGTATTGGAGAAGTCACACAACTTAGTATTCTCTTGAGTCATCGTGACAAAGCAAGCAATCTAGCACACAAGCAAACAAAAAGCAAACGAAAAGGCGAACGGAAAAAAGGGCGAATAAAAATGCAAATCTTTTTGGTTTTTTCTGAAAATTGTTTTAGAAGTGGGGGAGAGGAAAGCGAGAGGCAAATGGAAAATAATGTAAATGCAAGAGATGAGTTTGTGATAGGTACTTGGTAGGCTTGATGTAGATCTCCCCGGCAACGGTGCCAGAAATCCTTCTTGCTACTTCTTGAGCTTGCGTTGGTTTTCCCTTGAAGAGGAAAAGGTGATGCAGCAAAAGTAGATAAGTATTTCCCTCAGTTGTTGAGAACCAAGGTATCAATCCAGTAGGAGATACAAGCAAGGCCCCAATCTTTGCACCTACACAAACAATCAAACACTTGCACCCAACGCTATAAAGGGGTTATCAATCCCTTCACGGTTACTTGCAAGGATTAGATCTGATAGAGATAGATATAAAAGATTGCTAAAAGTAAAACTAAAATAAAAGTAAAAAGATTGCAGCAAAGTATTTTTGGTATTTTTGGTTTATATATCTGAAAATATAATATGGAAAATAGACCTGGGGGCCATAGGTTTCACTAGAGGCTTCTCTCTTGAAGGAAAATAATACGGTGGGTGAACAAATTACTGTCGAGCAATTGATAGAAAAGCGCATAGTTATGACGATATCCAAGGCAATGATTATGCATATAGGCATCACGTCCGTGTCAAGTAGACCGAAACAATTCTGCATCTACTACTATTACTCCACACATCGACCGACTCTTGCATGCATCTAGAGTATTAAGTTCATGAAGAACAGAGTAACGCATTAAGTAAGATGCCATGATGTAGAGGGATAAACTCAAGCAATATGACGAAAACCCCATCTTTTTATCCTTGATGGAAACAATACAAATACGTGCCTCGCTACCCCTACTTTGTCACTGGGTGAGGACACCGCAAGATTGAACCCAAAACTAAGCTCTTCTCCCATTGCAAGAATTACCAATCTAGTTGGCCAAACCAAACAAACAACTCGAAGAGACTTGCAAAGATATGAAATCATGCATATAAGAATTCAGAGAAGATTCAAATAATATTCATAGATAATCTGATCATAAACCCACAATTCATTGGATCTCGACAAACACACCGCAAAAGAGTATTACATCGGATAGATCTCCATGAAGATCATGAAGAACATGGTATTGAAGAACATAGAGAGAGAAGAAGCCATCTAGCTACTAGCTATGGACCCGAAGGTCTGAGGTGAACTACTCACGCATCATCGGAGGGGCAATGGAGTTGATGTAGATGCCCTCCGTGATCGAATCCCCCTCCGGCAGATTACCGGAAAAGGCTCCAAGATGGGATCTCACGGGAACAGAGGCTTCCGGCAGCGAAAAAGTATTATCGTGGCTCTTTTTGGTATTGGGGGAATATTTGGGAATTTATAGGCCGAAGATTAGGGTTGGAGGGCCTGCAGGGGGGCCAAAAGCCAGGGGGGCGTGCCCCCCCTAGGGCGCGCCCTGCAGGCTTGTCGCCTCCCGGCAGGTCTCCTGCTTCCTCTCCAAGTCTGGTAGGTTTCTTTTGGTCCAAGAAAAATCATCGCGAAGATTTTATTCCGTTTGGACTCCGTTTGATATTCCTTATCTGCAATACTCAAAACAAGGAAAAAACAGAAACTGGCACTGGGCTCTAGGTTAATAGGTTAGTCCCAAAAATAATATAAAATAGCATATTAATGCATATAAAACATCCAAAACAGATAATATAATAGCATGGAACAATAAAAAATTATAGATACGTTGGAGACGTATCAGCAGATTTTAGTGATTATAGCAATTCAAGTACACCCTACACATGCATATCTAAGAGTATAGCAGCGGAAAGTAACAACAAGCATATGTAGTAGAGGGTAGGAAGGAAGATCAAACACAATTTGAAGACACGAAGATTTTTCCCGTGGTTCCGATAGGTGGTGCTATCGTACGTCCACGTTTATGGAGTCTTCAACCCACGGAGGGTATCGGTCGCGAGAGTCCACGGAGGGCTCCACCCATAAGGGTCCACGAAGTAGCAACCATGACTATTCCATAACGGCTTCCGTCCACGAAGGACTAGCCTCACTATGGGTAGATCTTCACGAAGTAGGCGATCTCCTTGCCCGTACAAACTTCTTGGTTCAACTCCACAACATGAAGTAGGAGGCTCCCAAGCGACACCTAACCAATCTAGGAGGCACCACCCTCCAAAAGGTAATAGGCTCGGTAATGTTGATGAACTCCTTGCTCTTGTGCTTCAAGATGATAGACTCCTCAACACACAATCACTCTCTCACATATTTGGCTAGGGTGGAAGAGATTGATTTGGTGGAAAGCAACTTGGGGAGGCTAGAGATCAAGATTCATATGGATAGAGTGGAATGGCTTGATCTCAACACATGAGTAGGTGGCTCTCTCTCAGAAAATTGGATTGGGAAAGTATGGAATAGTTCTGAGTGCTTCTCTTTTGAGTGGGTGGTGGTGAAGGGGTATATATAGGCATCCCCAAAAATCCAACCGTTACACCTAAAGTGACCAACTCGGTGACACCGAAGTATAAAACTCGGTGGTACCGAAGTGACCAAAAGGCAGTAACTTTTGAATCTCGGTGAGACTGATACATAACTCCCGGCGGTACCGATCAGGTGTCCAATGGTCAGAATGCACAACTCGGTGACGCCGATCCCAAAAACTCGGTGGTAGCGATTTTAGGAAACGAGGTAACAAAAAGTTGGCAAGCTGAACTCGGTGGCACCGATGCAGAATCGGTTGCACGGAAGGGCTAGGGTTTGGCATGGGTCTGTCTGAGTTTGGGAATCGGTGGGACCGAGTGGAAATTGTTGGTAGCACCGATTTGCATGAAAGGCTTGGACAGACTTTTGTGGAAGAGTTTGTGGGTGTTTTTGGTTACTATCACTTGTGCACGTGGAGCATCTTGTTCACCAATAGTACCTTACCCCCTTTTAATAGTATTGGCTTTCCTATGGACTCAAAGTGATTTCTCACAAAGTAAAATGTAGAGTCCTCTTGCTTGAAGCTTTGCCAATCCATTTCCTTGCATCTAGGGGTTTCTCCACAATCCTTTTGCCAACCCATCATTGAACTTCTCCTGAAATATGCTTAGAGGAAACATTAGTTCAATGACATATATGATGTTATTAATTACCAAAACCACCAAGGGAGCAAATGTGCTTTCAATCTCCCCCTTTTTGGTAATTGATGACAACATATAGATCAAAGCTTCGACATATGATATAATCAATGAATATAATCATCGCTTTGAGAAGTATGTGATAAGCAAGAGCTTCCCCTAAATTTGTGCATTATTTTGAATTTGCGTTTGAATGCAAATGCACAATCGATTAGGTACATGGGGCACTCTTCCATGTCACATACAACTTGGTGGTGTGCGAGAATAACAAGAGTGAATATCATAGCACAACACAATCAAGCAAAGGTGGATGATCATTTCATAAGCATCACAAGGATAGGAAATAGTAGCAATACACATCAAGTGTATGATCAAACACCAACAAAGTTTAACACAAGCAAACCAACCAAAAGATATCAATGTTTTGAAAAGCGATAAAAAGCAACGCTCTCTCTCTCGAAGCCTAAAGATCTATATACATCTTCTCCCCCTTTGGCAACAAGTTACCAAAAAATTAGAAGGTATATATCTAAGCGCTCTTCCGGGACTGATCTCCTCCGATGGCTGATGAAGGAGTCGAGAGAACGGCATCAGCGAAGACTTCTGCAGACGTAATGGATGGAGTCGGAGTAGCAACTGGAGGTGCTGGAGGAGCTGAAGGAGCTGCGGCAGGTGCTGATGAAGAAGGTCTAGAATCTGGAACTAGCACTATGGCAGATCTGGGCTGAGTCCTGAACTGAGTGGCTGTCCGGAGAGGTGGACTATCCTCATCATCATCAGTAGTGTGGGGACTAGGCATGCCATCAACTTTCTTCTTGAGCTCATCCACAGTCACTGTGAGCTCATCCACCTTGTTGTTGAGAATATGGAATTTGGTGTCAACAATCCTCGAGAGGCTCTCCTGGTTCTTCAGAATGTTCCCGATGTCCTTCTGCATGCTGAGCACAGAGCTAAGTAGGAGATCCATCTGCTCACTCCTAGACCTTGGCACCTGAGAACTGGAGTTTCTAGCTGCCTCTGCATGTGCCTGTGCTGTAGCTGAGGTGGGATGATCTGGGTCCATCACCACAACATTGTCTTCTAGCTCTGGCAAAAGTGGCAAATGTGGTCTGTCAAGTGCAAATATGTGCTTCTCCAACTTGGAGTTGATAAGCATCTGAATATAGGGTGCATAGCAACATGAGCGCTTCTGATCAGTAGCAACCCTCTTCACAGTCTCCACTATCAGATCCATCACTCTGAATCTCGTATGTTGATCTAGGTGGAGCAGCATGTTGATGGAGTAGCCTCTTATCATCTTCTCATCTCCAGACTTAGGCATCAAGGTATGCCTCAAGATAGTGTTGATCGTGCGTAGACCAGCCTGGAGGAAATAGATATATCCAAGCTTGTGAGACTTCAGATGTGCAGCAGGGATCTCATTGTACATGTTCTTCATGGCATTGTGGCTTGCCTTGGGCTCATTGTATACATCAATGTCACCATCTTCCACCTCTGGGACTCCTAAGATGGCAGCCCACTCCTCAACTGTGGATTCATACCTTGCACCTTCAGTCATCCACACAATTCTACCATCTCCATAGAAATGAGCAGTGGAGTAGAATTGCATGATCATTTCATCATTCCAGGCAGCAAACTCCTTACCAACAAACTTATCAAGTCCAATGCAATGAAGGTTGTCTTGCACACTTGGGAAGTAATCCTCATTGTCCTTGATGTACTTCCAGTCCACATATCTCATATCACTCACAGCAGGGCTCTTGTCAAGCAAAATTGTTTCATAGAAGTCTTGTTGTTCTTTTGTATAGAACCTGTAGTCCACAGCAGTCTTCCTCCTCTGTGAATATGGATCAATAGCTCTCCACTCTCTCAAACCTGAGTCCTTCTCTTCTTCATATCCTCAGCTAGCAAGTGGCTAGCATTATGCTCTGGAAGGTGTGGCCTTAGCTTCATCAAGGCAGACATAGCATCCTCCTCAGCATCTCTGGAGGTAGATCCCTTGTTCTTCTCAGAAGCTGGAATCTCTCTAGATGTCCTGTTTGGTTTAGGGGCAGTGGGCTTCTTGGATCCAGCTGACTTGCCCTTGGGAGCTGCTTGGCTGGACATAGCATCAGACATCAATTTCTTCTTCTTATTAGGAGGAGCCTTTGCAGGTGGCTCTTCCTCCTCTTCTTCTTTAGCAGCAACCTCTACTGGGTCCTCATACATTGAGGTAGGCCTGCCCATGACATGAATGATCCTCTTTCTGGACTTCTTCTTCTCTCCTGCCTTCTTAGGCAAAGATTTCTTTGAGGTCTCAATAGTCATTGTTGCCATAGAACTCTCTGGTGCTCTCATAGACCCTGAGCTAGCATACTCTTTCCTTATTACCTTCTTCTTGGAAGTAGTGGCAGCAGCAGTGCTCTTGACAGTTGTGTCTTTCTTGGGCAGCTCTTCTGGAATAAAGTCCTCATCCTCCTCATCAGAATTTAGCTTTCTTCTTGCCCTAGTTGCAGCTTTGGGCAGATCAGGTGAGCTAGGAACATCATCAAAACTCTCATCAGGACTAGTGCCTGAGCTCATGTCAACATTCTTCTCTCTGAAGTCATTCTGGCTATCATCTGAACCTGACATCTCTGACCCTGTGAATGGAGTATAGAAGAGTGGAAGGGTTGAGTCATCACAAAATGTAGACAATTTTCAAAGATTTGACCTAAAATTTCTCAAGATTTGCATTCTGCCAAGTGAATTTCGGTACTATCGATGCAAACTTTTGGGACCCACCGAGACATACAACCTGCTAAACAGAAACTTGGCACCACTTTCGGTGTGACTGAAAATGGGCACTCGGTTTCACCGAGGTTGTTCTCAGTTGACCAGAAAAGGGAATCGGTGATGCCGATTCTTTTGCTTCGGTGTCACCGAGATTCAAGTTGCGGACGGCAAACCCTAAAAAATTGTTCGTTCGCTAGTCTAATGAAATTTTTAGTGGATAGATCGATCTCAAACTTTGTCTTATAGATGGAAAAGTCCTAATGCGCAAGATTCGGAGAGGGGAGCGCACGAGGGGTCGAAATCGTACCCTAACTCGGTGACGATCTCGCTACGGCGGCGACGGGGGGGGGGGGGGGGGGAGAATCCGTCGACGGCGTGGACTTCCAACGGCGGAGGAGCTTGGGAAGACGAAGGCGATGACTAGGGGTCTCTGTTCGGCAGCTAGGGTTTTGGAGGGGATGACGTTTGAGAAAGTAATTTCAAAAGTTGGGTCCGCCTCTTTATATACCCGTGGCTGTCGGTGACACCGGTTCTAACTTTTCGGTGTCACCGAGTTTCTCTACTGTCAGCTAACAGGGAAACTCGGTGTAACCGTGAAGATGGAATCGGTGATACCGAGTATGAAAACCAGATCAACCCTAGGCATTCGGTGAGACCGAGATTTTGGTATTGGTTCCACCGAGATGCACTTGGGAGGTTGTAATGGTCAGTCCTTTATCGATACGGAACTCCAAGTGCTCCTGACACAAAGAGATCAAAAAGTCCTTGTTAAAATTTTGTGATGTAGCAAGAATGGGATATGAGACGAGAAAGCATAGATAGCTAGAGAGTAGTCCTAGGCATTCTTGTCCATCCACTTGGCAAAAGAAAAATCAAAAACCAAATAGCAACAATTGGATGTCCTCGAATGGTCAAAGAAATGCAGACCAACATGCTCACACTATAAGATGTCGAATGAAATCATGGCAAACATGCACATACATACTAGCATCTATCAAGCATTTTGGCGATGACGGAGTCATCTATATATGAGTATATTGACTTAGGAGCCAAGCAAGAATACTTGATCATAGGTCATACTCATCGTTTAAGCACAAGTGGGGTTACCACTTTTACATAAAGCATTTAATGTTGTCACATTCTAAGAGATGCTTTAACTCAAGTCTTAGAGTAAAGCTCCCCCTTGATGTGACATCCCCCCATAGGAGTGATAAACTAACCTTGGGTTTGTCGTAGAAGACTTCATGTGGGTGATGTAGTGGTGGATGCTCAAGGTTGATGAAGATCACCAAGAGTTGGGAGCACCCTTGTTGTTTCCTTACTCTTCTCACCTACATGGGTTAGTCCCAACATACAAGAGACAAATACAAGGATATCTATGGACATGGAGTGCAAAACATACATGATGATGTCAATGGATTTGTTGATTACCTTGTCCCTTGCTTACATTTGAGGGAATGTGTGACTCCTTGAACTATTGCATGTTGTTGACGTTGATTGCAACTAGTTCTTGCCAATAATGAATGTGAGTGAATTTCATTGGCGGAGTCACCCCTCAAGAACTTCTTTAGTTCTTCTTCTTGGGGACCCACATCAACTTGATGGGGATCCTTGGTGTTGAAGTTGCACTTGTAGAAGTTGAGCTTGAAGTAGCCTTGGGAACCCACTCCACCAAAGCTTGGGATTCATCTTCATATGTGTCCATGTCCTCTTGAAGCTTGTCCTTGCCCTTGAGCTTGTGGTCTTGTGGTGGAAGGTCATCTTGAGTGTTTGTTCCCTTGGGAAGAGTATGTTCATACTTATCCCTTTGAGGAACAAACTTGGGCTTGGGGTATTGACCTTCTTCCCATTCAACTCCATTTGCATTGAAGTAGCCAATGCCATGGTTCTTCCGGTATCCTCCGTGCTTGCGTACAATTTCCTCAAATTGCTTACACCCGACAAGACTCTTGTAGATACCTTTCTCTATAATCCCTTTCAATAAATTGTTTTCTTGCACAAGTGTAACTTGGCTAAGAGAATCATCATGAGTGGAATCAATAGAACTACTAGAAGCAACAACATTAAATTTAGCATTTTTATTGTTGCTACTAGATGAAGAACCTTTCTTGCCTTTGTTACTAGTTTGTCTAGGTTTAACTTGTGGCATGAATGTAGACAAGAGTAATCGTTTGGCTAGATAAGATGAAGTCTTCTTTCGGAGATCGTCATTGATAGCTTTAAGAAACTCATGTTCTTGCTCCAAGGTGAGCTTCTCGAAGCGTAGCTTCTTGATAACCCACAAGTATAGGGGATCAGTTGTAGCCTTTCTCGATAAGTAAGAGTGTCGAACCCAATGAGGAGCTAAAGGTAGAACAAATATTCCCTCAAGTTCTATCGACCACCGATACAACTCTACGCACGCTTAATGTTCGCTTTACCTAGAACAAGTATGAAACTAGAAGTACTTTGTAGGTGTAACGGGATAGGTTTGCAAGATAATAAAGAACACGTAAATGAAATCTAGGGGCTGTTTAGATAAAGAAACAACTAAGTTAGTCTTAGTAGAGAGCTTTTTGTCACAAGAAAGTTATTTGTCCCCAGGCAATCGATAACTAGACCGGTAATCATTATTGCAATTTTATATGAGGGAGAGGCATAAGCTAACATACTTTCTCTACTTGGATCATATGCACTTATGATTGGAACTCTAGCAAGCATCCGCAACTACTAATGTTCATTAAGGTAAAACCAACCATAGCATTATAAGGTATCAAGTCCTCTTTATTCCCATACACAAACAACCTACTTACTCGGGTCTGTGCTTCTGTCACTCACGCCACCCACCATAAGCGAATCATGAACATATTGTAAACCCTACAGCGGGGATCCCTCACGCTTGTGCGACACGGAGATCACCATAGGACAGCACCAATAATAAAACATGCAACTCAAACCAATCATGATCATCAATCAACCCATAGGACAAAACGGATCTACTCAAACATCATAGGATAGCCATACATCATTGGGAAATAATATATAGCGTTGAGCACCATGTTTAAGTAGAGATTACAGCGGGGAGAAGAGGTGTTGAACCGCTGCATAGAGGGGGAGAGAGTTGGTGATGATGGCGGCGAAGTTGTTGGTGTAGATCGTCGTCACGATGATGGCCGCGGCGGCGTTCCGGCGCCACCGGGAGAGAGGGGGAGAGAGCCCCCCTCCTTCTTCTTCTTCCTTGTCCTTCCCCCTAGATGGGAGAAGGGTTTCCCCTCTGGTCCATGGCCTTCATGGCGGTGGAGGGGCGAGAGCCCCTCCGAGATTGGATCTCTCTCTCTGTGTCCTTCTGTTTCTGCCTTCCCAGATTCTGGCCTTTTCACCGTTTCTTAAATTCCTGGAGATCCGTAACTCCGATTGGGCTGAAATTTTAACAAGATTTTTATCCGGATATTAGCTTTCTTGCGGCGAAAGAAGGGCACCAACCGCCTTACGGGGTGACCACAAGGGTCCAAGGCGCGCCCTACCCCCTGGGGCGCGCCCCTATGGCTTGTGGGGCCCTCGGGCATCGTATCACGTTGATTCATTTTCCCAAAAATCACATATATTGCAGAAAACAAAATCTCCGTAAGTTTTTATCGCGTTTGGACTTCGTTTGGTATGGATATTCTGCAAAACAAAAAACATGCAACAAACAGGTACTGGCACTGGGCACTGGATCAATATGTTAGTCCCAAAAATAGTATAAAAAGTTGCCAAAAGTATATGAAAGTTGTAGAATATTGGCATGAAACAATCAAAAATTATAGATACGACGGAGACGTATCAGCATCCCCAAGCTTAATTCCTGCTCGTCCTCGAGCAGGTAAATGATAAAAAGATAATTTTTGATGTGGAATACTACCTAGCATAATCTTGATCATATAATCTAATCATGGCATGAATATTAAGACACGAGTGATTCAAAGCAATAGTCTATCATTTGACATTAAGACAATAATACTTCAAGCATACTAATAAAGCAATCATGTCTTCTCAAAATATCATGGCTAAAAGAAAGTTATTCCTACAAAATCATATAGTCTGGCTATGCTCCATCTTCATCACACAAAGTATTAAATCATGCACAAACCCGGTTTTAGCCAAGCAATTGTTTCATACTTTAGTATTCTCAAACTTTTTCAACTTTCACGCAATACATGAGCGTGAGCAATGGATATAGCACTATAGGTGGAATAGAATATGGTGGAGGCTGTGGAGAAGACAAAAAGAAGGAGATAGTCTCACATCAACAAGGCAAATTAATGGCCTATGGAGATGCCCATCAATCGATATCGATGCAAGTGAGTAGGAATTGCCATGCAACGGATGCACTAGAGCTATACGTGTATGAATGCTCAAACTGAAAACTAAGTGGGTGTGCATCCAACTTGCTTGCTCACGAAGACCTAGGGCAATTTGAGGAAGCCCATCATTAGAATATACAAGCCAAGTTCTATAATGAAAAATTCCCACTAGTATATGAAAGTGACAATATAGGAGGCTCTCTATCATGAAGATCATGGTGCTACTTTGAAGGACAAGTGTGGAAAAAGGAATAATAGCATTGCCCCTTCTCTCTTTTCTCTCATTTTTTTTGTTTTTTTTGTGGGCTTCTTTGGCCTCTTTTATTTTTTTGTAAAGTCCGGAGACTCATCCCAACTTGTGAGGGAATCATAGCTTCCATCATCCTTTCCTCACATGGGACAATGCTCTAATAATGATGATCATCACACTTTTATTTACTTACAACTCAAGAATTACAACTCGATACTAGAACAAAATATGACTCTATCTGAATGCCTCTGGTGGTGTACCGGGATGTGCAATGATCTAGCGTAGCAATGACATCAAAAAACGGACAAGCCATGAAAACGTCATGCTAGCTATCTTACGATCATGCAAAGCAATATGACAATGATGGTGCGTGTCATAATAAACGGAACGGTGGAAGTTGCATGGCAATATATCTCGGAATGGCTATGGAAATGCCATGATAGGTAGGTATGGTGGCTGTTTTGAGGAAGGATATATGGTGGGTGTAATGCACCGGCGAAAGTTGCGCGGTACTAGAGAGGCTAGCAATGGTGGAAGGGTGAGAGTGCGTATAATCCATGGACTCAACATTAGTCATAAAGAACTCACATACTTATTGCAAATATTTATTAGTCATCGAAACAAGGTACTACATGCATTCTCCTAGGGGAAGGGTTGGTAGGAGTTAACCATCGCGCGATCCCGACCTCCGCACAAAGGATGACAATCAATAAATAAATCATGCTCCGACTTCATCACATAACGGTTCACCATACGTGCATGCTACGGGAATCACAAACTTTAACACAAGTATTTCTACCAATCCACAATTACTCACTAGCATGACTCTAGTATCACCATCTTTATATCGCAAAACTATTGCAAGGAATCAAACATATCATAGTCAGTGATCTACAAGTTTTATGTAGGATTTTATGACTAACCATGTGAATGACCAATTCCTGTTGACTCTCTAAATAGATATAAGTGAAGCATGAGAGTTTAATTCTTTCTACAAAAGATATGCCCACGCTCTAACAAATATAAGTGAAGCAAAAGAGCATTCTACAAATGGCGGTTTTCTATGTGTAGAGAAACAGGCAATCCAAACTTCAAATGATATAAGTGAAGCACATGAAGCATTCTATAAAGCCATACTCAAAAGATATAAGTGAGGTGCAAAGAGCCTTCTATAAATCAACCAAGAACTTTCTCATACCAGCACAGTGCATTATTAAAATAAAAATAAAAAGCACACGACGCTCCAAGATTTACGCATATCATGTGACGAATAAAAATATAGCTCCAAGTAAAATTACCGATGGTCGTTAGAAGAAAGAGGGGATGCCTTCCGGGGCATCCCCAAGCTTAGTTTCTTGGGAGTCCTTGAATATTACCTTGGGGTGCCTCGGGCATCCCCAAGCTTAGTCTCTTTCCACTCCTTATTCCTTCATCCATCGTGATCTCACCCAAAACTTGAAAACTTCAATCACACAAAACTTAACAAAACCCTCGTGAGATTCGTTAGTATAATAAAGTAAATCACCACTTTAAGTACTGTTGTGAACTCATTACAAATTCATATTAGCATTATATATACTGTATTCCAACTTCACCATGGTTCATACCCTCCGATACTACCCATAGATCCATCAAAATAAGAGAACAATGCATAGAAAACAGAATCTGTCTAAAACAGAATAGTCTGTAGTAATCTGAACATTTACCATACTTATGTAACTCCAAAAATTCTGACACTTTAGGAAAAAATAAACAATTTGCATAGCAGTACTGTGTAAAAATTTCAGAAACTTTTGACATTCCAGTAAAAAATTTAAATTCACGCACTACAGCCAAAGTTTCTGTTTTTGCACTGCACACACCAAACAAGCAATCTAATCATCCTAAAGGCAAATCTTGGCACACTATTTTTATAATACAAGGGATTTATACAAGGGGATAATTATTTTTGTTGAAAAGTTTCTGTAATTAAGATTCACAAAGTTTCCGTGAGCATGAACAAAGTTCAAGGAGCTCCCCCACTTCAACGGTGCTCGTCTTTCTTACTTTCACTTCCCTTTTTGAAAAGTTTTAGGTTACCCACTTTATTTTTTTGTTTTTAAACTATAAAAAAGCACACAACAGAATAAAATGACTCTTTAAAACTTCCGGGTTGTCTCCTTGGCAGCGCTTTCTTTAAAGCCATTAAGCTAGGCATAAAGTGCTCAAGTAATTGATCCACCCGGATCCCAAGGTATATCAAAGCCAATTTTAATTAACAATGATTTTTAATGTAGTAGTGAGCACAAATTAACATATATCATGCAACAACGAAGTCTAACTCTCTTCCTATGCATTGGCATATCATAAAAGAACAATTCATGCACATCAAGTAAAGGCCAATACATAGCATAAGCAGTTTCTTGCAATTTTATCATATTGGAAACATAGAGAGGTGGAGATGTAGTTCCTCTCTCATAATAATTGCAAGTAGGAGAAGCAAGCACATGCATATTATATCTATCAAAATCATCATGTGTAATAGTAAAAGGCAACCCATCTATATAATCCTTAATAAGTGCAAACTTCTCCGATATTGTGTAGTTGGGAGAATTCAAAAAGATAATAGGACTATCATGTGTGGGTGCAATAGCAACAATTTCACGTTTAACATAAGGAACTATAGCAAGTTCATCTCCATAAGCATCATTCATATTGGCATCATGGCCACAAGCATAGCAAGCATCAAGTTCATCAAAAAGGGATATTTCGAACGAATCCAAGGGATCATAGCAATTATCATAGCATTCATCCTTCGGTAAGAACGAAGGGAAATTAAACAATGTATGAGTTGAAGAGTTACTCTCTTTAGAAGGTGGGCATGGGTAGCTAATCCGCTCTTCCTCCTTTTGTTCTTCGCTCTTCTCCTCATCTTTTTCATCCAATGAGCTCACAGTGTCATCAATTTCTTCTTCCATAGATTCCTGCAAAATATTAGTCTCTTCTTGCATAGCGGAGACTTTCTCAATAAATTGATCAATATGGGAATTATATTCATAATTGGCGTAACAATAACGAAGCATAGCCAAATTTTGAGATCGGTAAACAGCATCATCATAATCTTCATACTTTTCAAACAAAGCTTCAATTTCATAAGCACCCTTAAAAGCAACAAACTCTTCTATTTGTTCCACATCATAGTAATCATATATACCATTAGCATAAGAAGCCAAGGTTTCATTATCATTAAATTTACATGAAAAGGGAAGGTGTTTAGCCTTCATCCTAGAGCAACAAGTAATATCATATCTCAAGTATAGATTCCAAGTATACCATTTCAACATATGAATTTGATCCCATAACAGTTTCCCTTTTTGAGTCAAGCGATAATCCCTAAAGTATTCATGTTGATCCAACATGTATCCCATTATCAAGTTGAATGGGGTTTTCTCAGGATTATCAAAGTAGTGCATAATATTTTCCACATAACGAGCATCGAGGGTTTTAGGAGGTTCCCCATCTCCATGAGTAGCAAGTACACCTAATTTTTTTGGTATTTCGTGTTCCATATCCATAGCTAAAGACAAAGAACAACTTAGAACAACAAATAAAATCTACTTAGTGATAAAGCAAACAAGCACACACGAGAATATTCACCCCACGCTATTGCTCCCCGGCAACGGCGCCAGAAAAAGGTCTTGATAACCCACAAGTATAGGGGATCAGTTGTAGCCTTTCTCAATAAGTAAGTGTGTCGAACCCAACGAGGAGCTAAAGGTAGAACAAATATTCCCTCAAGTTCTATTGACCACCGATACAACTCTACGCACGCTTAACGTTCGCTTTACCTAGAACAAGTATGAAACTAGAAGTACTTTGTAGGTGTAACGGGATAGGTTTGCAAGATAATAAAGAACACGTAAATGAAATCTAGGGGCTGTTTAGATGAAGAAACAACTAAGTTAGTCTTAGTAGAGAGCTTTTTGTCACAAGAAAGTTATTTGTCCCTAGGCAATCGATAACTAGACCGGTAATCATTATTGCAATTTTATATGAGGGAGAGGCATAAGCTAACATACTTTCTCTACTTGGATCATATGCACTTATGATTGGAACTCTAGCAAGCATCCGAAACTACTAAAGTTCATTAAGGTAAAACCCAACCATAGCATTATAAGGTATCAAGTCCTCTTTATTCCCATATGCAAACAACCTACTTACTCGGGTCTGTGCTTCTGTCACTCACGCCACCCACCATAAGCGAATCATGAACATATTGCAAACCCTACAGTGGGGATCCCTCACGCTTGCGCGACATGGAGGGCACCATAGGACAGCACCAATAATAAAACATGCAACTCAAACCAATCATGATCATCAATCAACCCATAGGACAAAACGGATCTACTCAAACATCATAGGATAGCCATACATCATTGGGAAATAATATATAGCGTTGAGCACCATGTTTAAGTAGAGATTACAGTGGGGAGAAGAGGTGTTGAACCGCTACATAGAGGGGGAGAGAGTTGGTGATGACGGCGGCGAAGTTGTTGGTGTAGATCGCCGTCACGATGATGGCCCCGGCGGCGTTCCGGCGCCACCGGGAGAGAGGGGGAGAGAGCCCCCCTCCTTCTTCTTCTTCCTTGTCCTTCCCCCTAGATGGGAGAAGGGTTTCCCCTCTGGTCCATGGCCTCCATGGCGGCAGAGGGGCGAGAGCCCCTCCGAGATTGGATCTCTCTCTCTGTTTCCTTCTGTTTCTGCCTTCCCAGATTTTGGCCTTTTCACCGTTTCTTAAATTCCTGGAGATCCGTAACTCTGATTGGGCTGAAATTTTAACATGATTTTTATCTGGATATTAGCTTTCTTGCGACGAAAGAAGGGCACCAACCGCCTTACGGGGTGACCACAAGGGTCCAGGGCGCGCCCTACCCCCTGGGGCGCGCCCCTATGGCTTGTGGGGCCCTCGGGCATCGTATCGCGTTGATTCATTTTCCCAAAAATCACATATATTCCAAAAAAAATCTCCGTAAGTTTTTATCGCGTTTGGACTTCGTTTGGTATGGATATTCTGCAAAACAAAAAAATGCAACAAACAGGAACTGGCACTGGGCACTGGATCAATATGTTAGTCCCAAAAATAGTATAAAAAGTTGCCAAAAGTATATGAAAGTTGTAGAATATTGGCATGAAACAATAAAAAATTATAGATACGACGGAGACGTATCACTTCTCATGAGTCCTTACAAGCTCTCTATGATCTTCTAGAGTAGATTCATGAGCTAACTTAAGAGTGTTTAATTCTTTAGTTAGTTGTTCTATTTTCATCTTATCATCATCAAGCGACTTATCTTGACTAGCATGAAAACTATCAAGTTCATTTTGACTAACACCACTAGTTTTATCAAAGAGCAAGTCATCATCACCAAGTAAATCATCTTCATCAGTATTGAAATCAAGATACTCGGGATGTGATCCCTTGGGGCCTTTAGCCATGAAGCAACTTCCACTCCCTTCATTTGGTGAATCAAATAGATCATAGGAGTTGGTAGTCACTAGTGCAAGTCCGGCAACACCTTCATCTTGACTATAGTCGGAGTTGGAGGGATATCTTCTCTCGGAGTTGTTGTCGGATTCGGAGCCGGAAACCCATTCACCAACATGAGCTTGATGTCTTATTCTTGAGTAGCTCTTGGTGTACTTGTCCTTCTTCTCCGAGTCCCTACTTCTCCTCGAGGGCCTTCATTCATAACGATCATCTCTACTCCTTCTCTCTCTTTGAGGTGATTCATTTCTTGAGCTTCGTCTTCTAGGTGACTCTTCTCTTCGTTTGTAGCGAGCCGTGCACTCATTGGAGTAGTGTCCGGGTTTCCCACAATTGTAGCAGTTTTGGTAACGACTTGAAGAACGCTTCTCTTCATATCTTGAGTTGGAGCTTCGTTCTTTGCCTCTATTCTTGTAGAACTTGTTGAATTTCTTGACCATGAGGCTTATCTCTTCATTGGTGACAAGGTTGTCGCTTGAGGTTGCGGGAGCATCACTTGTGGCTTTGTAAGCACCGCTAGACTTGTTGTGAAGCTCTTCTTTGTCCTTGAGTGTCATCTCATGAGCAACAATCCTTCCAATGACTTCCGTAGGCTTGAGATCTTTGTAGTTGGGCATCATTTGGATCAATGTGCACACGGTGTCGTATCTCTCATCCAAAGCTTGAAGTATCTTCTTGATGATGAATTTGTCGGTCATTTCTTCGCTTCCTAAGCAGACAATCTCATTGGTGATGCGAGCTAGCCTAGAGTACATCTCTGCGACTCCTTCACCATCCTTCATCTTGAACTTGTCAAGCTGACATTGAAGAACATCCAATTTGGATTCTCTCACCGATTCGGTACCTTCATGCATATCAACCAAAGTATCCCAAATCTCTTTTGCATTCTGAAGACGGCTGATTTTGTTGAATTCTTCGGGGCATAGGCAGTTGAAGAGAATGTCACATGCTTGAGCGTTGTATTGCAACATCTTCAATTCATCCGCAGTCGCTTCACAATCCGGTTCCTTTCCATCACCAAAGAATTCACCGTGCAAGCCAACACGAACAACAGCCCATACGGCGGGGTTATGACCAAGAATATGCATTTTCATTTTGTGCTTCCAACTAGCAAAATTTATGCCATCAAAGTACGGACCTCTACGGTGATAATTTCCCTCACTAGACGCCATACTCTCCTAGGTTGTGAGACCAATGCAATGGAGACCAAAGCTCTGATACCACTTGTAGGATCGAAAGTATGTCTAGAGGGGGGTGATTAGACTACTTGAGCAAATAAAAATTCTACCTTTTCCCAATTTTAAGTATTGACAGATTTTAGCGATTATAGCAATTCAAGTACACCCTACACATGCATGTCTAAGGGTATAGCAGCGTAAAGTAATAACAAGCATATGTAGTAGAGGGTAGGAAGGAAGATCAAACGCAATTTGAAGACACGAAGATTTTTCCCATGGTTCCGATAGGTGGTGCTATCGTACGTCCACGTTTATGGAGTCTTCAACCCACGGAGGGTAACGGTCGCGAGAGTCCATGGAGGGCTCCACCCATAAGGGTCCACGAAGTAGCAACCTTGACTATTCCATAACGGCTTCCGTCCACGAAGGACTAGCCTCACTATGGGTAGATCTTCACGAAGTAGGCGATCTCCTTGCCCGTACAAATTTCTTGGTTCAACTCCATAACACGAAGTAGGAGGCTCCCAAGCGACACCTAACCAATCTAGGATGGACCACCCTCCAAAAGGTAATAGGCCCGGTAATGTCGATGAAACCCTCACTCTTGTGCTTCAAGATGATAGACTCCTCAACACACAATCACTCTCTCACAGATTTGGCTATGGTGGAAGAGATTGATTTGGTGGAAAGCAACTTGGGGAGGCTAGAGATCAAGATTCGTATGGATAGAGTGGAATGACTTGATCTCAACACATGAGTAGGTGGCTCTCTCTCAGAAAATTGGATGGGGCAAGTACGGAATAGTTCCGAGTGCTTCTCTTTCGAGTGGGTGGTGGTGAAGGGGTATATATAGGCATACCCAAAAATCCAACCGTTACACCTAAAGTGACCAACTCGGTGACACCGAAGTATAAAACTCGGTGGTACCGAAGTGACCAAAAGGTAGTAACTTTTGAATCTCGGTGAGACCGATACATAACTCCCGGCGGTACCGATCAGGTGTCCAACGGTCAGAATGCACAACTCGGTGACGCCGATCCCAAAAACTCGGTGGTACCGATTTTAGGAAATGAGGTAACAGAAAGTTGGCAAGCTGAACTCGGTGGCACCAATGCAGAATCGGTTGCACGGAAGGGCTAGGGTTTGGCATGGGTCTGTCTGAGTTTGGGAATCGGTGGGACCGAGTGGAAATTGTTGGTAGCACCGATTTGCATGAAAGGCTTGGACAGACTTTTGTGGAAGAGTTTGTGGGTGTTTTTGGTTACTATCAGTTGTGCACGTGGAGCATCTTGTGCACCAATAGTACCTTAACCCCTTTTAATAGTATTGGCTTTCCTATGGACTCAAAGTGATTTCTCACAAAGTAAAATGTAGAGTCCTCTTGCTTGAAGCTTTGCCAATCCATTTCCTTGCATCTAGGGGTTTCTCCACAATCCTTTTGCCAACCCATCATTGAACTTCTCCTGAAATATGCTTAGTGGAAACATAAGTTCAATGACATATATGTTGTTATTAATTTCCAAAACCACCAAGGGAGCAAATGTGCTTTGAGGGTGCCAGATACACCTCCTCCAGTTCTGCCGTGCCAGTCACGTGTACGAACGAAATTGGGTTGTACACGCTCGGAGACTCTAACACAGAGCTCCCTTCCCACGCCCAAGTGGAAGACCCATGCTCCACGCTGGCGGACGACACGGTCGCTCAGCGGCTATGCCCACGCCCAAGTGGAAGCCCCATGCTCCGCGCTGGCTGATGACACGGTCGCTCAGCGGCTATGCCCATGCCGAGTGGAAGCCCCATGCTCCGTGCTGGTGGAGAAACAACTGAGGGCGCCCAGCGGCTGCAGCAACCTCAGGATGGCCTCTTGGCCCTTCGGCATGCAGCGTTCCCTTGGGATGCACACGCGAGGGGGCTGGACGGGGGCTACGCTCAGGCCATGCCTAGCGCGCGCCACCTCACCAGGTCCCTGGCATCTGGTCTTCTCGCATCCCTCCCAGGCAAAAGCTGGCGAGGAAAGGTATGGGAGCTGCTCGCACGTCAAGGGGGACCCCCGAGCATCGCGACTCAGGGGCCTCACTAGTCACGTAGCCCCTCGCCCCTTGGTCTCGTCCTGGCGATCCGGACACCCCAACGGCGGTTGAGGTATGCGCGGGACTGGGCCCTGTCGACGCAGAGCACAAATGCGCTCTAAATCAACCCCGTCGTCGCCATGTTTCCTTCATGAGGGCTGCTCTCACGTCAAGGGGGACCCCTAAGCATCGCGACTCAGGGGCCTCACTAGTCACGTAGCCCCTCACCCCTTGGTCTCGTCCTGGCGATCCGAACGCCCCAACGGCGGTCGAGGTATGCGCGGGATTGGACCCTGCCGACGCAGAGCACAAAAGCAAGCAGGAAGGAAACAAAGCACGATAGGAAATCACAGAGTTCAAACAGTTATTACAAACACTGAATGGTATGCGAACTTAAACAAGTCTGACGCCTCCGCGAGGCATGATAAATGTCACAGGTTGGAATCTAGGAGGAGGAGCCGTCAACGCCATGGCCTCCACCGCTGCTTGTCCCAGTCACGGCGGGCTTGTCGTCAACATCGCTGCCGATGCCTTCGTTGCCACCGCTCGCCTCCACCGCAGGGGGCCCGGCATCGGGGACGCAGGCGAACTTCTTCACCAGCGCCTCCATGGAATCCTTCACGGCCGCCGCCGCAGCGGCACGAGACTCAGGGGCAACTGGGACGAGCAGCACGTCGAAATCAAAGCCGGCTCGCGGAGGTAGAGGTGGCTGAAGACACGCGTCGCGGCCATGGAGAAAAGGTCGCGACACTCGCCTTCCAGGATGGCGTCCACCTTGGCGGCAGCACCTTCGAACACCTGAGTGAGTTTGGAGGAGAGCCCTGCGTAGCCGCCCTCAGGAGTCGCCAGCAGATCTTGAATCCTCCCCTACAGATGAAGTCCAGTGCCTGGTGAAGCCTGAGCTCGATGGAGGGGAAGACGTCACGCTCCGTGGCCGCCTTCTTCTCAGCAGCAGCAAGGGTCTTCTCCCTGGCATCCAGCTGGGCCGTCGCATCGGAGACGTGCCGGACGTGGGACGTCTGGGCTTCCGCGACCTCCTCCTTCAGCTTGGCCAGACGATCGCACTCCGCGGCTTGGTCAATAGCCACATGGGACATCACGGAGTCGCGATCGACGAGCCTCGCCTCGTGGGCCTTGAGGTCCTCTTCCCGCTGGCGGAGCCATTGTGCATGCGTGGCTTGCTCCTCCTGAAGGGCCTTTAGGTCGTCCTCTGCCTTGCCGCAGCGCTCCGCGGCAGACGCTGCTTCGGCCAGCGCTGCGTCGCGAGCCATCTCGGCTTCGGCGTCCACCCTTCTGCTCTCCGCGGCGGCAGCCTCAGCCCGACCCCAGGCCGTCTTGGTGGCTGCGTTAGCCTGGAGCCACCCAGAGATAAGCCCCAGGCGTTCCGTCGCGAGGGGGCGCCTGTCGGCGTCTTGAAGGTCGGCCCGGATCCGGCCGAGCGCAGTATAGGCCTTGTCCAAGGCGCCGGGCCTGATTAGAGGGCCACGGTCCGCAAGCACAAGGGCCTGACCAGGAGAAGGCACCACCACGTCGGCGGGCACTACGTCCAAGGGGGCAGCGGTGTGGCAGACTTGGGGCACCGGAGGCTCCAGCTTCTCCTCAGCCGCGACGAGGGCGGACGCCTTCACAACCTGCTGGCCCACGGGGGCTGAATCCTCCTGAGGCTGCGTCGCAGCGTCCTCGGGGGCAGATTCCGCCTGAAGGGGGCGGGAAGTTGCCCCCTCCACCGGTGCTGAGGTCGCCACGACCGCGACAAGGAGTGCCACCTCGTGAGCCTCTGCACTCCCGGCGTCCGGCCTCTCAAGCGGCGTCGGCAAGGCGCCAGGAGTAGGCGCCACGCCCGTGAGCCTGTGTGCAGTGTTGTCGGGGCGCCCAGAGGTTGCGCTGAGTTGGCTTGATGCGTTTCCGCCCCCGTCGCGTCCGCGGCCAGAGGCTGACGGTGCCCTCCGGACAGGGGGCTCCTTCGGCTCGATGCTCGCCTTCTTCTTCTTCGACACGTCGTCGCTCCTAGCCATCGAGAGGAGAAGGGGTCGTGAGTATGAGCGCAATCTATAATCGGCCAAAGGCGAGGCAGGTTACTTACTCCTCAGGCGCAATCCACTTCCTCTTCCTCTTCACATCGGCGATGGTCGGGACGCTCCCGCCCATCTTCGGCGTGGCGCTGCCGCCCGAGAGGTGGCGAGATCGCCCCGAGGGGCCACAGCCGGAGAGGCCACGTCTGCCCCACTAGCAGCCACCGGAGTCTCAATTGCCTTGCCGGAGCGTGGGGAGTCCGGCGGAGGGGGCGCGGCCGCGCGTTTCTTCGGGGTCGCCCGGCCGGATGCCTGAGTGGTCTGAGGGGCAGGCCCAGACCTCCTGAGGACCCTAGCGAAGTGCTGGGAGTCCACGTCCGGGGGCTCGTCGGTATCGTCATCGTCTTCAAGATCACGGAGGAGCTTGCTCTGCGACGGGGGGGGGGGGACACCTCTTCTGGGTCATCGCCCTCAGTCCCCTCCGAGTCTTCCTCGCTCCTAGTGCCACCGGAGGACACCGGCATGGGGGAATTAGGGCGCTCGGGCGGCGTGAGCCCCTGTTCGTCAAAGGCGGGCATGGCAGCAACCAGCTCCTCCCTGTCGTCACGGCGGTACAACGGGGCGTAGGCCTCGGGGAGGTCCCCAGGGTCGCTGTGGAGCAGGGTAGCCACGGCCCTGCCCAGCTCCCCGCCTGTCAGGCTGGCGGATTGAAGCCTGATGTTGTCCCCCGCACCCTCGTATTCCCAGATGGGCTTCGAGTGCGACTGGAGCGATGCCAGGCGCTGTGTCAAGAACTCCTTCACTATCATCGACCCGGCCGGTTGCTTGGCCTCCATGTCCAGGGAGATCCACTTCAAGACGGGCTTTGCCCGGGGGTCGGTGAGCTTCGCGGAGCCCACGCGAGGGTCTTCTCGGGCAGCTCCGTCGGGAGCTCCAAGCGCGGATCGAGGCCCCGGGCGTCGAAGAAGACCAAGCGGTGCCTGAAGCCTTCCACCTTCTTCCCGGCCTTCAGGAGCATATTCCCGCTCTGGACCACGACGAAGGAGGCGCACGCCGACCGATGCGCGCTGTCGTGGAGCCGCAGGATGAAGTAGTGGTGGAAGAGTGTGACGCCCCCATTCTCGTCCGTACGCTAATCATGCACACAATGCGTACGACCAAGATTAGGGACTCACTGATTGATATCACAACACAACAAAAGACACAAATATAAAGTCATACAGCTTCATATTACAAGCCAGGGGCCTCGAGGGCTCGAATACAAAGCTCGACAAAGCACGAGTCAGCGGAAGCAAATATATCTGAGTACAGACATAAGTTAGACAAGTTTTGCCTTAAGAAGGCTAGCACAAACATAAGCAAACGGATCGAAAGAGGCGAGGCCTCCTGCCTGGGAACCTCCTAACTACTCCTGAGCATCGGCGTTCTCCACGTAGTAGGCTGCAGCGGTGGTGTAGCAGTCGTCTCCGGCGTACTCCATCTCCTGGGCTCCATCGTCTGAACGCGGCAACGTATCGAGGGGGAAAGGGAAGGCAAAGCAGCGGTGAGTACTCATCCAAAGTACTCGCAAGACTGACATCAGAACTATGCTAAGTATGCATCATTATCAATGAAGAGAATATATCTGGGCTGACTGCAGAAAGCAAGAATAGGGAGAAGGCCTAGTCCTATCGAAGACTAGCATCTTCAGCATCTTGCAGCATTAGAAGAGAGTAGACCTGCAGCTCATATATAGTCATATTGTTGTAGCAATTTTATTAAGTAAACACGCCTAGAGATCCTTCCTCGACTCCCTGCGAGGAAGCAATCCCGGAGCCACAATTTATTTTAATTTAAAATTACAATTATAGTTGTATAAGGCCGAGGTACAACTCCAAGTTGTCCTGTTACCGTGGACACGGCTATTCGAATAGATTATTCATCCCTGCAGGGGTGCACCACATATTCCCCAACACGCCTGAGTCACCTTAGGCCGGACACACTTTCCTGGGTCATGCCCGGCCTCGGGATATCAGCACGTCGTCGCCCCACCTAGGCTCAACGAAGAGGCCAGCCCGCCGGTCTAAATCCTAAGCGCACAGGTTCGTGGGCCCACTTGCCCTTGCGCTCCTGCACGATGCGTACGTGGCCGGAAGCAGACCTAGTACACTCCAGTCCAATCCGTCACGCGCCGCTCCATTGCTGACGTCCGAAGAGCTTCGGCTGATACAACGACGCTGAGTGCCCATAATTTCCCCACGTGAAGGTTAGTGCGTATTAAGGCCAACGACCTAACTCAGATCAAGTACCCAACCCATTAGCATTTTATTAATGCGGGGCAATCGCGACCCTCAAAGTGTGGTCCCGTCACCCCGACTCGAGGATGTGTGGCAAAGGCCTCTCTCGCCAGTCCACGCCTCAACATAACCCGGATGCCTTACCGGCGCATCCCACCACATCTCACATGGGTACCCTTGGGGCCGACCCGTCTCAGGACTGTCGGGAACTCAGGTCCACCTCAACCAGGGTGGTACCGCCTGTCCCTCCAGTCCCGCCTTTCACATGTAAACAAAGTCAAGATGAAGTAACTGTGTGTTTATACACCAGGTGGAGATCCGAGGAATCACCCTCGATGGATCCCACTCGAGGTATGTGTATGACAAGAGTCGCTATCGATAAATGGGAAGGAGGAATCACCCTCGATACCCACGATCGATTAGCTATGCTACAGAATTAACATCGGAAGTGCTAAGTGAGGTATCACCCTCGGCACTCGATAGTAGCTCTGAAGTGCCATACTTAAGGGGTGTGCGGTGATGTGAGGGGTCTGGCTCGTCGGTCGGTTGACCGAGTCTTCGGGTCTTCGGGTCGTCGAGTCGTCGATGAAGAAGCAGGGGCAACTAGGACTAAGGGGCCACTGGGGATTCATTGATCAACCTATACTAAGCAGTTGATATGATTGCAGGTATAGTAACTGTTTATCAAAAATAGGCTATGCATCAGAATAGGAGCTAACTAATACAGTAGCAAAAATCTAATGGAAGAATAAGAGGGAGAGGAATAGGCGATATCGGAATGCTCAAGGGGGGTTTGCTTGCCTTGCTGCTCTGCGGCAAAAGGCTGATCGTCAATCGCGTAGTCGTACTCAGCAGTATCATCGGTAGTCTCAGCATCTATCGAGAGAGAGGGAGGGGGAAGAAACAGTAAATACAAAGCAAACAATGTAACACAAAGCATAGCATGGCAATAAGTTGTGCCGGGTGTGTCCTAACGTAGTGTTACACGATACCGGGAAAGGGGAAACCCATCCGGCAAAGTTTTCCCGGTTCCGGACAAATGTGAGACAGATGACCGGAGGGGGGGGGAATGTTCCAGGTTTGCGGTGTTAGAGGCATGTGACAACTAGGATGCAGTGCAGGGTTGCCTAAAATCATGTCTAAACCATTTTAGCTATTTTATGATTAAAGTTGGAATTAATAGTCGGTAGTTATACACTATTCATCTGCCGGAAACAGGCGAAAAGTTGCGGGTTCACCTACGTAGAGGGCCCCGACATGGAGACAGGTAGCACAATTAGATTCGTGGGATTTTTCTGATCAATTTTCATGTATAAATTATTTTCATCCGAGTTACGGTTTATTTTATATGAATTTTCAAAGTTTTAAACATTTCCTGGAATTTCTGGAATTATTTTAATTAACAGAAAAGATTTATTGCGTCAGCACGATGTCACTATGACGTCAGCAGTCAACAGACTCGCTGACCAGGTCAAACCTGACCAGTGCGTCCCACTGGTCAGTGACTGTGCTAATTAACAGAGTTTGATTTAATCTAATTAACCTAATTAACTGGTGGGTCCGCACAGTCAGTCACTGATTAAACTAATTAATTTCTATTTAAATTTAAACGGAGTTATTTAGGCGCGGGACCCACACGTCAGTGGCCCACTGTGAACAGTGCGCACGCGTTGACCAGGTCAACTGGTCAACGGGATCCACCGGGCCCACCCGTCAGCCTCACAGAGGAGGCCACGTGGGCGCCACGTCGTCGCCGGCGCCGGAATACGCTCCGGCGAGCGCAGGGCGCGGCAGAGAGCTCCGGCGAGCTCGGACTTCTCCTATGGTGAACCAAAACGGCCGCGGTTTCTTGCTTTCGATCGGGCTCTTCACGCCACGTCGAACGGCGGTGGCCACGTGAGCTACGGTGACCGGAATCGGGTGGTGTGACGTCGTCGGCAGCGGCGGTTTCGGGAGCTCTACGGGAACGGCGAAACGGACGCGCTCGAGCCAAATGGCTAGGCTAGAGGGCATCTACGCGCGCGGGCGAACTCGAGGAACAGCGCCACATAACCATTTGGTCATCGACGGCTCGCCGGCGACAAGCTCTACGGCGGAGCGTTCGGGCTTGCCAAGTACGGCGAGCACAGAGGCGGATCCGCACGGGGAAGAGGGGGAAAAGACGGCGACTGCTCACCGAGCCCTGCAGGTGTGCTCAAATGGGCTCGGGGAAGCTTGCCGTCGCCGGAATCATCGCCGGAGTCGAGGTGGCCGAAGGAGGATGACGAGGTCGCCGTGCTCGACTCGGTGGCTCTCGTCTCGAATGGCTGGGCGTAGCCGATGGAGAGGACTGCGGCGGAGCTTCACGACATGTCGGCGGAGCTTGAGGACGTCGGAGAGCACGGGATCGACGGCGGTGGCGATGGGCGTATTCGGGCGAGCTCGGGCGAGGTGATGCAGAGAGCGAGGGGGAAATGAGAGGGGTCTAGGGTTTCGGGGGAGGGGAGAGCAGCTCGGGGAAGGCCTTATGGGCGCCGGGGAGCCGTTGGATGGCCGGCAGCGGGGCAGGCGCCGCCGTGTCAGCGAGCGCGCGCGACAGCACGCGAGGAAGGTGATGACCCCGCGGTGGGCTGGGCCAGGCACTGTAGCCCATAGGCCTTAGTGCACAGTACGCCCCGGCCTTTTCCATTTTCTATTTTCTGTATTAGGTTTAGTTACTGTTTGCCTTTTCCTTTAGTTATTATTTGACTTTTTGTAAATTAAAATAGGCAAGTGGTCAAAACAACTATTAGGTAATGTTGAGCACTGTCACAAAAAGTTTGAGGCTCATTTGAATTAATTTGAAATTTGCATTAAAGAAAAGGGATTAAAGAATTGTTTTGGGTACTGTTTCATGTTGTTTGAGTTATTTAATTAATTTAATTAATGTTGATTCCAATTTTATAATTGCCTCTGGATTGTTTGCAATTTAATGAACATTTTATCTTTCAATTTTGAACAACTTTTATCTTCACTTTAAATTTGAAATTCAATTTGAATTGGAATTTGAAAGGAGATATGATCCCAATGATGATTAAGCATTGTTAATCATGGTGACTTGGCATTATCATGTGAGATTACTGTAGCCTAATCACCGAGGTTACTGTAGCACAAAACTAGGGCGTCACAAAGAGGGCCACTGAGGGCGTCATGCTTATGAAGGCCTCGCAGTAGAAGGCGAAGACAAACAGGAGCAGGATGGAGTTGGGCTGAAGATGGAGGGCCTGGATCCCGTAATGCCCAAGGATGGCGGTGAAGAACCCTGAGAAGGGCGGGGCGAGCCCGAAGAAGACGCTATGGAGGAAGAAGGGGTAGACTATTTTCGCCAAGGTGCGCTGCTCCGCAGAGCCGCGCCAGATCAAGGTCTGCCCCCACTCGTTGGAGTTGCCCGCCATCAGCGGAAGTGCTGGGACGAGCCCACCTTGGCAATGGTAGACGCCGTAAGCGCCGGCAAGGGGGAAGAGGAGGCCGAGGCCTGAGCCTCAGACTTTGACTTCCCGGCGGGCGCCATCTGAAGAACCCTTAAGAATGGGGGAGCAAGAGGAAGGACGGCGCAGCGCCAAGATCTGGAGGAGGTTCTCGCGAAGGAAAGGGGATCCGAGCAAGGGAGCAAAAGCACAAGGAAGAAGAGCAATGATGGCTTGGCAGCAGGCGCCAGGCTTTTGTCAGCCGGGGCAGTTGCCGAGGCGACGTGGGAGTGGAGGCGTCCGTGTCCTGCCACGCACCACGCGTCGAGCCTGGCCCGCAGGCGATTGGGGGGCCGCGGCGTTTTCACCCTTCGCTCCTTGCATTCGCCTCAAAGCCAGGACAAACACGCCTTGGGCCCGGGGGCTACTGTCGGCGTTCTGGGATCGGGGGTACCCAGACCTGCCTGCCTGCGGCCCAGCGCGTGGCCCACCTCGACGGCCCGGTATGGCCTGGCAAGCAAACTCCCCAAGACAAGACCCTCGCGAGGCGAACGACGCCAAGACCTCCAGGGGAGTGGCCTCCCCAGGCTGCCTCCCGAGGAGCGGAGATTCCTATGCAGGCACCCGGCCTCAGGAGGCTGCGATGACGTGAGCCATGACGACCAAGGCCAAGCGGGCGCCTGCGGGCGTAGAGGGGAAAGTTTCCTCTTTTGTGCTAAGGAGGCAAGGACGTACGCGGGTTCCCGAGGGATCCCCCAAAGGTTTCCGTTCCGGTGCAACAAGACCAAGACCACGAGCCCGGCAGGACGGATGTCATCGCCGAGCCCACCTCTGCGTCACGCCCAGAAGCTTTGGAGGCGAAGACCACCTTTAGTCAGGATAAGATGTACTTCTTGTCCCCTTTCAAAATTGGCCGTTGTGGGATCCCTTCCCGCCTGTGCGATAATGGAAGAGGACCAAAGCCACTATAAATAGGGACTAGCCTCCACCGTAGAGTGGGAGATCGGTCCATCCTCGCCCCTGAGCCCTCGCGAGGTCGCTCCACCACTACACAAGTTCATCCCCCAAACCTCCTCGTGAGGCCAATCCACCAAAAGCAGGAGTAGGGTTTTACACCGCAAGGTGGCCCGAAACTGGGTAAATCGTTGTGTCCATCTTCTTGTTCGCTCGCACGTATTCGACGAGGCTTGGCTGTGGGGTGTCAAGCTTGAGGCTAGAGCTGGTTGAGATCTTTGCACACGCCCCAGAGTTTGAACCTTCTTGGGTCTGCGGAGCCCCGATTTCCGACACTCGCAGCCTAGGAACATCTCGCAAAGGGCGACAAAGCCCGATATGTGCAGGATGGATCCAAGAGTGAGATGGTGGAGCTGGATCCTGTAGAACTCTAACAAACCCCTCAGGAAGGGGTGAATAGGGAAGCCCAAGCCTCGTAAGAGGAAGGGCACGAAGCATACCCTCTCTTTCTTGCGCAGAGCAGGGAAGTTCTCCGCAAAAGCCTCTTCGTTCGCGGAAGTTAGGCCCGCACGTGTGGGCGCTAGATCTGAGGCAGGAAGGTATGCATTTCAAGGCTACTCAATTGAAGACGAGAGACCGAGCAGCTTGCCTAGACACCTGGGAGTGGGTCGTGAGGGCGTGAGGAGGAGCCAGGGGCGCTCGCCATGTATCTGGACTCCCTGATTTTTGGCTTCTTGAGAGATGAGGAACATGATGCGTCGCTCATGATGCGCCTTGCCTATTTAAAGGGTGTTCTTCCCCTGACCCGCGGAGGGCATTTTTGTAAAATCCTATTGACTGTCTGCCTCCTATCGACGCACGGGGATCGAGGAGTGTCATTAACTTGCAGGAAAATCAATACTGTGGGCCCGGTGGCACTTCGGGAATCGGGAACCTGTTGGGTGGTCGGACTATCACTGGCCGAACATAAAAGGGGAGAGGAACTTGCCCAGCAAGCCGAAGACTCTAGGCATGTAAAGCTACTCGGGGTCATGGACCTCGGCGTTGGAGGCTAGTTCGGGGGCTATTGAGGGAGTCTGGGACTACGGGGTCCTCGGGCCGCCGGTCTATCTCTCATGGACCGGATTGTTAGGCCGCTCTATGGCCCTTATCGGAAGGCCGAGCTATGATACAACTCCATGTTCAAGAAGGAAATCTCCGGTGCCTTGGTGTGCCCTCCAAGTCAAGATAGAATATTCGGCATATTTGTCCCCGGATGGTAACCGACCATGTGTAACCCTAGGTACCCCTGGTGTCTATATAAACTAGAGGGTTTTAGTTTATACGGGACAGAACCAACATCATTCACATCTAGGGTCTAGTTCATCTGATCTCGTGGTAGATCGACTCTGTAATCATCATACACACATCAATACAATCAAGCAAGACGTAGGGTTTTACCTCCTCGAGAGGGCCTGAACCTGGATAAACACTGCCCCTCTTTCATCCAGTTCTCCATCGATCCAAGATCCACAGCTCGGGACCCCCTACCCGAGATCTGCCGGTTTTGACACCAACAGTGCTCATGCATCAATCCAAAACAAAGCAGGAGTAGGTTATGACCTCAACCATATGAGGGCCTGAACATGGTTACAACCTCCGTGCGAACTCCCCTCTGGTACTTCCGGCTATGCTCTCCACTCTACCGAAGGCACTGTCTATTTTCTCCACCTATCAACCCGACCCCCACCGAATTTGCCCCGCAGCCGGTAGTTCTTCTTCGATTTCTAATCAATCATGGGTGAAATTTCTCTCTGCCTAACTTTGTTTCTCTGGACCAGAAAAAAGGCGAGAAAGAAGTTCATCATGGCAGATAGTTGTGGTTCGATGTGTATGTTACAAGAAGGAGAAAATGAAAGCAGGCTTTTAGGATCATTGCCTCTTGGAGCTTACCCTGATCTCTAATATTTTGATGCGAGTCAATGTTTGAACATGTGAATATATAACTAAACACACCCTTTTTTATGTTTCTATATTGCTTCATAGAAAGCTAATTTTTTCTGTGCACCTTTGTATCCTGTTTTAGTTCATCTTACAGGTCAAGGAGCTCCCTTCAGTTCGATGAATTCAAGAAAACAAAATGGTCATCGTGCTGCAGTTCACAACCACCTGTTGGTTTATGTTGCACACCACCCCAGGTCAGTTCATTTTTCTTCAGACTACACAAATATTCTTATACCACACCTTCAAGTTTGACACTTATAATTGAAGGGAGACATATTTTTCTCTTCATACAAGAGACATAAGCAAGTTTCTTCGTATCTTGTGCTCAATTCGTATGTGAATTGCGTCATATAACTCAGAAAAATTCTGATAGAACCTCCCTGGAAGTTTGGACACGAAATTCCGATAAGTTCAGAGAAGGTCAACATGAAAAGTCCACTATAAATGGGGATGGCGACAACGGCGGGCTTGGCGATCTGCTAGCTTCTTTTTATTGAGAGAGAGAGAAGGTCAAAGTTAATGTTCAATTGCTGCTCGCTTGAGACAAACCAAACGTTGAACTGTGCTCTCTAAAAATATTGTTGGTATATGTATGAGGTTGAACTATTTATTTTTTGAGTGAAGTTCAAACTTTTTACATATGTAGGTTGAACTAATTTCTTGTTTGTACAAATGAAGTTGAACCATTTTCCCCTGTTACTGAACCAATCATTTGACAGGGAGTTCAAAAGGAACAGTGAAGTTCAAACGTTTGGTACAGGAAAGTGCACATCCTATATATTTTCACAAAAAAGAAATGTGAATGTCCAGAACTACACTCATCTTCTATATTTTTAGTAGCACTAACATTTAAAAGAAAAAGTTTCATTGACAAGTTCACACACTACAGTCTTGGACGTTCGAACCTTTCTTTCCATGAAGTTCATATATTGCCGTCTGGTACATGCAATAACTTTGAGAAAAAGCATACATGGCCAAAACTGCTAGTTCATAGAAAAAAGAATAAAAAACAATTATAGAATCAGAAAATTGTGCAAGCACCTATAATATTGTTCAAGCACCTACAATATTGTGCAAGCACAAAAAATAAAAATATTGATTTACAAAGTTGCGTGCGTTTTTAGTACAATTTTTGTTTCGTTTGCATTGAGCTCCTCGGATGTCATTGTTGGGGAACGTTGCATGGGAAACAAAAATTTTCCTACGCACACACAAGATCTATCCATGGTGATGAGCATCTACGAGAGGGAGAGTGAATCTACATACCCTTGTAGATCGCTAAGCGGAAGCGTTAATAAACGCGGTTGATGTAGTCGAACGTCTTCGCGATCCAAATCGCCGAGCGTCCCGCGATCCAATCACGATCCTTCCGATCTAGTGCCGAACGGACGGCACCTCCGCGTTCAACACACGTACGGCTTGATGACGCCTTCACTTCCTCGATCCAGCGAGCGATGGTGAAGTAGTGGTTGAGTTCCAGCAGCACGACGGCGTGGTGATGGTGGTGAGGAACAATCTCTGCAGGGCTTCGCCAAGCGCTACGGAGATTATGACGGAGGAACTAGAGGGCTAGGGTTGCCGGCACACGGCTTGGGAAATCCTGATGTGTCCCGTGTGCTAGCCCTGCCCCTCTATTTATATGTTGAGCCTTGGGGTCTAAACTTGGAGTAAAAGCCTCCTCTGGGTCGGTTTTGCCCGCACAAGGTCGGTTTGGCCCGCAGGGAAAGAGTCCAACTCGGATCCCTGCCGAACCGTGCACAGCCGCGCACAAGCGGTAGTACCGCTTCACACAAGCGGTAGTACCGCTCGGGCGGTAGTACCGCTTCACACAAGCGGTAGTACCGCTCGGGCGGTAGTACCGCTTCACACAAGCGGTAGTACCGCTTACGCGGCAGCAAAACTACTTTTGCACTTTCCAATACCTCGTGGGCTTTATCCCTTTGGCTCATATAAAGTGTTGCTGCACCCGAACACTTCGGTAAACATCCGGAACCCCTTCCGGTGAACTCCGGAACCCTTCCAGAGATCAAAACACTATTATCACATATATCAATCTTTACCTCCGGACTATTCCGGAGATCCTCGTCATGTCCGGGATCTTATCCGGGACTCCGAACAACTTTCGGTCACCAACATAATAACTCAATTATACTAATCATCACCAAACGTTAAGTGTGTAGACCCTGCGGGTTCGAGAACTATGTAGACATGACCGAGACACCTCTACGGCCAATAACCAATAGCGGGACCTGGATGCCCATATTGGCTCCTACATATTCTACGAAGATCTTTATCGGTCGAACCTCTATGTCAAGGATTCAGTTAATCCCGTATGCTGTTCCCTTTGTTCTTCGGTATGTTACTTGCCCGAGATTCAATCGTCGGTATCACTATACCTAGTTCAATCTCGTTACCGGCAAGTCTCTTTACTCGTTCCGTAATACAAGATCTCGTGGCTAACACTTTAGTCACATTGCTTGCAAGGCTCATTGTGATGTTGTATTACCGAGTGGGCCCTGAGATACCTCTCCGTCATACGGAGTAACAAATCCCAGTCTTGATCCATGCCAACCCAACAGACACCCTCGGAGATACCTGTAGAGCACCTTTATAGTCACCCAGTTACGTTGCGACGTTTGATACACACAAGGTATTCCTCCGGTGTTAGTGAGTTGTATGATCTCATGGTCAAAGGAACAGATACTTGACATGCAGAAAACAATAGCAATAAACTGACACGATCAAATGCTACGTTTACAGTTTGGGTCTTGTCCATCACATCATTCTCCTAATGATGTGATCCCGTTATCAAATGACATCTCATGTCAATGGCTAGGAAACCTTAACCATCTTTGATCAACGAGCTAGTCAACTAGAGGCTTACTAGGGACACAGTGTTGTCTATGTACCCACACATGTATTTGAGTTTCCAATCAATACAATTATAGCATGGATAATAAACGATTATCATGAACAAGGAAATATAATAATAACCAATTTATTATTGCCTCTAGGGCATATTTCCAACAGTCTCCCACTTGCACTAGAGTCAATAATCTAGTTCACATCACTATGTGATTTACATTGTAATGAATCGAACACCCATGCAGTTCTGGTGTTGTTCATGTTTAGCCCTTGGAAGAGGTTTAGTCATCGGATCTGCAACATTTAGATCCGTGTGTACTTTGCAAATATTTATGTCGTCCTCCTTGATGTAATCGCGGATGGAATTGAAACATGTAGAATCTGCTACCACGCTTTGCTTGGAACTGCACCAGCTAACCGCACCCCCATTAAGAATAAATACGTATCCGGTTTGCGACTTAGAGTCATCCGGATCAGTGTCAAAGCTTGCATCGACGTAACCCTTTACGACGAGCTCTTGATCACCTCCATAAACGAGAAACATGTCCTTAGTCCTTTTCAGGTACTTCAGGATATTCTTGACCGCCGTCCAGTGTTCCATTCCTGGATCACTTTGAAACCTTCCGACCATACTTATGGCAAGGCTGACATCGGGTCTTGTGCACAGCATTGCATACATGATAGAGCCTATGGCTGAAGCATAGGGGATGACACTCATCTTTTCTCTATCTTCTGCAGTCACTGGGCATTGAGTCTTACTCAACTTCACACCTTGCAATACAGGCAAGAACCCCTTCTTGGACTGATCCATTTTGAACTTCTTCAAAACTTTGTCAAGGTATGTGCTTTGTGAAAGTCCTATTAAGCGTCTCGATCTATCTCTATAGATCTTGATGCCTAATATGAAAGCAGCTTCTCCTAGGTCCTTCATTGAAAAACTCTTGTTCAAATATTCCTTTACGCTTTCCAGCATTTCTATATTGTTTCCAATCAGCAATATGTCATCCACATATAATATTAGAAACGCTATAGAGCTCCCACTCACTTTCTTGTAAATACAAGCTTCTCCGTAAACTTGTATAAACTCGAACGCTTTGATCACCTCATCAAAACGAAGATTCCAACTCCGAGATGCTTGCACCAGTCCATAAATGGATCGCTGGAGTTTGCAAACTTTGTCAGCATTCTCTGGATCGACAAAACCTTCTGGTTGCATCATATACAACTCTTCCTTAAGGTAACCGTTAAGGAACGCTGTTTTGACATCCATCTGCCAAATTTCATAATCGAAAAAGGCAGCTATTGCTAACATGATTCTGACGGACTTAAGCATCGCTACGGGTGAGAAGGTCTCATCGTAGTAAACTCCTTGAACTTGTGAAAAACCCTTTGCCACAAGTCGAGCTTTATAGACGGTGACATTACCGTCCGCGTCCGTCTTCCTCTTAAAGATCCATTTGTTCTGAATGGCCTTACGCCCTTCAGGTAATACTTCCAAAGTCCATACTTTGTTTTCATACATGGATCCCATCTCGGATTTCATGGCCTCTAACCACTTCTCGGAATCCGGGCCCATCATCGCTTCTCCATAGCTCGTAGGTTCATCGTTGTCTAACAACATGACCTCTAAGACAGGGTTGCCGTACCACTCGGGAGCAGTACGCGTCCTTGTCGACCTACGAGGTTCGATAGCAACTTGATCCAAAGCTTCATGATCATCATCATTAACTTCCTCTTCAGCTAATGTAGGCTCCACAGAAACAACTTTCTGCGCTGCGCTACTCTCAGGTTGAAGTAAAGGTTCAACAACCTCATCAAGTTCTATCTTCCTCCCACTCAATTCTTTCGAGAGAAACTCTTTCTCAAGAAATGTTCCGTTTTTAGCGACAAACACTTTGCCTTCGGATCTGAGGTAGAAGGTATACCCAACTGTCTCTTTTGGGTATCCTATGAAGACGCATTTCTCCGCTTTGGGTTCCAGCTTTTCAGGCTGAAGCTTTTTGACATAAGCATCACATCCCCAAACTTTAAGAAACGAAAGCTTTGGCTTCTTGCCAAACCAAAGTTCATATGGCGTCGTCTCAACGGATTTCGATGGTGCCCTTTTTAAAGTGAATGCAGCTGTCTCTAATGCATAACCCCAAAACGATAGTGGCAAATCGGCAAGAGACATCATAGATCGCACCATATCCAATAAGGTTCGATTACGACGTTCGGACACACCATTACGCTGTGGTGTTCCAGGCGGTGTTAATTGTGAAACAATTCCACACTGTCTTAAGTGACTGCCAAACTCATAACTCAGATATTCTCCTCCTCGATCAGATCGTAGGAATTTAATCTTCTTGTTACGATGATTCTCAACTTCACTCTGAAATTGTTTGAACTTTTCAAATGTTTCAGACTTGTGTTTCATTAAGTAAATATACCCATATCTACTTAAGTCATCAGTGAAGGTGAGAAAGTAACGATAACCACTGCGCGCTTCAATACTCATCGGACCGCACACATCAGTATGTATGATTTCCAATAAGTCACTTGCCCGTTCCATTGTTCCAGAGAACGGCGTTTTAGTCATCTTGCCCATGAGGCATGGCTCACATGTGTCAAGTGATTCAAAATCAAGTGACTCCAAAAGTCCATCAGCATGGAGCTTCTTCATGCGTTTTACGCCAATATGACCTAAACGGCAGTGCCACAAGAAAGTGGTATTATCATTATCAATTCTATATCTTTTGGCATCAATGTTATGAACATGTGTATCATTACTATCGAGATTCAACAAGAATAAACCCCTCACATTGGGTGCATGACCATAAAAGATATTACTCATATAAATAGAACAACCATTATTCTCTGATTTAAATGAGTAACCGTCTCGCAATAAACAAGATCCAGATATAATGTTCATGCTTAACGCAGGCACCAAATAACACTTATTTAGGTTCATCACTAATCCCGACGGTAATCGAAGAGCGAGCGTGCCGACGGCGATCACATCAACCTTGGAACCATTTCCCACGCGCATCGTCACTTCGTCCTTTGCCAGCCTCCGTCTATTCCGCAGTTCCTGTTTTGAGTTGCAAATATGAGCAACCGCACCGGTATCAAATACCCAGGCACTACAACGAGAGTTGGTAAGGTACACATCAATAACATGTATATCATATATACCTTGTTTGTTGTTGGCCGCCTTCTTGTCAGCCAAATACTTGGGGCAATTCCGCTTCCAGTGTCCAGTTCCCTTGCAATGAAAACACACAGTTTCCGGTTTGGGTCCAGCCTTGGGTTTCTTCACGAGAGGAGCAACTGCTTTGCCACTCTTCTTGGAGTTACCCTTCTTACCCTTGCCATTTTTCTTGAAACTAGTGGTTTTATTGACCATCAACACTTGATGCTCCTTCTGAATTTCAAACTCAGCGGCTTTCAGCATCGCAAACAGCTCGGCGACTGACTTGTTCATCCCGTGCATGTTATAGTTCAACACGAAGCTCTTGTAGCTAGGTGGCAATGATTGAAGAACTCTGTCAGTGATAGCCTCTGGCGGAAGGGGCATCCCTAACTCAGCCAGACGGGTGGAGTACCCAGACATTCTGAGCACGTGATCACTGATAGACCCGTTCTCCTCCATCTTGCAAGCATAGAACTTATCGGAGATCTCATATCTCTCGATCCGGGCATTCTTCTGAAAGATAAACTTCAACTCCTGGAACATCTCATATGCTCCATGACGTTCAAAACGTCTTTGAAGTCCCGGTTCTAAGCCATACAACATTGCACATTGAACTATTGAGTAATCATCAGAACGAGCCTGCCAGGCGTTCACAACGTCTAGAGACTCAACTGGAGCGGGTGGATCACCAAGCGGTGCATCAAGGACATAAGCCTTCTGGGAAGCCGTAAGGATAATCCTTAGATTACGGGCCCAGTCCACAAAGTTACTTCCATCATCTTTCAACTTAGCTTTCTCTAGGAACGCATTAAAATTCAGGGGTGCTACTGCGCGAGCCATGATCTACAACATAAATATAGCAAAGACAACTTAGACTATTGTTCTTAGATAATGAGTTTAGTTAATCATATTTAAAAAACTCCCACTCAAATTGACATCCCTCCGATCATTCGAGTGTAACATGATCCAAATCCACCAACTCAAGTCCGATCATCACGTGAGTTGAGGTGGTTTCAATGGTGAACATCTTCATGTTGATCATATCTACTATATGACTCATGTTCGACCTTTCGGTCTCTTGTGTTCCGAGGCCATGTCTGTACATGCTAGGCTCGTCAAGTTTAACCCGAGTGTTCCGCGTGTGCAACATGGCTTGCACCCGTTGTATGCGAACGTAGAGTCTATCACACCCGATCATCACGGCGTGTCTCGAAACGACGAACTTTCGCAACGGTGCACACTTGGGGAGAACACAATTTATCTTGAAATTTAAGTGAGGGATCACCTTATAATGCTACCGTCGTCCTAAGCAAAATAAGATGCATAAAAGGATTAACATCACATGCAAATCATAAGTGACATGATATGGCCATGAACTTGTGCTTTTGATCTCCATCTCCAAAGCACCGGCATGATCTCCATCGTCACCGGCATGACACCATGATCTCCATCATCTTGATCTCCATCAACGTGTCGCCATAAGGTTGTCGCGCCGACTGTTGCTTCCACGACTATTGCTAACGTTTAGCGATAAAGTAAAGCATTACATAGCGCTTAATGATTGACACGCAGGTCATACAATAATTAAAGACAACTCTATGGCTCCTGCCAGTTGCCGTACTCATCGACATGCAAGTCGTGATATTCTATACAAAACATGATCATCTCATACATCACATATATCTCATCATGTAATTGGCCATATCACATCACAACATACCCTGCAAAAACAAGTTAGACGTCCTCTAATTGTTGTTGCAAATTTTACGTGGCTGCTACGGGTTTGCAAGAACCGTTCTTACCTACGCAAAACCACAAGGTGGTGTAGTGATTGCTTTTTGATCTTCTAAAAGAACCCTCTTCATTGAAATCGATTCAACTAAAGTGAGAGAGACAGACACCCGCTAGCCATCTTTATGCAACGAAGTTACATGTCAGTTGAAGGAACCTGTCTCGCGTAAGTGTACGCGTAATGTCGGTCCGGGCCGCTTCATCTCACAGTACCGCCGAATCAAAAATCAACTAGTAACGGCAAGCAATATGTATACACCCATGCCCACAACTCGTTTGTGTTCTACTCGAGATCTCATCTACGCATAGACCTAGCTCATGATGCCACTGTTGGGGAACGTTGCATGGGAAACAAAAATTTTCCTACGCACACACAAGATCTATCCATGGTGATGAGCATCTACGAGAGGGAGAGTGAATCTACATACCCTTGTAGATCGCTAAGCGGAAGCGTTAATAAACGCGGTTGATGTAGTCGAACGTCTTCGCGATCCAAATCGCCGAGCGTCCCGCGATCCAATCACGATCCTTCCGATCTAGTGCCGAACGGACGGCACCTCCGCGTTCAACACACGTACGGCTTGATGACGCCTTCACTTCCTCGATCCAGCGAGCGATGGTGAAGTAGTGGTTGAGTTCCAGCAGCACGACGGCGTGGTGATGGTGGTGAGGAACAATCTCTGCAGGGCTTCGCCAAGCGCTACGGAGATTATGACGGAGGAACTAGAGGGCTAGGGTTGCCGGCACACGGCTTGGGAAATCCTGATGTGTCCCGTGTGCTAGCCCTGCCCCTCTATTTATATGTTGAGCCTTGGGGTCTAAACTTGGAGTAAAAGCCTCCTCTGGGTCGGTTTTGCCCGCACAAGGTCGGTTTGGCCCGCAGGGAAAGAGTCCAACTCGGATCCCTGCCGAACCGTGCACAGCCGCGCACAAGCGGTAGTACCGCTTCACACAAGCGGTAGTACCGCTCGGGCGGTAGTACCGCTTCACACAAGCGGTAGTACCGCTCGGGCGGTAGTACCGCTTCACACAAGCGGTAGTACCGCTTACGCGGCAGCAAAACTACTTTTGCACTTTCCAATACCTCGTGGGCTTTATCCCTTTGGCTCATATAAAGTGTTGCTGCACCCGAACACTTCGGTAAACATCCGGAACCCCTTCCGGTGAACTCCGGAACCCTTCCAGAGATCAAAACACTATTATCACATATATCAATCTTTACCTCCGGACTATTCCGGAGATCCTCGTCATGTCCGGGATCTTATCCGGGACTCCGAACAACTTTCGGTCACCAACATAATAACTCAATTATACTAATCGTCACCAAACGTTAAGTGTGTAGACCCTGCGGGTTCGAGAACTATGTAGACATGACCGAGACACCTCTACGGCCAATAACCAATAGCGGGACCTGGATGCCCATATTGGCTCCTACATATTCTACGAAGATCTTTATCGGTCGAACCTCTATGTCAAGGATTCAGTTAATCCCGTATGCTGTTCCCTTTGTTCTTCGGTATGTTACTTGCCCGAGATTCGATCGTCGGTATCACTATACCTAGTTCAATCTCGTTACCGGCAAGTCTCTTTACTCGTTCCGTAATACAAGATCTCGTGGCTAACACTTTAGTCACATTGCTTGCAAGGCTCATTGTGATGTTGTATTACCGAGTGGGCCCTGAGATACCTCTCCGTCATACGGAGTAACAAATCCCAGTCTTGATCCATGCCAACCCAACAGACACCCTCGGAGATACCTGTAGAGCACCTTTATAGTCACCCAGTTACGTTGCGACGTTTGATACACACAAGGTATTCCTCCGGTGTTAGTGAGTTGTATGATCTCATGGTCAAAGGAACAGATACTTGACATGCAGAAAACAATAGCAATAAACTGACACGATCAAATGCTACGTTTACAGTTTGGGTCTTGTCCATCACATCATTCTCCTAATGATGTGATCCCGTTATCAAATGACATCTCATGTCAATGGCTAGGAAACCTTAACCATCTTTGATCAACGAGCTAGTCAACTAGAGGCTTACTAGGGACACAGTGTTGTCTATGTACCCACACATGTATTTGAGTTTCCAATCAATACAATTATAGCATGGATAATAAACGATTATCATGAACAAGGAAATATAATAATAACCAATTTATTATTGCCTCTAGGGCATATTTCCAACAGTCATTTGGTCACCAAATTGTGCAAGCACCTATAAAACTTGGTCATAATCGAAGCCACTAAGTTTCAGATTTTTTTTCGAGTTTATTGTTCAGAGTGAGTGCAGTTTGCCTGGGTATAGCCACAACTTTTCCTAAAGGACGGGGTGGTGAGTGCCATCAGAATGATGGTGTTGTGAACTAACATATCAGCATGTTCAAAAATGTATTTTATGAGCATGGTTGGCATACAAGAAAGACAGTGAATCGTATAAGAATTTTATCATTTACAATGTTATCTTCTATAGACTTTTTTGTTTTTTCCCAGAACATGTGATATATGAAAGACAATCATGGGGATTAATTAGTGACTATAAATTTGCATATAGTACATACATATGATACATGTCGTTTGATAGATGAGTTTCCATCTTTTGAACATGTCAAAAACTTCATATCTTAATAGAACACGAGAAGTTGGTCATAAATGATAAAGCAGAAAGTTAAGTGTATGTTAGTGGATAAATGTCCGGTTGTTTATTCGTTTGATGCTCCTGCAGGCTCAGTAATTTGAATGACTGGAAGCCTTTAAACATAACTAATCAACGCATATCTAGTAAATCAGTGATCCAACAATCTGCAATGAGGGTGATCTGAACATGGCATGTAGTATTTTGGGACTAAAATATGGCTATATTTCATCCAATAGAGTATCATTATGAGGTTTGCACCATCTTATTGTTCAAGATATTTTTACAATACTAGAAAATTTGCAATGAAAAAATGAATCTAAAGTAGTGGTAAATTCACATGTGGAAGGAAAATGTAAACTAGAGCTGTGCATACATGAACTATAAACCTGCCCAAGGTACAAATAGCATATCCAGAATCAATTTTCAGAAAAGCGCGAAATGATTTACAGTATTTGTACATGAGTAGTATGAAAAGTAAGCACACAACACAAGCAATATAATTTGACACAATTAGTCCAGAAACACAGAACATCGAAGGCAGGAAAACATGCATATATCGAACTTGTCTAGGTGCATACAAAACAGGTCGTCAGTGATGATTGAACCAAGGGCACGTAACAAGAATTGAAGTAAACAAAAACACTGCACGGAGATCACGAATCTGAAGCAAAATGTGAGATAAAATCATAATGCAGCCGATATTTATTAAGTATTCCCAGATAGTAAAATAGTCCATTGCAATCGGCAGCTTATATATGTATGGCTCAGGGACTCGGCGGGGGTGGTGGCACATCACCTTCCACCCCCTCGGTATCTACATCCATCTCTTGTGAGGCTTCGGGCGCAGGATCGACGGTAGGCATAGGTAGCGTGGCAAGCTCGTCAAGTGCTGCCATGATCTCTGCGTGGGGCACTGGGGGAACAATCTGTAGTTCCATGTCGAGCAGCGCTCCAACAGTTTCTAACCTTTGCATAACTGGGTCCGCATGAATTTGACCCTGTCTGTATGCCCAAGCCAATACGTCTCCTGGGTCTGGGTGTTCATGATCAACCGCTGGCACACTGGAAAATGGTGGCAACGGTATTAGAGATCGCAAATATACCTAGCAAGTTAAAAAATGACGAGGAAGAAACTTGAGCATCCAGGGGTAACCTGTCGACCACAACGTTGGCGGCATCAGGGAGTACAACCTCTGGATTGTCGGCGGCGGCAGCAGCACCGAGCCGTGGCTTACTTGGAGAATTATCCATCGCGAAGCTATTATATGGGATGGATCATATATAGAATAAGTAAATCAAGCAACAGGAACAAATAAGAACAAAAAAGAAATGGATGGCACTTTACGATAGGTAGATAACCTGGACACGCCCGTGACCGAGATGAAAAGCTGGATGTTGCAGATCAAAGAGAGAAACACCACTGTTGTAGCAGCTAATGCGCTAGCGCTCTGTGGTCTCATGGAACCTTGCAAGATTAGGGGTTCAGCTGGGTTGAGAAATGGAACATCGATCGAGATTTATACTAGAAAATCAAATCAAGGACAAGGAGATTGCCAAGGCAGATTTCTAAACGCAACACATTTAAATGCAATTTCTAGTACCAAATAAAGCACATAATTTAGCACATTTAATACCGGTGGCATATATGTTTTAAATGCTGCTCACCGTCTGGGTGCTAGCTAGGCCATTTAATACCGGTGGTACATAATTTTCATACTCCACATAGCCATGGAACCTGTTATATCTTCTTACAAAGATCGCATGGTGGAGACGCTCGAAATACTCTCGGCGACTGCTCTAGCGAACGCGCCGTCCGTCGCCTTCGATCATCACTGCAGACGACCACTTCCGATCCCGCCGAACTCCCCGGTGGGTCTGAGGCCCTTGGCGGCGTCCCTGTCGGCCGCTCCAGCAGCAAGGTCTCCAGCCGCCAGCCGCTCGACGTCATCCAGGCTCAAGGTACTCTTTCCCAAGCGCAAGACCTAACCTCCTTCACATGCATCGTCCCCTGGGTCACTTCCTGCTTCTCAACCCGCTGCACTACAGGAAAAACAATCGTAAGCCGTGTATACAAATTACTCGGGGCAACTACTTTACTGAGTGTTGGACGTAAACCGTTCCGTTTAAGCTTACTTTTTTTTGAAAGGAGGATAAACCCCAACCTCTGCATCTGGACGATGAATGCAGCCATTTTATTAATTATTCACAAAGACCATACAAAGTAATACATCAGTCAGCCTGAAGCCACCATCTAGGCAACACTTGTTGCTACTCCTATCCCTTGAAGAAGGTGTGCCGAATATCCGGGCTGAATACCAAACGGACATCGCACCAATCCTTAACATCTATAGCCGGATACCCCAACCCAGCCACACACCGGGACTGGGTCCATACCGGTCCGGCGCACTCTCAGAGGCTGCCACCGCCATCTTCCACCGATCCATCTCCAGAGCAGGAACTGACACATCGACCTTGCCTGGCCTGCCATCGACGCCACCACGGCGCCAGACAACTCCACCATCCTACACGTATCCGCCCACACGCACCCGTTGCTGAACCACCGCAGTGCCATGCCACCGGGACACGCCGTCGGCCTTGCGGTGAATGCGACACCGCTCCTCCGCTTGTCCCGTCCAACCAGCATTTGCTCCAAAACGATGCCCCCAAGAGGGACAACGGCATCGAAGGTGCCATCATCGTCCGATCCGGTAGATCCAGATCTAGGGTTTCCCCCGGAGCATCATCGTCCGAGTGGGGTGTCACGACCTGCAACAAAGATGCCTCGAGAAGGGAACGACGTCATAGACGCCGGCATCATCCGCCATGACCGAAGTCGGCGCGATTTTCACGGAAGTCGCGTCACCCCGAACTCGCAGCTGGGTGGAACCAAACGGAGCCTCACCACGAAGACGAGGGCCGCCGTCGGCATGCCCGCAGGGAGCCTCCAACCGCCCCTCACCGGTCCTCCTCGCGCCACCGGCCGGCCAAGGCCAAACCGAGACGGACCTGGACATGACGCCAGATCCGCGGCCATTGAAGCCATCTATCTGCACGCAGTCGCCACACCGCCGACCATAGAAGCTCCAATCGCCGCCGCCGCAGCAGGGCGCCGCCCTGACTGCCGTCCGCTTTGTCTGCAACCCCCTGGATCCAGATTGGACCAGATCCCGATCCAGATCGGCAACGGTGCAGGCACGCCCCTCCACCGCAAGGAACTCCAAGCCGCCGACCACCCGCGCCCCGCCGCCGCAGGGGCACTGAGCGCCGCCGTCCTCGACGGGCCCCACACCAGTGCGCCGCCCTGGCGCAAGGATGCTGCCCCACCGTAGCACCCCCGAGCGAGGAGGAAAAGGGCCCCGCCATCGCTGACGCGAGCCAGCGTTGCCCGGCCACGCCTTTTGGCGGTGGCGAGGGAGGAGTGCGGGGGAGAAGGAGACCGGCGGGTGCGACGGGGGAGCCCTCCTTGTCGCCTACGGGTGCGACGAGGGAGGGACGAGGGGGATAATCTGATTATCCCGTTTAAGCTTACTTAGGGCATCTCCAACGTTAATCCTCAAACCACCCACGGGTCGGGCCGGACCGCGGGGTTCAGACATGTTTTGTCATCTAACGTGGTCATTCATCAGTTCGCAGGCCGATCTGGACATGTTTTTTTTTTCACAAATCAGAGACAAAGTGGGAGAGGGGAGGCTTTGCGGGCGTCTTGACCATTGCCACGTCCACTCTTAACTAACCTGGCCCACCCAAAACCCTTCATCTACGCCCGTGTGGGTCGCCCGTCGCTAGCTGACGGGGTTATTACCCCCGGGTAGGCCAAAGCTGCGGGGTCCTCCCCCCCCCCCCCCGTTTAAAGAAAATCAATGCCGCCGGCCGGGCCACGGCCGGCTGGGACACGGCCGGCTGGCGGGCCGCCGGTTGCCCCAAGACCGGCTGGCGGGGAGCCGGTGAGTCCGCTTCCGGCTCGCTCACGGCCGGCTGGTCGAGGAGCCGGTCGTCTAGCTTGCGGCCGGCTGCCCCCCGGCCGGCTCTTCCTATGACCTTCGGACGGACCAACTCCTGTCCCTTCCTTCTGCGCGCCAGTGCGGCAACAAGACAAGACCCCCACGACGTATCCCAGCGCGGCCACAGTGACCGCTGGCGCATGGCCACGCGTGGCCACAGTGACCGCTGACTCTGGCTGACCACGACCGGGCGAGGCAACAGTGCCGGCACGCCTCCAACCACTCCATTACCTGCCCCGGCGTGGCTACAGTGCGGACGGCCGTACCGCTGACCTCGGCCGGCTGCCACAAGACGACGTCCCGAAGGACGAACCCGTGCCACGACATGACCGGCGCGGGGACCCACCGTGCGGGCCCCGCCGGCTCCCGACGGGACCCTGCAGCCGGCGGGCCCTACCAGCGACGGGACCCCTCAGCCGGGGACCCCACGGCCGGCTAGTGAGGCTGCCGGCTGGGGCCCCCTGTGATCTCTTATTCATATTGTAATCCGGGGGGCTGGCCTATAAACCCCCCGGACCTCCCCCATGCAACGGGGTCGACTCTCTTCACATATCCCACTCACATAGGGAGGCAGCAAGGGCTACCTAGCTCTTTCTTCGTCCTCTAGCCATACAGCTCCAGGAGCACCATTGTAACTTCTCCATTGCCTAAACTAGACCAAGCAGGACTAGGGGTGTTACCTCCCGCGGAGGGCCCCGAACCTGGGTACATCGTGCGTCGGCCACCGCTTGTGCCTAACCCCGCTCCCGGAGCCCGTCGGCGTCCTTCGGCCTCAACCACTCTCGATAAGCCTACCCATGGCATCTGCCGTGACAAAACGACGACAGTTGGCGCCCATCGTGGGGCCGTCCGCGGCGTCGGCCGGAGTCACGCTCCGGGCGGGGCCCTTCACCACCTCCCCCGGCCGCCCCGCGTCCGGGCGGAACTACATGCTCGTGGGGCTTGCTCCGGCAGGCCCTGCGGGTGACGTTGCCGGCCTCTCCAACACATGTCGCGGCCGCGACTCCGCACTTGACGTCGCCGCGCTCGCCGAGCGTTTCGGCAAGCTAAGCCTCGCCGGCGGGCCAGCGGCCGATGAGTACCCTAGCTGGGTGCTCGACTGCACCGATCCCCCCGCGTCCGTGGGTGCGCTCTCCACGGGCGAAGCTGACGGCTCCCGTGTTTGCGTGGGAGTGATGGTCACCGCCTCCTCCACCACTTCGGGCCGTGCGCGGGCCGAGGCCGACGCGGCCGCCGCCCGCGCCGGCACCTCCGACCCGCTCGCCGCTACCCTCCGGGGTCTGAGCACCCCTATCGCCCCGACGGCGGACCCGGCCACCGCCAGAACCGAGCTGGAGGCGGCCCGCCGTGTATTGTTCGAAGACGCCAGCGCCCTCGCGACTGACCGGCGCCGGATGGAAGCCGCGCAGCGGGAGTACGCCTCCGCGTATGGTCTCACCCCGGCTGGCACCGAGCTGCGTGGTCGCGGAAATCCATGGCGGCCACCTTCCCGTCTACGACACCCCCGCGGCCAACCTGCGGGCCGCCAAGGTAGCCTACGAGGATCTGGCTACCTTGGTGGGTGAGGAGCGTGCCGCGCGCGAGCGGCACATCAAGGACCTCATCGACACTGCCAACGCGCAACAAGTCGGTTTCGCCCCAGGCGGAGCCATCTCCGAGATTCCCCGTCCCGAGGGCGAGGACGCTGGGGCTGCAGACCGTCGGCCGGCTCAGCACTCCAGCGCCCCTTGTCCCTCCGGCCGGCGCGCCGAGGGAAGCAACGTCCGACGCTCCCAGTCACGCGGGAACGAGCAGCCGACTATGAACAGCCGGCGCAGTAACAACCCGGCTGGCGGCGACCGCCGCGACGAAGCGCCGGCTGGCGGCAGCCGGCGCAGCCGCGGACACACTCCGCCTCCATGACAGGAACCGACGGAGTCCATCCCGCCGGCCGTCCGCCCTGAACTCGCGGCCCGGCTCGGGCCGCGGGTCCCCCACAGCAAAAACGATGCGCGGCTCCGCCTCGACCGGCTGGCGCAGTCGGCTCTCCTCGAGGAGGAGGGCTCGATTGGCCCGGCATGCTTTGGCCCCCGGATTCGCAACGAGCCGTTCCCGCCCGGCTTCACGCTTCCCCGCGACACCCCAAAGTACAACGGGACCACGAAGCCGGAGGACTGGCTGGTCGACTACACCACCGCCGTCGGCATCGCCAGGGGGAACAAGCGCGTAGCCATTCGCTACGCCCCCCTCATGCTGATCGGCTCGACCCGCACCTGGCTGAACAGCCTGGCGGCCGGCAGCATCAACACCTGGACGGACTTCGAAGAAGCGTTCGTCCACAATTTCACCGGTACCTACAAGCGGCCCGGCCGGCCCCGCGAATTGGCCATGTGCGTCCAAGGGCCGGAGGAACACCTCCGCGAATACATCACGCATTGGACCGAGCTCCGCAACTCCTGCGAAGGGGTGCACGAGGTGCAGGCCATCCAATACTTCATCGAGGGTTGCCGAGACGGCACCCACCTTAAGCACAAGCTCCTGTGCTCCGAGCCGGCTACCCTGGCGGACCTAATGGCCAAGGCGGACAAGTACGCCACGGCCGACTCCGCCATGCGGATGAAGGTCGCCACGCCAAGCAAGCCGGCTCCACCGCCCGCCGCGCCGCGGGCGGCCGCCGACAACCGGCAGCAGCAGAACAACAAGCGCAAGGCCGACCAACCGGATCCCCGCTACGGGAGCCGGCAGGTTGCCTCAATCGAGGAAGAGCAGCCGGCTGCCCAGGCATCCAGCCAGCGCCAGCGCACCGGCAAAGCTGCCTGGCAGCCCAAGCTCACGTTCAAGCAGATGCTCGACCTCCCCTGCAAACACCATTCCGGCGGGAAGCCGGCCACGCACACGCTCCGGCAGTGCAGCTTCTCGCAGCGGCTGGCTCGGGGCGAGGGTCTTCCGACTCCTCCCCCGCCGCCTCCTCGCGCGCCGGCTCCGCCTCCGGCTCCCGCTCCGGCTCAGGCCCCGGCTCTGGCTCAGAACGACGGCCGGCTGCTCGATCAGTTCCCCGCCCAAGACTGTTCGTACGTCGTCTTCACCAATGAAGAGACGGACAAGCATGCTTAGCGCCGGCTCCGCCGCGAGGTGAATGCCACTATGCCCGCGACTCCCCAGTTCATGCACTGGTCCGAGAAGCCGGTCACCTGGAGCCGGGCTGACCACCCGGCCGTGATGCCAAGCCCGGGCAGCTATGCCCTCGTCCTCGATCCCACCATCACCTCCGAGAGGCGCTCGTGCCGCTTCTCGCGGGTGCTGATCGATGGGGGCAGCAACATCAATATCCTGTACCTCGATATGATGCACAAGCTGGGACTCAAGGTGGAGGACCTGCAAGCAAGCCGGACGGTTTTCCACGGCATCGTGCCGGGAATGTCCTGCACCCCCGTCGGCAAGATCAAGCTCGACATCCTCTTCGGCGACCACAGCTACTTCCGCCGCGAACCAGTGTGGTTTGAGGTAGTGGACCTCGACAGTCCTTACCACGCGCTGCTGGGCCGGCCGGCTCTCGCCAAGTTCATGGCGATCCCCCATTACGCCTACCTCAAGCTCAAGATGCCGGGTCCCAAGCGCAAGGCCGACCAACCGGATCCCCGAGACGGCAGCCGGCTGGCCGAAGCCCTGGAGATAGCGGAGGAGAAGCGACAGCTTGACCGGCTCGTGGCCCACACCTCTGGCCAGGCGGCCATGCCGGCTCCTCCATCCCAGACGGTCGGCGAAGCCTCGTTCTAGCCGTCCAAGGACACCAGGCAGGTGCCGCTTGACCCGGCTAACCCCACCCAGTGCGTCACCATCGGCTCCCGCCTCGACAACAAATAGGAAAGCGAGCTCGTCGACTTCCTCCATGAGAATTGGGACATCTTCGCATGGTCCCCAAGGACATGCCGGGTGTTCCGAGGAAGTTCGCCGAGCACAAGCTTCATGTACGACCGGACGCGAAGCCGGTCAAGCAACCCCTGTGCCGTTTCTCCGAGGAGAAGCGGTGTACCATAGGAGAAGAAATCGCCCGGCTGCTCGCAGCCGGCTTCATCATGGAAGTGTTCCACCCGGACTGGCTGGCCAACCCAGTTCTGGTGCTAAAGAAGAACAAGGCATGCCCCAAGGACCCGTTCGCCCTGCCGCGGATCGATCAAGTCATCGACTCCACGGCCGGCTGCGACCTGCTGTCTTTCCTGGACGCCTACTCCGGCTACCACCAGATCAAGCTGGACCCGGCCGACCGGCTGAAAACCTCCTTCATCACCCCTTTCGGGGCCTACTGCTACATCACCATGTCTTTCGGCCTGAAGAATGCTGGCGCCACCTTCCAGCGCTGCATGCAAAAGTTCCTCCTGCCTCAGATAGGCAGGAACGTCCACGTCTACATTGACCACATCGTCGTCAAGTCCAAGAAGCATTTCAGCCTCCTCGACGACCTCCGGGAGACGTTCGCCAACCTACGCGAATACAAGATCAAGCTCAACCCGGAGAAGTGTGTCTTTGGCGTTCCAGCCGGCCAACTCTTGGGTTTCTTTGTGTCCGCCCGCGGCATCGAAGCTAACCCCGAGAAGATCAGGGCAATCGAGCGCATGCCCAAGCCGACCCGGCTCCGCGACGTCCAGAAGTTCACCGGCTGCCTCGCCTCCCTCAGCCGGTTCATCAGCCGGCTGGGCGAGAAGGCCCTGCCCCTCTATGGGCTCCTGCGTAAGACGGCTCTGGTCGAGCCGGGCCGCGATCCCTCGAAGAAGCCAGCCATTTTCGACTAGTCCGACGAGGCGGACGAGGCGTTCCGCGGCCTCAAGCGGGCCCATACCAGCGCGCCCATCCTGGCCGCGCCGGCTGAGAAGGAGCCTTTGCTCGCCTACATCGCAGCGACCACGCGCGTCATCAGCGTCGTCCTGGTGGTGGAGCGGCCGGAGGAGGGCAAAGCGTTGCCAACTCAGCGTCCCGTCTACTACCTCAGCGAGGTCCTCTCCGCGTCCAAGCAGAACTACCCGCATTACCAGAAGATGTGCTATGGCATATACTTCGCCGCTCAGAAGATCAAGCAGTATTTCCAGGAGCATGTCATCACCGTGGTCAGCACCACGCCGCTGGGCGAAATCATGTGCGGCCGGGACGCCACCGGCCGGATTGCCAAGTGGACCATCGCCCTCGCCGACTACGAAATACAGTATGAGCCGTGCACCGCCATCAAGTCACAAGCGATGGCCGACTTCCGCGTCGACTGGGCCGAAACCCAGTTCGTGCCGCCTCCACCCGACTCCACACATTGGCGTATGCACTTCGGCGGCTCGAAGATGCGAGCCGGCCTAGGAGCCGGCATCGTCTTGTCATCCCCGAGGGGAGACCAGCTCAAGTACGCGCTCCAGATCCATTTTGCCGCCTCCAACAATGTGGCCGAGTACGAGGCCCTCGTCCACGGCCTCCGGCTCGCCAAGGAGATCAGCATCCAGCGCATCATATGCTTCGGCGACTCCGACCTCGTGGTGCAGCAAGTCTCTGGCGAGTGGGACGCCAGGGACGCCAACATGGCCAGCTATCGCTTCCTCGTCCAACAGCTCACCGGCTCCTTCGAGGGCTATGAGTTCCATCACGTCCCCCGTGCGGACAACGAGGCGGCTGATACGCTGACAAATATCGGCTCCAGCCGGCAGGCCATCCCAGCCGGCGTCTCCCTCGAACGGCTGCTCAAACCTTCGATCAAGCCCTCTCCCGAATTGGAGTCCATCTTCGTGCCGGCTGACGCAGCCGGCCCACCGACAGATCCGGCTGCCCCGCTGGCCCCGCCGGCTATGGCAACTTCGCCAGCTCCGCCACCTCTGGCTGCCCAGCCGGCGCCACCCGCGCCGGCTGTCGAGCCGGCCACATCCGCAACGACCGGCTCTGAGCCCGCGGCCGTCATGATGACAATCGACGCTCCTTCCACCAGTTCACTCCCGGGGGCTGGCAAGCCGGACCCGGGGGCTGGCGAGCCGGTCCCGGGGGCTGGCGAGCCGGCCGCAGGGACTGTTGAGCCGGTCCCGGGGACTAGTCTTCCGGACCCGGGGGTTGCTGCCGCCACCAACATCCCGCACGAGCCCGAGCCGGCTCCCGTCTCGGCTCCCTCATGGGCCCAGCCCATCCTAGCGTTCCTCCTACGCGGCGAGCTCCCCTCTGATGAGGCCACGGCAAGGCAAATCCAGCGCCGAGCCCCGGCCTACAGCATCATCAACCACGAGCTGGTTCATCGCAGCACCACCGGCGTTTTCCAACACCGCGTCGAGCCGGAGAAAGGGCAAGAAATCCTCCTCGACATCCACCAGGGCGAGTGCGGGCATCACGCCGCCTCCAGGTCCCTGGTGGCCAAGGCATTCCGTCACGGTTTCTACTGGCTGACTGCTTTGGAGGCGGCCAAGAAGCTGGTTGACGAGTGCGAAGGCTGCCAGCGCTTCAGCACGCAGAGCCACCTGCCGGCTTCAGCCCTCCAAACCATCCCCCTTTCGTGGCCTTTTGCCGTTTGGGGGCTGGACATGGTGGGACCCTTCAAGACCGCATGAGGCGGCATGACGCATTTACTGGTAGCCGTCGACAAATTCACCAAGTGGATCGAGGCCCGGCCAATCAAGAAGCTGGACTGCCCCACGGCCGTCTGGTTCGTCGAAGACATCACGGTCCGCTATGGCGTCCCCCACAGCATCATCACCGACAACGGCACGAACTTCGCCAAGGGCGCGCTAGCGCGTTTCTGCTCCAAGCAGGGCATCCGGCTCGATCTGGCGTCCGTCGCCCACCCACAGTCGAACGGCCAGGTTGAGAGGGCAAACGGCCTGCTCCTGGCCGGCATCAAGCCCCGGCTCGTGGCACCACTGGTCCGGTCGGCCGGCTGCTGGGTCGAGGAACTGCCGGCTGTCCTTTGGAACCCCCGGACCACGCCCAACCGGTCGACCGGCTACACTCCGTTCTTTCTCGTTTATGGGTCCGAGGCGATCATCCCCACCGACATCGAGTTTGATTCGCCTCGGGTTACCCTGTATACGGAGAAGGACGCGAAGGAAGCGAGAGAAGATGGCGTCGACCTCCTCGAGGAGGCCCGGGAGCTGGCCCTGAGCCGGACGGCCATCTACCAGCAGAAGCTCCGGCACTACCACAGCAAGCGGTTCCGACCACTCTCCTTCCGCGAAGGGGACTTGGTGCTCAGACGGATCCAGCGAACTGCCGGCCAGCACAAGCTATCCTCCCCATGGGAGGGCCCGTTCATCGTCAGCAGGGCGCTGCACAACAACGCGTACTACCTAATAGACGCCCAGAAGCCGCAGAAGCGCAAGAGAGACGCCTCCGGCGAGGAAACGGAGCGCCCATGGAACGCGGCGCTCCTCCGTACATTTTACTGCTGAAAACCAGTGTATGTATATATCCTTCCCTTTTGGGCTGATGAATGCAATGGGGGCCCCAAGCCAGCACTTGGGGCACGCCCCTTTTCGATCCTTCCAAAGGTTTCTCATTATTTAAAGCGCGTCACCCGGGTCCGGCTCCCTGGCCGGGGGCTCGCCGGCTCCCCTCCGAGGCAGATAAGTAATGTGAGCAAGCAACCCTTCGCTACCCCCGCTAACCAGCCACAGACCGGCTCCCGGCTGTCCGGCTGACGGGACCACGGGGTACGAGGGAACTTCTCACACGAAGGTCGGCCAACGAGTGGCAGCCGGACCGACCCAACCAAACTATGTTATTTCTAGCAAACCGGCCACTGCCGGCTCGACCTAGCCCTAGCCTGATGACTCTAAATGGCGCGCTTGTTTTCCCCAAGGACGACGCCTCGTCCCTGCCCCAGACCGGCTCCCGGCTGGCTGGTAGGCGGGGCGGAAGCCGGAAGGAATCCCGGCGTACGATGCAAGTCAAAAGGCAAAAGGCGAAAGAAGAGCCGGCACGCACAAGTTTTTAACGGCACAAGTTAAAACGATAAACGGCCACAGGCCAAAGATTCATTACAATACACCCACACCCAGTGGGTGGAAAAGTGTCTTAAACATAATGTTGCAGCAAAAGAAACAGGTAAATATGCGGGGCGGCTCAGGCCACTGGCGCGTCGTCAGCCGACTCGACGGTCCGCCCAGAAGAAGCTGCGGCCTTCGGGTCCGCCCCCGTGGTTTCTGTGGCGCCGGTGCCACTGTCGGTGCTGGAGGCGGTGCTCTCGTCGGCGACCTCATCGTCCTCCGGGCCTTGGGGGTTGCCGAAGGAGTCTTCAGCGACCGGATCGCCGTCCTCGCCAAGTGCCGGCAGAAGCTCGTCCGGGTCGACATACGAGGCAAGCTCATTGGCCTGGCGGACAAGGGCACCTTCACGGGCTGCCCGCTCCGCCGCCGGGACATCACGCATCGTGGCCAGCCGGTCTAAGTTGACACCGGTATACCACGATGTGACGAACCGGAGCGCCATCTGCGCACCGGCTCGAGCCGCTGACGCCTTCCAGACCTCGAGCCGGGCCTTGGCGTTCTCCAGCCACAGCGCCACGCGGTTCTCCGGGGCCCCACGACCCGGCCACAAGGCGGCGATCACCTCCTTGCCGGCCGTCTTCAGCCGCTCCATGCTGCGCTGGAGGTGGATCAGCCGGTTTTCCACGGCCAACCCAAGCTCATCCACGTCCCAGCCGGCATCCTCCTCGCGCTCCCGCCCGTGCTGCCGCAGATCCTCCCGGTGGCCCGCCACGGCTCTCTCAGCATAGTGCTGGGTTTCCGGGAACCGCTCTGAAGAAAGGAAAATTGGAATCAGAAAACACCTCAAGGGCAAGAAAAACACGGACGGCTGAGAAGAAGATCAAGGCTTACGCTGGAAAGCGTCGTCCATCTTGATGGCGAACTGCAGCGCCGCCTCCTTCTCACTTGCCAATGCCGTCTCCGCCTGGGCAAGGGCGGCGCTACGCGCCTCAAGCGCCTTCTCCAGGCGGGTCACCTTGACTTCGAGGGCGGCGGTCTGTTGGGCGGCATCAGCCGCCTCCCTGACAGCGCCTTCCTTGGCCGTCACCTCCCGGTGCAGCTCCTCCCTCAGACGCTCTTGGTCCGCCTGCCCGTCCACCAGCAGGCCGGCCAGCCGGTCCCGCTCCAAGGTGATCGCCTGGACGTTCCGCGCCAGCCGGTCCCGCTCGGAGGCCACCTCATCCCTCTTCTCCCGGATGGAGGCCAGGGCGTCCAGGTCCCCTGCAGAAACATCGACCGCAATCAGCAAAACGCACAAGACCCGTGCCGGCTGCCGAGCAGCCGGCTCGGCTCTCGGGGGCTACATCCAGTGGGTGCGCTCGCGCGCCCCCACTGGAACTACATACCTTGCGCTTTCTTCAGCTCCTCCTCTAGACAGTAATAGCCGCGCTTGCCACGATTGTGGATAGCGACCGCCTCGTCAAAGAGCTCACGCCGCCTGGAGTTCCCCGCCTGCTCCGAAAAACCAGTCAAGAACATGCAAAGAAAGATCCGGCCCGGCTGCCTCTCAGCCGGTCAGCCGGCCCGCATCTCGGGGGCTACACCCAGTGGGTGCGCTTGCGCGCCTCCACTGGAAATTCGACAAGGACCAGAAAGGTTTACCTCTGCGCGCTGCAGGGCGCTGTCGGCCGCTTCGGCAAACTTGGCCAGCTCCTCGCGGCACCGCGCCAGGACGCTGCCCAGCTCGTCGAGCACCGGGACCGGGCCGCTGACAGACGGAGGCAGGACGGCTGGAACGCTAGCCAGCGCCTCCCAGTCCTGGATCACGTCCAGCATGGTCCTCCCGGACCGGCTCCCCCCGCCGCTCGCTCCGGCATCCGCCGCGGCGCCGGCTGCCGGGGGGCGATCGCTGACCACAAGGGCTCGGGATTCAGTTCCCGACTGCCCCACATCCGGCGCCGTTGCCTCCTCTCCCGCCCGGCTCGACGGGACGGTCGCGGCGGCCGGCGTTCCCGTCTCCATGGTCGGCACCTTCGGTGCCGCCTCCGGTGCCGCCGGGGCCCCCGGCACGACGACCGCGGCCGGCTCGGTGATGGGCGGCATCACCACCGTCTCCGCCTGCCGGGGCCCCTCCGGTGCCGGCTCGGGGTTTGCTCCCCCCGGCCGGGCCACTTCCGCCCCGGTCAAAGTCGCAACCGCCTCCGCAGCCGGCCTCCGAGGCTCGCTCGGCGGAGGTCTCGCCATGCGAGCCGACTCCGCCGCCGAATCCGATGCCCGCGCGGGCTCCGCGGACCGCCTCCGCCTCCCGCCGCTCGAGGCCCCGGAGTGCGCGGTCCCGCCCTGGGCTGCTGACTTCGAGGCTCGCAGTTCTGCGAGCCTCCTCTTCTCCTCACGCAGCGTGGCTGCGTGCTCCAGGGCCAGCTGGCTGGCAGGCTCCACCGGGCCGGCTGTCGACTCCACATCGTGGAGCTCGATGGGGTCCCTGGAACAAGCAAACACTCAGCCGCCTGCCGACACGAAACTAACTGAGAGAAACACCTCCAAGAACCGAGGTACTTACCCGGCGACGACAGGAAGGATCCACTTGGCCCGCGCTGGCGGCTTCGTTGTGACCACCTTCACCCGTTTATGAGCCGGCGGTTGGGCCGTCGGCTGAACTGCGGGGGGAGGCGCGTCCAGGATCCGGACATCATCATCATCATCGTCATCATCATCGCTCCAATCTTTGATCGTGGGGCCGGAGGGGAACTCACCAGCCGGTCGGGACCCGCCGGCTCCCGGGTCGCCCCCCGCCTCGGCCTCTCCCGAGGAGTCGACCCCCTCTTTTGGTCCAGCCCCCGGCTCGAAGTCCTCGGGGTCGGATTCGGCGCGCTCCGCCTCGAAAATCTGGGGATGCGGGCCGTCCGGCGTGTTCTGTCGAACGAAAAGCTGCGGTCAGCTTGTCGGGTGAGATCGGGGTCCGGCTGGAAAGATTCGAAAAGAAAAAGAAAATTCACCTCAACGGGGCGTACCAGGGGTGCCGGGTTCTGCCGGCTGTACGGCTCCTTGCCAAGGGACCAGGTCCCCGGCGTAAGCTTGAAGGTCGTGATGGCGTTCACCCACTTCGCCACTTGAGCCGACGTCAGCTCGACGGTGGACAGCCGGCAGGGGTCCCGCCGGCCAGACATGTCGCAGATCCGGTGCGGCCTCAACTGGAGGGGCAGCACCCGGCGCGCGATGAAGGCGGCCACCAGGTCAGAGGCAACAAGCCCCTCTCCGCTCCTCATTACCTGGAGCCGGCCCAGCTCTCCGAGCACGGCCCCGCGCGGTCCGGTCCCCGTTCAGTTCACTCCGGAGGACGGGGCATTGACAAACGCCGGCAGCCGGATGTAATCCCGCTGCGGGTCGGCGTTCTTCACATAGAAGAACGTCCGATTCCACCCCTTGACGGAATCGATGAGGTCGATGCAGGGAAACTGCGGGCCGCGGCAACAGACCACCGCGCCCCCGCAGGCGTACGGCGTCTCGTCCTTGTTCTTCAGGGCCTTAAGAAAGAAGAGCTTCCTGAAGAGCTCCACGAAGGAAAGCATCCCAAGATACCCCTCGCACAAGGTCACGAAGCTCGCGATGTAGAGAATGGCGTTGGGGCCGAGGTGGTGCGGCTGGAGATCGAAGGTGTCCATCAGGAGACGGAAGAAGAGGCTCACCGGCAGGCCGAAGCCATGCAGGAAGTGACAGGCGAAGACGACGTGCTCCCCCGCCTACGGTCTGGGCACCACCTCGCCGCCTGGTGCGCGAGCGATCACGCGCTCCTCCGACGGCAGCATACGGGCACGGCGGAGCTTCGCGATGTCCTCCTCCGTGACAACGGAGCCTCCCCAGCTACCATGCGGGCCGTCAGCCATCGCTGCGGCGGGGCGGCACGAAAGCGGCGAGCGGACGGGGCTGCGGCGTGAGGCGAGCGGGGAAAGCGAAGAGGAAGAAGATGAAGGGGGCAAGAGGAGCGCAGCTGCATCTGCCGCTCGCCCATCCCTTTTAAATAAGGGGGCGACGCCCGGGGGAGGTAGGGATTAACTGTGCCCACTCCCCCGGGATACCCGCGAGAACGTGGGCGCCTCGGGACGCGACCGCTGCGGTCTGGGCACAGAAGATCTCGGCCTGCGGCCCGAGGCCTACTAGACTACGCCCGCGGCCTGGCGGGCTAGGACCAGGGCGACGTCCCGTCTGCCCACGCGCGCGGGCCCCACGGCTTCACTGTGCCACGCGTGGCGCGCCGCAGGCCGACGCGAGGCCCGGGGCGACGCGACGGAGCCCGAGGCGTCGGGGGCGGCCACCGCCTCGCGTGGCCGTTCGGCTCCGCGCGGAAGATAAAAACACCGCCTGAAGGAAGCCCCCGGCTCCCCCTCGTCGGGCGGACGCGGGCCCCCGCCGGCTTCGGGGACTACTGACAGGGTTATTACCCCCGGGTAGGCCAAAGCTGCGGGGTCCTCCCCCCCCCGTTTAAAGAAAATCAATGCCGCTGGCCGGGCCACGGCCGGCTGGGACACGGCCGGCTGGCGGGCCGCCGGTTGCCCCAAGACCGGCTGGCGGGGAACCGGTGGGTCCGCTTCCGGCTCGCTCACGGCCGGCTGGTCGAGGAGCCGGTCGTCTAGCTTGCGGCCGGCTGCCCCCCGGCCGGCTCTTCCGCTGACCTTCGGACGGACCAACTCCTATCCCTTCCTTCTGTGCGCCAGTGCGGCGACAAGACAAGACCCCCACGACGTATCCCAGCGCGGCCACAGTGACCGCTGGCATATGGCCACGCGTGGCCACAGTGACCACTGACTCTGGCTGACCGTGACCGGGCGAGGCAACAGTGCCGGCACGCCTCCAACCACTCCATTACCTGCCCCGGCGTGGCTACAGTGCGGCCGACCGTACCGCTGACCTCGGCCGGCTGCCACAAGACGACGTCCCGAAGGACGAACCCGTGCCGCGACATGACCGGAGCGGGGACCCACCGTGCGGGCCCCGCCGGCTCCTGACGGGACCCTGCAGCCGGCGGGCCCTACCAGCGACGGGACCCCTCAGCCGGGGACCCCACGGCCGGCTAGTGAGGCTGCCGGCTGGGGCTCCCTGAGATCTCTTATTCATATTGTAATCCGGGGGGCTGGCCTATAAAACCCCCCGGACCTCCCCCATGCAACGGGGTCGACTCTCTTCACATATTCCACTCACATAGGGAGGCAACAAGGGCTACCTAGCTCTTTCTTCCTCCTCTAGCCATATAGCTCTAGGAGCACCATTGTAACTTCTCCATTGCCTAAACTAGACCAAGCAGGACTAGGGGTGTTACCTCCCGCGGAGGGCCCCGAACCTGGGTACATCGTGCGTCGGCCACCGCTTGTGCCTAACCCCGCTCCCGGAGCCCGTCGGCGTCCTTCGGCCCCAACCACTCTCAATAATCCTACCCATGTCATCTGCCGTGACAAAACGACGACACTAGCTGTCCTCATTCATGCCGCTGCAGAGCGACCGCTTCGCATTCACGACGGCCTAGAACGACGACCTCTCCCTGCGGCATTGAAGCGGCACGTTGGCCGAGGGAGCGCCGCCCGCGATGCGTCCCCGGTGTTTGCGCCTGTTCAATGCCGGAGTGAAATTTACTGAACGAGACAGAACGGATATCTACCACGCTTGTTCAAAGCTCGTCCATTTGTATGCCCCCATTAAGCACGCTCGCCGGCCGTGAAAGCAACTCCGGCTCCGCGCATTGACGCTTCCAGACGCTTGGTCTCACCGGAATATCCTATTAAAAGGCGGCCACACCACAACACACCACATCCTCTCTACATCCTCCTCCCTTGCACCACATCCATCATGACCGCAAGGTCTAGCGCTTTGTGGTGGAGCTTGTCATCGGAGCAGAAGCACGAAATGGCCACTCTTGTTGTTGCCTGACAGAGCTGTCATGCCTGGTGGATCGAGCACGACATGCTGGCTAGTTCGTCCAAGGTCTCTGACGATGATCCCATGATGGAGACGAGCTGCGACGACGACACCGCGCCAGACCCCGCGCCTGTGCATGCCGGCTTAATTAACCATGGACCAGGCGCATGCACACTTGGACGCCGCCATGACGGAGGAGGAGCAGCCTGCGCCGGCTCATATGCTGGCATCCTGGCAGGCACAGGAGGAGGAACGGTGCAACCTCTTCCTCCTCGAGAAGCACCGACCGGCGGAGGGTCAAATCTATGACGAGCGCGCAAGCGAGGAGGGCGTGACCGCCATGGTACCGGCGAATCCAAACTTCTTTGTAGAGAAATAGGCGACCTACGAGGTAGCGCGTGCTCAACGAAATGACGACCGCTACTAGGGAAAAGCCTACTAGTAGCGCTAGTTTTTTGGTTAGCAGTAGCGCGGGCACCAAACTACAACAAAACAGACATTAAGTAACACAATCATGTAACACATTGAAAAATGTGTTACAAGGAAAATTACTGTAACACAACATTTTGTGTCCAATGACAGACAGTAACACATATTATATAAGGCCCAAAACGTGTTACAGGGATATTATAATGGTAACATATAAATATGTGTTGGACAAATGTGTTACACATATTCTGACATGGTAACATATAAATATGTGTTAGTAAATGTGTTACGTTAGTTCAACTTAGTAACATATAATCATAGTTGATACATAGTGTTACAAGCTCTGCTATACGGGGAATTAGAATAACCTAAAATCAATTGCATACATAGATCACAAATACCTTGACACATAGGGCCCATGTGTCAACATAATTTTTTATAAATATGTTCTTGTCTTGCTAAATAGTGTTCTCATTCTTTGGTAATATGGTATGAAAAACAATACAGTTTGGTTGGTAAATACCGAACCATTTTTGGTATGGTTGCAGTGAATATCATATTAATCATATTAACAGTATTTTTACGCGAATTTTAGGATGACTCGGTGACCATAAATGCGAAATACACACTTTCAAATGATTATATGAAATTAAGTATTTAATCTCATACTCACAAAGGAGTGGAAGACCAACAACAAATGAGAGCTTAAATTTGACCATTTGATTTAAGAACCGGACCGGCGGTCTGACCGGAAAAAAGGGAACCAAGGCCTCGTCTGGGTTTTTAAGGTGTGTCGGTATTTTAACAAAAAACTAGTAAATTGTTAAAGAATCGTGTTTGTTCGGTGAAATTAAAAAGACCATGTGAAACTAGGAATCGAACAATTGACCTTGAGTCGTCGCATGGCCAATGGCCCAATACCAACTGTGTTTGATTTTTGTGATCGGGCGAGGGCGAACTAGAAAGGCATATAATTTTTCAAAAGAAAAAATAGTCACGCGACCCACCAGCCACCTCAGCGACGATGTCTAGCAGGCCGCGCGAGGCCTCGCTCGAGAGAACGTATTCAGAGAGAGATCGAGGGAAAGAGAGAAAGAAAGGGAAGGTCATGCGCCTGACCAGACAGGGAGCCGCAATGTCTTTTTTATTCTACTTCCATGCTTTTTCAGCTAATTGATCAGAACACGTATTTTTTTAAAGGATGCCAGACGAGTCTGTGATTGGATAATTAGAAGATTAGCACATATAATAGATCTAGCCAACGTCGCTCTCAAGAGGCATGAGTAGCAGAACATTCTCTGACATGCAACTGCAAAGCACACATATACTTTAAAAGAAAAGAAGCCACTCACAGTTCACCCCCGGTCAATCCTTTTGCAGCCACACATACTTTACAAAATATGGATGCGGTTAAGGAAAAATACACAAGCTGTTGAACACAAAATCATTAACCTGTTTATCTTTAAATTGAACTAGGCCAGTGCTAATCCCAGGAAAACAGGCTTAACAAAATTCACCAAGATATATATCGAGAAAAACCATGGTTGTTTGTACAAAACTGTTTGCATGTTCAGAATAACATAATCATAAATAACATGAGGACGTGCTATGAACCTACTACGCATATGTATGTACAATTATTGTTTTCTGCTGCTGCTGTCGTTGTCGCCAGGGCGGCTAATTGTCCGAGTCTAGCACTCGTATAAAAATAACTTCACGCATGCACACTGGATGATGATGAAGATATGCTGCTGTTGTTAATCCTGGGGATCATCTTATTAGACGGGTCAGAAGAATTAAATTGAAAAGCAACAAAGAAAAACAAAAGTTAGGTTTATATGTTGAGTGGAATACCTCATTCCTTCGAATTTTCTGAAGGGTGTAACCTCAGCCAACGATCTGCAAGAACATACAATGGTTCTTAATGTCATACAAACTCATCTTTGACTTCAGGTAAAACTACAGTGTAGATAAAATCATGAAAATGTTGCTCGAATAGAGAAACTAGATGATGCTCCGCGCGTTGCAGCGGAATTTTGCATTGACTTCTTCGAGACATAATGCAATATATAGCAAGCTGCTATGGAGAAAAATAATACAGAAAACTAAGAGATAGACAACCTAGTACGCAAATATGGAGAAACTAATACTGAAAAAGAAAGGTAATACTAACAAGTACTATATGCATGATTCTTTTCCTATAGGATCGATTGGAGAATCTAATAACTGAACGACCAGAGTTGGCACAAAATTTGAATGGAAGAGTCGCATTGGAAGGTGATGCCCTACAGGAAGTATTAGGGAAAGAAAAGATTGGACAAGTGCATGGCATGGGTTTGCTTCCAACTCCTAAACAAGTCTACGGCCGGACACCACGGTATCTAAGGAACATCAATATGACTACAACTGATGGGTCACCATATGAAGTTGAACATGATCTTTGGGAGGAAATAGCAAAGATGAAGGAACATATAAAAAGGCAAGACCAAATTATTGAACTTATGAATAACAAAGAAGGCTATGTGAATAATGGACTAGAGGAGGTAAAGGACTATTTATCCCACCTATTGTATGCATTTCTATCAATATTGTACTCAGATTTGTTAGTTCTGCAGGAAAACCTCCAATCAAATGATAATGGTATTTCTTGGTTACCAATACTACATGGTAAAACAAAGGTAATGTTAATACATGGCTATATATATCATTGCGTGTCACTTGAAACCTTCATATTAATATTTCAGTTTGTAGAGAATCCAATGCAATGGACCTGTTTAGGCACACTCGTCTATGCAATATGACATTTATGAGGATAATAGTTTATCACGTTCGCATGAAAAGGTTATGCCTATAGCTACTCTTACTCATGTCACAAACATAGAATATGAAATAGCTACTTGCTTACCATTGTTGTGTCATGGAACTAGGCTGACGAGCATGATGTCAACCAATTAAAAATTCAACAAAATTCACCATCGCCACAAGATCTTGTAATTGATTCTGTGTCGGAGGTAATTTTTATGTGTTTTTCAGTTTTGAAGTTGCAACTTTCTGTAGCTTCAACATATGAATATCATTCCATCAATATTATTGTCTATTGGTAGGTGAGGGAAACAAGGGATCTTACGCATGAATCTTTCTCAAGACTGAACTAGCAGGGGACTACAACTGAACACCCACACCCAGCTCGCGCCAAAAAAGGCGTACTTTATTCCATCAAGGTAAAGATCAGTCCATGGTTCACTGCATCCAAATTCCCAACCCAAACCACATTAACATGCCTCCTTGACAAATAGATTTTGTTACAAATTTTGCTCAATCTGATATATGCAAGTAATGGATAAATGTAACCAAGCATGAGCAAGTGAGGTGACCTTGGGCATTATACTTTGATGTCGGGTCCAGTTTATTTAGTTTTTTGGGCACCTATACTTGGCTGACATTAAAAAGAGATCATATTGTTCATGCAAATTATATTATCATTGTCCTTCAATGCTAATATTGATCATAATATAGGTTGGTTCCAAAGTAGTTTTAAGGACTTCAACATATCCCAACAAGCGGAATGCTGCGTATGGTACTATTCGGAGTACTAATCCAAGAACTAAGGCTGGTGGTATTGAGTTAGGTGTTGAATTTGCCCTTGTGCGCATAGATAAACCTATTCTTGGTAGTGAGGAGTTGGTAAGGGAAGTTTCTGATTACAAAATAATTGGCGAGGCTTTCTCTTCGGGATACTTAATTGCCTGGCCTTCAGCTTTTGTAAGTTAAAATCTTCTCGTCCACATTCTGAAAACATATTTGTGTACATTTAATCACATATATCTAAGGTGCAATTTTCTTTTACAGATTCTAGAGAAGGATAATTGAGTTGGTGCTGAATTCTTGGATCAAGAAGCAAATACAATTTGAAGATTTTAGCTACCAATAGTCATAGTTTTACATTGATAGATTGAAAAATGTAATATCATCCACAAGATCTTTTTCTTTCGTCGAATTGATGCAAGTGCTATGCTGTAATATTCTCCATAGTTCTGTTTTCTATGCTCAAAACGATATGAATCATATCTTTATTGTAATGCATATGTATCATACACTTGTATATTCGTAATAAATATCTTCATATTTTGAATTAATATATGTGTTGTGCTTCAAATTTTATATTATTTTGATGCTGCCAAATAATAATAAAATGATTAACTATTTCCGTAATTACATTTAATTTATTTAAAAAATATTCCATAAAATGTGCATGGAATTTTATGGTCAATAATAAAAAACAAATACTTTACTTATGTTACCATTTTGATATAGTAGTGTTACCGATGGTGTTACTATAGTTATAAAATTTGTTACTAGAGTAGTTGATAACTATAAATTATAGTGTTACGATATTTGTATATTATGTTACCGGTTGTGTTTCGATGCTAAAAAAATGTGTTACAATTTGTGTTACTATAGTTACAAAAACATGTTACCATCAATGTTCTACGTCTATGAAAACATGTTACTATGGTGTTACTATAATTACAAAAATGTGTTACCTGTGTGTTTGGTAACACACAATACACATGTTACTAGAATGTAATTGTAACACGTTTTTTAATATGTGGTAACAATTACTATGTGTGACAGTTGACACCACTTAGTAACACGGTCTAACGGAACACATTTCAAACTGTGTTACTATATGGCCTGGTAACACACTTTTGGACCTGTAGTAACACAAGGCGGTTTACCAAAGCTCTGTTCTGTTGTAGTGCCAGCGCTACTAGTACAGCGCTACAGCTAACTTGTAGCAGTGGCGTTGGTTTTCCCGGGCTACTGCTATACCTACTTAGCAGTAGCATAGGTACAGCCAGCGCTACTGCTACATAGCCGTAGCGTACGTCCAACCTGCGCTACTGCTACATAGCTATAGCGCTGGCGCCCGGCGCTACAGCTTCCTTCTAAAGAGCGCTACTGCTATATTTACACATATTTTTTTCTGCTACATATTTGCGTTGTATTTGTACAGGTTTTATACAGTATCTGCTATGTCGCAAGTTATTGTTGATGCTACTTCTGCTATGAATGATGCTTATGATGATGCTAGTACCATGCCTGATGATAATGTGCCACTAGGTGAATTTCTTGATGAACAAATTGCTAGAGCCAAATAGAATGAAATTACTGAAACTGATGAAATTACTGAAATTGATGAAGTCCTTGAAACTGAGAACTATGAAACACCTATTAGATCTAGCTCTCCTAGATTTGAATTGCCTAAGATACCTGAGGGTTACGTTATAGATGGAGAAGTAGCTAGAGACATCCCTGCTTGTAAGGATAGAGATGATCTTAAGAAATTATTATGCAAGTATAAAGAAAAGACTTTGAATGCAAGAATGAAATGTGATCCTAAGTTTGCTACTTCACCTATCTTTGTTACCGATAAGGATTATGAATTTTCTGTCGACCCAGAGTTAATTACTTTGGTTGAATCTGATCCTTTTCATGGCTATGAAACTGAAACTGTAGTGGCACATCTTACTCTGTTGAATGATATAGCCACCCTTTTTCCTCATGATGAGATGCACTTTCCGAAGAAACAATTCCAAGTGAATGGTATAAATGTTATTGACAAATCTACCTACTGCCAAAAAGAAATATGACATACTTATTGTTGGGGATATGCATATCCCCGTTGAGGTAACTTAGTGATTTACGAAAATTCTTCGGTTTCATGCTAATCGAAAGTGGTTGTTAATAAGACTTAATCAACCTTATTAATGGATCATTTTTGAGAGGTCTGAAGTTGATGAATCTAGTAGGCACAACCTTCTGCTCCCACCTTTTGTTTTCTATTCTTTTTAGTCATATAAAATAAAATGCCATGCTTATCCTGTTTTCTGATTTCTCCGTGCAATAAAAATGACCCAAAAATAAAAGTTCTCAGAATGTTCTGAAAATTTAACACGATTTTTTCTGAATATTTCTGAATTTCTGGTGCAAATAACATCAGAGGGGGTGCACCTGGTGTCCACGAGACACCAGGGCGCGCCAGCAACCCCAGGCATGCCCTGGTGGGTTGTTGTCCCCACGTGGGTCCCCTCACTTATCTCTTTAGCCCATTCCATATCCTACCTCCAGGAAAAAAATTACCATAGCTCTCTCTCTCTCTCTCTCTCTCTCTCTCTCTCGTGTTCTTGCTCTCAAACCCGCGGACTTCGATCTCTTTGCTCGAAGATCCGTTTCTGAAACTGTTTTTGGGGATTGCTACTTGGTATGTGACTCCTCCATTGCTCCAATTAGTTTTTAATTTAGTTGTTTATTTTTAGAATAATTAGCTACTTGACGGGGTTATTACCCCCGGGTAGGCCAAAGCTTTGGGGTCCTTCCCCCGCTCGAAGAAAAAACAGTACCGCCGGCTGGTCCGCGGCCGGCTAGGCCACGGCCGGTTGGCGGGCCACCAGCTGCCTCAGGACCAGCTGGCGGGGAGCCGGCAGGCCCGCCACCGGCTCCCTCGAGGCCGGCTGGCGGGCAGCCGACACGTCCTTTGCCGGCATGCTCGGGGCCGGCTGATCGAGGAGCCGTCTGCAGGGCTCGCGGCCGGCTGCCTCCACGCCGCCTCCCCCGCTGACCTTCGGACGGACCAGCTCCCGTCCCGTCCCTCTGCTCATCAGTACGGCAACAAGACAAGACCCCCGTTACCTGCCCCGGCGTGGCCACAGTGGCCCCTGACACGCGGGCGCAGGGCCACAGTGACTGCTGACCTCGGCTGACCGCGACCGGGCTTCCAACAGTGCCGGCACGCTCCAACAACTCCATTACCTGCTCCGGCATGGCTACAGTGCTGCCGGCTGAACCGCTGACCGCGGACGGTAGCCACAAGATGACGCCCCGACGGGCAACCCGTGGCGTGACGCGACCGGCATGGGGACCCACCAAGCGGGCCCCGCCGGCTCCTGACGGGACCCGACAGCCGGCGGGGCCTACCAGCGACAAGACCCCGCAGCCGGCGGCCCCCATGGCCGGCCAGAGAGGCTGCCGGCTGGGGCCCCCCGAGACATTTTATTCATATCGTAACCCGGGGGGTTGGCCTATAAAACCCCCCGGGCCTCCCCCATGCAACGGGGGCATTCACGGTCGACTCTTTACACACCACACTCACACATAGAGAGGCAGCAAGGGCGAGTTAGCTCCTTCTTGCTCCTCTATCCAAACAGCTCAAGGAGCTCCATTGTAACCTTCCCATCGTCTCATCTAGACCAAGCAGGACTAGGGGTGTTACCTCCCACGGAGGGCCCTGAACCTGGGTACATCGTGTGTCTGCCACCGCTTGTGCCTAACCCCGCTCCCGGAGCCCGTCGGCGTCCTTTGGCCCCTCTCGATAAGCCTACCCATGGCATCTGCCGTGACAAAACCACGACAGTTGGCGCCCACCGTGGGGCCGTCCGCGGCGCCGGCCGGAGTCACGCTCCGGGCGGGGCCCTTCACCACCTCCCCCGTCCGCCCCGCGTCCGGGCGGAACCGCTTACTCGTGGGGCTTGCTCCGGCAGGTCCTGCGGGCGACGCGGCCGGCATCTCCGACGAGTGCCTCGGCCGTGACCTCGCGCTCGACGTCGCCGCGCTCGTTGGGCGGCTCGGCAAGCTGAGCCTCGCCGGCGAGCCGGCAGCCGACGAGTACCCTAGCTGGGTGCTCGACTGCACCGACCCACCCTCGTCCGTGGGCGCGCTCGCCACGGGCGAGGCTGTCGGCTCCCGCGCCTGCGTAGGAGTAATGGTCACCGCCTCCTCCACCACTTCGGGCCGTGTGCGGGCGGCCGAGGCCTACGCAGCCGCCGCCCGCGCCAGAACCTCCGACCCGCTCGCCGCTACCCTCCGGGGTCTGGGCACTCCCATCGCCCAGACGGCGGACCCGGCCGCCGCCAGAACCGAGCTAGAGGCTGCCTGCCGCCTGCTGTTCAACGACGCCACCGCCCTCGCTGCCGAGCGGCGCCGGATGGAAGCCGCGCAGCGGGAATACAACTCCGCGTATGGTCTCACCCCGGCTGGCCCCGAGCCCAGCCGGCGTGGGGCTGTGCGGGAACGCGGCCGCGTGTTCGCGGAAATCCTCGGCGACCGCCTTTCGTCTACGATACCCCCGCGGCCAACCTTCGCGCCGCCAAGGTTGCCTACGAGGATTTGGCAACCTTGGAGGGCGAGGAGCGTGCCGCACGCGAGCAACACATCAAGGACCTCATCGACACCGCCAACGCGCAACAGGTCGTCCTCACCCCCGGTGGGGCCGTTTCCGAACTTCCCCGGCCCTAGGGTGAGGGCGCTGGTGCTACCAACCGTCAGCCGGCTCAGCACTCCAGTACCCCTCATCCCTCCGGCCGGCGGAACGAGGGAAGCAACGTTCGGCACACCCAGCTGCGCGGAAACGAGCAGCCGGCTGTAAACAGCCGGCGCAGCAACAATCCGGCTGACAGCAACCGCCGGGACGAGGCTCCGGCTGGCGGTAGCCGGCGTAGCCGCAGGCACACTCCGCCCCCGCGGCAGGTCCCGGCACGGTCCATCCCGCCGGCCGTCCGCCCCGAATTCGCGGCCCGGCTCGGGCCGCGGGTCCCCCACAGCGATAACGACGCCCGGCTCCGCCTCGACCGGCTGGCACTGTCGGCTCTCCTTGAGGAGGAGGGCTCGATTGGCCCGGCCTGCTTCGGCCCCCGGATCTGCAACGAGCCATTTCCGCCCGGCTTCACTCTTCCCCGCGACACCCCGAAGTACACCGGGGCTGCCAAGCCGGAGGACTGGCTGATCGACTACACCACCACCGTCGTCATCGCCAGGGGGAACAAGCGTGTAGCCGTCCGCTACGCCCCCCAAATGCTGATCGGCTCGGCCCGCACCTGGCTAAACAGCCTAGCGGCCGGCAGCATCAACACATGGACGGACTTCGAAGAGGCGTTCGTCTGCAACTTCACCGGCACCTACAAGCGGCCGGGCCGGCCCCGCGAGCTGGCCATGTGCGTCCAGGGGCCGGAGGAACCACTCCGCGACTATCTCGCACGCTGGACCGAGCTCCGCAACTCCTGCGAGGGAGTACACGAGGTGCAGGCCATCCAGTACTTCATTGAAAGTTGCTGCGATGGCACCCCCCTCAAGCACAAGCTCTTGTGCTCCGAGCCAACTTCCCTGGCGGACCTAATGTCCAAAGCGGACAAATACGCCACGGCCGATTCCTCGATGAGGATGAAGGCTAAGGCACCAGCCAAACCGGCTCCGCCGCCCGCCGCGCCGCGGGCGGCCGCCGACAACCGGCAGCAGCAGAATAACAAACGCAAGAACGATCAGCCCGACTCCCGCTACGGGAGCCGGCAGGTCGCCTCCATCGAGCAGGAGCAGTCGGCTTGCCAGGCTTCCGGCCAGCGTCAGCGCACCGGCAAGTCCACCTGGCAGCCCAAGCTCACATTCGAGCAAATGCTCGATCTCCCCTGCAAAAACCATTCCGGTGCCAAGCCGGCCACGCACACGCTCCGGCAGTGCAGCTTCTCACAGCGATTGGCCCGGGGGGACGGCCTCCCGGCTCCCCCCGTGCCGCCTCCGGCGCCGCCGGGGCCTCCGGCTCCGGCACCGGCTCCCGCTCCGGCTCAGGCCCCGGCTCCGGCTCAGAACGACGGCCGGTTGCTCGACCGGTTCCCCGACCAAGACGGCTCCTACGTCGTCTTCACCAGTGAAGAGACGGACAAGCACGCCCAACGCCGGCTCCACCGTGAGGTGAATGCCACCATGCCCGCGACTCCCCAATTCATGCACTGGTCCGAGAAGTCGGTCACCTGGAGCCGGGCCGACCACCCGGCCGTGATGCCAAACCCTGGCAGCTATGCCCTCATCCTTGCTCCCACCATCGCCTCCGAGAGGCGCTCGTGCCGCTTCTCACGGGTGTTGATCGATGGGGGCAGCAGCATTAACATCCTCTACCTTGACACAATGCTCAAATTGGGGCTCAAGGTGGAGGACCTACAATCGAGTCGGACTGTTTTCCACGGCATTGTGCCGGGAAAGTCCTGCACCCCCGTCGGCAAGATCAAGCTCGACGTCCTCTTCGGTGGCCACGACCACTTCCGCCCCGAACCAGTTTGGTTCGAGGTAGTGGACGTCGACAGTCCCTACCACGCACTGTTGGGCCGGCCGGCTCTCGTCAAGTTCATGGCGATCCCCCATTATGCCTACCTCAAGCTCAAGATGCCGGGTCCCAAGGGCATCATCACCATCGCCGGCGACTACAAGATGTCAATCGCGTGCGCGCGAGACGGCAGCCGGCTTACCGAGGCCCTGGAGATAGCGGAGGAGAAGCGGCAGCTCGACCGGCTGGTGGCCCTCGCCTCTGCCCAGCCGGCCATGCCGGCTCCTCCATCCCAGTCGGTTGGCGAAGCCTCATTCCAGCCGTCCAAAGACACCCGGCAGGTGCCGCTCGACCCGGCTAACCCCACCCAGTGCGTGATCATCGGCTCCTGCCTCGACAGGAAATAGGAAAGCGAGCTCGTCGACTTCCTCCGTGAGAATCGAGACATCTTTGCATGGTCTCCCAAAGACATGCCGGGTGTTCCGAGGAAGTTCGCCGAGCACAAACTTCACGTACGACCGGACGCGAAGCCGGTCAAGCAACCCCTGTGCCGTTTCTCCGAGGAGAAGCGGCGAACTATAGGGGAGGAGATCGCCCGGCTGCTCGCGGCCGGCTTCATCATGGAAGTGTTCCACCCGGACTGGCTGGCCAACCCTGTCCTGGTGCTGAAGAAGAACAAGACCTGGCGCATGTGTATTGACTACACGAGCCTAAACAAGGCGTGCCCCAAGGACCCGTTCGCCCTGCCACGGATCGATCAAGTCATCGACTCCACGGCCGGCTGTGACCTGCTATCCTTCCTGGACGCCTACTCCGGCTACCACCAGATCAAGCTGGACCCGGCCGACCGGCTCAAAACCTCCTTCATCACCCCCTTTGGGGCCTACTGCTACATCACCATGTCCTTCGGCCTGAAGAATGCAGGCGCTACCTTCCAGCGCTGCATGCAGAAGTGTCTCCTGCCTCAGATAGGCAGGAACGTCCACGTCTACGTCGACGACATCGTCGTCAAATCCAAGAAGCATTTCAGCCTCCTCGACGATCTCCGGGAGACATTCGCCAACTTGCGCGAATACAAGATCAAGCTCAGCCCGGAGAAATGTGTCTTCGGCGTCCCAGCCGGCCAACTCTTGGGTTTCTTCGTGTCCGCTCGTGGCATCGAAGCTAACCCCGAGAAGATCAGCGCAATCGAGCGCATGCCCAAGCCGACCCGGCTCCGCGACGTCCAGAAGTTCACCGGCTGCCTCGCCTCCCTCATCCGGTTGATCAGCCGGCTGGGCGAGAAGGCCCTGCCCCTCTACGGGCTCCTACGCAAGATGGCTCTGGTCGAGCCGGGCCGGGACCCCTCGAAGAGGCCGGCCCTGTTCGACTGGTCCGACGAGGCGGACGAGGCGTTCCGCGGCCTCAAGCGGGCTCTCACCGGCTCAGAAGGAGCCTTTGCTTGCCTACATCGCAGCGACCATGCGCGTCGTCAGCATCGTTCTGGTAGTGGAGCGGCCGGAGGGGGGCAAAGCGCTGCCGGCCCAGCGCCCCGTCTACTACCTCAGCGAGGTCCTCTCCGCCTCCAAGCAGAACTACCCCCACTACCAGAAGATGTGCTACGGCATATACTTCGCCGCCCAGAAGGTCAAGCAATATTTCCAGGAGCATGTCATCACCGTGGTTAGCACCGCGCCGCTGGGCGAAATCATGAGCGGCTGGGACGCCACCGGCCGGATAGCCAAGTGGACCATCGCCCTCGCTGACTACGAGATACGGTACGAACCTCGCACCGCTATCAAATCCCAGGCGATGGCCAACTTCCTCGTCGACTGGGCCGAAACCCAGTTCGTGCCACCTCCGCCCGACTCCACGCATTGGCGCATCCACTTCGATGGCTCGAAGATGCGAGCCGGCCTGGGTGCCGGCATCGTCTTGTCGTCCCCGCGGGGAGATCAGCTCAAGTACGCGCTCCAGATCCACTTTGCCGCCTCCAACAACGTGGCCGAGTACGAGGCCCTCGTCCACGGCCTCCGGCTCGCCAAGGAGATATGCATCCAGCGCATCATATGCTTCGGCGACTCCGACCTCGTGGTGCAGCAGGTCTCTGGCGAATGGTGCGCCAGGGACGCCAACATGGCCAGCTATCGCTTCCTCGTCCAACAGCTCACCGGCTCCTTCGAGGGCTGTGAGTTCCATCACGTCCCCCGCGCGGACAACGAGGCGGCCGATACACTGGCAAAGATCGGCTCCACCCGGCAGGTCATCCCAGCCGGCGTCTCCCTCGAGCGGCTGCTAAAGCCTTCGATCAAACCTTCTCCCGAATCAGAGTCCATCTTCGTGCCGGCTAACGCAGCCGGCCCCTCGGCGGATCCGGCTGTCCGACCAGCCTCGCCGGCTGCGGCGGTTTTGCCGGCTCCGCCCCCGCCGGCTGCGCAGCCGGCGCCGCCCGTTCCAGCTGTCGAGCCGGACACATCCGCGATGGCCGGCCCTGAGCCCGCGGCCGTTATGACGGCCGTCGATGTTCCTCCCACCGCTTCACGCCCGGGGGCTGGCGAGCCGGTCCCGGGGGCTGGCGGGCTGGTCCCGGGGGCTGGCGAGCCGGTCCCGGGGACTGGTCTCCCAAACCCGGGGGCTGCTGCCGCCACCAACGTCCCGCTCGAGCCCGAGCCGGCTCCCGTCTCGGCTCCCTCATGGGCCTAGCCCATCCTGGCATTCCTTCTACGAGGCGAGCTCCCCTCCGACGAGGCCACTGCAAGGCAAATCCAGCGCCGAGCCCCGGCATACGGCATCATCAACCACGAGCTGGTTCATCGCAACACCACCGGCGTTTTCCAGCGCTGCGTCGAGCCGGAGAAAGGGCAAGAAATCCTCCTCGACATCCACCAGGGCGAGTGCGGGCATCACGCCGCCTCCAGGTCCCTGGTGGCCAAGGCATTCCGTCACAGTTTCTATTGGCCGACTGCTTTGGAAGCGGCCAAGAAGCTGGTTGACGAGTGCGAAGGCTGCCAGCGCTTCAGCACACAGAGCCACCTACCGGCCTCAGCCCTCCAGACCATCCCCCTCTCGTGGCCCTTTGCCGTCTGGGGGTTGGATATGGTAGGACCGTTCAAAACCACGCGAGGCGGCATGACACATTTGCTGGTAGCCATCGACAAATTCACCAAGTGGATCGAAGCCCGGCCTGTCAAGAAGCTGGACGGCCCCACGGCCGTCCGGTTCGTCGAGGACATCACGGTCCTCTACGGCGTCCCCCACAGCATCATCACCGACAATGGCACGAACTTCGCCAAGGGCGTGCTAGCACGTTTCTGCTCCAAGCAGGGCATCCGGCTAGATTTGGCGTCTGTCGCCCACCCACAGTCAAACGGACAGGGCGAAAGGGCCAACGGTCCGATCTTGTCTGGCATCAAGCCCCGGCTCGTGGCGCCGCTGGTCAGGTCAGCCGGCTGCTGGATCGAAGAGCTGCCGGCTGTCCTCTGGAGCCTCAGGACCACCCCCAACCGGTCGACCGGCTACACCCCGTTCTTTCTCGTGTATGGGTCCGAGGCAATCATCCCCACCGACATCGAGTTCGGTTCGCCTCGGGTTGCTCTGTACATCGAGAAGGACGCGAAGAAGCGAGAGAAGATGGCGTCGACCTCCTCGAGGAGGCCCATGAGCTGGCCCTGAGCCGGACGGCCATCTACCAGCAGAAGCTTCGGCACTACCACAGCAAGTGGATCCGGCCACTCTCCTTCCGCGAAGGGGACTTGGTGCTCAGACGGGTCCAGCGAACTGCCGGTCAGCACAAGCTGCCCTCCCCATGGGAGGGCCCGTTCATTGTCAGCAGGGTGCTGCACAACAACGCGTACTATCTAATAGACGCCCAGAAGCCGCAGAAGCGCAAGAGAGACGCCTCCGGCGAGGAGACGGAGCGCCCGTGGAACGCGGCGCTCCTCCGTCCGTTTTACTGCTGAAAACCAATGTATGTATATATCCTCCCCTTTTGGGCTTATGAATGCAATGGGGGCCCAAGCCAGCACTTGGGGCACGCCCCTTTTCAATCCTTCCAAAGGTTTCTCATTATTTAAAAGCGCGTCACCCGGGTCTGGCTCCCTGACCCGGGGGCTCGCCGGCTCCCCTCCGAGGCGGACAAACAATGTGAGCAAGCAACCCTTCGCTACCCCACCCCCCAACCAGCCACGGACCGGCTCCCGGCTGTCCGGCTGACGGGACTACGGGGTACGAAGGAACTTCTCACACCAAGGTCAGCCAACGAGTGGCAGCCGGACTATGTTATTTCTAGCAACCGGCCACTGCCGGCTCAATCTAGCCCCAGCCAGCTAACTCTAAGAGCCCGCTTGTTTTCCCAAGGGTGATGCCTCGTCCCTGTCCCAGACCGGCTCCCGGCTGGCTGGCAGGCGGGGCGGAAGCCGGAAGGAATCCCGGCGTGCGACACAAGTCAAAAGGCAAAAGGCGAAAGAAGAGCCGGCACACACAATTTTTTTTTAACATCATAAGTTAAAACGATAAACGGCCATAGGCCAAAGGTTCATTACAGCCGGAGGTTCATTACAATAACACACCCCCAGTGGGTGGAAAAGCGTCTTAAACATAACGTTGTAGCAAAAGAAACAGGTAAATATGCGGGGCGGCTCAGGCCACCGGCACGTCGCCAGCCGGCCCGACGGTCCGTCCAGAAGAAGCTGCGGCCTTCGGGTCCGCCTCCGTGGTCTCTGTGGCGCCGGTACCACCGTCGATACTGGAGGCTGTGGTCTCTTCGGCGACCTCATCGTCCTCCGGGCCTTGGGGGTTGCCGAAGGAGTCCTCAGCGACCGGCTCGCCGTCCTCACCAAGCGCTGGCAGAAGCACGTCCGGGTCAACATACGAGGCAAGCTCGTTGGACCGGCGGACAAGGGCACCTTCACGGGCCGCCCGCTCCGCCTCCGGGACGTTGCGCATCGTGGCTAGCCGGTCCAAGTTGACACCGGCATACCACGACGTAACGAACCGGAGCGCCATCTGCGCGCCGGCTCGAGCCGCCGACGCCTTCCATACCTCGAGCCGGTCCTTGGCGTTCTCCAGCCACAGCGCCACCCGGATCTCCGGGGCCCCATGACCCGGCCACAGGGCGGCAATCACCTCCTTGCCGGCTGTCTTCAGCCGCTCCACGCTGCGCTGGAGAAAGATCAGCCGGTTCTCCACGGCCAATGCAATCTCATCCACATCCCATCCGGCGTCCTCCGCGCGCTCTCGCCCGCGCCGTTGCTGACCCTCCCGGTGGGTCGCCACGGCTCGCTCGGCATAGCTCTGGGTTTCCGGGAACCGCTCTGAAAAAAGAGAAGGGGGAATCAGAAAAAACCTCAAGGGCAAGAAAAACGCGGACGGCTGAGAGGAGGATCAGGACTTACGCTGGAAGGCGTCATCCATCTCGATGGCGAACTGCAGCGCCGCCTACTTCTCGCTCGCCAGCGCCTCCTCCGCGTGGGCAAGGGCGGCTCCGCACGCCTCAAGCGCCTTCTCGAGGCGGGTCACCTTGACTTCGAGGGCGGTTTTCTCTTGGGCGACATCAGCCGCCCGCTTAACGGCGTTCTCCTTAGCCGTCGCCTCCCGCTGTAGCTCCTCCCGCAGACGCTCTTGGTCCACCTGCCCGTCCACCAGCAGGCCGGCCAGCCGGTCTCGCTCCAAGGTGATCTCCCGGATCTTTTGCGTCAGACGGTCCCGCTCGGAGGCCACCTCGTCCCTCTTCTCCCGGATGGAGGCCAGGGCGTCCAGGTCCCCTGCAGAGGCAAACAAACACGATCAGCAAAACGCACAAGACCCGCGCCGGTTGCTCAGCAGCCGGCCCGGCTCTCGGGGGCTACACCCAGTGGGTGCGCTCGCGCGCCCCCACTGGACCCGACGTACCTTGCGCCTTCTTGAGCTCCTCCTCCAGTCGGTAATAACCGCGCTTGCCGCGGTTGTGGACGGCGACCGCCTCGTCAAAAAGCTCCTGCCGCCTGGAGTTCCCCGCCTGCTCCAAGAAGCCAGTCAAGAAAATGCAAAGGATGATCCGGCCCGGCTGCCTCGCAGCCGGTCAGCCGGCCCGCATCTCGGGGGCTACACCCAGTGGGTGCGCTCGCGCACCCCCACTGGAAATTCGACGAAGACCAAGAAGGTTTACCTCTGCGCGCTGCAGGGCGCTGTCAGCCGCTTCGGCAAACTTGGCCAGCTCCTCGCGGCACCGCGCCAGGACGCTGCCCAGCTCGTCGAGCGCCGGAACCGGGCCGCCAACCGACGAGGGCAGGGCGGCTGGGACGCGGGCCAGCGCGTCCTAGTCCTTGATCACCTCTAGCATGGTCCTCCCGGACCGGCTCCCCCCGCCACTCGCTCCGGCATCCGCCGCGTCGTCGGCTGCCGGGGGGCGGTCGCTGACCACAAGGGCCCGGGAATCAGTTCCCGACTACCCCACATCCGGCGCCCCTGCCCCCGCGCCCGTCCGGCTCGGCGGGGCGGTCGCGGCGGCCGGCGTTCCCGTCTCCGCGGCCGGCACCTCCGGCGCCGCCTCCTGTGCCGCCTCCGGCGCCGCCTCTTGCGCCACCTCCGCGGCCGCCTCCTGCGCCGCCTCCCGCGCCGCCTCCGGCGCCGCCGGGGCCTCCGGCACGACGACCGCGGGCGGCGTCACCACCGCCTCTGCCTGCCGCGGCCCCTCCGGTGCCGGATCGGGGTTTGCTCCCCCCGGCCGGGCCACTTCCACCCCGGTCGCAGTCACGACCGCCTGCATGGCTCGCTCGACGAAGGTCTCGACTTGCGAGCCGATTCCGCCACCGAGTCCGACGCCCGCGAGGGGTCCGCGGACCACCTCCGCCTCCCGCCGCTCGAAGCCCCAGAGTGCGCGGTCCCGCCCTCGACTCCTGACTTCGAGGCTCGCAGCTCTGCCTGCCTCCTCCTCTCCTCCCGCTGCGTGGCCGCGTGCTCCAGGGCCAGCTGGCTGGCGGGCTCCGCCGGGCTGGCTGTCGACTCCACATCGTGGAGCTCGATGGGGTCCCTGGAACGAGCTGACACTCAGCCGCCTGCCGGCACAAAACTCACTAAGAGAAACACCTCCAAGAATCAAAATACTTACCCGGTAAGGACGGGAAGGACCCGCTTGGCCCGCGCCGGCGGCTTCACCGTGACCGCCTTCACCCGCTTGCGAGCCGGCGGTTGGGCCACCGGCTCCTCCTGAGCCGGCCTCTTCTCCCGATGGGAAGACCCGGCCGCCCGGTTGCGCGACGGCCGCTCCCCGCTCCGCTCGCGCGGGCTCCTCTGAACTGCGGGGGGAGGCGCATCCAGGAGCCGGACATCATCATCATCATCATCATCATCGCTCCAATCTTTGATCGTGGGGCCGGAGGGGTACTCACCAGCCGGTCGGGACCCGCCGGCTCACGGGTCGCCCACCGCCTCGGGCTCTCCCGAGGAGTCGACCCCCTCTTCGACGCCGCCCCCGGCTTGACGTCCTCTGCGTCGGACTCGGCGCGCTCCGCCTCGAATATCTGGGGGTGCGGGCCATCCGGCGTATTCTGTCGCACAGAGTGCTGCGGTCAGCATGGAATGTGAGTCGGGGGGAGGCCGGCAAAGATATGACGTGGGGAGAAATTTACCACGGCGGGGCGTACCAGGGGCGCCGGGTCGTCCCGGCTGTACGGCGGCTTGCCAAACCTCCAGGTCCCCTGCTTCAGCTTGAAGTTGGTGATGGCGTTCACCCGCTTCGCCACCTGGGACGGCGTCCGTTCGATGGTGGACAACCGGCAGGGGTCCCGCCGGCCCGACATGTCGCAGATCCGGTGCGGCCTCAGCTGCAGGTGCAGCACCCGGCGGTCAATGAAGGCGGCCACCAGATCAGCCGCGACCAGTCCCTCCCCGGCTCTCATGGCCTTGAGCCAGGCCAGCTCCGCGTGGACGTCGACGAACGGCCCGTCGCCCGTCGAGTTGATCCCGGACGACGGGGCGTTGACGAAGGCCGGCAGACGGATGTAGTCCCGCGCCGGGTCGACGTTCTTCACGTAGAAGAACGTCCGGTGCCACCCCTTGACGGATTCGACGAGTGTGAGCTTGGGGAACAAAGGACCCCGGACGCATATCACTGCACCCCCGCAGGCGTACGGCCCGTCGGCGTTCCTCAAGGTCTTGGGGTAGAAGAGTTTCCTCCAGAGCTCCACAAAGGGGAGGAGGCCGAGGTAGCCCTCGCAGAGCATCACGAAGCTCGAGAGCTGGAGGACGGCGTTGGGGCCGAGATGATGCGGCTGGAGATCGAACGTGTCCATGAAGTAGCGGCAGAACTGGCTCACTGGCAAACCAAAGTCGCGTGAGAAATGCCAGGCGAAGACCACAAACTCCCCCGCCTGGGGGTCGGGCGCCACCTCGCCGCCCGGCGGACGGGCGGCGACGCGGTCCGCCGACGGCAGCATCCAGGCGCTGCGGAGGCGCTCGATGTCTTCCTCGGTAATGAACGACCCATCCCAGCTGCCGGAGGGCCTGCCTGCCATCTCCGTGGCGATCGAGCGCAAGAAAGACGGTGGGCGGTGATGCAGCAGCGAGCGGGCGGAGCTGCGGCGCGAGGCGAGCGCGGAAGGCGAAGAAGAAGAGGACGAGGGGAACGAGGAGAGCACAACTGCCTCCGCCCCTCGCCCTTCCCCTTTAAATAAGGGGGTGACGCCCGGGGGAGGTGGGGATTAACTGCGCCCGCTACCCCGGGGTACCCGCGAGATCTTGGGCGCCTCGGGTCGCGGCCGCTGCAATCTGAGCGTAGTAGATCCCGGCCTGCGGCCCGAGGCCTACTGGGCTACGCCCGCGGCCTAGCTGACTAGGCCCAGGGCGATGTCCTGTCTGCCCACGCGGGCGGGTCCCACGGCTTCATTACGCCCCGCGTGGCGCGCCACGGGCCGGCGCGAGGCCCGTGGCGGCGCAGCAGAGCCCGAGGCGTCGGGGGCGGCCACCGCCTCGCCCGGCCGTTCGGCTCCGCGCAGGAGTAGGCACCGCCTGGGGGAAGCCACCGGCTCCCCCTCATCCGGCAGACGTGGGCCCCCACCGACTTCGGGGACCACTACTAGAAAAACGGCTATAGCTAATATGGACATTAATGGCGCACCATGTATGTGGTGCGCCACTGCTATATAGCAGTGGCGCACCAGATATGGGTGCGCCATTAACGTCCATATTACTAATGGCGCACCTGGTGTGTGGTGCGCCACTGCTAAGTTTCTCCTGGGCACACCCCCCTCTCCAGACTTACCAGTGGCGCACCGGGGTGTGGTGCGCCATTACTAGTTAAAACTAGTAATGGCGCACCACACCCCGGTGCGCCACTACTAACAATTTTGTTTTCAATTTTTTTTTCCAAAACTAGTAATGGCGCACCGCGGTGTGGTGCGCCATTACTAGTTTTAACTAGTAATGGCGCACCACACCCCGGTGCGCCATTACTAACAATTTTTTTTTCAATTTGTTTTTCCAAAACTAGTAATGGCGCACCGCGGTGTGGTGCGCCATTACACCCCGGTGCGCCATTACTAACAATTTTTTTTTTCAAAACTAGTAATGGCGCACCCGCACCAGGTGCGCCATTAGTAACCCTGGTTACCAATGGCGCATTCTTAGGAGGTGCGCCATTACTAGCCTGAGAGCAGCTAGATATTTTTGACAGCCACCTACCACACTCACTTTCCCCACTTCATTCTCTCCACCTCTACCAAGCTTGGTCTCGGCTGCCTCCTCCTCCTCACCTCATTTGCACCATAGATTCACCCAAATTAAGTGGTTAAATTTCCTTTTTTTGATAGGTAAGTAAGGGGAAAGCTTTCTTTATGTTCTAGATCTACTTTTTTCTCCCTCCAACGTACACACTTTTTATGGCCTAGATCTACACTTTTCTCATTGAGCTAGATCTACGTATGTTTGTGGTGTTGCATATGTTTGTGTTTGCAGGTACCGGTATTTGAAATGCGATAGTTGCCAATATTTTGCCGGAATGTTGATTCATTTCCGTTTCGGCGAGAATTTGGCACTATGCATTCTTTTTGGTCCTATTTTTAGGCAAAGTCATGCCAAATTTTTTTTTGGTTCTAAAATATCGTTTTGCTCTACCCCGCAGGCGACCATGGTCCGCACGATGACCGAAGGCATCGTGAATAGGTTTTTGAGCTCCGCGAAGGCCGAGATGCTTCAAAAGAATGAGACAGAGATAAGATGTCCGTGTCGAAGATGCAAGCTGAAGAGCCTTATGGACCCGGATTCCAGACAGGTGCGGGACCACCTGTTCGTGCGTGGTTTCATGGATGGCTATCGGTGGCAAGGTGATGAAGATGATTATGAAGTAGATGCAGGACACAGTCATCATGTAGAAGATGCCGGACATGATGATGAGGAAGATCAAGACGAAGTGCATGATCATGAAGATGAAGATGCCGGAGCAGACGACGATGGACCATCGATGGGCTGGGTGCAGGACCCTCATATTCAAGAGCTGCTTCTCAAGCAGACGGGTAACGCAAGAGCTGTCGCCCGAGAGAAAGCCAAGATGGATCAACTGGAGATAGACGCGGTTACTCCATTGTATGAAGGATGCAGGCCTGAGGATACCCGCCTGAAAGTAACGCTCATGGCTCTGGAGATGAAGGTAAAACACAAAATGACCGACGCATGCTTCGACGAGAACATGTCATTCTGGCACGAACGTCTTCCCAAGGGGAACAAGTGCCCGACCAGTTTCAAGGAGGCGAAGAAAATCGTGTGTCCTCTGGATTTACCGCACGTGAAATACCATGTGTGCATGAACGATTGCATCATTTATCGGGACGAGCACGCGGAGTCTACCATATGTCCGGTGTGCGGCGTCACTCGATACAAGAAGAGGAAGAAAGCTCCTCGAAAAGTGGTGTGGTACTTTCCGATCACTCCTTGTCTGCAGCGGTATTTCGCGGACCCTAAGCTAGCAGAGCTCCTGCGTTGGCACGTGGATAGGAAGGAGAAGAAGCGAGAAGATGACGGAAATGATCCGGAGATAAATAAAAAAGACAAGATGCTGAGTCACCCTAAGGATGCGAGCCAGTGGCAAGCGTTGAACTTCGAACACCCAGAATTTGGGGACGATCCAAGGAACATCATGCTGGGCGCGAGAACCGATGGAGTCAATCCGTTTGGCAGCCAGAGAAGCACACATAGCACCTGGCCTGTGTTTGTGTGGATGTACAACCTTCTCCCCTGGATGTGCATGAAGAGGAAGTACATTCACATGAGTATGCTAATTGAAGGGCCGAAACAACCAGGGAACGACATCAATCTGTATCTGGGGCTGCTGAAAGAGGAGCTAGACACGCTGTGGAAAACGCCAACCAATACGTGGGACGCCGCAGCGAAAGAATATTTCCCTATAAGAGCCGCACTGCTCACGACGGTGCACGACTATCTCGGTTACGGATATGTCGCGGGGCAGGTGGTCCACGGATTTTGTGCATGCGTCAGGTGCATGGACGACACAACGTATCGCCAGCTAGATAGAGATCCCGGGTCTTCGAAAACCGTGTTCATGGGACATCGAAGGTGGCTTCGCGACGATGACGCATGGAGAAAACGCAAGGATCTGTTCGATGGTGAAACCGAACCCCGAAGACCCCCACGTACGAGGAGCGGTGAGGAAATAGACGAGCTGTTGAAAAATTGGAAAGAGTGCCCACCGCCGGGAAAGAAGCGAAAGGCGCCAGAGCCGCTGCTGAAGGTATGGAAAACGAGGTCTGTTTTCTGGGACTTGCCGTACTGGAAGATCCTCCGTGTGCCTCACAGCCTTGATGTCATGCATATCACGAAGAATGTGTGCGAGAGTCTGCTTGGTACCCTGCTCAACATGCCAGAGAGGACCAAAGATGGGCCGAAAGCAAGGGCAGACTTGCAATCAATGGGCATCAGGGAGGAGCTTCACGCAAAACGCCCTAATGATGATGATGATGATGATGATGATGATGAGGCGAAGGACACGGAAAGTCGTCGCAAAGGCAAAAAGGCCAAGAAGATCGAATATGACTGCCCTCCGGCCGCGTGCTTCACTCTAAGTCAGAAGGAGATCAAGCTGTTTTTCACCTGCCTCGTAGGAGTAAAACTTCCTTACGGTTACGCGGGGAAGATAAGCAGATACCTAGACTCAGCGAAGCAGAAATTCAGCGGGATGAAGTCTCACGACTGTCACGTGCTGATGACGCAGATACTTCCAGTTGCAATCCGTGGGATCATGGACGCGCACGTCCGTGAAACGCTATTTGGCCTATGCAACTTTTTCGACATCATCTCTCGGAAGTCGGTTGGCATGAGGCAACTCAGAAGGCTACAGGAAGAGATCGTGGTGATACTATGCGAGCTTGAGATGTACTTCCCGCCCGCATTCTTCGACGTTATGGTGCATCTGCTGGTCCATATCGTGGAGGATATCATCCAACTCGGGCCGATGTTCCTGCACAGCATGATGCCGTTCGAAAGGATGAATGGTGTCATCAAAGGATACGTTCGCAAGAGGGCATGTCCAGATGGAAGCATAGCCAAGGGCTTTCTGACCGAAGAGTGCATCTCCTTCTGCACGAATTATCTAGGCATCGAGAACCCCGTTGGTCTGCCCGTCAATAGGCACCTCGACAGGCTCGCTGGATGGGGTCACCGCGAGGGTCGCCGCGAAATGCATGTCGACTTCAAGGGTCGACTCGCCGACTTTGAAAGAGCAAACCTAGTCGCGCTACAACACATAGACGTGGTCGATCCTTGGGTGGTAGAGCACAAAACCTTTATTGAGAAGACGTACAATGACCGAGGCCAACAGAGGACGGACGGAGATATAATCAAAGAGCACAACTCATGTTTCACGCGTTGGTTCAAGGACAAGCTTCTGTCGTACCCTTTACATGAGGATTCTTCCGCGGAAGAAAAACTCATATTCGCCTTGTCACAGGGCACCGAGCACAACCTGATGACCTATCAGGCGTACGATATCAACGGCTACACATTCTACACCGTGGAAAAGGACATGAAGAGCGATTATCAGAACTCCGGGGTAACGATGGAATCCTACACCGGTAACGACAAGGACAGATACTACGGAAGGATCGAGGAGATCTGGGAGCTGAGCTATGCTGGAGAGAAGGTCCCGATGTTCCGTGTCAGATGGGCCAAGAGCGTCCTAAAAGAAGACCGGTATTTCACCACCATGGTTATACCCGAAGCCAAATCCAAGACCGCGGGCGCAAACGTCACCGCAAAAAATGAGCCATGGGTACTGGCTTGCCAAGTGGACCAATGCTTCTTCATTACCGACCCGTCAAAGCCCAGTCGTGTTGTCGTGAGGAGAGGCAAAAGGAACATCATCGGAATGGATGGAGTCGCCAATGAGCAAGACTTCGACAAGTACGGCGACCCGAAGATTGAAGATGATGACGACGATGAAGTACCATACACCACAAGAAGAAGCAGGACCACCCTACCTAAAGGACGTCCGTTCAAGAGAAGAATTCAAGGGGTTCCGGGGCTAAATTATTCAACCGCGAGAAAGAAGGGCAAGAAGATTGTGAAAAGATAGCTAAGATCGAATCACGACACATGTCGGCCGCGTGTGTGTGTCAGTGGCAAGCTCAATCTTTGATGACTGTTATTTCATGTCACTTGATTTCAACCATGTCATCTAATTCTAAATCTTTGCACAATGGTTTTATCACTCCATTTGCATTTTCCTTTTCTTTTATCTCAAATCTTAAATTATTACATGCAACTAAAAATTCAAAAAAAATAAAAAAAAGTTAGTAATGGCGCACCAGGAGAAGGTGCGCCATTGCTATCACGGTTTTTATGGCGCACCCCTAAAAGGTGCGCCATTGATATTCCAATTTTTATGGCGCACCCCTAAAAGGTGCGCCATTGCTATCCTTTTTTATGGCGCACCCCTCCGAGGTGCGCCATTGCTAACCCTCCCCCCACTACACAGCTTTCCCTCTCCCCTGCCTCGTCTCCCACCCCGATCCCTTTCCTCCCCTGCCAGAGACGACGCAGCATCGCCGCCGCACGCCGCCCGACCCCGCGCCCGTCTCCGTCCACCCGTCGACCTGCCCCCCGCCCCTCTCCCTCCACCGGCCGGCTCTCACACCCCTGCCGACACGCCGCCTCCCCTCTTCGGCCTCCTCAAGCAGGTACCTGCTCTGACCCCTCCCTCCCTCGCCTCCGTCAGTGCCTCCGAACCCTAACGGCCGCCGCGCGTGCGCAGTGCCTGCTCCACTACGCCGCCGCCCCCTCGACGCCCGCCGCCACCCCGACGCCCTCTGCTACGTCCACCACGCCGCAGCCGCCCCCTCCGGTTCCTCCTCTCGCAGGTGCGTATCTCTCTCTCTCCCCCCCGGCCCCCTCCCTCCCCTCCTCCATGTGGAACAGATTAAGCAATTAGGTTACAGCAAGATGCATGAAACAAAGTTCAGTATGAATGATGTAGTAAAATGCGCAAATCTTGCAGTTGCAGGCCAAAACTCTACCGTCTGCAGCTGCCCTTTTGGTTCCATTCACCGAAGTTTGTGATGTTCTACACAAATGTTGACCTTAGTCACTCATGCACACAAACAGAGACACGGCGAAATCACTGATCCCAATGGTTGATTAATTTCCTGGTAGAGTTGACTGCAGCAGATGATTGACCAAGTTAACCGCTATAGTAATTGATTAATTTACTCCTACTAGTAGGCCAGTACAGTTTTGGTGCTATACAAAGAAAAATTAAGAACTCTAGCACTCCAAATTGAGCTAGCACACTAAAGAAATATGGTTGTACAAATCAACTGGAATGGCTGGACATTCTACTGACAATAATTGAGAAAGATAGATAGATATACCAAATACTACTGCTGACACAGTGATCCTTTAGTTTAATTAGTATGCAGATAAGAACAGTGCTACTACTATTGTTGTAGGTTTTGTTCTAGTGTTTTTTTGGCTATCATGTGATATACATGAATCTCATGCTATGTCTGGTGGCCATGGCAATTTTTCTGGTGGTATAATACTGTGATGACACATTGCTCCAGTTGACCTACTCCATTCGTTTATGATGTTGGAGTATCAATGCAAAACCTTTTTATGAATCTGTGCAGGGATTTGTGCCCGTTATTGCCGAAATGTTGATTCATTTCCGTTTCGGCGAAAAACGGGCACTCCTAGGTCAAGAAATTAGCAAAGGTCATGCCGAATTTTTCCTAGAATTTATTTCAATGAAAAAACAAATACTCCTGAAAGTCTGTATGTGTGGAGTACTGATACAGTGTGGAGTGCTGATGTTAATTTAGCCATCAACTAATCACAAGTTTCTGCACTAACTTGACTTTTTTCTTGAAAGTCTTGTACTCCTGAAACTGGAAACCTGTAGTATAGTACTGAGAGCAGCACATAACTAGTGTAGTACAGTACTCCTATGGGATGAAACCATAACAGTTCAGTGATTGTAGACACTATGTGGTATCTAAATTTAAGTTACAGATCACAAATACTCCATACTGTAAAAACAGTTCAGTGATTGTAGACACTATTCTTTCTTGTCATGACACTTATTTTGAGTGTACTTCAGATATCTTGGAATGTTGTTCCGAGGATAGATACAAATTAAAGTAAAACAAGAGGTTCTTTTTTTGTGAAGTCAAATTAAAATAATAATGTTTTTTTAGAAAGAAAATACCCGAGCATTATCAGTTCCCAACAAAGCAGGAGCAATGTGCTTAAGATCACCATGGCACTAATTATTAGCCATTTTTTCCTATTTAGAGCGAACATGGCCAACAACGATGAGGCCGGCGGTTCGGGCAAGCCATTCTGGGAGCTGTCCCAGGAGATGGAGGAAGAACCTCACCGCTATGAGGACGCCGCGGAAGACACCGATCCTGACTACACAACCCCTAGTGGCGTCGGGGATGACACCACAGATGGTGCCGCCGGGGATGCCACCACTGATGATGGCAGCGAACGCACAGATGGCAACCAACCGAAGAGGCAACGGAAGGACCGGAGCCCGAACGTGCTCGGCACCGTCAAGGAGGAATTTACTGAAGTGTCCTCCAGTGGGCATCCAACGGCGCCCAAAGAATTAGTCGGTGGGTACGCGGGACAACTCGGGTGCATTCTCCGGAGCACCGTCTCGATCAACACCGAGAACCTAAGGCATCGTGACCGAGGGAATTTGCGCAACCTCCTCTTCACGAAGCTGCACGAACGATACAAGTTCCCCGGTGACTTCGCAAACACACGCCTCTCAGGGAATAAAGTGAACAATGCCGTCCTCACGAAGATGAGCACAGCCCTGGCTACTTGGAGAGCCGCGGTGAAGAGAATGATTCTAAGAGGTGATAGTTATGAGAAGATCAAGGAGAAAAATCCTTCGATCAGCGAAGCTGACTACCTGGAGTTCAAGATCAAGTGCGAGAGCAACGCATCCACGGAATCAAGTCAGTGGGGGAAAGATATCCGGGACTTGAACTTAGGGGTCCACAAACTCGGTCCCGGAGGTTACAGAGTGGCGGAACCTAAATGGGACAAGGAGGACGCGGAGCGTGCCGCGCAAGGCCTACCGCCCCTCTTCGATAAATACCATGAAAAGCAGACCAGGAACTATGTCAGGGCCCGGTACAAGGTGGACCCGGTAACAAAGGAGCTTACCACGGATCCGAAGGTGAAGGATCTTGAGCGTGTTCTAGTAAGGAATACACCCCCGCGTAATTAGCTCCATATGGTTGCATTCTAATTAATGAAGCCAAATTTCTAAATGGTTCACGTTCCTTCCGCAGGAAACTGAAAGCAGTAGCGCGGGGTCTCAGAGCTCCCCGTCTGCCCCTTGGGACACCACTTTAAATAGGGCGTTGAACGTAATGAAACACAAGGATAAGTTCAGTAAGCCGTCGTCAGCTGGTCGTGTGGCCGGCGAAGGCTTGTCCACGAAATGGTCGGAATACTATAAGGCTGGGCGAAAGGAGAGAAAGAGCAGCTCGGAAAGCCAGGAGCGCGAGGTTAAAGAACTCAAGGCACAAGTGGCGCGGATTCCGGAGATAGTCCAAGAGCAAGTGCGAGACCAACTGGGAGCGACGATCACCGCCATTATGCCTACCTTGCTTGAGGGGCTGCGGGGGTGGATTGCGGGCGGCCAACAGGGGCCGCCCCCGATTCCCAGCTTCACGGGCAGCAACTCGCACAACGCGCCGGCATTGGTGTCTCCGGCGGAGGCGGCATTGGTGTCTCCGGCGCCGGCGCCGGTATTGGAGCTTAATGCACCCGGGTGTGGGAAGAATACGCCGGCCGGCACCTCGGCAGCAAGCGGCCCCTCCGTCACTTGCACGCCCGCCGTTGGCGGTGCCTCGACATTAGCTGAGCTCGACGCCATCACGGTAACTAAGCCTCGGCCGATGACTTCATCTCCTTGCCTTTGACTGGGCATCCCTGACGCCCTACATGTTTTCGCAGGGCGCCGCCAACGTTCCATGCACTCTCCTACACTTTGTGGACGGCGAGTTGATCGATGTCGCCAAGGCCAAAATCGTTGAACCGGACAACCGCGTGTTCCACGGTAATCCGATGCCACCCACCGTGTATAGGGTTCAACTGGTTCGGGTGCTGCGGGGCTACGACGACTTGTTACCTCCGTATCGACCCCCTGGGGCCGACGAAGATGATGTGATGACCCTCAGCGCCTGCTTAAACTGGTCCATGCTTTGGCCGAAGAGCCAGATTCGTTTGGGGGCGGGGGACACCACCCCACAGACAACACCGCCAGTCGTGCCGGCGCCAAGCCATGGCAAGACCGCCGCAACGCTACCGCCGTCAGCTGATCCGGACATGCATATGGCACAGGATCCGGACGACGATGACGGTACATTTTCCAACGTCGATAAGTACATCAACGAACATGGGTACGGTGACGAATTCTTGGGGCCTCCTTCTCAAGAACCCAACCCTGCAAAAGACGATCGCGATCTAGCTGGTACCGCGGAGAAACCCAATTGCAACAGGCGTCGTCTGTTCATTTCTCAGGAGACGCCTCCAGATGCCGTCTTCACCGAGACTCAAACAGCCGAGGTGCGAAATATTATCAGCCCCAACACACTCAAGAAGGTGGTCTCTGAGCAGAACTCGATCCCATTACAGCAGAAGAAGCAGAAGGAACGGAAAAGAAAAAATAACAAGGGTGCGAGCCAGCCGGCACCGAGTACGATCCGTGCTCAGGACGGGCCACCAATACCTAAGGATATCTCGAGGAGGGTGCATGTGGTGGGTAGGCCGATGCTACCGACTAATCTGCTCAATGCTGCAACCGGTGCTATGCGGAGTCTGCATGACGGTGTTCTTTCTATGGAGAAGCGGCGTCTCTCCGAGAATGATGTGGCATACCCGGTTTTCGTGGCCAAGGTGCCAGAGGGCAAGGGCTTTGTCGATAGCCCCATCGGGCGTATGATCGTCCTGCGGTTTGATGACATCTTCGCTATGTTTAACCTTTATCCGCTGCACTACACCTTCATTCGGCTATTTTCGCTCAGTATGGAGATGCGGATCATTAGAGACAAGACCCCGGACATCGTGATAGTCGACCCCTTCTACATGCGTGCCAAGATCTTGGGCAGCGCTGGGGACCGGCAAGTCGCGAGTTCATACCTCGAAGGCGTCATTCTGGCGAACCCAGATAAGGATAACTTCCTCGTGCCTTACTTTTCCGAGTAAGTCATCCCCTCACCGCCCCGTAACATATGATTTCTTAGATTTCGATCGTTCTTTTTTTTTCTAACATTCCGTGTTTTGTGCAGTGACACACATTGCACACCCATCCTCTTAAGCCCGAAATATTCCATGGCCACGTATTTCGACTCGGACCGTCAGTCGAAGAAAAACTACACAGATATCAAGAAAGTTCTTGATGATGCTCTCCCCGGCTACGCCAAATCTGGAGGCACCTTCAGGAGGCCAATTTGTAGGTATGGCAAGCACGTGTTCACCGACGTAACGACGTTCCCCTGCGTCAAGCAGCCGCCTGGCAGTCAGAAGGATGCCTACTACGCCCTCCATCACATGCGGGCGATCGTACGGAACCATCATCAGCGTATGCTACCAAATGATCTCAAAGAATGGGCCGCACGCTTGTCGGCAATCCAGGACGAGGACATCAGACAAGAATTCTTTCGCATCCAGTAGGAGTTAGCGGACATCATCTATCAAGATGTCCTTCGTACCTCGGGGCAGTTCTACCTCAACTATCAACCGTCCAACAGTGAAATAGAAACAACGCTACAAATGCAGGCTGACAACGACCGCACATTCATGACCATCACGAAAGACGGCGGCTTCATCCATGCTCCGGTCCCTGAGTCGAGTCGAAAGTATTGATGCTATGTAGTTCTGAAATATCGATTAGCTCATGTTGTAATTAAACTTTAATGAACTTGTATGTCTCTTTAGTTTGGACAGTCGTTCAACTTATATGTAATCGATGCTATTTATTAGTAGGACCATGAACCGTGCTATTAATGTGTTGCTTTTCTCTTCCGATCCTTTTGTTGCATACTTATATATTGCTTATATATTATCTGTGACTTGCTACTAACGTTTTGTTTGTCTAGTGCATAGAGATGCCGTCGTATGTCGTGTACAAGGGTGAGGTTGCCGGAGTCTACGACGACTGGGAGGAGTGTCGGAAATAGGTTCACCATTTCAGCGGTAACAGTTACAAAGGGTACACCACTAGGGCGGAGGCGGAAGCTAGATACGCGTGCTATCTAGCGGGAGAGAGGAGGGAGCGGAGGAGGAACCGGATGAAGACCAGTTTCATCACGATGATGCTCATCGTGACCGCAGCTCTCTTCTATGTGATGGTAGTTTAGATGATATCGACTTTGTAATGTGACGACAAACTCGCTACTCGGTCTCGAGACCTAAACTTGTCTAATATTTGAACTTTGTTCGCTATTTCGAATTCGGAAACTAATGTGATGAATTGTATTATGTCCTGTTTATACTTGACTAATTGTGGTGCTGTATTGTATTGTATATTCTGTGCTGTATAATTAATATATTCTGTGTTGTGCAAATATCAGAAAAGCAAAAAATAAAAAAATCCTATAATTCATAGTAGTGGCGCACCTGCCAGCACATTAGTGGCGCACCTTGCAAAATATCAGTGGCGCACCTATAGAGATATCAGTGGCGCACCTGTTGGCTACCAGGGCCCCCTCATCTGCATTAGTAGTGGCGCACCAGTAGCCATAGTAATGGCGCACTACAAGGTGCGCCACTGTTATATTGAATACTAATGGCGCACCAGGGGTGCGCCATTAGTATTTGTTATTAGTGGCGTGGTAATAGTGGCGCACCTATGGTGCGCCATTAATACCCAAATGTGGTGCGCCACTAATGTGCTTTTTTCTAGTAGTGGACTACTGACGGGGTTATTACCCCCGGGTAGGCCAAAGCTTTGGGGTCCTTCCCCCGCTCGAAGAAAAAACAGTACCGCCGGCTGGTCCGCGGCCGGCTGGGCCATGGCTGGTTGGCGGGCCACCAGCTGCCTCAGGACCAGCTGGCGGGGAGCCGGCAGGCCCGCCACCGGCTCCCTCGAGGCCGGCTGGCGGGCAGCCAGCACGTCCTTTGCCGGCACGCTCGGGGCCGGCTGATCGAGGAGCCGGCTGCAGGGCTCGCGGCCGGCTGCCTCCACGCCGCCTCCCCTGTTGACCTTCGGACGGACCAGCTCCCGTCCCGTCCCTCTGCTCATTAGTACGGCAACAAGACAAGACCCCCGTTACCTGCCCCGGCGTGGCCACAGTGGCCCCTGACACGCGGGCGCAGGGCCACAGTGACTGCTGACCTCGGCTGACCGCGACGGGGCTTCCAACAGTGCCGGCACGCTCCAACCACTCCATTACCTGCTCCGGCATGGCTATAGTGCTGCCGGCCGAACCGCTGACCGCGGCCGGTAGCCACAAGATGACGCCCTGACGGGCAACCCGTGCCGCGACGCGACTGGCACGGGGACCCACCAAGCGGGCCCCGCCGGCTCCTGACGGGACCCGACAGCCGGTGGGGCCTACCAGCGACAAGACCCCGCAACCGGCGGCCCTCACGGCCGGCCAGAGAGGCTGCCGGCTGGGGCCCCCCGAGACCTTTTATTCATATCCTAACCCGGGGGGTTGGCCTATAAAACTCTCCGGGCCTCCCCCATGCAACGGGGGCATTCACGGTCGACTCTTTACACACCACACTCACACATAGAGAGGCAGCAAGGGCGAGTTAGCTCCTTCTTCCTCCTCTATCCAAACAGCTCAAGGAGCTCCATTGTAACCTTCCCATCGTCTCATCTAGACCAAGCAGGACTAGGGGTGTTACCTCCCACGGAGGGCCCTGAACCTGGGTACATCGTGTGTCTGCCACCGCTTGTGCCTAACCCCGCTCCCGGAGCCCGTCGGCGTCCTTCGGCCCCTCTCGATAAGCCTACCCATGGCATCTGCCGTGACAAAACCACGACACTACTCTTGGTGCTTAATAGGGCCTCTAGGCATCCTTAGGAGTAGTTGCTATCAATCTTACGAAGTTTTCTTGACAAAATTTTTGTAGACTAAAATTTTCAGACATTTATTGATAGGAATAAGATGAGTTTCTTTAGGAAGTTTTCCTCCAAGAAGAATGCTAAAGGAGTCATTGGGGAATTATCAGACAATGACCTCAACACTCCGAGAACGGCAGAGGTGCGGCTGTGCGAATGGCCGCATAATGCCTTCATGGAGGAGGTCGGGTTGCATCAAGAGTTTGCCCAATTCGTTGCAAATGTTGGGCTGACCGACTTCCTCGCAGCAGAGTGTGACCAACACCACCTCCTTACAAATTCCTTTGTGCAAAATTTTCATTTTCTGAGTAGGAATAATCCTCCTAAGGTGCAGTTTAATTTATATGCTGAAACCCGTCAGATACCGCTCACCGACTTTTGTGACATATGTTTGATCCCTTCTGATGGGGAATTAAGACAGCCTAGACCAGCGGAGTTTGAGGACTTTCTCCTCACTTTGACAGTGGGTGTTGAAAGAGGCGTGTCAAATGCACTGCCACCAGTTTGCAGTTTCCTTCTGTGCATTACTTTGCTTTATTCATCGCAAAGTGTTTAACTGCTAGGGAGAAGCTCGGTGCACTCAGTGCCCCCGACCTCGCCATTTTACGCCGTGCACTGCACAATGATCACACCTTTAGCCTAGGGGCTATTATTGCACGTAGCCTACACCTTAACACGACTAAAGGCAAGATACATGGTGGTATTTATGTTACTCGCTTAGCGAGTCACTTTAACGTTCAGATTCGCCAACATGATTATCCCTTGCTCCGAGTTTTTCGAGATGACAAGGCATTGGAGGATCATCAATTTATTGATGTAGCTGATTCTTTTTCATAACATTCGCTACAACTTAGTATTCAGCGTGGTTACCCGTGATATTATCCCGTTTCCTACACCTGCTTTGTTTGATTCTATTGCCAGGAACGGATACATGGTCATGCCAGAGGACATTTTTGCCCACCGGAATGACCTGGCAGTGACTGAGGAGGAGCCCCAAGAGTGGGACACTCAGGTGCCACCGCCACATCACTTCCACATAGGACCAGATGGCTATTACAAATGGTGATTACCAAGCTAGGCCAAAAGCCTAAGCTTGGGGGAGTACGTCTTTCCACCGACATTATATTCATGTTTACACATTTCATTCCAGTTGTCGGTATCTACACTTTTTCATTGCATTATCCTTGCTAGATTTATTTTCTTGCTTTCTTCTTGCCTGTTTGAAAAACTTTGAGAAAATCCAAAAATATTTCTTGCTTCTTTGTTTTTCTTTCTAATTTAAATTAGTTGTAGTAGCAAAAGAAAACCCAAAAATATTTCTCGTTTCTTCTTTTACTTGTTCGAAGTTTTTTCGTGTAAATAGTTTTTCTCGTCTTTTGTTTTTCCTTCTTTGATTTGCTTTCCTTAAGAAAAACCAAAAAATCTAAAAGAATATTTCAGTGTGTTTCTCTGAAATTCTTTTCCTTTTATTTGAGTCGTACCAAGGAGAAGACCACTATGAAAATGTTGAGTGGCTCTCATATGCATTATTGTTAATCTAACAAAGAGCCAAAAGTACTTTGTCTTCTCCTTTTGAATAAAATGTTTGCAGATTCCAGCTTAGTCCACGGCACTCTTGCACTATTTTTGTTTTTATATCATTCGGTCGTGTAAGTGAAAGGCAATAATGACGATATTTGATGAAGTGACTGTGGTAGAGAGAAGCGGGTATGAACTCAACTTGTTTTTGTTTTTGTAAATGTGTTTAACCTAGTATCCATGATTCAGCATGTTATGATCAAACATGTTTGCAATGACAATTAGAGATTATAGTTGCCCATGCCATGCTTAAGTAGCTAGGAGTGGATAATGATTTATCTTGGATGTCAACATGCATTAAAATGGTTGTGATGTAGTATGATGATATGCTATCCTCCTGTGAATGTTTCAAGTGGCTTGACTTGGCACATATTCACGCATGTAGTTGAATCAAAACCAACATAGCCTCTACGATATTTATGTTCATAGTGTTCATATCCTACTCATGCTAGTATTCAATGTTGATTATGTATAACGCATGTTCATGACCGTTTTTGCTCTCTAGCTGGCCGCTTCTCAACCTATTTGCTAGCCTTCACCTGTACTATGCGGGAACACTGCTTGTGCATCAAAATCCTTAAACCAAAGTTATTCTAGGTGAGTCCACTATATCTACCTATATGCGGCATTACCCTACCGTTCCAAGTAAATTTGCATGTGCCACCTCTAAAATTTCAAATGAACATCTGTTTTGTGTGCCTGGACCGCTCATGGAGCGACAGGGGGCGGTCAGTATCTTCCATGTTAAGCGGGTTATTCTCATGATGAGTGTTTATTCACTCGTCCTTGCATGAGAGGGGCGGTAATTGGGATTCCCAGTCCCGAAATCAAAAATTGCAAATAATTAAACAAAACTCCCCCAGGAATGTTGTTGGTATGGACGGTACCCATGGATTCGGCTAGCCGTGGAGTGTGTTTGTTGGTGGAGGGGGAGTAAACCTTTACTTTTACCGCTTGGGAACCGCCACTAATGTGTTTAGCATGGAAGATATCGATAACTCTTGGTCATAATGTTGACAGGAAGGGTGCATCTCCCAAAATTATATTTATCTCTGATTTAAGCTTTGAGCTCTGGCACCTCTACAAATCCCTGCTTCCCTCTGCGAAGGGACTATCTATTTACTTTTATGTTGAGTCATCACCTTCTCAAATAAGTGCCAGATCTGAGAGCACTATTGTCATCCTCATGCATTGTTTATAGTTAATGTTGGATGGATCATGATTGGATCTTTTCTACCATGAATTACAATGTTTAATCGCCGCTTGAACTTTGGAGGTGCTCTGCATTTATGTTTTGCGGTCTCAGAAAGGGCTTGAGATATTTTATCATGACCGTTTTGACAAAGTGTCGGCACTTGAGATATTTTATTATTGCTCTCTAGTTGATTATGCCATTGATATGAGTTAATATAATTTCTAAGAGTTATTGTTGACATGGTTAGTGATGATATTTGCTGAAAACTGACATGGCTTGAGACTGCGTTGGTATTTCCCCAAAGAGGAAGGGATGATGCAACACAACTACGGTAAGTATTTCCCTCAGTTATGAAACCAATGTTATCGAACCAGTAGGAGAACCAAGCAACACTATGTAAACGGTACTTGCACACAAAGAACAAATACTTGCAACCCGACGCGTAAGAGAGGTTGTCAATCTCTCCACGGTAAAAAGATAGATTGGTTTGTATTAGATTGGATAAATAGATCGCACAAGAACACAAAATAAAATATGCGAATAAAAAGTGCAGCAAGGTATTTTTGGGCTTTTGGAATAATAGATCTGAAAACAAATGCGGAAAAAGATAGATCGGAAAGCAATATATTAAAAGAATAGACCCGGGGGGCGTAGATTTCACTAGTGGCTTCTCTCAAGAAAATAGCACACGGTGGGTAATTTTTTTACTATTGGGCAATTGATAGAAGATCAAATAATCATGACGATATCCAAGGCAATGATCAATATATAGGCATCACATCCAAGATTAGTAGACCGAAACGATTCTGCATCTACTACTATTACTCCACACATCGACCGCTATCCAACATGCATCTAGTGTATTAAGTTCATGGAGAAACGGAGTAATGCAATAAGAACGATGACATGATGTAGACAAGATCTATTCATGTAGGAATATACCCCATCTTGTTATCCTTAATAGCAACGATACATGCGTGCCTCGCTGCCCCTTCTGTCACTGGGAGAGGACACCGCAAGATCGAACCCATCACAAAGCACCTCTTCCCATAGCAAGAAAAATCGATCTAGTTGGCCTAACTAAACAAAAGATTCGAAGAAGAAATACAAGGCTATGAATAATTATGCATATAAGAGATCAAAGAAGACTCAAATAATATTCATGGATAGAAACTGATCATGAACTCAAACTTCATCGGATCCCAACAAACACACCGCAAAAAGTCATTACATCAAATAGATCTCCAAGAGACCATTGTATTGAGAATCAAAAGAGAGAGAGGAAGCCATCTAGTTACTGCCTATGGACCCATAGGTCTATGGTGGACTACACACGCATCATCGGAGAGGCACCAATGAGGATGATGAACCCCTCCATGATGGTGTTAGATTGGATCTCGTGGTTCTGGAACTTGCGGCTGCTGGAATTGTGTTTCGTCGATTCCCCTAGGGTTTCTGGAATTTCTGAGGATTTATAGAGCTGAGAGGTGGTGGAAAAGACCTTCGTGGGCCCCATGATACATCTGGGCGTGCCAGGGGCCTCTGGCGCGCCCTGGTGTATCGTGGGCCCCACGGGCCTCCCCCCAGGTGCTTCCTTGGCTCCCAAGTTGTCTTCTGGTCCAAAAAAATTTCCAAAAAGTTTCGTGGCAATTGGACTCTGTTTGGTACTGATATTCTTCGAAAAACAGCAACTGGCACTGGGCACTATGTCAATAGGTTAGTCCCAAAAAATGATATAAAGTCGCTATAAAATGATTATAAAACATCCAAGAATGATAATATAACAGCGTGGAACAATAAAAAATTATAGATATGTTGGAGACGTATCAGCATCCCCAAGCTTAATTCCTTCTCGTCCTCGAGTAGGTAAATGATAAAAACCGAATTTTTGATGTGGAATGCTGCCTAACATGTTCATCACATATTGTTTTCTTTGGCAGCATGGACATTTGGACTTTTAGATGGTTCAAAGCAATAGTCTAGTTTTGACATGAAGACTTTAATACTCAAGCATACCAACAAGCAACCATGTCTTTCAAAATATCAACACTAACGAAAGTTATCCCTAGCCCATCATGCTCAATCATTGATCCATTCATGAAACACACAGTACTGCAGGATGCTGCTAACGCGACACATCAATCAGAGACCCTTCGACCAATCTGTGTGCAATGACCAAATCGCAAACGGTATAGTTATAGCTCCGTCGCTAATGATGTTAACTGTGTGCGATGGCATATCCATCAAATACGATCTAAAAAATAGTAGCGTGTGCGATGTTTGGCAAACAGTTGGCCTAGATAAACTATTTGCGATTGGGTAATATAACACAAACGCTTATAAAAATACAAGTGTGTGCGATGTACGACATACAGTTCACCCCGATAAACTGTTTGCGCTAATCAAGCAGAACACAAACGATTGTCCAAATGATCACGTGTGCGATAAACGGCATACAGGTCACTCGTATGAACTGTTTGTGATGAGGTAAAATAACATAAACGGTTACATAGATCAAGATGTGTGTGATAGACGGCATACAGACCACTGGGATGAACTGTGTGCGATAAGCAAAAATAACACAAACGGTTTCTCAGATCAAGATGTGTGTGATGTACGTAGGCCACTCGGATGTGTTGTGGGCAAATGGTTCCGGATAAAGAACTCTCAGGGACTGATGAAATCATCACCAACGGTTTTGGTTGTTTATTCCGTATGCGATGTGATTTGCTCAATCTGCCCACAAACATCTATGCTCTGTTTAGAAGAACATGATTGCATAACCAAATTAAGCATCCAATACACACATAACATTGGCGCACACCTTAATAAACTATTACATGCATAATAAACTTATCCCTCTAAAACTATGAATATTTTTGCATAGAGGGAGTATGAGAATGGAGAAACGATCATCAAATCATGTACTTCTTGTGACGCTTGCCGCCAGCGCTCTGCTTGTGGCTTGATCCCTCGTTGTCTTCAGGTAGGAGGCACTTCCTCATGTCAACGATCCGCCTGAACATCTCGTAGCATGTGTACGCTTGCTTGGCCACGGTCTGGAGGTGATATTCATCCAGTTTCTTCACCCAGCCCCTGTGCCAGATAGGTTTGTTCTTTTCACACTCAGCCTTCATGTCAGCTTAGTAGGGGTCGATGATGGCCTCGGCCAGGTCAACATGGGAGTCCATGTGCTTCTTGCTGCCCCAGACCCTGTAGTGGCCGCGGATGTCGACAAGCTTCTGGCAGGCCAAGCCAGAAGTCTTGAGCACCTTTGGATCATCGGTGGTGTCCACCATAGCGAACCTGTAGTTGGGGTTGTTGACAAACCTGGTGAAACGCTCGCAAGGCACTGTGGCCAGGCAGTAGTGGTAGAGGAGGATGTGATGGCCGACGTACAACTGGGCGACCGCAACCTTCTGATCATACCCGGCATGACCGCCAATGTAAGCGAGGTCGAAGCCGACCACTTTGTACTTGTCATCCGCATCAAGCAGCCGCTCCATGGTGTCGATGGAGTCCTCCACCATGCCCGGGTCGTTGGTGTACCCCACCGTGAGGTCCGTCTTCCTCATGTGGGTCTCCACATATGATGCACACCGAACTCCATTGGAGCGCCGCTGTACATCCTTTCTGTATGCATCGTCCAGGGTGTGCTTATTGTGTTGTGGGGCGCGATCGAAAGCGTGAAGAGACTATGGTTAATGGCCGTCGGTATAAATGGGGGCCGGACGTCCTGGAAAGCCGGCACGTCCGGATGGCAGTTTTTGTAGCGCGTGATTCAGTCGTGGAGCACGTAACTGCATGGGGCGACCCGTGTGGCGCAACCGCATGCATATGGAGCCCCGAACGTGTTCGTAGGCCGGCCCCAACCGCTGGCAGAGTGCGCGCGGAGGGGCGCGAGAGCAGAGCACACGTAGGTACGCGAGAGCAGAGCACGCCGTGGTATGTGAGGTCGAACCAGACCACTATGTACTTGTCCTCGTCAAGTAACAGGTTCATGACGTTGGAGTTCTCCATCCAGATCGGATGTTTGGTGTACACCACGAACGGACAGGGCGTGTCCACTACAACATGCATGGTGAACTGGCGCTCGTTGTCGGCAGCCACTGGGAGCTCCATTGGAGCCGCACAGGATACCCTCGGTCGTGGTTCTACTTCTTAAGGTCCGGATATTAATCGTCAATTGCATATTGATGTCTAGATATTAATCGGCCATTATATACTAAGGAAAAGATAGTACTACCAAAATAAGAGTCTCCCTCATAAGATGTCATTTGCATGGTTGTATCACAAATGACAGAAATAGTACAAAGGTTCAAATTCCAGCATTACAAGACTCAAATTCAAAGATTACAAGGTTCAAACCGATAATAGAAATGAAATTCAGCTTATGCAGGAAACTTTGTCATGCAGCTCTAGACGCCCGCGCTGATCAGCTGAACATGAACATATATGATAGGTTCATACTGATATTACTACTAGTTTCGCAACTTCAATATTTCTGCAAAGCGATCCGCCACTGACATATCATTTATGGGCTTGGCATTAGGACTTCCGAATTGTCTGTCAAATGAAGTTACAAAATGAAATTGAACTTCTGCAAAGAGTTTTCCATTCTATCCTAGTCACCGGAGCTGATCATCAAACCATTCTTTTTTGCGCGATAAATGTAGGGAAAATCTCATTATCTTTAGCACACTTGCTCTCACAACAAAGAACCTGGCGAATATAATCTCCGGTAAGGTCCCTCGGTAGGAGTTCAAAGTAATTTATGAGAGATGGAGATCAAGGCATTCGATGGGATTGTTATATTGTATCACATTATCCACTACCGGGCCTAACCGTATTTGCGAAAGAAGAGAATGTATTAGTGCTTGGACACACAACAAACCTCTTTTGAATTGCAGGGTTTCAAAATTTGAACTCCCTTGTGGTTAAAATTTAACATGAAAGAGCACCACCTCGACATATAGCTTCTCCAGGCACGGAAAGAATCTCAGCAATCTGACAACTTGGTCCAGGTCGGGGCCGATAGATTCCACTGCTAAGACCTTCACTCTGTGTAGATATGGGGCCAAGCTTGTCGATATGATTTTCTGGATGATAGACGAACATACATCTTGAATAGAGAAGAGGGCAATTGTCGTACATGGACGGTTATGGATCCAAAAACAAGTTCAGATAAGTTGACGGGCGAGTAGCCAAACACTGTCAATTTCGGCGCATGAATGACCCTGATTCTTGTTGGACCTTGTTGATCAACAACAAGTAATCTCTAAAGTAAAGGCACGTCCACAATGACCATTTAGTAATTCACCTTGTGCGATCTCCCGTTGCAACACCAGCAATAACACAAATTGCCCGGAGACTCATGGAGGTGATGTGGAGGCTACTCAACCCATTGATCGCCTGAATATGAAGGTACTCGAGGGCAGTACAGCCACGGAGCAGGCGCTCCATGTCGTCGTTGGGGATGCAGACGGCGACGAGCTCAAGGTGCTTCAGTAGAGGTAGCAAAAGAGCGGGATTGGCGTTAATCTGGGGGAAATGGCAGTTCAAGAACCTTGCGAAGCGCAACGTTGGTGCGAGGCGCAGCGCGGAGGGTGGCAACGGGCGCATATGTCCATCATTAAAATGGAGCTCCTCGAGATGATCTAGAGCTGGCGATAAGAACCACTCGTCAAGCTTGGCACGGTCCTTGCCATTGAAACGGAACTTGCCCATGATAAGGCCTTTGATTGGGCGACAGTGCGTGACGAGGATTTGGGATAATGCATCCAAGCGTTTGTGATAGCCAGTGCAAAGCATGTGCTCGCTGATGATGTCGAGAGGGGCACAACGCCATAGGGGGCGCCACCGCCGAGAGAGGACGGTTGTGCGCACGCCATCTTAGATAGGGAGAAGGAAGATGATGACTCTCAACATATCGTCGGGGAGGCTGCTGATGAAGTCTATGCCTATCGGAGACGCTTGTGTTTCTGGCTCAGCCCGCCTCCGCTTGTTAGCAACCTCGACATCCACGTCCGGAGAATGGCCGCCGGTGTATCTTTCAGTCAAGAGTGGAGCAGTGGGAGGATAGTGATTATGTAGCTAGATCAGGGTAGAAGAATAGTGCATTGGTAATTACAAGTTACTACTTACTAGGTAGGAATAGTTTTAACAGATTAAGAAAATGAAATCCCAATTGGTTTCTGAAATACTACACAGTTGCGTACATTGATATTGCTACGCAAGTCAACATGCAGATACTACAAAGAACACTTACTTCCAACATAGCATGTACGGAGAATGTCGTCGGGGAAGTTAGCATTTATCGTATGGTAAGGCTCTTTTAGGTGCAGCGTAACTTTAGTGCCAGCTTTCAGTACATAAAACTTAGAAATTTCTCCCCAAAGGCCTTCTTCAAAGTAGGAGTGACAATCTTCATCAATTTTTACAGAAACAACGATTGTAAATCCATGGTTTGTGCTCAATATGACATCCCTGGAGTCTTCAATTATGTAAATGCAAAGATTTAGCGCAAGGGATGTACTATAGGAAATGATAAGTTTGTTATAGAACCTGGTAACGTGATAGTATGAGAGTAGTAGTTAAAAGAACAACATGCACATCAGTTGATTTGAAAGGACAAAAAATTACAAGTAAACAGATAATGTAACCATGATGTCGTGCAAATATATATGAGAGTAAACGAAAGAACAATACAACATTAATTTCCAAATATAGAAGGAGAAGGATAAGAAGAATAAGAAATCACATTTGACGTAAATGCTGCATGTGGCACCTTTTATCCAAATGTAGCAATCTATAGTATAGGTTCAGAAAAAGAATATGCCATGCATGTCAACCCAGGTAGTGTGAGATTGAACATATCGTGCGCTCCGTGAAGTCGTATGGTACGGTGAGATGGAACTCCTCGGTTTTTTGGCCGAGTCCGCATAGCCCTGATGTGTCCTTGCACTGTACACTCTATGAATGAAAACCCTCAAATCAGCTAGAAGAAACATGAATCCACGGCGATTTTGGACGGGTGGTTAAAAGAGGCCGACGGATTGGGATAAGAGATGAGCGGAAATATTTCAGTAGATTAGTTACCTGGTTCTTCATGGGGAAAAACTAGCACGGGAGATTCCCCAATCAGGCGAGCTGGTTCGACAGGGAGCAGCGTCGAGAAAGTCAGTGCCGATAGGCCGCGGCAATCGGCAGTGGAGATATGCGGTGGCGTTTTGCGGCAGCCAGCGGCGGCGACAGGCGTCGAGCTAAGTGGTTGCCGCGGGGATAGGCGGTGACATGCATTGAGAGTCCCAGAGTGCTAGTGTTAGTGCAGGTTCTACTGGGGTGGGGAGGGGGAGGGGGAGGGGAGCGGGCGAGGGTTTCGTGACGTGTGGGTGCTGAGTTTTTTTTCATGTGGTGTTGAGGGATTCTGTCCTAGAATAATGTGCTTCGAAGGAAACGGTTTATTAGATCCAACCGTGTCTGATAAATCCTATATAAATATTACTCTCAAGTAAACTAGCACTCCGGTGTGATGGAGATACCGCATAATGAAAGTCGTCGCACAGTTTCAATCTCAGGAAAAAATATAATACACAAGCATAGATATAATACACACAAACTAGATAGATTCAATCCAACATTTTTTTCTGAAACAGTCAATCGAACATCTCATCTTCATGCTTGATGGTTAAGATTCTCCAGGAACTGGGCATACGCAGCGTGCGCTATCCTGCGAGAATACTTCTGCTTGAAGGAGTGAACAGCTCGTCCTCTTGCATGCGCCAGAACACTCGAGTACGTGTTGTTAATCTTATGGTTGCAGAACGGGCATCCATAGCCCCCATTCTTCCTGACACGCTTGTTATACTTTCCAGCCATAAGCTCTCTGAGCCTTTGCCTCTTGAACCTCTCCTGGACGTCTTCATCCTCGCTTTCCACATCGTCAGATAGCACCTATACATAGTAAAAAATGTGACGTCCGTATATTTATAATGCGAATTCGCAAGGCAAAGTTTATGAAACATACTATATCATGCGACAACGTGAACCCTAAATCGAAGCTAACTGATTTGATACCAAAAGTTGGCATGCCATGTTTTGGTAGCAAACCAATCAGCCTATCATATGTATTTACCAAAAATGGGTATATATGACCAACCCGTTCTCCGTCCGAGTCGTTGTCGTCGCTGGAGTGTTCGTCGGAGTCGCTGTGGACCACCGGCTCCGGCTGGGGAAGCGCGGCGGCGGCGACAACGTCAAGGCCGCACTGCTGTCCGCGCGATATGTCATCTTCGACGACGGCAATCTCTGTGCCCACCTTCATGCTGTGCTCGGGTGCTTCGCCGGCACCGACGTGGTTACTCCCTCCCATGGTGCAGGGAGGCCGCTGATGACGATTGAGAACGGCGGCGAGGATGCTGGGGGGTGAGAGAGGATTGTGTGTAGCGAGAATGTTAAAGCTGACGGCTCAGGCGCGGTTAATAAAGAGGAGTTGGGACATGAGAGGGTGGCAGGCGGTGGTTTAAAGGGACGGCTCGCCTCCTGGTGAGGCGCCTGTGCGCCGGACTGCTGGCATGCGCACCGTCAATTCACACGTCTGACGACACGTCTCCTTGCGAAACTGCTTAGTGAACACGCCTCCCATCAATTCAACCACCTTCTCACACAGATCCCCGTCAGCCTGCGAGGCAACCTGCTGCTAGCATGCGTCCCGTCAAATCATATCTGCGTGCAAGGATCGCGCTTGATACAGTTTAAGCAACTTTAAAGAAAGAAATAGAAATAATTACCATGACAAATATATATGATGTGAAAGTACATTCAATAAAGAATCCAATGGTAATAATTTTTAATTATAAACGTTAACATTTTTTTTCTAAATTTGGTCAAAGTTTACAAAGCTTGACTTTATCCAACGTTAATACGCGGAGTAAATAAAAAAAGTTTGGATTAGTAAACTGTTTGCGATGTAAACGTGACGGTTCTATGTTGCATTTATTAATAAGCCCCCGTTTGCAAGAAGCTTAGATGTAAACTTCTCTCAAATTGGACGATTTATTTACCACGACCTATAAGTTCCATATCATGAAATCATGTCAATGTTTCATGAATTCTAGCTTAGCTCGGCGTTTGCTGCAAATTGATAGCCAAGACTCAGTGTTTGCGGCCCGAGATGTTCGAGATTTATTGTTTTTCCTTCCATGGGTACTAAACATGCACCCAACACAAAAAAAATGAATTTCTAATCCATTCGGGCGCACAACCGCGTGTGCATATAGTTCAAATTTGAATTTTACAAATTAAATACCTAATGAAGCAATTTGATGTATATAATGTCTTAATTTTCTTTACAAATCTAATTTTAACACTACACTCCTATTGTCACATGTGCACTACATAAAAAAGTTTGATATGCATGCCTCGAAGTGACGGTGGTGTGGTGGGGCGAGTGGGGGTGTGGGGTCCGGCACACAATACGCGTCGTATGTGTGCCACCACGTGGGGTTGCCCGGTTAGTTAGGCATCAAGCTGACAACGGGGATTACTCAGGCGGGTATATTGGAGTCCCATCCCCGTCCCCATCACTGCCCTCCCATTCCTGTCACCGTCTTTGTACCCGAGCGCGGGGATAAAATGTTTCCCATCCCCATCCCGATCACCGCCCTCCCATTCCCGTCACCGTCTCCGTACCCATGCGCAGGGATAAAATGTTTCCCAACCCCGTTGCCACTTCTTTATCCCCTTGGGGAAACCCAACATGCATTTAGGAACAACATTCGATAGTATTTCAGTAAAAAAAACATTACTCCAACGCAAATAAACAATATGTTGTGGCTAAGTTTGGTTCTTAGGGATATTTGGGCCAGATGGGTGGGATCTGTGGAAATTTGGGTAACCGAGGTCGCAAATTACGTGGGGTCTACTAATTTGAGAGCCCACATGTAAGTACTTCATGGTTAAGGCGGGTAATGCTATGTATATCCCATCCCCATCCTCGTCCTACACACTGGGTAAGGTATTTGACCCACCATCTTCCCCATGGGAATTCAAGCTCGCACTTCTCCGTGCCCTAATATAGTAAACACCCATGGGGATGCGGGTAACGGTTTTAACCATTGACAGCTTCAGGTGAGGCACACATGCCACGTCAAAAGTTGTGCATTGGATATATATTTAAAGCATCTCGATCATGACCTTTTCATGCATATGTTTGTGTCTCATGCATGCGGAGGTGGTCCTCATACACTCACTCATGCGATTACCACCGACACACCCATTCGTTGCCCCCGCATGGTCTATCACCTTCGATGGCGCGCGCGAGAGGGGTTTGATCAAAGGTGGATTCATCTTAGTCCATGTTTCGGCGAATATCATGGTGAGATTACGGACGAAAGTTTGGGCGCATGTGTGCATGCGCGTGCTCATTGTACAAGTTGTGAACCTCCGTTTTTTCCCGATTTGCGAAGGTGCCACATGAAAGGTGTGCATTGGGTATTCAAAACATCACACAACACCGTCGTACATTTGTTAGGGCAGCATGGAGGCGGTGGTTGTCCTCGGACACCGCCCCCCTCGCACAATTATTAATGTCACTCCCATCTGTGGCCTCGCGTACTTTTGTACCGCAACGAGAGAGGTTAATTATTGTGGATTCTTTTTTGGTCGATGTTTGCGATAGGCCATGGGTGTGAGATTACATGGCATAATTTGAGTGTGTGTAGTGTACGCATGAATGTCTCTCCCATCGGCTCGAATGGGGGGGGGGGGTATAAATATACCACGCGTCGTGAACCTCGCTTTCCATGTGGACTTTAAGATTCCCGAGGAAGGTGTGCCATGCTAAAGTTTGTGTGCTGGGTATGTAAACATCACACAACACTTCCATGCATATGTTTGATCCACGCTTAGACGATGGTGATTGTCTTTTGATACCCCCTCGCGTGGCTGTCGTTGGAAAGTCCATTATTGGGCCCGCGTGGGTGTCCATCACATTGACTAACAACGAGAGAGGTTACCATGGTGGATCTTCAATTGTTTTGTGTTATGGTATACATTATATAGGTCATTTTAGTTTCCTTAGCCAAGTCTGAGAAAACGCCTATGAATGCGTGAATCGTTCCCATCGACGCTCGGCATACTAGTTGTACGCGTCATGAACACTCGCTCACGGGGGGGGGGGGGCGCACTTTCCCGTTCCAAAGCATGTGAGCCATCAAGGTTGCACATGAGGTATATATTAATGAATTCAAACGCAACACAACATTTCCTTACACATGTTTTCACCACCAACAGGTGATGGCTGTCTTCGACACTCCACCGCGTGGTTAATTATCGGCGCCACGCCCATTCATGGGCCTCGGTGGACGTCCATCCTTTCGACTGACAATGGGAGAGGTTTGACCAAAAGTGTTGATTCTTTGGTTGGGATGTCCGTGTTTCGAGGCGCATGGGCCATAGTCCACCTTTGACAGGAAAAGAGATGGGGTGGTTCGACCATGCTGGATTCATGTATATGTTTCATTTTCGTGTTACGACATGAGTGGTACGCAATACCTGTTTGGGGGCATGTATTCCTGGCTAGGATTCCCTCTCCACTGACACAAAGTGGCGACGGAGGAGACATGTGCCACATCAAAGTTGCGCATTGGGTATTTTTAACGATCAAACCACCCTGTGCATACATATTTTTGTTCCACATGCACGTGTGTATGTTTTTTTGAGACAACGCAGGCGTGTATGTGTTCTGACCCCTTTCCAGCATTTTTTTGATGAAATACTCCTTTATATTTAATTTCAGGAGTAAATAGCAAATGATTCGAATGTAACAACCGTTTGCGATTGTACACTCAACAGAAACCATTCCATCCGCCGCTGGCACATCAGCACGGTCCACTAGTGGGCGCCGGACACGATTGGGTTCCACGAGACTTCCCTCGTAAAAATATCTACCACCTTGAGCCATTTGAAAAATGGCGGTTTCGCGGGTTTTTCCTATTTGATAGCACACACTTATTATGTTTAGGCTGTGTGCGATGTTTGTTGCTCCTGCCCTGGCCGCGCCACTTCAATCCCGTAATCTAAATTTTCAGCAGCTCCGGCATTCCCGCCTAGTAAAATTTTTAGTAGCCGCGTGGCATTTCCTCAAACACCACCTACCCCCCTCCCCACCACAAAATCTCTGCTCAGATAATGTAAAAAAAGGAAAACGACCGCTCCCGCTCGCACCACTCCTCTCCCTCGCTCGAACCATAGCTAGCTCGCCGCCGCCGCCGCCCCCGACTCCACCGTCATCCTCTGCAGGCCTTCCCGTGACTATCTCGAAGTCCTCATGAAGATCCATCACAAGGGGGTTGGACTAGAGTCGTCCGTGCAATCGACAGTAGTGCTCCTCCATGTCAAATAATGCACGCACAACTCTTGTCCACCCCGCAGTGTCGGCCTGCGAAGCACCCTCTTCCCCGCAGATCCCCATCCCCATCCTCACCCACACTCCAGAGCATCGTTGCCTCATCCCGGCTATGCTTCCCGGGGAGCTGGAGGAGCGAATGGACAAAAAGAGGTATACCGAGGCCTGTCCGCTGGACGACGGCGAGGTGGCCGCCGAGGCCCCCAGACACGGGCTATGACACAGGTTAAGTATATCACCCCCGCCCCTTCGGGTTCAACCTCCTTGGATCTCCTCCATGCCCCCTCACGCCGATCTACTCTACTTCACTGTCAGGATTTTGCCTTCATCGCCATCGAGACCCTTTTGTCATTACGGAAGGTCGCGTTCTATATATATGGCGGTGGCTCGGCATCGTCAGCTGCCAAGTCAGACCTCATTGACGATGACGACGACAAGGAGCCCTATCCGTCTCTTCCAAGGGGAAATAGCCCATCCACGACATCAGGGACGTCACCCTGCAGACGTGCTCTTCCAAAGGCAAGGAGATAAGCTGCCAAACAAGGAGCGCATGGTGCACACCCCCACTCCAGGCTATTCCAAGGGGTATGAATTGTTCAAAAGTGCAATTTGATATGCTGGAGTATGAATTGTTCAGTTCAATTTCAGTGCTGATGCGTTTGGTTGTCTGTAGTGAGCATATACCTTGTTTAGCGTGATATGTGGTTGTTTGTAGTGAACATATGTCCAGTTTCATTGCTAGAATTGGTTGTTCAATCATACAATTGGTTCCCGTTAAAGCTGTTGTATTTAACACGCCCCTATTTATTTCAGTTTTCTCACAATGTGATGTTGAATCATACAATTTGATGTTTAAGCACATGGTGCGTTCTATCTTCTATGCAATTTCAACAATACTGATATGAATGGCTGTTTGGTTGCTGTTAAGTCTGTTGTAGTGAGCATATGCTTCCTTTAAAGGTTTTTTGGTGGTTTTTGTTTATGATTTGTCTAGTTTCAATTGCTATATTTGGTTGTTTGTAGTATGCCTCTGATCTACTCTGCTTTGCTGTCAGGAATGTGCTATGCTGGAGTATGAATTGTAATGTTCAAAAGTGCAATTTGATATGCTGGAGTATGAATTGTTCAGTTCAATTTCACTGCCTATGTTTGGTTGTCTGTAGCTAGCATATACCTATATTTGGTTGTTTGTAGTATGCATCTGATCTACTCTGCTTTGCTGTCAGGAATTTTCCTTCATCGCCAACGGGGCCCTTTTGTCATTTATGGAAGTCGCGTTCTATGGCGATGTTTTGGCATCGTCAGCTACCAAGTCAGGTCTCATTGACGACAACAACTTGTCGTCGACAAGTGCGCCCTATGCCCGAGTATGAATTTTTCAGTTCAATTTCACGAATGCCTATGTTTGGTTGTCTGTAGTGAGCATATACCTTGTTTAGCTGTTTTTGGTTGTTTGTAGTGAACATATGTCCAGCTTCAATTGCTAGATTTGGTTGTTCAATCATACAATTGGTTCCTGTTAAAGCTGGTGTAGTTAACATGCCCCTGTTTATTTCGGTTTTCTAACAATGTGATGTTCAATCATAGAATTTGATGTTTAAGCACATGTTACGTTCTATGCAATTTCAACAATACTGAATGACTATTTGGTTGCTGTAGTATGCCTTGTTTATTTAGTTATACACCGCCTATTTTTTTCACTCTGTGATGTTCAATTATACAATTTGATGTTTAAGTACAAGCTTTGTTCTATGCAAATTCAACAATACCATTATGAATAACTTTATTTGGTTGTTGTTAAGCCTGATGTAGTGAACATATGCCTATTTTAATTGTTTTTGGTTCACATGGCTATATTTGTTTCCCATGTTATACTCCCTCCGCCCCGTAATAAAAGACGCTAATACATCCAATATGTTTGTTCATTGGATGTAATTAGATCTTATAAAGTGGGATGGAGAGAGCATCATGTGAGGTAACTAATAAAGATTGCTAGTACAATGGAACAAAATGTGGCAATTAAACTATTTATTTACAGTTTGTGCAAGACAACAGTGATAGGAAGTATATTAACTCATAACTATGTACCCTTTTTACTGCACATAATGAGTTGTTAGATGACAATCTCTGTACCTTTTTCCTTTGCAGTGGTTCCCAATGCAGTCTACCCAAGATCACCTCTCAAACTAGATGATTGTTGGACATGTAAATGTACATGTATTTCTACCAGACTAGAATGACTATCTGGAAGTCATGAAGATAATGAAGGATGGGCGGTCGACCATCACAAGGGATTGGGCTAGAGTTGTGTGCGCAGACGACATGGAGGAGGGCACAGTACGGGCATTCCACTTCACCTTTTACAGCAATTAGAATATAGTTTGCCTCTTTCTTTGCCGTATTTAATACAAGTATTCAACCGTCGTTCATCATTCTTTATTTGGTGCTTATGTAATTCTTTCATTGACGTAATTCTTGAGCGTATGTACCTGTGAATGGAATAATGCATTGGTTGATGAACCTATCTATGTATATGTAAAAAGCTATTCCCAACTTTCAAATTCAAATTCTGTACAATTTTAAATTGTAGCGATAAAAATAAGAAAAATAATGCTCTACGGGTCATTACGTCGCACATGGTTTGTAAGTCTCAATGTTTGTGATATACCTCAAGATCCGACACGTTTCACAGATAGAAAACGTGTGCGACCATGCACACAGTTGTCGTTTGCGAACCGTGTGTGATTTCAGATAATATAACAAACGGTGCAACCGAATGCAACGTTGGTGATACAATCTCTGTCGAACACAGTTTAAAATGATGAACTGTTTGTGATGTAGTATGCATCGGAAACGTTGGACCACAGAATAGCGTGTGCGATACTTATCCTGTCGGACGTGAGTACGATGTTTCTTAAACCTATCCGATACTTGTACGACGGTTAAATTATCGTCTTAGTTAAATATCGCCAACGGTTCGTCCAATATAAGTGTTTGTGATATACCCCTTATCATACACGCTTCATAATCGTGAATTGTTTGTGATTAGGTGCACATCGTAAACGGTGAGCCACAGAATAACGCGTGCGATGTTAGTGTGATCTTACACGAGTTGCAAGGATGGGTCGTATGGGAAGTCCACCATATCACAAACGGTTGATCGGTGACTCTCATTTGTGATAGATGCGGACATCCCATACGCTTAGTTTTGCCAAACGTTTGCGTTCGTTGGACACCATCGCCGACGATTATTCTGTGTCGTGTGTGATGGACCCCCCTATCGCCCACACATGCAAGGCGACGGTTTCAAAGTACGTCACAGAAAGGGGTTAATAACTGTTTGTATAGCACGTCGCTGCACCAGTGACACTCGAATATTAGCTACACCCAATGCACAAGTATGATCATAGTGCCCCCCTCGTTGGTGCTTTATAAGAGAAGATGGAGACTCAAAATAAAAGTAAAAATTGCATAAAGTAAATATATGGGCCCTTCGTAGAGGGAAGTAGGGATTTGTAGAGGTGCCAGAGATCAAAGCTTAAATTGAGACAGAAAAATATTTTGGGTGGCATGCCTTTCCTGTCAACGAAAACGACCGAGTAGTTCTCAATACTTTCCATGCTATATATATCATAGGCGGTTCCCAAATAGAAAATAAAGTTTATTCCCTTTTCCACCATTCTTTCACAATCCATGGCTAGCCGTATCCACGGTTGCCTTCCATACCAACACTTTCCAAGGAATTTATTATTTCACAACATAAAGTAAATTTCTTTTTGAATTCAGGACTGGGCATCCCTATTACCGCCGTACTCTCATGCAATGACAAGTGAATAAACACTCATCCTGAGAATAACATATCTAGCATGGAAAAATATCGAACACCCCCTGCCCCTTCATGAGCGGTACGGGTAAACAAAAAGGAAATTCGTTTTGAAAATTCGAGATGGCACATACAAATTTGCTTAGAACGGCACGGAAATACCGCATATAGGTAGGTATGGTGGACTCATATGGCAAAACTGGGTTTAAGGATTTTGGATGCACAAGTAGTATTTCTACTTAGTACAATTGGAGGCTAGCAAATAGATTGAGAAGCAACCAACCAAGAAACGAAAATTCACATAAACGGGCATTAAGCATAACTAACACCGAATAATGCACCACAAGTAGGATGTAATTTCATTGCATAACTATTGACTTTCGTGCTTGCATAGGGAATCACAAACCTTAACACCAATATTCTTACTAAAGCATAATTACTCACCAACATGACTCACATATTACTATCATCATGTCTCAAAAACTATTATAAGGAATCAAGTTTAATTTGTCCAATGATCTTCATGAAAGTTTTTATTATATCCCTCTTGAATATCTATCACTTTGGGACTAGTTTCATATATTGCCATTGCTATTGACAAGCTCAAGTAAATTTAAGTGAAGAACATGAGCATAAAAATTTCATCTCGCAAAATAATATAAGTGAAGCATGAGAGAATTTCTTCAAAATTTACTAACTCTCAAATTAATCTAAGTGAAGCATGAGAGTATTTATTCAAAAATTAAAGCACACCGTGCTCAAAAATATATAAGTGAAGCACTAGATCAATTCCATAGCTCAATTTTTTTAAGTGAAGCATATAGAGCAATTCTAACAAATCTATAGCGTCCCGACTCAAAACGAGTCAAGCCTCTGTGTCTCAGTGCCATCCCTGGATCAGTATGCTGGCACACACGGTACATCAATGTATATATCAAAGTGCAATCACATGTAAATAACGTAAAACTGATATATATACCTCTTAAATCTCAGTGGAAACAGTCAACGGGAGTGGAGTCCCAATAAACACCAACGGCGGGTTGAGTGTAGACCGTAACCCTAAATCGTACACTTATCGTCGTAGAAATATTCCTGCAACATGAGACGTTGCAGTCGTGTAGGTCAGTATACTGAATGTACCGGCAAGATCACCGTAGAATTAAATGATAAAGACTATTCTATATGCAAAAGGCTTTGTGGCTCTGTGTCCGAGTTTTTGTAGAAAAGCTGGTTTTATTTTACCTACAACAAAAGGAGTCAAACGGAAAATCACTACAAAAGTTGGTTGTTAATGAGATGGTTCCACCAACCAATTCTCATGTCCCAAAATAATTAATATACCCACTCATCATAATTTATTAATTGTGTTGAGAATGGCTGATAGTATCATCTCCGGTGCTCATGTTGTCCGTAACCGGGGACACGGCTAATCGATTAGTTCGACACTCTGCAGAGGTTTGTACACTTTACCCGCAAGATTCGATCCCTCCCGTTGTGTCCTCACACTGCCTGGTGTTAGAGAACGTGACGATCGAAACGTGGTCTTCCAAAGCGATCCTCTGATAGAAAGTCAGTGCCCATCCAATCCTACCATTCTTCTACATCTCATAGCAATCTGACCTACCAGAGTCACGACTAAGGTCAACCAAGCAAGATCCCATAATGGCTTGCGGTTGCACACGTAAGCTTTCCGGCCTTGAATTATCCATCCATCTCTTTGGACCTGGGTGGCATTCCGTTGAGATGATCACTGGTAGATACCAGGATTCCCGGGCATGGCCATGATAGATATCAGGCTGCCAGATGCATGTCCAATCCACCCAGAGGTATATTGAGTCCTTGAAGTCTTGAAGTCTTGATCATGTAGGTCTTGAAATAATTAACATCACAACACTCTTGAATCTCACAACCAACCCCGTCTACTAAAGCGTAGCAAATGTGAAGTAACGTCCCTTCCCTGGCAATGATAACAGGGTGTTGGGTTTCTCCTACCTCATGATACTACCACAAGTTCAAGCTCAATATCCTACTGGATGTATGATGGAGAGATTGATTCTAATGCAAATAAAACATAGGGAATGTAAGATGATCAAAGTGAACTTGCCTGGTAGGGTTGATGAAGATAATATCGTCTCAGAAATAACTTTATAGAACTATTCGTCACCCTTCGATGAAATCTATATAATCAAACATTGCACTCATAAGCAAACACTTCTAGCAATCAATACTATCAATAAAAAAGCAACACAAAACTAAACATAATAGGTTTGTGAAGAAGGAAATACTTGATGCAGACGAGCACGGCAGCGAGCTCGGTGGCGTCGGAGAGCATCAGGGTCGTCCGGTTGGAGCGGGGCTTCGATGTGGGAGGACGGCGGCGTCGGTTGTCGATGGCGGCGAGGTTCCGGTGGGTGTGGGTCTTGGGTGAGCGGGAGGGGAGATGCCGGCGAGCGAGGTGAAGCAGATGGTGGGCTCGTACGGCGTCGGGGAGGTCAGGGTGGAGCGGAGGGGCGGCAATGGTGAGGCGGCGGTGGCGTGCTCCGGCGAGCAATGGCGGTGAGGGTAGGGGCTCGGGGTTGATGCTACGGGCGAAAATGAGGTGCGAGGCTTCTCCTTTTATAGGGTGCCTCGGCTTGGAGTAGGGGGCGGCGCCAAAACGGCAGGTGAGCGCGGCTGGGATCGGATCCGTGGCGGATCCTGGCGAGAAGGAAGGAGGAGGAAGACGGGCGTTCGTGGAAATTCGGATCGGGTGGGGGTCCCACATGTCAGCGACGAGGATAAACGGGAAAGGCTACGGGCGGCCGATTCCAGAGGGATTCGGTCCGATTAAACGGACTTGGGCCCGATCTGCTAGTGGGCCGGCTCGGTGGTTTCCTAATAAAAGGAAATACTTTCCTTTTTATAAAACAGTAAACAAAACTAAGAAAAAAAATAAATAAATATAACTCCGAATATAGGAGTATAATATATCAAAATTTCCAGAAAAAGAAAATCTACAACATGAACGTATTTTCAAGAATTTTTGAAATACTTTTAAAAACAAATATTTTCCAAAATTTCAAAAATGACTTTGATCCAAAGACCAAATATTTTACAAGTGTTTTATGAGTTTATAAATTCAAATGAAATTCAAATTGCCTCTGGTTTGGAGGGTCATGTTGCTCCACTCATTATTTTGAATTTGGGCAAGTGGATTTGAATTCATTCAAACTTTAAAATAGGAATAGAATCAAATGAAATAGTTCCAAATAGAATATTTCAGAACTTTTCAAATCAAATTTCAAATCCTTTATTTGAAGAAGTCCTGTCATCTTCTCTCACTGATTTGAATTGAATGAATTTGAATTCAAGAACAAAGGGGAAAGTCATTTTATTCCTTCTCATTCAAAAGTTTCAAAAAAGTTTCAAATTTTCACTCAATTTCAATGACTCAATCAAACAATCAATCATTCAATTTATTAATATAAAATTCCAAAATTTGGGATGTTACAAAATCATAGCATATTTTTGGCTCTCTCAAATAGGTGTGTCCAGCAAGGATACTTGTGACAAAATAAAAATCAAATCAAGCAAAGACTCATAAAATACAAGGCGCTCCAAGCAAAACTCATGATATGTGACGAATAAAAATATAGCTCCAAGTAAAATACCGATGGTCGTTAGAAGAAAGAGGGGATGCCACTCGGGGCATCCCCAAGCTTAGTTGCTTGTTTCTCCTTGAAATTACCTTGGGGTGCCATGGGCATCCCCAAGATTAGGCTCTTTTCACTCCTTATTCCTTCATCCATCGTGATCTCACCCAAAACTTGAAAACTTCAATCACACAAAACTCAACAAAACCTTCGTGAGATCCGTTAGTATAATAAAGCAAATCACCACCCTAAGTGTTGGGGAACGTTGCATGGGAAACAAAAATTTTCCTACGCACACATAAGATCTATCCATGGTGATGAGCATCTACGAGAGGGAGAGTGAATCTACATACCCTTGTAGATCGCTAAGCGGAAGCGTTAATAAACGCGGTTGATGTAGTCGAACGTCTTCGCAATCCAAATCGCCGAGCGTCCCGCGATCCAATCACGATCCTTCCGATCTAGTGCCGAACGGACGACACCTCCGCGTTCAACACACGTACGGCTTGATGACGCCTTCACCTCCTCGATCCAGCGAGCGATGGTGAAGTAGTGGTTGAGTTCCAGCAGCACGACGGCGTGGTGATGGTGGTGAGGAACAATCTCTGCAGGGCTTCGCCAAGCACTACGGAGATTATGACGGAGGAACTAGAGGGCTAGGGTTGCCGGCACACGGCTTGGGAAATCCTGATGTGTCCCGTGTGCTAGCCCTGCCCCTCTATTTATATGTTGAGCCTTGGGGTCTAAACTTGGAGTAAAAGCCTCCTCCGGGTCGGTTTTGCCCGCACAAGGTCGGTTTGGCCCGCAGGAAAAGAGTCCAATTCGGACCCTGCCGAATCGTGCACAGCCGCGCACAAGCGGTAGTACCGCTTCACACAAGCGGTAGTACCGCTTGGGCGGTAGTACCGCTTCACACAAGCGGTAGTACCGCTCCGGCGGTAGTACCGCTTCACCAAGCGGTAGTACCGCTTACGCGGCAGCAAAACTACTTTTGCACTTTCCAATACCTTGTGGGCTTTATCCCTTTGGCTCATATAAAGTGTTGCTGCACCCGAACACTTCGGTAAACATCCGGAACCCCTTCCGGTGAACTTCGGAACTCTTCCGGAGATCAAAACACTATTATCACATATATCAATCTTTACCTCCGGACTATTCCGGAGATCCTCGTCATGTCCGGGATCTTATCCGGGACTCCGAACAACTTTCGGTCACCAACATAACAACTCAATTATACTAATCGTCACCAAACGTTAAGTGTGTAGACCCTGCGGGTTCGAGAACTATGTAGACATGACCGAGACACCTCTACGGCCAATAACCAATAGCGGGACCTGGATGCCCATATTGGCTCCTACATATTCTACGAAGATCTTTATCGGTCGAACCTCTATGTCAAGGATTCAGTTAATCCCGTATGCTGTTCCCTTTGTTCTTCGGTATGTTACTTGCCCGAGATTCGATCGTCGGTATCACTATACCTAGTTCAATCTCGTTACCGGCAAATCTCTTTACTCGTTCCGTAATACAAGATCTCGTGGCTAACACTTTAGTCACATTGCTTGCAAGGCTCATTGTGATGTTGTATTACCGAGTGGGCCCTGAGATACCTCTCCGTCATACGGAGTAACAAATCCCAGTCTTGATCCATGCCAACCCAACAGACACCCTCGGAGATACCTGTAGAGCACCTTTATAGTCACCCAGTTACGTTGCGACGTTTGATACACACAAGGTATTCCTCCGGTGTTAGTGAGTTGCATGATCTCATGGTCAAAGGAACAGATACTTGACATGCAGAAAACAATAGCAATAAACTGACACGATCAAATGCTACGTTTACAGTTTGGGTCTTGTCCATCACATCATTCTCCTAATGATGTGATCCCGTTATCAAATGACATCTCATGTCCATGGCTAGGAAACCTTAACCATCTTTGATCAACAAGCTAGTCAACTAGAGGCTTACTAGGGACACAGTGTTGTCTATGTACCCACACATGTATTTGAGTTTCCAATCAATACAATTATAGCATGGATAATAAACGATTATCATGAACAAGGAAATATAATAATAACCAATTTATTATTGCCTCTAGGGCATATTTCCAACAGTCTCCCACTTGCACTAGAGTCAATAATCTAGTTCACATCACTATGTGATTTACATTGTAATGAATCGAACACCCATGCAGTTCTGGTGTTGTTCATGTTTAGCCCTTGGAAGAGGTTTAGTCATCGGATCTGCAACATTTAGATCCGTGTGTACTTTGCAAATATTTATGTCGTCCTCCTTGATGTAATCGCGGATGGAATTGAAACGTCGTTTTATGTGTCTGGTCCTCTTGTGAAATCTTGGTTCCTTGGCTAGAGCAATGGCACCAGTATTATCACAAAACAGAGTCATTGGGTTAAGTGCACTAGGCACTACTCCAAGATCTGTCATGAACTCCTTCATCCAGACACCTTCCTTTGCCGCCTCCGAGGCTGCGATGTACTCCGCTTCGCATGTAGAATCAGCTACCACGCTTTGCTTGGAACTGCACCAGCTAACCGCACCCCCATTAAGAATAAATACGTATCCGGTTTGCGACTTAGAGTCATCCGGATCAGTGTCAAAGCTTGCATCGACGTAACCCTTTACGACGAGCTCTTGATCACCTCCATAAACGAGAAACATGTCCTTAGTCCTTTTCAGGTACTTCAGGATATTCTTGACCGCCGTCCAGTGTTCCATTCCTGGATCACTTTGAAACCTTCCGACCATACTTATGGCAAGGCTGACATCGGGTCTTGTGCACAGCATTGCATACATGATAGAGCCTATGGTCGAAGCATAGGGGATGACACTCATCTTTTCTCTATCTTCTGCAGTCACTGGGCATTGAGTCTTACTCAACTTCACACCTTGCAAAACAGGCAAGAACCCCTTCTTGGACTGATCCATTTTGAACTTCTTCAAAATCTTATCAAGGTATGTGCTTTGTGAAAGTCCTATTAAGCGTCTCGATCTATCTCTATAGATCTTGATGCCTAATATGAAAGCAGCTTCTCCTAGGTCCTTCATTGAAAAACTCTTGTTCAAATATTCCTTTACGCTTTCCAGCATTTCTATATTGTTTCCAATCAGCAATATGTCATCCACATATAATATTAGAAACGCTATAGAGCTCCCACTCACTTTCTTGTAAATACAAGCTTCTCCGTAAACTTGTATAAACTCGAACGCTTTGATCACCTCATCAAAACGAAGATTCCAACTCCGAGATGCTTGCACCAGTCCATAAATGGATCGCTGGAGTTTGCAAACTTTGTCAGCATTCTCTGGATCGACAAAACCTTCTGGTTGCATCATATACAACTCTTCCTTAAGGTAACCGTTAAGGAACGCTGTTTTGACATCCATCTGCCAAATTTCATAATCGAAAAAGGCAGCTATGGCTAACATGATTCTGACGGACTTAAGCATCGCTACGGGTGAGAAGGTCTCATCGTAGTCAACTCCTTGAACTTGTGAAAAACCCTTTGCCACAAGGCGAGCTTTATAGACGGTGACATTACCGTCCGCGTCCGTCTTCCTCTTAAAGATCCATTTGTTCTGAATGGCCTTACGCCCTTCAGGTAATACTTCCAAAGTCCATACTTTGTTTTCATACATGGATCCCATCTCGGATTTCATGGCCTCTAACCACTTCTCGGAATCCGGGCCCATCATCGCTTCTCCATAGCTCGTAGGTTCATCGTTGTTTAACAACATGACCTCTAAGACAGGGTTGCCGTACCACTCAGGAGCAGTACGCGTCCTTGTCGACCTACGAGGTTCGATAGCAACTTGATCCAAAGCTTCATGATCATCATCATTAACTTCCTCTTCAGCTAATGTAGGCTCCACAGAAACAACTTTCTGCGCTGCGCTACTCTCAGGTTGAAGTAAAGGTTCAACAACCTCATCAAGTTCTATCTTCCTCCCACTCAATTCTTTCGAGAGAAACTCTTTCTCAAGAAATGTTCCGTTTTTAGCGACAAACACTTTGCCTTCGGATCTGAGATAGAAGGTATACCCAACTGTCTCTTTTGGGTATCCTATGAAGACGCATTTCTCCGCTTTGGGTTCCAGCTTTTCAGGCTGAAGCTTTTTGACATAAGCATCACATCCCCAAACTTTAAGAAACGACAGCTTTGGCTTCTTGTCAAACCAAAGTTCATATGGCGTCGTCTCAACGGATTTCGATGGTGCCCTATTTAAAGTGAATGCAGCTGTCTCTAATGCATAACCCCAAAACGATAGTGGCAAATCGGCAAGAGACATCATAGATCGCACCATATCTAATAAGGTTCGATTACGACGTTCGGACACACCATTACGCTGTGGTGTTCCAGGCGGTGTCAATTGTGAAACAATTCCACACTGTCTTAAGTGACTGCCAAACTCATAACTCAGATATTCTCCTCCTCGATCAGATCGTAGGAATTTAATCTTCTTGTTACGATGATTCTCAACTTCACTCTGAAATTGTTTGAACTTTTCAAATGTTTCAGACTTGTGTTTCATTAAGTAAATATACCCATATCTACTTAAGTCATCAGTGAAGGTGAGAAAGTAACGATAACCACCGCGCGCCTCAATACTCATCGGACCGCACACATCAGTATGTATGATTTCCAATAAGTCACTTGCCCGTTCCATTATTCCAGAGAACGGCGTTTTAGTCATCTTGCCCATGAGGCATGGCTCACATGTGTCAAGTGATTCAAAATCAAGTGACTCCAAAAGTCCATCAGCATGGAGCTTCTTCATGCGTTTTACGCCAATATGACCTAAACGGCAGTGCCACAAGAAAGTGGTATTATCATTATCAATTCTACATCTTTTGGCATCAATGTTATGAACATGTGTATCATTACTATCGAGATTCAATAAGAATAAACCCCTCACATCGGGTGCATGACCATAAAAGATATTACTCATATAAATAGAACAACCATTATTCTCTGATTTAAATGAGTAACCGTCTCGCAATAAACAAGATCCAGATATAATGTTCATGCTTAACGCAGGCACCAAATAACACTTATTTAGGTTCATCACTAATCCCGACGGTAATCGAAGAGCGAGCGTGCCGACGGCGATCACATCAACCTTGGAACCATTTCCCACGCGCATCGTCACTTCGTCCTTTGCCAGCCTCCGTCTATTCCGCAGTTCCTGTTTTGAGTTGCAAATATGAGCAACCGCACCGGTATCAAATACCCAGGCACTACAACGAGGGTTGGTAAGGTACACATCAATAACATGTATATCATATATACCTTGTTTGTTGTTGGCCGCCTTCTTGTCAGCCAAATACTTGGGGCAATTCCGCTTCCAGTGTCCAGTTCCCTTGCAATGAAAACACACAGTTTCTGGTTTGGGTCCAGCCTTGGGTTTCTTCACGAGAGGAGCAACTGCTTTGCCACTCTTCTTGGAGTTACCCTTCTTACCCTTGCCATTTTTCTTGAAACTAGTGGTTTTATTGACCATCAACACTTGATGCTCCTTCTGAATTTCAGACTCAGCGGCTTTCAGCATCGCAAACAGCTCGGCGACTGACTTGTTCATCCCGTGCATGTTATAGTTCAACACGAAGCTCTTGTAGCTAGGTGGCAATGATTGAAGAACTCTGTCAGTGATAGCCTCTGGCGGAAGGGGCATCCCTAACTCAGCCAGACGGGTGGAGTACCCAGACATTCTGAGCACGTGATCACTGATAGACCCGTTCTCCTCCATCTTGCAAGCATAGAACTTATCGGAGATCTCATATCTCTCGATCCGGGCATTCTTCTGAAAGATAAACTTCAACTCCTGGAACATCTCATATGCTCCATGACGTTCAAAACGTCTTTGAAGTCCCGGTTCTAAGCCATACAACATTGCACATTGAACTATTGAGTAATCATCAGAACGAGCCTGCCAGGCGTTCACAACGTCTAGAGACTCAACTGGAGCGGGTGGATCACCAAGCGGTGCATCAAGGACATAAGCCTTCTGGGAAGCCGTAAGGATAATCCTTAGATTACGGGCCCAGTCCACAAAGTTACTTCCATCATCTTTCAACTTAGTTTTCTCTAGGAACGCATTAAAATTCAGGGGTGCTACTGCGCGAGCCATGATCTACAACATAAATATAGCAAAGACAACTTAGACTATTGTTCTTAGATAATGAGTTTAGTTAATCATATTACTTAAAAACTCCCACTCAAATTGACATCCCTCCGGTCATTCGAGTGTAACATGATCCAAATCCACCAACTCAAGTCCGATCATCACGTGAGTTGAGGTGGTTTCAATGGTGAACATCTTCATGTTGATCATATCTACTATATGACTCATGTTCGACCTTTCGGTCTCTTGTGTTCCGAGGCCATGTCTGTACATGCTAGGCTCGTCAAGTTTAACCCGAGTGTTCCGCACGTGTAACATGGCTTACACCCGTTGTATGCGAACGTAGAGTCTATCACACCCGATCATCACGGCGTGTCTCGAAACGACGAACTTTCGCAACGGTGCACACTTGGGGAGAACACAATTTATCTTGAAATTTAAGTGAGGGATCACCTTATAATGCTACCGTCGTCCTAAGCAAAATAAGATGCATAAAAGGATTAACATCACATGCAAATCATAAGTGACATGATATGGCCATGAACTTGTGCTTTTGATCTCCATCTCCAAAGCACCGGCATGATCTCCATCGTCACCGGCATGACACCATGATCTCCATCATCTTGATCTCCATCAACGTGTCGCCATAAGGTTGTCGCGCCGACTGTTGCTTCCACGACTATTGCTAACGTTTAGCGATAAAGTAAAGCATTACATAGCGCTTAATGATTGACACGCAGGTCATACAATAATTAAAGACAACTCTATGGCTCCTGCCAGTTGCCGTACTCATCGACATGCAAGTCGTGATATTCTATACAAAACATGATCATCTCATACATCACATATATCTCATCATGTAATTGGCCATATCACATCACAACATACCCTGCAAAAACAAGTTAGACGACCTCTAATTGTTGTTGCAAATTTTACGTGGCTGCTACGGGTTTGCAAGAACCGTTCTTACCTACGCAAAACCACAACGTGGTGTAGTGATTGCTTTTTGATCTTCTAAAAGAACCCTCTTCATTGAACCGATTCAACTAAAGTGAGAGAGACAGACACCCGCCAGTCACCTTTATGCAACAAGTGCACGCAGCGGTGAAACCAGTCTCGCGTAAGCGTACGCGTAATGTCGGTCCGGGCCGCTTCATCTCACAATACCGCGGAATCAAGTATCAACTAGTAACGGCAAGCAATATGTATACACCCACGCCCACAACTCGTTTGTGTTCTACTCGAGATCTCATCTACGCATAGACCTAGCTCTGATACCACTGTTGGGGAACGTTGCATGGGAAACAAAAATTTTCCTACGCACACATAAGATCTATCCATGGTGATGAGCATCTACGAGAGGGAGAGTGAATCTACATACCCTTGTAGATCGCTAAGCGGAAGCGTTAATAAACGCGGTTGATGTAGTCGAACGTCTTCGCGATCCAAATCGCCGAGCGTCCCGCGATCCAATCACGATCCTTCCGATCTAGTGCCGAACGGACGGCACCTCCGCGTTCAACACACGTACGGCTTGATGACGCCTTCACCTCCTCGATCCAGCGAGCGATGGTGAAGTAGTGGTTGAGTTCCAGCAGCACGACGGCGTGGTGATGGTGGTGAGGAACAATCTCTGCAGGGCTTCGCCAAGCACTACGGAGATTATGACGGAGGAACTAGAGGGCTAGGGTTGCCGGCACACGGCTTGGGAAATCCTGATGTGTCCCGTGTGCTAGCCCTGCCCCTCTATTTATATGTTGAGCCTTGGGGTCTAAACTTGGAGTAAAAGCCTCCTCCGGGTCGGTTTTGCCCGCACAAGGTCGGTTTGGCCCGCAGGAAAAGAGTCCAATTCGGACCCTGCCGAATCGTGCACAGCCGCGCACAAGCGGTAGTACCGCTTCACACAAGCGGTAGTACCGCTTGGGCGGTAGTACCGCTTCACACAAGCGGTAGTACCGCTCCGGCGGTAGTACCGCTTCACCAAGCGGTAGTACCGCTTACGCGGCAGCAAAACTACTTTTGCACTTTCCAATACCTTGTGGGCTTTATCCCTTTGGCTCATATAAAGTGTTGCTGCACCCGAACACTTCGGTAAACATCCGGAACCCCTTCCGGTGAACTTCGGAACTCTTCCGGAGATCAAAACACTATTATCACATATATCAATCTTTACCTCCGGACTATTCCGGAGATCCTCGTCATGTCCGGGATCTTATCCGGGACTCCGAACAACTTTCGGTCACCAACATAACAACTCAATTATACTAATCGTCACCAAACGTTAAGTGTGTAGACCCTGCGGGTTCGAGAACTATGTAGACATGACCGAGACACCTCTACGGCCAATAACCAATAGCGGGACCTGGATGCCCATATTGGCTCCTACATATTCTACGAAGATCTTTATCGGTCGAACCTCTATGTCAAGGATTCAGTTAATCCCGTATGCTGTTCCCTTTGTTCTTCGGTATGTTACTTGCCCGAGATTCGATCGTCGGTATCACTATACCTAGTTCAATCTCGTTACTGGCAAATCTCTTTACTCGTTCCGTAATACAAGATCTCGTGGCTAACACTTTAGTCACATTGCTTGCAAGGCTCATTGTGATGTTGTATTACCGAGTGGGCCCTGAGATACCTCTCCGTCATACGGAGTAACAAATCCCAGTCTTGATCCATGCCAACCCAACAGACACCCTCGGAGATACCTGTAGAGCACCTTTATAGTCACCCAGTTACGTTGCGACGTTTGATACACACAAGGTATTCCTCCGGTGTTAGTGAGTTGCATGATCTCATGGTCAAAGGAACAGATACTTGACATGCAGAAAACAATAGCAATAAACTGACACGATCAAATGCTACGTTTACAGTTTGGGTCTTGTCCATCACATCATTCTCCTAATGATGTGATCCCGTTATCAAATGACATCTCATGTCCATGGCTAGGAAACCTTAACCATCTTTGATCAACAAGCTAGTCAACTAGAGGCTTACTAGGGACACAGTGTTGTCTATGTACCCACACATGTATTTGAGTTTCCAATCAATACAATTATAGCATGGATAATAAACGATTATCATGAACAAGGAAATATAATAATAACCAATTTATTATTGCCTCTAGGGCATATTTCCAACAGTCTCCCACTTGCACTAGAGTCAATAATCTAGTTCACATCACTATGTGATTTACATTGTAATGAATCGAACACCCATGCAGTTCTGGTGTTGTTCATGTTTAGCCCTTGGAAGAGGTTTAGTCATCGGATCTGCAACATTTAGATCCGTGTGTACTTTGCAAATATTTATGTCGTCCTCCTTGATGTAATCGCGGATGGAATTGAAACGTCGTTTTATGTGTCTGGTCCTCTTGTGAAATCTTGGTTCCTTGGCTAGAGCAATGGCACCAGTATTATCACAAAACAGAGTCATTGGGTTAAGTGCACTAGGCACTACTCCAAGATCTGTCATGAACTCCTTCATCCAGACACCTTCCTTTGCCGCCTCCGAGGCTGCGATGTACTCCGCTTCGCATGTAGAATCAGCTACCACGCTTTGCTTGGAACTGCACCAGCTAACCGCACCCCCATTAAGAATAAATACGTATCCGGTTTGCGACTTAGAGTCATCCGGATCAGTGTCAAAGCTTGCATCGACGTAACCCTTTACGACGAGCTCTTGATCACCTCCATAAACGAGAAACATGTCCTTAGTCCTTTTCAGGTACTTCAGGATATTCTTGACCGCCGTCCAGTGTTCCATTCCTGGATCACTTTGAAACCTTCCGACCATACTTATGGCAAGGCTGACATCGGGTCTTGTGCACAGCATTGCATACATGATAGAGCCTATGGTCGAAGCATAGGGGATGACACTCATCTTTTCTCTATCTTCTGCAGTCACTGGGCATTGAGTCTTACTCAACTTCACACCTTGCAAAACAGGCAAGAACCCCTTCTTGGACTGATCCATTTTGAACTTCTTCAAAATCTTATCAAGGTATGTGCTTTGTGAAAGTCCTATTAAGCGTCTCGATCTATCTCTATAGATCTTGATGCCTAATATGAAAGCAGCTTCTCCTAGGTCCTTCATTGAAAAACTCTTGTTCAAATATTCCTTTACGCTTTCCAGCATTTCTATATTGTTTCCAATCAGCAATATGTCATCCACATATAATATTAGAAACGCTATAGAGCTCCCACTCACTTTCTTGTAAATACAAGCTTCTCCGTAAACTTGTATAAACTCGAACGCTTTGATCACCTCATCAAAACGAAGATTCCAACTCCGAGATGCTTGCACCAGTCCATAAATGGATCGCTGGAGTTTGCAAACTTTGTCAGCATTCTCTGGATCGACAAAACCTTCTGGTTGCATCATATACAACTCTTCCTTAAGGTAACCGTTAAGGAACGCTGTTTTGACATCCATCTGCCAAATTTCATAATCGAAAAAGGCAGCTATGGCTAACATGATTCTGACGGACTTAAGCATCGCTACGGGTGAGAAGGTCTCATCGTAGTCAACTCCTTGAACTTGTGAAAAACCCTTTGCCACAAGGCGAGCTTTATAGACGGTGACATTACCGTCCGCGTCCGTCTTCCTCTTAAAGATCCATTTGTTCTGAATGGCCTTACGCCCTTCAGGTAATACTTCCAAAGTCCATACTTTGTTTTCATACATGGATCCCATCTCGGATTTCATGGCCTCTAACCACTTCTCGGAATCCGGGCCCATCATCGCTTCTCCATAGCTCGTAGGTTCATCGTTGTTTAACAACATGACCTCTAAGACAGGGTTGCCGTACCACTCAGGAGCAGTACGCGTCCTTGTCGACCTACGAGGTTCGATAGCAACTTGATCCAAAGCTTCATGATCATCATCATTAACTTCCTCTTCAGCTAATGTAGGCTCCACAGAAACAACTTTCTGCGCTGCGCTACTCTCAGGTTGAAGTAAAGGTTCAACAACCTCATCAAGTTCTATCTTCCTCCCACTCAATTCTTTCGAGAGAAACTCTTTCTCAAGAAATGTTCCGTTTTTAGCGACAAACACTTTGCCTTCGGATCTGAGATAGAAGGTATACCCAACTGTCTCTTTTGGGTATCCTATGAAGACGCATTTCTCCGCTTTGGGTTCCAGCTTTTCAGGCTGAAGCTTTTTGACATAAGCATCACATCCCCAAACTTTAAGAAACGACAGCTTTGGCTTCTTGTCAAACCAAAGTTCATATGGCGTCGTCTCAACGGATTTCGATGGTGCCCTATTTAAAGTGAATGCAGCTGTCTCTAATGCATAACCCCAAAACGATAGTGGCAAATCGGCAAGAGACATCATAGATCGCACCATATCTAATAAGGTTCGATTACGACGTTCGGACACACCATTACGCTGTGGTGTTCCAGGCGGTGTCAATTGTGAAACAATTCCACACTGTCTTAAGTGACTGCCAAACTCATAACTCAGATATTCTCCTCCTCGATCAGATCGTAGGAATTTAATCTTCTTGTTACGATGATTCTCAACTTCACTCTGAAATTGTTTGAACTTTTCAAATGTTTCAGACTTGTGTTTCATTAAGTAAATATACCCATATCTACTTAAGTCATCAGTGAAGGTGAGAAAGTAACGATAACCACCGCGCGCCTCAATACTCATCGGACCGCACACATCAGTATGTATGATTTCCAATAAGTCACTTGCCCGTTCCATTATTCCAGAGAACGGCGTTTTAGTCATCTTGCCCATGAGGCATGGCTCACATGTGTCAAGTGATTCAAAATCAAGTGACTCCAAAAGTCCATCAGCATGGAGCTTCTTCATGCGTTTTACGCCAATATGACCTAAACGGCAGTGCCACAAGAAAGTGGTATTATCATTATCAATTCTACATCTTTTGGCATCAATGTTATGAACATGTGTATCATTACTATCGAGATTCAATAAGAATAAACCCCTCACATCGGGTGCATGACCATAAAAGATATTACTCATATAAATAGAACAACCATTATTCTCTGATTTAAATGAGTAACCGTCTCGCAATAAACAAGATCCAGATATAATGTTCATGCTTAACGCAGGCACCAAATAACACTTATTTAGGTTCATCACTAATCCCGACGGTAATCGAAGAGCGAGCGTGCCGACGGCGATCACATCAACCTTGGAACCATTTCCCACGCGCATCGTCACTTCGTCCTTTGCCAGCCTCCGTCTATTCCGCAGTTCCTGTTTTGAGTTGCAAATATGAGCAACCGCACCGGTATCAAATACCCAGGCACTACAACGAGGGTTGGTAAGGTACACATCAATAACATGTATATCATATATACCTTGTTTGTTGTTGGCCGCCTTCTTGTCAGCCAAATACTTGGGGCAATTCCGCTTCCAGTGTCCAGTTCCCTTGCAATGAAAACACACAGTTTCTGGTTTGGGTCCAGCCTTGGGTTTCTTCACGAGAGGAGCAACTGCTTTGCCACTCTTCTTGGAGTTACCCTTCTTACCCTTGCCATTTTTCTTGAAACTAGTGGTTTTATTGACCATCAACACTTGATGCTCCTTCTGAATTTCAGACTCAGCGGCTTTCAGCATCGCAAACAGCTCGGCGACTGACTTGTTCATCCCGTGCATGTTATAGTTCAACACGAAGCTCTTGTAGCTAGGTGGCAATGATTGAAGAACTCTGTCAGTGATAGCCTCTGGCGGAAGGGGCATCCCTAACTCAGCCAGACGGGTGGAGTACCCAGACATTCTGAGCACGTGATCACTGATAGACCCGTTCTCCTCCATCTTGCAAGCATAGAACTTATCGGAGATCTCATATCTCTCGATCCGGGCATTCTTCTGAAAGATAAACTTCAACTCCTGGAACATCTCATATGCTCCATGACGTTCAAAACGTCTTTGAAGTCCCGGTTCTAAGCCATACAACATTGCACATTGAACTATTGAGTAATCATCAGAACGAGCCTGCCAGGCGTTCACAACGTCTAGAGACTCAACTGGAGCGGGTGGATCACCAAGCGGTGCATCAAGGACATAAGCCTTCTGGGAAGCCGTAAGGATAATCCTTAGATTACGGGCCCAGTCCACAAAGTTACTTCCATCATCTTTCAACTTAGTTTTCTCTAGGAACGCATTAAAATTCAGGGGTGCTACTGCGCGAGCCATGATCTACAACATAAATATAGCAAAGACAACTTAGACTATTGTTCTTAGATAATGAGTTTAGTTAATCATATTACTTAAAAACTCCCACTCAAATTGACATCCCTCCGGTCATTCGAGTGTAACATGATCCAAATCCACCAACTCAAGTCCGATCATCACGTGAGTTGAGGTGGTTTCAATGGTGAACATCTTCATGTTGATCATATCTACTATATGACTCATGTTCGACCTTTCGGTCTCTTGTGTTCCGAGGCCATGTCTGTACATGCTAGGCTCGTCAAGTTTAACCCGAGTGTTCCGCACGTGTAACATGGCTTACACCCGTTGTATGCGAACGTAGAGTCTATCACACCCGATCATCACGGCGTGTCTCGAAACGACGAACTTTCGCAACGGTGCACACTTGGGGAGAACACAATTTATCTTGAAATTTAAGTGAGGGATCACCTTATAATGCTACCGTCGTCCTAAGCAAAATAAGATGCATAAAAGGATTAACATCACATGCAAATCATAAGTGACATGATATGGCCATGAACTTGTGCTTTTGATCTCCATCTCCAAAGCACCGGCATGATCTCCATCGTCACCGGCATGACACCATGATCTCCATCATCTTGATCTCCATCAACGTGTCGCCATAAGGTTGTCGCGCCGACTGTTGCTTCCACGACTATTGCTAACGTTTAGCGATAAAGTAAAGCATTACATAGCGCTTAATGATTGACACGCAGGTCATACAATAATTAAAGACAACTCTATGGCTCCTGCCAGTTGCCGTACTCATCGACATGCAAGTCGTGATATTCTATACAAAACATGATCATCTCATACATCACATATATCTCATCATGTAATTGGCCATATCACATCACAACATACCCTGCAAAAACAAGTTAGACGACCTCTAATTGTTGTTGCAAATTTTACGTGGCTGCTACGGGTTTGCAAGAACCGTTCTTACCTACGCAAAACCACAACGTGGTGTAGTGATTGCTTTTTGATCTTCTAAAAGAACCCTCTTCATTGAACCGATTCAACTAAAGTGAGAGAGACAGACACCCGCCAGTCACCTTTATGCAACAAGTGCACGCAGCGGTGAAACCAGTCTCGCGTAAGCGTACGCGTAATGTCGGTCCGGGCCGCTTCATCTCACAATACCGCGGAATCAAGTATCAACTAGTAACGGCAAGCAATATGTATACACCCACGCCCACAACTCGTTTGTGTTCTACTCGAGATCTCATCTACGCATAGACCTAGCTCTGATACCACTGTTGGGGAACGTTGCATGGGAAACAAAAATTTTCCTACGCACACATAAGATCTATCCATGGTGATGAGCATCTACGAGAGGGAGAGTGAATCTACATACCCTTGTAGATCGCTAAGCGGAAGCGTTAATAAACGCGGTTGATGTAGTCGAACGTCTTCGCGATCCAAATCGCCGAGCGTCCCGCGATCCAATCACGATCCTTCCGATCTAGTGCCGAACGGACGGCACCTCCGCGTTCAACACACGTACGGCTTGATGACGCCTTCACCTCCTCGATCCAGCGAGCGATGGTGAAGTAGTGGTTGAGTTCCAGCAGCACGACGGCGTGGTGATGGTGGTGAGGAACAATCTCTGCAGGGCTTCGCCAAGCACTACGGAGATTATGACGGAGGAACTAGAGGGCTAGGGTTGCCGGCACACGGCTTGGGAAATCCTGATGTGTCCCGTGTGCTAGCCCTGCCCCTCTATTTATATGTTGAGCCTTGGGGTCTAAACTTGGAGTAAAAGCCTCCTCCGGGTCGGTTTTGCCCGCACAAGGTCGGTTTGGCCCGCAGGAAAAGAGTCCAATTCGGACCCTGCCGAATCGTGCACAGCCGCGCACAAGCGGTAGTACCGCTTCACACAAGCGGTAGTACCGCTTGGGCGGTAGTACCGCTTCACACAAGCGGTAGTACCGCTCCGGCGGTAGTACCGCTTCACCAAGCGGTAGTACCGCTTACGCGGCAGCAAAACTACTTTTGCACTTTCCAATACCTTGTGGGCTTTATCCCTTTGGCTCATATAAAGTGTTGCTGCACCCGAACACTTCGGTAAACATCCGGAACCCCTTCCGGTGAACTTCGGAACTCTTCCGGAGATCAAAACACTATTATCACATATATCAATCTTTACCTCCGGACTATTCCGGAGATCCTCGTCATGTCCGGGATCTTATCCGGGACTCCGAACAACTTTCGGTCACCAACATAACAACTCAATTATACTAATCGTCACCAAACGTTAAGTGTGTAGACCCTGCGGGTTCGAGAACTATGTAGACATGACCGAGACACCTCTACGGCCAATAACCAATAGCGGGACCTGGATGCCCATATTGGCTCCTACATATTCTACGAAGATCTTTATCGGTCGAACCTCTATGTCAAGGATTCAGTTAATCCCGTATGCTGTTCCCTTTGTTCTTCGGTATGTTACTTGCCCGAGATTCGATCGTCGGTATCACTATACCTAGTTCAATCTCGTTACTGGCAAATCTCTTTACTCGTTCCGTAATACAAGATCTCGTGGCTAACACTTTAGTCACATTGCTTGCAAGGCTCATTGTGATGTTGTATTACCGAGTGGGCCCTGAGATACCTCTCCGTCATACGGAGTAACAAATCCCAGTCTTGATCCATGCCAACCCAACAGACACCCTCGGAGATACCTGTAGAGCACCTTTATAGTCACCCAGTTACGTTGCGACGTTTGATACACACAAGGTATTCCTCCGGTGTTAGTGAGTTGCATGATCTCATGGTCAAAGGAACAGATACTTGACATGCAGAAAACAATAGCAATAAACTGACACGATCAAATGCTACGTTTACAGTTTGGGTCTTGTCCATCACATCATTCTCCTAATGATGTGATCCCGTTATCAAATGACATCTCATGTCCATGGCTAGGAAACCTTAACCATCTTTGATCAACAAGCTAGTCAACTAGAGGCTTACTAGGGACACAGTGTTGTCTATGTACCCACACATGTATTTGAGTTTCCAATCAATACAATTATAGCATGGATAATAAACGATTATCATGAACAAGGAAATATAATAATAACCAATTTATTATTGCCTCTAGGGCATATTTCCAACACTAAGTACTGTTGCAAACCCATTCATATTTTAATATTGCATTATATATACTGTATTATAACTTTACCATGGCTTATACCCTCCAATAAAAACCATAGATTCATCAAAATAAGCACAGAATGCAACGAAAACAGAATCTGTCAAAAACAGAACAGTCTGTAGTAATCTGTACTCTAACCATACTTATGTAACTCCAAAAATTCGGAAAAATTAGGCAAATATAAGCAATTTATATATTGATCTTGTGTAAAAAATTCAGAATTTTTCATCACATCTGTGATTTTTAAAAATTCTGCTACTGGATGCAAAAGTTTCTGTTTTTCAACAAGATCAAATCAACTATCACCCAACATGATCCCAAAGGCTTTACTTGGCACAAACACTAATTAAAACATAAAAACACAATCATAACAGTAGAATAATTGTGTAAACACTCAATAACAGAAAGAAAAAGGCAAAAATAAATTTTATTCATTGGGTTGCCTCCCAACAAGCTCTTTCTTTATAGCCATTAAGATAGGCTTGAGATTTCAGTGATGCCCTCATGAAAGATAATAATAGCAACACAAAGAGAACATCATGCAGCATATGGAAAACACACTTAAGTCTAACATACTTCCTATGCATAGGCATTTTATAAGCAAACAAATTATCAAGGCAAGCCAAAACTAGCATACGGAAGGAAGAAGAAAGAGACTATAGCAATCTCAACATGAAGAGAGGTAATTTAGTATCATGAAAATTTCTACAACCATAATTTCCTCTCTCATAAAAATTACATGTAGGATCATAATCAAATTCAACAATATATCTATCATAAACAATACTCTCTTTATGATCAACATGCATAAAGTTTTTATCATCTTCCAAAATAGTGGGATTATCATCAACTAAAGTTATGACCTCTCCAAACCCACTTTTATCAAAAAAAAATCATAAGATTGAACACTCCAAATATGTGGGATTCTTTTTACCTAAAGTTGACGCTCTTCCAAACCCACTTTTGATACTATTGCAAATGTTATTATCAATAACATATTCAATATGAGGCTTAAATAAATTTTCAAAATCATAAGAAGCATTATCACCCCAATCATGATCATTGCAATAAGAAGTGGACATGGCAAAATTATCATCCCCATGCATGTAGTTTTGCATACCATTAACATAATTGACATTAATATAATTTATAGTAACATCATTGCAATCATGCTTTTCAATCAAGGATCTATCATGAATCACCTTATAAATTTCTTCTTTCAACACTTCATCAAAAAATTTAGATTCATGATTTTCAAACAAAACTTCATAGAGATAACCAAGTGCACTCAACTCACTAGCAATTGGTTCATCATAATTTGGCCTTTTGAAAAGATTAGCAAGTTGATGAGGATCCATATCAATAGATTTTTAGCAAGCGAAGATGCAAGAAAATAGAAGGCACATGGCAACACAAGCAAAGATAGCAAACAAGCAAAAAGGCAAACGGAAAATAGAGGGCGAATAAAACGGCAAATTTTTGTGAAGTGGGGGAGATGAAAACGAGAGGAAAATGGAAAATAATGTAAATTGCAAGGAAATAAGATTTGTGATTAGGAACCTGATAGATGTTGATGATGTCTCCCCGGCAACGGCGCCGGAAATTCCTTTGAGGTGGCTTGAGACTGCGTCGGTATTTCCCCAAAGAGGAAGGGATGATGCAGCACAGCTACAGTAAGTATTTCCCTCAGTTATGAAACCAAGGTTATCGAACCAGTAGGAGAACCAAGCAACACTATGTAAACGGTACCTGCACACAAAGAACAAATACTTGCAACCCGACGCGTAAGAGAGGTTGTCAATCTCTCCACGGTAAAAAGATAGATTGGTTTGTATTAGATTGGATAAATAGACCGCACAAGAACACAAAATAAAAGATGCAAATAAAAAGTGCAGCAAGATATTTTTGGGTTTTTGGAATAATAGATCTGAAAAAAATGCGGAAAAACATAGATCGGAAAGCAATATATTAAAAGAATAGACGTGAGGGCCATAGATTTCACTAGTGGCTTCTCTCAAGAAAATAGCACATGTCGGATAAACAAATTACTGTTGGGTAATTGATAGAAGATCAAATAATCATGATGATATCCAAGGCAATGATGAATATATAGGCATCATGTCCGATTAGTAGACCGAAACGATTCTGCATCTACTACTATTACTCCACAGATCGACCGCTATCCAGCATGCATCTAGTGTATTAAGTTCATGGAGAAACGGAGTAATACAATAAGAATGATGACATTATGTAGACAAGATCTATTCATGTAGGAATAAACCTCATCTTGTTATCCTTAATAGCAATGATACATGCGTGCCTCACTGCCCCTTCTGTCACTGGGAGAGGACACCGCAAGATCGAACCCATCACAAAGCACATCTTCCCATGGCAAGAAAAATCGATCTAGTTGGCCTAACTAAACCAAAGATTCGAAGAATAAATATGAGGCTATAAATAAACATGCATATAAGAGATCAAAGAAGACTCAAATAATATTCATGGATAGAAACTAATCATGGACTCAATCTTCATCGGATCCCAACAAACACACCGCAAAAAGTCATTACATCAAATAGATCTCCAAGAGACCATTGTATTGAGAATCAAGAGAGAGAGAGGAAGCCATCTAGCTACTGCCTACGGACCCGTAGGTCTATGGTGGACTACTCACGCATCATCGGAGAGGCACCAATGAGGATGATGAACCCCTCCATGATGGTGTTAGATTTGGTCTCGTGGTTCTGGAACTTGCGGTAGCTGGAATTGTGTTTCGTCGACTCCTCTAGGGTTTCTGGAATTTCTGAGGATTTATAGAGCTGAGAGGCAGTGGAAAAGACCACCGTCGGCCCCATGATACATCAGGGCGCGCCAGGGGCCTCTGGCACGCCCTGGTGTATCGTGGGCCCCACGGGCCTCCCCCCAGGTGCTTCCTTGGCTCCCAAGTTGTCTTCTGGTCCAAAAAAATCACCAAAAAGTTTCATGGCAATTGGTCTCCATTTGGTACTGATATTCTGCGAAGTAAAAAACAAGCAAAAAACAACAACTGGCACTAGGCACTATGTCAGTAGGTTAGTCCCAAAAAATGATATAAAGTTGCTATAAAATGATTATAAAACATCCAAGAATGATAATATAACAGCATGGAACAATCAAAAATTATAGATAGGTTGGAGACGTATCAAAAACTTGGGCGCTACTTAAGCATACTTATTTAAACAAGAACAAAAGAGTTCGTAAAGTTTTTCTTTTTCACTTTTAGTTTGTCAACTGAATTGCTTGAGGACAAGCAATGGGTTAAGCTTGGCCAAGTTGATATGTCTCCATCGTATCTACTTTTCCTAACGCTTTTGCTCTTGTTTTGGACTCTAATTTGCATGATTTGAATGAAACTAACTCGGACTAACACTGTTTTCAGCATAACTACCATGGTGTTGTTTTTGTGCAAAAATAAAAGTTCTCGGAATTGGACGAAACTTTTTGGAGAATTATTTTACAATAAATAAAAAATACTGGAGCCAAGAACCACCGGAGGGGGTGCCCTGGCCGGGCACGATACACCAGGGCGCGCCACCCCCTGCAGGCACGCCCTGGTGTGTTGTGGTCACCTCGTGGCCCCCCTGACCCTAATTCCAGCACTATAAATTCCTATTTTGGGAGAAAACAATAGGAGAGGAAGTTTTATCACGTTTCACGAGACGGAGCCGCCGCCACCTCCTGTTCTTCATCGGGAGGCCAGATCTAGAGTCCGTTCGGGGCTCCATAGAGGGGAATCTTTGGTCTTCGTCATCACCAACCCTCATTCATCGCCAATTCCATGATGCTCCCCACCGGGAGTGAGTAATTCCTTCGTAGGCTCGCTGGTCGGTGAGGAGTTGGATGAGATTCATCATGTAATCGAGTTAGTTTTGTTCGGGCTTGATCCCTAGTATCCACTATGTTCTGAGATTGATGTTGCTATGACTTTGCCATGCTTAATGCTCACTAGGGCCCGAGTGCCATGATTTGAGATCTGAACCGTTTATGTTATCACATTTATATCTATGTTCTTGATCCGATCTTTCTAGTCATATGCACCTGCTATGTGTTATGATCCGTAAACCCCGGGGTGACAATAGTCGGGATACTTTCCGGTGATGACCGTAGTTTGAGGAGTTCATGTATTCACTATGTGTTAATGCTTTGTTCTGGTTTCTCTATTAAAAGGAGGCCTTAATATCCCTTAGTTTCCTTATGGACCCCGCTGCCACGGGAGGGTAGGACAAAAGATGTCATGCAAGTTCTTTTCCATAAGCACGTATGACTATTTATGGAATACATGCCTACATTATATTTATGAACTGGAGCTAGTTCTGTGTCGCCCTAGGTTATGAATATTATATGATGAATATCATCCAATGAATTCACTGATCCAATGCCTACGCACTACTAGGAGAAAGGCTAGTAGTAGCTCTGGAAATAGGGCTAGTAGTAGCGCGGGAGCCAGCGCTACTAGTACGGCGCTACAGCTAACTCTTAGCAGTAGCGCCGTTTGCCCAGTGCTATAGCTAAATATTAGCAGTACCACCTCTTAACCAGCGCTACTGCTAACTGATAATGACATCACTAACGTAACTAGCAGTATCGTTGGTGGGTCCCATGTAGCAGCAGTGTCATTAGTAAGCAGAAGTGGATGCGTTTATATATATATATATTAATTGATGACAACTTGAGTTCAAACAGATAACTTGACTTCAAAAACCTTACAAGTCCAGACCGAACTGTTAGATCGAGACCAATAATCATACTACAATACTATTAATCTTACTACAATACTATTAAACCTTAAACTAGAGCTTAATCTTACTACAATACTATTAATGAGCAGAATCTGGTGGTGGTGGGGGCATTCTCGGCGGAAGTATCCCGACCACACTTCCCCATCGGGCTCTCTGAGCCGGACACGAAGATGTCACTTGTTGTAGCACCCATTCCAAAACCAAGTGGGGACTACTCTGAGGCGGCATCCGAGCATGCTCTACAGCGCTGGCCTCCGGGAAGATGATGTCTGCCGCAACTTTTAGTTGTGTTTAGTCATAAGACTTGCACGTATTGACTTCGTGCTCCCAGAAACCACACTGAGTCTCCCGGAACTTATTCTCTACGTCTTTCAGGTCCTGCATACAATCTCTCCATCCGAACATTACATCATCAATCCTTTTCCCCCGCGCCACCAACTGCCTCCGCCACTCCAACTCCTGTTCACGAGAACATTTAGGAGACATGGGAATCCCTGTAAATTTGGCATGACATTTGCTTAACAATGGACATATTAAGTAGACATCACATAGAACAAATCTCATGAAGAAATCAGATCCATAGGAGCAATGGTTTAGATGCAATCCACGAAAGTGTGCATGTTTAAACATTTTTTTACGATTACGACACGAAGCACCTTTGTAACACAATTTAAATGCATCCATCCATCTAAATGCATGCATCCATTCATCTAAATGCATCCATTCATCTAAATGTATCCATTCATCTAAATGCATCCATCCATCCATCTAAATGCATGCATCCATTCATCTAAATGCATCCATCCATCCATCCATCTAACCATCTAAATGCATCCATTCACAATCATCTAAATGCATCCATTCACAAGCATCTAAATGCATCCATTCACAACCATCTAAATGCATCCATTCACATCATCCATCCATCTAACCATCTAAATTTCATCCATCCATGGGAGAGAGGAGGGAGAGGGAGAGATACCACTGCGTGGATGGTCGGGACGGGGAGCCGCCGCGTGGGGAGGGCCGAGATGGGGAGCCGTCGCGTGGGCATGACCAAGACGGTGAGCCACCGCGTGGGAACGGCCGGGACGGGGAGGGCCGCCACGTAGGAGCCGTCGCGTGGGGAGGGTCGGCGCGTCGGAGCACCGGCACGGGGATGTGGGAGCGGCGGCGTGAGGGATAGATCTGAGAGTGAGGAGTGAGGGGCGCGCGGGGGAAGATGATAAGTCGAGGGGACCGATACTTAGCAGTAGCGTAGGGACGGGAAGAGTGCTACTGCTACGCCTTTAGCAGTAGCGTTGCTCTCTGATAGCTGCTACTACTACCGGTCGCCCCCGTCGGTCGGGATGGGACCGATTAGCAGTAGCGCCGGTTCAAAGTCCAGCGCTACTACTAAAGGAATACCTGTAGCGCCTTTCTCTGACCATGCTACTACTAATTAGCAGTAGCGCCGTCCGTTTAACAGACGCTACTCCTAAAATCTTATCTATAAGCATTCTCCTAGTAGTGACGAGTTTTCCACATATTGTTCTTGCTAAGTTACTATTACTACTGCTACTGTTCCAATTGCTACAAAACCATTGCTATCATTGTTACCGTTACTACTACTGTTACCACTGCTATCAAACTATCATATTACTGTGCTACTGATTCCTTTGCTGCAGATATTTATTCTCCAGGTGTGGTTGAATTGACAACTCAACTGCTAATACTTGCAAATATTCTTTGGCTCCCCTTGTGTCGAATCTATAAATTTGGATTGAATACTCTACCCTCGAAAATTGTTGCGATCCCCTATACTTGTGGGTTATCAGTGCATAACTCAAAGTTTCGTGATAGAGAAAGTAGTGACTAAACGGACACATTGTCATATATCATCAATCACTCCAACATGTCCTGCCATCCATCCAAATCAGGGAGGAAGGACATGAGCGAAGTAAAAGGCTTCAGGTCGAGACGCTGAGCGGCTACGCGTGTTCGGACGTCTTCTCGCGACATTTGCCCTTCTTCGTAGAACATCCTTGTTTTTTCGAGGACCTCCGTCATGATGACTTGGGCAAGTTCACGCTGGATGTGATAGAACTCAGCTTGGAGTCGATGATCCGGTACATTTCCTAGTTTCTTTGCCCATTGCAGAATATCGGCATAGCCGGATTTAGATGACATGCAAAGGTTTTGGTAATCCCATCTGTACTCCAACATGTGGTGAAGGACATAGAATCCATCACTGAGAGTACCTCTCAGTTGCTGGATGTAGCAGAAGTCGGTCTTATGGCTGAAGCAGGGCGCGAAGTTCATTGTCTTCTTGACCGTGATCTCTCCACCCCGTTGGCCGTAGCTTAAGATAGCACTGTCGAGAATAGCCTTGATATGGGTGTAATCCTTTTTCTTCATGTTCTTCCATGAGTCCAAGTAAAGAGCGTGGAAGAATCGGGTGTAAAGAATGATGAGGACGGCGCGCCCCTCGCTGCACAAAATAAGAACACCTCAAATTAGCCTCCACGCGTACAAATGAATGATAGAAATCGAAGGAAGGATATCCACGGATGACTTACATGGGATGATAAGGCAGGAGAATCGTCTCCTTGTCCTTATTGGCGATCATGAAATCAGCGATGTAGTTCCTCGCATATTCATGGTGCTCTAGGCAGACTGCCAAGAAGCCCTCGTGCATAAAGTATGGGTCAACGACACAGATATAAGATATTTTCTTGCGCCTGATGATGTAGTTCATGTACAAGGCATACAGGCGGACGAACGTAAAATCCAGCTTTGTCATGTGAAACATGTCGAAGATGTAATCCAATCAAAGAAAGAACTTATCCGCAGGGAATGTCTGGACGTACAACCTTTGTTGCGGCACGTTAACCACATAGAGCGGGTATCTTGGATTTCTCGAGGCGATAAGGCTTTTCTCTCTCAACAGTACATCGTCATGAAGTCTCCTTAGATCGCCGTCTATGGCCTCTACCGCTGCCTTAGGTAGGTTCAGATCACCGGCGATATGGTATTTTGCTGCACCTTTGATAGGTATACGGTCTTCAACCCGAGGCTGCGGAGGCGGCTGGCTCATAGAAGCAGCTTTGCCGCCATTAGGACCTTTCTTCGCTCTCTTCCTATGCTTCTTTGGTTTCAGAAGTAAGCATATCATATCGTCCCTGACCACCGCCCCCAGTGTTCTCGGGCTCAGCAATAGTGCATGACCCTCACGTTGTTGTTGCTGGGTTGAGGCGGCATCTGGAGGCGTGTCCTACGAGGATTGCAGGAAGAGAGACTTCTTGCAATCAGCCTTAAGACATTCCTCCTCCGGCAATTCAGGCATCAACTCATCACACTCAAACCCTGAGTCATACTGCTGAGCCATCAATCCTCCGTCGTCATAGCCGCAGGTATTGAGATACCGTAGAGGGTCATCATCCTCGTCCATGGCATCATGCATTGCTTCTTCAACGGCGGCGACGTCAACAGCCACTAATGGAGCTTCTTCCTCACGCCGTCCGCTATCACCCGGACGACATGCGCCGCTAATTGGGTAGGTGGGGTGTTGGTGTTCATACCTTGGTGAGGCTGCTTGGTCGTGGGTGTGCTCCCGGCCGCCTCCAGACGAAGGAGACTCTTTGGCCACAAGAGGACCCAACTCTTGCAATTGCCAAGCCATGGCGGGGTCTCGTCGTCATCTCCCCCTTGTAGTACCGGAGGAGCCAAATTCTCGTAGCCCGCTTTGACACTGGCCACGGAAACCTTGAAGACGCCAGGGGGCATCGGCCGGCTGTGGAACAATTGTCCCTTCGGCTTCACTATCGTCGCCTTTCCCACATCCACCTTATGGCCATTGATGTTGTATAGTATGGTGCACTGGGTTTCGTCGGCCTGCGAAGACATGTTTGCGACGTGAGACATCCGAAAGGCAACCGAAACAGGAGATTATACATATATTGAAGAGTGCTGGTGTGACAGGTAGTAACCGTGAGGGTGTTGAGCTCAGCCAAAGACGAAGCCCCGCCGAGCATGCCAGAGATGGAGGAGGGGCTGCTATGAGTAGGTGCGGGAGCAGGTGCGGTTGCGTGAGCAGGTGCTGGTGCAACGCTAAACGAGCTGCTCCCGACGAAGCTGGCAAGGGGAAAGTCCGCTGCCTCTTTACCTGGATATTTCTTGGGCCAGTCAATGACAGCCAGAATCAAGGCACTAAACGAAGATACCATTTCCTCTCCTGCGGCGGCTACCGATGCTTTGACTGCCTCGCTCACCAACTCAGGTCGTATCGCTTCTTTCGTCTCAGCTGTTTTCTTATCGACCGCAATCTCAACCTTCTTGTCGCTCTTTATTTCGTTTAACCTCCATCTTTGCTTTCTCCCCTCAGAGTCCTCACAATAGTAGTGCTTCCATGTGGCGCCGTCTCCGACGCCGTGCACGCGTCCAAACAACGGCCGATTGTCCATCGGGAGTCTTTTCAATACGTTCAAGGCCCGGTTGAAAGGGGTTTCCCACTTGGGTCTCGCCAATGCCTCAGACGGCGTGTCGCTTTCGGCCGCAATCATGTGCTGCTCTTTCTACAAAAGGAACGTGGATCGTTTACAAATGTGACTAAACATGCAGTCGAATTGATCAGAAGCTAAAGTAAGGTGGTAAATTAATAATTACCAGCAGTCTCATGAACTCCTTCGTGACTGCGTCCCTTTCGAAAACCTTGTAGACTGGGTCCCAATGGTACCGGGCCCTGATGATGTCACACTCCTGCGGGATGGTGAACTCCTCCAAGGGGTCTGGGATCCCCAGACTTTCGCGTTCCGCGTCCACCTTGGCCCATATGGCCGTCTTCCCCGCGTAACCACGGCTGCCGAGGCGGTGACACCCCATGTTCCTTTCTTGAAGCCCCTTCATGTACTCCGACTTTTCTTTGGCAGCTTCGGCAATGCAAGCCGCTTTGAATATTTTGAACTGCTCTTCTATAATTGTCGGATTATCCTATATATTCTCGGAGTAGGGTTGCTTTTTTACGATGATCCGATGTTTCACCCTTACTTTCCAGGCGGACAACGCGCCGCTAAACTTGCCCATGGCTTTGTTGTTTATCTTCTTCATTGTTGGGTCTAGCCACGGTTTAGGATATTTGGTTTCATCTCGGCCCGGGAACAAGAATCTCTGGTGCAGCTTTGTTAGGAGGAAGTGCTCCATATTTGGTATCTTCCTTAATTTTTCGTCGTTGATGGTGGCGGTTTCCTGTAGGATGCAGCCTACTTGATTGCCGTAGCACATGCGCACTTCCTCAGGCTCTGTTGGCTCGAAAAGTCTGGGGTCCACCGCCGTGACCACCAATCTAGTAGTGCCGAGCTGGTTTGGGCGCCGTAACCTCTTCGGTTTTGGTTTTGTTCTAGCTAATTCGCCAGCATCGGTGCCGGTCTCGGCGCCGGTGTCGGTGCCGGTGTCGGTCTCGGTGCAACCCTCGGATGTGTCAGGGGGGTGCTGCAACAACCGTTGCTCCTCCAGATAGTTAAAATAGTTGTCTGCCGCCTCGTAGACGTTGCAATTACAAGAACCCCCTCCTTCATCGTTGCTAGACATGTTTTCTACGATTAAGTCTAGTCAATTAATTCTAGAACTAATAAAATGAATAATGACATAAAAAAGGCCTATGTTCTACCAGAATGTTGATTCATTCCCGTTGCGGCAAATCCCAGGCACTCGATATGTCCTAGTTTCTAGCACAAGTCATACCAAAATTCACAGAAAATTTCGGCATGACCTTTGCTAAAAAGTGGACATATCGAGTGCCTGAAATTGTCCGGAACGGAAATGAATCAATATTTCGGCAAAACATAGGCCACTCGCATAATTTTCCCTGCAAACAACAAAAGGCCACTTGGGCACATTCATCTTGGGCACAATCGAACAATTCAAATTTCCATATAAAAGGACCACTTCAAAAAAATATAGAACTTGAAGAAAATTTTCTATAAACCGTAGAGCATTGGGTCGACAGCAACTCTCTCATACTATCCTAATTTGCAACTCTCTCATACTGTCCTAAAAAAAATTAGTTAACTACATTGGGTCCAAAGCAAGCTTATTTCTATATTGAATTTTTGCTCTAAACTAATTTTTTCCACTACAACCATCAAGAAAAAAATCACTAATTCAGGTTTGAAGATGAAGAAATGTGTCGGGGGGATAACCCCGGGGTAGCCTCAAGCGACCCACTACTCCAACTTTCTGAAGCGACTGGGGGGCGAGCCGTCCCCCCCTACAGTCCGGCTACGCCCTGCCGGCTATGCTGGCCGGCTAGGGGCGGAGGCTCCTGCCGCCCATTGGATGCCACGGTCAGGTACGTGTGGCTACAGTGGCCCCCATCCCATCGGGGGTCAGCGCCCGTGCGGCCACAGTGGAGGTGGCAGTGCCTCTGACTCTGGCCGACTGCGACAGGACTCCCAACAGTGCCGGCACACCTCCAACCACTCCATTACCTGCCCCGGCATGGCTACAGTGCGGCCGGCCGTACCGCTGACCTCGGCTGGCTGCCACAAGATGACGCCCCGAAGGACGACCCGTGCCAGGACGTGACCGCCGCAGGGACCCACCGTGCGGGCCCGCTGGCTCCTGACGGGATCCTGCAGCCAGCGGGCCCTACCAGCGACGGGACCCCACAACCGGGGGCCCCACGGCCGGCTAGTAAGGCTGCCGGCTGGGGCCCCCTGAGATCTCTTATTCATATTGTAATCCGGGGGGTTGGCCTATAAAAACCCCCGGGCCTCCCCCATGCAAAGGGGACGATTCTCTCTCCACACACCACGCTCACGTAGAGAGGCAGCAGAGGCAGTCTAGCCCCTTCTTCCTCCTCTAGCGACACAGCTCCAGGAGCACCATTGTAACTGCACCATTGTCTCAACTAGACCGAGCAGGAATAGGGGTGTTACCTCCCACGGAGGGCCCCGAACCTGGGTACATCGTGTGTCCGCCACCGCTTGTGCCTAACCCCGCTCCCGGAGCCCGTCGGCGTCCTCCGGCCCCAACCACTCTCGATAAGCCTACCCATGGCATCTGTCGTGACAAAACGACGACAGTTGGCGCCCACCGTGGGGCCGTACGCGGCGCCGGCCGGAGTCACGCTCCGGGCGGGGCCCTTCACCGCCTCCCTCGGCCGCCCCGCGTACGGGCAGAACTGCTTGCTCATGGGGCTTGCTCCGGCAGGTTCTGCGGGCGACGCGGCCGGCCTCCCCGACGAGTGCCCCGGCCGCAAACTCGCGCTCGACGTCACCGCGCTCGCCGGGCGTTTCGGCAAGCTGAGTCTCGCCGACGAGCCGGCGGCCAGCGAGTACCCCAGCCAGGTGCTCGACTGCACCGATCCCCCCGCGTCCGTGGGTGCACTCACCACGGGCGAGGCCCGCGGCTCCCGCGTCTGCGTAGGAGTGATGGTCACCGCCTCCTCCCCCACTTCGGGCCGTGTGCGGGCCGTGGCCGACGTAGCCGCCGCCCGCACCGGTCCCTCCGACCCGCTCGCCGCTACCCTCCGGGGTCTGAGCACCCCCATCGCTCCGACGGCGAGCCCGGCAACCGCCACCGCCGAGCTGGAGGTGGCCCGCCGTCAACTGTTTGAAGACGCGAGCGCCTTCGCAACCGAGCGGCGCCAGATGGAAGCTACGCAGCGGGAGTACATCTCCGCGTACGGTCTCACCCCGGCTGGCCCCGAGCCCAGCCGACGTGGGGCTATGCGTGACCGCGGCCGCGTGGTCGCGGAAATCCTCGGCGGCCGCCTTCCCGTCTACGACACCCCCGTGGCCAACCTGCGAGCCGCCAAGGTAGCCTACCAGGATCTGGCTACCTTGGTGGGCGAGGAACGCGCCGCGCGCGAGCGACACATCAAGGACCTCATCGACACCGCCAACGTGCAACAAGTCGGTCTCACCCCCGGTGGGGCCATCTCCGAGGTTCCCCGTCCCGAGGGTGCGGGCACTGGGGCTGCTGACCGTCAGCCGGCTCAGCACTCCTGTTCCCCCCGCCCCTCCGGCCGGCGGGCCGAGGGAAGCAACGCTCGGCGTTCCCAGCTGTGTGGGAACGACCAGCCGGCTGTGAATAGCCGGCGCAGCAACAACCCGGTTGACGGCAACCACCGCGACGAGGCGCCGGCTGGCGGTAGCCGGCGCTGCCGCGGACACACTCCGCCTCCACGACAGGACCCGGCGAGGTCCGTCCCGCCGGTCGTCCGCCCCAAACTCGCGGCCCGGCTCGGGCCGCGGGTCCCCCACAGCGAGAACGACGCGCGGCTCCGCCTCGACCGGCTGGCACAGTCGGCTCTCCTCGAGGAGTAGGGCTCGATTGGCCCGGCGTGCTTCGACCCCCGGATCCGCAACGAACCGTTCTCGTCCGGCTTCACGCTTCCCCGCGACAACCCAAAGTATAACGGGGCGGCCAAGCCGGAGGACTGGCTGATCGACTACACCACCGCCGTAGGCATCGCCAGGGGGAACAAGCGCGTAGCCGTCCGCTACGCCCCCCTTATGCTGATCGGCTCGGCCCGCACCTGGCTGAACAGCCTGGCAGCCGGCAGCATCAACACCTGGACGGACTTCGAAGAGGCATTCGTCCGCAACTTCACCGGCACCTACAAGCGGCCCGGCCGGCCCCGCGAGCTGTTCATGTGCGTCCAGGGGCCGGAGGAACCCCTCCGCGACTACCTCACGCGCTGGACCGAGCTCCGTAACTCCTGCGAAGGAGTGCACGAGGTGCAAGCCATCCAATACTTCATCGAGGGTTGCCGAGACAGCACCCACCTCAAGCACAAGCTCCTGTGCTCCGAGCCGGCTACCCTGGCGGACCTGATGGCCAAGGCGGATAAGTACGCCACGGCCGACCCCGCCATGCGGATGAAGGTCGCCAAGCCAGCCAAGCCGGCTCCGCCGCCCACCGCGCCGCGGGTGGCCGCCGACAACCGGCAGCAGCAGAACAACAAGCGCAAAGCCGACCAGCCGGATCCCCGCTACGGGAGCCGGCAGCTTGCAACCATCGAGGAAGAGCAGCCGGCTGCCTAGGCTTCCAGCCAGCGTCAGCGCACTGCCAAGGCTGCCTGGCAGCCCAAGCTCACGTTCGAGCAGATGCTCGACCTCCCCTGCAAACACCATTCCGGCGCCAAGCCGGCTACGCACACGCTCCGGCAGTGCAGCTTCTCGCAGCGGCTGGCCCAGGGCGAGGGTCTTCCGACTCCTCCCGCGCCGCCTCCTCGCACGCCGGCGCCGCCTCCGGCTCCCGCTCCGGCTCCGGCCCAGAACGACGGCCGACTGCTCGACCAATTCCCCAACCAAGACGGTTCCTACGTCGTCTTCACCAGTGAAGAGACGGACAAGCACGCTCAGCGCTGGCTCCGCCGCGAGGTGAATGCCACTATGCCCGCGACTCCCCAGTTCATGCACTGGTCCGAGAAGCCGGTCACCTGGAGCCGGGCTGACCACCCGGCCGTGATGCCAAGCCCTGGTAGCTACGCCCTCGTCCTCGATCCCACCATCGCCTCCGAGAGGCGCACGTGCCGCTTCTCGTGGGTGCTGATCGACGGGGGCAGCAGCATCAACATCCTTTACCTCGATACGATGCACAAGCTGGGACTCAAGGTGGAGGACCTGCAAGCGAGCCGGACAGTTTCCCACGGCATCGTGCCGGGAAAATCCTGCACCCCCATCGGCAAGATCAAGCTCGACGTCCTCTTCGGCGGCCACAGCCACTTCCGCCGCGAACCAGTGTGGTTCGAAGTAGTGGACCTCGACAGTCCCTACCACGCGTTGCTGGGCCGGCCGGCTCTCGCCAAATTCATGGCGATCCCCCACTACGCCTACCTCAAGCTCAAGATGTCGGGTCCCAAGGGCATCATTACCATCGCCGGCGACTACAAGATATCGATCGCGTGCGCGCGAGACGGCAGCCGGCTGGCCGAGGCCCTGGAGATAGCGGAGGAGAAGCGGCAGCTCGACCGGCTCGTGGCCCACACCTTCGGCCAGCCGGCCATTCCGGCTCCTCCATCCCAGTCGGTCGGCGAAGCCTCGTTCCAGCCGTCCAAGGACACCAGGCAAGTGCCACTCGACCCGGCCAACCCCAGCCAGTGCGTCACCATCGGCTCCCGCCTCAACATCAAATAGGAAGGCGAGCTCGTCGACATCCTCCGTGAGAATCGGGACATCTTTGCATGGTCTCCCAAGGACATGCCGGGTGTGCCGAGGAAGTTCGCCGAGCACAAGCTTCACGTACGGCTGGATGCGAAGCCGGTCAAGCAACCCCTGCGCCGTTTCTCCGAGGAGAAGCGGCGTACTATAGGAGAGGAGATCGCCCGGCTACTCGCAGCCGGTTTCATCATGGAGGTATTCCACCCGGACTGGCTGGCCAACCCAGTCCTGGTGCTGAAGAAGAACAAAACTTGGCACATGTGTATCGACTACACGAGCCTGAACAAGGCGTGTCCCAAGGACCCGTTCGCCCTGCCGCGGATCGATCAAGTCATCGACTCCACGGCCGGCTGCGACCTGCTGTCCTTCCTGGACGCCTACTCCGGCTACCACCAGATCAAGCTGGACCCGGCCGACCGGCTGAAAACCTCCTTCATCACCCCTTTCGGGGCCTACTGCTACATCACCATGTCCTTCGGCCTGAAGAACGCGGGCGCTACCTTCCAGCACTGCATGCAAAAGTGTCTCCTGCCTCAGATAGGCAGGAACGTCCACGTCTACGTCGATGATATCGTCGTCAAAACTAAGAAGCACTTCAGCCTCCTCGACGATCTCCGGGAGACATTCGCCAACCTGCGCGAATACAAGATCAAGCTCAACCCGGAGAAGTGTGTCTTTGGCGTCCCAGCCGGCCAACTCCTGGGTTTCTTCGTGTCCGCTCGCGGCATCGAAGCCAACCCTGAGAAGATCAGGGCGATCGAGCGCATGCCCAGGCCGGTCCAGCTCCGCGACGTCCAGAAGTTCACCGGCTGCCTCGCCTCCCTCAGCTGGTTCATCAGCCGGCTGGGCGAGAAGGCCCTACCCCTCTACGGGCTCCTGCGGAAGACGGCTCTGGTCGAGCCGGGCCGCGACTCCTCGAAGAAGCCGGCCATGTTCGACTGGTCCGACGAGGCGGACGCGGCATTCCGCGGCCTCAAGCGGGCGCTCACCAGCGTGCCCATCCTGGCCGCGCCGGCTGAGAAGGAGCCTTTGCTCGCCTACATCGCGGCAACCACGCGCATCATCAGCGTCCTCATGGTGGTGGAGCGATCGGAGGAAGGCAAAACACTGCCGATCCAGCGCCCCGTCTACTACCTCAGCGAGGTCCTCTCCGCCTCCAAGCAGAACTACCCCCACTACCAGAAGATGTGCTATGGCATATACTTTGCCGCCCAAAAGATCAAGCAGTACTTCCAGGAGCATGTCATCACCGTGGTCAGCACAGCGCCGCTGGGTGAAATCATGTGCGGCCGGGACGCCACCGGCCGGATAGCCAAGTGGACCATCGCCCTCGCCGACTACGAGATATGGTACGCGCCACGCACCGCCATGAAGTCACTAGCAATGGCCGACTTCCTCGTCGACTGGGCTGAAACCCAGTTCGTGCCGCCTCCACCCGACTCCACACATTGGCGTATGCACTTCGACGGCTCGAAGATGCGAGCCGGCCTGGGAGCCAGCATCGTCTTGTCGTCCCCGAGGGGAGATCAGCTCAAGTACGCACTCCAGATCCACTTCGCCGCCTCCAACAACGTGGCCGAGTACGAGGTCCTCGTCCACGGCCTCCGGCTCGCCAAGGAGATCGGCATCCAGCGCATCATATGCTTCGGCGACTCCGACCTCGTGGTGTAGCAAGTCTCTGGCGAGTGGGACGCCAGGGACTCCAACATGGCCAGCTATCGCTTCCTCGTCCAGCAGCTCACCGGCTCCTTCGAGGGCTGTGAGTTCCATCACGTCCCCCGTGCAGACAACGAGGCGGCCGATACGCTGGCGAAGATCGGCTCCACCCGGCAGGCCATCCCAGCCGGCGTCTCCCTCAAGCGGCTACTCAAGCCTTCGATCAAGCCCTCCCCTGAATCGGAGTCCATCTTCGTGCCGGCTAACGCAGCCGGCCCATCGTCAGACCCGGCTGCCCAGCCGGCACCGTCGGCGTCGACCCTCCCGCCGGCTCCATCAACTCCAGCTGCCCAGACGGCAGCACCGGTCCGGGCAAATGAGCCGGCCACGCCTGCAGTGGCCGGCTCCGAAACCACGGCCGTCATGATGGCGATCGACGCCCCTTCCACTGCCTCAGTCCCGGGGGCTGCCGAGCCGGCCCCGGGGGCTAGCAGGCCGGACCCGGGGGCTGGCGAGCCGGACCCGGGGACTGGTCTTCCGGACCCGGGGGCTCCCGCCGCCCACGACGCCCCGCTCGAGCCCGAGCCGGCTCCCGTCTCGGCTCCCTCTTGGGCCCAGCCCATCCTGGCTTTCCTCCTACGCGGCGAGCTCCCCTCTGATGAGGCCACAGCAAGACAAATCCAGCGCCGAACCCCGGCCTACAGCATCATCAACCACGAGCTGGTTCATCGCAGCACCACCGGCGTTTTCCAACGCTGCGTCGAGCCGGAGAAAGGGCAAGAGATCCTCCTCGACATCCACCAGGGCGAGTGTGGGCACCACGCCGCCTCCAGGACCCTGGTGGCCAAGGCATTCCGCCACGGCTTCTACTGGCCGACTGCTTTGGAGGCGGCCAAGCAGTTGGTCGACAAGTGCGAAGGCTGCCAGCGCTTCAGCACACAGAGCCACCTGCCGGCTACGGCCCTCCAAACCATCCCCCTCTCGTGGTCTTTCGCCGTCTGGGGGCTGGACATGGTGGGGCCTTTCAAGACCGCACGAGGCAGCATGACGCATCTGCTGGTAGCCGTCGACAAGTTCACCAAGTGGATCGAGGCCAGGCCAATCAAGAAGCTGGACGGCCCCACGGCCGTCCGGTTCATCGAAGACATCACGGTCCGCTACGGCGTCCCCCACAGCATCATCACCGACAACGACACAAACTTCGCCAAAGGCGCGCTAGCGCGTTTCTGCGCCAAGCAGGGCATCCGGCTCGATTTAGCGTCCGTCGCCCACCCATAGTCAAACGGCCAGGTTGAGAGGGCAAACGGCCTGATCCTGGCCGGCATCAAGCCCTGGCTCGTAGCGCCACTGGTCCGGTCGGCCGGCTGCGGGGTCGAAGAGCTGCCGGCTGTCCTTTGGAGCCTCAGGACCACGCCCAACCGGTCGACCGGCTACACCCCGTTCTTTCTATTGTATGGGTCCGAGGCAATCATCCCCACCGACATCGAGTTTGATTCGCCTCGGGTTACCCTGTACACGGAGATGGACGCAAAGGAGGCAAGAGAAGACGGCGTCGACCTCCTCGAGGAGGCTCGCGAGCTGGCTCTGAGTTGGACGGCCATCTACCAGCAGAAGCTCCGGCACTACCACAGTAAGCGGATCCGGCCACTCTCCTTCTGCGAAGGAGACTTGGTGCTCAGGCGGATCCAGCGAACTGCCGGCCAGCACAAGCTATCCTCCCCATGGGAGGGCCCGTTCATCGTCAGCAAGGTGCTGCACAACAACGCGTACTATCTAATAGACGCCCAGAAGCCGCAGAAGCGCAAGAGAGACGCCTCCGGCGAGGAAACGGAGCGCCCGTGGAACGCGGCGCTCCTCCGCCCGTTTTACTGGTAAGAACCAGTGTATGTATGTATCCTTCCCTTTTGGGCTTATGAATGCAACGGGTGCCCCAAGCCGGCTCTTGGGACACGCCCTCTTTTCGTTCTTCTCAAAGACTCTCGCTCGCTGGCTCCTGGGTCCGGCTCCCGGTCCCGGGGGCTCGCCGGCTAGTCCTGCCCTCTTCCCCCAAGCCGATCAAGTAATGTGAACTAAGAAGAGCCCTCCCACCCCTCCCAGCTACAGACCAGCTCCCGGCTGTCCGGCTGATGGGACCTCGAGACGGCAAAGCTTAGCACACACGAAAAATCGATCGCGAAGGGGATTGCCGGCTAGGGCTAGCCGGATCACTTTCTTTTAGCCTCTGTCACTCACCTTACCCAAAAAACTCTCGCGATTTCCTAACTCACGGCCGGCTCCCTCGAGGAGGACGCCCCGTCCCAGCTACAGACCGGCTCCCGGCTGTCCGGCTGGCGGGACCGAAACCAAGGGGGACAAGGTTTTGAGCGAACGGAACCAAAAGAGCAAACAAGGGGTAAGGCCGAGCCGGCATGCATAAAACAACATTCCAGCAACCAAAAGCTTTATACAACTTAAAAAGGGCCCACGGCCACGAGTTCATTACATGTACACCCCCAGTGGGTGGAATGGCAGTCTAACTATGCAGAAAGATAAAAGCTCTAGATGGCGCCAGCACCGTCTTCTCCTCCGGCACCGCCCGCGGCGGCCGACGAAGAAGCCCCGTCCTTGTCCGCGGTGCGCTCTGCGTCGGCTCCCGTCTCCAAGTCCGGAGCCAGCTCGGAGTCGGCATAGGCGTCGGAGCCGGATTCTTCCTCGTCAGTCTCGGTGGCGCTCCCCTTCGGGTCGTCCAGGGCGAGCGTGAACCGGTCCTCCGGGATCACCACGCCGTCCGCCCCGCGCTCCGGGACGTACTCGTCCCACGCGGCGAAGGACGCGAGGTCGCTCGCCCTCACGGACAGCGCGTCGGCCACCGCCTCCAACTCCGCGTTGGTGCCGGCACGCTGGGCCGTGAGCAGACCCAGGTCCAGCTCGGGGTACCATGACCTCGCAATGTGAAGTGCCATGCCCGCACTGGCGCGTGCTGCGGAGGCCCTCCAGGCGTTCACCCGCGCGGTCCCGAACTCCAGCCACCTCGACAGCCGGCTCATGGAGACCGGCTCCACCGCGCCGGGCCAAAGGGTGCGAACCAACGCCGTGCCGGCCGCCTGGAGCCGCTTCAGGGCTCGGACCACCTCCGACAGCCGCGCCTCGGCGGCGATCCCCACCTCGTCCAAGGCCCAGGGGGCAAGCTGCCCAACGGCTTCCCCCTACGCCCACTGGCCCTCACGGTGGGCCTCCATGGCCGCCTCCGCGGCCTCCTGCGTACCGGGGAAAAGCCGTAAGAAGATAAAAGAAGAAAACGCGGGATGAGCAAAGAGGTAAACCGAAAAACCCAGAAGCAACGCGCGGAAAGAGCGAGGTGTGAAAAACTTACCGCGCAGCATCCGATCCACCTCGTGCCCTTGCTCCTGCAACTCCACCTCCCTGGCCGACCACTCCTGGCGCTGGCGCTCGTGCTCATCCCGGGCCGCCTGCGCATCCTCGGCCGCCTTGGTTAGCGCGGCGTCCTTGGCCTCCAGCTCCTGGCGGAGGATTTTCTCCCGCTCCTCTGCCTCCCGACGAAGGACCTCCGAGCGGTCCGCCAGCTCTTGGCGGTGGGCTGCCTCGTGCCCCTCCTTCTCCACCTTCGCCTGTTCCGTCTCCCCGCTGCTCCCCAAGCTGCACCACCTGGCGGCGGAGGCTGACCGTCTCGGCGTGGGTGGCTGCTCGGGACGAGGAAACAACTGTCAGAAACCAAACAAAGAAAGGGATTCAGCCCGCCTCCGGAGCAGCCGGCCTGATTCCCGGGGGCTACACCCAGTGGGTGCGCTTGCGCGCCCCCACTGGAAGATCGCGAGGTTCCATACCTTGCAGGTCTGCGGACAGAGTGGCCAGCCGGCCCTCGGCTTCCCGGTACAAGCCCAGCAGGGCGTTGTACGCGGCCACCCGGCGGTCGTGCGCGGCCTGCGAATGACAAAGATACATAGCAGCATTAGGCTCGACCCGCCTGCGCCCCAGCCGGCTCGAGCCTCGGGGGCTACACCCAGTGGGTGCGCAAGCGCACCCACACTGGAAAAGAAAGAAAATGCCGAGGCAAGAGAAGGAGGAAAGAAGAGAACTTACCGTGACAGATTGCTCCAGGTGCACCAGCCGGTCGTTGGCGGCTCGAGCATCCTGCGACGTCTGGGCGCGGCAGGCAGCGAACGCATCAACAACGGCGGCCACCGCCGCCCCAAGGGCGCTCGGCGGTTCGCCAAGGGCCGGGTGGCCGGCTGCGGCCAAGTTTTGGCGCGGCCGGCCCCCGTCTGCGGGCCCCCCTTTGCCGGAGACCACCACGGGACTTGCCCCTCCCGGCGCCGTCGTGCCGGGGGCCCCCGACGACGAGCCTGCGGCCGCCGTCTCTCCGGCCGTCACGACCGTCCCCTCCGGCGCTCCGCCTTCGGCCGCTCCTGGCCGGCTCTCCTCCGCTGCGGGCACCTCCGGAGCCGGCGCCTCCGGGGCCGGCACATCCAGAGCCGGCGCATCCGGAGCCGGGATTTCGACTTCCGGGGGCTCCTCTGCCCCTGGCGGCACATCGCCCGCCCCCGGCTAGGCGGCGTCGCGATCCATCTCCCCCCTTCATCCAGCGCCGGCCGTGTCCGCGCCCGCTGCCGCGCGCGCGTCTTCCGCGGCCTTCGCGTCCGCCTGCGACCGCCGCTCGGGATCATGGTGGTCCTTCGACCTCCTCTCCCGACCACGGGGGAACGGCTCCCATGCCCCACCAGCGGCCTCTCCGCTGGCTCCTCCCGGCGGCTGCAGTTTCTCCGCCGCCTTCTCCCAGGGGCGGCGCTCCTCAACGCGCCGCTCCCGCTCGGCCGCCTCGAGGTCGAGCCACGCCTGGCGCTCCCTCTCCTCAGTGGTGTACGGCGGTGCCGTCCTCGTGGCCTCGCCGCCGGGGGTCCTCCCCAGGGCGCGCGCCTCCCTGATCATGGCGGGATAAGGAACCGGGGGGAAAAGAAAAAAAAAACTAAGGAGGAAGGGGAGATGGGTTTACCCGACGACGACGGGGACCACCCTCCTCGTGGGTCCCGCCTGGGAGACCCGCTGTTTCTTCCCACCGCCTCCACGGCTGCCGCCCATTTGGGCGCCGGCTTGGCAACAGTCGTGCGCTTCCCCTTGTCGCCCGCGTCCGGGCAGCCCCGGCTGGACTTGTGGCCGGCTCTGCGCGGGCGCCTCCTCAGCGCCGTGACCTCGCCCTCCGAGGCCTCGGGTTCCTCCGGAGCCTCTGCAGCACGCGACTCCTCCAACTCAGCGTCATCATCGGTCCAATCCCGTAGGTGCGTCAGGAGAGGGAACTCACCCGTCGAGTCGGCCTCCTCCGTCTCCGTTTCCGCCTCGCCGGCTTCAGACGTGCCGGCTCGCTCGGAGTCTGCCGGCTCTACGTCGTCGACGTCTTCGACCTCCTCGGGGTCCGACTCCACCGAGTCGGTGGCCGGCTCCCCGTAGTTTTGCAGCTGCGGGAAAACCTGCGAGCGGGCGAGGCGGCCCGCCGTCAGGCCAAAGGGGGGACGCCGTCTCTGATTAGGAGGAGGGGGGAGACGGCTAGTCACTTACCCGCGGCGCCGGATGGCTCCGGCTGTATGAGGTTTTCCCCCATTGCCACCCCTCTTCCTTTAGCTTCGCCTGCGAGATGGCATTCACCCTCCTCGACACTTGGATCGGCTACAGCTCCTTGGTGGAGAGCCGGCAGGGGTCGTGCCGCCCTCCCATCTGGCAGATCGGGTGCGGCCGGCTCTGTAGCGGCTGCACCCGGCGCGCCACCATCGCGGCCAACAGGTCGGTGGCCTTCAGCCCCTCCGTCCCGGTCATCACCAGTAGGCGCTCGCAGAGCCGGTCCGCCGTCTCGGGCGCTTGGGTCGGAGTCGTCCGCCAGTTCAGCATCGGTGCCGGCGGCTGGTTGACGAAGTCGGGAAGGTTGATGTAATCCTCCTCCGGCTTCACGTAGAAGAACCCCCGCTGCCAATTCTTCACCAACTCCTGCAGCGGAAGCTTCGGGAAGCCAGCTCCCTTGCGGATGTGGGTCAGGGCGCCCCCGCAGGCGGTCATGACCTTCGCCTGCGTCGCCGGGTCCACCACCGTCTGCCGCTTGAGGAAGAACAGACGGAACCAGAGGTCGAGCCTCGGCTCCACCCCCAGGAACCCCTCGCAGAGGGTGACGAATGAAGCCAGCTGCAAGACAGTGTTGGGGGCGAGGTGGTGCGGCTGCAAGCCGAACCGCGTCAAGAATCGGCGGAAGAAGGTACTCGCCGGCAGCCCGAGCCCGCGGAGGAAATGCTCGGCGAAGACGACCACCTCGCCCTCCCGCGGGGCCGGGGAGTTCTCCGGCCCGGCGATGCGCGCCTCCAGATGCGCCTCCGACGGGATCTTGCGGCGGTAGCGGAGATGCTCGATGAACTGCTCCTCCACGATGCTGCCGTCCCAGGCGCCCTTGCTCGCCATGGCTTCTAGAAAGGGCTTGCGGTCGCGGCAGCGGGCGCAGATGCTCGGCCGCGGTGCGGGCCTGGGGCAACGGCGAGCGGCGGCGCGACGATCCCGTGGGCTTTACCCTTCTTCTCTCTCTCGGAGCGGGAGGAGGAGGGCGGCGAAGATGATGCGACTGGGGCGGGAAGGGCGAATGTGCCGCTCTGTCCCTCTCCCTTCTCCATTTAAACCCCGCGTGGCCGAACGTGGGGGGCGGATTCATTGCGCACGACCCCCGCGCTTCCCGCCGCGTGCGGGACGGAAGTTATGGCGCTCGGGAATGCCAACCGGCGGCCCGAGCTGCAAAAGATCCATGCGCGCGGGCCGAGGCCGCGGCCGTGGCGGGCCCCGCCCACGGCCCGGTCTCGTCCGTCGCGCGGCCTGTCAGGACACAGCCCGTTGCGTCTTCCACGTGGAGCAGCTTCTCCACCACGCGAGGCGCTCGAGGCAGCGCGCGAAGCGTCGGCCGACTGCGGAGCTGGCCGCCGCTTGCCCGCCTCGTCTGACCTCCGAGGCATGATGTGGCATAAAGACGATGTTCAAGCCGGCGAGGACCGCCACGGTTCGTCGGCGGGCCTCCCCTGCTTCGGGGACTACTGTCGGGGGGATAACCCCGGGGTAGCCTCAAGCGACCCACTACTCCAACTTTCTGAAGCGATTGGGGGGCGAGCCGTCTCCCCCTACAGTCCGGCTGCGCCCTGCCGGCCACGCCCTGCCGGCTATGCTGGCCGGCTAGGGGCGCAGGCTCCTGCCGCCCCGGCCTGCCGCCCATTGGAAGCCACGGTTAGGTACGCGTGGCTACAGTGGCCCCCATCCCATCGGGGGTCAGCGCCCGTGCAGCCACAGTGGAGGTGGCAGTGCCTCTGACTCTGGCCGACCGCGACATGACTCCCAACAGTGCCGACATGCCTCCAACCACTCCATTACCTGCCCCGGCATGGCTACAGTGCGGCCGGCCGTACCGCTGACCTCGGCCGGCTGCCACAAGACGACGCCCCGAAGGACGACCCGTGCGCGACGTGACCGCCGCGGGGACCCACCGTGCGGGCCCCGCCAGCTCCCGACGGGACCCTGTAGCCGGCGGGCCCTACCAGCGACGGGACCCCTCAACCGGGGGCCCCACGGCTGGCTAGTGAGGCTGCCGGCTGGGGCCCCCTGAGATCTCTTATTCATATTGTAATCCGGGGGGTTGGCCTATAAAACCCCCCGGGCCTCCCCCATGCAAAGGGGACGATTCTCTCTCCACACACCACGCTCACGTAGAGAGGCAGCAGAGGCAGTCTAGCCCCTTCTTCCTTCTCTAGCGACACAGCTCCAGGAGCACCATTGTAACTTCACCATTGTCTCAACTAGACCGAGCAGGACTAGGGGTGTTACCTCCCACGGAGGGCCCCGAACCTGGGTACATCGTGTGTCCGCCACCGCTTGTGCCTAACCCCGCTCCCGGAGCCCGTCGGCGTCCTCCGGCCCCAACCACTCTTGATAAGCCTACCCATGGCATCTGTCGTGACAAAACGATGACAAAATGTCAAATTGTCCCCCATTCTTACAAAACCTATGCTCTGTCCCGAGAGAGATTTTGCCTAATTTTACAAAACCTAACCCTAGAATCAACCCTAACCGTAGAATCAACCCTAACCCTAGAATCAACCCTAAGCCTAGAATCAAACTGCTTTGCCTATGAACCTGGACGGCCGGATGCGAGAGAGGGTGAAGGGAGTGAGGGGAGAGGGAAGAGGGAGGAAGGAGGGGTAGAAAGAGGAGGGTGGGGGGCTTGCAGAGGATACTCGGTGATGGCGAGGGAGGCAGGGGTGGCGAGGGAGGCAGGGCATCGAGGGAGGCAGGGCCGGCGAGGGCGCGCAGCTCCGGTGGTGTCCAGGGAGGCAGGGGGCGGTGAGGGCGCGCGGCTCCGGTGGCGTCGAGGGCGGCAGGGGCGGCGAGGGGCGCGCGGCTCCGGTGGCTTCGTGGGAGGCAGGGGCGGCGAGGGCTCCGGGGGATTCGAGGGCGGCAGGAGACGGCGAGGGCGGCAGGGGCGACGAGGGAGGCAAGAGACGGCGAGGAGCGGTGGAGAAGAGAATGGGGAATTGGGGGAAGGAGCAGGGATAAGTTAGACGTAGCTATAGCACGGGTTGCGAAACAGCGCTACTACTACTTACTGATAGCTATAGCGCTGGTTCTCAGCCAGCGCTACTGCTACTTGAGCTATAGTGCTGGTACAGAAACCACGCTACTGCTATGCTTTTCCTTTTTTCCTTTTATTTTTTTTACATTTTATTTTTTCCTTTCTCCTTTTTCTATTTCTTTTCATTTTCATTTACTTTTCTATTTGTTTTTCATTTTATTTTCTTTCCTTTTTGGTTTACCTTTTCTTTTTCTGCTCCGAAAGACGACCTATCGATATGCATGATGATGGGAAGGGGATCAGATACAATATATAAGTAAGGATATATATATATATATATTATATCATTTGGCCAATAACTATTAAGGGCGTATACAAAATAGATACATATATATAAATGATAGTTCTCAGCGTCGACGTTTACGTTTCTGAGTGAGCTTCTTTCCTTTCTTGTTTGCTGCCAAATAATTGAGACCCTCGTTGTGACTTTTCCTTTTCCATGGAGTACGATTTTTCTTAGGTAATGTAGTCTTGCTTATTATTTTGACATATACTTCATCGTCATTGTCATCTTCTCTCATCGGGTTGCCGTACTCGTCGTAGTCTTCCTCGTTAGCGACTCCGTCCATTCCGACGATGCTCCTTTTGCCTCTCCTCACGACAACACGGCTCGGATTGCTCGGGTCGGTTATGAAGAGGCATTGTGTCACGTGCTTAGCGTGTACCCATGGCTCGGTTTTGGCGATGACGTTCATGGTAGCTGCGCTCTTCGCGTCGGGTATAGACATGGTAGTGAAGTACCGGTTCTCTCTTTCGATTGCCTTAGCCCATCTGACGCGAAACATCGTCGCACCGTGCAGTCCAGCATAGTTAAGCTCCCAGATCTCTTCGACCCTTCCGTAAAAAATTTCAGTTGCGCCATTGTCGCCGGTCATGCATTCCATCGTCACCCCTTAGTTCTGGTAATCACTGCTTATGTCTTTGGCCTCCGTGTAAAACGTGTATCCGTTGATATCATATGCCTGATAGGTCGCAAGGTTGGCCGCGGGGCCATGTGCTAAGGCGTGTATGAGCAATCTGTCTGCACTGCCCTCTTCCAGGGGATTAGCAAGAACATGCTCTTTGAACCAATGCAAGAAAGTGGAGTCGTTCTCTCTAGTAACTTCTGCGTCCGTCTTGTCTAGCCCCTGGTCATGATACTTCTTTATGATGGTTTCTTTGTGCAGTTCCATGAAAGGATCTACCACGTCTAGGTGTTGTAGCACTACTAAGTTTGCTATGTCCAAGTCGTTGCGTCGACCCGAGTGGTCCACATGCAATTCCCTCCAGCCGTTCATGTGACCTTCTCCTCCAAGCCTCCCAAGGTGCTTGTTGACGGGCAAACCAACAACAGGTTTTTCGTCGCTTAGATAATTTTCGTAGAAGGAGATGCACTCTTGGGTCAGATAGGCTTGCACGATGCTTCCATCCGGACGGGACATGTTACGAACAAATCCTTTGATGACCCCATTCGTCCTCTCGAACGGCATCATGCTGTGAAGGAATGATGGCCCGAGGTCGATGATGTCGTCCACAATGTGGACACATAGATGCACCATGACGTCAAAGAACGCGGACGGGAAGTAAATCTCAAGCTCATTTAGTATGACAACGATTTCTTCCTGTAGCCTTCGGAGCTGCTTCACACTGATAGACTTTCGAGAGATAGCATCAAAAAAGTTGCACAGACCAGTAAGCGTTTCACGGACGTGCTCGTCCATTATACCTCTAAGAGCAACCAGAAGGATCTGCGTCATCATCACATGACAGTCATGAGACTTCATCCCGCTGAACCTTTTCTTCTTGGTGTCTAGAAATCTGCTTATCTTCCCACAGTAACCGGAACTAACTTTGATTCCGGTAAGGCACTTGCAGAATAGATCGCTCTCCTTTGGGCTTAAGATGAAGCAAGAAGGGGGGAAACAATTCTCTTCCTTCTTGTTGACTTTTCTGCCCCTGTCCCCCGCCTCCATCTTCCTCTCCGTCTCCTCGGACTTTTTACGGGACGGCATGTGGAGATCTACCCTGATCTTCAAATCTTCCAAGTCTCTTCTTGCCTTCGGCCCATCCTTCGTCTTATCCGGCATGTTCATCACTATTGCAAGCAGGCTCTCAAGGACATTCTTTGTGATATGCATTTGATCAAGGCAATGAGGTGTGTCGAGGTTGGGTCAGTACTCCAAGTCCCAGAAAACAGACCTCGTCTTCCATACCTTCAACAACGGCTCCGACGCCTTTTTCATCGTCTTTCCCGACGCGGGGCACTGTTCCCAGTTTTTCAACAACTCATCGATTTCAGTGCCGCTCCGCTTACGTGGAGGTCCTCGATGCTCATCCTCACCATTGAATAGATCTCCATGGTCCTGCGCGAGCCATCTTCGATGCCCCATGTACACGATTTTCCCAGACCCGCCATCTTTTGTTGACGTTAGCTGCCAAGACATTGTATCATCCATGCACCGCGTGCATCCGCAATATCTGTGGCACATCTGTCCTGCGACATATCCGTAACCGAGATAGTCGTGCACCATCGTCATCAGCATTGCTCTCATATAGAAATACTCGCCTTTGCGGGTGTACCATGTCTTGGCTGGTGTTTTTCGTAACGTGTCTAACTCCTCTTGAAGTAGCCCCAGATACAGATTAATATTATTTCCCGGTTGTTTCGGCCCTTGAATCATCATGCTCATGTGTATGTACTTTGACTTCATGCACAACCAGGGGGGAGGTTGTACATCCATACAAACACGGGCCATGTGCTATGGTTGGTGTTCTGGTTGCCAAACAGATTCATGCCATCAGTACTCGCGCCAAGCACAATGTTCCTTGCATCATCTGCGAAATATCTATATTCCGCGTTGAATGCTCGCCACTGGCTAGCATCCACGAGGTGTCTCAGCTTCGGATCATCTCCGTCGTCGGGCTTCACCCTCTCCGCGTGCCAGCGCATGAGCTTTGCTTCCTTAGGATCTACGAAATAACGCTGGAAGACGGCGAGTGATCGGTAAGTACCATACAACTTTCCGAGGAGATTTCTTCCCGGCCTTCTTGTATCGAGAAGCATTGCACACCGGACAGCTGGTTTTTTCCGCGTGCTCCTTCTGATAAATGATGCAATCATTGATGCATGCATGGTATCTAATGTGGGGCAGATCAAGAGGGCACACGATCTTCTTGGCCTCATCGACACTAGTAGGACACAGGTTCCCCGAGGGAAGAACTTTATTATGTAGCTTCAAATGCTCATCGAGGCTTGTGTCTGTCCATTTTTTTTGGCCTTTGTCTTTAGAAGTTCAAGTGTGAAACTCTAGCGGGTCACCTCGGGATCACAACCATCATATAATGGAGTATTCGAGTCTACCTCCCGCCGTGCCAGCTTGGCCTCCTCTCTTGAAGTGGCTCTGTCGCTAGTCGTACTCTTGCGAAGCAGGTCTTGAACATGAGGGTCCTGCACGACTGAACTTAGTCGCGTCGAAGACTGCGGCGTATCCGCCTCTTCTCTGCTGTGTCTGGCCTCTTCTCCGCCGTGTACGGCCTCTTCTCCGCCGTGTACAACCTCTTCTCCTCTGCCATGTCCTGCGCCCTCAAACTCTTCTTCGGGTCTAGCATCGTCGGACAACACTTCGTCTACCCCCATGTCGTTATTGTCTGCCATGTGGACATCCTCATCATCATCATCAATTATCCACCGTGTATAGCCATCCATGAAACCATGCATGAGCAGGCGCGCCTTCAAACTGCCACGGTCAAAGGGGTCCAAGATGCAGATTAGTTTGCATCTTCTACACGGACATATAACCCCAGTCCGGTTATTTAAATACATGTCGTGCATCGTGGATCGCAACCATCTTTCCACCACCCTTCCACTGACCTTCATGATTGCCTACGCGGTATAATAAGCAAAAGAATTTTAATCATGCATGCATATATCAAAGTCATACAAAATTTCGGCATGACCTTCCCTTAAAATAGGGCATATAGAGTTTGCCCGAAATTCGCCGAAACGGAAGTAAATCAACATTTCGGCAAAACATAAGCAACTCATGTCACGCACCATCCGACAAATACACATAGGCGGCAACTCATGCCACACACACATATTCCCACCATCATAGCGCAAACACACATATTTCCATTAATTCTTGCAAAGCACAACTTTTGGCTCACCTTTCGTCCCCAGAGAGGGATCGATCGAACAAACATATGGTACATGGCCAGTGCCGCTATCTAGCTAGCTAGGGATCGAAAGTAGTAGGACAAAGATGCATGGTAGATCTAGCTGAAAGGAGATGCTATACCTAACTAGTGGAGAGGGAGGGAAAGCTACCTAGTGAGACGAAGGCATGAGTGGGGCCGGAAGAGAGAAGGAGGGAGAGACAAATAAATTCAAGTGAGGAAGAAGAAGCCATGCATTAATGGAGGAGATGGTGGATGGGGGCATTAATGGGGAGAGAAGAGAGGTAGGAGAAGGAAGAACTAAGTGAGGGAGGTAGAGGAGGGAGAGGGGAAAGGGGAGGGGGAGGGTTGGAGGGAAAAGGTGGCTGCTTCGCGTAGCAGTAGTGCTAGAAGCCAAAGGGCGCTACAGCTAAGCGCCATAGCAGTAGCGCATGTCGGTGCCCCAGCACTGCTGCTAATAGGGGCCCACATGCTGGCACCGTACACACATAGCGGTAGCGGTGGGCAGCCAACACGCGCTACTGCTAAGCGCCATAGCAGTAGCGCCTGTTGGTGCCCCAACGCTGCTGCTAATCGGGGCCCACCTGCTGGCACCGTACACACATAGCGGTAGCGGTGGGCCACACACACACGCTACTGCTAAGGAATTAGTAGTAGCGTTGGTTTTCAACCACTGCTACTACTACAGGTAGCCCCTATCGGTGGCGATGGAACCACTTAGCAGTAGGGCTGAGTGAACAGCCCGCGCTACTGCTACTTGGCTACCTGTAGCGCCTGTTGCAGCCCCGTGCTACTACTATTTAGTAATAGCACTTCTAGATTATCCCGTGCTACTGCTAAAATTCTATCTATAAGCTTTCTCCTAGTAGTGGGTCCAGCCGGAAGCGAATGCGGCAGCACACGCACAGGTGCTGGCGGTCAAGGACGAGAACGTCGCCAGCTGCTCGTCCTAAGCGTCGTCGTCCAACTTTCGGGCGCACATGTGGTAGGTGGACAGTGACGGACTGTCCATGTCCATAATCGACCTCACGTCCACCAACACCAGCGATGGATAGGTCGCGGACTCCTCTGAGGATGGGTAGGGATGGGTGGCGGCAGGGCCTGGTCTCCCATGTGGCTAGATCCATCTCCCATGTCCTACTCTTCCTTGCCAGAGACTGCACCTTCACTTCACGGGTCTTCAACCTGCTGGCGTTCATGGAGACGGTAGATGGAGGATGCTGTCGACAATCTGGAATACAGAAGAAGTGGAAGCCGGGTGCCGCTGTAGGATAGGTTTAGATCCGACTCCTCTTTTCAATGAAAAATGTCTGAACTGTAATGCATGTGCTCTGGTTTATATGAAAATCAGCCGATTTGCACGAGTTATGTTTGGTATGTTTAAACAATTGTTTGAATTGTATGCTCGTAGTGTTGGATGGCCGGGTTTCGCATCCGTGTCCGCGGACTGGTTGCGGACGGATGCTGAAGAAAATTTGCGGGTCAGTGTTGGAGATGCCCTTATGGTCTAACAATTCAATAAAGTTTTTTTAGGAAAATGAACTATCGAGCTTGCTAAAACTAACTGAATGAGACTTGGTGGCACCATTTATTTGTCATTTACATCGCTAGTTACAACGGGTAAGGATGACTTTGCTTATCCCGGGTCGGTATAGCACTGTAAGCCATGTATTATTTGTCGCGAACTTGGCAAGAAGTTTGACCAGTACAAAATCAACAGCTCACGGCAACATAATGGTGTTTGGCAGATGGCGGGAGAAAACAGAGGTGAGTAAGCTGAGTGTCACCGCTCAACTTGCATCTCAGCCAAGGGTCCTCTACAGGGCGCCGCGTATGCAAGAAATAAGTCGAGTGTCTAGTGAGAGTGCACGTCGTAGGTGTAGGCTCAGTATGATGCATGGCTTCCATTTCAGCTAGTGGTCAACCGAAAGATGCCACATGCTTGCCATGTAAGACGTGTATCGCGTAGGCCGTGCACGACATATGTATAGGTCGAGCATGGGAACTCGTCTTATACAAACAATATGATGTACCATTTGGTTATGCAGTCCCCATACCGTGCCACATGTCACGTATGCCAAATGTTGATCCCACTTTACCCATATAAGCCAAGTGTGGCACTCGGTTTACTCTCTAGAATGTTTTTATTTGATTTACTTGCTAGACCATCCTGGCAATTTGGCACATATATTCCAAGAAGCATCACATATGCAAATTATAATATCTAGCACATATCCATAGAAGCACCTCAAAGCTAGAAATTCCTCTTGGTTTCTATGGCAGAATAAGACCTTGATACGTCTCCAGCGTATCTATAATTTTTGCAAGTTCCATATTATTATATTATCATTCTTGGATGTTTTACAATCATTTTATAGCAACTTTATATCATTTTTTTGGGACTAACCTATTGACATAGTGCCAAAGTGCCAGTTGCTGTTTTTGCTTGTTTTTTACTTCGCAGAATATCAGTACCGAACGGAGTCCAATCGCGACTAAACTTTTTCAAGATTTTTTTGGGCCGGAAGACATTCAATGGGCCAAAGAAGTGCCAGAGGGGAGGGTCGAGGAGACCACAACCCACCAGGGCACGCCAGAGGCCCCGGGCGCACCCTGATTGGTTGTGCCCTCCTCGGGACCCCTCTCCACTGCCTCCGATGCCTATAAATTCCCAAATATTCCAGAAACCATAAGGGAGTCGACGAAAAACACATCCACCCGCCGCAAGTTCCAAAACCGCGAGATCCAATCTAACACCATCATGGAGGGGTTCATCATCCTCATTGTTGCTTCTCCGATGATGCGTAAGTAGTCCACCATAGACCTATGGGTCCGTAGGCAGTAGCTAGATGGCTTCCTCTCTCCCTTTTGATTCTCAATACAATGGTCTCTTAGGGATCTATTTGATGTAAACTTTTGTCAAAAGGAAAACCACAGAGGAAGATCCATGCCTCTCTATTCATAGTAAGCCTCCTCCTATTCAATCCCTCATTATGCTTTTCAAAGATAACATGAACATATGTGAATGCATGCGGACTCTGAAGAACTAACTCATCTCTGTCGAATACACTGTCTAAATTGACATAGGCTTGACCAAATGGACGCGGAGAAATTTCAGAAAGCCCCTTGTGCTTGACTTCACAAAGGAACTCTCACAGTACCTCATGGATTGTGCTGAATGGCATAGGTAGATTTGGCAAGGGGACGATCAATGCGATAGCCCAATCCTCTTGGACTGGTGCCGCCGCACCGCCCAAAACATGAACCCTAGCGGGTGTGCCTTCCACCTCGATGGCTTGGTTATTGGGGGGATAAACGGTGTCACATTGAATGGAAATGTCGCCATCGGAGCATGCGCGGGTGGGGAAGGGGGGGATAGCAAGGTCTCAGACGGTAATCTGAGGCGGGCGGTGACAAAGCGGATGTGTGGACATGTGGTAGAAGCTGGAGCGGTAGTGTGATGATGGCTACCTGATGTCCTACAAGTGCACAGGGCGGTTGTAGCACTTTCATGATAAGTAAAGTGTCGAACCCATGGGGAGCAGATAGGAAGGCACCACAATCCCCGCAACTATGTTCTCACTTCACGCAACCACATACACACCCAAACCGGAGTTTGGAAATAGCCTGCTCTATTGTTGCTAGGGAAACTAGATAAAAAGGGTGTTTACTAAACTAAAAACAAGAAGGTAAAAACAGGAATAGAAATAGACTAAGTTAGTGATGAAGGTGATTGAGTAGTGAAGTGTTCTCTAGGAATCCGAAGTCATTACCACAAATATGACCTACGCATCTAGTGCGGAGCAAACGCTCTTTATTATATCCTCTATCCACTCTTCATATGCATAAGTGGGCGGTCCCCGGTACAGTACATGTTCTACTCGAGGTAGACTTCATGCTGCACATGCCACCATCATGTTCTCCCCCATAGGGTTACAACACAAGACAATTAAGGGCCACCCCGTGGACATGACCATATATGGGTTAACCTGCACTCCCCTATCAATTTTGCAAAGACTAGGTAATGAGGTTTTAATGTCACCTCAAATTCCCTCGACATCCTACCCTATGCAGTGACTAGTTCCTCCACAGCCAATCATGACAATAGTGCGAGCGAGGCCTCCTCTCAACACCCGCGAGAATACTAACTTGAACATGAACAAGAACATATTGGATCACTTGAGAATAATAATTCTAATCATAAAGTGATTCATCTGTATCCTTGAGAATAAATACATCTACTCAAACATAAAGGAGAGGGTCAAGTTACAAGCCGTCATAGAGCTGGTGAAGGGAGGAGGTGATGATGAGGGCGGCGGTGGCACGGTGGAGATGATGGTGATGATGGCGCCGACGCGATGGAGAGGGCAACGGCCCGAAGGCCGGTGCTCGCGTGGTGGAGCATTCTCCTCTCCCTCTTGATCTTGTTGTAACGCCCCAGTGCTAGGCCACAGTAACCACACACTAATGGTGCCTTGTCATCAAGATTGTTTAAGCCAAGTTGCCCCTTGACAAAAGTTCAAACCAAATTCAAAGTTCAAATAAAAGGTGAAATAAGAAATTCATAAACCAAAAAAATAAAAATCATGTTGGGGTTACAAATAATCCCCTAGCATGTATAAAATTATAACCAACATTTTATCATGTAATTTAATGCCTCAAAACTATTTTAACTAATGCCAAAACAATTATTAAAATGTCCTTTTGAATTATGTAAATTTGAAATAATTTCAAAAGTGCCCCAAACATTTTGTGGCAATACCTTAATTGTCAACACTACTAATGGACCATATCCCATATTTTACAAAAGTGTTTTTGGATACTAAAGTAATTATAACAGAGTAAATAAAACAAAAGAAAACTAAAATAAAAATAAAACCAAAGCTCCCCCCCCCCCATGGACCAGCCCAACTGGGCCTGGCCCAAATGCCCCCGGGTCGGCCCACCCCACTCCCTCTTAACCCTGGGGCCAGCCAGGGCAAACCCTAGCCAGCCCCGAGCCACCCCACTCCCCCACCTCTCTCCCGATCTGGATTGGGGAGAGGCCCCGCGACCGACGCCGCTGCCTCGGCGCTTCCCCCCCCCCCCCGGCGCCCCGCGCCGCCGGCCGTCCTCCTCGTTGGCGCCCCACGCAGCCCCCCCTGACGGCCACCTCCTCGCCTCCGCTTTGCCCTTCAGCCATCGGCCCCGTCGCGCCAACCGTCGCCGGACCCCGCCGTCGCCCGTCGCCGTTGCCTCCTTGCTTCCTCCCCGGGCCGCTTCGCCACGCCTCGCCGTCCCGTGCATCTACATCGGGGGTGAGACCCCGAACCCCTCCCTCTCCCTGTCACCCCGCTCGCCCGCGGTCACCGCTGCTCCCGCCGCGCCCTCGCACCCGCGCTCGCGCTCACCAGCCCCGCGCCCGCGTCCACCTCGCCCCGGTCACGCCCCCGTGCTGCTCCCCGCGCTCTGCCTCGCCCATCTGCGCGCCTGCGCGCACCCGCTCGCAACCGCCGCGCCGCGCTGCTGCTGCAGCCGCAGCCGACCGCCGCACCGCGCACTCGCCCCCCTGGCCGCCGACGCTGGCCCGCCGGCGATACGCCTCCGTAAGGACTCGGCTGGCCCGAGCCCTGCCGCCCTGCGCCTCCCCTGGCCCCGCCCGCGCCGCTGCCCGTCGTCGCCGCGCCGCGCCCCGCTTGGCGTCGCCTCTGTACGCACGCGCGCTACGGTCACCGGACGTGTCCGGCCCCGAAAGGGCCTGGCCACGGACGTGTCCGCCTAGCCAATGACAGATGGGCCCCACGCCCCTAAAACGTTTTAAATAAAAATATATAATAAAAATAAGAAATAAAAATAAAAAATATATAATAAGTAATTAAATAATTAATTAATTAATTAATTAATTAGCTTAATTAATTCTGTTTAATTAGCTAATGAATCTGTAATTAACTTAATTAAACTAATTAGGTTAATTAACCTATCTGATTAGTTAACAGAGAATGACAAGAGGGACCCACATGTCAGTTGACCACTGTTGACTGCTGACGTCACTGTGACGTCATGATGGCATCACCCTGCAACTGTTTCGGATAATCCTAATTTAAATAATTAAATTAATTCCAGAAATTAATAAAAACTTTAGAAAATCATATAAAATAAACCGTAGCTCGGATCAAAAAACTTTCTACATGAAAGTTGCTCAGAAAAATCCCACGAATCTAACCGTGCTACCTGTTTCCATGTCGGGACCCTCTACGTAGGTGAACCCGCAAATTTTAGCCTGTTTCCGGCAGATGAATAGTGTATAACTACCGACTATTAATTCCAACTTTAACCCTAAAATAGCTAAAATGGTTTAGACATGATTTTAGGCAACCCTGCACTGCATCTTAGCTGTCACATGCCTCTAACATCGCAAACCTGAAGCATTTTTCCCTCCGGTCATCTGTCCGACATTTGTCCGAAACCGGGAAAACCTTCCCGATGGGTTCCCCCTTTATCGGTATCGAGTAACACTGCGTTAGGCCACACCCGGCACTGCGTATCGCCATGTCATACTTTGTGTTACGATTGTTTGCCATGTATTTATCTGTTTCTTCCCCCTCTTCTCTCTCGGTAGATTCCGGTACCGACGTAGTCCTCGAGACCGACGCAGCTCCGGAGACCGACTACACTGTTGATGACCCTGCTTTTGCCGCAGAGCAGCAAGGCAAGCAAAACCCCCTTGAGCATTCCGATATCGCCTATTCCTTTCCCTCTTACTCTTGCATTAAAATTTTGCTACTGTATTAGATAGCTCCTATTCTGATGCATAGCCTGTTTTTGGATGAACTGTTACTTTACCTGCAATCATACCAACTGCTTAGCATAGGTTGATCAGTGAACCCCTGAGACCCCCCTAGTCCCAGTTGCCCCTGCTTGTTCATCGACGACTCGACGACTCAAAGACCCGAAGACTCGGTCAACCGACCGACGAGCCAGACCCCTCACATCACCGCACACCCCTTAAGTATGGCACTGCAGAGCTACTATCGAGTGTCGAGGGTGATACCTCACTTAGCACTTCCGATGTTAATTCTGTAGAGTAGCTAATCGATCGTGGGTATCGAGGGTGATTCCTCCTTCCCATTTATCGATAGCGACTCTTGCCATACACATACCTCGAGTGGGATCCATCGAGGGTGATTCCTCGGATCCCCACTTGGTGTATAGACACACAGTTACTTGGACTTGACATTTGATACATGTGGAAGACGGGACTGGAGGGACAGGCGGTACCACCCTGGTTGAGGTGGACCTGAGTTCCCGACAGTTCTGAGATGAGTCGGCCCCAAGGGTACCCGTGTGAGAAAGATTTGGTGGGATGCGCCGCAAGGCATCCGAAGATTTGGTGGGATGCGCCGCAAGGCATCCGGAGACTTGGTGGGGTGCGCCGTAAGGCACCCGAGTGTTATTGATCACTAATAAATTGCTAATGGGTTGGGTACTTGATCTGAGTTAGGTCGTTGGCCTTATATGCACTAACCACCACGCGGGGTAATCAGTATGGGCTGCTCGGCGGTGTACATTCTCCCGAAAGCTCTTCAGATGCCACATTTTTCGACTCGCACCCGGGTGGTCTGGAACGCATGGCGCTTGTGAGTTAAGGCATGCTAGGACTGGTCCCGGCCGAGGGCGTAACGTGCAGGATGGCGAGGGCGATGGCCCAAGACCCCGAGCCATTAGGATGTAGACCGGTGTGCTGGCCTCTCTGTTGAGCCTAGTTAGGACTACGTCGTGTCGATCTGCCGAGGCCGGGTATGACCAGAAAATCGTATCCGGCCGGAGCTTATCGAGCGTGTTCGGGAATGTGGTGCACCCCTGCAGGGAAGTAAACTATTCGAATAGCCGTGTCCACGGTAACAGGACGACTTGGAAATGTGCCTTGACCTTATACAACTATAATTGTAATTTAATTTGAAATGAATTGTGGCTCCGGGATTGCTTCCTCGCAGGGAGTCGAGGAAGGATCTCTGGGCGTGTTTACTTATTTAAAATTGCTACAACAATATGACTATATATGAGCTGCAGGTCTACTCTCTTCTCATGCTACAAGGTGCTAAAGATGCTAGTCTTCGATAGGACTAGGTCTTCCCCCTATTCTTGCTTTCTGCAGTCAGTCCAGATATAACCCCTTCCCTTGATAATGGTGCATACTTAGCATAGTTCTGATGTAAGTCTTGCGAGTACTTTGGATGAGTACTCACTGCTGCTTTGCATTCTTTTTCCCTCTCGACACGATTACTGCGTTTAGACGATGGAGCCCAGAAGATGGAAGGCGCCGGAGACGACTGCTACACCACCACTGAAGCCTGCTGCTACGTGGAGAACGCCGGCGTCCAGGAGTAGTTAGGAGGTTCCCAGGCAGGAGGCCTCGCCTCTTTCGATCCGTTGTTTATGTTTGTGTTAGCCTTCTTAAGGCAAAACTTGTCTAACTTATGTCTGTACTCAGATATAGTTGCTTCTGCTGACTCGTGTTTATGTCGAGCTTTGTATTCGAGCCCTCGAGGCCCCTGGCTTGTAATATTAAGTTGTATGACTGTTATATTTGTGTCTTTTGTCGTGTTGTGATATCAATCGGTGAGTCCCTAATCTTGGTCGTACGCATTGTGTGCATGACTAGCGTACGGTCAAAATTGGGGGTGTCACAAGTTGGTATCAGAGCCGACTGCCTGTAGGTAGCCCCCTTTCCAACTCCTTGGCCGAAGTTGAGTCTAGTTAAAGAAAATTGTTTTACTAACTTGGCTGTGTGGCTTACGGGCCCACGTCGCCATTGGGTGGTATTAGGATCTTTTATTCCTCGTCTATACTCTGGGTTCTGATCTCTCTTCTCTTTCGGGCTAAAGATTTTGCTAAAAATCTAACATTAGGTTCTCGTAACTACTTCTCCCAGAGAGCCCTCATACCAGAAGATCACCTACTCCGTCAGAAGATTCTGAAGATACCCTTTTGATGTTTTCCGAGGCTTTGTGTTCATCGGCTTTGCAATTCCCTACCACCGATAAGTCCCTATGGATGACTAGTTGCACTTGTCATTCATACAATCTTTTCTCGTTGCTCTTGTTGTTACAAGATGCCCCGAAATACTTCCCATTGCCTCGATAACCCTTTGAGTTTACGGCCTTATGGTTCTTTTCCGCATGGAAGCCTTACGGGTAATTCCTCACAATTGTCGAGGATCTGTTCATTCCAGTTGTTCATGAGTTTCACAAAATTCTTCGAAATACTTTTCGATCCTCCGAAAATCCTCTGCAGCTTGTTGGTCTTGAAATTCTTGCCTGCTTGCATTATGGTAAATTCCATATGTCTAGAAATGTTCATTAAAATCCCTTATGATTGTCATTCTGATCATATTGATTCAGCATGTGTGCGTATGCACGCAGTAATCAGGTGATCCATTTAAACTATCTATCCGGCTCAGACGTCCTTCCGGACATGAGATTGTTCTCGGCAATTCAAACCTTTATTGATTGTCCGACTAAGTCTTTTCAACTTATCCATCCTTGATCAGAGCGTCTACTTCTGATCCTTAGTTTTGGACATCATAATTCCTTTGTATTTTAAGCAACAGACTATTCAGGTGTGTCTTGAATCCGATACCTCTGCATTCTTTCTTCCTCTGATTGAGTACCGATACTCACATCAACTTCGTTGTGGATCTCCCGATCCATTGTTGGGTTATTATCCGACAGTGTCGTTCATATTCAATCACCTTGTGAGTTCTTCCCCTGATACATAATGCCTTTGGTAAATTGTATCCTCTGTTTTGCCAACCATGCTCTACCTTCGAGCTTGTGCTAATTACTCTTGAAGCTTGTGGTATATGCTCCTAAGATACCCCGATGGGTTGAACCTATGCCCTCCCTAATCCGTGAGAGCCCGAAAGTTTTCAAGGGTCATACTCTTATGGAGTTTTGCCAGCTAAATTTTCAACACTACAACATCGTCCAAAGCAAGAAATGAATGAAATGTTATACATGGATGAAGTGGGAGTCGACATTGAACTTGTGTTCTTGCCCATGGAAATGATGTAGACCGTCTCGGAAGCTTCTTGCAAAATAATTATTCATCCGTATGATTCTTTCAGTATCCTTAATTTGATCGATTGCAGTTATGGTTCCGACCATGATATCCTTATTAATTATCCGAAAGGAATTCATTCCGATGCCTCGTCAATTTTTGACAAGGTTAAAGTATCTGCTGTTGTAGGTCAATGACCCAGTTCTACTTCTATCTTATTATACCTTCGAGTTTTACCCTTTGGTATCTCGAGGATATCACACCTTTGCACTACATCTTATTAACTTGATGAGGTAATAATTTTCCTTGTCTTAATCCCTCCACGGGTTCTGGGATTGTTGTCAACCGAGAACACCGATTGGAAAATTTATTCCACACTGCAATTCAATACCCCCTTGTAATTGTTACTGGGAATATCAAAGTCAATCTGGTCATTCCTAGGCTATCGGCTACATCCTTGTCTTGCTATCTTTGACTGTGCTACCTCGCCCTTCTCTGGTACGCAGATCCTTCTGAGTGTGAGCATTGCTTACGTCGAGTTTTCAACATCATGTTGTTTGTCTTGAAAAGCAACCCCGATATTGAGCTTGCATCTTATCTGTTGTTCCTATAATCTTACACGGTGTCATTCCCTACTTGACGCCACCACTATTCGGTTGCATTCTCTTGAAAACTCTCGACAAAAGATGACGTGGTCATCGTCCACAATTTGACTTCTTCTGAGACGTCAACTGAGTTCTTGATGAGAAATGCCTTCCTTGCCCTCGATGATTTTTATTATCATCGACAACCTCCTTGACTCCTTTCATCGCAAATTTGTCCATGGTATGGATGCAACTTGCTATCCATCTTGTGTTGTGTTCTACCCTGAAGTATTACTGTCTTTTGTGTCAAGAATGTTGTGAGGATTGCTCCACCTCTTAGAAATTCTTGGCATGGTGATACTTCTCACCATCAAACGATGTTGCTTTGATTCTAACTTCTAGCAACCCTATTGCTTTGAAGTTAGCGATCGACAGTTCGTTCTTAGACCGTTGGATATTGAATCGTCACTCTAACATTGATCGTGCTATCTAAGGTCATCTTTCGTACGCACTTTCAACCAATGATTAATGATGTATGTTTTCCTCAATCATACAACATTATATCATTTGAGCTGACAAATGTCATCTCCCTGTTCACATAATTGTGGAAATCCATCCGTTTGGAATCTCGATGAATTGTCGCTGAGCCCATCAACCACATCCTCTTCTCCCTCGTGGTTCATGATGAACGTTTAAGCTAGTATTGGAAGCCTTGAAAGCATTATCTTTGTGCTTAGTTCATGAAGAATATGTTTGATAAAAGACGTGTTTTTCTATAAGTTCACGTGCCCTTTTGCCACCGTGCTTATGGGAAAATTTTGTCTCGCTTCCTCTGGAATCGTTCCAATTTATTCAGACGTTTGCGAAGTAGTTCTATGGTTTGCTGGAATTGCTACCTTCACGCCATATGTACTTCCTAGCACGCCAGGCCACTAATTGATTTGATTTGTCCTAGTCCAAACTTACACGTGGGACTTGATATCCTCTATGATGGTCCCCGATCAGAACTTGATTGCCCTCCATTCTAGAAACTTCCTTGTGGGCACGAATGTCTTGGCCTTGTGTTCATATGTCTTGTAGTTTGGCTAATGATTCCAGTCTTGCTCCTGTCGTTCATTCCGAGATTCTTGCAACATCATCTCGTAAGTCTGTGTTGCATCCTTTTCTCCTCAGGCCTTCTTTGCCTGAGATATCCTGACACCGACCAGATCTGAATCTCGGACAGATATGATGGTTGGAACATTATCAGGAGTTATAACTTGGTCCTTGTTACTCGGTAAGGTGATGTTGTAGCTGGCACACCTGGCCGGATGACCTATTGTTATAATGTTTTGTTCAGCAAGGGTTCCCATCCTTCCATGTGGGAATTGTAAGACTTATTTTATAAATTGTTCCTACTGGATCCTTGTGTAACCAAAGTCTAACCCTTACCTGGTGACCAAGTCTTTGCTATCTCAAAGCATGTCTGTGGTACATCGATCCTGAAACAAGAGCATTGGAGGGATAATGCTAAATGTTTCTTGATCAATTATCCAAACATCGTTGTATGGATAAACATCATAAATCCCTTGCCCCTTGACTAGATGGTTACATACTTGTAGCCCTGTCATGATTAATCCGCTCTGCTTGCTCTTGGAAAGGATATACACCTAATGCTCGTGTATACACTTTTTCCTTTCCATTGGTCTGTTTAATGTGATACTCACATTTTCCTTTCCATTGGTCTGTTTAACCTTTCTTGAGATTTATGTCATCTGAGCAGTGATGATTCCCTGCTTAGGTAAATACCTCGGTGTACTACTCTGTCAGTAAGACCCTGTTACTATTGTTGTTAACATTTCGGAAACCGCCGGTGGACGAGAACTTTGCCTATTGGTCCGCCTCGTTTCAACGAGCAGGAAGATGGTTCTCTTCGTTCCTCGCCCTTGGTACCGATGCTGTTGCTGACATAAATGACAGGTTATCCTCTAACATATCTTGCTACCATGACCATGCAAAATGTCACCGCTCTTCCTACTTTTAATCCACATGGTGGGCCCATAACCCTTAGTTCCACAGGATCGAAACCTGACTCTCCTGTACCACTTTGATTCCAAGGTATCTTTTGCACTTAGCTTCGTATGTAATTCCCGAGCCACCGCCTAGGGGATGGTCTACTCTTGTGTCAGACACAATAATTATTTTCGTTGCTCTGAACCCCCCTTTTTCACCTTCTGATCAGGCATCGAATGATTGCCTACCCGTTTGAAACTTTTCAACCATCGCATATTGCTCTCAATGAATTCCTTGGGTAACAACCCGAGAAATAATTCATGTCTTCTTCCTTGAGTTCACTGTCAGGTGCCCAACTTGGTGGAGGTACGTTCTACCAGAGTTTCTCCCTCTAGTCGCATTCGTAGGACGATGAAGATCCCGAAGAAAGGATGACGACTTCATCAGGATGACCTGGAACAGAGAATCGAAGACTTCAACATAAGGGGATCAACCTCTTCGATGAGAGCAACAAGAACAAGAAGACTCGTTAGAATTTCATGACCAAACTTTCTCCCCCTTACTCTACCTCTAAATTCTCGGGACGAGAATTCTTGTTAGACGAGGAGAGTTCTAACGCCCTAGTGCTAGGCCACAGTAACCACACACTAATGGTGCCATGTCATCAAGATTGTTTAAGCCAAGTTGCCCCTTGACAAAAGTTCAAACCAAATTCAAAGTTCAAATAAAAGGTGAAATAAGAAATTCATAAACCAAAAAAATAAAAATCATGTTGGGGTTACAAATAATCCCCTAGCATGTATAAAATTATAACCAACATTTTATCATGTAATTTAATGCCTCAAAACTATTTTAACTAATGCCAAAACAATTATTAAAATGTCCTTTTGAATTATGTAAATTTGAAATAATTTCAAAAGTGCCCCAAACATTTTGTGGCAATACCTTAATTGTGAACACTACTAATGGACCACATCCCATATTTTACAAAAATGTTTTTGGATACTAAAGTAATTATAACAGAGTAAATAAAACAAAAGAAAACTAAAATAAAAATAAAACCAAAGCTCCCCCCCCCATGGACCAGCCCAACTGGGCCTGGCCCAAATGCCCCCGGGTCGGCCCACCCCACTCCCTCTTAACCCTGGGGCCAGCCAGGGCAAACCCTAGCCAGCCCCGAGCCACCCCACTCCCCCACCTCTCTCCCGATCTGGATCGGGGAGAGGCCCCGCGACCGACGCCGCTGCCTCGGCGCTCCCCCCCCCCCCCGGCGCCCCGCGCCGCCGGCCGTCCTCCTCGTTGGCGCCCCACGCAGCCCCCCCTGACGGCCACCTCCTCGCCTCCGCTTCGCCCTTCAGCCATCGGCCCCGTCGCGCCAACCGTCGCCGGACCCCGCCGTCGCCCGTCGCTGTTGCCTCCTCGCTTCCTCCCCGGGCCGCTTCGCCACGCCCCGCCGTCCCGTGCATCTACATCGGGGGTGAGACCCCAAACCCCTCCCTCTCCCTGTCGCCCCGCTCGCCCGCGGTCACCGCTGCTCCCGCCGCGCCCTCGCACCCGCGCTCGCGCTCACCAGCCCCGCGCCCGCGTCCACCGCGCCCCGGTCGTGCCCCCGTGCTGCTCCCCGCGCTCTGCCTCGCCCATCTGCGCGCCCTGCGCGCACCCGCTCGCGACCGCCGCGCCGCGCTGCTGCTGCAGCCGCAGCCGGCCGCCGCACCGCGCACTCGCCCCCCCTAGCCGCCGACGCTGGCCCGCCGGCGATACGCCTCGGTAAGGCCTCGGCTGGCCCGAGCCCTGCCGCCTTGCGCCTCCCCTGGCCCCGCCCGCGCCGCTGCCCGTCATCGCCGCGCCGCGCCCCGCTTGGCCTCACCTCTGTACGCACGCGCGCTACGGTCACCGGACGTGTCCGGCCCCGAAAGGGCCTGGCCACGGACGTGTCCGCCTAGCCAATGACAGATGGGCCCCACGCCCCTAAAACGTTTTAAATGAAAATATATAATAAAAATAAGAAATAAAAATAAAAAATATATAATAAGTAATTAAATAATTAATTAATTAAATAATTAATTAGCTTAATTAATTCTGTTTAATTAGCTAATGAATCTGTAATTAACTTAATTAAACTAATTAGGTTAATTAACCTATCTGATTAGTTAACAGAGAATGACAAGAGGGACCCACATGTCAGTTGACCACTGTTGACTGCTGACGTCACTGTGACGTCATGATGACATCACCCTGCAACTGTTTCGGATAATCCTAATTTAAATAATTAAATTAATTCCAGAAATTAATAAAAACTTTAGAAAATCATATAAAATAAACTGTAGCTCGGATCAAAAAACTTTCTACATGAAAGTTGCTCAGAAAAATCCCACGAATCTAACCGTGCTACCTGTTTCCATGTCGGGACCCTCTACATAGGTGAACCCGCAACTTTTAGCCTGTTTCCGGCAGATGAATAGTGTATAACTACCGACTATTAATTCCAACTTTAACCCTAAAATAGCTAAAATGGTTTAGACATGATTTTAGGCAACCCTGCACTGCATCTTAGATGTCACATGCCTCTAACATCGCAAACCTGAAACATTTTTCCCTCCGGTCATCTGTCCGACATTTGTCCGAAACCGGGAAAACCTTCCCGATGGGTTCCCCCTTTATCGGTATCGAGTAACACTGCGTTAGGCCACACCCGGCACTGCGTATCGCCATGTCATACTTTGTGTTACGATTGTTCGCCGTGTATTTATCTGTTTCTTCCCCCTCTTCTCTCTCGGTAGATTCCGGTACCGACGTAGTCCTCGAGACCGACGCAGCTCCGGAGACCGACTACACTGTTGATGACCGTGCTTTTGCCGCAGAGCAGCAAGGCAAGCAAAACCCCCTTGAGCATTCCGATATCGCCTATTCTTTTCCCTCTTACTCTTGCATTAAAATTTTGCTACTGTATTAGATAGCTCCTATTCTGATGCATAGCCTGTTTTTGGATGAACTGTTACTTTACCTGCAATCATACCAACTGCTTAGCATAGGTTGATCAGTGAACCCCTGAGACCCCCTAGTCCCAGTTGCCCCTGCTTATTCATCGACGACTCGACGACTCGAAGACCCGAAGACTCGGTCAACCGACCGACGAGCCAGACCCCTCACATCACCGCACACCCCTTAAGTATGGCACTTCAGAGCTACTAAAGAGTGTCGAGGGTGATACCTCACTTAGCACTTCCGATGTTAATTCTGTAGCGTAGCTAATCGATCGTGGGTATCGAGGGTGATTCCTCCTTCCCATTTATCGATAGCGACTCTTGCCATACACATACCTCGAGTGGGATCCATCGAGGGTGATTCCTCGGATCCCCACTTGGTGTATAGACACACAGTTACTTGGACTTGACATTTGATACATGTGAAAGACGGGACTGGAGGGACAGGCGGTACCACCCTGGTTGAGGTGGACCTGAGTTCCCGACAGTTCTGAGACGGGTCGGCCCCAAGGGTACCCGTGTGAGAAAGATTTGGTGGGATGCGCCGCAAGGCATCCGAAGATTTGGTGGGATGCGCCGCAAGGCATCCGGAGACTTGGTGGGGTGTGTCGTAAGGCACCCGAGTGTTATTGATCACTAATAAATTGCTAATGGGTTGGGTACTTGATCTGAGTTAGGTCGTTGGCCTTATACGCACTAACCACCACGCGGGGTAATCAGTATGGGCTGCTCGGTGGCGTAGATTCTCCCGAAAGCTCTTCAGATGCCACATTTTTTAACTCGCGCCCGGGTGGTCTGGAACACATGGCGCTTGTGAGTTAAGGCATGCTAGGACTGGTCCCGGCCGAGGGCGTAACGTGCAAGATGGCGAGGGCGATGGCCCAAGACCCCGAGCCATTAGGATGTAGACCGGCGTGCTTGCCTCTCGGTTGAGCCTAGTTAGGACTACGTCGTGTCGATCTGCCGAGGTCGGGTATGACCAGAAAATCGTATCCGGCCGGAGCTTATCGAGCGTGTTGGGGAATGTGGTGCACCCCTGCAGGGAAGTAAACTATTCGAATAGCCGTGTCCACGGTAACAGGACGACATGGAAATGTGCCTTGACCTTGTACAACTATAATTGTAATTTAATTTGAAATGAATTGTGGCTCCGGGATTGCTTCCTCGCAGGGAGTCGAGGAAGGATCTCTGGGCGTGTTTACTTATTTAAAATTGCTACAACAATATGACTATATATGAGCTGCAGGTCTACTCTCTTCTCATGCTGCAAGGTGCTGAAGATGCTAGTCTTCGGTAGGACTAGGTCTTCCCCCTATTCTTGCTTTCTGCAGTCAGTCCAGATATAACCCCTTCCCTTGATAATGGTGCATACTTAGCATAGTTCTGATGTAAGTCTTGCGAGTACTTTGGATGAGTACTCACTGCTGCTTTGCATTCTTTTTCCCTCTCGACACGATTACTGCGTTCAGACGATGGAGCCCAGAAGATGGAAGCCGCCTGAGACGACTGCTACACCACCGCTGGAGCCTGCTGCTACGTGGAGAACGCCGGCGTCCAGGAGTAGTTAGGAGGTTCCCAGGCAGGAGGCCTCGCCTCTTTCGATCCGTTGCTTATGTTTGTGCTAGCCTTCTTAAGGCAAAACTTGTCTAACTTATGTCTGTACTCAGATATAGTTGCTTCCGCTGACTCGTGTTTATGTCGAGCTTTGTATTCGAGCCCTCGAGGCCCCTGGCTTGTAATATTAAGCTGTATGAATGTTATATTTGTGTCTTTTGTCGTGTTTTGATATCAATCAATGAGTCCCTAATCTTGGTCGTACGCATTGTGTGCATGACTAGCGTACGGTCGAAATTGGGGGCGTCACACTTGTCCCTTCCTCTATGGTGGTGATGGAGCAGCACTAGGACGAACTTGGATGTGATGTGGATGAATGAGGATGGATGGAATGAGATGAGACAGCGGTTAGGGTTGTAGATGATATATATGGAGCCTCCCTAACCTCCCCTCTTGATAGGCTTCACCCAAAGTCTCTCAATGAGACAAATCCTTTCCCAATCTCTTATTTATGAGCCAAGGATCTTGTGGGATCGAACGGGGCCGAAATCGATGAAGAATCCCGTCAGGAAGGGAAAATTTCGGAGCTGTCTCCACATCAAACAAGTGCTGAAACGACCGTGTGTAGTCGTTTCGAACGCCGTCTTCAACCTGTCCTCCTCCGGTAAAACGGCTGCATATTCTTCATACGAACTCAGAATTTGACATTCTTGGGCTCATTGGATTCGTATGATTGACACCGATACATTTATAGTCTTATATTTTGATTTGGAGAACTTTGGAAAATGCCTTTTTCCGACCTTTGAAATGGCTTAGTCCGACCCCTGGCTGACTCCGTATCGAACCCATCCTTGGTTTTTTCATCGTGATTGGTCCTAGGTTGCTCCAAAACACCTATAGACACAAGAAAACAAGAAAACTAATAAAAACTAAATATAACACTAAATGTGCAATGCTCATAATGATAAGTGCAAAAATTGGCAATCATGTATAATGGATAACTATTTGGTTCAACTGGACATGATATATAAAGAGAACATGCAACAACTGAGCTCTAAAAATGCGTAAAATATAGAGCCATCACCACATACCAAAGGTGGTGAGACCAAGGCATTGATTCTATTTCCCAGGGGAAGACCGGTATCAACGGGTTGATTAGCCTGGTATGCAGGAATAGTGGAGTCCTGCCTGGGAATGATAATGGGGTTGCTAGATGTGATGGGCCATGGCTTGTCAATGGGGCTTATTAGAGAAAAAACAATCATGGGCGATGTGGCCCCATCGATTGCATGCTCTGCATTTTGATATGATTTTTGCATTCGGGCCAAAAGTGGCTGGGAGCAAACAACGTACACAAAACGGTTCACGACCCAAATGGCGTGTTTGAACCTGTTGAGATCCCGCTCTTGAATTAAATTGACCATCAACTTGAATGCGCCATGAATTGAGCCGTGATGCATCCAAATTCGAATTTGAAGTAAATCTTGGGATAGAGTCCGGATGATCATGATAGATACGTGCGGATTGCAGAGCTTGTATGTATGATCTACATGGTTGTCGCTTGAAGATATGAGTCCAGGCATTTGCCTTTTCCTTCAGATATAAGCAAGTTCCCAAGTATAGTTGTGACCTCCATCTCCCCATAGAAGGAAATTCATATTGAACTCGGGCTTCGAAACATTACCTTCTTTGATGATATAAAAGCCAACTTCTTTTGATGAAACTATGAACTTGTACGACCAATTTTGCAAATGATGAACTTTGAACAGAGAAGCTCAACCACCAATATGCGAGAGAAGGATCGTACTCACAGAGTCCTCATTGAGGCGGATCTTAGATCTAGTGAACTCCACCACAAGATGGAATTCCTCCATATCTTTCCATCTTCAAAGTTGATCGGGACATCCCACTTCTTCAAGATCCCACTTCAAAAGCATGTCCCGCTGCAAATGAGAGTGTAGTTAGGGACATGATGATGCGAAGGAAAGGATCACCAAGAAGGAAGGTTTAGGTGGTCGTCGTGGCTGGAGTGGTCGGTGGCGTAGGCGGAGGGTCTAGGTACATGTATCTTTTGTCTATTTATCAACCTAGAGATGCATGAGGTAGTAATATTTATCATACTTGGATGTTGTTTGATGGTTAACGTTGTGATTTATGGCTTTATTAAGAAGGTCGGGCAGGACGCCTTATCTCAAAAACAATTTTGACAATGCATTCAGTGCAAATAAACACTACCTTAAACCAGCTAGTGTCCTTGGTATTCTAAAAATCACTTAGTAGTTTGTGTGCTTTTTCTTTCTTTATGAAGGTAGAAAAATAATAATTGACAGTGTTTGCATGGTTAGGAGGACAATAATCTCAATAAACCTGGGATCAAACCCGAGGTTTGATGCTTTTGTGTCTCGTAAATGTGAAATAATTTGTCAAAGGGAGGCGATGTTCCCGGTAATAGCGAGACGCTTGTGGTGACTTGGTTAATCTCAAGACATGCCGACTCAGTTTCCTCAAGGTACTCATATGAATAGAATAGATGTGAATGTGTGACTTTATAAGAGTGGGTATATATATGTGTGTTCACGAGCGAGTATGTAATGTGTTCCTAATAAAAAGAATCACTTAAGGGCATCTCCAACGCCGACTCTCAAACCAAACACCGCATCCGTCCACGGACCGGGGAACCAGTCCAGGGACACCGATGCGGAAGCCATCCATCCAAAGCTATCCACGTATGTCCAGTTACATTTTGGAACATATTAATTTTAACGAACAAATTTGATGCATATTTAAACAAATCGGACGATCACTACTGTGAAAGACCCTAGGATAACTCAAATTAGTGGCGGGCAAGGCCAGGTACCCACCACTGCTACTTTTCTGAAATAGCAGTGCATGGTGGGAGCAGGACAAACCCGTCACAGCTAAGGACATTCCAGTGGGAGGCGATAGCTAATACCCGTCACAAGTTGACTCTTTCAAATTAGCCCACAGGGTGGAAAGAGTACTAGCGAATAGTACGTGAGCGCCCGCCACTAGTTTGTCATAGACAAGTTGTGGGCTTTGCATCGCGCTTGCCACAACTATATTTCGGCAAGCCACGCCAAAAAATCCAAATTTTGAAAACGTTACCAGTGATGGGCAGCTCTGGCCGCTCGGTGCTGACCTACAAGGGCACAGGGCTATTGCATTTCACTATAAGTAAGTGTTGAATTCCACAGGGAGCGAATAGGAAGACACTACCAACCGTGTAGCTATGTTGTCTGCGTATTCCGTTCGCACCCAAACCGTAGTTTTGAAATAGTTTATTCTATCAGTTTCTAGGAAGCGAGAATAATTTTTTTTGAACTAAACTACGAGTTAGGATACGGAAATAAACTAAGTTAGAACATAAAGTAAAGAAGGGGGTTTTGTAACTGTAAGAGTCTAGGCTTCAGTTTCCCTAGTACTAGAGGGACACTTTAATGGTAGCGGAATAGTAGTACAAGTATACATGCAGGTGATAACAAGATCACAAGAAAAAACGTCTCCCAACATTACGTGCAACGCGAGTAAATACTAAATCATGCCACAAAGACTATTTTTGCCTACTAGATCATTTCTCAACCCAGAACTGGATCAATCACTCAAACATAGATGAATAGACACACAAAGAGGAATTATTCATTGATGTCATCAACATGTTCAATATTACAAATTACAGGTGAGAAGATGGAGACAGAGAGGGAGATTGTCACCGGTGCACATGGCCTAGCCAAAACCGGTGCCCGGTGACGGTGGTGGTGATGAGGGCGGTGCCTCCGCCTCCTTGCGCGGCGTGGTGTTGGAGGGAGAAGCCTCCCCCAAGGGGGCGAGCCTCCCGGCGGCTGCCTGGAGTTGTGGTGGATGATGATGCCTGAAGATGACGGATAGGGTTGGAGGTGTTTATATAGGAGGCCTTCTCGGGTCTCCTCCATTGATATGGATCCTCCTCCTCCATCCAAGGGTTCTAGATGAGCCTTACCCTCTTCTAATCCCTTCATTATGACCCATGGATTGCATGAAAACAATTGGGGATGAAATCAATGAAGAACCCCATCTGGAAGGGCAACTTTCGAAGTTGTCTGCATGTCAAACGACTGGCCAAATGATTGTGTGTGGTCGCATGAAACGTGGTCTTTCAACCTGCCATCCTCCGGTAAAACGGCCTCCATTTCTGCATACAAATCCAAAATTTGACGGTCTTGGGCTTGTTGGATTCGTATGAACAACGATGATCCATTCTTGGTATTAGAACTTGATTTCAAGCACTTTTTCCGACCTCAAGAACGGGTAAGTCCGGCTCCTGGTTGACTTCGTATTGAACCCATCCTTGGTCCTTTCATCGTGCTTGGTCCTAGGTTGCTCCAAAACACCTGTAGACACGGTGAAACAAAGAAAACTAACAAAAACCAAATAACATACTAAATGTGCAATGCTCACAATGGAAAGTGTAAAAACCGGTACATGCTATCACACCAAGTGTTTTGTATCACATCACTATAATTAATGAAGCTCAAGAAATTAGACCAACAATTTTTTTGTGTGGGTTTGATGTTTGACTTGATTTCTATTGCTTGTTGTTTGAATGTGCTCTAAATTCATGGAAATTTCCATACTCTCATAACTCCTCCCCTTGAGCCAAATTTTTTCCCAATGATCATGCCATGTGTATAGGACATAAAACTATTTTTATACAAAATTATCTTGGCCAAAAAGCATTTATTGAATTTAGGTTTTCAAAAACCCCTCAGTTGATACTTGAACTACTAGTACTTAAATTAGGGTGGATCAAATATTTCAAAAAATATATTTGAAACCTATTATCTATACGACTTCCCAAAACCACAAAAATAATATTTAAAAACTTACTTTATATTTTATTTAAAGTCTTTTTCTTGAGGTGAGAAATGGTCTTGTATAGGAGAAAATTATTTTTATGTTTCAAAAATATTTGAGAAAATTTAGGAAAGCTCAGAGGACATATATTTTCCATATATATGAGTTTCAACACATGGTAATGTTCAAAATATTGGACAAGATCCTCCCAAACCCTTTCCAGACATTTCAAGTATTTGAAATATTTCTATAAGAAATATTGTCAAATAAATCCAGGAACATTCGAGCAAGTCACCTATGCCTCAAATGTTGATCTTGCAAAGTTTCATCTCAATCCTAATTTTTTTTTGGCTCACCAAAGTATCTCAAAACCCTCTCTACCCATTTCCAAGTTGGAACAACTTTGGACTATCAAATTTCTCAAATGATCTCATGTTTGGTACACATGCTCAAATTGCCTAATCTTTCATCTAGAACAAGACTCCGAGAGGTTCAAGAAGGAGAACGGTGCAACATGGTCAAATCTACTAAAAACCATTTATGTCCATTTCTAGGGTTTGAAATGATTGCACTAGGAAGTTTCTCCTATTCAGCTACACGTTTTACCACAAGTCCATTTGATCATGAGTGACATCCCTGGTAAATTTCAAGGCCACTAGATTCTTTTACCTGGCTCAAACACAACATGAACACCTTCTGGTTAAATGCAAAAGTTACTGTTTTGCCCCTTTTCACTATTCTCCTTGTGCTCAAAATTTTAACACAACAACTCCTGATCACCCTCTACCTCCAGTAGCTTCCCTGGCCCAAGGTCAATAATTGAGGGGGATAAAACTCTCACTCTCCTTCTTTGTTTGACCATGGCAGCATCTCTCTTTCCCCCATTTCTTTTACCTGGTCACTCCCTTATCCCATAAACATCCCAGGGCATCTCTAAATCCTCCAGGGCACTTGTGGACAACCAGAGCGCATAAACAATGCCAATGCCGGCAATTTCCATGCTCTGGAGCACGCTACAGTATACCAGAGCACTATAGCCAGCACCTATCCCCACCTCTCGACAGCCTCGAGCTTCCCCCGCTCGCCAGCGGCCTCCCCTCGGCGTCCGTGACACGCGAGTGGTCGCCCCCCTCCTCTCTCTCTCTCTCTCTCTCTCTCTCTGTCTCTCCATGACCATGCGTGCCCGAGCGCCGCCCAGTTCAGCCAGTCCCTGCCCATGCGCGGGACCCTCCTCGGCCTCGACCTGCACTCCCTCTCCTTCTCCCTGGACCTTGACCGTGCCCACAAACACCATAGGCACGCCCTGGAGCGGCCCCGTGGCCTCTAGTTGTTCCCCGGGCCATGGTCGTGAGCTCCGCTCACGGTGCACCATGGCCAGCCTATAAGAGGCCCCCCAACACCTCTCTCCCCCTACTGCTCTCCCTCCATCCCAATCAGACGCCCGCACCACCTGTTCCTTCTCCCCAGCTCCCTGTTCTCAGATCGAACCAGAGCACCACCGCCTCGGGTCATCGTCGTTCACGCGGTATGGACCTCCTCCGCCGGCCATTTCTCTTCCTCTGGAGCCCTCGCAACGCACTGATCCTATCCCCTCTCTCTCCCACTTCTTTTGCAGCTCGAAGCGGGTGGATCGACCTCAAGCCGAAGCTCCGCCGCTCGGGTCCAACGCCGCCGTCATCTCCGGCAGCTGCCTCCACCACCCACCGATGCGCGGCTCGACGCCGGTCACGCCAGTGCCCTCTGCTTGGGCCACCGTGGCCTAGAATGCCGCCGGTGAGCACCCCGACCACCTTGGTCGCGTGCTTAGGGATGACAGACGGGGCCCGCCTGTTTTCCTCACCCCTCCCTCCCTCCCCCTCTCTCTCACCGACGGCTGGGCCCCGCCTGTCGGGTTTGAACGCGGGTGCGCGCGCGCACCGGTTTGCCCGGGCTGGATTGGCTCTGTGCCGGCCTAGCCATGCCTGTTCCGGCCTAGTGCAACAACGTACTTTTTCAAAAAAAATCTAGAGATTTCCAAAAATTCCACAAGTTTGAATATTGGGATTTCTATTTTCGTGCCCTTCCTTCCTAAGTTCTACTCAGTTTTTCCCCACCCATATTACTGTACTCACTTTCCCCCTTCTCCACTCTCCCGCGCCTCACAGGAGGACAAATGGTGCCTTGCCGTTGGGTCAAAGCCTTTTACCATCACTACGTCGGTGCTGACGTGTGGGACCAACTTGTAAGGTCGCATGCATTTGCATCGCCGGTGCTGACGCGTGGGACCGACATGTAAGGCCTCATGCGTTCTCATCACCGGTGCTGACGCGTGGGACCGACTTGTAAGGCCACCTGCATTCGCATCGCCGTTGCATACAATCACGTGGGACCGACATTTGGCCGCATGCATTATTGATTTCGCGTGTCCGGTTGATCCTACACAGTCTGCGGCTAACATGTGAGACCCACGGGCATGCAAAACCGAATCAGCGTTGCCTGCTGTTTCCACATAGGCACTGCTCGTGTTTTCCAATAATCCTACATCTACATAAAGATTTACTTAATCTTATGTAACCTTCTTAATCTACTTCTCTCTCCCCCATGATTTTCGGGGTGGTGGGAGCAGGGCAGTTTTTTCTTCCAATCATATCATGCCAAGCTAGCTTTTACATAAGATTACGTTAGACTATTATGTAGATGTAGCAAAGCCTAGCGTTTTCACACACGGAGAGTTGCGCCGCTGCGCGCATTGATGATATGAATTCAAGTAATATACAATCACGTTAATATAAATTCAAGTTTGATTAATATTTGGGAACACGAAGTTTACATACATAGATATTTCGCTAGATATTAATATTTGGACTTATAGTAGCGCCCTTATAAATAACCTAGCCCGCGAACACCACCTGGCCACTTCGGGCACTTGTTCACTCTTCGTCCTCGGTGTTGTAGGGGAGAGTGTGCATGTCGCCGGTGGTGGGGCAGATGTTGTCGAAGTTGGTGAAGATGTTGTAGGTGGTGAAGGCGATGAGCTCGCACCCACACCAGAAGACTTTGCAGAGGAGTAAGTAGGCGTTGAGGCGGTTGGTGAAGCAAGTGGTGAGGCCAATCACAAGGCCATTGAAACGAACCTCCTCCATGCGGGACATCACCGGAGAGTTGGGTGGGAGGTGGCAGTAGCCGGCATCAAGGAAGAAATTCGCCAGCTCCGTCAAGCCACTCCACCTTGAGATGGCCCACATGCCAAGGGTGTCCTCCACGATGACTCCGGTGGGGTACCGCATCTCCAGCACGGTGGCTGGCACGCAGTAGGTTGGGTCGTAGAACTGCATCTTGTCTTGGGCGGTATCTGGCTTTGCTTTGGATTTTGACGAGGAAGAAGATGGATGCGAGTTGAGACGAAGATGTAGACGGGAGGAGTTTAAATAGCCGCGGTGCGACGCACCTGTTTGAATGCGTTCATCGTAGCACCGCTAATAATTGCCCACGGGAGCCCTATGTGTGTGAATGTTTGGCGTTTGAATGCGTTTTTCACACTGAGTAGAGGCGTGTCGATCGGTAAAGCTGTGTCCCGAGGGTGCACTAATTGCCCTGGTGCGACGTAGCTGCGTCCTGAGGGTGCACTAATTGCCCTGATGCGACGTAGCTGCGTCGGGTGGCTGCGCGCATGCATTGCAATCTGCATCGGGTGGCTACGTGCATGCATGACAGGCATAGTCGTTGGACGGCCCATCGGCCCGACGAGCGTGCCGCCCCAATTGAATGCGTCAAGCACGCTGCCCACGGCCGCTATCACGTGTCACTGTTCCTCCACTACAAGGTGGGACATCATGTTCGCAGCCACGGAACACCTCGCTCGCATCCAGCCAATCAGGGCTCATCTCGCGGATCGGCAAACCCTAGCACATAATCTGAACTGTCCCCGAACAGCGATAGTTTGTCAAACCACGACTATAAGCTAGTGCGGGGTTTTGAGAGGGGTTTGAGAGCCAGGGTTGAGCACAACTAAATTAAAAAAAATCAAAAAATATGAAATTTGGGCACACCATCGTTTTATGTTACTAAGTTGCTAGGAAAAATAACAAACCACGACTATGGATATTTTCATGAAATTCCCTTCACATAACTTAGCTACCACGAACAAGGTTGGATGGTTTTCAAGGGGAATGAGCTAGGGTTTAGGGTTAACCATGGAATAGTTTGTGCACACGACCCCATGTTGGGCATGTACCCTATATTTGCACACTAAACGATTATGTCCAAGAAAAGCATGGCATGCTCACACTATAGACTTTTCAATAGAAAAATGTGTAACATTTCTGCTCCTATTGAGCACCTGTTGTACCACTACAGGAAGCTCGAATCTAGGACGTAAATTCGCCTGGGCATGGGCAGCCTGGCCCGGCCGGCCCGACCCGACCCGGCCTGAAAATCCCGGGCCAGGCCGGGCCTGATCGTGCCATCGGGCCGAGCTCGGGTCTGGAAAGCGAGCCCAACGAGCAAACTGGGCTGGGCTCGGCCTTGTAAAACACAAATTTTTAGCCTAGATTAGGCCGGGCCGGCCGGGCTTTAACGGGCTTTCCAGGTTCGGGTTAGGTTCGGGCCCGATTTGTTAGGCCCGACGGCCGGGCTGGGCCGGGCTCGGGCCTGAGTTTTCCCGTTCGGGGTTTTTCAAGCCCGGCCCAAAACCCGGCCCGGCCAGGGTATGCCCAGGTTTAACGTAAATGCATGGATGCTCAACTTCAAGGATACTAATTTTTTGATCTGGGGCCATTTTATGTGTCGCACCTAACTACTAGTGTGCTGATCATTTGTGGTGTTTTTTTGTGGCAATTTTTGAGGGTAGGATAGAGCCCGTTGAAGCCTGTTGAGTAGAATCGCCACTGCCTGCAGACAATCACCAATCTTCGGTGTCCGCCGCGGCCCCACATGTCTGCTAGCCAACTACTAGACGCGGTTGTGTTCAACGCGGCCACATACTGCGGACACACGTGTGATACGTCCATTTTGCATCATGATTTCCTACTGTTATTTATAATGTTTTTATGCATAATAATGCTTTATGGAGTAATTCTAATGCCTTTTCTCTCATAATATGCAAGGTTTACACAAAGAGGCAGAATGCCGACAGCTGGAATTCTGGACCTGAAAAAGCATATCAGAGACACCAATTCTACACATCTCCAAATAATCTGAAACTTCACGGAGAATTATTTTGGAATATATAAAAAATACTGGAGCAAATAACTACCGAAGGGGAGCCACCTGGTGACCACAAGACACCAGGGCGTGCCAGGCCCCCAGGCGCGCCCTGGTGGGTTGTGGCCAGACCGGCCCACCTCCCGTGCTCATCTTCTGGTACTTAAAGTCTTTTGACCTAGAAAAAATGAAGAGGGGACTTTCGGGATAGAACGCCGCCGTCTTGAGGTGGAACTTGGGCAGGAGCACTTTCGCCCTCCGGCGGAGCGATTCCGCCGGGGGAACTTCCCTCTCGGAGGGGGAAATCAAAGCCATCGTCATCACCAACAACCCTCTTATCTTTGGGAGGCCAATCTTCATCAACATATTCAACAGCACCATATCCTCTCAAACCCTAGTTCATCTCTTGTGTTAATTCTTTGTACCGGAACCTCAGATTGGTACCTGTGGGTGACTAGTAGTGTTGATTACATCTCGTAGTTGATTACTATATGGTTTATTTGGTGGAAGATTATATGTTCAGATCCATTATGCTATTTAATACCCCTCTCATTTGTGAGTAGTTACCTTTGTTCTTGAGGTCACGGGAGAAGTCATGTTGCAAGTAATCATGTGAAGTTGATATGTGTTTGACAGTGTGATGATATGAATGTTGTGACTCCCTTAGTGGTGTCATGTGAACGTCGACTACGTGGCACTTCACCATATTTGGGCCTAAGGGAATGCATTGTGGAGTAGTTATTAGATGATGGGTTGCTAGAGTGACAGAAGCTTAAACCCTAGTTTATGCGCTATTTCGTAAGGGGCTGATTTGGATCCAAATGTTTAATGCTATGGTTAGATTTTATCTTAATACTTTTCCCGTAGTTGCGGATGCTTGCGAGGGGGTTAATCATAAGTGGGAGGTTTGTTCAAGTAAGAACAGCACCCAAGCACCGGTCCACCCACATATCAAATTATCAAAGTAGCGAACGCAAATCAAACCAACATGATGAAAGTGACTAGATGAAATTCCTGTGTACCCTCAAGAACGCTTGCTTATTATAAGAGACTGTTTTGGCCTGTCCTTTGCCACAAAAGGATTGGGCTATCTTTTTGCACTTTATTTACCATTACCGTTACTTGCTCGTTACTAATTATCTTGCTATCAAACTACCTGTTACCTACAATTTCAAGGGTTGCAGAAATTACCTTGCCGAAAACCGCTTGTCATTTCCTTCTGCTCCTCGTTGGGTTCGACACTCTTACTTATCGAAAGGACTACGATTGACCCCCTATACTTGTGGGTCATCAAGGCTCTTTTCTGGCCCTGTTGCCGGGGAGTGAAGCGCTCTTGGTAAGTGGAAATCGGTAAGGAAAAATTTAGACTACGTGCTGAAATTTATAGTCACTTGCTACTATGGAAAACAATCCTTTGAGGGGTTTGTTCGGGGTATCTTCACCTCGACCAGAACCACAATTAGTTGCCCCTCAACCTACTGCACCTACTGAAAATATTGGTTATGAAATTCCTTCGAGTATGATAGAACAACTGCTAGCTAATCCTTATGCAGGAGACGGAACTGAACATCCTGATATGCATCTAATACATGTGGATGAAATTTGTGGATTATTTAAGCTTGCAGGTTTACCCGGAGATGAAGTTAAGAAGAAGGTTTTCCCTTTATCTTTGAAGGGAAAAGAATTCACATGGTGTTGGGGATATAACCCCGTGGCGAGACCCGCCCAGGAGGGGCCGGGTCACGCCTGGCGGCTCATAATCAAGGCCTTTAGGTGGGCCTGAGGATTGAAGACAAGACTACAAGGCGATTCACCAGATGGGCCAAGATGGAGGCCCAGAGTCGGAAGATGGCGCGAGACCCGGGCGCGTGAGCCGCCCGAGAGACGGCTTGCCTAGGAAGGCAAGGCGGCTTAGAGACATGATCGGATACCTTGTATGAGTCGGTCTGGACTCTTGTAACCCTAGGGCCTCGGCCTACCTATTGTCGGTGTCAAAACTGGCGGATCTCGGGTAGGGGGTCCCGAGCTGTGAGTCTAAGATCAATGGTAACAAGGGGACGAAGGAGACGATGTTTATCCAGGTTTGGGCCCTCCTATGGAGGTAAAACCCTACGTCTTGCTTGATTATATTGATGGTATGAAGGTTACAGAGTTGATCTACCTCCAGATCGACTAACTAAAACCCTAGACGAGTTTCTGTGTCGTATGATCTAAAACCCTCTGGCTTATATAGACACCAGGGGTCATTAGGGTTACATATGTTCGGTTGCCCACCGGAGGGAAAAAACATGCCTAATCTACTATCTTCAACTTGACCGACACGCCACGGCTCCTGAGGTCTTCTCCATAGCGACGAGGCCTTCGATCAATCTCATCCTCAACGAGCGGCCCATTAGCCCGACCTATGAGAAATAGGTCGGCAGTCCGAGGACCCCTTAATCCCGGACTCCCTGAGTAGCCCCCGGACTAGCCTCCAACGCCGGAATGTATCCGGACAATCTTGCGTGTCGAAGTCTTCGGCTTGCGAGGCGAGTCCCTCTACCTCTTCTTACTCAGCAACCATCCCGTCATCGAAGAATCCTTGATCGCTGAGAACTTGCGGGACCCAGTGCAGTAACCTTCGGCGCTTCTCGATCCTTGTGCGCCGACGGGAGACGAGCGGCCCGGCAGCTTTTTACAAGACTGCCCCTCCCGCAAGGGAGGCACAACTTATTTAAACAAGTTAAATCGCGGTCTGGGTCACATCTTTCTCTTCTTCCCCGTTAGAAAAAACTTCAAGCGAGAGATCACCGCAAAAACATGGCGAGCGCCCCCAGCTCTTCCTCGCGCCCTTACGGCTCCCGTCCCGGGGATTGGACAAGTTGCTCTGTATCCCTCCTTCGGCTGCGTGACCTCGAGACCCAAGGGTATCTTCCTTCCTCAGATCTGGCGGCTACCCGTGTCGGTTTTACTTCCTTTGACGGCAAAGCCTTCGCGGAGAACTTCCCCAATCCTAACAAGGGTAAGCGGGTATGCTTCGTGCCTTTCCTCTTACGAGGCCTAGTGTTCCCCATTCATCCTTTCCTGAGGGGGTTACTAGAGTTCTATGGGATCCAGCTCCATCATCTTGCCCCCGGATCCATTCTGCACATTTCGGGTTTTGTCGCTCTTTGCGAAATGTTCCTGGGCTGCGAGGCGCACTTCGAATTATGGAGGAAGTACTTCTGCCTCGTCCCCCGAACTCGAGGTGAGAGAATTCGGGAAGTCGGAGGAGCCGAAGTATGTCGCATAGCGGGAACAAGATACCCGGCGGGGACATCGAAGAAGGAATCCGAAGAATGGTCTTCGGAATGGTTCAACATCGAGGACGTTCCCCTATTCGACCCAGCTCGGAGGGGCTTGCCCGAATACTCTGACGCCCTTCCGAAGAAAAGGTATAGTTGGCGACCAAAGAGTTCGTCCCAAGAGGACAGCGCTGAAGTTCAACGCTTGGCCGCCCACGTAAGGGTACTGGCTCATCACAAGCTGACCATGATTGACGTGATGGCCGCCGCCATCACCCGATGCGTTCAACCTCTTCAACAAAGGATACATCCTTTGTGGCGTTACAACGGCACGAGTGACACCACTCGCTCCCGATGGCTGGGCCTGGCCAATCAGGCGGCATTGGCAGCCGCGCTTGCCGACCTATACAATGGAGAAAAAGAAGACTTTGTTTAGTTGCCGGTCAAGGAGGGCTACTCGAGTTACAACCCCATCGAATGGGTAAGCCCTTCGACTCTGCGACCTGAGTTCGGGTGTTTATTCGCCCTTTTTGACTAACACTTTTAATCTGCGCAAACGGGAATGGCGGAGCTTTGCCGAGACAATCAACTGTCCGGCCCCCCAACCAGAGAACTACTCTCGTGATGATGATCCAGGATTCCATGACGATCCGGAGCTATCACTGGAGTATGAAGACGGGGTCTTTTACCAGGAGAGCCTTGATCGATCCAAGGTGGCTATCATAGCTGATCACCCCGGATCACTCCCCTCCTCCACTGCGGGCAAGAAGAAAATTTCTTCCCGTAAAAGGCAGACGTCCTCCGTCAACCCAAATATGCCGACTCCCACTCCCAAGCGTCGTCGGTCCTCGCGACGAACGTCGGCCACAGCAGCAATGCCCGGGCCAGTCACCAACAGGAGTCCTTCTTGTGAACCGGTCGTGGAGACGGCGCCGAACACTCGTCCAACCAAAAGGTACTTTGTTCGGTTGCTTAATCCATTGTTGTTATAATCGGTAGGGTCTTACAGAAGATCTTATGTCAGAATACTCAGGAAGCGAGTACAACCATCTTCTCCCGAAGACATTGCCGGGATGCCCGACAACACGCATGAATCAAGATCTTCTGCTCACGCTGAACCCTCCGCGGAGGCCCCTGTGGTCAATCCGGCCCCTGAAGACTCCGGGGACGAGGTATCAGTCACTAAATCCAAAGCAGAGAGCGCGATGAAACACCGGCGGCGGCGAGAAATTCTGCGCGACCCGACGTTTTCCGAACAAGAGTTCAACGCTCTATGCTCGGCGGACGCATACCTTGGAGCTGCCCGAGCCGGGCTTGGGGAGGCTGTGAAACTGATATCGTCCAGCCTGAAGGTGAGTGATTAAAAATCCGGACATAAACGTAAACCCAGTAGCCCCCGAGCCTTGAATTGGTCGGGACGACCGAATTAAGGATCCGCAAATTGATTTCGTGGATGATGCAGGCCTTAAGGCAGCAGAACGAGCAATTGGCCAATGAATTGGAAGCGAGCCGAACACAGGTGGAAACCGTGAAGGCCGAGCTTGAACAAGTGAAGAAGTTTACCCGGGAGGCGCATGGTGAGTATATATATTCTGCTGATCTTAGCGTATAATCCCATGCTGACGCGATGGTACTTTTTAGCAGCTGAATCAATAGGGCAATTGCAAAAGGATTTAGATGCAGCCCAAGAATCTCAGAGGTACGCCGAATCCCAGTATGAGGTCGGCTGCCTTTCGCTGCAGCAGAACCTGGAAGAGAAGAAACGCCTCCAGGCGGAAAACAAACAGCAGGCCGAAGATATTGAGAGTTTAAAGACTCAATTGGCCCATGCCCAAGAAGAGAACCAGAAACTACAGAGGGGCATGTTCGGTAAGTGTGATTATAACATCGAGAGGTATCTCCCCTTCATAAGGTGTAATGGACATGCCTTGTCTCATGTATAGGTCTCCTAACCGGGCGGCCTGAAGAAGAGATCGGCTCCTTCCGGGGGAGCCTCCTGAAGGAACTGTCCGCCGTGCATGAGCGGGCTCGGAAGGCAATGAGGGGCATGATAAAAGCGCTATGGACTATCGAGAAGCCTCCGGAAAGGATGATCGAATTAACAGGTCGGTTCAAAGAAGCCCGGAGTCGGTTCGAGCTATGGAAGACATCGGCTTGCTGGGAGGGAGCACGAGAAGCATGGGCAATGATCAAGACCCATTATACCGGTCTTAACCCCGAGCATATGGCTCGGGTTGGACCAGTAGGACCTGATGGGCAAGAAGTGCCGCTTCACTTGGTGTACGACCAAGTGATGCCTGCTGCTCGTCTCTCGCAGGAAGATTGCGCCCTGGATGCCTTAATAGACAATCTTGACCAGCAGCCAGATGCGTGATTCTATGTATCTATGTACCTTAAATCAAAAGGTTGCTCCATCTGTGTTGCAAACTTTGTCTTAACCGGCCATCGGCTTCGACCCCCCGCGCTGAGAGCTTGGGAGTGTTCCGTATAAAATATCCCTTGATAAGAGGGAATTCTTTCGAGGAACTAGGCAATCCGGCCATTTGGTACGAACAGACAGAAGGTACACAGGGAGACATGTTATATTACTGCTTAGCGTAAGAAACATCTTCCAAAGAAAATAGTACCTCTATCGGTGCCTTCCTTTAGGTTGCTACGTAAATCGTAGATAATAAGGCCGCATACTGCTAGTGTGCGACTAATGGCCTTTTTGAGAAAACCGCGCAATGGTAATAATAACCATAATTTTATTCGCTGCTTCCGTCATAGCCGACCAATTTTCTGCTAAAGATAGCTAGCTTTTGGCTTCACCCGTCTGAGGTATGTATCCGGATGACCCGGCCGTAGCAATCGCAGAGGTGCTCCCTTTACTCTCTAGCCGAACAATCGGGTACGTAGAGGGTAAACACAGGAGCGAGGCAACCCAGCTTGGCAAAAATCTTAGTTCGAATTGATGCATATAATGGCTTTACAATTGATGAAGGAAACATGGATGCATAATAAATTTCAATAGATGCTTAAAAGGTAAACTCATCGGCTTCGGGAAGAAGCCCCCAGGTGTTTTATTCGGATTTAACATTTGACGATGTATGCCGAATATGAAACACTAGCTCGGTTTAGCCGAACATAGACTTGGGGAGAGAAAAAAAGGTTCGAACCTACCAAAAATCAAGGTGGAAGGGAAGGAAAATGAAAAGAAAAAGAGAAAAAAGAAAAAGGAGAGTAAAAAGAATGACGACGCCGGTCTAGCCGTAAAAACGCCGAAGACGAGCTGCGTTCCATGGGTTTGGTTCGAGGCAGTTATCTGTCGGGCTTCGAAGACGATAAGCCCCTCCTGCGAGTACTTCGTCGATTATGAAGGGGCCCTCCCATATGGGATTGAGCTTATGCTTCTGCTTATCGGGGAGCCGTAAGACGAGTTCCCCCACATTATATGCTTTTGCCCTGACCTCCCTGCTCTGGTAACGCTGGGCCAGCTGTTGTTAAAAAGTAGAGCAAGCCCGAGCTATGTCGCGCTCTCCTTCTAGGGCGTCCAAGTCGTCTTGCCGATCTAGCTCGGCCTCCTTTTCTTCGTACATGCGCACCCTAGGTGCGTCGTGAATAATATCACAAGGAAGGACTGCTTCTGCCCCATAGACCATGAAGAACGGTGTGTATCCCGTTGATCGATTCAGGGTGGTGCGCAGGCCCCACAGAATGGAATCAAGCTCCTCCACCCAATGACAGTTAGACTCATGAAGAGACCGGACCAAACATGGCTTAATACCACCCATAATGAGGCCGTTGGCCCGTTCGACCTGTCCATTGGTCTGTGGGTGATACACTGATGCATAATCGAGCTTAATGCCCATTTTTGCGCACCAGTCCTTTACTTCCTGGGCGGTGAAGTTGGATCCATTGTCCGTTATTATACTGTGCGGGACGCCGTAACGGTGTACCACGCCAGATATAAAGTCGATTACTGGTCCGGACTTGGCTGACTTAACAGGTTTTGCTTCGATCCATTTGGTGAACTTGTCCACCATGACCAGTAGATATTTATTCTTCTTGGACCCCCCTTTAAGTGGTCTGACCATGTCCAGCCCCCAGACCGCAAAAGGCCAAGTAATCGGAATAGTCCGAAGAGCCGTTGGGGGCATGTGACTTTGATTTGCAAAAAGTTGGCATCCCACGCAATATTGGACAAGAGACTGGGCGTCCGCTCGAGCGGTGGGCAGGAAGAAACCGACCCAAAAGGCCTTGCTTACTAGGGCCCTTGCCGCAGCGTCGTGGCCGCCCATTCCTGCATGGATTTCGGCCAGAACTGTTTTCCTTCTTCCTCCGATATGCACCGCTGGAGTACTCCGGCGGTGCTTTTCTTGTATAACTCACCCTCGTGGACTTTATAGGACTTGAATCGCCGAACTATGCGTCTTGCCTCTGTCTGGTCGTCGGGGAGCTCTTGGCGAAGAAGGTAAGCGAGGAAGGGCTCGGTCCATGGTGCAATCACTGCCATGACCCCATGAGCCGAAGGCGTTTCGTCCATTACGGAGCCGCCGATGATTTGATCGTCTGGTTCGTTTATAGGGTGAACAACCTCTTCCGCGCTGATCGGTCCGGCGCCCTTATCGTCGTCCTACCAAACCACCGATGGCTTGAAGAGCCATTCAAGGAAGGTGTTTTTTGGGACGGGGTCGCGTTTGGTCCCCATACGGGCCAATATATCAGCGGCCTGGTTGTTGTCTCTAGCGACATGATGGAATTCCAGCCCCTCGAACCGTGCGGATATTTTAAGGACGGCGTTTCTATATGCCGCCATCTTTGGGTTTTTGGCATCGAACTCGCCGTTGATTTGGGAGATGGCCAAGTTAGAGTCTCACCGTACCTCTAGCCGTTGTATACCCATCGAGGCTGCCATCCGAAGACCATGCAAGAGTGCTTCGTACTCGGCTGCATTGTTGGAATCGGCATACATGATTTGCAGCACGTATCGGACGTTGTCACCTGTGGGGGATGTGAGGATAACTCTAGACCCTAGTCCGGCCAGTGTCTTGGATCCGTCGAAGTACATCGTCCAATGGGAGTATGTACTATATTCCCGGGGCAGCTCGGCCTCCGTCCATTCGGCGAGGAAATCTGCCAACACCTGAGATTTAATAGCTCATCGTGGCTTATAGGCGATTTCGAAAGGAAGGAGTTCGATGGCCCATTTAGCTATGCGGCCGGTGGCGTCCCTGTTATTGATTATATCATTCAGGGGTACTTCGGAGGCCACCGTGACCGAACACTCTTGAAAGTAGTGTCTTAGTTTTCGCGAGGCCATAAATAATGTATAGGCTATCTTCTGGTAATGCGGGTATCTGGAGTTGCACTGCGTTAGTACTTCTGACACGTAGTAGACCGGCTTTTATATCCGGAATTTGTGACCCTCCTCCTCTCATTCGACGACGAGCACTACGCTAACCACTTGGTTGGTGGCCGATATGTATAATAACATTGGTTCACCGGTGCCTGGTGCTGTGAGTATGGGGTTGCTTGCGAGCAGTGTTTTAATTTCCTCTAACGTGGCAGCTGCTTCATCGGTCCATTGGAAATTGTTGGTCCGTTTTAGCAACCTGTAGAGCGGTAAAGCCTTTTCGCCGAGACAGGAAATAAAGCGGCTTAACGCTGCTATGCAACCCGCCAATTTTTGGACATGCTTTAGCTCTGTAGGAATTGCGAGTTGCGATAGGGTGCGGATCTTAGCCGGATTCGCTTCTATTCCTCTATGGGAAACAATGAATCCGAGTAGTTTACCAGCTGGAACTCCGAAGACACATTTCTCCGGATTGAGTCATATATCATACTCGCGTAAGCTGGCAAAGGTTTGCCTTAGGTCGTCGATCAACTGGCTTACGTGTTTGGTTTTAATGACCACGTCGTCCACATATGCCTCGACTGTTTTGCCAACCTGTTTCTCCAGGCAGGTCTGGATCATGCGTTGGTATGTAGCCCCAGCGTTTTTTAGCCCGAAAGGCATTGTGTTGAAGCAAAATGGCCCGTAGGGGGTGATGAATGTTGTTGCAGCTTGATCGGATTCCTTCATTTTGATCAGATGGTATCCAGAATAAGCATCGAGGAAGCACAGGGAATCGTGTTCGGCTGTGGCGTCAATAATCTAGTCTATACGTGGTAGGGGGAAGGGTCCTTAGGGCAGGCCTTGTTGAGGTCTTTGAAATCGACGCACAGCCGCCAGGATTTGTCTTTCTTTGGTACCATCACCAGGTTTGCCAACCATTCGGGGTGCTTGATCTCTCGTACGAATTCGGCCTCTAGCAATTTAGCTAGTTCTTCACCCATAGCTTGTCGTTTAGGCTCGGAGAAGCGGCGTAGAGTCTGTTTGACGGGCTTGAAGCTTGGGATTATATTCAGACTATGTTCTGCCAGCCGCCATGGTATTCCTGGCATATCGGAAGGATGCCAGGCGAAGATGTCCCAGTTTTCTCGTAAGAATGCTCGCAGCGCCTCGTCCACCATGGGGTCCAGCTGAGCTCCGATGGATGCTGTCTTATTAGGGTCCGTTGGGTGTACCTGAAATCTGATAATTTCTTCTGCAGGTTTAAATGATGTGGGTTTGGGCCTTTTACTAAGGATCACATCGTCCCTGTCCACTGTTGACCGAAGTGCGGTCAATTCTTCTCCAGCAAAGGTCTCAGCTAGTGCCTCGAGGGCGAGCGCTGCCGTTTTGTTCTCGGCTCGAAGGGCTGTATTCGGATCACTGTTGATTGTGATCACCCCATTGGGGCCTGGCATCTTGAGCTTCATATTCCCGTAATGGGGTATGGCCTGAAATTTTGTGAAGGCGTCGCACCCTAAAAGGGCGTGGTACCCACTGGGGAAGGGCACGATGTGGAAGAGAAGTTCTTCAGATCGGTAGTTTTCGGGCGTGCCGAACACTACGTCCAGGGTGATACGTCCTGAACAACGTGCCTCATTCCCAGGGATTATCCCGCGGAAGGTTGTGTTGCTAGGTTCGATGCGAGATCGGTCGAACTGCATTTGTTCCAGGGTGTTTTCGTAGATGAGGTTTAAACCACTGCCACCATCAATTAGCACCTTATGTATCCTGAAGCCATCGACGATGGGGTTTAGGACCAGTGCGGCCGGTGTTTGACCGGGACGGATGGTTGGTTGATCAGCATCTCCGAAGGTGATGGGTATGTCTGCCCATGAACTTGTTGATGCCACATGTTAGACTTGTTCGAGCTCTCTAAGAGCTCTTTTCCTCCTGTTCCTAGAGGGGAATGTTTCGTAGATCGTCAGCACTTCAGCACTGTATTCTGGTGGTGTTGTGGAGCGCCCGTTCGGCGTCCATGTCTCGAGGATGGCCTCTCCACTTTTTGCTACCTGCCTGACGACCCAGCAAGCTCTAAGGCTGTAAGTCGGGCTTGTGTTCAGCAATACAGAATGTATAGGGCATGGCTTGTCCAATATTCCGTCGAGGACAGTTCTGGCCCTCGTAGGAGGTCTATTTCTCTTTTCGGCGGGCTCGTGTTCGGTTAGCCACTTCGGAGGTGTCCGCTTTTTCCGATCTCCTCTAGGGTGTTCGGTAAGATCTGGCTCCGAAAGTAACCGTTCGGCTTGCCAGGTGCTCTCCATGGCACAGTATTTTTGTTCCAGATTCGATAGCTCGGTGAAACCGTGAATGTGTCATCGAGATAGGGCGTTAAGGATCCCTTCATTATGACAATTGCGGCTGAAGGTTGCCATTATCTCCTGGTCACTAGAGCCTGGTACTTTGTCTCTAACGAGGAGGAGTCTAGCCCAATAATGATGGACCGACTCCCCTGGTAGTTGCTTGACATCCTGTGAGTCCGAAGACTTAGACTCCCCTGCAATGCTCGAATGCTCGACTTGGGTGGTGGGTGGGAAATTTTTTAGCTCCCTGCCCCGACATGTGTCCGAAATCACAGGGTTCGGCGCGGGATTCGGATTGTGCGCTAAATCGGGGATCGATCCCGAACTTTTTCCGGAGCGAACTCCAGAGTCAGGGTTAAAAGAGGGATCTTGATGATCGGAGATTGGGATATAAACCGTCCTTAGTTCCGATTGTTGGAGGGATGAGCCTCCATCCAGACCCTCGACGGTGGCGACTAGGTGAGTGACCATGGGGGTGAGAATCTCCCTGTCATCGGGTTTAAGCCCGATCCGGTCATAGACCGGGGGCTGGTCGTCGGTCATGCCCATGGCTCGGATCCGATCTAGTAGCTCGTTCAAGGGCGAGACGTCGGCGGAGCACGTGTTGCCGAAGCGCTCGGGGTCGATCTGCAGCATCGTGGTTCCAGAGCCGCTTGACAGCGAAGGCCGATTACATTCGGGCATGACGACTGGGTTGGGCGTCCTAGACGGCCCGAAGGTACGGGACACCTTGGAGGCGATGCCCGAGGCTTCCGGCGCCGAGGCGTCTAGCTCTGCAGGCTCCTCCATGGGAGCTGAGGGCCTCATCCAAACAAGTCTTCCTCGTGAATCAGCAGCGAACTCTAGGTTCCCAAATCTGATTTCTTGATCGGGGAGGAAACTTCCGATCTGGCCAAGATGGACAGTCGGGTCGGCGTGCGACAATACGTCGCCGCCAGCGAAGATCTGACCAGAGAAGGGAACATCCGGGCTACAGATCTCATTGCTTACGATGGGGTGAGCCATTGATTCCTTTGGTGATCACAGCGGAACTCTCAATGAAAGCACCAATGTCGGTGTCAAAACCGACGGATCTCGGGTAGGGGGTCCCGAGCTATGAGTCTAAGATCAATGGTAACAAGTGGACGAAGGAGACGATGTTTATCCAGGTTAAGGCCCTCCTATGGAGGTAAAACCCTACGTCCTGCTTGATTATATTGATGGTATGAAGGTTACAGAGTTGATCTACCTCGAGATCGACTAACTAAAACCCTAGACGAGTTTCTGTGTCGTATGATCTAAAACCCTCTGGCTTATATAGACACCAGGGGTCATTAGGGTTACATATGGTCGGTTGCCCACCGGAGGGAAAAAACATGCCTAATCTACTATCTTCAACTTGACCGACACGCCACGGCTCCTGAGGTCTTCTCCATAGCGACGAGGCCTTCGATCAATCTCATCCTCAGTGAGCGGCCCATTAGCCCAACCTATGAGAAATAGGTCGGCAGTCTGAGGACCCCTTAATCCCGGACTCCCTCACCTATATAAAGGCGAGTCCCTGCGACGACTTAGGGCAAGAAACAATTGATCGATAGCTAGGTCAAGCAGATCCGCTCCCTTGTAATCGATACACAGTCAATACAACACAAAGCAGGACGTAGGATTTTACCTCTTTCCGAGGGGCCGAACCTGGGTAAACTCGTGTCTTTCGTTCCGATCAACCCTTTGAGTCCACTGCCTTAGCGATGGCCTCGAACTTAAGTCCTAGGACATCTGCCGTGACAAAACCACGATAGTTGGCGCCCACCGTGGGGTGCACGCGCGGTGGTGTGGAGTTCTCAAAGGGCTCTCTCCCAGGGATCGAGGGATACGCCGTCGGCCTGATGACTAAGAGTCGCCGCGGCAAGCTCTACATCGATGATGCTGGATGGGGACCAGAGGCCGACTCAATCGAGTACGGGTACCGGGTCCCCTTCGGCACAATGCACGTGTTTATTGGGAAGATCGGTGGATCTATGCCCGGGCCGGACATCTGCACCGACCTCGTCGAGCCGGCCCGGCGTACTCAACCCGCCCGTGTTCAACCCGGGCGGAGGAGCGTCTTCGTCGGCTTCACGCAAGGCAGGGAAGACTCCGTGTCAGGGGGGGAAACTTTCATCCTCTCAGATGACGGATCCTCTAGTGGAGAGGCGGAGTCAATCTACCAGCTTCATGACGGCGGGCTTGGGGGCTATGCCGATGGCGATAGTATTCCAGAGCCCTATGACCCGCCAAGCCGAGCTGCCGTCTTCATCGCAGGCTCGGCGCCGGCTCTCAACAGCACGACGTCCGGAGCGGCGGCGGGAGGCGCCCCGCCAGGTGCCGGGTCATCCAGGCCGCCGGCTCAGGTCTTGCTGGATTTGATGGAGGAGCTAACAACCTTGATGGGAACTGAGGTCACAGCCGGAAATCAGGCAGAGCTCAATGCGGAGATCACCAGGATTAAAGGGCTGATGACCCAGGCCCAGGAGGATATCAACACATTACAAGGTCAGATGAATGCTGAGTCAAAGCGTTTGAGGGCAGAGGCTCTCCGTTTTAACTTAGACCAGCATGCTTCAGAGGCGGTTCTTCGGAGGAGGACTCAGGTCGGCCTCCCTATGCAGCTTCAGCCCCGAAACCTTTTCAACACCCCCGGGACAGCGCCAAGCGCGCCACTGGCCATAACCCGGGCCGCGGAGGCGCCGCGGCAGCCAGACCTGCCCCGGAGGGATCGGACTCCACCACGGCACCTTGTGACACCACCTGGCCATTATTCTAACCTGGTGGAGAACATGATAGCAGCGGCTGCTAGGCTCAATGCAATCCCCTTCGCCGAAGGGATGTCGTTCGCTGATGAGGCGCGGAACGCCATCGAACTGCTGCAGACAGCGGTGGCTCAACAAGAAAAGTACACGTACAGCCGGAGTCGAGTGCACTTCACGCTTGTCCCGAGCCATAGCTATAGCCGACGCATAGAGTCGCCGGCGGTTTCCAGCAGCGAGCAAAGACGCAACCCGCCCAATGATAACTCGCCCCGTACTAATGCTCAGGAGATCGTAGACAGGGGCAGAGCCCATCGGGGAGCTACGCCGGTGACAGATTACCCGGAAATTCCTGAGCCGGCTCCGATAACCCCTTCTACCTCAGTGGGAGTCTCATCCAGGGGCGTTGGTGTGCCTTGCCTGACGGCGGCTTTGCGGAACGAGCGTTTTCCCAAGGACTTTAAGGGGCCACGTAAGGTGCCTAACTACACGGCTGATTTACCCCCCGAGGCCTGGGTCGAAAGCTATGAGCTCGCCATGGAGATGTTAGATGTCAGTGAAGCGGTTTGCGCCAAATATTTCATCATGATGCTGGAAGGACCGTCCCGCACGTGGTTAAAGGGCCTGCCTCCCAACACCATTACATCTTGGGCCAAGTTGAAAGCACGTGTTATCAAGAACTTCCAGGGAACATGCAAGCAGCCTATGACAATTGTGGATCTTGACCATTGTGTGCAGCATGAGCATGAGTCGGGCCATCATTGGGTCCTGCGAGTTTCGACGGTTATCCACTCGTCTGAGAACATCTCGGCGTCTCAGGCAGTTCTGATTTTAGAGAAAAACTGTCACTTCTTACCCCTTAAGCAGAAGCTTGGGCGGCTGAAGCGTTCCTATCAGGACATGGGTGAGCTCATGTCGGCTCTCACCAAGTATGCAGATTCAGATACTGCTAAGGACCCAGGGTCCGACGAGGAGAAATCAGCTAAGGGTAGGAAGAACAATGGCGGCAAGGGGCGGCAACAGAACGGAGCAGGAAATAACAACAATGGCAAGAGAAAGAACCCGGATGGTGCGTCAGAGCTGGTGGCAAACGCCAGCACCGGGAACAATCATGCTAGAGGTAATGGTAAGCCGCCTTTTAAAGCCAAAACCCCCTTTAACATGGAGGAGACGCTCAGCAAGCCTTGCCCGGAGCACAGTCAACCCGGCAGGCCGTCCAGTCACGCTTGGAGAGACTGTCACATTATGCGGGAGTTCCGGAACTATAGCCTTAATCAACATCGTAATAATGGCAATGGGCCGTCGGGCGGTTCAGGTCAGGGCAGCTCAGGGACCGGTTTCGGTGGAGGCGGCTCAAGTTCAGGTTATCACGGGCAAGGTAGTCAAGGCGGTGACCATCAGCAGCCTGGCAGCGGTGGTCAGCAGCAAAACAACCAGTCAGGGTATCAGAGTAACCCGAAGCAGCTTAATGGCGGCTAGTATCATGTTTTCACCACAAGCCTGGACAAACGGGATCAAAAGTTACATAAGAGAGCAGTTAACACGGCAACGCCGGCTCTCCCACAGTATCTGAAGTGGTCTGAGTATCCGATCTCATGGAGTAGGGAGGATCACCCGCCGCGGGTCGATAACCCGGGGCACTTGGCACTTGTGGTGGCACCTCAGGTAGGAGGCTATAAGTTTACAAACGTGCTGATGGACGGTGGCAGTAGCATCAACATCATGTACTATGACACTTTTCGCCGGATGGAGCTAACTGACAAAGCTCTTAAGCCATCATCAACAGTTTTTCACGGTGTTGTGCCAGGCAAGTCGGCTTACCCGGTAGGCAAGATCGCCCTTGAGGTAGCATTCGGGGATGACGACAATTACAGAGTGGAGACTTTGTGGTTTGAAGTGGCTTTATTTGGCCGGCCGGCTTTTGCGAAATTTATGGCCAGGCCCTATTATGTCTACTTACAGCTCAAGATGCCGGCTCTCAAGGGTACGATAACAGTACACGGTGATCGGAACGTGGCTCTTGAGTGTGAAGAAGGCGACGCGGCCTATGTAGAGTCAAGCTATGCTGAGGCAGAGCTTAAGTTTTACAAAGACAATGTTGACCCGGCGGATATGACTCCGTTGAAGAAGCCCAACACAGAGTCTGAGCCGCCATTGAAATTTGTGGCAGAGGATACTAAGCTGGTGGACTTTCTGTCGGGCGACTCGTCGAAGCAGTTCACTATTGGGACTAACCTGGACCCCGCATAGGAAGGCGCGCTCATCGAATTCATCCGTGAGAATCGGGACATCTTTGCATGGAATCCTTCTGACATGTCAGGTGTACCGAAAGAGTTCGCTGAGCACCACCTTAATGTGGATTCCAAGTTTAAGGCGATTAAATAGTTCCTCTGCCGTTTCAACAAAGAGCGGCGTAAAGCAATTGGAGAAGAGGTGGCCCGGCTCTTGGCAGCAGGGTTCATCGTGGAGGTTTTTCACCCGGAGTGGTTGGCTAATCCCGTGCTTGTGCTCGAAAAGAACGGCACGTGGCGTATGTGTGTGGATTACACGGATCTTAACAAGGCCTGTCCAGTTGACCCGTTTGCTCTCCCCCGTATCGACCAAATCATTGATGCAACGGCGGGTTGTGAGAGTTTATGTTTCCTGGACGCTTATTCGGGTTATCATCAGATCAAGATGGCAGAAAAGGACCAAGAGAAGACGTCTTTTATAACACCTTTTGGGGCTTTTTGCTATGTGTCTATGCCTTTCGGGCTTAAAAGTGCGCAGGCGACTTATCAACGTTACGTGCAGAACTGCCTTCATAGTCAGATTGGGGGCAATGTTCATGCTTATGTGGATGATATCGTGGTCAAGTCAAGGAAAAAAGGAGACTCTACTTGACGATTTGAAGGAGACCTTTGATAATCTGCGGTTTTATAAGATGATGCTTAACCCGGACAAATGTGTTTTTGGTGTACCTGCAGGCAAGCTTTTGGGTTTCCTGGTCTCTGTAAGGGGAATTGAAGCTAACCCGGATAAAATCAAAGCCATTACTTCATTGTCTAAGCCGGCGTGCATTAATGATGTCCAACGCCTGGCGGGTCGTATTGCTGCTTTAAGCCGGTTCATAAGCCGCCTTGGCAAGAAAGCTATCCCTTTATATCAGATGATGAAGAAGACAGATGATTTTGTCTGGAGTGATGCAGCCGATGAGGCGTTTGAGGCGCTCAAGAAACAGTTAGTTGAGCCACCGGTTCTGGCCGCCCCTGCGGAGAAAGAGCCGTTACTGTTATATGTGGCAGCTAACAACAGGGCCGTCAGTGTTGCAGTAGTTGTGGAGCGCAAAGAGGCAGGAAAGGAATATCCGGTTCAATGGTCGGTTTACTATGTCAGTGAGGTGTTGATAGAATCCAAGCAGAGGTACCCACATTGGCAAAAATTGATATATGGGGTGTTCATGGCGAATCGCAAGCTGAAGCCTTATTTCCTTGGACATCCGATCATAGTGGTTAGTTCTGCCCCTTTGGGGGATATCATTCAAAATAGAGAGGCTACTGGCAGGATTGCTAAGTGGGCGCTAGAGCTTGGACCTCTTATTTTGAAGTATGTGCCTCGGAAGGCTGTCAAGTCTCAAGCTTTGGTGGATTTCATAAATGACTGGACAGAGAGCCAGGTGCCTGAGGAGAAGCCGGATAATACATACTGGACAATCCACTTTGATGGATCCAGGCAATTGGAAGGCTCGGGGGCTGGAGTAGTATTAACTTCCCCTCGAGGTGATAGGTTTTGTTATGTGTTAAGGCTAATGTTTCCTTGTACTAACAATGCAGCTGAATATGAGGCTTTGCTTCATGGTCTCCGTGTGGCTAAGGAGATTTATTTAAGCCGGGTCAGATGTTTGGGCGACTCAGACCTGGTGGCTCAGCAAGTGTCTGGCACGTGGGATTCTAAGGACCCACGTATGGCGGCTTATCGTCGGGCGGTTGATATCATTGCTGGCCACTTCAAGGGTTATCAAGTGGATCATATTGACCGTCGAAAGAACGAGGCGGCTGATGCATTATCAAGGCTGGGCTCTCAACGTAAGCCGGTGCCGCCTAATGTCTTTTTGGACGTGTTGCATCAACCCTCTGTTAACTTGCCTTCTGAGGAGGATCTAGCTATACCTGACCCGGAGGGGCAGTTGGTGGCGGCTCTGCATGCTATTCCTGACTGGACGCTACCTTATCTGGCGTATTTAACTCGTGGTGAGTTACCCGAGGACGAGACCTCGGCACGGCAGATCGTGAGGCGGTGCAAGTCCATGACTATCATCAATAGTGAGTTACACAGGTGCAGTGTGACTGGTGTCTTTCAGTGTTGCGTTTCTCCTAAGGAGGGCAAGGAAATTCTACATGAGATACACTCCGGTGATTGCGGTCATCACGCCGGTTCAAAATCTTTGGTGGCCAAGGCCTACAGACATGGCTTTTTCTGGTTGACGGCTCATAAGGACGCAGAGGACATAGTTACCAAGTGCGGCGGCTGTCAGAAATTTGGACGACGCGCCCATGTGCCGGCTCAAGAGCTGCGCATGATTCCTATTACCTGGCCGTTTGCGGTCTGGGGGCTTGATATGGTTGGGCCCTTTAAGAGGTCCAAAAATAAGAAGACCCACATTTTGGTGGCGGTTGACAAGTTTACCAAGTGGGTCGAGGCAGAGCCGGTTAGCAAGTGCGATGCGGCCACAACAGTTCAATTCATCAAGAAGTTGATCTTCCGTCTTGGTTACCCTCAGAGTATAATTACTGACAATGGTACAAATTTATCCAAGGGGGCCATGGAGGCATTTTGTGAAAGTGAACATATCCGGCTTGATGTGTCAGCCGTGGCTCATCCCCAGTCCAATGGGCAAGCAGAACGTGCAAATCAGGAAAGCTTAAGAGGGATAAAACCCCAGCTTATGGTTCCTCTAGAGAGAACGCCGGGTTGTTGGGAGGAGGTGTTGCCTTCAGTTCTTTGGAGTATCAGAACAACCCCCAACAGATCTACAGGCTATATGCCTTTCTTCATGGTCTATGGCGCGAAAGCTGTCCTCCCAAGTGATATCCGCCATGACTCGCCCAGAGTGGCGGCTTATGTTGAAACTGAAAACGAGACGGCGCGTCAGGATGCGTTAGATGCTTTGGATGAGGCACGGGATCTTGCAGCAGCACGATTAGCAATTTATCAGCAAGACCTGCGTCGCTATCATAGCCGCAGAGTCAAGACCCGGACGTTCCAAGAAGGTGATTTGGTGCTACGTTTGATTCAAGACCAGACGGATATGCACAAGTTGTCCCCCCTTGGGAAGGACCTTTCATGGTCAGCAAAAATCTTCACAATGGGTCATATTACCTCATTGATGTACGGGAGAGTGACGAGTCACGCACTTCCGGGCAAGAGACCAACAGGCCGTGGAATATTGCTCATCTCCGGCCATACTACACTTGAGTCATTGACTCTCATCAATGTACATACATCCATCATTGTACATACCTTTTCTCAATATAATAAAGTTGGCATCCCCACAATGCGGGGCCTCTGCCGTTTTTTCGTGCCAAAAGATTGTGCAAAAGAGTTGATAAGTCAATAAGGTCACTAGGGGGCTTCCAACCCACCGGGTTTAGCTTTCATACCCTCTTGACTGGCTTTTAAGCCATAGCCAGACCGGGTTAAACCTGCCTATTTGCATGATGCCACTCCGCCAGGTGACCCGCCAAACTCTTACCAGTTAATCTCGACATAAAGACCCTGAACTGATCAATGTTCTTGACAGTCAATCTTGCATGAGACCCTGTACTGGTTAAGGTTAAAACGGAGGCTTTTGTCACGTGAGGGCCGGCTTACAGAAAGCGAGGATAAACTCACCTATTTGTTGTAGTCTCTCCGCCTTGTGGCCCATTCGTACTCTTACTCAGTCAATCTTTTAAAAAAGACCCTGAACTGTTTAAGGTTAAAATAACGGATTTATGTCACGTGAGAGCCGGCTTATGGGTTCGGGGGTCCTCATGCCCTGCTGTAGTCTCTCCGCTATATGGCTCATTGTACTCCTAACAGTCAATCTTTAAAGACCCTGAACTTGTCTTTTGACAGTCAATCTTGCAAGGAGACCCTGTACTTGTCTTTTGACAGTCAATCTCACAATAATACCCTGAACTAGTCAAGGTTAAAACAACAAATCTGTGCCATGTGAGAGCCGGAATATGAGTTTGGCAGTCATGCCTATGTTTTTAAAAGATAAAGCCTGAGTTTTAAGCAATTTTATAGGTGTTAACCTCTTCGGGCTGTGACTTTAAAGCCGCCTTCAACAATGATAGAGAACATATTTTCTGTCTTGTTATTTTTTGCAGGACTTGTCTTTTATGATAAACTGCTGTCAAATGATGATCATAGCTAAGCCAACGGAAAGATGGATAGGTTTATTAAACCATTCAAATTCCAAAACGTGCACGAAGGCATGGCAAAGGAGATGAGTTTTAAACAATTGCTATTACAAGGCTATCACAGAGCCCAAAATCTGCAGACTTAAAGTTTTTTACAGCAAATCATAACCCGGCATGTCAAGCAGGGCCGGGTTACCTTCATATGGAGCCAGCTCATTGTTTAACTCGCTGCCGGGTCATCCTGCGCCGAGTCTTCGGGGTCCTGGATTTGAAGGTTGTCCACATCCCAGTTGCAGTTGGTCAACGCCTCAAATTCAGCTTCATCATGAAAAATTGGAGACGGGTCAATATCAGGAGCAAAGAGGTGCTTATGGCGTGCGGGAATCAAATCTTTGGCTTCAAAAGTCGGCCCTCGCACTCGTTTGCTGATCTCAGTGTAAGCCGCCTGGTAGGTGGACAAGTCAGTCTCTTCAACGAGTTTGGTAGCCAAGACTTGAGAAGCCTTCATACATTTGGCATAGTCATCCTGAGTGAACTCTGAGTCGTCGTCCTTTCGCGAAGGGAAGCCGTCCATCATATCTTCCGTGGTAAGCTCAGGAGCGAAGGCCAGTGACCGGCTCAAAGCGGCCATTGCGCCCTTGCGGGCGGCTAATCTTTTCAGTTCTTCCAGCTACTTCGGGACGGTGGAAAAGACTTCTATAACCTCCTTCATAAATTTGGGGACACCTTTCTCAGCCATTACAGCTTTAATGGTGAAAGGGGCCCGCAATAGAGCTGCTCAGTAAGGGCATATACGGCTTTCAGCTTCAGCAGGCTATTGTTCGACAGCTGGCGAGTTCTCTGGCCTGCAAAAGAAGTCAGAGTTTGTAAGCCGCCGGGAGAGTTTTTAGCGGACTAAGGAATTTTTTGTTCAAAGTTAAACAAGTACTTACCAAAGACAGCGGCGGTCATCTGAGATATGTGGCGCTTGAGAGTGGTCAGTTCCTCAGTAAGGGGCCTCAGTTTTCCTTCGGCGGCTTCCGCACGTTTCGTCAGGGCGGCTTGTTCAGTTTCAGCGGACTTCTTGAAAGCCTCAAAGTCTGCCTTGATTTTTTCGACCTCTATGACAGAGAGCCGCCACTTCTCTTCCGCCTCAGCCCGGGCGGTCTGCTGTGAGGCCAAATTTTCTTTAAGACCAGTCAAGTCAGACTCGGCCGTGTTTAAAGCTTCCTGCGCAGTACAAACAAAGCAGCATAAGTTATTTTTGCTTCTAGACCACCAAGGTGATACATATTAATAGTCAGAGGCGATGAAGCAGAGAAAATTACAAGTTTCAAGCAGATTGCAAGCAATATACTTGACACTTGGGGGCTAATGTCTACTGTTTCTTTCAATGATTACAAATCTGGAAAGCCCCGGGTCATCTTCAAGAAGATAAGCCGGCACTTGGAGGCTACACTTGGCACTTTTAAATGATAAGTTCCGGCTCATCATTTGCATAATGACCCGGACTTGGAGGCTACACTTGGCGTGTCTAAGTAGTAAGTTCCGGTTCATCATTTGTATAATGACCAGGACTTAGGGGCTACAGTTGGATCTTATTCTAAATGAAGTACCGGTTCATTATTTAGTATAATAACCCGTTACTTGGGGGCTACATGCCAAGCTACTTGTGGCATACGAAATGTTGAAGACCTGGTCTACTATTTTCAACACTAAACCGGCTCTTGGGGGCTATATAAGGGTATATGGAAAGGAAAGGCAGGAGGAGTACCTCATATTTTTGCTTCATCGGCCCAACAAGTTTGGTCTCCATATTACAGCTCGCGGAGAGGCGGTTCAGATAGCCAGCGTGTAATTCATCAGCAGTCAGCTTCTCCAAGCTAGGGAATTCAAAGTCAATCTTTTCCCTCTCTGGTGAGGGTACTTCCTCCTTGCCAATATGTTTTGATAGAACATGAGAAGGAGCCGGAGATTTGTAACCCGTCCCAGTGGCAATAACTTCTTCATGAGAAGCCACATTTTCGATCGTTGGTGAAGGGCTGGGCGGCTTAGGATCGACTTCCGGATGAGCCTCCGGAGCTGACATATCAAAATCAGCCGGCTCAGTATGTTGAGGAACACCCTCAGGGGAGCCTTTGTCAGCCTCAGAGGGCTCAACATAAGCTTCAGGGGAATCCGGCTTGGGATTCGCCGGCTTTTGGACATTTGGAGTGGCAGAAGACCCACTCACTTTCCTCCGTTTAGCTTGGGCTCTATAAGCAAAGGTAACTTTCGATAAAGTAAGCAAGGATAAGAATAATAACTCATGGCGTGGAATAAAAGAGTACATACTTTGGGTTGATGACAAGAGGAGGCAGCTTGGAGGCGGTTGAGTCGCCGGAAGAAGGGGGAGTCCTGGAAGGTTAAGACGGTGAAAGTATAAGTAAGCCACAATGCTAGATTATTATGAAGAGTAAATTCGAAGCAATGGAATACCTCATTATGCCATTTCCGAGGAGCCGGATCATTTGATAAGCCGGCCAAAAGATCTTCAGAGCCGGTGCTCCGGGTGTGGCGTCTGGTATCATCTTGTTCTTCTTCAAAAGAAAGTCGGAATTCAGATGAGCAAAAGGGCGTGAGTACTTTACCTTCCGTACAGCCCGCCGTATTCTTTTTATTGGTAAGAGTTCCGAGTCAGAGGAGACAATGGTTACCTCTGTGGCATCAGCATGACTTGCCTCTGCTTCCTCCTGTGAATAGTCATTTTCAATAAGTTGCACAAAGAGAAGACCAAGGGAGTCAAGTTCTACCTCTGATTCGTCAAGTTGGAGCAATTCAGCGGCGGATGGTTTCTTCTTGCGACTTGTGGTACCCGTAGCACGGGCCTTATTCACCTTCACCTTCTTCTTGGGAGCGGGGGTGTATTTCTTCTTCCAAAAAGGAGACTTTGCCTGCATATGATTCAGAAACGGGTCCGAAAGAGTATGATTCACAGAATTGAGAATTCACAAGTGACAAGGAGTTTTTTTACCTCTGGAGCTGGATTGGAAACACAAAACGGCTTCAACCCGGTCTGGTTACAAGTGGCTTGAGGCTCTCCGAGCAGTGATTTAACAATGGTATTGAGGTCCTTCTCTGTCAAGGGTGTCCGGTTGAAGCGCATTGGATCGTTCACCACACCAGAATATTCACACATTAACTTGTCACGCCGGCTCAGCGGCAAGATCCTCCAGTTGACCCAGCAGCGGGTCAAATCCACGCCGGTTAATCCATTGGCTAGCAGGGCAGAAATCTTCAAGAAAGCCGGAGCATATTTGACACACTCTGCGGCTTTCATCCGGTCAGGAAGCTCATGGTTGGGGGAGAGCCGGGTAGGACGGTAACCCGGCAGCGGATTCTCCTCAGCCGGGGAGGTGTCTCTGCAGTAGAACCAAGTCCGGTTCCAGTCTTTAGGATGACTGGGCAGGATGGCTGCAGGAAAAGCTATATCTCTCCGACTCTGGATTGAGACGCCTCCAAGCTCGAGACTCGGCCCAGCCGCCAATTCTGTCTAGCGGTTCAGATAGAAGAAATCTCTGAAGAGGTCCACTGTGGGTTCTTCTTGCAGGTAGGCTTCACAAAGGACTTGAAATTGGCACAGATTCGAGACAGAGTTAGGGCCAATGTCTTGAGGGTGGAGCTTGTAGAAGTGCAGAGCATCCCGGAAGAACTTTTACCCGGGCGGTGAGAAGCCACGGAGAAGATGGTCTGTAAACACAACCACTTCCCCTTCCTGGGGCATGGGTCTGGCCTCTTTTCCGGGAACCCGCCAGTGAATGACATCTTGCGCCGGCAAGGCTCCTATGGTCACGAATTCCTTCAGCGGTGACTCAGTGACCCCAGAGGGAACCCAGTCACACGAAGTGGGGGCTTTGTCCATAGTGGCGGATTATGATTCTGTGAGAAAGTGCAAGATCATGGCGGGTTAAGAAAAAACCCGCAAGATAAGCCGGCAGTTCGACGGCGGGTTAAAAAGACGACTACTGCTGAGAATTTTGCTAAGTGTTGAAAAACTGATGCTGTCAACAACCGCGACAATTACAAGATCTACGGGCGAGAATAAAATGAGAAATATTCTAAACCTAAATAGGGGGCGGAAGAACAAGCAGTTCATGCGTGAGTTTTTATCCAAGTTTCTAATCTGCGATGAGCGGAGATGCATACTAAATGGAGTTCCGCGTCAGATGGCTAGTGTTTTGAGGCCCGAAAGATGCTCCATCTACCGATTCTAAATGAGTACTCCGGCGACCGGCGGCGAATGCAGAAAAGCTACAGCGAGCTAATGCAGATCTGCGAGGGGAAGAATGAACATACCTAACGGGTGCGGAGAAGATGGCCGGAACGCCGGCGAGCTCTGATTCGATCGGGTTGATGCAGCGGCCTTGTTGGAGAAGACGAGGAAGGACTGACGACGGCGGCGGTGCCTTCGGTTGCGCAAGCGCTGGAGGAAGAAGATGGATAGTGGCGGCGGAGAGGAGAAAAGAAATGGGACCCCCTCCCCCACCTATTTATGAGATGGGACAGCAACAGTCCACGCGGGAATCAAGGAGGCACAATTATGAAAGACCAGGGGCGACGCCTCGATTTTCGGGTTGACCGTTTTAATGAGATGATCTGTGATGATGTCACGGAATCTTTTTGAACATATCCAACGTGACGTCATGGCGGGTTAAAAGTTTTATTTTCAGGTGAACAAGTTCGTGAGACTCGCCGCCGAATGGTTGGAAGATTGACATGAACAGGTTCAAATCAATCTGGGGCCTAATGTTGGGGATATAACCCCGTGGCGAGACCCGCCCAGGAGGGGCCGGGTCACGCCTGGCGGCTCATAATCAAGGTCTTTAGGTGGGCCTGAGGATTGAAGACAAGACTACATGGCAATTCACCAGATGGGCCAAGATGGAGGCCCAGAGTCGGAAGATGGCGCGAGACCCGAGCGCGTGAGCCGCCCGAGAGACGGCTTGCCTAGGAAGGCAAGGCGGCTTAGAGACAAGATCGGATACCTTGTATGAGTCGGTCTGGACTCTTGTAACCCCAGGGCCTCGGCCTACCTATATAAAGGTGAGTCCCTGCGGCGACTTAGGGCAAGAAACAATTGATCGATAGCTAGGTCAAGCAAATCCGCTCCCTTGTAATCGATACACAGTCAATACAACACAAAGGAGGACGTAGGCTTTTACCTCTTTCCGAGGGGCCGAACCTGGGTAAACTCATGTCTTTCGTCCCGATCAACCCCTTTGAGTCCACCGCCTTAGCGATGGCCTCGAACCTAAGTCCTAGGACATCTGCCGTGACAAAACCACGACACATGGTATAGGCTATGTGATGATATTGGATCATGGAACTGGAATCGATTGAAATTAGAATTCCACAAAAGGTTTTATCCTATGCATCTAGTTCATCGTGATCGGAATTATATATATATAATTTTTGGCCTCGTGAAGGAGAAAGCATCACTCTAGCTTGGGGGATTCTTAAGTCAATGTTATATTCATGCCCCAATCATGAGCTCTCGAGAGAAATTATTATTCAGAATTGTATGCTTGGCTTTGTCATAATGATCGATCCATGCTCGATACTTCTTGTACTGGTTCTTTTATGAAGAAGACTATTGAATTCAAGTGGGGTCTCTTAGAAAGAATTAAACGCAACTCTGAAGAATGGGAAATCGAAAAAGGTAATGAGTCAGGTATTAAGCTTAAGTTTGATTGTGTGAAATCTTTTATGAATACCGATGCTTTTCACAAGTTTAGCACTAAATATGGACTTGACTCTAAGATAGTAGCTAGCCTCTTTCTGTGAATAATTTGCTACTCATGTTGACATCCCTAAGGAGAAGTGGTTTAAATATCATCCCCCTATTAAAGAAGAAATTAAAGAACCGGTCATATCTAAATATGAAACTATCATTTACAATGTTGATCCAGTTTTGCCTACTGCTTATATTGAAAAACCAACTTTCCCTATTAGGATAAAGGAACAAGCTAAGGTATCAACTGTGGTTCAGAAAAGTAATATTAAATCACCTAAGCCCTCTGAAGAAATTAAATTATAACCTAGTGTTGCTATGGTTAAAGATCCCTTGGTAGAAAATATTGATGGGCATGTTATTTACTTCTGTGATGAAGCTGCTAGAATTGCCAAACCCGATAAAAAGATAAACATAGACCCGTAGTTGGCATGCCTGTTGTCTCAGTTAAAATAGGAGATCATTGCTATCATGGTTTATGTGATGTGGGTGCTAGTGTGAGTGCTATTCCTTTTACCTTATACCAAGAAATTATGAATGATATAGCACCCGCCGAAATAGAAGACATTGATGTTACTATTAAACTTGCTAATAGAGACACCATCACACCACTTGGGATTGTTAGAGATGTTGAAGTCTTGTGTGGGAAAATAAAATATCCTACTAATTTTCTAGTTCTTGGTTCCCCACAAGATGACTTTTGTCCCATTATCTTTGGTAGACCTTTCTTGAACACCGTCAATGCTAAGATAGATTGTGAAAAACAAACTGTCGATGTTAGTTTTGGTGATGTGTCTCATGAGTTTAACTTTTCCAAGTTTAGTAGATGACCCCGTAATAAAGAATAATCTAGTAAGGATGAAATAATTGGTCTTGCTTCTATTGTCGTTCCTCCTACTGATCCACTAGAACAATATTTGCTAGGCCATGAAAATGATATGCACTTGCATGAAAGAAATGAAATAGATAAAAATTTCTTTGAACAACAACCTCTCCTAAAATAGAATTTGCCTATTGAAACTCTAGGAGGTCCTCCTCCACCTAAAGGTGATCCTGTGTTTGAATTAAAAAAATTGCCTGACACTTTGAAGTATGCTTATCTTGATGAGAAAAAGATATATCCTGTTATTATTAGTGCGAACCTTTCAGAAGATGAAGAAGAAAGATTATTCAAAATTCTGAGGAAGCACCGGGATGCTATTGTATATACTCTTGATGATCTTAAGGGCATTAGTCCCACTCTATGTCAGCACAAGATTAATATGGAACCTGATGCTAAACGCGTTGTTGATCACCAACGACGATTGAAACCTAAGATGAAAGAAGTGGTAAGAACTGAAATATTAAAGCTTCTGGAAGCAGGTATAATTTATCCCATAGCTGATAGTAGATGGGTAAGTCCCGTTCATTGTGTCCCTAATAAGGGAGGTATTACTGTTGTTCCTAATGATAAAAATGAATTTATCCCACAGAGAATTATCACTGGCTATAGAATGGTAATTGATTTTAGAAAATTAAATAAAGCTACTAGAAAAGATCATTACCCTCTGCCTTTCATTGATCAAATGCTAGAAATATTATCTAAGCACACACACTTTTGTTTTTTGGATGGATATTCTAGTTTCTATCAAATACCTGTATCACAACCTGATCAAGAGAAAACCACCGTTACTTGTCCTTTTGGAACCTATGCTTATAGACGTATGCCTTTTGGTTTATGCAATGCACCTGCTACCTTTCAAAGATGTATGACTGCTATATTCTCTGATTTTTGTGAAAAGATTGTGGAGGTTTTCATGGATGATTTTTCTGTTTATGGAACTTCTTTTAATGATTGCTTAAGCAACCTTGATCAAGGATATCTGAACGAGGTATTGAGGTGGATAAAGCTAAAGTTGATGCCATTGAGAAAATGTCATGTCCTAAAGATATTAAAGGTATTCGGAGTTTCCTTGGTCATACTGGTTTCTATAGGAGGTTTATTAAAGACTTTTCTAAAATTTCTAGACCTATTGTTCAACCACCTGATTGAAACTTACCGTTTGAAATTATGTGTGATGCTAGTGATTGTGTTCTTGGTGTTGGGGAATGTTCCATGGGAAACAAAAAATTTCCTACGCACACGCAAGATCTATCCATGGTGATGAGCATCTATGAGAGGGAGAGTGGATCTACATACCGTTGTAGACCGCTAAGCGGGAAGCGTTAAGAAACGCGGTTGATGTAGTCGAACGTCTTCGCGATCCAAATCGCCGAGCGTCCCGCGATCCAATCACGATCTAGTGCCGAACGGACGGCACCTCCGCGTTCATCACACGTATAGCTCGATGACGATATCCGCCTTCTTGATCCAGCAAGAGGGAGTGGAGAGGTAGATGAGTTCTCCGGCAGCACGACGGTGTGGCGGCGGTGGTGGTGGAACTATTCCAGCAGGGCTTCGCCTAAGCACTGCTGAAAACTAGAGGACTTGATCTATCAGGAGAGAGGGCTGCACCGTGGTCTTTTTGGGTTGAAGTGCTTTTGCCCTCTCTCCCTCTAGTATATATAGGAGGGAGGGGAGGGGCTGGCCGGCCTAGGGCTCTCCTAGGAGTCGGCCGCAAGGAGGAGGAGGTGGAGGAGTCCACCTCCAATCCTACTCCTAGTAGGATTCCTTCCCTTCCCCCACTTGGACTTTCCTTTCCCACAATTCCAGCGGCATAGGCCTTCTTGGGCCGGCCGCCCAGCCCACCAGGGGCTGGTGCGCCACCCTCAGGCCCATGTGACCCGCTTGGGGTGTGGTGGGCCCACTTGGTGGACCCCCGGAACCCATTCGTCACTCCCGGTACACTGCCGGAAATGCCCGAAACTTTTCCGGAGTTCAAACACCACTTTCCTATATATCAATCTTTACCTCCGGACCATTCCGGAGCTCCTCGTGACATCCGGGGTCTCATCCGGGACTCCGAACAACCTTCGGTCACCAACATACATAACTCAACTATACCGAAACGTCACCGAACCTTAAGTGTGCAGACCCTGCGGGTTCGAGAACTATGTAGACATGACCGAGACACCTCTACGGTCAATAACCAATGGCGGGACCTGGATGCCCATATTGGTTCCTACATATTCTATGAAGATCTTTATCGGTTGAACCACTATGTCAAGGATTCAGTTAATCCCGTATTATGTTTCCTTTGTTCTTCGGTATGTTACTTGCCCGAGATTCGATCGTCGGTATCTCTATACCTAGTTCAATCTCGTTACCGACAAGTCTCTTTACTCGTTCCGTAATACAAGATCCCATGGCTAGCACTTTAGTCACATTGCTTGCAAGGCTTGTTGTTACGTTGTGTTACCGAGTGGGCCCTGAGATACCTCTCCGTCACACGGAGTAACAAATCCGAGTCTTGATCCATGCCCACTCAACAGACACCCTCGGAGATACCTGTAGAGCATCTTTATAGTAACCCAGTTACGTTGTGACATTTGATACACACAAGGTATTCCTCCGGTGTCAGTGAGTTGCATGATCTCATGGTCATAGGAACAGGTACTTGACATGCAGAAAACAAAAGCAATAAACTGACACGATCATATGCTACGTTCATAGTTTGGGTCTTGTCCATCACATCATTCTCCTAATGATGTGATCCCGTTATCAAATGACATCTCATGTCCATGGCTAGGAAACCTTGACCATCTTTGATCAACGAGCTAGTCTACTAGAGGCATACTAGGGACACAGTGTTGTCTATGTATCCACACATGTAATTGAGTTTCCAATCAATACAATTATAGCATGGATAATAAACGATTATCATGAACAAGGAAATATAATAATAACTACTTTTATTATTGCCTCTAGGGCATATTTCCAACAGTCTCCCACTTGCACTAGAGTCAATAATCTAGCTCACATCACTATGTGATTTACATTGTAATGAATCTAACACCCATGCAGTTCTGGTGTTGATCATGTTTAGCCCTTGGAAGAGGTTTAGTCATCGGATCTGCGACATTCAGATCTGTGTGTACTTTGCAAATATTTATGTCGACCTCCTTGATGTAATCGCGGATGGAATTGAAACGTCGCTTTATGTGTCTGGTCCTCTTGTGAAACCTTGGTTCCTTGGCTAGAGCAATGGCACCAGTGTTGTCACAGAACAGAGTCATTGGGTTTAGTGCACTAGGCACTACTCCAAGATCTGTCATGAACTCCTTTATCTAGCCACCTTCCTTCGCCGCCTCCGAGGCAGCGATGTACTCTGCTTCGCATGTAGAATCAGCTACCACGCTTTCTTGGAATTGCACCAGCTTACCGCACCCCCATTGAGAATAAATACGTATCCGGTTTGCGACTTAGAGTCATCCGGATCAGTGTCAAAGCCTGCATCGACGTAACCCTTTACGACGAGCTCTTGATCACCTCCATAAACGAGAAACATGTCCTTAGTCCTTTTCAGGTACTTCAGGATATTCTTGACCGCCGTCTATTGTTCCACTCCTGCATCACTTTCAAACCTTCCGGCCATACTTATGGCAAGGCTGCCATCGGGTCTTGTGCAAAGCATTGCATACATGATAGAGCCTATGGCTGAAGCATAGGGGACAACACTCATCTTTTCTCTATCTTCTGCAGTCACTGGGCATTGAGTCTTACTCAACTTCACACCTTGCAATACAGGCAAGAACCCCTTCTTGGACTGATCCATTTTGATGTTCTTCAAAACTTTGTCAAGGTATGTGCTTTGTGAAAGTCCTATTAAGCATCTCGATCTATCTCTATAGATCTTGATGCCTAATATGAAAGCAGCTTCTCCTAGGTCCTTCATTGAAAAACTCTTGTTCAAATATTCCTTCACGCTTTCCAACATTTCTACATTGTTTCCAATCAGCAATATGTCATCCACATATAATATTAGAAACGCTATAGAGCTCCCACTCACTTTCTTGTAAATACAAGCTTCTTCGTAAACTTGTATAAACCCGAACGCTTTGATCACCTCATCAAAGCGAAGATTCCAACTCGGAGATGCTTGCACCAGTCCATAAATGGATCGCTGGAGTTTGCAAACTTTGTCAGCATTCTCTGGATCGACAAAACCTTCTGGTTGCATCATATACAACTCTTCCTTAAGGAAACCGTTAAGGAACATTGTTTTGACATCCATCTGCCAAATTTCATAATCGAATAAGGCAGCTATTGCTAACATGATTCTGACGGACTTAAGCATCGCTACGAGTGAGAAGGTCTCATCGTAGTCAACTTCTTGAACTTGTGAAAAACCCTTTGCCACAAGTCGAGCATTATAAACGGTGACATTACCGTCCGCGTCCGTCTTCCTCTTAAAGATCCATCAGGTAATACTTCCAAAGCCCATACTTTGTTTTCATACATGGATCCCATCTCGTATTTCATGGCCTCTAACTATTTCTTAGAATCCGGGCCCAGCATCGCTTCTCCATAGCTCGTAGGTTCATCGTTGTCCAACAACGTGACCTCTAAGACAGGGTTGCCGTACCACTCAGGAGCAGTACGCGTCCTTGTCGACCTACGAGGTTCGATAGCAACTTGATCCGAAGCTTCATGATCATCATCATTAACTTCCTCTTCAACTGATGCAGGCTCCACAGAAACATCTTGTAACATCCCAAAATTTGGAATGTTATATTAATCACTAGAATGATTGATTGTTTGATTGAGTGATTGAAATTGAGTAAAATTTGAAACTTTTTGAAACTTTTGAATGAGAGGGAATAACATGACTTTCCCCCTTTGCTTTTGAATTCAAATTCATCCAATTCAAATCAATGAGAGGAGATGACATGAATTCTTCAAATAAAGGATTTGAAATTTTGATTTTGAAAACTTCTAAAAACTTTCTTTTTGGAAATTCATTCCATACTAGGTCCTATTTCAAAGTTTGAATTCAAATCCATTTGCCCAAATTTAAAATCTTGAGAGGAGCAATATGACACTCCAAAACAGGGGCAAGTTTGAATTATATTTGAAATTGTAAAACTCGGAAAAATATTTAGAAAATATTTCATAATAGGATTCAAAGCCATTTTTGAAGTGGTTTTCAAAGTTTACTTTTCTCCAAAAATAAAATACATGGAAAAAAGGGTAAAATGATTCCCTTCAATATAAAAATGGAGAGAAATGAATTTGAAGCCATTTTGGTATTTTCAAAATGTTTTATTTGCATTTTATTTAAAACAGTAGCACTGTTTGAATTATTTGAAATTTTGAGATTTTTGTTTGACCTTTAAAATATGTTCATCTTGTAGGAAATGTTTTTCTGAAATTTTTGATATATAATACTCCTATATTTGTAGTTATATTGTTTTTCCTTTTTAGTTTTTAGTTCCCTGTTTTAAATAAAAGGAAAGAAAAATTTCTTTAAAAAGGAAACCCCCGAGCCGGCCCAGCAGCGAATCAGGCCCAGGATCCCCAGCCGGATCTGAATCTTTTCGGATCGGCCACCTGATCTCCTCGCGCTTCCCTCTGTCTCTCTGCGGGTGGACCCCACTGCCCGACCGAAAACCCGGGCACCCATCTCTTTCCTTCCCCGTGCCCCTTTCCTTACCTCAACGGATCTTCGTCGGAGATCGTATCCGGGGCGATCCCTTGCCGTTTAGATGACCCCGAGCCGCCCCCCTATAAAGCCAGAGCTCCTCCCGCACCCGTTCCCCCTAAAACCCCTCTCTCTCTCCGCCCCCTCTCCTCGCAATTGCTCGTCGGAGTCCGAAGCCGCCGCCGCGCCATTGTCGTTTCCCCGCACACCTCCGGCGTCCCCAACCGTCGCCGTGACCACCATTCGCCTCGCCTCGCTCGCCCGCATCTCCTCGTCCACTTCCTCAAGCGCCAAAGCCACTAGAGTTACCTCGCCGACGACCACCCGAGTGCCACCGCCACCCCGTAGCTTGCCGTCATCAACACCGTCGTCCCCGAGCCGCACCAAGGTCACCAACGTCGTCGCCGCGCTCGTCTGCATCGACTGGTGCCGACGCCATCGCTGGAGGACCCCGGAGACGTCTCCCCATCGACCTCGCCGCCTCTGCCTCACCGGAGCTCTCGCCGGACTCCAACCCCACCGCGGTGAGCACCGGAAGCTCTCTCCTCCGTCGGATCGTAAACGAACAGATAGGATTAGATAACGTGTTTTATTTTAATAGGCGAACCGTTTTCTTTTACTTACCGGCCGTTCGCTCTGTTGCATCTAGCGCGCACCCCCCGTACCCAATGAGAAACTGCCACGTGTACCCCTGTCCGTTGGTTAGATTTTTCTTTTTTTTCTATTTTTTTTGTTTTAAAAACATAATATTTCTTTTTTTGTTTTTGCTTTATCTTTTAGGATATTTAGAGTTTTTATTTGATTCGTTTTGCTTTGTGTCACAAATTATATCTAGTTTCTGAAGATATAAAGTTTGACCATATTTGAATATTTTAAATTTGAATTCAAACAGATTTGATTTAAATCTTGTTTTGTGAATAACTTGAGTTTAAAAACATATTTTTAGTGATTCTTTTTGCTACTATTTTGTATTAGTTATTTTTATTACCCTGTTCAATTTGAGAATTTTTATAATATTTTAAATTAGGATTTAAAGAAAAACAGTTTCTGTTTTAGTTCTTTTTAGGAATTTTGTTATTTCTTTTGTTTTAATTATTTTTAATTTGTATTCTTTTGTATTAGTGACAAGTTTTACCTTGTTTTCTGTTAGTTAGCAGTAGTATTTCAACCAAGTTTATTTTTATGTCATTTATTATTTTTGATAGCATGAAATCAATTCTAGTTTCATAATAACTTGCAAATTGATTTCATTGCTAGTTTGATTTGCTATTTGAAAATATTTTTATAAATTGTTTTATAAGTTTTGCTTTCTGTTAACTTAGTTGTTTTATATTTTGTTTTCTCTTATTTTATTATTTTATTTGTTTTACTTGTTGTTAAGTTTATTAGACAAAAACTTATGTTGTTTAGTGTGTTGTTTTCATAGTTCTTAGTTGTTCTTCAAAATTAATTCTTTTGCTAGTAAAATATTTACTAAAATACTTTTGTTAGATTTTACTTTGTTATTGTTTTGTTGCATTTTGAAAATAGGCTATTTGTAGGGAAAACTACCTTTGGTTGTTGTGATGAAGTTTTGTTGTTCTAACTTTTGTCTTAAGTATTTCCTTCATCAAAACCCTTTTGTGTCTGGTTTTTGTGTTGCTTTTTGATTGATTGAATTGATTGCTAGAAGTGTTTGCTTATATGAGTGCAATGTTTGATTATATAGATTTCATCGGAGAGTGACGAATAGTTCTATCAAGTTATTTTCTGAGAACGGTATTATCTTCATCAACCTTACCAGGCAAGTTCACTTTGATCATCTTACATTACCTATGTTTTATTTCATTAGAATCAATCTCTCCATCATACATCCAGTAGGATATTGAACTTGAACTTGTGGTAGTATCATGAGGTAGGAGAAACCCAACACCCTGTTACCATTGCCCGGGAAGGGACGTTACTTCACATTTGCTACGCTTTAGTAGACGGGGTTGGTTGTGAGATTCAGGAGTGTTGTAAGGTTAATTAATTATTTCAAGACCTACATGATGATCAAGACTTCAAGAATTCAAGGACTCAATATACCTCTGGGTGGATTGGACATGCATCTGGCAGCCTGATATCTATCATGGTTATGCCCGGGAATCCTGGTATCTACCTGTGATCATCCCGACGGAATGCCACCCATGCTCAAAGAGATGGATGGATACTTCAAGGCCGGAAAGCTTACGTGTGCAACCGCAAGTCAATATGGGCTCTGGCTTGGTTGACCTTAGTGGTGACTCTGGTAGGTCAGATTGCTATGAGATGTAGAAGAACGGTAGGATTGGATGGGCACTGACTTTCTACCGGAGGATCACTTTGGAAGACCATGTTCCGATCGTCTCGTTCTCAAACACCAGGCAGTGCGAGGACACAACGGGAGGGATCGAATCTTGCGGGTAAAGTGTACAAACCTCTGCAGAGTGTCAAACTAATCGATTAGCCGTGTCCCCGATTATGGACAACATGAGCACTGGAGATGATACTATCAGCCAGTCTCAACACAATTAATTAATTATTGATGAGTGGTTCTATTAATTATTTTGGGACATGAGAATTGGTTGGTGGAACCATCTCATTAACAACCAACTTTTGTAGTGATATTCCGTTTGACTCCTTTGTTGTAGGGAAAATAAAATCAGCTTTTCTGCAAAAACTTAGACATAGAGCCACAAAGCCTTTTGCATATAGAATAGTCTTTATCATTTTATTCTATGGTGATCTTGCCGATACATTCAATGTACTGACCTACACGGCTGCAACGTCTTATGTTGCAGATAATTTTCTACGATGAGTAAGAGTACGATTCAGCGTTACGGTCTACACTCAACCTGCCGTTGGTGTTTATTGGGACTCCACTCCCGTTGACTGTTTCCGCTAAGATTTAAGAGGTATATATCAGTTTTACGTTATTTACATGTGATTGCACTTTGATATATACATTGATGTACTGTGTGTGCCAGCATACTGATCCAGGGATGGCACTGACACACAGAGGCTTGACTCATTTTGAGTCGGGACGCTACACATCTTTCTGCACTGCGCTACTCTCAGGTTGAAGTAAAGGTTCAACAACCTCATCAAGTTCTATTTTCCTCCCACTCAATTCTTTCGAGAGAAACTCTTTCTCAAGAAATGTTCCGTTTTTAGCGACAAACACTTTGCCTTCGGATTTGAGATAGAAGGTATACCCAACTGTCTCTTTTGGGTATCCTATGAAGACGCATTTCTCCGCTTTGGGTTCCAGCTTTTCAGCCTGAAGCTTTTTGACATAAGCATCACATCCCCAAACTTTAAGAAACGACAACTTTGGCTTCTTGCCAAACCACAGTTCATATGGCGCCGTCTCAACGGATTTCGATGGTGCCCTATTTAAAGTGAATGCAGTTGTCTCTAATGCATAACCCCAAAACGATAGTGGCAAATCGGCAAGAGACATCATAGATCGCACCATATCTAATAAGGTTCGATTACGACGTTCGGACACACCATTACGCTGTGGTGTTCCAGGCGCTGTCAATTGTGAAACAATTCCACACTGTCTTAAGTGACTACCAAACTCATAACTCATATATTCTCCTCCTCGATCAGATCGTAGGAATTTAATCTTCTTGTTACGATGATTCTCAACTTCACTCTGAAATTGCTTGAACTTTTCAAACGTTTCAGACTTGTGTTTCATTAAGTAAATATACCCATATCTACTTAAGTCATCAGTGAAGGTGAGAAAGTAACGATAACCACCGCGCGCCTCAATGCTCATCGGACCGCACACATCACTCTGTATGATTTCCAACAAGTCACTTGCCCGTTCCACTGTACCAGAGAACGGAGTTTTAGTCATCTTGCCCATGAGGCATGGTTCACATGTGTCAAGTGATTCAAAATCAAGTGACTCCAAAAGTCCATCAGCATGGAGCTTCTTCATGTGTTTTACACCAATATGACCAAAATGGTAGTGCCACAAGAAAGTGGTATTATCATTATCAATTCTACATCTTTTGGCATCAATGTTATGAACATGTGTATCATCACTATCGAGATTCAATAAGAATAAACCCCTCACATTGGGTGCATGACCATAAAAGATATTACTCATATAAATAGAACAACCATTATTCTCTGATTTAAATGAGTAACCGTCTCGCAATAAACAAGATCCAGATATAATGTTCATGCTTAACGCAGGCACTAAATAACAATTATTCAGGTTCATCACTAATCACGATGGTAATCGAAGAGCGAGCATGCCGACGGCGATCACATCAACCTTGGAACCATTTCCCACGCGCATCGTCACTTCATCCTTTGCCAGCCTCCGTCTATTCCGCAGTTCCTGTTTTGAGTTGCAAATGAGAGCAACCGCACCGGTATCAAATACCCACGCACTACAACGAGAGTTGGTAAGGTACACATCAATAACATGTATATCATATATACCTTGTTTGTAGTTGGCCGCCTTCTTGTCAGCTAAATACTTGGGGCAGTTCCGCTTCCAGTGACCAGTTCCCTTGCAATGAAAGCACTCAGTTTCTGGCTTGGGTCCAGCCTTGGGTTTCTTCACGGAAGGGGCAACTGCTTTTCCACTCTTCTTGGAGTTACCCTTCTTCCCCTTGCCATTCTTCTTGAAACTAGTGGTTTTATTGACCATCAACACTTGATTCTCCTTCTGAATCTCAGACTCAGCGACTCTCAACATCGCAAACAGCTCGACGACTGACTTGTTCATCCCGTGCATGTTATAGTTCAACACGAAGCTCTTGTAGCTAGGTGGCAATGATTGAAGAACTCTGTCAGTGATCGCCTCTGCTGGAAGGGGCATCCCCAATTCAGCTAGACGTGTGGAATACCCATACATTTTGAGTATTTGTTCACTGACAGACCCGTTCTCCTCCATCTTGTAGGCATAGAACTTATCGGAGGTCTCATACCTCTCGATCCGGGCATTCTTCTGAAAGATAAACTTCAACTCCAGGAACATATCATATGCTCCATGAAGTTCAAAACATCTTTGAAGTCCCGGTTCTAAGTCATACAACATTGCACATTGAACCATTGAGTAATCATCAGAATGAGCCTGCCAGGCGTTCACAACGTCTGGAGACTCAACTGGAGAGGGTGAATCACCAAAAGGTGCATCAAGGACATAACCCTTTTGGGAAGCCGTAAGGATAATCCTTAGATTACGGGCCCAGTCCACAAAGTTACTTCCATCATCTTTCAACTTAGCTTTCTCTAGGAACGTATTAAAATTCAGGGGTGCTACTGCGCGAGCCATGATCTACAACATAAATTTTGCAAAGACAACTTAGACTATTGTTCAAGATAATGAGTTTAGTTAATCATATTACTTAAAAACTCCCACTCAAATTGACATCCCTCTGGTCATTCAAGTGTCACATGATCCAAATTCACCAACTCAAGTCCGATCATCACGTGAGTTGAGGTGGTTTCAATGGTGAACATCTTCATGTTGATCATATCTACTATATGACTCATGTTCGACCTTTCGGTCTCTTGTGTTCCGAGGCCATGTCTGTACATGATAGGCTCGTCAAGTTTAACCCGAGTGTTACGCACGTGCAACACTAGCTTGCACCCATTGTATGCGAACGTAGAGTCTATCACACCCGATCATCACGTGGTGTCTCGAAACGACGAACTTTCGCAACGGTGCACACTCGGGGAGAACACAATTTATCTTGAAATTTAAGTGAGGGATCACCTTATAATGCTACCGTCGTCCTAAGCAAAATAAGACGCATAAAAGGATTAACATCACATGCAAATCATAAGTGACATGATATGGCCATGAACTTGTGCTTTTGATCTCCATCTCCAAAGCACCGACATGATCTCCATCGTCACCGGCATGACACCATGATCTCCATCATCTTGATCTCCATCAACGTGTCGCCATGAGGTAGTCGCGCGGACTATTGCTTCCACGACTATTGCTAACTCATAGCGATAAAGTAAAGCAAAAGGGTGAAAATAATTAAAGACAACCCTATGGCTCCTGCCGGTTGCCGTACTCATCGACATGCAAGTCGTGATATTCTATACAATACATGATCATCTCATACATCACATATATCTCATCATGTAATTGGCCATATCACATCACAACATACCCTGCAAAAACAAGTTAGACGTCCTCTTGTTGTTGCATGTTTTACGTGGCTGCTACGGGTATCTAGCAAGAACTATTCTTACCTACGCAAAAACCACAATGGTGAGACAAAAATTGCTATTCATCCTTCTCAAGGACCGCCTTTGTCAAATCCGATCCGACTAAAGTAGGAGAGACAGACACCTGCCAGCCATCTTTATGCAACGAAGTTACATGTCAGTTGATGGAACCGGTCTCTCGTAAGCGTACGAGTAAGGTTGGTCTGGGCCGCTTCTTCCCACAATACCGCCGAATCAAGAAAAGACCAAGGGAGGAAGCAATCTGAATATCAACACCCACAAACTCCTTTGTGTTCTACTCGTGATCTCATCTACACAAAGACCTAGCTCAGATGCCACTGTTGGGGAACGTTACATGGGAAACAAAAAATTTCCTACGCACACGCAAGATCTATCCATGGTGATGAGCATCTACGAGAGGGAGAGTGGATCTACATACCCTTGTAAATCGCTAAGCGGGAAGCGTTAAGAAACGTAGTTGATGTAGTCGAACGTCTTCGCGATCCAAATCGCCGAGCGTCCCGCGATCCAACCACGATCTAGTGCCAAACGGATGGCACCTCCGCGTTCAGCAGACGTACAGCTCGATGCCGATCTCCGCCTTCTTGATCCAGCAAGAGGGAGCGGAGAGGTAGATGAGTTCTCCGTCAGCGCGACGGAGCGGCGGCGGTGGTGGTGGAACTATTCCAGCAGGGCTTCGCCTAAGCACTGTTGAAAACTAGAGGACTTGATCTATCGGGAGAGAGGGCTGCACCATGGTCTTTTTGGGTTGAAGTGATTTTGCCCTCTCTCCCTCTAGTATATATAGGAGGGAGGGGAGGGGCTGGCCGGCCTAGGGCTCTCCTAGGAGTCGGCCGCAAGGAGGAGGAGGTGGAGGAGTCCACCTCCAATCCTACTCCTAGTAGGATTCCTTCCCTTCCCCCACTTGGACTTTCCTTTCCCACAATTCCAGCCGCATAGGCCTTCTTGGGCTGGCCGCCCAGCCCACCAGGGGCTGGTGCGCCACCCTCAAGCCCATGTGACCCACTTGGGGTGTGGTGGGCCCACTTTGTGGACCCCCGGAACCCATTCGTCACTCCCGGTACACTGCCGGAAATGCCCGAAACTTTTCTGCAGTTCAAGCACCACTTTCCTGTATATCAATCTTTACCTCCGGACCATTCCGGAGCTCCTCGTGACGTCCGGGATCTCATCCGGGACTCCGAACAACCTTCGGTCACCAACATACATAACTCAACTATACCGAAACGTCACCGAACCTTAAGTGTGCAGACCTTGCGGGTTCGAGAACTATGTAGACATGACCGAGACACCTCTACGGTCAATAACCAATAGCGGGACCTGGATGCCCATATTGGTTCCTACATATTCTATGAAGATCTTTATCGGTTGAACCTCTATGTCAAGGATTCAGTTAATTCCGTATGCTGTTCCCTTTGTTCTTCGGTATGTTACTTGCCCGAGATTTGATCGTCGGTATCTCTATACCTAGTTCAATCTCGTTACCGGCAAGTCTCTTTACTCGTTCCGTAATACAAGATCCCGTGGCTAACACTTTAGTCACATTGCTTGCAAGGCTTGTTGTGATGTTGTATTACCGAGTGGGCCCTGAGATACCTCTCCGTCACACGGAGTAACAAATCCCAGTCATGATCCATGCCCACTCAACAGACACCCTCGGAGATACCTGTAGAACATCTTTATAGTCACCCAGTTACGTTGTGATGTTTGATACACCCAAGGTATTCCTCCGGTGTCAGTGAGTTGCATGATCTCATGGTCATAGGAACAGATACTTGACATGCAGAAAACAATAGCAATAAACTGACACGATCATATGCTACGTTCATAGTTTGGGTCTTGTCCATCACATCATTCTCCTAATGATGTGATCCCATTATCAAATGACATATCATGTCCATGGCTAGAAACCTTGACCATCTTTGATCAACGAGCTAGTCTACTAGAGGCATACTAGGGACACAGTGTTGTCTATGTATCCACACATGTAATTGAGTTTCCAATCAATACAATTATAGCATGGATAATAAACGATTATCATGAACAAGGAAATATAATAATAACTACTTTTATTATTTCCTCTAGGGCATATTTCCAACAGTTGGTGTTGTTCTAGGACAAAGAGTTGATAAGAAATTAAATGTTATCCATTATGCTAGAAAAACTCTAGGCAGTGCCCAAAGAAATTATGCTACTACTGAAAAAGAATTTTTAGTAGTTGTGTTTGCTTGTGAAAAATTTAGATCTTACATTGTTGATTCCAAAGTTATTGTTCACACTGATCATGCTGCTATCAAATATCTTATGGAAAAGAAAGATGCTAAACCTAGACTCATTAGGTGGGTTCTCTTGCTTCAAGATTTTGATTTACATATCACTGATAGGAAAGGAGCTGAGAACCCCGTAGCTGATAACTTGTCTAGGTTAGAAAATTTTCTTGATGACCCACTACGTATTGATGATAGTTTTCCTGATGAACAGTTAGCTGCAATAAATGTTTCTCAAAACACTCCTTGGTATGCTGATTATGCTCACTACATTGTTGCTAGATATATACCACCCAGTTTCACATACCAACAAAAGAAAAAATTCTTCTATGATTTAAGACATTACTTTTGGGATGACCAACATCTTTATAAAGAAGGGGTAGATGGTATTATTAGACGTTGTGTACCTGAGCATGAACATGAACAAATCCTATGGAAATGTCATTCTGAAGCCTATGGAGGACATCATGCGGGAGATAGAACTGCTCACAAGGTATTGCAATCTGGTTTTTATTGGCCTACTCTCTTCAAGGATGCTCGTAAGTTTGTCTTGTCTTGTGATGAATGTCAAAGAAATGGTAATATCGGTAAGCGTCAGGAAATGCCTATGAATTATTCACTTGTTGTTGAACCATTTGATGTTTGGGGTTCTTGATAACCCACAAGTATAGGGGATCGCAACAGTTTTCGAGAGTACAGTATTCAGCCCAAATTTGTAGATTCGACACAATGGGAGCCAAAGAATATTTGCGAGTATTAGCAGTTGAGTTGTAAATTCAACCACACCTGGAGATTAAATATCTACAGCAGAGTGATCAGTAGCACAGTAATATGATAGTTTTGATAGCAGTAGTAACAGTAACAGTAACGGTAACAGTGATGGCAATGATTTTGTAGCAAGTGTAACAGTAGCAGTAGCAATAGTAACTTAGCAAGAACAATATGTGCAAAACTCGTAGGCATTGGATCAGTAAATTCGTTGGATGATATGCATCATATAACAGTCATAACCTAGGGCGATACAGAACTAGCTCCAGTTCATAAATGTAATAGCATGTATTCCGTAAATAGCCATACGTGCTTATGGAAAAGAACTTGCATGACATCAATGGCATAACAAACCAGAGAGAAATAATAAATATCTCAAGTGCCAACACTTTGTCAAAACGGTCATGATATAATATGACAACAGTGGTATCTCGCTAGCCCTTTCTGAGACCGCAAAACATAAATGCAGAGCACCTCCAAAGTTCAAGCAGCGATTAAACATTTTAATTCATGGTAGAAAAGATCCAGTCATGCTGCATCCAACATTAACTATACACAATGCATGAGGATGACAATAGTGCTCTCAGATCTGGCGCTTATTTAAGAAGGTGATGACTCAGCATAAAAAGTAAATAGAAAGTCCCTTTGCAGAGGGAAGTAGGGACTTGCAGAGGTGCCAGAGCTCAAGGCTTAAGTTAGAGATAGATATAATTGTGGGAGGTGCACCCTTCCTGTCAACGTTACGACCAAGAGTTATTAATAGCTTCCATGCAAAACACATTAGCGACGGTTCCCAAGCGATAAAAGTAAAGGTTTACTCCCCCTCCACCAACAAACACACTCCAAGGCTAGCCGAATCCATGGGTACCATCCATACCAACAACATTCCTAGGGGATTTTTGTTTAATTATTTGCAATTTTTGATTTCGGGACTGGGAATCCCTATTACCGCCCCTCTCGTGTAAGAACGAGTGAATAAACACTCATCATGAGAATAACCCGCTTAGCATGGAAGATATTGACCACCCACTGTCGCTCCATGAGCGGTCTAGGCACACAAAACAGATGTTCATTTGAAATTTTAGAGATGGCACATGCAAATTTACTTGGAACGGCAAGGTAATACCGCATATAGGTAGATATAGTGGACTCATCTGGAATAACTTCCATTTAAGGATTTTGATGCACAAACAGTATTCCCGCTTAGTACAGGTGAAGGCTAGCAAATAGGTTGAGAAGCGGCCAGCTAGAGAGCGAAAACGGTCATGAACATGCATTATGAATAATAAACATTGAATACTAGCATGAGTAGGATATGAACACCATGAACATAAATATCGTGAAGGCTATGTTGGTTTTGATTCAACTACATGCGTGAACATGTGCCAAGTTAAGCCACTTGAAACATTCAGAGGAGGATACCATATCATCATACTACATCACAACCATTTTAGTGCATGTTAACATCCAAGATAAATCATTATCCACTCCTAGCTACTTAAGCATGGCATGAGCGACTATAATCTCTAATTTTCATTGCAAACATGTTTGATCATAATATGCTGAATCATGGATACTAGGTTAAACATATTTACAAAAACAAAAACAAGTTGAGTTCATACCCGCTTCTCTCTGCCACAGTCACTTCATCAACTATCGTCATTATTGCCTTTCACTTGCACGACCGAATGATACGAAAATAATAATAGGCAAGAGTGACGTGGACTAAGCTGGAATCTGCAAACATTTTATTCAAAAGGAGAAGACAAAGTAATTTGGTCTCTTTGTTAGATCAACAATAATGCATATGAGAGCCACTCAACATTTTCATCGTGGTCTTCTCCTTGGTACGACTCAAACGAAAGGAAAAGAATTTCAGAGAAACCCACTGAAATATTTTTTGAGTTTTTGTTTTTTCTTAAAGAAAGCAAATCAAAGAAGGAAAAACAAAGACAAGAAAAACTATTTACGCGGGAAAACTCCCAACAAGTAAAAGAAGAAACGAGAAATCTTTTTGGGTTTTCTTTTGCTACTACAATTAATTTAAACTAGAAAGAAAAGCCGAAAAGAAGCAAGAAATAATTTTGGATTTTCTCAAAGTTTTTCAAACACGCAAGAAGAAAGCAAGAAAATAAATCTAGCATTGATAATACAATGAAAAAGTGTAGACACCGACAACTGGAATGAAATGTGTAAACATGAATATAATGTCAGTGGAAATACATACTCCCACAAGCTTAGGCTTTTGGCCAAGCTTGGCAATCACCATCCGTAATAGCCATCCGGTCCTAAGTGGAAGTGCGGTGGCGACGGCACCTGAGCGTCCCATTCCTGGGGCTCCTCCTCAGCCGCTGCCAGGTTGTTCCGGTAGGCAGTAATGTCCTCTGGCATGACCCTGTATCCGTTCCTGGCAATAGGATCAAGCAAAGTAGGTCCAGGCAACAGGATAACATCACGGGTAATCACGCTGAATACTAAGTTGTAGCGAATGTTATGAAAAGAATCAGCTACATCAATAAATTGATGATCCTCCAATGCCTTGTGATCTAGACAAACTCAGGGCAAGGGATAATCATGTTGGCGAATCTGAACATTAAAGTGTCTCGCTAAGCGAGTAGCATAAATACCACCATGTATCTTGCCCTTAGTCATGTTAAGGTGCAGGCGACATGCAATAATAGCCCCTAGGCTAAAGGTGTGATCATTGTGCAGTTCACGGCGTAAAATGGCGAGATCGGGAGCACTGAGTGCACCGACCTTGTCCCTAGCGGTTAAACATTTCGCGATGAATAAAGGAAAGTAGTGCGCAAAAGGAAACTACAAACTGGTGGCAGTGGCATTTGACACGCCTCTTTCATCACCCACTGTCAAAGTGAGGAGAAAGTCCTCAAACTCCGTTGGTCTAGGCTCTCTTAATTCCCCATCAGAAGGGATCAAACATATGTCACAAAAGTCAGTGAGCGGTGTCTGACGGGTTTCAGTATATAAATCAAACCGCACCTCAGGAGGATCATTCCTACTTAGAAAATGAAAATTTTGCACAAAGGAATTCGTAAGGAGGTGGTGTTAGTCACACTCAGCTGCGAGGAAGTCGGTCAGCCCAGCATTTGCAACGAATTGGGCAAACTCTTGATGGAACCCGGCCTCTTCCATGAAGGCATTATGCGGCCATTCGCACGGCCGAACCTCCGCCGTTCTCGGAGTGTTGAGGTCATTTTCCGATGATTCCCCCATGACTCCCTCAGCATTCTTCTAAGAGGAAAACTTCCTAAAGAAATCCATCTTATTCCTATAAATAAATTTCTTTAAATTTTAGTCTACGAAATTTTTGTCAACAAAACCTCGTAAGATTGATAGTAACTACTCATAAGGATGCCTAGAGGCCATATTAAGCATTCAAACTACTTAGAACCCTAAGAATTCAACATGCAAGCCCATCTACAGCAGCATCAAGAGTAGCTAATTATTCTAAAAATAAACCACTAAATCAAAAACTAATTGGAGCAATGGAGTCACATACCAAGTAGCAATCCCCCAAAACAGTTTGGGAAACGGAGCTTCGAGCAAAGAGATCGAAATCCGTGGGTTTGAGAGCAAGAACACGGGAGTGAGAGCTATGGTGATTTTTTCTGGAGGTAAGAGATGACATGGGCTAAAGGGATAAGTGAGGGGAACCACGTGGGGACCATAACCCACCAGGGCGCGCCTGGGGTTGCTGGCGTGCCCTGGTGTCTTGTGGACACCAGGTGCACCCCCCTCTAATGTTATTTGCACCAGAAATTCAGAAATAATCAAAAAAAATCGTGTTAAATTTTTAGGACATTATGAGAACTTTTATTTTTGGGTCATTTTTTATTGCATGGAGAAATCAGAAAATAGGATAAACACGGTATTTTATTTTATATGACTAAGAAGAATAGAAAACGAAAGGCGAGTACAGAAGGTTGTGCTTACTAGATTCATCAACTTCATACCTCTCAAAAATGATCCATTAATAAGGTTGATCAAGTCTTATTAACAACCACTTTCGATTAGCATGAAACCGAAGAACTTTCATAAAACACTAAGTTACCTCAACGGGGATATGCATATCCCCAACAATAAGTATGTCATATTTCTTTATGGCAGTAGGTAGAGGTAGTTGAAAACTTCCAATATTGAGTGTTGGAGATTCGCCAATAACATTTATACCATTCACTTGGAATTGTTAATTCGGAAAGTGCACCGTATGCTCATTGCCATTAATATGAAAAGTGACTTTGATTTTATTGCAATCAATAACAGCCCCTGCAGTATTCAAAAGGGTCTACCAAGGATAATCGACATGTTGTCATCCTCGGGCATCTCAAGAATAACAAATTCTGTTAAGATAGTAACATTTGCAACAACAACGGGCACATCCTCACAAATACCGATAGGTATGGCAGTTGATTTGTCAGTCATTTGCAATAATTTTTCAATAGGTGTGAGTTTATTCAAATCACGTCTTTTATATAAAGATAAAGTCATAACACTAACACCAGCTCCCAAATCACATAAAGCAGTTTTGACATAATTTCTTTTAATGGAGCAGGGTATAGTTGGTATTCCAGGATCTCCAAGTGTTTTAGGTACTCCATCCTTAAAAGAATAATTAGCAAGCATGGTGGAGATTTCAGCTTCAGGTATCTTTCGTTTATTAGTGATGATGTCTTTCATGTATTTTGCATAAGCAGCCATCTTTAAAATATCAGTTAAGCGGGTACGCAAAAAGACTGGCCTAATCATTTCAGAAAATCGTTTAAATTCTTCATCATCCTTTTTCTTGATGGTTTAGGTGGAAAAGGCATGGGTTTCTGAACCCATGTCTCTCTTGCTTTACCATGTTTTCTAGTCACAAAGTCTCTTTTATCATATCGTTTATTTTTAGGTTGTGGGTTATCAAGATCAACAGCAGGTTCTATTTCAACATCATTATCTGGTTCTTTGTCATTATTCGGTTGAGTATCTTCATGAACATCATCATTATTATTTTCATTATCACTAGGTGAATGTTCATTACCAGATTGAGTTTCAGCATCAAAAATAGCGTCATCATTATTAACAAGAGGTTTTTCTATCTCAGGTTCACTAGAGGTATGCAAAGTCCTATCATTTTTCTTTTTCTTCTTATTTTTAGAAGGACTAGGTGCATCGGCATTAATTCTTTGAGATTCTTGTTCAATTCTTTTAGGATGACCTTCAGGATAAAGAAGTTCTTGGGTCATTCTACCTCCTCTAGTCACTACTCTAATAGCATAATCATTCATATTCGTATTCATTTCATTAAGCAATTCTCCTTGAGATTTAGCAACTTGTTCTAACTGGGTTTGAACCATAGAGCATGTTTCCCTACACCTCTAACATCATTACTGATTCTAAATAACAAGTCACTTAAGCGAGCAATCATATCAGAATTATATTTCAGTTGTTTCAGAACATTTGAATTGAAGTGATCTTGTTTCCTAATGTAGTTATCAAACCCATATAAGCATTGACTAGGATGTTTATTGTAAGGGACATCACCTTCATCAAACTTTAATAAAGAATTTACCTCTACCACCTATGGAGGTGGTGGTGTGTCAAGGCCATGTATTTCTTCAATAGGTGGTAAATTCTTAACATCCTCAGCTTCAATACCTTTTTCCTTCATACATTTCTTTGCCTCCTGCATATCTTCGGGACTGAGAAATAAGATACCCCTCTTCTTCGGGGTGGGTTTAGGTGGTGGTTCAGGGAGAGTCCAATCATCATAATTCTTCAATATATTATTTAATAGTTCCTCAGCTTGTTCAACAGTTCGTTCCCTGAAAACACAACCAGTACAACTATCTAGGAAGTCCCTAGAAGCATCAGTTAGTCCATTATAGAAGATATCAAGTATTTCATTTTTCTTAAGAGGGTGATCAGGCAAAGCATTAAGCAATTGGAGAAGCCTCCCCCAAGCTTGTGGGAGACTCTCTTCTTCAATTTGCACAAAGTTAAATATTTCCTGTAAGGCAGCTTGTTTCTTATGAGCAGAAAAATATTAATCACAAAAGTAGTAAATCATATCCTGGGGACTACGCACACAACCAGGAGCAAGAGTATTGTACCATATCTTAGCATCACCCTTTAATGAGAACGGAAATAATTTGAGAATATAGTAGTAGCGAATCTTCTCATCATGAGCAAAAAGGGTGGCTATATCACTCAACTTAGTAAGATGGGCCACTACAGTTTTAGTTTCATAGCCATGAAAAGGATCAGATTCAACCAAAGTAATTAACTCTGGGTCGACAGAGAATTCATAATCCTTATCGGTAACAAAGATAGGTGAAGTAGCAAACTTAGGATCACATTTCATTCTAGCATTCAAAGTCTTTTCTTTATACTTGCATAATAATTTCTTAAGATCATCTCTATCCTTACAAGCAAGGATTTCTCTAGCTATTTCTCCATCAATAACATAACCCTCAGGTATCTCAGGCATTTCAAACTAGGAGAGCTAGGTCTAATAGGTGTTTCATAGTTCTCAGTTTCAAAGACTTCATCAGTTTCAGTGATTTCTTCAGTTTCAATAATTTCATTCTCCTTAGCTCTAGCAATTTATTCATCAAGAAATTCACCTAGTGGCACATTATCATCAGGCATGGTACTAGCATCATCATAAGCATCATTCATAGAAGAAGTAGCATCATCCATAACTTGCGACATATCAGGATCAATAGCATGTGGTGGTGTTGCAAGTTTACTCATAACCGAAGGTGGATCAAGTACAGAGCTATATGGCAATTCCTTACCTCCCCTCGTCTTAGAGGGAAAAATCTTGGTTCTTGTATCCTTCAGATTCTTCATAGTGATCAATTGATATAAATCCCAAGTGACTCAACAAATATAGCTATGCTCCCCGGCAACGGCGCCAGAAAAAGGTCTTGATAACCCACAAGTATAGGGGATCGCAACAGTTTTCGAGGGTAGAGTATTCAACCCAAATTTATAGATTTGACACAAGGGGAGCCAAAGAATATTTGCGAGTATTAGCAGCTGAGTTGTCAATTCAACCACACGTGGAGATTAAATATCTCCAGCAGAGTGATTGATACGTCTCCAACGTATCGATAATTTATGAAGTATTCATGCCATATTCACCTATGTTTACAATACTTTTATATGGTTTTGATGCACTTTGCATGATTTATTTAGAACTAACCCGGACTGACGCTGTTTTCAGCAGAACTACCGTGGTGTTGTTTTTTGTGCAGAAATCAAAGTTCTCCAAATGCAACAAAACTTTTTGACGATTTTTTTGGAACAAAAGAGGCACAAGAAGCTTCGTTGGAGGGCCAGAAGAGCCACCAAGTGGGCACAACCCACCAGGGCGCACCAGGCCCCTCCGGCGCGCCCTGGTGTCTTGTGGTCCACTCGTGGCCCATCTTCGCGTGTAACCGACGCCAAAAAATCCTATATATTGAGAAACCCCCAGAAATAACCCTAGACGAGAAGTTCCGCCACCGCAACTCTCTGTATCAACGAAAAACCAATCTGGAGGCGTTCCAGTACCCTGCCGGAGAGGGTAGATCATCTCCGGTGGCCATCTTCATCATCTCGGCGGAGGCCATGACGAGGAGGGAGTAGTCCACCCTCTGGGCTGACGGTTTGTACCAGTAGCTATGTGTTCAATCTCTCTCTCTCGTGTTCTTGAGATGTCACGATCTTGATGTATCGTGGGCTTTATTAATATAGTTGAATCATATGGTGTTTTCCCCTCTCTATATTGTTGTGATGAATTGAGTTTTCCCTTTGAGATTTCGTTATTATGGGATTGAATACTTGTATGGATTTGAGAGCACTTGAGCTATGTCTTGGCACTCAACTCGCGGATTCCCGAGGTGACATTGGGGTAATCTATGCATAGGGGTTGATGCACGTTTTTTTCCTACTTTCTCCGGTAGAAATCTTGGGGCACTCTTTGAGGTTCTTTGTGTTGGATTGAGTATTATGAGTCTGAAATTGTTTGATGCGTATCGTATAATTAACTTATGGATACTTGTGGTGACATTGGAGTATCTAGGTGACATTAGAGTTGGTTGATGCGTATCATACGGTGTTATTCTAGTACGAACTCTTAGATAGATCGATCGGAAAGGATAACTTGGTGTTATTTTAGTATGAACTCTTGGATAGGTCGATCGGAAAGGATAACTTTAAGGTGGTTTCGTACCCTACAAACAATTTCTTCTTATGTTCTCCGCTAGATAAGAACTTTGGAGTGATTCTTCGTTGGACGTTGAGGGATGGTTATGTGATCCAATTATATTATCATTGTTGAGAGATTGCACTAGCGAAAGTACGGACCCTAGGCCTTCTTTTCAAGCATTGCAATACCGTTTGTGTTCACTTTTGTTACTTGCTGCCTTGCTGTTTTTATTGCTACTATTACAAAAATAAATATCTACTATCATTACAACACCTGTATCACCATCTCTTCGCCGAACTAGTGCACCTATACAATTTACCATTGTATTTGGTGTGTTGGGGACACAAGAGACTTTTTATTATTTGGTTGCAGGGTTGTTTGAGAGAGACCATCTTCATCCTACACCTCCCACGGATTGATAAACCTTAGGTCATCCACTTGAGGGAAAATTGCTACTGTCCTACAAAACTCTGCGCTTGGAGGCCCAACAAAGTCTACAAGAATAAAGTTGCGTAGTAGACATCAAGCTCTTTTCTGGCGCCGTTGCCAGGGAAGTGAGTGCTTGAAGGTATATATTTAGATCTTGCAATTAAATCTTTTAGTTTCTTATTTTTCACTAGTTTGGTTTTATAAAAGAAAACTACAAAAAATGGTGTTTAGGTTGCATCATTTGTATCGTCTTTATAATGTCTTTCGTGAAAATAAGGATTCAGAAAATTATGAAAATACTTGATGAGAATTCCTTGAATGATGAGCATGATAGCAATATTTTTAGTATGAATTCTCTGAATATCCATGATGCTAATGTTATGCAAAGCCACAAGCTTGGGGATGCTATGTTTGATGAAGATGATATTTTTAGTCCCCCAAGTTTTGATGAGCAAATTTATTATGATGATGGCATGCCTCCTATCTATGATGATTATGATGATGACATGTATGCTATAAAGAGTGATAGTAACCATGAAACTTGTCATCATGATTTTAATATTGAATGTGGTTATGTCAATCAAGTGTCTCATGATAGTTATTTTGTTGAGTTTGCTCCCACTATTATGAATGAGAAGAAAATTGCTTATGTGGAGAGTGCTAAATTTTCTATGCTTGTAGATCATGAAAATAATGCTTTATGTGATAGTTACATTGTTGAATTTATTCATGATGCTACTAAAAATTACTATGAGGGAGGAACATATGCTTGTAGGAATTGCAATAATATCAAGTTTCCTCTCTATGTGTTCAAAGTTTTGAAGTTATGCTTGTTTTGCCTTCCTATGCTAGTTGATTCTTACTCCCATAAATTGTTTGCTCACAAAATCCCTATGCATAGGAAGTGGGTTAGACTTAAATGTGTTTGTCATGTATTTCATGATGCTCCCTTGCATGTTTAAAATACTATTCCTATATGAGCACCATTTAAATCATCATGCCTAGCTAAAAGGCTTTAAAGAAAAGCGCTTGTTGGGAGACAACCCAACACTTTTACTTTCTGTTTTTTAGTGTTCACATGATTAAGCTACTGTAGTAATCATGTTTTGTGTCTTTTATTTCAATAAAGTGCCAAATAAAGCCTTTGGGATGACTCACAAGATGAGTAGAATTGATGCTGAACCAAAACAGAAACTTTTGACTCCAGTACACGAATTTTCATTTATTACTGGAGCGTGATAATGATCTGAAATTTTTAAAGAGTGTTTATATACAAATGCTTCAGGTTGTACTATTTTTTCAGAATTTGTAGAGACAGGGAAGTATGGTTATATTACAGATCTTCACAGATTATGTTTTGCATGCATAGTTTGCTTGTATTAGTATTCCCATAGCTTATATTCAGTGATATAAATAATGTGAATGGTAGAATATAGTAGGTATTATGTGATAACAATTATGAATCTTGTCTTGACAGTACCTAAGTGAATGACCTTTATTTATTATACTAACCCATCTCACGAAGTTCCGTTAAGTTTTGTGTGATTGAAGTTTTCAAGTTTTGGGTGAGACACCGATATGAGGAGAATAAGGAGTGACAAGAACCTAAGCTTGGGGATGACCAAGGCACCCCCAAGGTAATATCCAAGGAAGAATCAAGCGCCTAAGTTTGGGGATGCCCCGGAAGGCATCCCCTCTTTCATCTCCAACATTATCGGTAACCTTACTTTGGGCTATATTTTTATTTGTCACATAATATGTGCTTTGCTTGGATCATCATTATATTTTGTTATTTTCTGTTAGGTGTTATTTATAATCTTGTTTTTCAAAAAAAAGTTCCAAGAATTGCCTTAGGATGCTTGCATTGCATGTTTGATGTGTGCTGTGTAAAAACAGAAACTTTCTCTGTAGTGTTTGAATTTTCATATTTTACTAAAACGTGGAAAGTTTCGGAAATTTTTACACAGTGTTTTCATATAAATTATTTATCACTTCCTAAATTTTCATAATTGTTTGAGTTACATAAGTACACTATTTTCATAAATTGCTACAGACTGTTCTGTTTGGAAAGATTGCTGTCATAGTTTTGTTATCTACTTATCATGTAGTTTCCATAGCCTATATTAGTAGATATAAATTATGGTAATGATAGTAAACAGTAGAAGATGTTTGGAAAATATTGTGCAACTTTTCTTGGCAGTACATGAAGTGTTGATTTGTTTTTATGTGTACTAACCCATCTCACGAGTTATTTTCAAGTTTTTGTGGATGAAGTTTTTGAGACTTAGGTGAAACCGGGATATGAGAGGATTGAACAAGATACAAAAGCTCAAGCTTGGGGATGCCCAAGGCACCCCAAGTAAATATTTCAAGAAGTCTCAAGCATCTAATCTTGGGGATGCTACGCATCCCACCTCTCTTCATCAAACAAATATCGGTTAGCCTATGTTGAGCCTAAATTTTATTTGTCCACATGATATGTGCTATTCTTGGAATGAATTTTTATTTAGTTTGCTATTTGAATAAAATACTCAGATCTGAAAATCTTTATTGAGAGAGAGTTCTCACATAGCTACTTAATTGTTTGACTAATCATTGATCTTCTCTTATATCTTTTGAGAGTAGTTTGATGTTTACTCTTGTGCTTCACTTATATCCTAAGAGTAAATTGTGAATGAATGAAATATCATAAATCTGAAATTATCAATGTGCTATATTCTTAGTAGCAAGTTCACATTGGGTTTAGAAAGTGAAATCTTTTGAAGTTTGACAATCACAATATTGGTCATATGAGCAATTCATGAGTGATTAGTATAAGAAAGAGAACTTTCACATACAAATATATTATCTTGGACATCTTCTATGATTGTGAATACCCATTAATTATTTTCAAACTTGAGCAAATTAGTTGAATTTGGACAAGGAAGACAACGTAATGAGTTATGGTTGTGTATATTTGGATAGAAGTTATACTGTTATGGATCCTCCAACATTTGGTGTTTGCTTAGGATCTTTTGCTAGACAAAAATTCGTACTAAGTAGAGATACTACTTGTGCATCCAAAAACCCTTAAACCCAGTTTCTTGCCATGAGTGTCCACCATACCTACCTATGGATTGAATAAGATCCTTCAAGTAAGTTGTCATCGGTGCAAAAAGGCAATAAAAATTGCTTCTAAATGTGTTTGATCATTTAGTGTAAGAGAAAATTGAGCGTTGTACGAACTTGTGATGGCAAAGTAATAAAAGCGACGAACTGCATAATAAAGGTTGCTCTCATAAGGGGCAATATAACGTGACGTTCTTTTGCATTAAGGGATTGTGCATACAAAACCAAAAAGCGCATGACAACCTCTGCTTCCCTCTGCGGAGGGCCTATCTTTTGCATTTCAGTATTTACTTTTATGCAAGAGTAAATAGTATGCATTCTCATTTCAACCTCAATTATTCTCTAGTTGGCAAGCATCATATGGTGGGGAAAGATCTAGGCACATATGGCCAGTCAAATATATTTGATCATGACTTATTATTGTTGACAATTATCTCTATGATAAATGAGTTGGTAGGCGAAACATTAAGCCCCTATCTTTCTCTGTGTTCGATGGATGCCATTTGTTCTAAAAATAAGCTTTGAGTACTAGCAATCATAGAAGACTATATGATGATTGAGTATGTGGAGCTCTTACTTAGACTTTGTTGAGAATAAGTTGAATTGAAATTGTTTGGTGACGAAGAACATAGGTTGTTAAGTTTCAAGAGAATGATACGCGCACCACGGACATACGCTGCCTCCCGGGTCGCACGCGCGTGCGGCTCCGGTGGCCCCCAAATCCCTAAACCAGGAGGTCGCCGCATCTCATCCCCCGGCCGCTGCCGCCACCGGCGCCCGGTCGTCGAAGGCGGCGGGTGCTGGCGGCGCCCCCCCCCCCCCCCGACGGGCCCTTTCACGCGGAGCGGGTCGTCTCAAGGGCTGGCCTGGAGGTGGGGTGGCCGGTGGTGCGGATCTCGCTGCTGGTCGCCGGAGCACGGCGAAGAGCGCGGTGGAGCGGTGGTGCGAAGGATCTAGGCGAGGAAGCTGCAAAGAGGAGGAGCAGGAGGAGGGCGATGCGTTGGCGCTGGTGGGTGGCGGCGGCGCGAGCTCTCTGCCATGGAGGTGGCGGCGCCGACGAGGCCCTGCCAGGAGGGAGATCCTGGCGGGCAGCGGGCGGTTGGCCGTCTCCATGTGGTGGGCGTGCGGTGATGCCCCCGGCGGCGATGGCGCCGGAGCGGTGGATGGAGGTGCGGCTTAGATCCAGATCCATTTCGATCTGGGCCCGTGGGGCTGGTTCCGTCGCGCTGCAGTCCCCTAGTGCGGGTGAAGGCCGTGATGGTGGTTCTGGTCCTTGCACGGTGTGGTTGGAGGCTGCGGCTCGTCGCCTAGGTTGTTGATGGTTGTTGGGGTTCGCACTCTCGGCAATGCAGGTGTGGAAGGACCATGGCTGTGCGACTTCATTGGCAATCTGCTGCGGTGACGGCAGTGTGAGGCTTCATGGACGGGGCTGTCCCAAACCTCAGAGTTATGGAGATGCGCGACATTACGGATGAAAATCCTGTCCGGTTTTGGCCGGGCCGGCGATGATGGCGCCCGTGGGTGTCATTCCCTCCTTGGAGGCTTCGCCGAGTGTGTCGTCATGTTCCTCGCTTTCTTGGTTTTGGTAGTTGTCTCTGGGCGAAAGCCTTGAATCGGTGCAAGTTTGGCACGATGGCGGCGTCTTCGACGTCGTTCCTCTGTTGGGAGCATCGTGTCGGGAGACATAGCAGTGAGGTCCTATGACGCGCTCCTCCGGTGTTCGCCGTTGCCCATGATCGTTCTACCTTGGCGCTATGTACGGTCGTCGCTGGTGATCCCAAGACGGTGCTTTCCTCGGGTCGGACCGAGTCCCGCCGTCCTCCTGCCACCTCCTTTAGGCATTATGGGGGGATGATGCGTCGACAAGGAAAGCTGGGCGGGAGATGCTGTTCTTCGGTGGTATCCGACGTCGTTCGAGACGCGGCGAGGCTTTTTGGTCTTGGGCTAGCTCTTTTGCTTTGGTAGTTGTGTTGTTCTTGGTGGCTGTCTTCGGACTAGCCGGGTGTGGAGTTGGTGCTACGCTCGTCATTCGCTTCGAGTGGTAGTTGTCTTGTAATTGTAATTCTCTTCTTCTATAAAGCTATGGTACGCAATTTGCGTACTCTCGAAAAAAAAGTTTCAAGAAATTCATTGTTTGAACCATAACATGTGAATTGGTTGCTACTTTATCATGATGATTTTTATGAGAAAAAGTTGCTGGTTATGATGCTAGAAAATTGACTGAAATTATCAATGATCAAACTTACATATTATGCTAGCATTCATGCTTCATAAATTAGTTCTTTTAACATTTACCTACTCGAGGACGAGTAGGAATTAAGCTTGGGGATGCTGATACGTCTCCAACGTATCGATAATTTATGAAGTATTCATGCCATATTGACCTATGTTTACAATACTTTTATATGGTTTTGATGCACTTTGCATGATTTATTTAGAACTAACACGGACTGACGTTGTTTTCAGCAGAACTACCGTGGTGTTGTTTTTTTTTTTTTGCAGAAATCAAAGTTCTCCAAATGCAACGAAACTTTTTGACGATTTTTTGGGAACAAAAGAGGCACTAGAAGCTTCGTTGGAGGGCCAGAAGAGCCACCAGGTGGGCACAACCCACCAGGGCGCGCCAGGCCCCTCCGGCGCGCCCTGGTGTCTTGTGGTCCACTCGTGGCCCATCTTCGTGTGAAACCGACGCCCAAAAATCCTATATATTCAGAAACCCCCAGAAATAACCATAGACGAGAAGTTATGCCGCCACAACTCTTTGTATCAACGAAAAACCAATCTAGAGGCGTTCTAGTACCCTGTCGGAGAGGGTAGATCATCTCTGGTGGCCATCTTCATCATCCCGGCGGAGGTCATGACGAGGAGGGAGTAGTCCACCCTCGGGGCTGACGGTTTGTACCAGTAGAGCTATGTGTTCAATCTCTCTCTCTCTCTTGTGTTCTTGAGATGTCACGATCTTGATGTATCGTGGGCTTTGTTAATATAGTTGGATCATATGGTGTTTTCCCCTCTCTATCTTGTTGTGATGAATTGAGTTTTCCCTTTGAGATTTCGTTATTATGGGATTGAATACTTCTATGGATTTGAGAGCACTTGATCTATGTCTTGGCACTCAACTCGCGGATTCCCAAATTGACATTGGGGTAATCTATGCATAGGGGTTGATGCACGTTTCTGTCCTACTTTCTCCGGTAGAAATCTTGGGGCACTCTTTGAGGTTCTTTGTGTTGGATTGAGTATTATGAATCTGAAATTGTTTGATGCGTATCATAAAATTAACTCATGGATACTTGTGGTGACATTGGAGTATCTAGGTGACATTAGAGTTGGTTGATGCGTATCATATGGTTTCATTCTAGTACGAACTCTTAGATAGATCGATCACAAAGGATAACTTGCATGGTCTTATTTTAGTACGAACTCTTGGATAGATCGATCGGAAAGGATAACTTTAAGGTGGTTTCGTACCCTACAAACAATTTCTTCTTATGTTCTCCGCTATATATGAACTTTGGAGTGATTCTTCGTTGCACGTTGAGGGATGGTTATGTGATCTAATTATATTAGCATTGTTGAGAGATTGCACTAGCAAAAGTACGGACCCTAGGCCTTGTTTTCAAGCATTGCAATACCATTTGTGCTCACTTTTGTTACTTGCTACCTTGCTGTTTTTTATTGTTACTATTACAAAAATAAATAACAACTATCATTACTACACTTGTATCACCATTTCTTCGCCGAACAAGTGCACCTATACAATTTACCATTGTATTTGGTGTGTTGGGGACACAAGAGACTTTTTATTATTTGGTTGCGGGGTTGTTTGAGAGAGACCATCTTCACCCTACACCTCCCACGGATTGATAAACCTTAGATCATCCACTTGAGGGAAAATTGCTACTGTCCTACAAACTCTGCGCTTGGAGGTCCAACAAAGTCTACAAGAATAAAGTTGTGTAGTAGACAACAGTTATCAGTAGAACAGTAATATGATAGTTTTGATAGCAGTAGTAATAGTAACAGTAACGGTAACAGTGATAGCAATGATTTTGTAGCAAGTGTAATAGTAGCATTAGCAATAGTAACTTAGCAAGAACAATATGTGGAAAACTCGTAGGCATTGGATCGGTGAATTCGTTGGATGATATTCATCATATAACAGTCATAACCTAGGGCGATACAGAACTATCTCCAGTTCATAAATGTAATGTAGGCATGTATTCCGTAAATAGTCATACGTGCTTATGGAAAAGAACTTGCATGACATCTTTTGTCCTACCCTCCCGTGGCAGCGGGGTCCATAAGGAAACTAAGGGATATTAAGGCCTCCTTTTAATAGAGAATCGGAACAAAGAATTAACACATAGTGTATACATGAACTCCTCAAACTACGGTCATCACCGGAAAGTATCCCAACTATTGTCACCTTGGGGTTTACGGATCCTAACACATAGCAGGTGCATATGACTAGCAAGATCGGATCAAGAACATAGATATAATGGTGATAACATAAACGGTTCAGATCTGAAATCATGGCACTCGAGCCCAAGTGAGAAGCATTAAGCATGGCAAAGTCATAGCAACATCAATCTCAGAACATAGTGGATACTAGCGATCAATCCCTAACAAAACTAACTCGATTACATGATGAATCTCATCCAACTCCTCACCGACCAGCGAGCCTACGAAGGAATTACTCACTCCCGGTGGGGAGCATCATTGAATTGGCGATGAAGGAGGGTTGGTGATGACGAAGACCAAAGATTCCCCTCTCCGGAGCCCCAAACGGGCTCCAGATTTGGTCTCCCGATGAAGAACGGGAGGTGGTGGCGGCTCTGTCTCGTGAAACACGATAAAACTTCCTCTCTTATTTTTCTCTTCAAAAATAGGAATTTATAGTGTTGGAATTAGGGTCAGGGGGCCACGAGCTGACCACAACCCACCAAGGCGCGCTTGGGGGGTGGCGCGCCCTGGTGTATCGTGCCCAGCCAGGACACCCCCTCTGGTGGTTCTTGGCTCCAGTATTTTTTATTTATTGTAAAATAAATCTCCAAAAAGTTTCGTCCAATTACGAGAACTTTTATTTCTGCACCAAAAACAACACCATGGTAGTTCTGCTGAAAACAGCGTCAGTCTGGGTTAGTTTCATTCAAATCATGCAAATTAGAGTCCAAAACAAGAGCAAAAGCTTTAGGAAAAGTAGATATGACGGAGACGTATCAGGGGTTTTGATTATATGGGACCTTTTCCTTCCTCTAATGGGTATACTCATATTTTGGTTGCTGTTGATTATGTTACTAAGTGGGTAGAAGCTATTCCAACTAGTAGTGTTGATCATAACACCTCCATTAAAATGCTTAAACAAGTTATTTTCCCGAGGTTTGGAGTCCCTAGATATTTAATGACTGATGGTGGTTCACACTTTATTCATGGTGTTTTCCGTAAAATGCTTGCTAAATATGATGTTAACCATAGAATTGCATCACCCTATCATCCTCAATCTAGTGGTCAAGTTGAACTTAGCAATAGAGAAATAAAATTAATATTACAAAAAACTGTCAATAGGTCCCGAAAGAATTGGTCAAAGAAACTAGATGATGCACTTTGGGCCTATAGAACAGCTTATAAAAATCCTATGGGTATGTCTCCATACAAAATGGTATATGAAAAAGCTTCTCATTTGCCTCTAGAATTAGAACATAAAGCATTTTGGGCAATTAAAGAACTCAATTATGATTTCAAACTTGCCGGTGAAAAGAGGTTATTTGGTATTAGCTCACTAGATGAATGGAGAACCCAAGCTTATGAAAATGCCAAACTATTCAAAGAAAAAGTTAAAAGATGGCATCACAAAAGAATCCAAAAGCGGGAATTCAGAGTTGGAGAACATGTCTTTTGTACAACTCTTGTTTTAGATTTTTTGCAGGAAGGCTTCTTTCCAAATGGGAAGGACCATATATTATCAAAGAGGTTTATCGTTCTGGAGCTATAAAGAATAATAATTTCGAAGGTACTAAACCGAAGGTGGTCAATGGACAAAGAATTAAACAGTATATCTCAGGTACGCCTATTAATGTTGAAAGCAATATTATCCAAACCATGACATCGGAGGAACACATAAAAGAAACCTTCTGGAACACTCCAGAATCCTGAAAAAGAGGAGGTATGTGATACGGTAAGTAAACGGACTCCGAAAAATCCGCAAAAATATTTTCTGTTAGTTTCGGAATATTACAAAAATTAGGAAAATAAGAAATAAACAAGAAAGCAACCGAGGTGAGCACGATACACCAGGGCGAGCCTGCCGTCCCTGGCGCGCCCTAGTGGGTTTCCCAAGATAAAAAAATCTTTATATATACCCTCGGTTGTTTTGACCACCATATCGCAGAAAAATCCCATGTTCTTGTTTCGTGCTGTTTTCCTGACAGGTCTGAAAATATGTCGTCTCAAGATTCGGATGGTGAGAGCTATGTCACTGATTATATTGCAAACCCCAAGGTCTATGGGTATGTGGAGCGCCACGGCTGGACCTCGGAGGAAGAAGAAGATTATGACTTGAAGGGAAAGGAAGAGACAAGCTCTGATGATGAAGAAGTCCCACTACCTCAACTCGGGGATATGCACGTAGAGTTCAAGAAGTCAAGCCTCCCCAACAAAACTAAGACCCAATCTATCCCTTCTCGTTTGCTGTAGGATAGCAAGGCTGCATTATGCAAGAAGATATTAAAGCTTGAGTTAGAGAATGAGGATCTAAGGGAGGGAAACTTTATGCTCAAGTATAAGCTGAAAAAGAACGCTACCACTTCATCACCACCTTCATCATCTTCACCAACAAAGGAGACTTGAGTACACGGGTATGGGCACCCCCCTTGGCTTGTGCCAAGCTTGGGGAGATGCTTCAGTATCGTATCACCATCATTTTTATTTACTTTTACCTATTGTAGTTCGATCCTTAGCTCTTTCGTGATCCAGTTGAATAAAAGTTTAGTATAATCTATTTTCGAGTGCTAGTTTCGTGATCTATCTATCTATGTAATCGAGTGAGAGTTATATAATAAAGTTTAGTTTGAGTTTTCGCTTCTTTATTTTCTTGTTGCAATCAAAATAAAAGGGAAATAAATGAAAAGGATGATATGCTAATCTTATGGTAAGTAATGACATCACATAAGGAAAAGTATAAGTGGTAAAATTTATTGGAGATTGACAAACATAGCATTGGTCAATGATGCAATTCATGAAAGAATTAATAAGGGAAGAGAAGATTCACATGCAAATACACTATTTTGGACATCTTTTATGATTGTGAGCCCCCATTAAATATTATATGCCAAAATTGTTGACGTTGGACAAGGAAGACAACGTAATGATTTATGTTTGTTCATATTCACATAGAAGTTATATTGTCATAGATCCCTCAACATGTGGTGCTTGCTCAATATCTTTGCTAGCCAAAAATTCCACACTAAGTAGAGATACTACTTGTGCATCCAAAAACCCTAAACCCAAACTCATGTTTTGAGAGTCCACCATACCTACCTATGGATTGAGTATGATCCTTCAAGTAAGTTGTCATCGGTGCACTAAGGCAATAAAAATTGCTTCTAAATGTGCTTGATCAATTAGTGTAAGAGAAAATTGAGTGTTGTACGAACTTGTGATGGCAAAGGAATAAAAGCGACGGACTGCATAATAAAGGTTGCCATCATAAGGGGCAATATAACGTGAAGTTCTTTTGCATTAAGGGATATGGCATACAAACCAAAAAGCGCATGACAACCTCTGCTTCCCTCTGCAAAGGGCCTACCTTTTACTTTTATGTATTTACTTTTATGCAAGAGTCAAAGTATTCTTCCCTATTCCTTTTTACTTTTTCTTTTTTCAAGCATCATGTGGTGAGGAAAGATCTAGGCACATATATCCAATTGGATATGTGTGAGCATGAGTTATTGTTGTTGACATCATCCTTGCGGTGAATATGTTGGGAGGCGAAACTATAAGCCCCTATCTTTCTATGTGTCCGGTTGAAACTTTTTGCTCATGGGTATGCTGTGAGTGTTAGCAATCATAGAAGATTAAATGATGGTTGAGTATGTGGACTTGCCAAAAGGCTCCGACACGAGACCCTTCCTGAAAATATGATTAATTGTAGTTGCAAAGTTGACTAAGAACATAGTTTGTTGGTTTCCAATAAGGTTTATGCTTTATACTTCTATGTTGTGATGAATTGTTACTTATTCATGAGAAGTTATATGAAGAAGTTATATAATAAAATTTATATGAAAAAGTCCTATGACAAAGTTAGTTGCTGCTATGATAATAAGCATGATGCTACTATGTCCGTATTTTGTTTTTATCGACACCTCTCTCTCAAACCATGTGGACATGTTTTTTTATATTGGCTTTCGCTTGAGGACAAGCGAGGTCTAAGCTTGGGGGAGTTGATACGTCCGTTTTGCATCATGATTTCCTACTGTTGTTTATAATGTTTTATGCATAATAATGCTTTATGGAGTAATTCTAATGCCTTTTCTCTCATAATATGCAAGGTTTACACAAAGAGGGAGAATGCCGGCAACTGGAATTCTGGACCTGAAAAAGCATATCAGAGACACCTATTCTGCTCATCTCCAAATAAGCTGAAACTTCATGGAGAATTATTTTGGAATATAAAAAAAATACTGGAGCAAATAACTACCGGAGGGGGGCCACCTGGTGACCACAAGACACCAGTGTGCGCCAGGCCCCCCAGACGCGCCCTGGTGGGTTCTGGCCAGCCTGGCCCACCTCCGGTGCCTATCTTCTGGTAATTAAGGTCTTTTGACCTAGAAAAAATGAATAGGGGACTTTCGGGATGGAACACCGCCGTCTCGAGGCGGAACTTGGGCAGGAGCACTTTTGCCCTCCGGCGGAGCGATTCCGCCGGGGGAAATTCCCTCCCACAGGGGGAAATTGAAGCCATCGTCATCACCAACAACCCTCTCATCTTTGGGAAGCCAATCTTCATCAACATCTTCAATAGCACCATCTCCTCTCAAACCCTAGTTCATCTCTTGTGTTCAACTTTGTACCCGAACCTCAGATTGGTACCTGTGGGTGACTAGTAGTGTTGATTAAATCTCGTAGTTGATTACTATATGGTTTATTTGGTGGAAGATTATATGTTCAGATCCATTATGCTATTTAATACCCCTCTGATCTTGAGCATGAATATCATTTGTGAGTAGTTACCTTTGTTCTTGAGGTCACGGGAGAAGTCATGTTGCAAGTAATCATGTGAAGTTGATATGTGTTCGATATTTTGATGATATGAATGTTGCGATTCCCTCAGTGGTGTCATGTGAACGTCGACTACATGGCACTTCACCATATTTGGGCCTAAGGGAATGCACTGTGGAGTAGTTATTAAATGATGGGTTGCTAGAGTGACACAAGCTTAAACCCTAGTTTATGCGCTATTTCGTAAGGGGCTGATTTGGATCCAAATGTTTAATGCTATGGTTAGATTTTATCTTAATACTTTTCTCGTAGTTGCGGATGCTTGCGAGGGGGTTAATCATAAGTGGGAGGTTTGTTCAAGTAAGAACCACACCCAAGCACGGGTCCGCCCACATATCAAATTATCAAAGTAGCGAACGCAAATCAAACCAACATGATGAAAGTGACTAGATGAAATTCCCGTGTACCCTCAAGAATGCTTGCTTATTATAAGAGACCGTTTTGGCCTGTCCTTTGCCACAAAAGGATTGGGCTATCTTGTTGCACTTTATTTACCGTTACCGTTACTTGCTCGTTACCAATTATCTTGCTATCAAACTACCTGTTACCTATAATTTTAGTGCTTGCAGAAATTACCTTGCTGAAAACCGCTTGTCATTTCCTTCTTCTCCTCGTTGGGTTCGACACTCTTACTTATGGAAAGGACTACGATTGACCCCCTATACTTGTGGGTCATCAACGCGTCAGCGACTGGACGCTACGAGGGCCCGTCCTTTTTTAATCCACGCGTGCGGGGGGGCCGACATCATCCACCTCCACTGCCCATCCACATCTCGCCCCTATCCCCTCCCGCGTGCTCCTTCATTGTCGACCACCAAATCCAAGCCATGAGTTTCCTCAGCGACTCCGGCAAGGAAAAGGGGACGTTCACTGCCGGCGCATCCTCCTCGCGCGCGCTTCCTCCTCCACCGCCACTGGCGCCTGCCCTCCCCCTCGTGCGGCAGTGCCTGCACATTCTGGTGCACCAGGCGCGCTGGCACTAGGTGTACAGGCAGTTGCTTCCGTACCCGGATGTCACACTACCGCACGACTGGCATCTGGATCTGCAGCGGATCCCGGTGCTGGCTATGCCGCGGTCGCAGCCTGCGTACGCCGAAGAGGTGCATAGGTGGCGGGAGCTCTTTACGCCAGAGCAACGTCGGATGGAGGCGTATGCTCCGGACTCTCCCAACAGGGGGAGGTGGTTTGCCCTCAAGCACGAGGAGCAACGCCGCCTCGGCGTCCAGGAGCACCACACCAACCCTCCACCGACCCTCATCGTCAAGCCGGAGGAGGAGGTGGAGGTGGAGGCGTACCTGGTGGCGTTGGCGGCTGCCATGGAAACCTCCATCGAGGAGGAGCGACACAAGGCGAGACGGAGGAGGTGGATTACCAGGCGAGGCTGGCAGAGGCCCTCGCCCTATCTGCTGCCGGCGACTGCGTCGTCCCCCCTCACTGTCGACGCTCCCTGCGTCGAAGGCCGAGCCATTCCCGGAGGAGACGTACGTGTGGGAGTGTCACATGCGCGAGTGGGTCAGCGCCCCCCTGTGTGGCACGTGCTACACCGGCGCATGAGGCGGCGTACCTCGAGCACTGGAGGCAGCGCCACCTGGCAGCGGAGCGCGAGGAGGCTGAGCACCTCATACAAGTGGAGCACGAGGATGAGTAGCATCATGGACGCTGGGCACGGGAAGAGGAGGAGAAGCGCTTCGAGGAGGAGGCAGAGCGCCGTGCCCGCGGTGAAGGAGGTCCGGCGGCGGCGCAGCCGGCGCAGGATGCAACCCGTGTAAGGGAGGCGGCCTTTCCCTGGGCAGGCCCGTCGCCGAAGTTGGTGGACCGGATCGGTGGTCCTGGATCAGACAGCGAGGACACCTAGGGCACCGTGGGGACGGTGAGCCTTAATTGAGTTTTTTACGTTTTAATTAATGTCAATGTCGACTTTGGCAGGATGTTGCCCGCCGTTTTAATGTATACTTAGTATTAAGTATGAATTTGCCTCTCTTTTTTATTTATGTGGCACGCACAAAGAAAATGGGTCGGCCAAGGGTCGGTTGCATGCTCGGCCGACCCAAACCCGTCGACCCACCAGTCAGTATATCAGGCCGACCCACTAGTCAGGAGGTAGTGGTCAAAGGGTTTGACTAGACGGTAGTGCTCTGTTTGGCCTTTTGTGGGCAGGTGGTGGAGGGGGGAGGGAAAAGGTGAACAAAGTTTGTTGGCTTGGGCAAAACTGAGCAGAACTAAGGAAGGAAGGCCATGAAAATACAAATCCCTTGAATATTTGTCCAAATGCAATAATTCCAACTCATATATTATTCTAAAAATCCCACCTTTTTTATGGTACAACTTTCATATATGTCCATCATGCTTTTCTGCACTATTCAAATTGAAATTGAAATTTGAACATGCATGTCCACCTTGAAAAATACATATCTCTATTTTGTAATTCCAACCCCAAAACTAAGAATATTGGTATTTTTAGTTTTCACCCTAGTATTTAATGAAAATGGTTCGACATTTTTATGAAAACTTTTATTTTTCCGTTTTTGCTATTGCCTTATTTTGTCTCGTTACTTTGCGACGTTAGATCACGTTTGCGACGAAGGAATAGAAGGAGAAGGATTTGAAGACCTTGAAGACCAAGCCAACCAAGACAAGCAGCCCTTTGACCATGTTGATCAAACCCTTCTTATGCCATTATAGTATTTACTTTTGCATCAAAAAGCATGATACTTTGAGATGGCAAACTTGCTAGGTTGCCTCTGTTGCACATTCCCGTTGATACTTGCATGGTTCATAGCTCTAGCCTTACCTAGAGTTGTGTTGGTAGGAAGTAGATTGGTGCTTTTAGTATTGGCTACGCAAAGTGGGGGTAGGGTTATGCATGATGAGTATCAAATGTGGTTTTATAAAAAGACTTTCAAAAATCCCAACAGGTGCCTCTAATGCCCTTGGGAGATGATGAGCTAGGTCGCTACTTGATAAATAAGTGGTGTACCGAGGCAAGTTGAGTTTGTTGTTTTCAAAAACAGATTAGATTTAAGATTTGTCGACCATCCCAAGCAAACATGTACAACCATACTACCACTATATGGGAAGGGGCTTTATTTATTACCTTAATCAATTCTAGCAGAGAGTCTGCATTACTAGTGGCGGGAGTGACTCGGTCACTCTCGATACGGGGTCGTGCCCGGATGGACGACTATGGTTGTTTTCACAGACATCGGGCACACCGTTGAGTCCCCTCATGGATATAAACTTGTTTAATGTGATGTTTTATAACGAGGGTTGTGTATCAACGAGTGGACTCTATGTTAAGTATTGTCTAGGGAAATGTAATGTTCGGGTGCTTACCTCGGATACTTAATGTATCACGAGTCGTGGATGACACGAAAGTTCCTCGAGTCTTGTGGGTAAAGTGTGCAACCTCTGTAGAGTGTCAAACTATTGGAATAGCCATGTCCACGGTCAAGGACAGTTGGGTGGTGCTGCTTAAACTACGTCCAGTGTTTTACAAACTTTTGGAATGAGAATGAATCCTTGGTCTATAAGAGACGAGATGCCGAGATGATGAAACTAGAGTTGAGATAACTCTATTTATATTGGTATTTGTAACCTCATGATGCATGATTTCCAAAATGATAGGACATGTCATTACACTCAAAATCTAGCTTTCCGCAAAAATACCAACATAGTGTTCAGCCATGCATGTTTCATCTGCTTTTAATCATGGGTTGCTTGCGAGTACATTCAAAGTACTCATTGGCTTGTCCCTCGCTATTTACTTGGCCAGGCATGGAATAACATGAATTTGAGGAAGAGTTCTTTTGTGACGAACATGCGAACTAGGATGCTTTCCCAGTCAGAATGCATGTAGGGTTAAGTCAGATGGCATGGGTCTACGTTATCGTCGAAGATTTCCGCTGCGTGTGTTTTATTTGATGTTTAGATTCCATGGCTCTATCTATGTAAGACTCGACCATAATAGTCCTATTTGTGTAAGATGTTATGTAATGGATGTAAACTCTTGATATTCAGTTTGTTGTGTTCAGTGAGCATTGATCTTGGGATCACTGTGCACGCACAATCAGAGGCTTTGACTTATGAATCGGTGTCCCCACACATGCATAATGGGCAACTATTTGGTTCAATGGGACGTGATATATAAAGAGAACATGCAACAAATGAGCTCTAAAAATGTGTAAAATATAGAGCCATCAACCTCCCACGCTTAAACCTTCCTCGTCCTCGAGTAAGAAGGTTGACTATCAAAAGCTCATTGCTACCAACTCTAAAGCATACATTGAACCAAAGCCCAAAAGTGATATCCATGATCATCATGCAAGCATGCAAAAGTTAACCAACAAAGGAGTAATACAAGTTATCCTCTTAGTTCCATTGCCATGGAGGTTAAGAAAGATGAAAATAGTTCCGTGGATCCCAAACTCCCATTGTCAAAGGTTTAGAAAGAAGGTCAATGTTATGTTAGGGACACAAAAATAACTATCATAAACTAAAGAGATCAAGCATTAGTGATCGCTTCAATAACACCAACCCCAGGCATACAGGGTACAATAGCAAGATCATCTGTTTGCGTTATTAAACCACTCAACTACCTATGCAACACAGAGCGCAAGCCTATGCCTCGCACTTAAGGGAAATATAGAAAATGGTTGGGGTTTGAAGAAGTCAAAAACGAAGAAATTCTTGCATCAACGCAGCTGACTACTAGGATATGGAGAAGTCCTTATGATCGATATTATTACAAGGAGTAGAGATCCTCGTGCAACTAGGATGCACATATAGCTATGATATATGAAAGCTATCATATGTACTAAGTGGGGATGCATCCAACTTGCTTGCTCATGAAGACGTCGAGCTTTTCAGGATGCTCGTCATCGGAATATACAACCCAAGTTCTATAATGTAGGTTCCCCACTAGTGTGAAACATATGAAGCTCATGAAACTTTCTACTTTACAATGCATGAAGTGGTGCTACTTTGGAGCACAAGTGTATACTAAAAAGGATAATGGTGTTTCTCCTTCTCTCTTCCTCACTTTCTTTGCCTTTTTTCTTTTTCTTTCTTTCTCTTTTTTCTTCCTTTTTTTCTTTTTTTGTGGCACCTCTGTGGTGCATCTTTTATTTCGCCTCTCTCTCTTTTTTACTTTTTTTGTAGGACCAACACCTTACAATTATGACCAGTAGATTTTAGAATGACTCACTTCAACTGAATATAATCATAACACGAAACAGAAAACATGAGAGGAACTCTCTATGATGAATGCCTCTGGCAGTGTACCAGTATGTGCAATGATCCGGCATAGCGTACACATCAAAAAATGGATAATCCATTAAAAAATCAAGCTAGCCATACTATGATCATGCAAGGGAAATGAAAAACATTCCTATAATCATGTAATGTAATACGATGGTACTGCATGGCGATATGCTCGGAATGGCTATGAAAATGCCATGTAGGTAGGTATGGTGGCTGTTTTGTGGAGATGAGGTGTCTTATGTGTAGGAGAACAAGAGAAAGTCCTCCATGGGTTGGGATGTACCTGTGAAGTATGCGCCAAGTCTCAATGTGAGAGTGGACAATGCACGGTACCGTAGAGGCTATAAATAAAAGATAAACGGAAGTGCAAACTCTTCGAACTTGCTTTAGTCATAAAGAACTCAAACACTACACAAGAGTATCGCAGTGTCATATTGCATAAATCTCAAAAGCTAAGTACCCCGACGGGATATTTTGGCGGAGATAAATCCCGTTACGCGTCCCAGATCAACCAAATATGCTAGGTTCATCCGCAAAAAGTCTCTACAATCAGTCAGTCGCTAATCAAGCCACCACTAGAGTCCTCAACTTATGTGATTAGGTGAAAGAAAGGCAATAGTTCAAAGGACTCCTTTATTGGGTTTTTGATAAAAGATCATGGCAATGTTTTTCAGAAGATAACAAAATTTCCACATGCTAAGTAAAACAAATGGAAAGCAAACATGTCAAAATAGTGAGACACACTAATGCACAAAAACCTTATGATCAAGAGCATTGCACATGACACTAGCCATGCAAAAGTAACCTCCTCACGCTTAGAAATAAAATAGGGGAAATTAGGAAAGGAAAAAGAAAGTGCAGTTATGAAAACAGAGCGTGAGAAGTGGTTACCTCCCCTAAGCTTAATTAAGCAAAGGGGTAGACACTTTTACCATTGAGTTCCATATGACCTCTCTTCTAATAGGCATGGATCATGCTTCAATTGATCTCCTTGTCGTGGTCCGGTGCTCGCCTCCAGAACCTGCTAGAATAAAATGAAAAATAGAACAAAGTCTTTTTGTGCTTTTGTTGTTTTTCATTTTTTTTGCAGCACAAAGGATTAGCAACAAAGGTGATAAAAATCTGCCTCATAAAGATCGGTTTGTTAACCTAAGCACCACACTTAATTACACAATCTAGGTCTAGAAGAGGTTGGGATGAAGTGCGTGTGAGACAAGATATAGAACACAAGACCTCCTACGTGCCTAATGAAAAAGAAAGATCCTCACATAAGGCGAGAAAATTTGTACTAAGCGGCTTTTATTTGAGCAAGGTTCAGATTGGAAAACATTATCGGACACTTATAGTTGAAGTTCATCATGATGAAGCAACCAAATGGCTTGTGTGGGTCTTTCATACGGTTGGCACCATATCGTACATGTCTCCACATAAGGTCCAAGCCCCTGCGAAAATAACACACGAATAAAAACATAGATTCGGTATACAAACAGAGTTTGTATATCCAGCCGGAAAAAAGAAATAAATGCAAAACATAGTTGCTATAGAGCATAATTGGCTAAGGAGTTTCATAGGTAATTAGTACTAATTAGAAAGCAAATGATTGGTTAGAAAACACCTCGTCAACCTCAGACGTCGAAATGAAACAAATAGAGGTGTTTTTGCCCTCATACGAGCGCACATACGACCAGGTGTGGGCCTATGGAATGTCGTTGTGCGTCCTGGTAGTCCATGCTCTGTGCCACCCTCTGATACGAGCGTATATATGAGCGCGATCGCTCATGCAAAACTTCATCTTTCATTTTGGAAATCTCATCATCAGGGTCAACATGGCATACGACCGTAAGTACGAGCGCGGGCACTCACATGGTACGTCGTCTTTAGCTCTGTGAAGTGCTCCCTTGTGGCTGCCAGTTGATATGAATGCTTGTATGAGTGCTTACACACACATGGTTGGTTGTCTTTCATTCTGGACATGATGTTGCTCACGACCACGAGCTCATACGAGCACCTGTATGACTGTGACGGTCGTATGGAACACCGTCTTTTCTTCTGGAGCTGCAGAACTGCACGAAATTTTTTTTGCTTCCTCCTCACATTAAGCACGTAGCATACTTGCAATAAAAATTGGAGGAGGTATGCAACAAAATTGCAGGCTAGAAACTTTATCAGTAAAAACTATTAAAACCAACTCGAATAGCAACTACTCAAAATGGAAATTAATGTGGCAATTGTCGGTGTCCAAACCGGCAGATCTCGGGTAGGGGGGCCGAGCTGTGAGATCGGACAGATGGTAACAGGACACGAAGAACACAAGGCATTTTACCCAGGTTCGGGCCCTCTTGATGGAGGTACAACCCTACGTCCTGCTTTGTTGTATTGATATTGTGGAGATTACAGAGTTGATCTACCTCGAGATCATGGATTTGTGGACTAAACCCTAGAGGTTATGATGTTGTGAATACCTCCCTCCTACAGGCTAAACCACACGGTTTATATAAGCACCGGGGTTATCTAGGTTTACATAAACGTCGGGTTACCATCTATACATTACATGCCGAACGGAATCTTCCTCCCTTGGTGTGCACATCAAGTCTTCGGCAGAATCCTGGATGCATACGACTCATCCCCAAAGCCTCTGAAGCCCTTCTCCTTGATGGGCCACCAGCCCGACCCATTAACTAAACCACCTCGGCTAGGACCCCCCAGTCTAGGACTCCCACAGTAGCCCCCGAACTGGTCTTCGACGCTGATCATCAAAATCTTCGTGGAGCAGTCTTCGGATGATAAAGTCTTTGGCTCAACAAACGAGTTCCTACCTTACTTCAGATACCTCCTTTATTCCCGGGTATTGGACTTTACCTCGGCACTGGTCCCACCACATGTCGCATCGGGAATCGAGTCATATTTATGACTATTACTCGAAATGTTGGCTTAACCTTCTTTGTTTCACCAAATCTGCCACATTAGAAGCATTCCCAAGAGCAACTTGATCGTCTTCTAGCCTCTAGCGACATTTTCTCCACAGCTTTCGCATTCACAAAGCCTCTAGCCATGGTTGACAACGCGGGATCCTCCAAGCATCCCCACGGCCCTCTCAGGGGCGACTGGGGGAGTTGTGTCATGTCGCACCTCCAACTGCAATGCCTTGCTACCCAAGGCACTCTTAAGGATCTGGACTTGGCTCCAATGCACGCGTGCCTGGTGTCTGTCGATGGGAAAACCCACGCAGACAATCATCTAGCTCCTCATGGAGATGAGCGAGTATGCTTTGTCCCTTTCCTTATGCGTGGTTTGGGATTTCCTATCCACCCGTTCCTCTGTGGACTACTCGAGTTCTATGGGATCCAACTTCACCACCTCACCCCCAATTCTATACTGCATATCGTGGGGTTTTTCGCCCTTTGTGAGATGCACCTTGGCTACGAAGCACATTTCGGGCTGTGGAGGAAATATTCTTGCGTTATGCCATGCTCCCGTGATGGGAAACTGCTTGAGGTTGGGGCGGCCGAGGTGTGCAGAATAGCCAGGACTGGCTACCCAGTCGGGACTCTGAATGGTTTTACATGGCCGATGTCCCGCTGCACGACCCAGTTCGACCTAATCTTCCGGCCGTCTCTTCGGAATTGCCGAAGAAGCATTTCAGCTGGAAGCCCCCAAGCGCGACCCAGAAGGACGACCTCTATGTGGCCTGCCTTGCAAACAAGGTAAAGTGCCTGACCAGTTCCGGTCTTTCAATCATAGATGTAATGGCAACTTCCATGATCCGAAGAGTCCAACCACTCCGGCAATGCCAGCACCCATTATACTTATACAATGGTTCCGATGACGCTACCGGTCAATCAAAGGGGAATTCAAAGATGAAGCCACTCTCGAGCTGGCTCTTGCCAGCATATACAAAGGGGAGGCTGTAGATTTTGCAAAAAGAAAATACAAGGATGGCCTATCCAGTAGCAATCCATGCGACATTGTGAGTATTCTCCCAGATTTCCTTACTTTCTTGAGAAGCTCGTTTTGCTAACCCGTCACATTGGAATGCAGAGATGGAGGCACTAGGTCAAGACACTCGAGTGTATGGCTCCCGAGCCAGGAACATACCATCGCGAGGATGATCCCCTCTTCCATGAGGATGAGGAGATACCGACTTTATATGAAGGGGGGACGTTCTTTCAAGAGAGCCTTGATGGTTCTAGAGTAGCCATAACTCCGGACATGTCAGGGCTTCTACCTTCTACCTCGGTAAATCCTCCTCCTTCTAACTCTTGAAAGAGGCCTCCGACTCGAGGAAATCTGAGCATCCTGACATCTCCTCCTAAGGGCCGACGCACAAAGCATACGCGCAGTGATGCGACCCTCTCTAGGGGTCCTACTATCGCTTCAGAAATCACCCCTCAACAAAGGACGGCCCCGAGGACGGGTCAAAAGGTTCATTCTTCGGAAGGGTAATCTTTGTTATCCTTGAACTAATGTTAAAGACATAGGACCAGGCGTCTAAGCATCTGACTTTGCATAGGCCGGCTGCCGAAGTAGCAACAACTGAAGTTGGACATAATCCACCCCCAAAGGGTAATGCGGAGCCGATGTCTGCTTCAGAGAATGTCGCCCAGGGACCTTGCCCAGTAAACTCCTCGGGAGAATGCTCGACCACCGAATCCAAGGTGAATAGTGCGATGAGGCATCAGCACCTCCAAGCTGCTCTAAAGAGCCTCGTATTTACCAGCAAAGAGTTTAATGCTCTTAGCTCGGCAGATGCCTACCTTGGTACTGCACGCTCCACCTTCGTAGCGTCGTAGACGTCCTGGCCAAAGGCTTATAGGTATTTTTACGATTTTTTAACTTTTATTCCTAGTTAGGCAGTAGCCCCCAAGATACTGGTCGAATGTCGCATTCGATCGATGGATTTATTTGCAAACACAAAGTTTTATCAGTACGGACGCTAGTAGCGCCCAAGCCGAAGTATGGATATATGTATCCGTAATGAGGCCTTAACAAACTTTTGCATTGTCCTATTCACAGTGTTCTCGGGAAATGAATGAAAATTTGTCTATGGAGCTGGCCGAAACCAAAAAGCTCCTGAATGCTTCACAAGAGGAGGTGAAGAAGTGAAAAAAATCACCAGGGAAGCGCACGGTAAGTGCAGCTGGTTAGTTTAATATCCTCAACTAGTCTTTCCACCTTCCACTAATTGGCAATATTCCTTAGTAGAGGCGGCCATAGGGCAGCTGGAAAGTGATCTGAAGCGAGCTCAAGAGGGCAATTTATACATTGAATCACAGAGACAAGCCGACCAGCAAGTCCTGACCAAATGGAAAGATCAGGTGAATGTCTTGGAGGTGAAAAACCACCGCCAGGCAAAAGAAATTGAGAAATTGTGGGTGTAGTTGGCCTCAGCCCAGGGGAAGGACTCGTTGCCTGGCAGGACTGCTAGCGGTAAGAAGCTATTTTCAAGGACTTTATCATCGGACTTTGTAGGCACATGCTAACATATAAGCTTTGGCCGAGCCGATATCTTGCAGGTTGTCCGGAGAGGTGATATGTCTCCAATGTATCTATAATTTTTGATTGTTCTATGCTATTATATTATCATTCTAGGATACTTTTAAGCATTTGCTTGTTGATTTATATTATTTGTGAGCACTAACCTATTAACCCAGTGCCAGTTGCTGTTTTTGGGTTGTTTTTGGCCTTTCAGGAATACTGTACCAAACGAAGTCCAAATACCACAAAACATTTTGATGATTTTTTCTGGACAAAAATAAGACCTGGAAGCTTCAGAGGGAGACCGGATGCCACACGAGCTGATGCCAAGCCAACAGGGCGCGCATAGGGGGGGTGGTCGCGCCCTGATGGCTTGGGGCCACCTCCCATGGCCCCCCTGACCTGATCTCTGGCCTATAAATTCTATAATATTCCAAAAACCATAGAGAGCCTCCCAAAACACTTTTTCCGCTGCCGCAAGTCTCTGTTCCGCCGTGTACCCATCTGGAGCCCTGTTTCGGTGCCCTATCGGAGGGGATATCGATGATGGAGGGCCTCTACATCGAGCTTGCTGCTCCCATGGTGATGTGTGAGTAGTTCACCGTATACCTATGGGTCCGTAGTTAGCACCTAGATGGCTATCTCTCTCTATGTTCTTCAATGCAAAGATCACCGCGATTCTCGCGGTGGTCTATCCTATGTAATCATCTCTGTGGTGTGTTTGTTGGGATCCGATGAATTGTGGGTTTATGTTCAGATTATTCATGAAAATATATTGAATCCTTGCTAGTTATTTATATGCATGATCGTAATAGCTTCGTAATGCTCTCCGATCTATCGGTTTGGTTTGGCCAACTAGATTGATTTATCTTCAAGTGGGAGTGGTGCATTGTAGTGGGTTTAATCTTGCGGTGCTCAATCCCAGTGACAGAAAGGGACATGACACGTATTGTATTGCTGTCACTAAGGGTAAAACGATGGGGTTCATTCATATTAATTTGATTTACTTTGTATACATGATGTCATCATCCTCCAAGCATTACTCTGTTTTTACTTAATACTCTAGATGCATGCTGGATCGCGGTCGATGGTTGGAGTAATAGTAGTAGATGCAGGCAGGAGTTGATCTACTTGTTTATGGATGTGATGCCTATATACATGATCATTGTCGTGAATAAATATTACATAACTATGCGCTTTTCTATCAGTTGCCCAACAGTACTTTGTTTACCCACCGTATGCTTTCTTCGAGAGAGAAGCCTCTAGCAAACACTATGGCCCCCGGGTCTCTTCACAGATATATTTACAAAAACTCTAAATACCTTGCTGCCATTATTTACTTTCTTTTATTTACAATTTATATTTATCAATTTATCGATCTATCACTACTTATCGCTTGCAAGTAACGAGTTCAAGGGGATTCACAACCCTCTTGCCCGTGTTGGGTGCAAGTGTGTGCTCTTTTGTGTGTAGGCGCTGAAGAGAGGAATTTGCGTGGTTCTCCTATTGGTTCGATAACCTTGGTTCTCACTGAGAGAAATACTTACCTCTACTGTGCTGCATCATCCCCTCCTCTTCGGGGGAAATCCCAATGCAATTTGCAAGTATCAAGAGGTCTGCTCTATCCTTTTTCGAGGACATCCGACCGCCTCTCACTGAAGACCAGGAAAGAGCTCGGAAATCAATGAAGATAGTTTTCAAGGCGTTATGGCCCGAAGAGAATATCATCCCCGAGGGCTTGTCGGAGCTGGCCGAGCGCGTGGATGGTGCCCGGCGTTGCTGACGTGGCTTGATGCAGCACAGTGATGGTAAGTATTTCCCTCAGTTATGAAACCAAGGTATCGAACCAGTAGGAGGATCACCACCACTACATAAACAGCACATGCACACAAAGAACAAATACTTGCAACCCGACGCGAAAGAGAGGTTGTCAATCTCTCTACGGTAAAAAGATAGATTAGGATATGATAGATTGGAGAGATAGATCTCTCAAGAACACAAAATAAAAAGGGAAAATAAAAACTGCACCAAGGTATTTTGGGGTTTTTGTAATAATAGATCTGAAAACGAAAGCGGCAAAAAGATAGATCGGAAAGCAATATGTTTGAAAAGTAGACCTGGGGGCCGTAGATTTCACCAGTGGCTTCTCTCATGAGTATAGCACACGGTGGGTGAACAAATTACTGTTGGGCAATTGATAGAAGATCAAATAATCATGACGATATCCAAGGCGATGATCATTATATAGGCATCACGTCCAAGATTAGTAGACCAAAATGATTCTGCATCTACTACTATTACTCCAGACATCGACCGCTATCCAACATGCATCTAGTGTATTAAGTTCATGGAAAAACGGAGTAATGCAATAAGAACGGTGACATGATGTAGACCAGATCTACTCATGTAGGAATAGACCCCATCTTGTTATCCTTAATAGCAACGATACATGCATGCCTCGCTGCCCCTTCTATCACTGGGAGAGGACACCGCAAGATCGAACCCATCACAAAGCACCTCTTCCCATGGCAAGAAAAATTGATCTGGTAGGCCTAACTAAACCAAAGATTCAAAGAAGAAATACGAGGCCATAAGTAATCATGCATATAAGAGATCAAAGAAGACTTAAATAATATTCATGGATAGAAACTGATCATGAACTCAAAATTCATCGGATCCCAACAAACACACCGCAAAAGTTTACATCAAATAGATCTCCAAGAGACCATTGTATTGAGAATCAAAAGAGAGAGAGGAAGCATCTAGCTACTGCCTACGGACCCGTAGGTCTATGGTGGACTACTCACGCATCATCGGAGAGGCACCAATGAGGATGATGAACCCCTCTGTGATGGTGTTAGATTGGATCTTGCGGTTCTGGAACTTGCGGCGGCTGGATGTGTTTTTCGTCGACTCCCTTAGGGTTTCTGGAATATTTGAGAATTTATAGGCATCAGAGGCGGTGGAGAGGGGTCCCGAGGAGGGCACAACCCATAAGGGCGCGCCCGGGGCCTCTGGCATGCCCTGGTGGGTTGTGGTCTCCTTGACCCTGCCCTCTGGTACTTCTTTGGCCCATTGGATATCTTCTAGCCCAAAAATCTCCAAAAAGTTTCGTCGCGATTGGACTCCGTTTGGTACTGATATTCTGTGAAGTAAAAACAAGCAAAAATAGCAACTGGCACTCTGGCACTATGTCAATAGGTTAGTCCCAAAAAATGATATAAAGTTGCTATAAATGATTGTAAAACATCCAAGAATGATAATATAACAACATGGAACAAGCAAAAATTATTGATATGTTGGAGACGTATCAGCATCCCCAAGCTTAATTCCTACTCGTCCTCGTGTAGGTAAATGATAAAAACAGAATTTTTGATGTGGAATGCTGCCTAACATGTTCATCACATATTCTTTTGTTTTGTAGCATGGACATTTGGACTTTTAGATGGTTCAAAGCAATAGTCTAGTTTTAACATAATGACTTCAATACTCAAGCATGCCAACAAGCAACCATGTCTTTCAAAATATCAACACTAAAGAAAGTTATCCCTAGCCCATCATGCTCAATCATTGATCCATTCATGAAACACACTCAAATATTAACTACACCCAATGCTCAAGTACGATCATAGTGCCCCCTAGTTGGTGCTTTATAAGAGAAGATGGAGACTCAAAGTAAAAATAAAATTTGCATAAAGTAAATAGATAGGCCCTTCGCAGAGGGAAGTGGGGATTTGTAGAGGTGCCAGAGCTCAAAGTTTTAAATTGAGAGAGAAAAATATTTTGAGTGGCATGCCTTTCCTGTCAACGAAAACGACAAAGTAGTTCACAATACTTTCCATGCTAGATATATCATAGGCGGTTCCCAAACAGAAAATAAAGGTTATTCCTTTTTCCACCATTCTTTCACAATCCATGGCTGGCCGTATCCACGGTTGCCTTCCATACCAACACTTTCCAAGGATTTATTATTTTACAACATAAAGTAATTTTTTTCTTTTTTTTCATTTCGGGACTGGGCATCCCTATTACCGCCGTACTCTCGTGCAATGACAAGTGAATAAACACTCATCTTGAGAATAACACATCTAGCATGGAAAAATATTGGACACCCCCTACCGTTTTATGAGCAGTACGAGCACACAAAAAAGAAAATTTATTTTAAAAAGTAGAGATGGCACATAGAAATTTGCTTAGAACGGCATGGAAATACCGCATATAGGTAGGTATGGTGGACTCATAAGGCAAAACTGGGTTTAAGGATTTTGGATGCACACGTAGTATTTCTACTTAGTGCAAGTGGAGGCTAGCAAATAGATTGAGAAGCAACCAACCAAGAAACGAAAATTCACATAAGCGAGCATTGAGCATAACTAACACCGAATAATGCAACATAAGTAGGATGTAATTTCATTGCACAACTATTGACTTTCGTGCATGCATAGGGAATCACAAACCTTAACACCAATATTCTTACTAAAGCATAATTACTCACTAACATGACTCACATATTACTATCATCATGTCTCAAAACTATTACAAGGAATCAAGTTTAATTTATCCAATGATCTTCATGAAAGTTTTTATTATATCCTCCTTGGATATCTATCACTTTGGGCCTAGTTTCATATATTGTCATTGCTTTTGGCAAGCTCAAACAAATTTAAGTGAAGCACATGAGCATAGAGATTTCATCTCTCAAAATAGTATAAGTGAAGCATGAGAGGATTTCTTCAAAATTTACTAACTCTCAAAATAATCTAAGTGAAGCATGAGAGGGTTTCTTCAAAATTACTAACTCTCAAAATAATCTAAGTGAAGCATGAGAGGATTTATTCAAATGCTTCCAAGCACACCGTGCTCAAAAAGATATAAGTGAAGCACTAGAGCAATTCCAAAGCTCAAAAAGTTTAAGTGAAGCATATAGAGCAATTCTAACAAATCATAGCATAGTTTTGGCTCTCTCAAATAGGTGTGTCCAGCAAGGATACAAGTGACAAACTAAAAACCAAAGCAAGCGAAGACTCAAATGATACAAGATGCTCCAAGCAAAACTCATGATATGTGACGAATAAAAATATAGCTCCAAGTAAAATACCGATGGTCGTTAGAAGAAAGAGGGGATGCCACTCGGGGCATCCCCAAGCTTAGTTTCTTGTTTCTCTTTGGATATATCTTGGGTATGCTGTAGCATCCCCAAGCTTAGGCTCTTTTCACTCCTTATTCCTTCATCCATCGTGATCTCACCCAAAACTTGAAAACTTCAATCACACAAAACTCAACAAAATCTTCGTGAGATCCGTTAGTATAATAAAGCAAATCACTACTTTAAGTACTGTTGCAAACCCATTCAAATTTTATTATTGCATTATACCTACTGTATTTTAACTTTACCATGGCTCATGCCCTTCAATACAACCCAGTGATTCATCAAAACAACCACACAATGCAACGAAAACAGAATATGTCTTAAACAGAACAGTCTGTAGTAATTTGTACTCTAACCATACTTCTGTAACTCTAAAATTCTGAACAATTAGGACAACGTAAAGAATTTGTATAGCAATACTGTGTTAAAATTTCAGCTCAATATCACGTTCCAGTAAAAAATGAAAATTCAACGACTGGAGGCAAAGTTTCTGTTTCAGATTCAGCATTGTTTCTACTCATCTTATGAATCATCCTAAAGGCTTTACTTGGCACAAACACTAAATAAAACATAAAACCACAATCATGACAGAGGCATAATTGTGTCAACACTCAAAAACAGAAAGGAAAAGACGAAAATAAATTTATTCATTGGGTTGCCTCCCAACAAGCGCTATCGTTTTACGCCCCTAGCTAGGCATAACGCATAGATTCAAGTATTGTCATCTTTGGTTTTCATAGACGCACTTTTATCAAGAGGTTTTACAAATAAAACTTGAAACACATCATCCATAGAAACCTTAGCACCATCAAGTTGTCCATCTACGTACCCTCTTTGATTCCCAGCCACAATCCAAGAATATTGTTGATTAACATCATTGAAAACTTGTTGGATCATATCTAAAACGGGGACTTCTTTTTTAAGATTATCATCAAAAATTTGATTATTTCCAAGCAGATGTCTCAACATGTAATCACTATTGTAAAGGATTTCTCCTATTACCGGTTTTTCACGTCTCATACCAAAGAAATCAAAAATCTCCCTAGCTTCCCGTACTATGTGATCAAATTCATTCATGAGAACAAGGGTGGCTAACTTCTTAGCTTTGGGATCCTTTATGACGGGTAGCTCATAAAACTATCTTTGCAAGGTAGGATGGGTACGAATAAACCTATTTTCAAGTTTCAGAACTAGCGCTGAAATAGCTTCCGCATAATTTTTAGTTCTTTTCAGTATAGGAGTATCATTGAGAGTCAAATTTCCAACGCAATTGAAAAATTCTTGGATAGATTCTTTTCCTATAAAGTTCCCTTGCCCCAAAACAAAAGTTTTAGCATCCAGATTGCCAGAACATCCAATATTAGGAGTCCTGCCATAATATGTTTCTGCCATACCAAAATCACTCATGATGACAAGCAAACAAGAGATCTGACGAGAAAAAGGCAAACGAAAAAGAGGGCGAATAAAACGGCAAATTTGGTGAAGTGGGGGGAGGAAAACGAGAGGCAAATGGCAAATAATGTAATTGCAAGGAGATGGGATTTGTGATTAGGAACCTGGTAAATGATGATAGTGTCTCCTCAGCGCCAGAGATTGGCACGTAGAAGAGACCGCTTCCTCCCCGGCAACGGCGCCACAAATTCCTTTGACGTGGCTTGAGACTCCGTCGGTATTTCCCCAAAGAGGAAGGGATGATGCAGCACAGCGACGGTAAGTATTGCCCTCAGTTATGAAACCAAGGTATCGAACCAGTAGGATGATCACCACCACTACGTAAACAACACCTGCACACAAAGAACAAATACTTGCAACCCGACGCAAAAGAGAGGTTGTCAATCTCTCTACGGTAAAAAGATAGATTAGGATATGATAGATTGGAGAGATAGATCTCTTAAGAACACAAAATAAAAAGGGCAAATAAAAAGTGCAGCAAGGTATTTTTTGGGTTTTTTGGAATAATAGATCTGAAAATGAACGCGGCAAAAAGATAGATCGGAAAGCAATATGTTTGAAAAGTAGACCCGGGCGCCGTAGGTTTCACTAGTGGCTTCTCTCATGAGTATAGCACATGGTGGGTGAACAAATTACTGTTGGGCAATTGATAGAAGATCAAATAATCATGACGATATCCAAGGCGATGATCATTATATAGGCATCATGTCCAAGATTAGTAGATCGAAACGATTTTGCATCTACTACTATTAGTCCACACATCGACCGCTATCCAGCATGCATCTAGTGTATTAAGTTCATGGAAAAATGGAGTAATGCAATAAGAACGGTGACATGATGTAGACAAGATCTATTCATGTAGGAATAGACCCCATCATGTTATCCTTAATAGCAACGATACATGGGTACCTCGCTGCCCCTTCTGTCACTTGGAGAGGACACCGCAAGATCGAACCCATCACAAAGATCCTCTTCCCATGGCAAGAAATCAATCTAGTTGGCCTACCTAAACCAAAGATTCGAAGAAGAAATATGAGGCTATAAGTAATCATGCATAAAAGAGATCAAAGAAGACTCGAATAATATTCATGGATAGAAAGTGATCATGAACTCAAAATTCATCGGATCCCAACAAACACACCGCAAAAGTTTACATCAAATAGATCTCCAAGAGACCATTGTATTGAGAATCAAAAGAGAGAGAGGAAGCCATCTAGCTACTGCCTACGGACCCGTAGGTATATGGTGGACTACTCACGCATCATCGGAGAGGCACCAATGAGGATGATGAATCCCTCCGTGATGGTGTTAGATTGGATCTCGCAGTTCTGGAACTTGCGGTGGCTGGATGTGTTTTTCCTCGACTCCCTTAGGGTTTCTGGAATATTTGATAATTTATAGGCATTAGACGCGGTGGAGAGGGGTCCCAAGGAGGGCACAACCCATCAAGGCGCGCCCGGGGCCTCTGGCACGCCCTGGTGGGTTCTGTTCTCCTCGACCCTCCCCTCTGGCGCTTCTTTGGCCCATTGGATGTCTTCTAGCCCAAAAAAAATCTCCAAAAAGTTTCATCGCGATTGGATTCCGTTTGGTACTGATATTCTGCGAAGTAAAAACAAGCAAAAACAGCAACTGGCACTCTGGCACTATGTCAATAGGTTAGTCCCAAAAAATGATATAAAGTTGCTATAAAATGATTGTAAAACATCCAAGAATGATAGTATAACAGCATGGAACAAGAAAAAATTATAGATATGTTGGAGACGTATCAGTCGCATAAAGACGTGGAAAAATGTCCGCCTACCGGGAGGGAGGTAGAGAAGCTTGGGCGATAGTGAAGACACACTACACAGAAATAGATACAACCATGCTGGCGGAAGTAGGCCCAGCTGGTCCTGATGGGGAAGACATCCTAGCTTCTCTGGCGTATGAAAGCGTGATGTCTGCCCCTCGGTTTTCCCAAAACGACTGTAGCCTTAAATCATTGATAGACGGCCTGGACAAGTACTAATTTGTACTGTAATAATTATGTGTATCTATGTACAATTTGTTTTGATAATGCTTCCGTAATGCCAAACTATGTTGGCCAGCCTTCGGCTTCTCCCTCCCTAGCCAGTAACCGAGGAGTGCTCCTTACTAAAGTTCCAGTAGTCAGACCGGACATTTCAGAGAGCTAGGCAATCCGGCTTTGTGGCATTAATAACAAGGTGACACGGAGCATATGTTATATCACAGCAAGGCACGAGAAATATCTTCCATGGAAAATAGTTCCGCTATCGGTTCTTTCCAGGGTGATTGTATATGATGACCATAATTGGCATGATTGAGGTGGAAAATATGAATCCAAGGTGGGTGTGAAACCCCCACGTATAATGTCGAGGTGAGCATGAAGCCCCCAGTTATATTTTTGTAATTCTTCAACCGTAGCCGACCAACTATGTTTTTAAGAGTGCTAGCTTTCGGCTTCACCCATCTGAGGTGCCAATTCAGTTGTCCCAATGGCAACAATCACAGAGGTGCTCCCTTTACCCTCTAGCCGAACAATCCGGAACGTAGGGGGTAAGCAAAGGAGCCAGGCAACCCAGCTTGGCCAAAACTTAATTCAAGTTGGTGCATATGTAAGGCAAAAGAACGGGAAGAAAACGCGGAGTTGTAACAAAACCTTTAATATAAATGGCCACAATGGACCGTGGGAAATTACATGCTGTAAAGGTGATATGTGGCCAAAGGTGGCCAAACACTTCGGATTGACCGAACCCATAAAAAAAGAAGATTACAATAGCATAAGGCTGCAAAAGTGCTAAAACTAACCTGGAAGAAGTGTTGTAAGGTTGGGTATGTTTAATCGTAAAAACACGTAGGAGGGCAGCCTTCCACGGGCTTGGCTCCAGTCTGTTGTCGGCGGCGTCGCGGATGCGGCATGCCCCTCCAGTGAGTACTCAGTCAATGATGAATGGACCATCCCATTCTGGATGAAGTTTTTGTTTCTGCTTTTCAGGATTGAATCTCATGACTAAGTCGCCTTTGTTGAACGCCTTCGTCCGAACTTCCCTGCTCTGGTAGCGTCTCGCCCATTGTTGATAAATGGTGGAGCATGCTCAGGCCACGTTTCGTTCTTCCTCCAAAGCGTCGTGGTCATCCTACCTATCCAGTTCGGTTTCCTTTTCCTCGTACATGCGTACCCTTGGCGCATCGTGAATTATGTCACAAGGTAAGATGGCCTCGGCCCCGTACACCATAAAGAAAGGTGTATAGCTTGTGGGTGTAGTACGTAGGCCCCATAGCATGGAGTCAAGCTCTTCTACCCACTTGCAGTCGGATTCCTTCAAGGAACGAACTAGGCGTGACTTAATACCAGTTAAGACAAGGCTGTTGGCACGTTCTACCTGCCCGTTAGTTTGAGGGTGATACATGGATGCATAGTCGAGCTTAACCCCCAACTTTTCACACCACGCTTGTACTTCCTTGGCCATGGAATTAGAGCCATCGTCCATTATTATGCTGTGGGGAACACCGTATCTGTGCACCACACCAGAAATAAAATCAATAATGTGGGCAGCTTCGGCGGTTGGACCGGTTTAGCCTCAATTCATTTGGTGAACTTCTCTACCATGACAAGCAGGTATTTCTTTCAGTGAGAACCTCCCTTGAGGGGGCCAACCATGTCAAGCCCCCACACCACGAAAGGCCAAGTGATCGGAATCGTTTGGAGTGTCTTTGCTGGCATATGACTTCGATTAGCGAAACCTGACAGCCTTGGCAGCGCTCAACTAAAGTTTTGGCATCCTCCTTGGCGATAGGCTAGTAGAATCCTGCTCGGAAAGCCTTGCTTACTATGGAGCGGGCTGCTGCACGGTGACCAGCCATGCCGGAGTGTACTTCGGCAAGAAGCTTACGTCTGTCCTCCTCGGATATACACCTTTGGAGGACGCCTGTGACGCTGCGTTTGTACACCTAGCCCTCATGAACCCGATATGCCTTAGACTGGCGTATAATCCTTCGCGCCTCGGTCTGGTTGTCGTTAGATCTTTATGAAGCAAGTATTTAAGGAAGGGCTTGGTCCATGGAGCGATTACTGCCATGATTACATGAGCCGAGGTTGTTTCCTCTGGGGATGATCCTCCTATTATGTCGCTGTCATCGTCGGTGTCTGGAGAGCTAGCCCTTCCGATGACCTGGCTACCCGTGACATTGGTTCCGCCCTGCCAGACTACGGATGGCTTGAACTGCTGTTTAAGAAATGTATTATCTGGAACAGGGTCACGCTTTGCGCCCAGTCTTGCTAGTGTGTCTGCGGCTTGATTGCTATCCCGTGGTATGTGATGGAACTCCAGCCCCTCGAACCGCGCTGAGATTGATAAAACGGCGTTCCAATATGCAGTCATCTTCGGGTCCTTTGCGTCGAACTCACCATTCACTTGGGAGATGGCGAGGTTAGAGTCACCTCGGACCTCGAGGCATTGGATGCCCATTGATGCTTCTATCCAAAGTTCGTGTAGCAGGGCCTCGTATTCGGCTATGTTGTTAGAATCTGGATACATGATTTGCAAGACATACTGTATATTGTCACTGGTGGGTGAGGTCAGTACGACCCCGGCTCCTAGTCTTGCTAGCAATTTGGAGCCGTCGAAGTACATAGTCCAATGGTAGTATGTACTGTATTCTTGAGGGAGTTCGGCCTCCGTCCATTCGGCTACGAAGTCCCCCAATACCTGGGATTTAATAGATCGTCGTGGGCGGAAAATGATTTCAAAAGGGAGAAGCTCTATTTCCCATTTGGCGATGCACCCAGTGGCGTCTTTGTTATTGAGTATGTCCCCTAGAGGGACCTCGGATTCTACGGTAATCAAGCACTCTTGAAAATAGTGTCGCAACTTCCGGGATGCCATGAACACTACATAGGAAATCTTCTGGTAATGAGGGTACCTGGTCTTGCATGGAGTTAAAACCTCTGAGACGTAGTACACTGGTTTTTGCACCTGGAATTTGTGGCCCTCGGCGCGCGTTTGACCACTAGGACTGCGCTGACAACCTGATTCATTGCCGATATATATAGCAGCATTGGCTCACCAAGTCTGGGTGCTGGAAGAATAGGGTTGGTGGCAAGGAGTTTTTTTATGTCTTCCAGGGCTTCGCCTGCCTCACTCGTCCATTTGAAGTTCTTTGTTTGCTTCAAGAGCTTATATAACGGCAGTGCTTTTTTCCCCTAGCTGAGATATAAATCGGCTAAGAGCGTCTATGCAGCCAGACACTTTTTGGACGTGATTAAGTTCGGTGGGTATTGCTAGTGCGGACATAGCTCGGTTCTTTGCTGGATTGGCCTCGATTCCTCGATGTGAAACGATGAATCCGAGTAGTTTTCCTTCTGGTACCTTGAACACGCACTTCTCCGGGTTGAGCTTAATATGATAGAGCTGTAGGCTGGCGAAGATATTGCTGAGGTCGTTTGCCAGATTTTGGACGTTGTATTTTGTTTTAACAACTATGTCGTCTATGTAGGCCTCGGCCGTTTTGCCAATGCGATCCTTCATGCATGTTTGTATCATGCGTTGATACGTGGCACCTGCGTTTTTTAACCCGGAGGGCATTGTGTTGAACTAGAACGGCCCGTAAGGAGTGATGAATGTAGTAGCCTCTTGACCAGACTCTTTCATTTTTATCTAGTGATACCCCGAGTATGCGTCCAAGAAATAGAGGGAATCGTGTCCAGCGGTTGCATCGATAATCTGGTCTATGCGTGGTAGTGGGAAAGGGTCCTTGGGGCAGGCTTTATTGACATCTTTAAAATCCATGCATAGCCGCCAGGACTTATCCTTCTTTGGTACCATTACCAAATTAGCCAACCAGTCGGGGTGTTTGATATCTCGGATGAATCCGGCATCTAATAACTTGGCCAGCTCTTCGCCCATAGCCTGTCGTTTTGGCTCTGAAAACCGCCGTAGTGCTTGCCTGACTGGTTTAGACCCTTTTATGAGATTCAAGCTGTGCTCAGCTAGGTCGGTTGGGATTCCTGGCATATCTCAGGGTTGCCACACGAATATATCCCAAGTTTCCCGAAGGGAGTTTCTGAGAGCTTCGACGATTTCCGGATCGAGCTTTGCGCCGATGGACGTTGTTTTGTTCGGATCCGATGGGTGTACTTGAAACTTTACAATCTCATCTGCTGGCTTGAATGAGGTTGATTTGGAGCATTTATCCAGAATGACGTCGTCTCTGTCGACTGTGGCTTGAAGTTCTATTAACTCTTCGGCTGCCAAGGCCTCGACCAAAGGTTCTAGTGCCAGGGAGGCCATTTTATTTTCAGCCCTAAGAGCCATGTTTGGGTTGCTGACTATGGTGATTACTCCATTAGGACCTGGCATCTTAAGCTTCATGTATCCATAGTGAGGTACGATGTGAAATTTAGCGAAAGCTTCCTGGCCGAGGAGGGCGTGATAGCCAGTTCGGAAAGGTGCGACGTAGAATTTCAACTCCTCGGATGATAGTTTGCGGGGGTGCCGAAGGTCACATCGAGGGTGACTTCGCCCATGCAGCGTGCTTTTTTTACCGGGGATAATTCCTCAAAACGTGGTGGAGCTTCGTCTAATGTGACTGGTATCCAATTCCATTTTCTCGAGCGTGCCTTCGTAGATGAGGTTTAGGCTGCTACCACCATCCATCAATACCTTATGTTGGCGACATCCGTCTATTATTGGATCCAAAACCAAGGTGGTCGGGCATCAACTTAGGTCGTTGGTCGATAATTCGGCTTGATCGAAACTGATCGGCATGTCTAGCCATGCGGCTGATGGTGCTTCGATCCTGGGCAAGCCTGGTTCCCGTAGAGCCCACTTACGCTGACTGCCCGATCTATAGGTTTGATAAATCATCATTACTTCGGCTTGATCCAAGCTTTTTGTTGGGTGGCTGCTAATGCCATTACCCATCAGGAGAGGTTCACCATGCTTGGCTACTTGTCTCACGACCCAACAAGTGCGAAGGCTGTGAGTTGGGTTGGGGTTGAGTGGTGTTGCATGCATGTGGAATGGTCTATCCATTAGACTTTCGAGGGTGCTCTGCCCCCCCCCCCCTCTTCTTCTTCTTTGGCGATGGTGGGATTAAGGCCGGTCGCTTAGAAGTAGTCTGCTACTGGGCCGAATCGTGGGGTACACATTCATCAGATATGGTAGGTTGTTCGGATATCCAAACGTCCTCCATGACGCAAAATTTTGTTACCAAGTCGGAGAGTTCGGCAAATGTATGAATCTGTCGACGGGCGAGGGCGTTTAGCACCCCTGCGTCGCCACAGTTGAGGTAGAAAGCCGTGAGTAGTTCAGAGTCCTGACAACTGGCTATTTTGTTTTTCATAGATAGAAATCTGGACCAGAATTGCCGAACGGTTTCCCCAACTTGCAGCTTTACGTAGATCATGCCCCACACATCGGTAGAACCCGAATTATCTGGGCAGTATCCAATGTGGGGGGGTGGGATTAAATATTACAATCCGATTGCAGGGGACTCCATCATGCTCCCATATTTGTTGTAAGGAGGTTGTGTGAGTTTTGGCTCAAGGTCCAAGACATCTGCGCTCCTTATCTGATTAGACAGATACTCCTTCCCTGACGGGGAGTTCGGATAGACCAATGCAACATGGATGCAACTAGACTCAAGACACAAAGCTGAGAAATAAATCTACTGACTTCCACGTTACCTCCCCGATAGTGCTTTCTTTATAGCCATATAGCTAGGCTTCAATGCTCCACCAAGTCACTCACCAGTGTCCCAAGGTATGTCAACCCCGAGTGTATGTTCTACCTTCGGTCAGGGTTCGGAGCACGTCATAGCAAAGTCTGGTTGGATTTGTACCCGCTTACGGTGCATCGGCATCATGTAGATAAATATGTCCTCGCACTTAAGCAAGAACCCATGCACCAAGTGGGGTGAGCATGTCTCCATATTTTTCTGCAACAAAAGAATTAGAGACTTATATGTAAAATTTGAAATATTATCTTGGCTATCTTTGTAGGGGAACACTTCAAAAGATATTTTATCCGGAGTGGGTAATTCAACACTCCCTAATGGTTTCCCCTGCTCAGCAAATTTCTCCAAAAAATCACAGCTGGACATTAGCACAGATGAATCAAAAGTAATTTCATCCTCTAGTTTGTCATTATCGCTAACACTAACATGATAATCATCATCCTCAACTTGAGGGTGACTTTCCTGCACGAAAGATTTGTTAGCATCAAGTTCCTCCAAGCTAGAGGCATCATCGTACTCTTGTACCCGCAGATTAGTATCATCCTGCGATCTTTCTTCATCGCAAAGATGTTCTTGACAAATATAAATTATTGAATCCACCTTGTAGTGTATCCAATCAAGTAATTTACCCTTACAACGAACTTGAACCATTTTGATCTCCGGAAATAGCATGTATGCACCTGTCCTCAACAAATACCGGATGAAAACCTCGGTGGCATTAATCTTACTACTATTTTTGTAAGATGCTACCACCTCATCATAGGCCTTTGTGCATTGGAAATCAATATGTTTCAGAGACCAGCAATTCTGCATGAAACTTGATACAGAGAACACATCATATATCCACATGCATTCAATAAGTCTAGCAATTCTCTAGTATCCATATCAATCATGCGTTTTTGAAGGGTTTATTTGTCAATAAATTGATTGAGTGTGTGCAAAAAAGTTACCGTCGGAGGTGGAAGATTCAGACGGTGATCAATCCATTCCTCTTCTTCCTCCTCCTCACTGCTCTCTTCTTCTTCTATGCACACTTGTTCATCCAAGGTTGGTTGTACTTTGTCGTCCCCATCATTTTTCTGCAAGTTAGTTTGAGTTTGCATATTTCAAGTAGCCTTACCAATTCTTGCATCGTAGCAACAAGATCAGTGCATGTTGATTCTTCTTGGTGTACAACTTGTTCTTCATTAGTGTCCAAACTTGTATCGTCTCTAGTCTATTGTTGCAATATTTTCTGAGTACTCGTCTTAGAAGACATGATAAGCAGTTTTTTTTCTTTTTTGATTTAAAGGAAAAAACTGAAAGATAAATAACAACTAACAAAACAAACTATATGTGAGTGGGGTTAATGACCATCACTATGCTCCCCAGCAATGGCACAAGAAAAGCTTGATGACCTACAAGGGCACATGGCTATTGCATTTCGTGATAAGTAAGTGTCGAATCCCACAGGAAGCGAATATGAAGACACTACCAACCCCGCAACTACGTTGTCTGCGTATTGCGTTTGCACCCAAACTATAGTTTGAAAATAGTTTATTCTATCGGTTTCTAGGAAGCGAGAATAAAAGTGTTTCAACTAAACTACGAGTTAGAATATGGAAATAAACTAAGTTAGAACATAAACTAAAGAAGGGGCTTTTGTAACTGTAGGATTGAATAGAGAGAAAGGCGGCGTCTAGGCTACGGTCTCACTAGTACTAGAGAGACACCTTAGTGGCGGAGGAATACTAGTACAAGTATACGTGGAGGTGATAACAAGATCACAAGAAAGGACGTCTCCCAACATTACATGCAACACGAGTACATACAAGATCATGCCACAAAGACTAATTTTGCATACTAGATCATACCTCAACCTAGAACCGGAGCAATCACTCAAACATAGATGAATAGACACACAAAGAGGAATGATTAATTGATATCATCAACATGTTCAATCTTACAAATTACAGGTGAGAAGATGAAGATGAAGACGGAGAGGGATATGTTCACCAACGCACACGACCTAGCCAGGATTAGCGCCCGGCCACCCGTGGTGGTGATGAGGGCGGCGCCTCCGCCTCCTTGCGCGGCATGGTGTTGGAGGGAGAGGCCTACCCCGAGAGGGAGAGCCTCCCGGAAGCTACCCAGAGTTGTGGTGGATGATGATGGCTGAATATGACATCTAGGGTTGGACGTGTTTATATAGGAGGCCTTCTGGGGTCGCCTCCGTTGATGTTGATCCTCCTCCTCCATCCAAGGGCTCTAGATGTGCCTTATACTCCCCCAATCCCTTCATTATGAGACAAGGATCTCGTGGAAACAACTATAGACAAAATCAATGAAGAATCATGTCAGGAAGGGCAACTTTCGGAGCTTTCTGTATGTCAAACGACGGGCCAAACGACCGCATGCAGTCGCACGAAAGGTTGTCTTTCAATGTGTCATCCTCCGGTAAAACGGTCACCATTTCTTCATATGAACTCGGAATTTGACGTTCTTGGGCTTCTTGGAGTCGTATGAACGTCTCCGATACATTTCTGGTATTGGATATTGATTTCGAGCAATTTGGAAAAACCACCTTTTCCGACCTCCGAAATGGCTAAATCTGGCCCCTGGTTGACTCCGTATTGAACCCACCGTTGGTCCTTTCATCATGTTTGGTCCTAGGTTGCTCCAAAACACTTGTAGACACAAGAAAACAAAGAAAACTAATAAAAACCAAATAAAATACTAAATGTGCAATGCTCATAATGGAAAGTGTAAAAACCGGTAATCATGCATAATGGAAAACTACTTGGTTCAATGGGACCTAATATATAAATAGAACATGCAACAAATGAGCTCTAAATATGCGTAAAATATAGAGCCATCAGTCGGCACTACACTGCACGCACAGTTACCCCTTCCGCGCCAGCCCAACAATGCTGGATCTATTTTCATTCCCCCTTTTCATTTCTCTCAGACAGTTCCTATCCTCTCCCCTTCCGCGTCATCCGCTGCCTCGACTGCCGACGTCGTCCCTTCGAACCGCCGGAAGCTCCTTCCACATGTCTATTGCCGGATCTACCTTCTGTCGCGTCGTCCGTTTCGACCGTCGCCTCTATCCTCCGCCTCGACCGCCACCCCCGTCCTTCGCCTTGACCACTGCTGCCATCCCATCATACTTCCGCCCGCCATCGCGTCAACTGCCGGAGCCGCCGTCCACGGTATACTATCTCCCTGACGAAAGTACGCTCTAGAATTTAGGGCCTCCCTATAGATAATTTCTAGAATAAATTGTGCTTTAGGGTTTCATCTTCTTGTGTGGAAACCTCTTTGAGTTCAAAAATAATTAGTCTTTAGGTAGGGTTAACCTCTACATAATTGTTTTTACTGTTGGGGAACCTTGCATGGGAAACAAAAAAATTCCTACGCATATACAAGATATATCCATGGAGATGAGCATCTACGAGAGGGGAGATCGGATCCACATACCCTTGTAGATCGCTAAGCGGGAAGCGTTAAGAAACGTGGTTGATGTAGTCGAACGTCTTCGCGATCCAAATCGCTAGCCGTCCCGCGATCCAATCACGATCCGTCCCGATCAAGCGCCGAACAGACGGCACCTCCGCGTTCAGCACACATACAGCTCGATGACGATCTCTGCCTTCTTGATCTAGCAAGAGGGAGCAGAGAGGTAGATGAGTTCTCCGACAGGGCTTCGCCTAAGCACCGGCGAAAACTAGGGGAGACGATCTAGTGGGGAGAGAGGGTTGCACCGTGGCTTAGGTTTGGGTGCGGCTGCCCTCTCTCCCCTCCAATATATATAGGAGGGAGGGGAGGGTCCGGCGCCCCTAGGGATTCCCCTAGGAGTCGGCCGAAGGAGAGGTGGAGGAGTCCACCTCCAATCCTACTCCAAGTAGGATTCCAATCCTACTTGGATTTCCTTCCCCCACTTGGGGTTTTTCCCTTTTCTCACACCCCAGCCGCATGGGCCCTTAGGGGCTGGCTTGCCCAGCCCACTAAGGGTTGGTGCACCACCCCTAAGGCCCATGTGGCCTCCCGGCGTGAGTGGCCCCTCCCGATGGCCCCCGGAACCCTCCCGGCACCCCCAGTACACTACCGGAAGTACCCGAAACTTTTCCGGTGACCAAAACGGGACTTCCTATATATCAATCTTTACCTCCAGACCATTCCGGAGCTCCTCGTGATGTCCGTGATCTCATCCGGGACTCTGAACAACCTTCGGTCACCACCATACACAACTCAATATTACCGAAACGTCACCGAACGTTAAGTGTGCAGACCCTGCGGGTTCGAGAACTATGTAGACATGACCAAGACACCTCTACGGTCAATAACCAATAGCGGGACCTGGATGCCCATATTGGTTCCTACATATTCTACGAAGATCTTTATCGGTTGAACCTCTATGTCAAGGATTCAGTTAATCCCGTATGATGTTCCCTTTGTTCTTCGGCATGTTACTTGCCCGAGATTTGATCGTCGGTATCTCTATACCTAGTTCAATCTCGTTACGAGCTAGTCTCTTTACTCATTCCGTAATACAAGATCCCGTGTCTAACACTTTAGTCACTTTGCTTGCAAGGCTTATTGTGATGTTGTATTACCGAGTGGGCCCTGAGATACCTCTCCGTCACACGGAGTAACAAATCGCAGTCTTGATCCATGCCCACCCAACAGACACCTTCGAAGACACCTATAGAGCATCTTTATAGTCGCCCAGTTATGTTGCGATGTTTGATACACACAAGGTATTCCTCCGGTGTCAGTGAGTTGCATGATCTCATGGTCATACGAACAGATACTTGACATGCAGAAAACTGTAGCAACAAACTAACATGATCATATGCTACATTCATAGTTTGGGTCTTGTCCATCACATCATTCTCCTAATGATATGATCCCGTTATCAAATGACATCTCATGTCTATGGCTAGGAAACCTTGACCATCTTTGATCAACGAGCTAGTCTACTAGAGGCATACTAGGGACATAGTGTTGTCTATGTATCCACACATGCAATTGAGTTTCCAATCAATACAATTATAGCATGGATAATAAACGATTATCATGAACAAGGAAATATAATAATAACCACTTTATTATTGCCTATAGGGCATATTTCCAACAGTATCCCACTTGCACTAGAGTCAATAATCTAGTTCACATCACTATGTGATTTACATTGTAATGAATCTAACACCCATACAGTTCTGGTGTTGATCATGTTTAGCCCTTGGAAGAGGTTTAGTCAACGGGTCTACGACATTCAGATCCGTGTGCACTTTGCAAATATTTATGTCCTCCTCCTTGATGTAATCGCGGATGGAATTGAAGCATCGCTTTATGTGTCTGGTCCTCTTGTGAAACCTTGGTTCCTTGGCCATAGCAATGGCACTAGTGTTGTCATAGAACAGAGTCATTGGGTTCAGTGCACTGGGCACTACTCCAAGATCTGTCATGAACTCCTTCATCCAGACACCTTCCTTCGCCGCCTCCGAGGCAGCGATGTACTCCGCTTCGCATGTAGAATCAGCTACCACGCTCTGCTTGGAAATGCACCAGCTTATCGCTCCCCCATTGAGAATAAATACGTATCCGGTTTGAGACTTAGAGTCATCCGGATCAGTGTCAAAGCTTGCATAGACGTAACCCTTTACGATGAGCTCTTGATCACCTCCATAAACGAGAAACATTTCCTTAGTCCTTTTCAGGTACTTAAGGATATTCTTGACCGCCGTCCAGTGTTCCATTCCTGGATCACTTTGAAACCTTCGGGCCATACTTATGGCAAGGCTGACATCGGGTCTTGTGCATAGCATTGCATACATGATAGAGCCTATGGCTGAAGCATAGGGGATGACACTCATCTTTTCTCTATCTTCTGCAGTCACTGGGCATTGAGTCTTACTCAACTTCACACCTTGCAATACAGGCAAGAACCCCTTCTTGGACTGATCCATTTTGAACTTCTTCAAAACTTTGTCAAGGTATGTGCTCTGTGAAAGTCCTATCAAGCGTCTCGATCTATCTCTATAGATCTTGATGCCTAATATGAAAGCAGCTTCTCCTAGGTCCTTCATTGAAAAACTCTTGTTCAAATATTCCTTCATGCTTTCCAACATTTCTAAATTGTTTCCAATTAGCAATATGTCATCTACATATAATATTAGAAATGCTATAGAGCTCCCACTCACTTTCTTGTAAATACAAGCTTCTCCGTAAACTTGTATAAACCCGAACGCTTTGATCACCTCATCAAAGCGAAGATTCCAAATCCGAGATGCTTGCACTAGTCTATAAATGGATCGCTGGAGCTTGCAAACTTTGTCAGCATTCTCTGGATCGACAAAACCTTCTGGTTGCATCATATACAACTCTTCCTTAAGGAAACCGTTAAGGAACGCTGTTTTGACATCCATCTGCCAAATTTCATAATCGAAAAAAATGCAACTATTGCTAACATGATTCTGACGGACTTAAACATCGCTACGGGTGAGAAGGTCTCATCGTAGTCAACTCCTTGAACTTGTGAAAAACCCTTTGCCACAAGTCGAGCTTTATAGACGGTGACATTACTGTCCACGTCCGTCATCTTCTTAAAGATCCATTTATTCTGAATGGCCTTTCGCCCTTCAGGTAATACTTCCAAAGCCCATACTTTGTTTTCATACATGGATCCCATCTCGAATTTCATGGCCTCTAACCATTTCTCAGAATCCGGGCCCATCATCGCTTCTCCATAGCTCGTAGGTTCATCGTTGTCCAACAACATGACCTCTAAGACAGGGTTACCATACCACTCAGGAGCAGTACGTGCCCTTGTCGACCTACGAGGTTCGATAGCAACTTGATCTGAAGCTTCATGATCATCATCATTAACTTCCTCTTCAACCGATGTAGGCTCTACAGAAACATCTTTCTGCATTGCACTACTCTCTGGTTGAAGTAAAGGTTCAACAACCTCATCAAGTTCTATTTTCCTCCCACTCAATTCTTTCGAGAGAAACTCTTTCTCAAGAAATGACTCGTTCTTTGCGACAAACACTTTGCCTTCGGATCTGAGATAGAAGGTATACCCAACTGTCTCTTTTGGGTATCCTATGAAGACGCATTTCTCCGCTTTGGGTTCCAGCTTTTCAGGCTGAAGCTTTTTGACATAAACATCACATCCCCAAACTTTAAGAAACGACAACTTTGGCTTCTTGCCAAACCACAGTTCATATGGCGTCGTCTCAACGGATTTCGATGGTGCCCTATTTAAAGTGAATGCAGCTGTCTCTAATGCATAACCCCAAAATGATAGTGGCAATTTGGCAAGAGACATCATAGAACGAACCATATCTAATAAGGTTCGATTACGACATTCGGACACACCATTACGATGTGGTGTTCCAGGCGATGTCAATTGTGAAACAATTCCACATTCTCTTAAGTGACTGCCAAACTCATAACTCAGATATTCTCCTCCTCGATCAGATCGTAGGAATTTAATCTTCTTGTTACGATGATTCTCAACTTCACTCTGAAATTGCTTGAACTTTTCAAACGTTTCAGCCTTGTGTTTCATTAAGTAAATATACCCATATCTACTTAAGTCATCGGTGAAGATTAGAAAATAACGATATCCACCGCGCGCCTCAATGCTCATCGGACCACACACATCAGTATGTATGATTTCCAACAAGTCACTTGCCCGTTCCATTGTTCCAGAGAACGGGGTCTTAGTCATCTTGCCCATGAGGCATGGTTCACATGTGTCAAGTGATTCAAAATCAAGTGACTCCAAAAGTCCATCAGCATGGAGCTTCTTCATGCGTTTTACACCAATATGACCTAAGAGGCAGTGCCACAAGAAAGTGGTACTATCATTATCAACTCTACATCTTTTGGCATCAATGTTATGAACATGTGTATCATCACTATCGAGATTCAATAAGAATAAACCCCTCACATTGGGTGCATGACCATAAAAGATATTACTCATATAAATAGAACAACCATTATTCTCTGATTTAAATGAGTAACCGTCTCGCAATAAATAAGATCCAGATATAATGTTCATGCTTAACGCAGGCACTAAATAACAATTATTCAGGTTCATCACTAATCCCGATGGTAATCGAAGAGCGAGCGTGCCAACGGAGATCACATCAACCTTGGAACCATTTCCCATGCGCATCGTCACTTCGTCCTTTGCCAGCCTCTGTCTATTCCGTAGTTCCTGCTTTGAGTTGCAAATGTGAGCAACCGAACCGGTATCAAATACCCAGGCACTACAACGAGAGTTGGTAAGGTACACATCAATAACCTGTATATCATATATACCTTGTTTGGTGTTGTCCGCCTTCTTGTCAGCCAGATAGTTGGGGCGGTTCCGCTTCCAGTGACCAGTTCCCTTGCAATGAAAGCACTCAGTTTCTGGCTTGGGTCCAGCCTTGGGTTTCTTCACGGGAGGGGCAACTGCTTTGCCGCTCTTCTTGGAGTTACCCTTCTTGCCCTTGCCATTCTTCTTGAAACTAGTGGTTTTATTGACCATCAACACTTGATGCTCCTTCTGAATCTCAGACTCAGCGACTTTCAACATCGCAAACAGCTCGGCGACTGACTTATTCATCCCTTGCATGTTATAGTTCAACATGAAGCTTTTGTAGCTAGGTGGCAGTGATTGAAGAACTCTGTCAGTGATTGCCTCTGGCAGGAGAACAATTCCCAACTCCACCAGACGGTTAGAATACCCAGACATTCTGAGCACATGTTCACTGACAGACCCGTTCTCCTCCATCTTGCAAGCATAGAACTTATCGTAGGTCTCATACCTCTCGATCTGGGCATTCTTCTCAAAGATAAACTTCAATTCCTGGAACATCTCATATGCTCCATGACGTTCAAAACGTCTTTGAAGTCCCGGTTCTAAGCCATACAACATTGCACATTGAACTATTGAGTAATCATCAGAACGTGCCTGCCAGGCGTTCGCAACGTCTGCAGCCTCTACTGGAGCAGGTGGTTCACCGAGCGGTGCAACAAGGACATAAGCCTTTTGGGAAGCCGTGAGGATAATCCTCAGATTACGGGCCCAGTCTACAAAGTTACTTCCATCATCTTTCAACTTAGCTTCCTCTAGGAACGCATTGAAATTCAGGGGTGCTACTGCGCGAGCCATTGATCTACAACATAAATTTTGCAAAGACAACTTAGACTATTGTTCAAGATAATGAGTTTAGTTAATCATATTACTTAAAAACTCCCACTCAAATTGACATCCCTCTGGTCATTCGAGTATCACATGATCCAAATTCACCAACCCAAGTCCGATCATCACGTGAGATGAGGTGGTTTCAATGATGAACATCTTCATGTTGATCATATCTACTATATGACTCATGTTCGACCTTTCGGTCTCTTGTGTTCCGAGGCCATATCTGTACATGCTAGGCTCGTCAAGTTTAACCCGAGTGTTCCGCATGTGCAACACTGGCTTGCACCCGTTGTATGTGAACGTAGAGTCTATCACACCCGATCATCACGTGGTGTCTCGAAACGACGAACTTTCGCAACGGTGCACACTCAGGGAGAACACAATTTTATCTTGAAATTTTAGTGAGGAATCACCTTATAATGCTACCGTCGTCCTAAGCAAAATAAGATGCATAAAAGGATTAACATCACATGCAAATCATAAGTGACATGATATGGCCATGAACTTGTGCTTTTGATCTCCATCTCCAAAGCACCGGCATGATCTCCATCGTCACCGGCATGACACTATGATCTCCATCATCTTGATCTCCATCAACGTGTCGCCATGAGGTTGTTGCGCCAACTATTGCTTCTACAACTATTGCTAACTCATAGCGATAAAGTAAAGCAAAACGGTGAAAATAAATTAAAGACAACCCTATGACTCCTGTCGGTTGCCGTACTCATCGACATGCAAGTCGTGATTATCTATACATAACATGATCATCTCATACATCACATATATCTCATCATGTAATTGGCCATATCACATCACAACATACCCTGCAAAAACAAGTTAGACGTCATCTAATTGTTGTTGCATGTTTTACGTGGCTGCTATGGGTATCTAGCAAGAACGATTCTTACCTACGCAAAACCACAACGGTGATACACAAATTGCTATTCAACCTTCTCAAGGACCGCCTTTGTCGAATCCGATCCAACTAAAGTGGGAGAGACATACACCCGCCAGCCATCTTTATGCAACAAAGTCACATGTCAGTTGATGCAACCGGTCTCTCGTAAGCATATGAGTAAGGTTGGTCTGGGCCGCTTCATCCCACAATACCGCTGAATCAAGAAAAGACCAAGGGAGGAAGCAATCTGAGCATCAACGCCCACAAACTCCTTTGTGTTCTACTCGTGATCTCATCTACGCATAGACCTAGCTCATGATGCCACTGTTGGGGAACGTTGCATGGGAAACAAAAAATTTCCTACGCACATACAAGATCTATCCATGGAGATGAGCATCTACGAGAGGGGACATCGGATTCACATACGCTTGTAGATCGCTAAGCGGGAAGCGTTAAGAAATGCGGTTGATGTAGTCGAACATCTTCGCGATCCAAATCGCTAGCCGTCCCGCGATCCAATCATGATCCGTCCCGATCAAACGCCAAACGGACGGCACCTCCGCGTTCAGCACACGTACAGCTCGATGACGATCTCCGCCTTCTTGATCCAGCAAGAGGGAGCGGAGAGGTAGATGAGTTCTCCGACAGCGCGACAGCGCGGCGACGGTGGTAGTGGAACTATTCCGGCAGGGCTTCGCCTAAGCATCGCCGAAAACTAGGGGAGACGATCTAGTGGGGAGAGAGGGCTGCACCGTGGCTTAGGGTTGGGTGCGGCTGCCCTCTCTCCCCTCCAATATATATAGGAGGGAGGGGAGGGGCTGGTGCCCCTAGGGTTTCCCCTAGGAGTTGGCCGAAGGAGAGGTGGAGGAGTCCACCTCCAATCCTACTCCAAGTAGGATTCCAATCCTACTTGGATTTCCTTCCCCCACTTGGGGTTTTTCCCTTTTCTCACACCCTAGCCGCATGGGCCCTTAGGGGCTGGCTTTCCCAGACCACTAAGGGTTGGTGCACCACCCCTAAGGCCCATGTGGCCTCCCGGCGTGAGTGGCCCCTCCCAATGAACCCCCAGAACCCTCATGGCACCCCCGGTACACTACCGGAAGTACCCGAAACTTTTCCGGTGACCAAAATGGGACTTCCTATATATCAATCTTTACCTCTGGACCATTCCAGAGCTCCTCGTGACGTCCGTGATCTCATCCGGGACTCCGAACAACCTTCGGTCACCACCATAAACAACTCAATATTACCGAAACGTCACTGAACGTTAAGTGTGCAGACCCTGCGGGTTCGAGAACTATGTAGACATGATCGAGACACCTCTACGGTCAATAACCAATAGCGGGACCTGGATGCCCATATTGGTTCCTACATATTCTACGAAGATCTTTATCGGTTGAACCTCTATGTCAAGGATTCAGTTAATCCCGTATGTTGTTCCCTTTGTTCTTCAGCATGTTACTTGCCCGAGATTCGATCGTCGGTATCTCTATACCTAGTTCAATCTCATTACCGGCAAGTATCTTTACTCGTTCCGTAATACAAGATCCATGGCTATCACTTTAGTCACTTTGCTTGCAAGGCTTATTGTGATGTTGTATTACCGAGTGGGCCCTGAGATACCTCTCCGTCACACGGAGTAACAAATCCCAATCTTCATCCATGCCCACTCAATAGACACCTTCGGAGACACCTGTAGAGCATCTTTATAGTCGCCCAGTTATGTTGCGATGTTTGATACACACAAGGTATTCCTCCGGTGTCAGTGAGTTGCATGATCTCATGGTCATAGGAACAGATACTTGACATGCAGAAAACTATAGCAACAAACTGACACGATCATATGCTACGATCATAGTTTGGGTCTTGTCCATCACATCATTCTCCTAATGATGTGATCCCGTTATCAAATGACATCTCATGTCTATGGCTAGGAAACCTTGACCATCTTGTTGGGGAACATTGCATGGGAAACAAAAAATTTCCTACGCACACGCAAGATCTATCCATGGTGATGAGTATCTACGAGAGGGAGAGTGGATCTACATACCCTTGTAGATCGCTAAGCGGGAAGCATTGAGAAACGCGGTTGATGTAGTCGAATGTCTTCGCGATCCAAATTGCTATCCGTCCCGCGATCCGATCATGATCCGTCCTGCGATCCAATCACGGTCCTTCCGATCTAGCGCCGAACGGACGGCACCTCCGCGTTCAGCACACGTACAGCTCGATGACGATCTCCGCCTTCTTGATCCAGCAAGAGGGAGCGGAGAGGTAGATGAGTTCTCCGGCAGCACAACGGCGTGGTGGCGGTGGTGGTGAACTAATCCCGCAGGGCTTCGCCGAGCTCCGCCGAACTAATCTAGAGGAGAAACGATCTAGAGGAAGAAGTGGGTAGCACGTGGCAATTAGGGTTGGGGCTGCCCTCAAATCCTCTAGTATATATAGGAGGAAGGGAGGGGAGGAGGTAGCCTCAAACCCTCCACAAGGAGGATTCGGCCGAACCACCTCAAGGAGGTGGAATCCACCTCCTACTAGAAGGTGGATTCGTTTTAGGAAGGTGTCCTACTCCTTCCAACCTCCACCTTTCTCCTCTTGGGGCGCATGGGCCCCCATGAGGTCGGCTGCCCAGCCCACCAAGGGCTGGTGCGCCACCTCTTGGGCCCATGTGGCCCCCGGGGTGGGTGGGCCCCACCCCGGTGGACCCCCGGAACCCATTCGTCACTCCCGGTACACTACCGAAAGTACCCGAAACTTTTCCGGAACCCAAATACCACTTTCCTATATATCAATCATTACCTCCAAACCATTCCGGAGCTCCTCATGACGTCCGGGATCTAATCTGGGACTCCGAACAACCTTCGGTCACCAACATACATAACTCAATACTACCGAAACGTCACCGAACCTTAAGTGTGCAGACCCTGCGGGTTCGAGAACTATGTAGACATGACCGAGACACCTCTACGGTCAATAACCAATAGCGGGACCTGGATGCCCATATTGGTTCCTACATATTCTATGAAGATCTTTATCGGTTGAACCTCTATGTCAAGGATTCAGTTAATCCCGTATGATGTTCCCTTTGTTCTTCGGTATGTTACTTGCCCGAGATTCGATCGTCGGTATCTCTATACCTAGTTCAATCTCGTTACCGGCAAGTCTTTTTACTCGTTCCGTAATACAAGATCATGTGGCTAACACTTTAGTCACTTTGCTTGCAAGGCTTATTGTGATGTTGTATTACCGAGTGGGCCCTGAGATACCTCTCCGTCACACAGAGTAACAAATCCCAGTCTTGATCCATGCCCACTCAACAGACACCCTCGGAGATACCTGTAGAGCATCTTTATAGTCACCCAGTTACGTTGCGACGTTTGATACACACAAGGTATTCCTCCGGTGTCAGTGAGTTGCACGATCTCATGGTCATAGGAATAGATACTTGACATGCAGAAAACTATAGCAACAAACTGACACAATCATATGCTACGTTCATCATTTGGGTCTTGTCCATCACATCATTCTCCTAATGATGTGATCCCGTTATCAAATGACATCTCATGTCTATGGCTAGGAAAGCTTGACCATCTTTGATCAACGAGCTAGTCTATTAGAGGCATACTAGGGACACAGTGTTGTCTATGTACCCACACATGTATTTGAGTTTCCAATCAATACAATTATAGCATGGATAATAAATGATTATCATGAACAAGGAAATATGATAATAACTAAATTATTATTGCCTCTAGGGCATATTTCCAACACATCTTTGATCAACGAGCTAGTCTACTAGAGGCATACTAGGGACACAGTGTTGTCTATGTATCCACACATGCAATTGAGTTTCCAATCAATACAATTATAGCATGGATAATAAACGATTATCATGAACAAGGAAATATAATAATAACCACTTTATTATTGCCTCTAGGGCATATTTCCAACATTTACAATGCAATGGACAATGGCAATGATGTTTGAACTTTCTTACATATGATAAGTGCATGCACTTACCATGTTATTTACAGGGATTTGAAAATGAGTAACAAAGTTTTGGCGAATCATTGATTCATTTATATTTTGCCAAATTTCTTTCACTCAATATGTTAAATTTTTAAGCAAAGTTTATGCCGAATTCATCAATATGAGTGGCATTGTAATATCTCACATTGTTCAACATTACTTTCGTAAGTTTAGCTATGAAAATATTGTTTAATTTGCTTACATATGACTGGAATTGATTCGAATTTTATTAGTATGACAAGTGCATGGGCTTAGCAAGTTATTCATAGGGATTTGAAAATGAGTGCCAACGTTTTGGTAAAACGTTGATTAACTTCCTTTCTTCAAATTTCCGGTACTCAATATGTTCAATATTCAGCAAAGGTGCCAAATTTTCTCTGACCCTTCTTAGCGGGTTCCTCTTCTCAATAATACTTTCATAAGCTAATATCCATGTCAACAATTTACAATTGATAAGTGATTCATAATATTATTAGGGAACATGAGGCGTAAGATCTGCCATAGTTGCAAAAGTCCTTGTATGGACAATGTGGAAACTGTAGTACAATTCAGGCTCTTCTTGAAAAAGGGATTTTAAAAATCAATGGTAACAGTTTCTAACTTCAATTAGTATTCAATTCTAACCATTTGTATAATTTTTACTGACTTTATAGTTAATTATTAACTATTGCATAGTGTATCCCATGCAACGCAAGGGTTGACTTCAAAAAATTATGCGGTAACTTTATGGAATCTAAGGATAATGAGGGGCGCACATTCAAACTGGATGTGCATAAACAAAAGGATATAATCATATATGGCAATGGATGGAAGCAGTACATTTTAAAGAATAATTTCATCGGGGGAGAGTACATAGCCTTTTCCTTGAAGGGAGTGGACAATAGGTTAAGGACACTATATTTCTTTTTTTCGCGAATAAGCAAAGCTTGCGCATCATTATATTGATAGAAGGAAAGCGGAATGAGTACATAGAAGGGTACAACACATAGCACAGACGCATACAAGAGACGGCGTGGACATGGGACCCGGAGCAGAGGGACACATGATGCTCAGGTTAAGGATGCTATATTTCTCCAGCCAAGATGTTGATGTTGACGAAGATGATGACGATGAATAAAGATGAGGACAACCAGGATGATGATGACAGATAGAATGATGAGGATGAGCAAGACGATGAGGATAGTGCAGATGATTATGATTATGGTCCATTCAATTCTGCAATTTTATCTCAAAGAATGGACAAACTTACTCAGGATGAGACCATGAATGTCATCGTCATGCTACCATCGAGTGTGGAATTCTTGGGAAAGCCCTTTGTGCACCGCTTAACTAAAACCAACGTCATCAAAAACGTCATGGTGAGATGTTTTGTATTCTTTCATCTTTTTTGTTCATAGCCAAATATGGTGAGATGTCTAACATTGCGTGCTCTCTATTTGATCTTAATGATGGGGAACTTCAAAAGTTACCTATTGAGATGCTTTATGGCGTGGACATCCCCGTCGTCGGCAAAGTTGGAGTACGCCATGGACCAACAGGGTGTGTCACCACTGTTCAGTATTAGACGGAATCATAAGGGCGCATATCCTTCAATGAGTCCGGTTGGCGGGGATTCATGATGGGAAAGATAGAACTAAGGGTGGACACACTAATGATAATCACCATAAGGAACAACAACTGCAACAACTTGCAGATGATGGTTGTCATTGACCATGTTTAGAAATATAGTTTAAGTCGTGAATATATTATCCGTGAACTGTTAGTTAGTATGTTAAGATGAATGTGATATATTGATGTCTGTTTCTTAAGTCGAACAAATTTGAAGTGTTACTTAATAAGTTTGTCGTTTGTTTCCTAAATGAATCCAATCTGGTTCAGTTATATCGAGAATCATATGACTACGTGAATTAACCTTTTGGAAGTAATGTGTGTCAACGTGCAATGCCAACAAATGGTGTTCTCTCTCGAGCCTTGCTCTCTAGTGGAGGGCGTTGAGGCACAACCGCCACATCTAATATGGAATTTGTGACATTTGTGGCGTGCGACAAAACTGACCTGTGACGGATAGTAAATAACGCTCGCCACTGGAAGTTATGTACCAGTGGCGGGCGCGCCCCCGCCACTGATGCCATGTTAGCAGTGGCGGGAGGTCAGTGATGGGCGTCCTGACAGCCTGGCCCACCACTTCTAGGCTTTTTGCACCCGCCACTGGTAGGCTTTCCTGCAGTAGTGGATATTTATTCATACTTGGATAAATTTTACATAAAACTGGATGCTTTTTCATCTAAAGTGGAGCAAATTCATTATATTTCAACATATTTCAATTAAACAGTACTCTAAACCTAGGGCCTGTTCGGGAGTCGCCCAGCTCCTAGCTTCACTGAATCTGCGGGCAGAGCTGGACCGAACGGCTCAGCTCCAGGAAGCTGGCTTCCCGAAGCAGAGGCGGGGCGTAGTACTAAAACGTGGAGCTGCTCATTTCGGGATCCCAGGAAAAGCAAAAGCTGGAGTTCGGAGTATTTACAGAGATGTGCCACCGCGAAGTGAAAAAACGGTTCGGTGCTGCTCTCGACCACGAGTAAAAGAATAGAGCACGAGCCAGATTCCCTCCTGACGCACTGAAAAGGCTGTCAGCCCATGCATGGCGAGGGGAAACTGGAGCAGCCTCACCGAACGATTTTTTTATCGCTGGCGCTCCGGCCGGAAGCTGGCAACCGAAACGAGAAGCGAGATTTGAGGATTTGCTGGAGTTGGGCAACTACCGAACAGGCCCCTAGTCTAAATGACCTCTGACGCCCTTTCCCATGTTTGGCCCGCCATGAGCGCGGGGAACTAAAGTTATCCGCCTCCGCGAAGCCAGCAAGCGGCTAATTGGCCGACGATGATAGGTCGACCAAGCTTAGCTTCAACGGGAAGGAAGGAGTGGTGGCCTTTCTGGGACCCGAGCACCGGTGACGTCCCATGCTCTACTCTTCCTTGCTGCCAGCGCCCCGAGGACGTGCCAGTTTCTTGGTCGTGGTGGCGGGGCGCGGCCGTGGCGGAGCTGGCGACATCGTTCTCTGCCTCGCTCTTGCCGTAGACTCCATCCGCTGCCTCGTCAATCTCCTTGAAGGCGGTTTCTAACTCCACGTGACGAGCGCGGTACTGCCAACGGTCGCGGCGGATTTCGTGGACGGTGTGGAGGATTGGAGCAACGTCTCCTCCTCGCCCACGCCCATGTCTGGCGCGATGCCCGGACCGATGGCGAGTTGCTCCTCCGCGCGCCAGTGCTCGTCGGGAAGGCGGAGGTTGTCCTCCCGGTCGGCATGCGCCTGCTGGAACGCGGTCCGTTGCTTTTCGAACACCATCTCGGTGTAGTGAGCACGGGCCTCGCACATGGTGATGTCGGCATTGGACGGCGAGGACGAGGGCGCCCGCTCGTCGTCGACCACCTCTTTCATTGGGGCATCCGTAGCGCTGGCCTTCGTCTGCCTATCGGCCTGCCAACCGGTTGCAATGGCGGCGATCTCCTTTTTCTGCTCGGACGAGAGGCTGTTCTAAATGGCTTTGGAGCTTAAGGAGGCCAAGACAGGCGTGGTGCAAAGTGGAGAAAGGGAGCGGAGGAGATTGGATGCGGCTATGGCCAGGCCTAGGGTTTAAATAGCAGATGACAGGGCAACCGACGAGGTGGTTAATGGTGGGCGGCAGAAGGATGGACGGGTGACGTCGGAGCAGGTTCCTCGGCATCAGCACATGTTTAATGTAGGTAGGCGGACGGACGGAATGTCGTTTGAACGCGAAGTAGTCGCATGCACCGGGACGCAATGCGGACGACGCTCTCGGCTGGCGCGCCGCTTCAGTGCCGAAGCGAGCGTGAGAGGTCGCGCCAGCTCTGGGTCGACATAAATGCGGCACTCGAGCGACGCTGACCGCTTCGGCCGGGAAAGGGCGCGAGCGAGGAGATGGTTTGGTGGGCCAGGTTTGTCAGACGCTTGCATGGCAGCGGTCCGGATGCCCGCAAAGCTCTTCCCTCCATCCCTTTGATTCCGGTTTGTGGGAAAAAAGACGGCCGGACATCCAAACGGACCGATACATGACCACATTAAATGGTAAAACGGGTTTGACCTTCAAGATGCCCAAATAGCCTTCGATGTGGCACGCAAAACAAGCACATCCACTGAGAGTGACAACAAACTGAACCGCGCAGCATGGGAATCCCGAGAACTAATCGTGTGAGCAGAGTATCTCCGCGTCCTCCAGTCCAACTGCATCCACTGCAGATTCGGTCCCAAAAACAGGATTCTAGTTATCTCAGAATCTTTGGACAACCGCAGTCCACAAAATCATCGCCGCTTATACTTGGTATAAAATGCCAAGAAAAACGACCACTCCGAACAACGAGGTCTCGCCAAGAAGATCCGCCCTTCAACTCATGCACAGCGTGGATTTCTCTACATCTCAACCCAACTCAGCCGTCAAGTAATACTACTAGTAGTAACTAGATCAAAGCCTCATCGTTTCTTCTCTTCTTCTTCCAGCTGCCACCGCTCCTACTCCGTCATTTCATCCAAAGCACATACGTCCCTCCTTTATCATCTGGTTAGTGTATCTGTTTCCTCTTGTTCCTGGATGAAAGTTGTTCTTCTCATCCTCTTCTTGCTTGGACTGGCTTCGAATCTTCCCACTGACACTTGGAACTGTTAGTTTCTTTTCATTTTTATGAGTCTAGAATAGAGCTTTTCTGAGTCAACGCAAGATTACATGAACAAAGGTGTTTTCAGGGGTGACGAATGTGACGTGGCTTGATCCAGCCCGCTAGAAAATTTACTAACGGTCAAGATCGGGAGAAATTCAGCGCCGTGGGGGTGTGGCCAACCAACCGTGTAAACTGGGAATCTAGTGGTTCTCCAAGTGGGTGGAAAAAAAACACAGAATCGTGATAATCATGTATTGATCTGGAGAATCTGTCCAACTGCACTCCAGATCCGAAGTCAAAGGGGATCATAGTTTGGTGCCCCTACAATATTTACACAGCTGTACTTAAACAATGGAGTGCCTGATTACTTAATTAATTCTCGTGTATCATCAGCTCAGGTACTAGTAGAGGAGAGCCGCAACAACCACCGCTGATCTGAATTCTGAACATATAAATATATATATATATATCAACACAGAGAGGACACAATTCATTGAGTTCTTTCAAGGAGGAGAAGGATTCTTCTTGGTCTTCGTCTTCTCTTCTCGAGGTGTGTGTTCTTCTTATCCTGATCCTCTTGCATGTGTCTATCAGTCTATGATGGATGTTATTTTTCTGGACTGCAAATATGTTGTTATCTACATGGACAAACTCCTGTGTGGCTCTCTTTAATTTGGCAAGGTATTCGCCGCTGAGTTCTTGGATCCACGTGAGCTCAAACACCGATAGGGTCTCGGTTTTCTCCATCGTGTTTCTGAAGCAATAAATAGAAATGTAGAATTGTTACTTGTGGGAGGGAAAAGGACAAGATTCAGTACCCATTTCTTGGTGGAATCCTCACTCCTCTTCCTTGCCCTTCGTCAATGTCCCTTTTCTTGGATAGCCTAGTTGAAAGAGATGGCTTGTGTTCTTTATCTCTAGCCAATGAGTGTGATACTCTACTTCTCCTGTTTATATTCAACATTTTACGCAAATCAAAGGCATTTCATGATTTGATTTAATTCGTGTGGAGGTCATTGTCACACGTACAATTATTCCAACTGCTGATGCGTGCACCATTTGTCCATTTCTTGGCCCCATTAAAAAAAAATCTTCCTCCCCATAAAGCTCCGACTCCATTGGTGATCTCCGTATGGAAAGACGCCCCAAATTTCCAATAGCTCTGTGCGTCAAACTCGTGCAGATCAGGTTGGACTTTGAGTGAAAAGATCCCATTAGATCTCCAGCTTTTGTGCGCTGTACTGCTTGCCACTATAAAATCCCCATGGCCATGGACCATGCTCTAGCATGTGCTTCTTCTTTGCTTCCGTGCCAAGAGGTACTCCCAGTCCCACCTTCATCCTCTTCTTAGTTCTTACTCCTGTTGGATGCTCGGCTCGGATTTGGGCTCATCTTTCCTTTCATTTTCCCTTCTCTGGATAATCTCACCTGTGGTAGTAATTGGTATCTTATCAACTTACCTGCTCATTTTAGCTTCTCAATGATTGGATGCTCTAATGATTTATTTATTTTGAAGTTTTTCTTCTTTTCTGCCCCGATGTTCGCTCCTTGTAACAATTAAGAGCTCCAAATCATTCAGTTCATGCAAGCTTTGCAGGAAGAAAGAAGCCATGGTTTTGTTCATCGTCTGCAGTATCCAAATCAGTAACTTGAAATATCTCACCTACGTGGTTCCTGCAGGCGGTTGAAGGGCCCCTGCTGAATTCCTTGCTCTCCATCAAACAAGGCCTCAACATGTTCATCATAGAGGACAAAGGGGGTGCCATTGCCATCATGTGTGCCTCCCTCCTTTTCCTGGGCACATGGCCAGCGGTGCTTACCCTCTTGGAGCGCCGGGGACGGCTGCCGCAGCACACATACCTCGACTACTCCATAACAAACCTCCTCGCGGCCGTCCTCATCGCGCTTACCTTCGGCCAGCTTGGAGATGCAAAGCACAACATGCCCAATTTCTTCACTCAGCTCAGTCAGGTTAGCTATCTTGGTTTCTTGGTAACTACGGGTGCAAGAAAATTGATTCGGTGGTTGGCTGTTTGCTGATTCTGAATGAACTTTATGTTGAAGGACAACTGGCCTTCAGTGATGTTTGCAATGGCAGGGGGTGTTGTGCTCAGTATTGGGAACCTCTCAACACAGTATGCTTGGGCATATGTGGGTCTCTCAGTCACTGAGGTTATCAGCTCAAGCATGGTTGTTGTAATAGGTAAAGCTGATCTCCTTTATTATTTAAAGTGCAAGGAATATATTTTTTGATGGTTATGCTTCTGATGATACATGTGAGTCACAGATTTATTGATCACAATCTTTATTTATGTGTAAGCATTACAGGAGGGGCTCAACTATTTAACACTAGTTATCTGACACGTCGAGCTGCTTTTTTAGACATAAAGTTCGAGTTGCTTTTTTCAGCTAAAAGATAAAGTTGCTTGAGCAAATTGGTCTATCAATCTTAGTCAGCTCACTTCAAAAAAAACTTCATCCAGATTTAAACAGCTGAAAAATTGCAAACCATTGATGGCAATAAAAGCATTCTTTGAATTTCATTACTAACAATCATTCATTGAATTCCATCGCATTCTGGAAAAAAATAGCATTCACAATTAGGGGACAAAAAATTTATCACTAAAAGAACATTCTTCCGATAATTCAGTAGCTACCAAGTTAACTGTTGCTCTACTAATATCCTTATATTCCTAATCGAAGAATCTTTCTTTCTTGGATATTTATTCCATCAAGTTGCATGTTGTATTTTCAGGCACGACATTAAATTACTTCCTGGACAACCGAATCAACAGGGCAGAGATCCTTTTCACTGGAGTGGCATGCTTCCTTGTTGCTGTCATCCTTGGCTCTGCTGTTCATGCTTCCAATGCAGCTGACAATGAAAAGAAACTCAGTGAATCCACAAATACCTACAAAATTGGGTAAATTCTTCCCACTTTCTTGCGCATTTTTTGCCGTGCCGAGTAACTGAATCATCTTACACACTTCTTAACTTGCCTCTGTTGGGTGCTTTTGGGGTCCTTCTTCATAGACCATTTTACATCTTATATTCCTTGCTCTGATCATCATGATGCGTACTTTTACAGGACGGATGGAGGTACGGAGACAAGCAAACAAGTTATATACAAAGGTATCAAATATGGTGCATCATTGTATGAAGTACTGGCACTGTTGATGTTGCGTTGCAGATTTTAATTCTGAACTTTTTCTATTTCAGATGCTCCGAAGGACATGGAGAATGGAGCTTCTGCAGAGTATTCCACCAAAGCCGAAGCTGGAACTGCAGAATACCTAATTGAGCTCGAAGAGCGCCGTTCAATTAAGGTAGTGTGCAATTCTGTCATACAATCATCACTGAAGAATAATTCAGATAGTATTTGATCTTTGTCCTGAGCCTTGTGCTCAAAACAGAGAAGCATAATTGTTGTCACAACACCACTGAACTTTTTTTGAACGGTAAGACCACTGAACTGATCTGGTAAAACTTCTTACTTTTCCAGGTATTTGGATCAAGCACCTTTATAGGGCTTGGGATAGTTTTCTTTTCTGGCATCTGCTTCTCTCTCTTCTCCCCGGCGATCAACCTGGCTACCAATGACCAGTGGCACACCCTGAAAGACGGTGTTCCGCATTTGGTGGTCTACACCGCCTTCTTCTACTTCTCCATTTCGTGTTTCGTCGTCGGTATCGGGTTGAACATCTTGTTCCTCTACCGTCCAATGGCGGGCGTGCCCAAGTCATCCTTCAAGGCCTATCTGAATGATTGGGAAGGCAGGCAATGGGCTCTTCTTGCCGGCTTCCTTTGTGGTTTCGGCAATGGCTTCCAATTCATGGGTGGTCAAGCTGCTGGTTATGCAGCTGCTGATGCTGTCCAGGTTTGCCCAATTAATGCTTAGCCTTCTGATAAAAGAGGAAAAATTTCTGCACCTTTGATTCTAACTGTTTCAGCATTGCTGTTCATCAGGCATTGCCACTTGTGAGCACATTTTGGGGTATCCTGCTATTCGGGGAGTACAGAAAGTCGTCGAAGAAAACGTATACTCTGCTCGTGTTCATGCTGCTCATGTTTATCGCCGCTGTAGCAACACTTATGGCTTCAGCAGGTCACAGGAGCACAAAGTGATCTGTTGCCACATCCTTTCATCAGTTATTCTAGTTTGCAACTCTTCCTGCCACAAGGCAAAGAAATCCAGACACGAAGACAAGGGCCTTGAGCCCTTGACCCAGGAAGCAGGCCATGCCAACACAAAGTGAATTCCATTCATGAAGTTTTCGTTTGAATGGAGCTGTACATAACCACAAAAATGGCAAATGTTGATGCATTTTGATTTTAAGTTAGTGCAGAATTGTATAAAAAATGATGTGTGCTCGTTCTAAAAATCTGTAGCCAATAGTACTAGGAACTGGGACTCACTGGAATGCTACGAAAGATCACTATGAGTCTATGAAGTTATTATGTTTGATTTGGATGTAGTTTGGCTTCAAAATCAAGAATTTGAAATGGTGCATAGGGAATTAATTGGTATGATTATGTTGCTACTAAGTAAACTACTCGATTATGCACAAATTGACATCTCATTTGTGAACAGGATAACATGATATATTCTCCTTTCCTCCTAGCTCCCGTCGAACTCCCTCCCCCTCCTTCCCTCCTCCCCTGGCGCCTCCGGGAGGCGCCACCGGTCGAAGTGATGAGTACATTTCTTGCATCATTTCATCATATCTTTTTACTTTGCGCCTTAGTGTTAGATTTTTACCTTGTTCGCACACCCTTTTACCCGTTTTCACCAGGATTTCATCTACGGAGGTATTTTGAGGCACAAGAAAAGAATCCAAAAGACATGCTGTAAAAATCATGTTAATTGGCATGATAAAAGACTACCATAAAAGGCAGAATTTGAAAAATAACAAAAAGAGGGCTACTATTTGTTGAGCGAGGATAAAAGACTACCATATATAGGAGTGACGCCCGCCCAGGGGCGCTCCTATGTCTTGCTTTAAGCGAGCACAAGAGGAAGTCTCACATCGGGGGGAGCCTAGATGGGCCGGCCCAGCCACGCGGGAGGCCACGGCCTTTTTTTTTTATTCTGTTTTCTGTTCTGGCTTTTTTTGCTTTATTTTTGTACTTTTTTTATACTTTAGAATATTTTACATATATATACAAAAAACACTCTTCAAAAACACATTTGAAAGATGTTGAATAAGATTTTAAAAATGTCGAATAAGTATTAAAAATTATTGAACAGGTATTTGAAAAATATTGAACAAGTATTTGAAAATTTTGAATAAGTACTAAAAATATTGAACAAGTATTTGACAAATGTTGAATAAGTATTAAAAATTGTTGAATGAGTATTTGAAAAATGTTGAACAAGTATTTAAAAAGGTTGAATAAGTATTAAAAATGTTGAACAAATATTTGAAAAAATGTTGAATAAATACTAAAAAATGTTGAATGAGTATTTAAAAAATGTTGAAATAAGTATTAAAATATTGAAAAACTATTTAAAAATGTTGAATAAGCATTGGACATGTTGAACGTGTATACAAAGAATGTTGATCACTTACTATTTTTTTCTGACACATACGTATTTGTAGGGTGAAAACAAAAACAAACATAAGAAAAAACAAAAGAAAAACTGAAAATGGAGAAGAAAAAAACAAACAAAAAATGAAGAAGAAACAAGAGGCAAAAAGTCAAAAATGAAGAAACAATATGCAAGAAAGAATGAAAAAATGGAGAAGAAAAAAAATAAAAGAAACAGAAGAAAAAACTGGAAAAACCGACTCGAAATAGCCTCAAGTAGGGCGTGCCCTACAAACTTACCACAAGAACGGACTGGGCGGAGTAGCTAGCAGCATTGATCAATCTGCCTGGAGACCAGGGATCGAACCCTGATAATCCCATTTCTTCTCTTGTATTTTTAATCCGTACACGCGCGCGAGTGGGCCAGCCCCAATACGATGTAGGTTGAGGACAATTTTCAGCGAAAGTTCCGCTCTCGCCTCGCTTAAAGCGACAAATAGTTGCCGCGCCTGCACAGGGCATCTGCGCTTATGTTATCAAAGGTCAAAACGCAGGGAAACGAGCCTTCCTTTCTAAAGTCGTGCCCGCGTGTCCACCTCCAACAGGTAAGAGGGAGCGCATGTTAATTGGCATGATAAAAGACTACCATAAAAGGCGGAATTCGAAAAATAACAAAAAGAGTGCTACTATTTGTTGAGCGAGGATATACAGGACCAAAGCCCACCGCCAGCCCAACAAACAACCGTCTACCTCCTCGGAGGAGTGACGCCCGCGCAAGGCATTATCGAGGCCAAAGCGCAGGGAAAAAAGAGGTAAGAGGGAGCGTGTAGGTTTAGTGTTAGCCATGCACACCTAGCCGGCCTGCTCATTATGTTGACGCCTCTTCTCCTAGGACTGAACCAAGACTTCACCCTCTGGTCATTGCTTGGCAAATATGTAAAGAACAACCAAACATAAGCTAGCAGGGCACTTACATGTGTTGTGTGGGTCAATTACACCCAAAACACAGCAAAATGCACTAAATAAATAAAAATTCACTATCTTAATGGGCCAACAACCAAGCAGAGCATTAGTTGGTCCTACATTGTTTAGACATCATATGGTCTGACTCTATTTTTATCTGTCTTAACCTGAGAACTTGCGCCCCATCGTTGTCGGCTTCTCGGACTCGTAAATGATGTGATTGATAAGGCCCTTGCCGCACCACACACCAAGAAAGAGTTTCAGAGGATACATTGCGACGGGAATAAAAATGGAAAGAAACATCCAAAAACTAAAATTGTCCGTGGAGCAGTGACTTACTCGTCATTCATCTTTGTATCTTCTCTGGATCAGTCTCATGCATGTTTTTCTTGAACTATTGCCTCACCATGTTAACAATAAGCCTTGTGTTGTGTTGCTGGGTCAACAAAACAAACAACTCTGTCAAGCGTGCGTGTTCATATGGTTGTAAAGATATAATATAACACCAAGGGCAAAAAGGATTTTTTCTTTAGTTCAGGTTGTCATGTACATAAAAACACAAAATTTCATATTCCAAGTGCCTTATATTTTGCGAACCTTATCTAGCTCGCACGCCCTTTGAGTCGCAGCCACACCACCGCAGACAGCCAAGCCCCAACGTTTGTGGCACCTCTAGATGTCGGATGCATCGCTGCAGCTTTTTTTTTTTTTGCGGGGTGAAAGAAATTTCTATTAAGCTCACGGTGGCTTTTCAGCCGCAGCCAGGTTTACAACAAAGTCCATCCCGGTAGCAAGCCATACTGCTGTACGCGGGTTACTACGCCCATAGGCGGCTAGCTCATGACTAACAGTGTTCTGAGAACGGCTACAGTGGATAAAAGATATCTCCCTAGTAGCGAGACTAGCCATCCTGTGGATCTCCTCTACTAGTGCACGCTGAGTCGATCTATCCTGCTGGCGTCCTGTAATCATGGCCACCGCCTCCCCGCTATCCATTTCGACCATGATTGGTAGGGTCGTCCGATATAAGGCCAGCTCTAGGCCTTCTCTGCACGCCGCTAGCTCCGCCTCGAGGGCATTATCGCATGTGCGGAGCTCCCTACATGCGCTGTAGATGATCTCACCTCTATCATCACGCAGGATCATGCCACCTCCCGCCGCGCCCGTGGCTGCGATGTAACTCCCATCCGTGTTTAACTTTGTCCAGCCCGGCTCAGGGGGAGCCCAGCTGACGCTCGCCTTTGCCTCCTTGCTCACATGGCCGCCTTGTGGTGAGGAATTAACCACCATCTTCCCCTTCTCTATATCGCCCTTGGGATATTGTTGTATGCACAAAAGTGAGTTGATATACCCGTGCAAAAAACGCCTGGAAGCTTCAGCTGGGGGTGACGGCTTGTCATGTGTGATCTCGTTGCGGACATGCCATATTCGCCACATGGTCATGAGCACCACCAGTCTAGCCGTATCGTCCAAGGGATCCAACAGAGAAAATACCCACTCCGGGCCTGTATTGTGGATGGACTCCACCTTGGGGATGTTCCAGTCCAGAGCCATGATGCGCCAGAGTTCCCTTGCCAAGGGGCACCTGCAAAGCGCATGGAATCCGTCCTCACGTTCCATAGCACAGAGGGGGCATATGTCAGTAAGCTCGAGATGCCGTGAGAATTTATTGGCCCTAGTAGCAAGTGAGTTGGTGACGATTCTCCAGGCGAAGACGCGTACCTTCGGGGGAGCAGGGCACCCCCATATGATCTTCCAGATGGCGCGACGACCATCCGGTGCCCTGCTCGTGGCGGAAGCCAATGGACGCTCGCGCTCGTCCATGGCAAGGCGGTAGGCGGACCGAACGGTGAAGATACCGTTCCTCTCTGGTGCCCATGCGATGATGTCGTCGGGGACGCGAGGCGAGGTGCGGATGCTGGTGATGACGGCAATATCCGCCGGGAGGAAGTGGCGACGAAGAAGGTCCATGCGCCAGGACCCATTGCCGTCCAGGCGCTCCGCAACCCTCCTGAGGCGGCATGTGCCCTGCAAGGTCACGGGTTGTCGCGACGGCTCCCTTGGCAGCCACCGATCGCGCCATATCGGATGTTTCGCCCGTCCCCGACGCGCCAGATGCATCGCTGCAGCTGCCCACATCCGATCGGCCGACTCCCGACCAGCATCAACTTCTGCCATGGGATTTGCACAGGAGGGTGTAGTAGCCCAGGGTTTTCCCCAAATTAGAAAATTGATTGTTTTTTTGCATCATCATGACATCATCAGCATTACATCAGCAACATGTTGCCTTTGTATTGGGGTTATCCGGATGTTTTGTTAATTGTTAAACCTCTAGCCTTATTACATTTTTTACGTTTTTCCAAAAAGGTGAATAAGTACCCCCGTTCTTTTGCCCTTTTGCTCGAAGACCACGCGGAGACTTCGCACATGGTCATGCACTATTTAAATTATTTTGTAAACATGAAATAAATGTTCCCAAACGAGTCCGATGTTTGTGTGCGGTCTTGTTCTATTAAATCGAGGTCACAAGTCAAATTCCGTCCGATTTTGAGTTTGTTTGATACCCGAATGATTGGATATGCGGGCACTATAGCCGGATAATAAATAAAACACTTGCAAGTTAAAATTGTTATTTGGGCTGTTGACCGATGTCCATTTCTAGCACAACCCAACTAGGCATCTCACCTCCCTTCAATGTATATAGACAACCCCCTCTTTCCATGTTTGAGCAGCCACTCCTAACCCCATTAGGGTTTTCCCCTGATCCACTAGCCAGCCACCACATCTTCCGCCGCACACTCATTACCAAAATCAAGCGAAACCCAAAAAAGGCATGCAACAAAAGAGGAAAGTATAGTTTCTCAAATCCATCTTGATGTCTCCATATTCCCTTGATGTCCAATACCAAATGATTTACGCCCCAAACTTTACAAAATATATTTAATCAGACCCCGAGTGGTTTCATGTCCCATCAAAAGCTACCCCCGCCGAAATCATTATAAGGGTTACCCCAAATGTCACTCACATCTTTTCTGTGGGGCGGCAAGTTGCGCACCACATGTGCGTGTGAGGAGAGATGGGTGGGTCTAGTTGTGCTTTTTTTTTGTTGATTCGTCATTTCGAAATGATTTATCCCTCAAAACAAAATGTACGTTCACAATGTTCCTCACGTCAAGATCTTCAAAACAAGATCCATGTTGATAGTTTCAACAAACTTCTTTTGGGTGAAATATGTCCTACAAAACTGTACTGACCTATGCTTCAATTGTCTTAATCTCCCTTCACTTTTGGGGAAGCACATTTGTGCTTTCCACAAGGAAGCATATTTGTGCTTCATTTTTTGAGGAAACATAATTTTGCTTTCATACGTCACGCAGAAGCACAACTATGGTCTGGGCTCCTAACAGACAAAAATTAAAAAAATAAACAAAAAGCCCAACCCACAAAAATGGAGAAAAAACATAAACCCAAAAAATCATCCCAGATTGGGAGGGACCAAACGCACGGCATGTGCCGGACATACCACATGGCTCACTAGGGTGCTCCTGTGCTACGAGATGTAACTCGGTCTCGCCTCTCGACACGAGGGAATGGGCTGGCCACTATTCTAGCGCATCTGGCTTGAGTTTTTCTTTTTTTTTTCCTCTATGTGTTTCCATTTTTTTCCTTTCTTCACGGTTTTTTTGGGGGGTTTTCTGCATTTTTTTTCACAGGTTTTCTTTGTAATTTTTCTTCCTTTTTCTTTTTCCAACTCATTTCTACTTTTTTCGATACAGATTGTATATTTTTAATATACATGTGGAATATTGTTTTGATACACATTAAACCTTTTTTAAATACTTTTTTGAACATTCTCTGAAATGCGTGTCAAACATTTCTTAAAATACACGTTGATCATTTTTTCAATGTCATGAAACATTTTATTTAACCTACACGGACAATTTTTGACATTATATAATAAAAAAATTAAACGGCACGACCACTTTTTTGAAACAAGTGGATATATTTTTTAAATGGCATATACATTTTTTGAGTGGTACTTAACATTTTTTAATACTATGCAAACACTGTTTTTTACATTGCATTTTTTTAAATGACACGATACATTTTTTAAACATTTCAATACTTTCTTCGAAATGGTACATTTTTTGAATTGTTCGAAAACTATTTTTCAGTTATGTGTACATTTTTATTTACATTTTGTAAATACTTTTTAAAGAATGTCACCTAGATTTTTTCAATGCTGTTAATTTTTAAAAAATTACGTGGACATTATTTCATAAATTTAAAGAACACAATTTGTATTTCTGAACTATTAGTAAAACTAGATGATACCCCGCACGTTGTTGCGGGAATGTTTGGCAATATATTCAGTTAGAATTGGCTGTATGAAAGATGAATATTTAGCTAGAGTAATAATATGAGAATTAAAGCTGAAAATAAATATGATTTGTGGTGTTTGATTATTGTATAATGTAAATTCGCATGCATGTTTGCATGTTAAGTTGCCTTTTTATTGTGCTTGATTGCATGGTGGACCATTCTCCATGCATGTTAAACGATGGGGTGGCATACTTGCATGTTGAGAGGAATATGTTAGTGGGGGCTAGCTATTTAGATATAGAAGATTAATAAAAGAAAAGAAAAAACGTGCGCTAGTGAGCTCTTTAACGCTAGGGCTCCTGAGGGATCGCTTTAAGCGACGTAGACCGTACCCTCTCCAACTAGTGATTTCGACGCATCGTGCAACTAATCAAGGAGTGCTCCTTCGAAATCTTTCGCAAGGGTCATTTGGCATGGGCTGGGAGCTCCCAGCCGTCGTCACGTGTCGGGTTTCGAGCGTTTTCTTCAATTTTTATTTTTATTTTTCTACACGCGTCTTCAACATGGGATGTAGTTCTGAAGATTTTGACATGAGGAATCCAACAGTGAAAACGTGATAGAGGCGAGGGTCCCGATCTTTTGATGAGATGATAACTATCGATTTGGTGGAGGCGACCTTGACGATTCGACTACAAACATACACGACGTTGCGCCTTAGCAATCGCAAAACCAACTCCAAGAGGTTATTGACCTTGCCGGAGCACGATCAACCTGACCACGAAGGTCACTTCCTACAAGCAATCGAAGAACAAGCAAGAATATGATAAAGCAATCTGAATATTGCGAATATAGATGAAGTATTGATAAAGGTGTGGATCTGAAAGCGGTCTTGGGCTGGTCGTTGGACACAAATGAAGTACACGAAGTTGCAATGGCTAACTTTTAACTAAACAAATCCCAAGCAAAAAGCTCATAGATTGATCTACTTATATAGGAGCAAGGGGTAGCGGCCAAGGAGGTGGGAGGACGTCCCAAGGCAGCCTAAAACTAACCCTAGGTCGTACAAGGTTCATGGGCCCAAGTGGAGGTGATGCAAAACCTTTGGACTTGCAGTTTGACTCGGATTCTGCTGCAGCGTCAGATTGTTTCGTCAATATCTTCACGCTCCGGACGAATTTGAAGGTGAATCCAACTGGGTTGGAAAGCATATGAAATCTACTTTCTAGAAAAATAAATCACCCAATTCGGAGTCCGAATGAAAAAGTTCTTGGCGTTTTGAGACAGGTATGTCTGTGCAGTCCGAATCTGAGTCCAGAACGTGAGAGACTTGGACTCTATCTTCTCTTGGGCCAAAAGTGACGTGGGAGAACTTCTTGAACAGCACCTATTCATGTCCTTTGACGTGAGAGAACCCCTTGAACAGCACCTAACCATTTCCTCTTCCTTTATCATCACATGTGATTCGTACAAGTGTTGGCCATTCTGCATTTAGGCATAAAATAAAAATATGTGAAGTATTTTTGTTCCAGATAACATAAATAAATTATTGCATAATTCTTATAAGAAATCACCTCACAAATATGAACGTATACAATATTTTTGGTCGTATCCAAGGTAGTCATGTCCTCATCAAAATGGTTCGAGATTTGGGCGCACGGTTTGAAGGATAAAACATTTTGAATAAACGAATCTACGAAAAAAATGAAAACTCACATGTTGTGAAAATTGTCGTACATACAATGCGACACTTGTCACAACCCAGAAAGATGGGAGTGAGCTTTGCAAAGAGTACTCCTTAACTAGTGATTTCAACGCAACAATGCAGGCAAGCAGTACAAGTGTACTAATACCAAATTCAGCTCTTTTTTTTTTGAGAAGATTATATACCAAATTCAGCTAAAAAACGTACTGGTACCAAATTCGTGCGGCCCAATAGATATGGGCGTCTGGGCCATAGGTCCAGGCGACGGACGGAGGTAGCGTGGTGCTGCCGCCAGCCCGCCACGGTGGCCAACGGCTCTCCCTCGCAAGCTGGCCGGGAACGGGGAGAAACACAAACCCCACTGCATCGGCCTCGCATTACCGTCGAGGCTCCCTGCGTCGAAGGCCGAGCCGTTCCCGGAGGAGACGTACGTGTGGGAGTGTCACATGCGCGAGTGGGTCAGCGCCCCCCTGTGTGGCATGTGCTACACCGGCGCATGAGGCGGCGTACCTCGAGCACTGGAGGCAGCGCCACCTGGCAGCGGAGCGCGAGGAGGCTGAGCACCTCATACAAGTGGAGCACGAGGATGAGTATCATCATGGACGCTGGGCACGGGAAGAGGAGGAGAAGCGCTTCGAGGAGGAGGCAGAGCGCCGTGCCCGCGGTGAAGGAGGTCCGGCGGCGGCGCAGCCGGCGCAGGATGCAACCCGTGTAAGGAAGGCGGCCTTTCCCTGGGCAGGCCCGTCGCCGAAGTTGGTGGACCGGATCGGTGGTCCTGGATCAGACAGCGAGGACACCTAGGGCACCGCGGGGACGGCGACCCTTAATTGAGTTTTTTACGTTTTAATTAATGTCAATGTCGACTTTGGCAGGATGTTGCCCGCTGTTTTAATGTATACTTAGTATTAAGTATGAATTTGCCTCTCTTTTTTATTTATGTGGCACGCACAAAGAAAATGGGTCGGCCAAGGGTCGGTTGCATGCTCGGCCGACCCAAACCCGTCGACCCACCAGTCAGTATATCAGGCCGACCCACTAGTGAGGAGGTAGTGGTCAAAGGGTTTGACTAGACGGTAGTGCTCTGTTTGGCCTTTTGTGGGCAGGTGGTGGAGGGGGGAGGGAAAAGGTGAACAAAGTTTGTTGGCTTGGGCAAAACTGAGCAGAACTAAGGAAGGAAGGCCATGAAAATACAAATCCCTTGAATATTTGTCCAAATGCAATAATTCCAACTCATATATTATTCTAAAAATCCCACCTTTTTTATGGTACAACTTTCATATATGTCCATCATGCCTTTCTGCACTATTCAAATTGAAATTGAAATTTGAACATGCATGTCCACCTTGAAAAATACATATCTCTATTTTGTAATTCCAACCCCAAAACTAAGAATATTGGTATTTTTAGTTTTCACCCTAGTATTTAATGAAAATGGTTCGACATTTTTATGAAAACTTTTATTTTTCCGTTTTTGCTATTGCCTTATTTTGTCTCGTTACTTTGCGACGTTAGATCACGTTTGCGACGAAGGAATAGAAGGAGAAGGATTTGAAGACCTTGAAGACCAAGCCAACCAAGACAAGCAGCCCTTTGACCATGTTGAACAAACCCTTCTTATGCCATTATAGTATTTACTTTTGCATCAAAAAGCATGATACTTTGAGATGGCAAACTTGCTAGGTTGCCTCTGTTGCACATTCCCGTTGATACTTGCATGGTTCATAGCTCTAGCCTTACCTAGAGTTGTGTTGGTAGGAAGTAGATTGGTGCTTTTAGTATTGGCTACGCAAAGTGGGGGCAGGGTTATGCATGATGAGTATCAAATGTGGTTTTATAAAAAGACTTTCAAAAATCCCAACAGGTGCCTCTAATGCCCTTGGGAGATGATGAGCTAGGTCGCTACTTGATAAATAAGTGGTGTACCGAGGCAAGTTGAGTTTGTTGTTTTCAAAAACAGATTAGATTTAAGATTTGTCGACCATCCCAACCAAACATGTACAACCATACTACCACTATATGGGAAGGGGCTTTATTTATTACCTTAATCAATTCTAGCAGAGAGTCTGCATTACTAGTGGCGGGAGTGACTCGGTCACTCTCGATACGGGGTCGTGCCCGGATGGATGACTATGGTTGTTTTCACAGACATCGGGCACACCGTTGAGTCCCCTCATGGATATAAACTTGTTTAATGTGATGTTTTATAATGAGGGTTGTGTATCAACGAGTGGACTCTATGTTAAGTATTGTCTAGGGAAATGTAATGTTCGGGTGCTTACCTCGGATACTTAATGTATCGCGAGTCGTGGATGACACGAAAGTTCCTCGAGTCTTGTGGGTAAAGTGTGCAACCTCTGTAGAGTGTCAAACTATTGGAATAGCCATGTCCACGGTCAAGGACAGTTGGGTGGTGCTGCTTAAACTACGTCCAGTGTTTTACAAACTTTTGGAATGAGAATGAATCCTTGGTCTATAAGAGACGAGATGCCGAGATGATGAAACTAGAGTTGAGATAACTCTATTTATATTGGTATTTGTAACCTCATGATGCATGATTTCCAAAATGATAGGACATGTCATTACACTCAAAATCTAGCTTTCCGCAAAAATACCAACATAGTGTTCAGCCATGCATGTTTCATCTGCTTTTAATCATGGGTTGCTTGCGAGTACATTCAAAGTACTCATTGGCTTGTCCCTCGCTATTTACTTGGCCAGGCATGGAATAACAGGAATTTGAGGAAGAGTTCTTTTGTGACGAACATGCGAACTAGGATGCTTTCCCAGTCAGAATGCATGTAGGGTTAAGTCAGATGGCATGGGTCTACGTTATCGTCGAAGATTTCCGCTGCGTGTGTTTTATTTGATGTTTAGATTCCATGGCTCTATCTATGTAAGACTCGACCATAATGGTCCTATTTGTGTAAGATGTTATGTAATGGATGTAAACTCTTGATATTCAGTTTGTTGTGTTCAGTGAGCATTGATCTTGGGATCACTGTGCACGCACAATCAGAGGCTTTGACTTATGAATCGGTGTCCCCACACATGCATAATGGGCAACTATTTGGTTCAATGGGACGTGATATATAAAGAGAACATGCAACAAATGAGCTCTAAAAATGTGTAAAATATAGAGCCATCAACCTCCCACGCTTAAACCTTCCTCGTCCTCGAGTAAGAAGGTTGACTACCAAAAGCTCATTGCTACCAACTCTAAAGCATACATTGAACCAAAGCCCAAAAGTGATATCCATGATCATCATGCAAGCATGCAAAAGTTAACCAACAAAGGAGTAATACAAGTTATCCTCTTAGTTCCATTGCCATGGAGGTTAAGAAAGATGAAAATAGTTCTGTGGATCCCAAACTCCCATTGTCAAAGGTTTAGAAAGAAGGTCAATGTTATGTTAGGGACACAAAAATAACTATCATAAACTAAAGAGATCAAGCATTAGTGATCGCTTCAATAACACCAACCCCAGGCATACCGGGTACAATAGCAAGATCATCTGTTTGCGTTATTAAACCACTCAACTACCTATGCAACACTGAGCGCAAGCCTATGCCTCGCACTTAAGGGAAATATAGAAAATGTTTGGGGTTTGAAGAAGTCAAAAACGAAGAAATTCTTGCATCAACGCAGCTGACTACTAGGATATGGAGAAGTCCTTATGATCGATATTATTACAAGGAGTAGAGATCCTCGTGCAACTAGGATGCACATATAGCTATGATATATGAAAGCTATCATATGTACTAAGTGGGGATGCATCCAACTTGCTTGCTCATGAAGACGTCGAGCTTTTCAGGATGCTCGTCATCGGAATATACAACCCAAGTTCTATAATGTAGGTTCCCCACTAGTGTGAAACATATGAAGCTCATGAAACTTTCTACTTTACAATGCATGAAGTGGTGCTACTTTGGAGCACAAGTGTATACTAAAAAGGATAATGGTGTTTCTCCTTCTCTCTTCCTCACTTTCTTTTCCTTTTTTCTTTTTCTTTCTTTCTCTTTTTTCTTCCTTTTTTTCTTTTTTTTTTGGCACCTCTGTGGTGCATCTTTTATTTCGCCTCTCTCTCTTTTTTACTTTTTTTGTAGGACCAACACCTTACAATTATGACCAGTAGATTTTACAATGACTCACTTCAACTGAATATAATCATAACACGAAACAGAAAACATGAGAGGAACTCTCTATGATGAATGCCTCTGGCAGTGTACCAGTATGTGCAATGATCCGGCATAGCGTAGACATCAAAAAATGGATAATCCATTAAAAAATCAAGCTAGCCATACTATGATCATGCAAGGGAAATGAAAAACATTCCTATAATCATGTAATGTAATACGATGGTACTGCATGGCGATATGCTCGGAATGGCTATGAAAATGCCATGTAGGTAGGTATGGTGGCTGTTTTGTGGAGATGAGGTGTCTTATGTGTAGGAGAACAAGAGAAAGTCCTCCATGGGTTGGGATGTACCTGTGAAGTATGCGCCAAGTCTCAATGTGAGAGTGGACAATGCACGGTACCGTAGAGGCTATAAATAAAAGATAAACGGAAGTGCAAACTCTTTGAACTTGCTTTAGTCATAAAGAACTCAAACACTACACAAGAGTATCGCAGTGTCATATTGCATAAAACTCAAAAGCTAAGTACCCCGAGGGGATAGTTTGGCGAAGATAAATCCCGTTACGCATCCCAGATCAACCAAATATGCTAGGTTCATCCGCAAAAAGTCTCTACAATCAGTCAGTCGCTAATCAAGCCACCACTAGAGTCCTCAACTTATGTGATTAGGTGAAAGAAAGGCAATAGTTCAAAGGACTCCTTTATTGGGTTTTTGATAAAAGATCATGGCAATGTTTTTCAGAAGATAACAAAATTTCCACATGCTAAGTAAAACAAATGGAAAGCAAACATGTCAAAATAGTGAGACACACTAATGCACAAAAACCTTATGATCAAGAGCATTGCACATGACACTAGCCATGCAAAAGTAACCTCCTCACGCTTAGAAATAAAATAGGGGAAATTAGGAAAGGAAAAAGAAAGTGCAGTTATGAAAACAGAGCGTGAGAAGTGGTTACCTCCCCTAAGCTTAATTAAGCAAAGGGGTAGACACTTTTACCATTGAGTTCCATATGACCTCTCTTCTAATAGGCATGGATCATGCTTCAATTGATCTCCTTGTCGTGGTCCGGTGCTCGCCTCCAGAACCTGCTAGAATAAAATGAAAAATAGAACAAAGTCTTTTTGTGCTTTTGTTGTTTTTCATTTTTTTTGCAGCACAAAGGATTAGCAACAAAGGTGATAAAAATCTGCCTCATAAAGATCGGTTTGTTAACCTAAGCACCACACTTAATTACACAATCTAGGTCTAGAAGAGGTTGGGATGAAGTGCGTGTGAGACAAGATATAGAACACAAGACCTCCTACGTGCCTAATGAAAAAGAAAGATCCTCACATAAGGCGAGAAAATCTGTACTAAGCAGCTTTTATTTGAGCAAGGTTCAGATTGGAAAACATTATCCGACACTTATAGTTGAAGTTCATCATGATGAAGCAACCAAATGGCTTGTGTGGGTCTTTCATACGGTTGGCACCATATCGTACATGTCTCCACATAAGGTCCAAGCCCCTGCGAAAATAACACACGAATAAAAACATAGATTCGGTATACAAACAGAGTTTGTATATCCAGCCGGAAAAAAGAAATAAATGCAAAACATAGTTGCTATAGAGGATAATTGGCTAAGGAGTTTCATAGGTAATTAGTACTAATTAGAAAGCAAATGATTGGTTAGAAAACACCTCGTCAACCTCAGACGTCGAAATGAAACAAATAGAGGTGTTTTTGCCCTCATACGAGCGCACATACGACCAGGTGTGGGCCTATGGAATGTCGTTGTGCGTCCTGGTAGTCCATGCTCTGTGCCACCCTCTGATACGAGCGTATATATGAGCGCGATCGCTCATGCAAAACTTCATCTTTCATTTTGGAAATCTCATCGTCAGGGTCAACATGGCATACGACCGTAAGTACGAGCGCGGGCACTCACATGGTACGTCGTCTTTAGCTCTGTGAAGTGCTCCCTTGTGGCTGCCAGTTGATATGAATGCTTGTATGAGTGCTTACACACACATGGTTGATTGTCTTTCATTCTGGACATGATGTTGCTCACGACCACGAGCTCATACGAGCACCTGTATGACTGTGACGGTCGTATGGAACACCGTCTTTTCTTCTGGAGCTGCAGAACTGCACGAAATTTTTTCTGCTTCCTCCTCACATTAAGCACGTAGCATACTTGCAATAAAAATTGTAGGAGGTATGCAACAAAATTGCAGGCTAGAAAATTTATCAGTAAAAACTATTAAAACCAACTCGAATAGCAACTACTCAAAATGGAAATTAATGTGGCAATTGTCGGTGTCCAAACCGACAGATCTCGGGTAGGGGGGCCGAGCTGTGAGATCGGACAGATGGTAACAGGACACGAAGAACACAAGGCATTTTACCCAGGTTCGGGCCCTCTTGATGGAGGTACAACCCTACGTCCTGCTTTGTTGTATTGATATTGTGGAGATTACAGAGTTGATCTACCTCGAGATCATGGATTTGTGGACTAAACCCTAGAGGTTATGATGTTGTGAATACCTCCCTCCTACAGGCTAAACCACACGGTTTATATAAGCACCGGGGTTATCTAGGTTTACATAAACGTCAGGTTACCATCTATACATTACATGCCGAACGGAATCTTCCTCCCTTGGTGTGCACATCAAGTCTTCGGCAGAATCCTGGATGCATACGACTCATCCCCAAAGCCTCTGAAGCCCTTCTCCTTGATGGGCCACCAGCCCGACCCATTAACTAAACCACCTCGGCTAGGACCCCCCAGTCTAGGACTCCCTCAGTAGCCCCCGAACTGGTCTTCGATGCTGATCATCAAAATCTTCGTGGAGCAGTCTTCGGATGATAAAGTCTTCGGCTCAACAAACGAGTTCCTACCTTACTTCAGATACCTCCTTTATTCCCGGGTATTGGACTTTACCTCGGCACTGGTCCCACCACATGTCGCATCGGGAATCGAGTCATATTTATGACTATTACTCGAAATGTTGGCTTAACCTTCTTTGTTTCACCAAATCTGCCACATTAGAAGCATTCCCAAGAGCAACTTGATCGTCTTCTGGCCTCTAGCGACATTTTCTCCACAGCTTTAGCATTCACAAAGCCTCTAGCCATGGTTGACAACGCGGGATCCTCCAAGCATCCCCACGGCCCTCTCAGGGGCGACTGGGGGAGTTGTGTCATGTCGCACCTCCAACTGCAATGCCTTGCTACCCAAGGCACTCTTAAGGATCTGGACTTGGCTCCAATGCATGCGTGCCTGGTGTCTGCCGATGGGAAAACCCACGCAGACAATCATCTAGCTCCTCATGGAGATGAGCGAGTATGCTTTGTCCCTTTCCTTATGCGTGGTTTGGGATTTCCTATCCACCCGTTCCTCTGTGGACTACTCGAGTTCTATGGGATCCAACTTCACCACCTCACCCCCAATTCTATACTGCATATCGTGGGGTTTTTCGCCCTTTGTGAGATGCACCTTGGCTATGAAGCACATTTCGGGCTGTGGAGGAAATATTTTTGCGTTATGCCATGCTCCCGTGATGGGAAACTGCTTGAGGTCGGGGCGGCCGAGGTGTGCAGAATAGCCAGGACTGGCTACCCAGTCGGGACTCTGAATGGTTTTACATGGCCGATGTCCCGCTGCACGACCCAGTTCGACCTAATCTTCCGGCCTTCTCTTCGGAATTGCCGAAGAAGCATTTCAGCTGGAAGCCCCCAAGCGCGACCCAGAAGGACGACCTCTATGTGGCCTGCCTTGCAAACAAGGTAAAGTTCCTGACCAGTTCCGGTCTTTCAATCATAGATGTAATGGCAACTTCCATGATCCGAAGAGTCCAACCACTCCGGCAACGCCAGCACCCATTATACTTATACAATGGTTCCGATGATGCTACCGGTCAATCAAAGGGGAATTCAAAGATGAAGCCACTCTCGAGCTGGCTCTTGCCAGCATATACAAAGGGGAGGCTGTAGATTTTGCAAAAAGAAAATACAAGGATGGCCTATCCAGTAGCAATCCATGCGACATTGTGAGTATTCTCCCAGATTTCCTTACTTTCTTGAGAAGCTCGTTTTGCTAACCCGTCACATTGGAATGCAGAGATGGAGGCACTGGGTCAAGACACTCGAGTGTACGGCTCCCGAGCCAGGAACATACCATCGCGAGGATGATCCCCTCTTCCATGAGGATGAGGAGATACCGACTTTATATGAAGGGGGGACGTTCTTTCAAGAGAGCCTTGATGGTTCTAGAGTAGCCATAACTCCGGACATGTCAGGGCTTCTACCTTCTACCTCGGTAAATCCTCCTCCTTCTAACTCTCGAAAGAGGCCTCCGACTCGAGGAAATCTGAGCATCCTGACATCTCCTCCTAAGGGCCGACGCACAAAGCATACGCGCAGTGATGCGACCCTCTCTAGGGGTCCTACTATCGCTTCAGAAATCACCCCTCAACAAAGGACGGCCCCGAGGACGGGTCAAAAGGTTCATTCTTCGGAAGGGTAATCTTTGTTATCCTTGAACTAATGTTAAAGACATAGGACCAGGCGTCTAAGCATCTGACTTTGCATAGGCTGGCTGCCGAAGTAGCAACAACTGAAGTTGGACATAATCCACCCCCAAAGGGTAATGCGGAGCCGATGTCTGCTTCAGAGAATGTCGCCCAGGGACCTTGCCCAGTAAACTCCTCGGGAGAATGCTCGACCACCGAATCCAAGGTGAATAGTGCGATGAGGCATCAGCACCTCCAAGCTGCTCTAAAGAGCCTCGTATTTACCAGCAAAGAGTTTAATGCTCTTAGCTCGGCAGATGCCTACCTTGGTACTGCACGCTCCACCTTCGTAGCGTCGTAGACGTCCTGGCCAAAGGCTTATAGGTATTTTTACGATTTTTTAACTTTTATTCCTAGTTAGGCAGTAGCCCCCAAGATACTGGTCGAATGTCGCATTCGATCGATGGATTTATTTGCAAACACAAAGTTTTATCAGTACGGACGCTAGTAGCGCCCAAGCCGAAGTATGGATATATGTATCCGTAATGAGGCCTTAACAAACTTTTGCATTGTCCTATTCACAGTGTTCTCGGGAAATGAATGAAAATTTGTCTATGGAGCTGGCCGAAACCAAAAAGCTTCTGAATGCTTCACAAGAGGAGGTGAAAGAAGTGAAAAAAATCACCAGGGAAGCGCACGGTAAGTGCAGCTGGTTAGTTTAATATCCTCAACTAGTCTTTCCACCTTCCACTAATTGGCAATATTCCTTAGTAGAGGCGGCCATAGGGCAGCTGGAAATTGATCTGAAGCGAGCTCAAGAGGGCAATTTATACATTGAATCACAGAGACAAGCCGACCAGCAAGTCCTGACCAAATGTAAAGATCAGGTGAATGTCTTGGAGGTGAAAAACCACCGCCAGGCAAAAGAAATTGAGAAATTGTGGGTGTAGTTGGCCTCAGCCCAGGGGAAGGACTCGTTGCCTGGCAGGACTGCTAGCGGTAAGAAGCTATTTTCAAGGACTTTATCATCGGACTTTGTAGGCACATGCTAACATATAAGCTTTGGCCGAGCCGATATCTTGCAGGTTGTCCGGAGAGGTGATATGTCTCCAATGTATCTATAATTTTTGATTGTTCTATGCTATTATATTATCATTCTAGGATACTTTTAAGCATTTGCTTGTTGATTTATATTATTTGTGAGCACTAACCTATTAACCCAGTGTCAGTTGCTGTTTTTGGGTTGTTTTTGGCCTTTCAGGAATACTGTACCAAACGAAGTCCAAATACCCCAAAACATTTTGATGATTTTTTCTGGACAAAAATAAGACCTGGAAGCTTCGGAGGGAGACCGGATGCCACACGAGCTGATGCCAAGCCAACAGGGCGCGCATAGGGGGGGTGGTCGCGCCCTGATGGCTTGGGGCCACCTCCCATGGCCCCCCTGACCTGATCTCTGGCCTATAAATTCTCTAATATTCCAAAAACCATAGAGAGCCTCCCAAAACACTTTTTCCGCTGCCGCAAGTCTCTGTTCCGCCGTGTACCCATCTGGAGCCCTGTTTCGGTGCCCTATCGGAGGGGATATCGATGATGGAGGGCCTCTACATCGAGCTTGCTGCTCCCATGGTGATGTGTGAGTAGTTCACCGTATACCTATGGGTCCGTAGTTAGCACCTAGATGGCTATCTCTCTCTATGTTCTTCAATGCAAAGATCACCGCGATTCTCGCGGTGGTCTATCCTATGTAATCATCTCTGTGGTGTGTTTGTTGGGATCCGATGAATTGTGGGTTTATGTTAAGATTATTCATGAAAATATATTGAATCCTTGCTAGTTATTTATATGCATGATCGTAATAGCTTCGTAATGCTCTCCGATCTATCGGTTTGGTTTGGCCAACTAGATTGATTTATCTTCAAGTGGGAGTGGCGCATTGTAGTGGGTTTAATCTTGCGGTGCTCAATCCCAGTGACAGAAAGGGACATGACACGTATTGTATTGCTGTCACCAAGGGTAAAACGATGGGGTTCATTCATATTAATTTGATTTACTTTGTATACAGGATGTCATCATCCTCCAAGCATTACTCTGTTTTTACTTAATACTCTAGATGCATGCTGGATCGCGGTCGATGGTTGGAGTAATAGTAGTAGATGCAGGCAGGAGTTGACCTACTTGTTTATGGATGTGATGCCTATATACATGATCATTGTCGTGAATAAATATTACATAACTATGCGCTTTTCTATCAGTTGCCCAACAGTACTTTGTTTACCCACCGTATGCTTTCTTCGAGAGAGAAGCCTCTAGCAAACACTATGGCCCCCGGGTCTCTTCACAGATATATTTACAAAAACTCTAAATACCTTGCTGCCATTATTTACTTTCTTTTATTTACAATTTATATTTATCAATTTATCGATCTATCACTACTTATCGCTTGCAAGTAACGAGTTCAAGGGGATTCACAACCCTCTTGCCCGTGTTGGGTGCAAGTGTGTGCTCTTTTGTGTGTAGGCGCTGAAGAGAGGAATTTGCGTGGTTCTCCTATTGGTTCGATAACCTTGGTTCTCACTGAGAGAAATACTTACCTCTACTGTGCTGCATCATCCCCTCCTCTTCGGGGGAAATCCCAATGCAATTTGCAAGTATCAAGAGGTCTGCTCTATCCTTTTTCGAGGACATCCGACCGCCTCTCACTGAAGACCAGGAAAGAGCTCGGAAATCAATGAAGATAGTTTTCAAGGCGTTATGGCCCGAAGAGAATATCATCCCCGAGGGCTTGTCGGAGCTGGCCGAGCGCGTGGATGGTGCCCGGCGTTGCTGACGTGGCTTGATGCAGCACAGCGATGGTAAGTATTTCCCTCAGTTATGAAACCAAGGTATCGAACCAGTAGGAGGATCACCACCACTACATAAACAGCACATGCACACAAAGAACAAATACTTGCAACCCGACGCGAAAGAGAGGTTGTCAATCTCTCTACGGTAAAAAGATAGATTAGGATATGATAGATTGGAGAGATAGATCTCTCAAGAACACAAAATAAAAAGGGAAAATAAAAACTGCACCAAGGTATTTTGGGGTTTTTGTAATAATAGATCTGAAAACGAAAGCGGCAAAAAGATAGATCGGAAAGCAATATGTTTGAAAAGTAGACCTGGGGGCCGTAGATTTCACCAGTGGCTTCTCTCATGAGTATAGCACACGGTGGGTGAACAAATTACTGTTGGGCAATTGATAGAAGATCAAATAATCATGACGATATCCAAGGCGATGATCATTATATAGGCATCACGTCCAAGATTAGTAGACCAAAATGATTCTGCATCTACTACTATTACTCCAGACATCGACCGCTATCCAACATGCATCTAGTGTATTAAGTTCATGGAAAAACGGAGTAATGCAATAAGAACGGTGACATGATGTAGACCAGATCTACTCATGTAGGAATAGACCCCATCTTGTTATCCTTAATAGCAACGATACATGCATGCCTCGCTGCCCCTTCTATCACTGGGAGAGGACACCGCAAGATCGAACCCATCACAAAGCACCTCTTCCCATGGCAAGAAAAATTGATCTGGTAGGCCTAACTAAACCAAAGATTCAAAGAAGAAATACGAGGCCATAAGTAATCATGCATATAAGAGATCAAAGAAGACTTAAATAATATTCATGGATAGAAACTGATCATGAACTCAAAATTCATCGGATCCCAACAAACACACCGCAAAAGTTTACATCAAATAGATCTCCAAGAGACCATTGTATTGAGAATCAAAAGAGAGAGAGGAAGCATCTAGCTACTGCCTACGGACCCGTAGGTCTATGGTGGACTACTCACGCATCATCGGAGAGGCACCAATGAGGATGATGAACCCCTCTGTGATGGTGTTAGATTGGATCTTGCGGTTCTGGAACTTGCGGCGGCTGGATGTGTTTTTCGTCGACTCCCTTAGGGTTTCTGGAATATTTGAGAATTTATAGGCATCAGAGGCGGTGGAGAGGGGTCCCGAGGAGGGCACAACCCATAAGGGCGCGCCCGGGGCCTCTGGCATGCCCTGGTGGGTTGTGGTCTCCTTGACCCTGCCCTCTGGTACTTCTTTGGCCCATTGGATATCTTCTAGCCCAAAAATCTCCAAAAAGTTTCGTCGCGATTGGACTCCGTTTGGTACTGATATTCTGTGAAGTAAAAACAAGCAAAAATAGCAACTGGCACTCTGGCACTATGTCAATAGGTTAGTCCCAAAAAATGATATAAAGTTGCTATAAATGATTGTAAAACATCCAAGAATGATAATATAACAACATGGAACAAGCAAAAATTATTGATATGTTGGAGACGTATCAGCATCCCCAAGCTTAATTCCTACTCGTCCTCGTGTAGGTAAATGATAAAAACAGAATTTTTGATGTGGAATGCTGCCTAACATGTTCATCACATATTCTTTTGTTTTGTAGCATGGACATTTGGACTTTTAGATGGTTCAAAGCAATAGTCTAGTTTTAACATAATGACTTCAATACTCAAGCATGCCAACAAGCAACCATGTCTTTCAAAATATCAACACTAAAGAAAGTTATCCCTAGCCCATCATGCTCAATCATTGATCCATTCATGAAACACACTCAAATATTAACTACACCCAATGCTCAAGTACGATCATAGTGCCCCCTAGTTGGTGCTTTATAAGAGAAGATGGAGACTCAAAGTAAAAATAAAATTTGCATAAAGTAAATAGATAGGCCCTTCGCAGAGGGAAGTGGGGATTTGTAGAGGTGCCAGAGCTCAAAGTTTTAAATTTAGAGAGAAAAATATTTTGAGTGGCATGCCTTTCCTGTCAACGAAAACGACAAAGTAGTTCACAATACTTTCCATGCTAGATATATCATAGGCGGTTCCCAAACAGAAAATAAAGGTTATTCCTTTTTCCACCATTCTTTCACAATCCATGGCTGGCCGTATCCACGGTTGCCTTCCATACCAACACTTTCCAAGGATTTATTATTTTACAACATAAAGTAATTTTTTTCTTTTTTTTCATTTCGGGACTGGGCATCCCTATTACCGCCGTACTCTCGTGCAATGACAAGTGAATAAACACTCATCTTGAGAATAACACATCTAGCATGGAAAAATATTGGACACCCCCTACCATTTTATGAGCGGTACGAGCACACAAAAAAGAAAATTTATTTTAAAAAGTAGAGATGGCACATAGAAATTTGCTTAGAACGGCATGGAAATACCGCATATAGGTAGGTATGGTGGACTCATAAGGCAAAACTGGGTTTAAGGATTTTGGATGCACACGTAGTATTTCTACTTAGTGCAAGTGGAGGCTAGCAAATAGATTGAGAAGCAACCAACCAAGAAACGAAAATTCACATAAGCGAGCATTGAGCATAACTAACACCGAATAATGCAACATAAGTAGGATGTAATTTCATTGCACAACTATTGACTTTCGTGCATGCATAGGGAATCACAAACCTTAACACCAATATTCTTACTAAAGCATAATTACTCACTAACATGACTCACATATTACTATCATCATGTCTCAAAACTATTACAAGGAATCAAGTTTAATTTATCCAATGATCTTCATGAAAGTTTTTATTATATCCTCCTTGGATATCTATCACTTTGGGCCTAGTTTCATATATTGTCATTGCTTTTGGCAAGCTCAAACAAATTTAAGTGAAGCACATGAGCATAGAGATTTCATCTCTCAAAATAGTATAAGTGAAGCATGAGAGGATTTCTTCAAAATTTACTAACTCTCAAAATAATCTAAGTGAAGCATGAGAGGGTTTCTTAAAAATTACTAACTCTCAAAATAATCTAAGTGAAGCATGAGAGGATTTATTCAAATGCTTCCAAGCACACCGTGCTCAAAAAGATATAAGTGAAGCACTAGAGCAATTCCAAAGCTCAAAAAGTTTAAGTGAAGCATATAGAGCAATTCTAACAAATCATAGCATAGTTTTGGCTCTCTCAAATAGGTGTGTCCAGCAAGGATACAAGTGACAAACTAAAAACCAAAGCAAGCGAAGACTCAAATGATACAAGATGCTCCAAGCAAAACTCATGATATGTGACGAATAAAAATATAGCTCCAAGTAAAATACCGATGGTCGTTAGAAGAAAGAGGGGATGCCACTCGGGGCATCCCCAAGCTTAGTTTCTTGTTTCTCTTTGGATATATCTTGGGTATGCTGTAGCATCCCCAAGCTTAGGCTCTTTTCACTCCTTATTCCTTCATCCATCGTGATCTAACCCAAAACTTGAAAACTTCAATCACACAAAACTCAACAAAATCTTCGTGAGATCCGTTAGTATAATAAAGCAAATCACTACTTTAAGTACTGTTGCAAACCCATTCAAATTTTATTATTGCATTATACCTACTGTATTTTAACTTTACCATGGCTCATACCCTTCAATACAACCCAGTGATTCATCAAAACAAGCACACAATGCAACGAAAACAGAATCTGTCTTAAACAGAACAGTCTGTAGTAATTTGTACTCTAACCATACTTCTGTAACTCTAAAATTCTGAACAATTAGGACAACGTAAAGAATTTGTATAGCAATACTGTGTTAAAATTTCAGCTCAATATCACGTTCCAGTAAAAAATGAAAATTCAACGACTGGAGGCAAAGTTTCTGTTTCAGATTCAGCATTGTTTCTACTCATCTTATGAATCATCCTAAAGGCTTTACTTGGCACAAACACTAAATAAAACATAAAACCACAATCATGACAGAGGCATAATTGTGTCAACACTCAAAAACAGAAAGGAAAAGACGAAAATAAATTTATTCATTGGGTTGCCTCCCAACAAGCGCTATCGTTTTACGCCCCTAGCTAGGCATAACGCATAGATTCAAGTATTGTCATCTTTGGTTTTCATAGACGCACTTTTATCAAGAGGTTTTACAAATAAAACTTGAAACACATCATCCATAGAAACCTTAGCACCATCAAGTTGTCCATCTACGTACCCTCTTTGATTCCCAGCCACAATCCAAGAATATTGTTGATTAACATCATTGAAAACTTGTTGGATCATATCTAAAACGGGGACTTCTTTTTTAAGATTCTCATCAAAAATTTGATTATTTCCAAGCAGATGTCTCAACATGTAATCACTATTGTAAAGGATTTCTCCTATTACCGGTTTTTCATGTCTCATACCAAAGAAATCGAAAATCTCCCTAGCTTCCCATACTATGTGATCAAATTCATTCATGAGAACAAGGGTGGCTAACTTCTTAGCTTTGGGATCCTTTATGACGGGTAGCTCATAAAACTATCTTTGCAAGGTAGGATGGGTACGAATAAACCTATTTTCAAGTTTCAGAACTAGCGCTGAAATAGCTTCCGCATAAGTTTTAGTTCTTTTCAGTATAGGAGTATCATTGAGAGTCAAATTTCCAACGCAATTGAAAAATTCTTGGATAGATTCTTTTCCTATAAAGTTCCCTTGCCCCAAAACAAAAGTTTTAGCATCCAGATTGCCAGAACATCCAATATTATGAGTCCTGCCATAATCTGTTTCTGCCATACCAAAATCACTCATGATGACAAGCAAACAAGAGATCTGACGAGAAAAAGGCAAACGAAAAAGAGGGCGAATAAAACGGAAAATTTGGTGAATTGGGGGGAGGAAAACGAGAGGCAAATGGCAAATAATGTAATTGCAAGGAGATGGGATTTGTGATTAGGAACCTGGTAAATGATGATGGTGTCTCCTCAGCGCCAGAGATTGGCACGTAGAAGAGACCGCTTCCTCCCCGGCAACGGCGCCACAAATTCCTTTGACGTGGCTTGAGACTCCGTCGGTATTTCCCCAAAGAGGAAGGGATGATGCAGCGCAGCGACGGTAAGTATTGCCCTCAGTTATGAAACCAAGGTATCGAACCAGTAGGATGATCACCACCACTACGTAAACAACACCTGCACACAAAGAACAAATACTTGCAACCCGACGCAAAAGAGAGGTTGTCAATCTCTCTACGGTAAAAAGATAGATTAGGATATGATAGATTGGAGAGATAGATCTCTTAAGAACACAAAATAAAAAGGGCAAATAAAAAGTGCAGTAAGGTATTTTTTGGGTTTTTGGAATAATAGATCTGAAAATGAACGCGGCAAAAAGATAGATCGGAAAGCAATATGTTTGAAAAGTAGACCCGGGGGCCGTAGGTTTCACTAGTGGCTTCTCTCATGAGTATAGCACATGGTGGGTGAACAAATTACTGTTGGGCAATTGATAGAAGATCAAATAATCATGACGTTATCCAAGGCGATGATCATTATATAGGCATCATGTCCAAGATTAGTAGATCGAAACGATTTTGCATCTACTACTATTAGTCCACACATCGACCGCTATCCAGCATGCATCTAGTGTATTAAGTTCATGGAAAAATGGAGTAATGCAATAAGAACGGTGACATGATGTAGACAAGATGTATTCATGTAGGAATAGACCCCATCTTGTTATCCTTAATAGCAACGATACATGGGTACCTCGCTGCCCCTTCTGTCACTTGGAGAGGACACCGCAAGATCGAACCCATCACAAAGATCCTCTTCCCATGGCAAGAAATCGATCTAGTTGGCCTACCTAAACCAAAGATTCGAAGAAGAAATACGAGGCTATAAGTAATCATGCATATAAGAGATCAAAGAAGACTCGAATAATATTCATGGATAGAAAGTGATCATGAACTCAAAATTCATCGGATCCCAACAAACACACCGCAAAAGTTTACATCAAATAGATCTCCAAGAGACCATTGTATTGAGAATCAAAAGAGAGAGAGGAAGCCATCTAGCTACTGCCTATGGACCCGTAGGTATATGGTGGACTACTCACGCGTCATCGGAGAGGCACCAATGAGGATGATGAATCCCTCCGTGATGGTGTTAGATTGGATCTCGCGGTTCTGGAACTTGCGGTGGCTGGATGTGTTTTTCCTCGACTCCCTTAGGGTTTCTGGAATATTTGAGAATTTATAGGCATTAGACGCGGTGGAGAGGGGTCCCAAGGAGGGCACAACCCATCAAGGCGCGCCCGGGGCCTCTGGCACGCCCTGGTGGGTTGTGTTCTCCTCGACCCTCCCCTCTGGCGCTTCTTTGGCCCATTGGATGTCTTCTAGCCCAAAAAAATCTCCAAAAAGTTTCATCGCGATTGGATTCCGTTTGGTACTGATATTCTGCGAAGTAAAAACAAGCAAAAACAGCAACTGGCACTCTGGCACTATGTCAATAGGTTAGTCCCAAAAAATGATATAAAGTTGCTATAAAATGATTGTAAAACATCCAAGAATGATAGTATAACAGCATGGAACAAGAAAAAATTATAGATATGTTGGAGACGTATCAGTCGCATAAAGACGTGGAAAAATGTCCGCCTACCGGGAGGGAGGTAGAGAAGCTTGGGCGATAGTGAAGACACACTACACAGAAATAGATACAACCATGCTGGCGGAAGTAGGCCCAGCTGGTCCTGATGGGGAAGACATCCTAGCTTCTCTGGCGTATGAAAGCGTGATGTCTGCCCCTCGGTTTTCCCAAAACGACTGTAGCCTTAAATCATTGATAGACGGCCTGGACAAGTACTAATTTGTACTGTAATAATTATGTGTATCTATGTACAATTTGTTTTGATAATGCTTCCGTAATGCCAAACTATGTTGGCCAGCCTTTGGCTTCTCCCTCCCTAGCCAGTAACCGAGGAGTGCTCCTTACTACGGTTCCAGTAGTCAGACCGGACATTTCAGAGAGCTAGGCAATCCGGCTTTGTGGCATTAATAACAAGGTGACACGGAGCATATGTTATATCACAGCAAGGCACGAGAAACATCTTCCATGGAAAATAGTTCCGCTATCGGTTCTTTCCAGGGTGATTGTATATGATGACCATAATTGGCATGATTGAGGTGGAAAATATGAATCCAAGGTGGGTGTTAAACCCCCACGTATAATGTCGAGGTGAGCATGAAGCCCCCAGTTATATTTTTGTAATTCTTCAACCGTAGCCGACCAACTATGTTTTTAAGAGTGCTAGCTTTCGGCTTCACCCATCTGAGGTGCCAATTCGGTTGTCCCAATGGCAACAATCACAGAGGTGCTCCCTTTACCCTCTAGCCGAACAATCCGGAACGTAGGGGGTAAGCAAAGGAGCCAGGCAACCCAGCTTGGCCAAAACTTAATTCAAGTTGGTGCATATGTAAGGCAAAAGAACGGGAAGAAAACGCGGAGTTGTAACAAAACCTTTAATATAAATGGCCACAATGGACCGTGGGAAATTACATGCTGTAAAGGTGATATGTGGCCAAAGGTGGCCAAACACTTCGGATTGACCGAACCCATAAAAAAGAAGATTACAATAGCATAAGGCTGCAAAAGTGCTAAAACTAACCTGGAAGAAGTGTTGTAAGGTTGGGTATGTTTAATCGTAAAAACGCGTAGGAGGGCAGCCTTCCACGGGCTTGGCTCCAGTCTGTTGTCGGCGGCGTCGCGGATGCGGCATGCCCCTCCAGTGAGTACTCAGTCAATGATGAATGGACCATCCCATTCTGGATGAAGTTTTTGTTTCTGCTTTTCAGGATTGAATCTCATGACTAAGTCGCCTTTGTTGAACGCCTTCGTCCGAACTTCCCTGCTCTGGTAGCGTCTCGCCCATTGTTGATAAATGGTGGAGCATGCTCAGGCCACGTTTCGTTCTTCCTCCAAAGCGTCATGGTCATCCTACCTATCCAGTTCGGTTTCCTTTTCCTCGTACATGCGTACCCTTGGCGCATCGTGAATTATGTCACAAGGAAAGATGGCCTCGGCCCCGTACACCATAAAGAAAGGTGTATAGCTTGTGGGTGTAGTACGTAGGCCCCATAGCATGGAGTCAAGCTCTTCTACCCACTTGCAGTCGGATTCCTTCAAGGAACGAACTAGGCGTGACTTAATACCACTTAAGACAAGGCTGTTGGCACGTTCTACCTGCCCGTTAGTTTGAGGGTGATACATGGATGCGTAGTCGAGCTTAACCCCCAACTTTTCACACCACGCTTGTACTTCCTTGGCCATGGAATTAGAGCCATCGTCCATTATTATGCTATGGGGAACACCGTATCTGTGCACCACACCAGAAATAAAATCAATAATGTGGGCAGCTTCGGCGGTTGGACCGGTTTAGCCTCAATTCATTTGGTGAACTTCTCTACCATGACAAGCAGGTATTTCTTTCAGTGAGAACCTCCCTTGAGGGGGCCAACCATGTCAAGCCCCCACACCACGAAAGGCCAAGTGATCGGAATCGTTTGGAGTGTCTTTGCTGGCATATGACTTCGATTAGCGAAACCTGACAGCCTTGGCAGCGCTCAACTAAAGTTTTGGCATCCTCCTTGGCGATAGGCTAGTAGAATCCTGCTCAGAAAGCCTTGCTTACTATGGAGCGGGCTGCTGCACGGTGACCAGCCATGCCGGAGTGTACTTCGGCAAGAAGCTTACGTCTGTCCTCCTCGGATATACACCTTTGGACGACGCCTGTGACGCTGCGTTTGTACACCTAGCCCTCATGAACCCGATATGCCTTAGACTGGCGTATAATCCTTCGCGCCTCGGTCTGGTTGTCGGTAGATCTTTATGAAGCAAGTATTTAAGGAAGGGCTTGGTCCATGGAGCGATTACTGCCATGATTACATGAGCCGAGGTTGTTTCCTCTGGGGATGATCCTCCTATTATGTCGCTATCATCGTCGGTGTCTGGAGAGCTAGCCCTTCCGATGACCTGGCTACCCGTGACATTGGTTCCGCCCTGCCAGACTACGGATGGCTTGAACTGCTGTTCAAGAAATGTATTATCTGGAACAGGGTCACGCTTTGCGCCCAGTCTTGCTAGTGTGTCTGCGGCTTGATTGCTATCCCGTGGTATGTGATGGAACTCCAGCCCCTCGAACCGCGCTGAGATTGATAAAACGGCGTTCCAATATGCAGTCATCTTCGGGTCCTTTGCGTCGAACTCACCATTCACTTGGGAGATGGCGAGGTTAGAGTCACCTCGGACCTCGAGGCATTGGATGCCCATTGATGCTTCTATCCAAAGTTCGTGTAGCAGGGCCTCGTATTCGGCTATGTTGTTAGAATCTGGATACATGATTTGCAAGACATACTGTATATTGTCACCGGTGGGTGAGGTCAGTACGACCCCGGCTCCTAGTCTTGCTAGCAATTTGGAGCCGTCGAAGTACATAGTCCAATGGTAGTATGTACTGTATTCTCGAGGGAGTTCGGCCTCCGTCCATTCGGCTACGAAGTCCCCCAATACATGGGATTTAATAGATCGTCGTGGGCGGAAAATGATTTCAAAAGGGAGAAGCTCTATTTCCCATTTGGCGATGCACCCAGTGGCGTCTTTGTTATTGATTATGTCCCCTAGAGGGACCTCGGATTCTACGGTAATCAAGCACTCTTGAAAATAGTGTCGCAACTTCCGGGATGCCATGAACACTACATAGGAAATCTTCTGGTAATGAGGGTACCTGGTCTTGCATGGAGTTAAAACCTCTGAGACGTAGTACATTGGTTTTTGCACCTGGAATTTGTGGCCCTCGGCGCGCGTTTGACCACTAGGACTGCGCTGACAACCTGATTGATTGCCGATATATATAGCAACATTGGCTCACCAAGTCTGGGTGCTGGAAGAATAGGGTTGGTGGCGAGGAGTTTTTTTATGTCTTCCAGGGCTTCGCCTGCCTCACTCGTCCATTTGAAGTTCTTTGTTTGCTTCAAGAGCTTATATAACGGCAGTGCTTTTTTCCCCTAGCTGAGATATAAATCGGCTAAGAGCGTCTATGCAGCCGGCCACTTTTTGCACGTAATTAAGTTCGGTGGGTATTGCTAGTGCGGACATAGCTCGGTTCTTTGCTGGATTGGCCTCGATTCCTCGATGTGAAACGATGAATCCGAGTAGTTTTCCTTCTGGTACCTTGAACACGCACTTCTCCGGGTTGAGCTTAATATGATAGAGCCGGAGGCTGGCGAAGATATTGCTGAGGTCGTTTGCCAGATTTTGGACGTTGTATTTTGTTTTAACAACTACGTCGTCTATGTAGGCCTCGGCCGTTTTGCCAATGCGATCCTTCATGCATGTTTGTATCATGCGTTGATACGTGGCACCTGCGTTTTTTAACCCGGAGGGCATTGTGTTGAACTAGAACGGCCCGTAAGGAGTGATGAATGTAGTAGCCTCTTGATCAGACTCTTTCATTTTTATCTAGTGATACCCCGAGTATGCGTCCAAGAAATAGAGGGAATCGTGTCCAGCGGTTGCATCGATAATCTGGTCTATGCGTGGTAGTGGGAAAGGGTCCTTGGGGCAGGCTTTATTGACATCTTTAAAATCCATGCATAGCCGCCAGGACTTATCCTTCTTTGGTACCATTACCAAATTAGCCAACCAGTCGGGGTGTTTGATATCTCGGATGAATCCGGCTTCTAATAACTTGGCCAGCTCTTCGCCCATAGCCTGTCGTTTTGGCTCTGAAAACCGCCGTAGTGCTTGCTTGACTGGTTTAGACCCTTTTATGAGATTCAAGCTATGCTCAGCTAGGTCGGTTGGGATTCCTGGCATATCCGAGGGTTGCCACACGAATATATCCCAAGTTTCCCGAAGGGAGTTTCTGAGAGCTTCGACGATTTCCGGATCGAGCTTTGCGCCGATGGACGTTGTTTTGTTCGGATCCGATGGGTGTACTTGAAACTTTACAATCTCATCTGCTGGCTTGAATGAGGTTGATTTGGAGCATTTATCCAGAATGACGTCGTCTCTGTCGACTGTGGCCTGAAGTTCTATTAACTCTTCGGCTGCCAAGGCCTCGACCAAAGGTTCTAGTGCCAGGGAGGCCATTTTATTTTCAGCCCTAAGAGCCATGTTTGGGTTGCTGACTATGGTGATTACTCCATTCGGACCTGGCATCTTAAGCTTCATGTATCCATAGTGAGGTACGATGTGAAATTTAGCGAAAGCTTCCTGGCCGAGGAGGGCATGATAGCCAGTTCGGAAAGGTGCGACGTAGAATTTCAACTCCTCAGATGATAGTTTGCGGGGGTGCCGAAGGCCACATCGAGGGTGACTTCGCCCATGCAGCGTGCTTTTTTTACCGGGGATAATTCCTCAAAACGTGGTGGAGCTTCGTCTAATGTGACTGGTATCCAATTCCATTTTCTCGAGCGTGCCTTCGTAGATGAGGTTTAGGCTGCTACCACCATCCATCAATACCTTATGTTGGCGACATCCGTCTATTATTGGATCCAAAACCAAGGTGGTCGGGCATCAACTTAGGTCATTGGTCGATAAATCGGCTTGTTCGAAACTGATCGGCATGTCTAGCCATGCGGCTGATGGTGCTTCGATCCTGGGCAAGCCTGGTTCCCGTAGAGCCCACTTACGCTGACTGCCCGATCTATAGGTTTGATAAATCATCATTACTTCGGCTTGATCCAAGCTTTTTGTTGGGTGGCTGCTAATGCCATTACCCATCAGGAGAGGTTCACCATGCTTGGCTACTTGTCTCACGACCCAACAAGTGCGAAGGCTGTGAGTTGGGTTGGGGTTGAGTGGTGTTGCATGCATGTGGAATGGTCTATCCATTAGACTTTCGAGGGTGCTCTGCCCCCCCCCCCCCCTCTTCTTCTTCTTTGGCGATGGTGGGATTAAGGCCGGTCGCTTAGAAGTAGTCTGCTACTGGGCCGAATCGTGGGGTACACATTCATCAGATATGGTAGGTTGTTCGGATATCCAAACGTCCTCCATGACGCAAAATTTTGTTACCAAGTCGGAGAGTTCGGCAAATGTATGAATCTGTCGACGGGCGAGGGCGTTTAGCACCCCTGCGTCGCCACAGTTGAGGTAGAAAGCCGTGAGTAGTTCAGAGTCCTGACAACTGGCTATTTTGTTTTTCATAGATAGAAATTTGGACCAGAATTGCCGAACGGTTTCCCCAACTTGCAGCTTTACGTAGATCATGCCCCACACATCGGTAGAACCCGAATTATCTGGGCAGTATCCAATGTGGGGGGGTGGGATTAAATATTACAATCCGATTGCAGGGGACTCCATCATGCTCCCATATTTGTTGTAAGGAGGTTGTGTGAGTTTTGGCTCAAGGTCCAAGACATCTGCGCTCCTTATCTGATTAGACAGATACTCCTTCCCTGACGGGGAGTTCGGATAGACCAATGCAACATGGATGCAACTAGACTCAAGACACAAAGCTGAGAAATAAATCTACTGACTTCCACGTTACCTCCCCGATAGTGCTTTCTTTATAGCCATATAGCTAGGCTTCAATGCTCCACCAAGTCACTCACCAGTGTCCCAAGGTATGTCAACCCCGAGTGTATGTCCTACCTTCGGTCAGGGTTCGGAGCACGTCATAGCAAAGTCTGGTTGGATTTATACCCGCTTACGGTGCATCGGCATCATGTAGATAAATATGTCCTCGCACTTAAGCAAGAACCCATGCACCAAGTGGGGTGAGCATGTCTCCATATTTTTCTGCAACAAAAGAATTAGAGACTTATATGTAAAATTTGAAATATTATCTTGGCTATCTTTGTAGGGGAACACTTCAAAAAATATTTTATCCGGAGTGGGTAATTCAACACTCCCTAATGGTTTCCCCTGCTCAGCAAATTTCTCCAAAAAATCACAGCTGGACATTAGCACAGATGAATCAAAAGTAATTTCATCCTCTAGTTTGTCATTATCGCTAACACTAACATGATAATCATCATCCTCAACTTGAGGGTGACTTTCCTGCACGAAAGATTTGTTAGCATCAAGTTCCTCCAAGCTAGAGGCATCATCGTACTCTTGTACCCGCAGATTAGTATCATCCTGCGATCTTTCTTCATCGCAAAGATGTTCTTGACAAATATAAATTATTGAATCCACCTTGTAGTGTATCCAATCAAGTAATTTACCCTTACAACGAACTTGAACCATTTTGATCTCCGGAAATAGCATGTATGCACCTGTCCTCAACAAATACCGGATGAAAACCTCGGTGGCATTAATCTTACTACTATTGTTGTAAGATGCTACCACCTCATCATAGGCCTTTGTGCATTGGAAATCAATATGTTTCAGAGACCAGCAATTCTGCATGAAACTTGATACAGAGAACACATCATATATCCACATGCATTCAATAAGTCTAGCAATTCTCTAGTATCCATATCAATCATGCGTTTTTGAAGGGTTTATTTGTCAATAAATTGATTGAGTGTGTGCAAAAAAGTTACCGTCGGAGGTGGAAGATTCAGACGGTGATCAATCCATTCCTCTTCTTCCTCCTCCTCACTGCTCTCTTCTTCTTCTATGCACACTTGTTCATCCAAGGTTGGTTGTACTTTGTCGTCCCCATCATTTTTCTGCAAGTTAGTTTGAGTTTGCATATTTCAAGTAGCCTTACCAATTCTTGCATCGTAGCAACAAGATCAGTGCATGTTGATTCTTCTTTGTGTACAACTTGTTCTTCATTAGTGTCCAAACTTGTATCGTCTCTAGTCTATTGTTGCAATATTTTCTGAGTACTCATCTTAGAAGACATGATAAGCAGTTTTTTTTTCTTTTTTGATTTAAAGGAAAAAACTGAAAGATAAATAACAACTAACAAAACAAACTATATGTGAGTGGGGTTAATGACCATCACTATGCTCCCCAGCAATGGCACAAGAAAAGCTTGATGACCTACAAGGGCACATGGCTATTGCATTTCGTGATAAGTAAGTGCCGAATCCCACAGGAAGCGAATATGAAGACACTACCAACCCCGCAACTACGTTGTCTGCGTATTGCGTTTGCACCCAAACTATAGTTTGAAAATAGTTTATTCTATCGGTTTCTAGGAAGCGAGAATAAAAGTGTTTCAACTAAACTACGAGTTAGAATATGGAAATAAACTAAGTTAGAACATAAACTAAAGAAGGGGCTTTTGTAACTGTAGGATTGAATAGAGAGAAAGGCGGCGTCTAGGCTACGGTCTCACTAGTACTAGAGAGACACCTTAGTGGCGGAGGAATACTAGTACAAGTATACGTGGAGGTGATAACAAGATCACAAGAAAGGACGTCTCCCAACATTACATGCAACACGAGTACATACAAGATCATGCCACAAAGACTAATTTTGCATACTAGATCATACCTCAACCTAGAACCGGAGCAATCACTCAAACATAGATGAATAGACACACAAAGAGGAATGATTAATTGATATCATCAACATGTTCAATCTTACAAATTACAGGTGAGAAGATGAAGATGAAGACGGAGAGGGATATGTTCACCAACGCACACGACCTAGCCAGGATTAGCGCCCGGCCACCCGTGGTGGTGATGAGGGCGGCGCCTCCGCCTCCTTGCGCGGCATGGTGTTGGAGGGAGAGGCCTACCCCGAGAGGGAGAGCCTCCCGGCAGCTACCCAGAGTTGTGGTGGATGATGATGGCTGAATATGACATCTAGGGTTGGACGTGTTTATATAGGAGGCCTTCTGGGGTCGCCTCCGTTGATGTTGATCCTCCTCCTCCATCCAAGGGCTCTAGATGTGCCTTATACTCCCCCAATCCCTTCATTATGAGCCAAGGATCTCGTGGAAACAACTATAGACAAAATCAATGAAGAATCATGTCAGGAAGGGCAACTTTCGGAGCTTTCTGTATGTCAAACGACGGGCCAAACGACCGCATGCAGTCGCACGAAAGGTTGTCTTTCAATGTGTCATCCTCCGGTAAAACGGTCACCATTTCTTCATATGAACTCGGAATTTGACGTTCTTGGGCTTCTTGGAGTCGTATGAACGTCTCCGATACATTTCTGGTATTGGATATTGATTTCGAGCAATTTGGAAAAACCACCTTTTCCGACCTCCGAAATGGCTAAATCTGGCCCCTGGTTGACTCCGTATTGAACCCACCCTTGGTCCTTTCATCATGTTTGGTCCTAGGTTGCTCCAAAACACTTGTAGACACAAGAAAACAAAGAAAACTAATAAAAACCTAATAAAATACTAAATGTGCAATGCTCATAATGGAAAGTGTAAAAACCGGTAATCATGCATAATGGAAAACTACTTGGTTCAATGGGACCTAATATATAAATAGAACATGCAACAAATGAGCTCTAAATATGCGTAAAATATAGAGCCATCAGTCGGCACTACACTGCACGCACAGTTACCCCTTCCGCGCCAGCCCAACAATGCTGGATCTATTTTCATTCCCCCTTTTCATTTCTCTCAGACAGTTCCTATCCTCTCCCCTTCCGCGTCATCCGCTGCCTCGACTGCCGACGTCGTCCCTTCGAACCGCCGGAAGCTCCTTCCACATGTCTATTGCCGGATCTACCTTCTGTCGCGTCGTCCGTTTCGACCGTCGCCTCTATCCTCCGCCTCGACCGCCACCCCCGTCCTTCGCCTTGACCACTGCTGCCATCCCATCATACTTCCGCCCGCCATCGCGTCAACTGCCGGAGCCACCGTCCACGGTATACTATCTCCCTGACGAAAGTACGCTCTAGAATTTAGGGCCTCCCTATAGATAATTTCTAGAATAAATTGTGCTTTAGGGTTTCATCTTCTTGTGTGGAAACCTCTTTGAGTTCAAAAATAATTAGTCTTTAGGTAGGGTTAACCTCTACATAATTGTTTTTACTGTTGGGGAACCTTGCATGGGAAACAAAAAAATTCCTACGCACATACAAGATATATCCATGGAGATGAGCATCTACGAGAGGGGAGATCGGATCCACATACCCTTGTAGATCGCTAAGCGGGAAGCGTTAAGAAACGTGGTTGATGTAGTCGAACGTCTTCGCGATCCAAATCGCTAGCCGTCCCGCGATCCAATCACGATCCGTCCCGATCAAGCGCCGAACGGACGGCACCTCCGTGTTCAGCACACATACAGCTCGATGACGATCTCCGCCTTCTTGATCTAGCAAGAGGGAGCGGAGAGGTAGATGAGTTCTCCGACAGCGCGACGGTGCGGCGACGGTGGTAGTGGAACTATTCCGGCAGGGCTTCGCCTAAGCACCGGCGAAAACTAGGGGAGACGATCTAGTGGGGAGAGAGGGTTGCACCGTGGCTTAGGTTTGGGTGCGGCTGCCCTCTCTCCCCTCCAATATATATAGGAGGGAGGGGAGGGTCCGGCGCCCCTAGGGATTCCCCTAGGAGTCGGCCAAAGGAGAGGTGGAGGAGTCCACCTCCAATCCTACTCCAAGTAGGATTCCAATCCTACTTGGATTTCCTTCCCCCACTTGGGGTTTTTCCCTTTTCTCACACCCCAGCCGCATGGGCCCTTAGGGGCTGGCTTGCCCAGCCCACTAAGGGTTGGTGCACCACCCCTAAGGCCCATGTGGCCTCCCGGCGTGAGTGGCCCCTCCCGATGGCCCCCGGAACCCTCCCGGCACCCCCAGTACACTACCGGAAGTACCCGAAACTTTTCCGGTGACCAAAACGGGACTTCCTATATATCAATCTTTACCTCCGGACCATTCCGGAGCTCCTCATGACGTCCGTGATCTCATCCGGGACTCCGAACAACCTTCGGTCACCACCATACACAACTCAATATTACCGAAACGTCACCGAACGTTAAGTGTGCAGACCCTGCGGGTTCGAGAACTATGTAGACATGACCAAGACACCTCTACGGTCAATAACCAATAGCGGGACCTGGATGCCCATATTGGTTCCTACATATTCTACGAAGATCTTTATCGGTTGAACCTCTATGTCAAGGATTCAGTTAATCCCGTATGATGTTCCCTTTGTTCTTCGGCATGTTACTTGCCCGAGATTCGATCGTCGGTATCTCTATACCTAGTTCAATCTCGTTACCAGCAAGTCTCTTTACTCATTCCGTAATACAAGATCCCGTGTCTAACACTTTAGTCACTTATTGTGATGTTGTATTACCGAGTGGGCCCTGAGATACCTCTCCGTCACACGGAGTAACAAATCCCAATCTTCATCCATGCCCACTCAATAGACACCTTCGGAGACACCTGTAGAGCATCTTTATAGTCGCCCAGTTATGTTGCGATGTTTGATACACACAAGGTATTCCTCCGGTGTCAGTGAGTTGCATGATCTCATGGTCATAGGAATAGATACTTGACATGCAGAAAACTGTAGCAACAAACTGACATGATCATATGCTACGTTCATAGTTTGGGTCTTGTCCATCACATCATTCTCCTAATGATATGATCCCGTTATCAAATGACATCTCATGTCTATGGCTAGGAAACCTTGACCATCTTTCATCAACGAGCTAGTCTACTAGAGGCATACTAGGGACACAGTGTTGTCTATGTATCCACACATGCAATTGAGTTTCCAATCAATACAATTATAGCATGGATAATAAACGATTTTCATGAACAAGGAAATATAATAATAACCACTTTATTATTGCCTCTAGGGCATATTTCCAACAGTATCCCACTTGCACTAGAGTCAATAATCTAGTTCACATCACTATGTGATTTACATTGTAATGAATCTAACACCCATACAGTTCTGGTGTTGATCATGTTTAGCCCTTGGAAGAGGTTTAGTCAACGGGTCTGCGACATTCAGATCCGTGTGCACTTTGCAAATATTTATGTCCTCCTCCTTGATGTAATCGCGGATGGAATTGAAGCATCGCTTTATGTGTCTGGTCCTCTTGTGAAACCTTGGTTCCTTGGCCATAGCAATGGCACTAGTGTTGTCATAGAACAGAGTCATTGGGTTCAGTGCACTGGGCACTACTCCAAGATCTGTCATGAACTCCTTCATCCAGACACCTTCCTTCGCCGTCTCCGAGGCAGCGATGTACTCCGCTTCGCATGTAGAATCAGCTACCACGCTCTGCTTGGAACTGCACCAGCTTATCGCTCCCCCATTGAGAATAAATACGTATCCGGTTTGAGACTTAGAGTCATCCGGATCAGTGTCAAAGCTTGCATAGACGTAACCCTTTACGATGAGCTCTTGATCACCTCCATAAACGAGAAACATTTCCTTAGTCCTTTTCAGGTACTTAAGGATATTCTTGACCGCTGTCCAGTGTTCCATTCCTAGATCACTTTGAAACCTTCAGGCCATACTTATGGCAAGGCTGACATCGGGTCTTGTGCATAGCATTGCATACATGATAGAGCCTATGGCTGAAGCATAGGGGATGACACTCATCTTTTCTCTATCTTCTGCAGTCACTGGGCATTGAGTCTTACTCAACTTCACACCTTGCAATACAGGCAAGAACCCCTTCTTGGACTGATCCATTTTGAACTTCTTCAAAACTTTGTCAAGGTATGTGCTCTGTGAAAGTCCTATCAAGCGTCTCGATCTATCTCTATAGATCTTGATGCCTAATATGAAAGCAACTTCTCCAAGGTCCTTCATTGAAAAACTCTTGTTCAAATATTCCTTCACGCTTTCCAACATTTCTGAATTGTTTCCAATCAGCAATATGTCATCTACATATAATATTAGAAATGCTATAGAGCTCCCACTCACTTTCTTGTAAATACAAGCTTCTCCGTAAACTTGTATAAACCCGAACGCTTTGATCACCTCATCAAAGCGAAGATTCCAAATCCGAGATGCTTGCACTAGTCCATAAATGGATCGCTGGAGCTTGCAAACTTTGTCAGCATTCTCTGGATCGACAAAACCTTCTGGTTGCATCATATACAACTCTTCCTTAAGGAAACCATTAAGGAACGCTGTTTTGACATCCATCTGCCAAATTTCATAATCGAAAAAAATGCAACTATTGCTAACATGATTCTGACGGACTTAAACATCGCTACGGGTGAGAAGGTCTCATCGTAGTCAACTCCTTGAACTTGTGAAAAAACCTTTGCCACAAGTCGAGCTTTATAGACGGTGACATTACCGTCCGCGTCCGTCATCTTCTTAAAGATCCATTTATTCTGAATGGCCTTTCGCCCTTCAGGTAATACTTCCAAAGCCCATACTTTGTTTTCATACATGGATCCCATCTCGAATTTCATGGCCTCTAACCATTTCTCAGAATCCGGGCCCATCATCGCTTCTCCATAGCTCGTAGGTTCATCATTGTCCAACAACATGACCTCTAAGACAGGGTTACCGTACCACTCAGGAGCAGTACGTGCCCTTGTCGACCTACGAGGTTCGATAGCAACTTGATCTGAAGCTTCATGATCATCATCATTAACTTCCTCTTCAACCGATGTAGGCTCTACAGAAACATCTTTCTGCGTTGCGCTACTCTCTGGTTGAAGTAAAGGTTCAACAACCTCATCAAGTTCTATTTTCCTCCCACTCAATTCTTTCGAGAGAAACTCTTTCTCAAGAAATGACTCGTTCTTTGCGACAAACACTTTGCCTTCGGATCTGAGATAGAAGGTATACCCAACTGTCTCTTTTGGGTATCCTATGAAGACGCATTTCTCCGCTTTGGGTTCCAGCTTTTCAGGCTGAAGCTTTTTGACATAAACATCACATCCCCAAACTTTAAGAAACGACAACTTTGGCTTCTTGCCAAACCACAGTTCATATGGCGTCGTCTCAACGGATTTCGATGGTGCCCTATTTAAAGTGAATGCAGCTGTCTCTAATGCATAACCCCAAAACGATAGTGGCAAATCGGCAAGAGACATCATAGAACGAACCATATCTAATAAGGTTCGATTACGACATTCGGACACACCATTACGATGTGGTGTTCCAGGCGATGTCAATTGTGAAACAATTCCACATTCTCTTAAGTGACTGCCAAACTCATAACTCAGATATTCTCCTCCTCGATCAGATCGTAGGAATTTAATCTTCTTGTTACGATGATTCTCAACTTCACTCTGAAATTGCTTGAACTTTTCAAACGTTTCAGCCTTGTGTTTCATTAAGTAAATATACCCATATCTACTTAAGTCATCGGTGAAGGTTAGAAAATAACGATATCCACCGCGCGCCTCAATGCTCATCGGACCACACACATCAGTATGTATGATTTCCAACAAGTCACTTGCCCGTTCCATTGTTCCAGAGAACGGGGTCTTAGTCATCTTGCCCATGAGGCATGGTTCACATGTGTCAAGTGATTCAAAATCAAGTGACTCCAAAAGTCCATCAGCATGGAGCTTCTTCATGCGTTTTACACCAATATGACCTAAGAGGCAGTGCCACAAGAAAGTGGTACTATCATTATCAACTCTACATCTTTTGGCATCAATGTTATGAACATGTGTATCATCACTATCGAGATTCAATAAGAATAAACCCCTCACATTGGGTGCATGACCATAAAAGATATTACTCATATAAATAGAACAACCATTATTCTCTGATTTAAATGAGTAACCGTCTCGCAATAAATAAGATCCAGATATAATGTTCATGCTTAACGCAGGCACTAAATAACAATTATTCAGGTTCATCACTAATCCCGATGGTAATCGAAGAGCGAGCGTGCCGACGGCGATCACATCAACCTTGGAACCATTTCCCATGCGCATCGTCACTTCGTCCTTTGCCAGCCTCTGTCTATTCCGTAGTTCCTGCTTTGAGTTGCAAATGTGAGCAACCGAACCGGTATCAAATACCCAGGCACTACAACGAGAGTTGGTAAGGTACACATCAATAACCTGTATATCATATATACCTTGTTTGGTGTTGTCCGCCTTCTTGTCAGCCAGATAGTTGGGGTGGTTCCGCTTCCAGTGACCAGTTCCCTTGCAATGAAAGCACTCAGTTTCTGGCTTGGGTCCAGCCTTGGGTTTCTTCACGGGAGGGGCAACTGCGTTGCCGCTCTTCTTGGAGTTACCCTTCTTGCCCTTGCCATTCTTCTTGAAACTAGTGGTTTTATTGACCATCAACACTTGATGCTCCTTCTGAATCTCAGACTCAGCAACTTTCAACATCGCAAACAGCTCGGTGACTGACTTATTCATCCCTTGCATGTTATAGTTCAACATGAAGCTTTTGTAGCTAGGTGGCAGTGATTGAAGAACTCTGTCAGTGATTGCCTTTGGCGGGAGAACAATTCCCAACTCCACCAGACGGTTAGAATACCCAGACATTCTGAGCACATGTTCACTGACAGACCCGTTCTCCTCCATCTTGCAAGCATAGAACTTATCGTAGGTCTCATACCTCTCGATCTGGGCATTCTTCTCAAAGATAAACTTCAATTCCTGGAACATCTCATATGCTCCATGACGTTCAAAACGTCTTTGAAGTCCCGGTTCTAAGCCATACAACATTGCACATTGAACTATTGAGTAATCATCAGAACGTGCCTGCCAGGCGTTCGCAACGTCTGCAGCCTCTACTGGAGCAGGTGGTTCACCGAGCGGTGCAACAAGGACATAAGCCTTTTGGGAAGCCGTGAGGATAATCCTCAGATTACGGGCCCAGTCTACAAAGTTACTTCCATCATCTTTCAACTTAGCTTCCTCTAGGAACGCATTGAAATTCAGGGGTGCTACTGCGCGAGCCATTGATCTACAACATAAATTTTGCAAAGACAACTTAGACTATTGTTCAAGATAATGAGTTTAGTTAATCATATTACTTAAAAACTCCCACTCAAATTGACATCCCTCTGGTCATTCGAGTGTCACATGATCCAAATTCACCAACCCAAGTCCGATCATCACGTGAGATGAGGTGGTTTCAATGATGAACATCTTCATGTTGATCATATCTACTATATGACTCATGTTCGACCTTTCGGTCTCTTGTGTTCCGAGGCCATATCTGTACATGCTAGGCTCGTCAAGTTTAACCCGAGTGTTCCGCATGTGCAACACTGGCTTGCACCCGTTGTATGTGAACGTAGAGTCTATCACACCCGATCATCACGTGGTGTCTCGAAATGACGAACTTTCGCAATGGTGCACACTCAGGGAGAACACAATTTTATCTTGAAATTTTAGTGAGGAATCACCTTATAATGCTACCGTCGTCCTAAGCAAAATAAGATGCATAAAAGGATTAACATCACATGCAAATCATAAGTGACATGATATGGACATGAACTTGTGCTTTTGATCTCCATCTCCAAAGCACCGGCATGATCTCCATCGTCACCGGCATGACACTATGATCTCCATCATCTTGATCTCCATCAACGTGTCGCCATGAGGTTGTCGCGCCAACTATTGCTTCTACAACTATTGCTAACTCATAGCGATAAAGTAAAGCAAAACGGTGAAAATAAATTAAAGACAACCCTATGACTCCTGCCGGTTGCCGTACTCATCGACATGCAAGTCGTGATTATCTATACATAACATCACATATATCTCATCATGTAATTGGCCATATCACATCACAACATACCCTGCAAAAACAAGTTAGACGTCATCTAATTGTTGTTGCATGTTTTACGTGGCTGCTATGGGTATCTAGCAAGAACGATTCTTACCTACGCAAAACCACAACGGTGATACACAAATTGCTATTCAACCTTCTCAAGGACCGCCTTTGTCGAATCCGATCCAACTAAAGTGGGAGAGACATACACCCGCCAGCCATCTTTATGCAACAAAGTCACATGTCAGTTGATGCAACCGGTCTCTCGTAAGCATATGAGTAAGGTTGGTCCGGGCCGCTTCATCCCACAATACCGCTGAATCAAGAAAAGACCAAGGGAGGAAGCAATCTGAGCATCAACGCCCACAAACTCCTTTGTGTTCTACTCATGATCTCATCTACGCATAGACCTAGCTCATGATGCCACTGTTGGGAAACGTTGCATGGGAAACAAAAAATTTCCTACGCACATACAAGATCTATCCATGGAGATGAGCATCTACGAGAGGGGACATCGGATTCACATACGCTTGTAGATCGCTAAGCGGGAAGCGTTAAGAAATGCGGTTGATGTAGTCGAACATCTTCGCGATCCAAATCGCTAGCCGTCCCGCGATCCAATCATGATCCGTCCCGATCAAGCGCCGAACGGACGGCACCTCTGCGTTCAGCACACGTACAGCTCGATGACGATCTCCGCCTCCTTGATCCAGCAAGCGAGGGCGGAGAGGTAGATGAGTTCTCCGACAGCGCGACGGCGCGGCGATGGTGGTAGTGGAACTATTCCGGCAGGGCTTCGCCTAAGCATCGCCGAAAACTAGGGGAGACGATCTAGTGGGGAGAGAGGGCTGCACCGTGGCTTAGGGTTGGGTGCGGCTGCCCTCTCTCCCCTCCAATATATATAGGAGGGAGGGGAGGGGCTGGTGCCCCTAGGGTTTCCCCTAGGAGTTGGCCGAAGGAGAGGTGGAGGAGTCCACCTCCAATCCTACTCCAAGTAGGATTCCAATCCTACTTGGATTTCCTTCCCCCACTTGGGGTTTTTCCCTTTTCTCACACCCTAGCCGCATGGGCCCTTAGGGGCTGGCTTTCCCAGCCCACTAAGGGCTGGTGCACCACCCCTAAGGCCCATGTGGCCTCCCGGCGTGAGTGGCCCCTCCCGATGAACCCCCAGAACCCTCACGGCACCCCCGGTACACTACCGGAAGTACCCGAAACTTTTCCGGTGACCAAAATGGGACTTCCTATATATCAATCTTTACCTCTGGACCATTCCAGAGCTCCTCGTGACGTCCGTGATCTCATCCGGGACTCCGAACAACCTTCGGTCACCACCATACACAACTCAATATTACCGAAACGTCACTGAACGTTAAGTGTGCAGACCCTGCGGGTTCGAGAACTATGTAGACATGACCGAGACACCTCTACGGTCAATAACCAATAGCGGGACCTGGATGCCCATATTGGTTCCTACATATTCTACGAAGATCTTTATCGGTTGAACCTCTATGTCAAGGATTCAGTTAATCCCGTATGCTGTTCCCTTTGTTCTTCGGCATGTTACTTGCCCGAGATTCGATCGTCGGTATCTCTATACCTAGTTCAATCTCGTTACTGGCAAGTATCTTTACTCGTTCCGTAATACAAGATCCATGGCTATCACTTTAGTCACTTTGCTTGCAAGGCTTATTGTGATGTTGTATTACCGAGTGGGCCCTGAGATACCTCTCCGTCACACGGAGTAACAAATCCCAATCTTCATCCATGCCCACTCAATAGACACCTTCGGAGACACCTGTAGAGCATCTTTATAGTCGCCCAGTTATGTTGCGATGTTTGATACACACAAGGTATTCCTCCGGTGTCAGTGAGTTGCATGATCTCATGGTCATAGGAACAGATACTTGACATGCAGAAAACTATAGCAACAAACTGACACGATCATATGCTACGATCATAGTTTGGGTCTTGTCCATCACATCATTCTCCTAATGATGTGATCCCGTTATCAAATGACATCTCATGTCTATGGCTAGGAAACCTTGACCATCTTGTTGGGGAACGTTGCATGGGAAACAAAAAAATTCCTACGCACACGCAAGATCTATCCATGGTGATGAGTATCTACGAGAGGGAGAGTGGATCTACATACCCTTGTAGATCGCTAAGCGGGAAGCATTGAGAAACGCGGTTGATGTAGTCGAATGTCTTCGCGATCCAAATTGCTATCCGTCCCGCGATCCGATCACGATCCGTCCTGCGATCCAATCACGGTCCTTCCGATCTAGCGCCGAACGGACGGCACCTCCGCGTTCAGCACACGTACAGCTCGATGACGATCTCCGCCTTCTTGATCCAGCAAGAGGGAGCGGAGAGGTAGATGAGTTCTCCGGCAGCACAACGGCGTGGTGGCGGTGGTGGTGAACTAATCCCGCAGGGCTTCGCCGAGCTCCGCCGAACTAATCTAGAGGAGAAACGATCTAGAGGAAGAAGTGGGTAGCACGTGGCAATTAGGGTTGGGGCTGCCCTCAAATCCTCTAGTATATATAGGAGGAAGGGAGGGGAGGAGGTAGCCTCAAACCCTCCACAAGAAGGATTCGGCCGAACCACCTCAAGGAGGTGGAATCCACCTCCTACTAGGAGGTGGATTCGTTTTAGGAAGGTGTCCTACTCCTTCCAACCTCCACCTTTCTCCTCTTGGGGCGCATGGGCCCCCATGAGGTCGGCTGCCCAGCCCACCAGGGGCTGGTGCGCCACCTCTTGGGCCAATGTGGCCCCCGGGGTGGGTGGGCCCCACCCCGGTGGACCCTCGGAACCCATTCGTCACTCCCGGTACACTACCGAAAGTACCCGAAACTTTTCCGGAACCCAAATACCACTTTCCTATATATCAATCATTACCTCCAAACCATTCCGGAGCTCCTCATGACGTCCGGGATCTAATCCGGGACTCCGAACAACCTTCGGTCACCAACATACATAACTCAATACTACCGAAACGTCACCGAACCTTAAGTGTGCAGACCCTGCGGGTTCGAGAACTATGTAGACATGACCGAGACACCTCTACGGTCAATAACCAATAGCGGGACCTGGATGCCCATATTGGTTCCTACATATTCTACGAAGATCTTTATCGGTTGAACCTCTATGTCAAGGATTCAGTTAATCCCGTATGATGTTCCCTTTGTTCTTCGATATGTTACTTGCCCGAGATTCGATCGTCGGTATCTCTACACCTAGTTCAATCTCGTTACCGGCAAGTCTCTTTACTCGTTCCGTAATACAAGATCATGTGGCTAACACTTTAGTCACTTTGCTTGCAAGGCTTATTGTGATGTTGTATTACCGAGTGGGCCCTGAGATACCTCTCCGTCACACGGAGTAACAAATCCCAGTCTTGATCCATGCCCACTCAACAGACACCCTCGGAGATACCTGTAGAGCATCTTTATAGTCACCCAGTTACGTTGCGATGTTTGATACACACAAGGTATTCCTCCGGTGTCAGTGAGTTGCATGATCTCATGGTCATAGGAATAGATACTTGACATGCAGAAAACTATAGCAATAAACTGACACAATCATAAGCTACGTTCATCATTTGGGTCTTGTCCATCACATCATTCTCCTAATGATGTGATCCCGTTATCAAATGACATCTCATGTCTATGGCTAGGAAAGCTTGACCATCTTTGATCAACGAGCTAGTCTATTAGAGGCATACTAGGGACACAGTGTTGTTTATGTACCCACACATGTATTTGAGTTTCCAATCAATACAATTATAGCATGGATAATAAACGATTATCATGAACAAGGAAATATGATGATAACTAAATTATTATTGCCTCTAGGGCATATTTCCAACACATCTTTGATCAACGAGCTAGTCTACTAGAGGCATACTAGGGACACAGTGTTGTCTATGTATCCACACATGCAATTGAGTTTCCAATCAATACAATTATAGCATGGATAATAAACGATTATCATGAACAAGGAAATATAATAATAACCACTTTATTATTGCCTCTAGGGCATATTTCCAACATTTACAATGCAATGGACAATGGCAATGATGTTTGAACTTTCTTACATATGATAAGTGCATGCACTTACCATGTTATTTACAGGGATTTGAAAATGAGTAACAAAGTTTTGGCGAACCATTGATTCATTTCTATTTTGCCAAATTTCTTTCACTCAATATGTTAAATTTTTAAGCAAAGTTTATGCCGAATTCATCAATATGAGTGGCATTGTAATATCTCACATTGTTCAACATTACTTTCGTAAGTTTAGCTATGAAAATATTGTTTAATTTGCTTACATATGACTGGAATTGATTCGAATTTTATTAATATGACAAGTGCATGGGCTTAGCAAGTTATTCATAGGGATTTGAAAATGAGTGCCAACGTTTTGGTGAAACGTTGATTAACTTCCTTTCTTCAAATTTCCGGTACTCAATATGTTCAATATTCAGCAAAGGTGCCAAATTTTCTCTGACCCTTCTTAGCGGGTTCCTCTTCTCAATAATACTTTCATAAGCTAATATTCATGTCAACAATTTACAATTGATAAGTGATTCATAATATTATTAGGGAACATGAGGCGTAAGATCTGCCATAGTTGCAAAAGTCCTTGTATGGACAATGTGGAAACTGTAGTACAATTCAGGCTCTTCTTGAAAAAGGGATTTTAAAAATCAATGGTAACAGTTTCTAACTTCAATTAGTATTCAATTCTAACCATTTGTATAATTTTTACTGACTTTATAGTTAATTATTAACTGTTGCATAGTGTATCCCATGCAACGCAAGGGTTGACTTCAAAAAATTATGCGGTAACTTTATGGAATCTAAGGATAATGAGGGGCGCACATTCAAACTGGATGTGCATAAACAAAAGGATATAATCATATATGGCAATGGATGGAAGCAGTACATTTTAAAGAATAATTTCATCGGGGGAGAGTACATAGCCTTTTCCTTGAAGGGAGTGGACAATAGGTTAAGGACACTATATTTCTTTTTTCGCGAATAAGCAAAGCTTGCGCATCATTATATTGATAGAAGGAAAGCGGAATGAGTACATAGAAGGGTACAACACATAGCACAGACGCATACAAGAGACGGAGTGGACATGGGACCCGGAGCAGAGGGACACAGGATGCTCAGGTTAAGGATGCTATATTTCTCCAGCCAAGATGTTGATGTTGACGAAGATGATGACGATGAATAAAGATGAGGACAACCAGGAGGATGATGACAGATAGAATGATGAGGATGAGCAAGACGATGAGGATAGTGCAGATGATTATGATTATGGTCCATTCAATTCTGCAATTTTATCTCAAAGAATGGACAAACTTACTCAGGATGAGACCATGAATGTCATCGTCATGCTACCATCGAGTGTGGAATTCTTGGGAAAGCCCTTTGTGCACCGCTTAACTAAAACCAACGTCATCAAAAACGTCATGGTGAGATGTTTTGTATTCTTTCATCTTTTTTGTTCATAGCCAAATATGGTGAGATGTCTAACATTGCGTGCTCTCTATTTGATCTTAATGATGGGGAACTTCAAAAGTTACCTATTGAGATGCTTTATGGCGTGGACATCCCCGTCGTCGGCAAAGCTGGAGTGCGCCATGGACCAACAGGGTGTGTCACCACTGTTCAGTATTAGACGGAATCATAAGGGCGCATATCCTTCAATGAGTCCGGTTGGCGGGGATTCATGATGGGAAAGATAGAACTAAGGGTGGACACACTAATGATAATCACCATAAGGAACAACAACTGCAACAACTTGCAGATGATGGTTGTCATTGACCATGTTTAGAAATATAGTTTAAGTCGTGAATATATTATCCGTGAACTGTTAGTTAGTATGTTAAGATGAATGTGATATATTGATGTCTGTTTCTTAAGTCGAACAAATTTGAAGTGTTACTTAATAAGTTTGTCGTTTGTTTCCTAAATGAATCCAATCTGGTTCAGTTATATCGGGAATCATATGACTACGTGAATTAACCTTTTGGAAGTAATGTGTGTCAACGTGCAATGCCAACAAATGGTGTTCTCTCTCGAGCCTTGCTCTCTAGTGGAGGGCGTTGAGGCACAACCGCCACATCTAATATGGAATTTGTGACATTTGTGGCGTGCGACAAAACTGACCTGTGGCGGATAGTAAATAACGCCCGCCACTGGAAGTTATGTACCAGTGGCGGGCGCGCCCCCGCCACTGATGCCATGTTAGCAGTGGCGGGAGGTCAGTGATGGGCGTCCTGACAGCCTGGCCCACCACTTCTAGGCTTTTTGCACCCGCCACTGGTAGGCTTTCCTGCAGTAGTGGATATTTATTCATACTTGGATAAATTTTACATAAAACCGGATGCTTTTTCATCTAAAGTGGAGCAAATTCATTATATTTCAACATATTTCAATTAAACAGTACTCTAAACCTAGTCTAAATGACCTCTGACGCCCTTTCCCATGTTTGGCCCGCCATGAGCGCCGGGAACTAAAGTTATCCGCCTCCGCGAAGCCAGCAAGCGGCTAATTGGCCGACGATGATAGGTCGACCAAGCTTAGCTTCAACGGGAAGGAAGGAGTGGTGGCCTTTCTGGGACCCGAGCACCGGTGACGTCCCATGCTCTACTCTTCCTTGCTGCCAGCGCCCCGAGGACGTGCCAGTTTCTTGGTCGTGGTGGCGGGGCGCGGCCGTGGCGGAGCTGGCGACATCGTTCTCTGCCTCGCTCTTGCCGTAGACTCCATCCGCTGCCTCGTCAATCTCCTTGAAGGCGGTTTCTAACTCCACGTGATGAGCGCGGTACTGCCAACGGTCGCGGCGGATTTCGTGGACGGTGTGGAGGATTGGAGCAACGTCTCCTCCTCGCCCACGCCCATGTCTGGCGTGATGCCCGGACCGATGGCGAGTTGCTCCTCCGCGCGCCAGTGCTCGTCGGGAAGGCGGAGGTTGTCCTCCCGGTCGGCATGCGCCTGCTGGAATGCGGTCCGTTGCTTTTCGAACACCATCTCGGTGTAGTGAGCACGGGCCTCGCACATGGTGATGTCGGCATTGGACGGCGAGGACGAGGGCGCCCGCTCGTCGTCGACCACCTCTTTCATTGGGGCATCCGTAGCGCTGGCCTTCGTCTGCCTATCGGCCTACCAACCGGTTGCAATGGCGGCGATCTCCTTTTTCTGCTCGGACGAGAGGCTGTTCTAAATGGCTTTGGAGCTTAAGGAGGCCAAGACAGGCGTGGTGCAAAGTGGAGAAAGGGAGCGGAGGAGATTGGATGCGGCTATGGCCAGGCCTAGAGTTTAAATAGCAGATGACAGGGCAACCGACGAGGTGGTTAATGGTGGGCGGCAGAAGGATGGACGGGTGACGTCGGAGCAGGTTCCTCGGCATCAGCACATGTTTAATGTAGGTAGGCGGACGGACGGAATATCGTTTGAACGCGAAGTAGTCGCATGCATCGGGACGCAATGCGGACGACGCTCTCGGCTGGCGCGCCGCTTCAGTGCCGAAGCGAGCGTGAGAGATCGCGCCAGCTCTGGGTCGACATAAATGCGGCACTTGAGCGACGCTGGCCGCTTCGGCCAGGAAAGGGCGCGAGCGAGGAGATGGTTTGGTGGGCCAGGTTTGTCAGACGCTTGCATGGCAGCGGTCCGGATGCCCGCAAAGCTCTTCCCTCCATCCCTTTGATTCCGGTTTGTGGGAAAAAAGACAGCCGGACATCCAAACGGACCGATACATGACCACATTAAATGGTAAAACGGGTTTGACCTTCAAGATGCCCAAATAGCCTTCGATGTGGCACGCAAAACAAGCACATCCACTGAGAGTGACAACAAACTGAACCGCACAGCATGGGAATCCCGAGAACTAATCGTGTGAGCAGAGTATCTCCGCGTCCTCCAGTCCAACTGCATCCACTCCAGATTCGGTCCCAAAAACAGGATTCTAGTTATCTCAGAATCTTTGGACAACCGCAGTCCACAAAATCATCGCCGCTTATACTTGGTATAAAATGCCAAGAAAAACGACCACTCCGAACAACGAGGTCTCGCCAAGAAGATCCGCCCTTCAACTCATGCACAGCGTGGATTTCTCTACATCTCAACCCAACTCAGCCGTCAAGTAATACTACTAGTAGTAACTAGATCAAAGCCTCATCGTTTCTTCTCTTCTTCTTCCAGCTGCCACCGCTCCTACTCCGTCATTTCATCCAAAGCACATACGTCCCTCCTTTATCATCTGGTTAGTGTATCTGTTTCCTCTTGTTCCTGGATGAAAGTTGTTCTTCTCATCCTCTTCTTGCTTGGACTGGCTTCGAATCTTCCCACTGACACTTGGAACTGTTAGTTTCTTTTCATTTTTATGAGTCTAGAATAGAGCTTTTCTGAGTCAACGCAAGATTACATGAACAAAGGTGTTTTCAGGGGTGACGAATGTGACGTGGCTTGATCCAGCCCGCTAGAAAATTTACTAACGGTCAAGATCGGGAGAAATTCAGCGCCGTGGGGGTGTGGCCAACCAACCGTGTAAACTGGGAATCTAGTGGTTCTCCAAGTGGGTGGAAAAAAAACACAGAATCGTGATAATCATGTATTGATCTGGAGAATCTGTCCAACTGCACTCCAGATCCGAAGTCAAAGGGGATCATAGTTTGGTGCCCCTACAATATTTACACAGCTGTACTTAAACAATGGAGTGCCTGATTACTTAATTAATTCTCGTGTATCATCAGCTCAGGTACTAGTAGAGGAGAGCCGCAACAACCACCGCTGATCTGAATTCTGAACATATAAATATATATATATATATCAACACAGAGAGGACACAATTCATTGAGTTCTTTCAAGGAGGAGAAGGATTCTTCTTGGTCTTCGTCTTCTCTTCTCGAGGTGTGTGTTCTTCTTATCCTGATCCTCTTGCATGTGTCTATCAGTCTATGATGGATGTTATTTTTCTGGACTGCAAATATGTTGTTATCTACATGGACAAACTCCTGTGTGGCTCTCTTTAATTTGGCAAGGTATTCGCCGCTGAGTTCTTGGATCCACGTGAGCTCAAACACCGATAGGGTCTCGGTTTTCTCCATCGTGTTTCTGAAGCAATAAATAGAAATGTAGAATTGTTACTTGTGGGAGGGAAAAGGACAAGATTCAGTACCCATTTCTTGGTGGAATCCTCACTCCTCTTCCTTGCCCTTCGTCAATGTCCCTTTTCTTGGATAGCCTAGTTGAAAGAGATGGCTTGTGTTCTTTATCTCTAGCCAATGAGTGTGATACTCTACTTCTCCTGTTTATATTCAACATTTTACGCAAATCAAAGGCATTTCATGATTTGATTTAATTCGTGTGGAGGTCATTGTCACACGTACAATTATTCCAACTGCTGATGCGTGCACCATTTGTCCATTTCTTGGCCCCATTAAAAAAAAATCTTCCTCCCCATAAAGCTCCGACTCCATTGGTGATCTCCGTATGGAAAGACGCCCCAAATTTCCAATAGCTCTGTGCGTCAAACTCGTGCAGATCAGGTTGGACTTTGAGTGAAAAGATCCCATTAGATCTCCAGCTTTTGTGCGCTGTACTGCTTGCCACTATAAAATCCCCATGGCCATGGACCATGCTCTAGCATGTGCTTCTTCTTTGCTTCCGTGCCAAGAGGTACTCCCAGTCCCACCTTCATCCTCTTCTTAGTTCTTACTCCTGTTGGATGCTCGGCTCGGATTTGGGCTCATCTTTCCTTTCATTTTCCCTTCTCTGGATAATCTCACCTGTGGTAGTAATTGGTATCTTATCAACTTCCCTGCTCATTTTAGCTTCTCAATGATTGGATGCTCTAATGATTTATTTATTTTGAAGTTTTTCTTCTTTTCTGCCCCGATGTTCGCTCCTTGTAACAATTAAGAGCTCCAAATCATTCAGTTCATGCAAGCTTTGCAGGAAGAAAGAAGCCATGGTTTTGTTCATCGTCTGCAGTATCCAAATCAGTAACTTGAAATATCTCACCTACGTGGTTCCTGCAGGCGGTTGAAGGGCCCCTGCTGAATTCCTTGCTCTCCATCAAACAAGGCCTCAACATGTTCATCATAGAGGACAAAGGGGGTGCCATTGCCATCATGTGTGCCTCCCTCCTTTTCCTGGGCACATGGCCAGCGGTGCTTACCCTCTTGGAGCGCCGGGGACGGCTGCCGCAGCACACATACCTCGACTACTCCATAACAAACCTCCTCGCGGCCGTCCTCATCGCGCTTACCTTCGGCCAGCTTGGAGATGCAAAGCACAACATGCCCAATTTCTTCACTCAGCTCAGTCAGGTTAGCTATCTTGGTTTCTTGGTAACTACGGGTGCAAGAAAATTGATTCGGTGGTTGGCTGTTTGCTGATTCTGAATGAACTTTATGTTGAAGGACAACTGGCCTTCAGTGATGTTTGCAATGGCAGGGGGTGTTGTGCTCAGTATTGGGAACCTCTCAACACAGTATGCTTGGGCATATGTGGGTCTCTCAGTCACTGAGGTTATCAGCTCAAGCATGGTTGTTGTAATAGGTAAAGCTGATCTCCTTTATTATTTAAAGTGCAAGGAATATATTTTTTGATGGTTATGCTTCTGATGATACATGTGAGTCACAGATTTATTGATCACAATCTTTATTTATGTGTAAGCATTACAGGAGGGGCTCAACTATTTAACACTAGTTATCTGACACGTCGAGCTGCTTTTTTAGACATAAAGTTCGAGTTGCTTTTTTCAGCTAAAAGATAAAGTTGCTTGAGCAAATTGGTCTATCAATCTTAGTCAGCTCACTTCAAAAAAAACTTCATCCAGATTTAAACAGCTGAAAAATTGCAAACCATTGATGGCAATAAAAGCATTCTTTGAATTTCATTACTAACAATCATTCATTGAATTCCATCGCATTCTGGAAAAAAATAGCATTCACAATTAGGGGACAAAAAATTTATCACTAAAAGAACATTCTTCCGATAATTCAGTAGCTACCAAGTTAACTGTTGCTCTACTAATATCCTTATATTCCTAATCGAAGAATCTTTCTTTCTTGGATATTTATTCCATCAAGTTGCATGTTGTATTTTCAGGCACGACATTAAATTACTTCCTGGACAACCGAATCAACAGGGCAGAGATCCTTTTCACTGGAGTGGCATGCTTCCTTGTTGCTGTCATCCTTGGCTCTGCTGTTCATGCTTCCAATGCAGCTGACAATGAAAAGAAACTCAGTGAATCCACAAATACCTACAAAATTGGGTAAATTCTTCCCACTTTCTTGCGCATTTTTTGCCGTGCCGAGTAACTGAATCATCTTACACACTTCTTAACTTGCCTCTGTTGGGTGCTTTTGGGGTCCTTCTTCATAGACCATTTTACATCTTATATTCCTTGCTCTGATCATCATGATGCGTACTTTTACAGGACGGATGGAGGTACGGAGACAAGCAAACAAGTTATATACAAAGGTATCAAATATGGTGCATCATTGTATGAAGTACTGGCACTGTTGATGTTGCGTTGCAGATTTTAATTCTGAACTTTTTCTATTTCAGATGCTCCGAAGGACATGGAGAATGGAGCTTCTGCAGAGTATTCCACCAAAGCCGAAGCTGGAACTGCAGAATACCTAATTGAGCTCGAAGAGCGCCGTTCAATTAAGGTAGTGTGCAATTCTGTCATACAATCATCACTGAAGAATAATTCAGATAGTATTTGATCTTTGTCCTGAGCCTTGTGCTCAAAACAGAGAAGCATAATTGTTGTCACAACACCACTGAACTTTTTTTGAACGGTAAGACCACTGAACTGATCTGGTAAAACTTCTTACTTTTCCAGGTATTTGGATCAAGCACCTTTATAGGGCTTGGGATAGTTTTCTTTTCTGGCATCTGCTTCTCTCTCTTCTCCCCGGCGATCAACCTGGCTACCAATGACCAGTGGCACACCCTGAAAGACGGTGTTCCGCATTTGGTGGTCTACACCGCCTTCTTCTACTTCTCCATTTCGTGTTTCGTCGTCGGTATCGGGTTGAACATCTTGTTCCTCTACCGTCCAATGGCGGGCGTGCCCAAGTCATCCTTCAAGGCCTATCTGAATGATTGGGAAGGCAGGCAATGGGCTCTTCTTGCCGGCTTCCTTTGTGGTTTCGGCAATGGCTTCCAATTCATGGGTGGTCAAGCTGCTGGTTATGCAGCTGCTGATGCTGTCCAGGTTTGCCCAATTAATGCTTAGCCTTCTGATAAAAGAGGAAAAATTTCTGCACCTTTGATTCTAACTGTTTCAGCATTGCTGTTCATCAGGCATTGCCACTTGTGAGCACATTTTGGGGTATCCTGCTATTCGGGGAGTACAGAAAGTCGTCGAAGAAAACGTATACTCTGCTCGTGTTCATGCTGCTCATGTTTATCGCCGCTGTAGCAACACTTATGGCTTCAGCAGGTCACAGGAGCACAAAGTGATCTGTTGCCACATCCTTTCATCAGTTATTCTAGTTTGCAACTCTTCCTGCCACAAGGCAAAGAAATCCAGACACGAAGACAAGGGCCTTGAGCCCTTGACCCAGGAAGCAGGCCATGCCAACACAAAGTGAATTCCATTCATGAAGTTTTCGTTTGAATGGAGCTGTACATAACCACAAAAATGGCAAATGTTGATGCATTTTGATTTTAAGTTAGTGCAGAATTGTATAAAAAATGATGTGTGCTCGTTCTAAAAATCTGTAGCCAATAGTACTAGGAACTGGGACTCACTGGAATGCTACGAAAGATCACTATGAGTCTATGAAGTTATTATGTTTGATTTGGATGTAGTTTGGCTTCAAAATCAAGAATTTGAAATGGTGCATAGGGAATTAATTGGTATGATTATGTTGCTACTAAGTAAACTACTCGATTATGCACAAATTGACATCTCATTTGTGAACAGGATAACATGATATATTCTCCTTTCCTCCTAGCTCCCGTCGAACTCCCTCCCCCTCCTTCCCTCCTCCCCTGGCGCCTCCGGGAGGCGCCACCGGTCGAAGTGATGAGTACATTTCTTGCATCATTTCATCATATCTTTTTACTTTGCGCCTTAGTGTTAGATTTTTACCTTGTTCGCACACCCTTTTACCCGTTTTCACCAGGATTTCATCTACGGAGGTATTTTGAGGCACAAGAAAAGAATCCAAAAGACATGCTGTAAAAATCATGTTAATTGGCATGATAAAAGACTACCATAAAAGGCAGAATTTGAAAAATAACAAAAAGAGGGCTACTATTTGTTGAGCGAGGATAAAAGACTACCATATATAGGAGTGACGCCCGCCCAGGGGCGCTCCTATGTCTTGCTTTAAGCGAGCACAAGAGGAAGTCTCACATCGGGGGGAGCCTAGATGGGCCGGCCCAGCCACGCGGGAGGCCACGGCCTTTTTTTTTTATTCTGTTTTCTGTTCTGGTTTTTTTGCTTTATTTTTGTACTTTTTTTATACTTTAGAATATTTTACATATATATACAAAAAACACTCTTCAAAAACACATTTGAAAGATGTTGAATAAGATTTTAAAAATGTCGAATAAGTATTAAAAATTATTGAACAGGTATTTGAAAAATATTGAACAAGTATTTGAAAATTTTGAATAAGTACTAAAAATATTGAACAAGTATTTGACAAATGTTGAATAAGTATTAAAAATTGTTGAATGAGTATTTGAAAAATGTTGAACAAGTATTTAAAAAGGTTGAATAAGTATTAAAAATGTTGAACAAATATTTGAAAAAATGTTGAATAAATACTAAAAAATGTTGAATGAGTATTTAAAAAATGTTGAAATAAGTATTAAAATATTGAAAAACTATTTAAAAATGTTGAATAAGCATTGGACATGTTGAACGTGTATACAAAGAATGTTGATCACTTACTATTTTTTTCTGACACATACGTATTTGTAGGGTGAAAACAAAAACAAACATAAGAAAAAACAAAAGAAAAACTGAAAATGGAGAAGAAAAAAACAAACAAAAAATGAAGAAGAAACAAGAGGCAAAAAGTCAAAAATGAAGAAACAATATGCAAGAAAGAATGAAAAAATGGAGAAGAAAAAAATAAAAGAAACAGAAGAAAAAACTGGAAAAACCGACTCGAAATAGCCTCAAGTAGGGCGTGCCCTACAAACTTACCACAAGAACGGACTGGGCGGAGTAGCTAGCAGCATTGATCAATCTGCCTGGAGACCAGGGATCGAACCCTAATAATCCCATTTCTTCTCTTGTATTTTTAATCCGTACACGCGCGCGAGTGGGCCAGCCCCAATACGATGTAGGTTGAGGACAATTTTCAGCGAAAGTTCCGCTCTCGCCTCGCTTAAAGCGACAAATAGTTGCCGCGCCTGCACATGGCATCTGCGCTTATGTTATCAAAGGTCAAAACGCAGGGAAACGAGCCTTCCTTTCTAAAGTCGTGCCCGCGTGTCCACCTCCAACAGGTAAGAGGGAGCGCATGTTAATTGGCATGATAAAAGACTACCATAAAAGGCGGAATTCGAAAAATAACAAAAAGAGTGCTACTATTTGTTGAGCGAGGATATACAGGACCAAAGCCCACCGCCAGCCCAACAAACAACCGTCTACCTCCTCGGAGGAGTGACGCCCGCGCAAGGCATTATCGAGGCCAAAGCGCAGGGAAAAAAGAGGTAAGAGGGAGCGTGTAGGTTTAGTGTTAGCCATGCACACCTAGCCGGCCTGCTCATTACGCTGACGCCTCTTCTCCTAGGACTGAACCAAGACTTCACCCTCTGGTCATTGCTTGGCAAATATGTAAAGAACAACCAAACATAAGCTAGCAGGGCACTTACATGTGTTGTGTGGGTCAATTACACCCAAAACACAGCAAAATGCACTAAATAAATAAAAATTCACTATCTTAATGGGCCAACAACCAAGCAGAGCATTAGTTGGTCCTACATTGTTTAGACATCATATGGTCTGACTCTATTTTTATCTGTCTTAACCTGAGAACTTGCGCCCCATCGTTGTCGGCTTCTCGGACTCGTAAATGATGTGATTGATAAGGCCCTTGCCGCACCACACACCAAGAAAGAGTTTCAGAGGATACATTGCGACGGGAATAAAAATGGAAAGAAACATCCAAAAACTAAAATTGTCCGTGGAGCAGTGACTTACTCGTCATTCATCTTTGTATCTTCTCTGGATCAGTCTCATGCATGTTTTTCTTGAACTATTGCCTCACCATGTTAACAATAAGCCTTGTGTTGTGTTGCTGGGTCAACAAAACAAACAACTCTGTCAAGCGTGCGTGTTCATATGGTTGTAAAGATATAATATAACACCAAGGGCAAAAAGGACTTTTTCTTTAGTTCAGGTTGTCATGTACATAAAAACACAAAATTTCATATTCCAAGTGCCTTATATTTTGCGAACCTTATCTAGCTCGCACGCCCTTTGAGTCGCAGCCACACCACCGCAGACAGCCAAGCCCCAACGTTTGTGGCACCTCTAGATGTCGGATGCATCGCTGCAGCTTTTTTTTTTTTTTGCGGGGTGAAAGAAATTTCTATTAAGCTCACGGTGGCTTTTCAGCCGCAGCCAGGTTTACAACAAAGTCCATCCCGGTAGCAAGCCATACTGCTGTACGCGGGTTACTACGCCCATAGGCGGCTAGCTCATGACTAACAGTGTTCTGAGAACGGCTACAGTGGATAAAAGATATCTCCCTAGTAGCGAGACTAGCCATCCTGCGGATCTCCTCTACTAGTGCACGCTGAGTCGATCTATCCTGCTGGCGTCCTGTAATCATGGCCACCGCCTCCGCGCTATCCATTTCGACCATGATTGGTAGGGTCGTCCGATATAAGGCCAGCTCTAGGCCTTCTCTGCACGCCGCTAGCTCCGCCTCGAGGGCATTATCGCATGTGCGGAGCTCCCTACATGCGCTGTAGATGATCTCACCTCTATCATCACGCAGGATCATGCCACCTCCCGCCGCGCCCGTGGCTGCGATGTAACTCCCATCCGTGTTTAACTTTGTCCAGCCCGGCTCAGGGGGAGCCCAGCTGACGCTCGCCTTTGCCTCCTTGCTCACATGGCCGCCTTGTGGTGAGGAATTAACCACCATCTTCCCCTTCTCTATATCGCCCTTGGGATATTGTTGTATGCACAAAAGTGAGTTGATATACCCGTGCAAAAAACGCCTGGAAGCTTCAGCTGGGGGTGACGGCTTGTCATGTGTGATCTCGTTGCGGACATGTCATATTCGCCACATGGTCATGAGCACCACCAGTCTAGCCGTATCGTCCAAGGGATCCAACAGAGAAAAGACCCACTCCGGGCCTGTATTGTGGATGGACTCCACCTTGGGGATGTTCCAGTCCAGAGCCATGATGCGCCAGAGTTCCCTTGCCAAGGGGCACCTGCAAAGCGCATGGAATCCGTCCTCACGTTCCATAGCACAGAGGGGGCATATGTCAGTAAGCTCGAGATGCCGTGAGAATTTATTGGCCCTAGTAGCAAGTGAGTTGGTGACGATTCTCCAGGCGAAGACGCGTACCTTCGGGGGAGCAGGGCACCCCCATATGATCTTCCAGATGGCGCGACGACCATCCGGTGCCCTGCTCGTGGCGGAAGCCAATGGACGCTCGCGCTCGTCCATGGCAAGGCGGTAGGCGGACCGAACGGTGAAGATACCGTTCCTCTCTGGTGCCCATGCGATGATGTCGTCGGGGACGCGAGGCGAGGTGCGGATGCTGGTGATGACGGCAATATCCGCCGGGAGGAAGTGGCGACGAAGAAGGTCCATGCGCCAGGACCCATTGCCGTCCAGGCGCTCCGCAACCCTCCTGAGGCGGCATGTGCCCTGCAAGGTCACGGGTTGTCGCGACGGCTCCCTTGGCAGCCACCGATCGCGCCATATACGGATGTTTCGCCCGTCCCCGACGCGCCAGATGCATCGCTGCAGCTGCCCACATCCGATCGGCCGACTCCCGACCAGCATCAACTTCTGCCATGGGATTTGCACAGGAGGGTGTAGTAGCCCAGGGTTTTCCCCAAATTAGAAAATTGATTGTTTTTTTTGCATCATCATGACATCATCAGCATTACATCAGCAACATGTTGCCTTTGTATTGGGGTTATCCGGATGTTTTGTTAATTGTTAAACCTCTAGCCTTATTACATTTTTTACGTTTTTCCAAAAAGGTGAATAAGTACCCCCGTTCTTTTGCCCTTTTGCTCGAAGACCACGCGGAGACTTCGCACATGGTCATGCACTATTTAAATTATTTTGTAAACATGAAATAAATGTTCCCAAACGAGTCCGATGTTTGTGTGCGGTCTTGTTCTATTAAATCGAGGTCACACGTCAAATTCCGTCCGATTTTGAGTTTGTTTGATACCCGAATGATTGGATATGCGGGCACTATAGCCGGATAATAAATAAAACACTTGCAAGTTAAAATTGTTATTTGGGCTGTTGACCGATGTCCATTTCTAGCACAACCCAACTAGGCATCTCACCTCCCTTCAATGTATATAGACAACCCCCTCTTTCCATGTTTGAGCAGCCACTCCTAACCCCATTAGGGTTTTCCCCTGATCCACTAGCCAGCCACCACATCTTCCGCTGCACACTCATTACCAAAATCAAGCGAAACCCAAAAAAGGCATGCAACAAAAGAGGAAAGTATAGTTTCTCAAATCCATCTTGATGTCTCCATATTCACTTGATGTCCAATACCAAATGATTTACGCCCCAAACTTTACAAAATATATTTAATCAGACCCCGAGTGGTTTCATGTCCCATCAAAAGCTACCCCCGCCGAAATCATTATAAGGGTTACCCCAAATGTCACTCACATCTTTTCTGTGGGGCGGCAAGTTGCGCACCACATGTGCGTGTGAGGAGAGATGGGTGGGTCTAGTTGTGCTTTTTTTTTGTTGATTCGTCATTTCGAAATGATTTATCCCTCAAAACAAAATGTACGTTCACAATGTTCCTCACGTCAAGATCTTCAAAACAAGATCCATGTTGATAGTTTCAACAAACTTCTTTTGGGTGAAATATGTCCTACAAAACTGTACTGACCTATGCTTCAATTGTCTTAATCTCCCTTCACTTTTGGGGAAGCACATTTGTGCTTTCCACAAGGAAGCATATTTGTGCTTCATTTTTTGAGGAAACATAATTTTGCTTTCATACGTCACGCAGAAGCACAACTATGGTCTGGGCTCCTAACAGACAAAAATTAAAAAAATAAACAAAAAGCCCAACCCACAAAAATGGAGAAAAAACATAAACCCAAAAAATCATCCCAGATTGGGAGGGACCAAACGCACGGCATGTGCCGGACATACCACATGGCTCACTAGGGTGCTCCTGTGCTACGAGATGTAACTCGGTCTCGCCTCTCGACACGAGGGAATGGGCTGGCCACTATTCTAGTGCATCTGGCTTGAGTTTTTCTTTTTTTTTCCTCTATGTGTTTCCATTTTTTTCCTTTCTTCACGGTTTTTTTGGGGGGTTTTCTGCATTTTTTTTCACAGGTTTTCTTTGTAATTTTTCTTCCTTTTTTCTTTTTCCAACTCATTTCTACTTTTTTCGATACAGATTGTATATTTTTAATATACATGTGGAATATTGTTTTGATACACATTAAACCTTTTTTAAATACTTTTTTGAACATTCTCTGAAATGCGTGTCAAACATTTCTTAAAATACACGTTGATCATTTTTTCAATGTCATGAAACATTTTATTTAACCTACACGGACAATTTTTGACATTATATAATAAAAAAATTAAACGGCACGACCACTTTTTTGAAACAAGTGGATATATTTTTTAAATGGCATATACATTTTTTGAGTGGTACTTAACATTTTTTAATACTATGCAAACACTGTTTTTTACATTGCATTTTTTTAAATGACACGATACATTTTTTAAACATTTCAATACTTTCTTCGAAATGGTACATTTTTTGAATTGTTCGAAAACTATTTTTCAGTTATGTGTACATTTTTATTTACATTTTGTAAATACTTTTTAAAGAATGTCACCTAGATTTTTTCAATGCTGTTAATTTTTAAAAAATTACGTGGACATTATTTCATAAATTTAAAGAACACAATTTGTATTTCTGAACTATTAGTAAAACTAGATGATACCCCGCACGTTGTTGCGGGAATGTTTGGCAATATATTCAGTTAGAATTGGCTGTATGAAAGATGAATATTTAGCTAGAGTAATAATATGAGAATTAAAGCTGGAAATAAATATGATTTGTGGTGTTTGATTATTGTATAATGTAAATTCGCATGCATGTTTGCATGTTAAGTTGCCTTTTTATTGTGCTTGATTGCATGTTGTGGTGGACCATTCTCCATGCATGTTAAACGATGGGGTGGCATACTTGCATGTTGAGAGGAATAGGTTAGTGGGGGCTAGCTATTTAGATATAGAAGATTAATAAAAGAAAAGAAAAAACGTGCGCTAGTGAGCTCTTTAACGCTAGGGCTCCTGAGGGGTCGCTTTAAGCGACGTAGACCGTACCCTCTCCAACTAGTGATTTCGACGCATCGTGCAACTAATCAAGGAGTGCTCCTTCGAAATCTTTCGCAAGGGTCATTTGGCATGGGCTGGGAGCTCCCAGCCGTCGTCACGTGTCGGGTTTCGAGCGTTTTCTTCAATTTTTATTTTTATTTTTCTACACGCGTCTTCAACATGGGATGTAGTTCTGAAGATTTTGACATGAGGAATCCAACAGTGAAAACGTGATAGAGGCGAGGGTCCCGATCTTTTGATGAGATGATAACTATCGATTTGGTGGAGGCGACCTTGACGATTCGACTACAAACATGCACGACGTTGCGCCTTAGCAATCGCAAAACCAACTCCAAGAGGTTATTGACCTTGCCGGAGCACGATCAACCTGACCACGAAGGTCACTTCCTACAAGCAATCGAAGAACAAGCAAGAACATGATAAAGCAATCTGAATATTGCGAATATAGATGAAGTATTGATAAAGGTGTGGATCTGAAAGCGGTCTTGGGCTGGTCGTTGGACACAAACGAAGTACACGAAGTTGCAATGGCTAACTTTTAACTAAACAAATCCCAAGCAAAAAGCTCATAGATTGATCTACTTATATAGGAGCAAGGGGTAGCGGCCAAGGAGGTGGGAGGACGTCCCAAGGCAGCCTAAAACTAACCCTAGGTCGTACAAGGTTCATGGGCCCAAGTGGAGGTGATGCAAAACCTTTGGACTTGCAGTTTGACTCGGATTCTGCTGCAGCGTCAGATTGTTTCGTCAATATCTTCACGCTCCAGACGAATTTGAAGGTGAATCCAACTGGGTTGGAAAGCATATGAAATCTACTTTCTAGAAAAATAAATCACTCAATTCGGAGTCCGAATGAAAAAGTTCTTGGCGTTTTGAGACAGGTATGTCTGTGCAGTCCGAATCTGAGTCCAGAACGTGAGAGACTTGGACTCTATCTTCTCTTGGGCTAAAAGTGACGTGGGAGAACTTCTTGAACAGCACCTATTCATGTCCTTTGACGTGAGAGAACCCCTTGAACAGCACCTAACCATTTCCTCTTCCTTTATCATCACATGTGATTCGTACAAGTGTTGGCCATTCTGCATTTAGGCATAAAATAAAAATATGTGAAGTATTTTTGTTCCAGATAACATAAATAAATTATTGCATAATTCTTATAAGAAATCACCTCACAAATATGCACGTATACAATATTTTTGGTCGTATCCAAGGTAGTCATGTCCTCATCAAAATGGTTCGAGATTTGGGCGCACGGTTTGAAGGATAAAACATTTTGAATAAACGAATCTACGAAAAAAAATGAAAACTCACATGTTGTGACAATTGTCGTACATACAATGCGACACTTGTCACAACCCAGAAAGATGGGAGTGAGCTTTGCAAAGAGTACTCCTTAACTAGTGATTTCAACGCAACAATGCAGGCAAGCAATACAAGTGTACTAATACCAAATTCAGCTCTTTTTTTTTTGAGAAGATTATATACCAAATTCAGCTAAAAAAACGTACTGGTACCAAATTCGTGCGGCCCAATAGATATGGGCGTCTGGGCCGTAGGTCCAGGCGACGGACGGAGGTAGCGTGGCGCTGCCGCCAGCCCGCCACGGTGGCCAACGGCTCTCCCTCGCAAGCTGGCCGGGAACGGGGAGAAACACAAACCCCACTGCATCGGCCTTGCATTACCGTAATCGCCAAGGAAGACAAGCGCCGCCTCGCCTGTCTCAACATCAACATATATAGCTAGCGACGCGACGCAGCGCAACGGAACCAAGGGGAGGGAGGAACAAACACACAACTTCGTCTTCAGGATCGATCTTCCCGTCTTGCCCAACTCCGGCGCCGGTGCCGGTGCCGGTGCGTATCCCTTCCTTCCTACCCTGCTCCTTCCTTGTTATACATGCACCCGCCGATAAATCCGAGGCCGACCAGGGCGCGTTACCACTAGTAGATTATTATTCTGGGCGAGCAGAGAGAGCATCCAACCCGGAGGCGGCGCTCTCGCCCGCCGGTGGGCGTGCTAGGGTTTTGAGAGGGTTTCCACCTCCGCAGTTTCGAGCCACCGATCTCGGGATGCAACTTCTTTTCCCTTCCTTCCTGCCCATAAAGCCCCAATTCCGTTGGTGCTCTGGTCTCGAGGCACACGCCGCGAGTTTCGTGGCAGCTGTGCCTGTGCGACCCGAACTCGTGCGGATCCAGTTGGACTTTTCAGTAGTAGTTTTGTTTCGGTTTACAGCAAACTGGATCACTTCCATGGTGTTGGGTTATTTTCTTGTTATGGTTGTTGAACTAGTTTTTCTTTTACGTTTTGTTCTATGATATTATCACTGCCTGAAAAGAGTGCTTCAAATCAAATCATTTTCATGCGAGTTTTGCAGAGATGAGGAAACATAAGTCTCTGTCTCTTCATTGAGCATTTGTATCCACAACTAACTCCAGATTCCTAACTTGTGAAAAATCTCAGCTGATTTGATGATGAAGAAATCAGTGTGTTCACTGATCATGTGTATCCAGAATTAATTCCAGATTTGTATAACTTGAGAACTCTCAATTGACGGCCTGCAGGTGGTTGAAGGGCCCCTGACTGAATTGTGTGTTCTCCATCAAACAAGGCCTCAACATGTTCATCGTAGAAGACAAAGGCAGTGCCATTGCTCTCATGTGTGCCGCCTGTTGAATATATGAGCAAATTACTACAATATTTAATCCGAGTAAGCAGAAAATAAATCATGACAGCAAGAGGATAGATTAAACTAATCATGCAGACTAGCATCGTAAACGAGTAGATCGAATCTACGGCACAGACTAGACACATAAATTCTAGCATGATCTCAAACAGAGAAGACAAGATTACGTACGGAGCAGCGGGAGTAGAACCGCCAGTGTTGATGTTGTCGGCCATGTCGTTGAGGAAGAGGCTGCCGAGATCGGGGAAGAAGTCGTCGTCGAGGAAGACGTCGCTGCCAGCAGTCGCGCGAGTGCGCTCCCCAAAAACCTGATCGCCCCTCTCCCGTACAGGATCACGAGAGGCGGGGTTCCGGAGGCCTGCTGTCCCTTCTCGCGGTGCACGCCGGAAGGAGGGATGGAGAAGACTTGTATGGCGGCGCAATGCTCTGGAACGGTGCGAAACCATATGTTGTGACGGCGGCTAGGGTTGGCAGGGACCTCGCGTATATATATGCACGGCAGGGTAGAGAGACATGGACTGGACCCACGTCCGAGTCGGTTACAGCCCACGATCCGACGTCTCAGATCGTGGCGCGTCTGTTAAGGACTCTCCGTTCCTGACCGGCAAAAATAAGCGCATAGGTATGAGCTCGGCTCGGCTCAATCCCGCAACCCGCGGCGCGTCGTGACGAGGCGAGGCGTGGCGTGGCGAGGTGAGCGAGGAGGAGGAGTGCGCGAGGGCCTCTTCTCTTCTCATTCTCTTACAAGTGCTAGAAGAGCTCACCTTATAAAGAGGTGTAGCTCTCTCTCCACTAGCGGGGTGGGACTAAACTTTAGTTCCACCCACACCACACCAACAGCCAACACAAATGGGCCATGAGAGTTTCAGATTTTTGGATGGGCTTTGGGCCAAAGGCCTGATAGCAAAAATCCAACAATCCCCCACAAAGTCTCATTGGCACATTTCATCATTTCTTAGTTCCAAAACATTGTTTAATATACCGGTCTTGATGGAGACTGTTAAGTTGAACTTCCATTTCGAAATTTATGCTACACTAGATCACGACTTGAATAGTGGACTATGCCTTGAACTACAAGTTTTCTGCGAGTCTAGTTTCACACAAATCCTTGACCGGTACTGGGCTACCGCAAGGCTTCCCCGCGGGTGGAGCGTATACGTCATACTCCAAGGCCTTTCATGAATTTATTAGAGAACACCCAATTCTCACAGACTGCGACGTTTACAGTCAAATTCATATAGGTGTGTTCCTCAGGAGATGTTCTGCAGGACAACATCTCTGCTTACCCAAATAAGCCACTTGGAACACATTAAGATAGGTATCAACCTGCCATGCAGATTATGAGAGTATTGCATCTTCACGGAGTGGGATAGCAAATATAGGGATACTCTCATTCTAGCTGTCCAACAGCTTGTCTCCCACTTCTACTTCACGGGATCTCCGATCACATAGAGTGGGTTACCACTATGGACAGCTCATATGGTGGGTCTCAAACCCATCTCCATCGATGCATTTTCTATCACATTACGTGATAGACCCTTTGTGAAGGGATCTGCCAAGTTTTTAGACGTTTGGATATAATCCAACGCAATAACTCCGGAGTTCTTCATTTTTCTGACAGATTTCAATCTCCTCTTCACATGCCTTGAGGACTTCATATTATCCTTTGAACTGTTTATCTTTATGATCACAGTTTGATTATCACAGTTCATCAGGATAGCGGGTATTGGTTTTTCAACCATAGGTAAGTCCATCAAGAGCTGACGAAGCCAATCTGCTTCAACAGTGGCTGTGTCTAATGCTGTGAGTTCTGCTTCCATAGTTGACCTCGTTAAGATGGTCTGCTTGCAAGACTTCCAGGAAACAGCGCCACCACCAAGTGTAAAAACATAACCACTTGTGGCTTTAATCTCATCAGCATCAGATATCCAGTTTGAGTCACTATAACCCTCCAGTACCCTCGGGTACCCGGTATAGTGAATCCCATAGCTCGCAGTGCCTTTCAAATAGCGCATGACTCTCTCAAGCGCATGCCAATGATCATCTCCCGGGTTTGATACAAACCGGCTTAGTTTGCTCACAGCAAACGAGATGTCAGGCCTCGTGGCACTAGCCAAGTACATAAGCGAGCCAATAATCTGAGAATACCTCAGTTGATCTCTAGCAATTCGTCGATTCTTTCGAAGCAATACACTAGCGTCATATGGAGTTGGAGAAGGCTTGCAGTCGCTATACCCAAAACGACTCAAGACCTTTTCCACATAGTGAGATTGAAGCAGTGTAATCCCACCATTCTCATCTCTCAGCAGCTTGATGTTCAGAATAACATCAGCTACTCCTAGATCCTTCATCTCAAAACAGCGAGATAAGAAATCCTTAACCTCCTTTATTTGATCAAGGTTGGTTCCAAAGATCAGTATGTCATCGACATACAGACAGAGAATAACTCCTTCGCCCCCACCATGGCGATAGTATACACACTTGTCAGCTTCGTTTACAACAAAGCCTGCAGCAGTTAATGTCCTTTCGAACTTCTCATGCCACTGCTTAGGAGCTTGCTTAAGGCCATATAAAGACTTCAATAACTTGCACAATTTTCCTTCCTGACCAGGTACTATAAAACCATCAGGCTGATCCATGTAAATTTCCTCATCCAACTCTCCATTGAGGAAAGCCGTCTTAACGTCCATTTGATGAACGAGAAGACCATGTGAGGCAGCCAGTGATAGTAGCACCCGAATAGTGGTCAATCTAGCCACAGGTGAGTAAGCATCAAAGAAGTCTTCACCTTCTTTCTGGGTATAACCCTTGGCAACAAGCCGTGCCTTGTACTTTTCAATTGTACCATCAGGTCTAAGCTTTTTCTTGAACACCCACTTACATCCCACGGGTTTGCACCCATAAGGACGATCAATGACTTCCCAGGTTTCATTAGCTAAGATGGAGTCCATCTCGCTCTGGACAGCTTCCTTCCAGTAGTCAGCATCAGAAGATGCATAGGCTTCTGAAAGAGTCCTGGGTGTGTCGTCCACGAGGTACACAATGAAATCATCACCAAAAGACTTTGCAGTCCTTCGTCTCTTACTCCTTACAGGAGTTTCATTGTCATCCTCCTCAGGATTCTCAACGTGTTCCATCGCAATGGTGGGTTCAGGAATTACAGAAAATTCCTGAGTAGATAGAGTAGGTATCTCATGATTTGATGAGTTAGGCATATCCTTCATAGGAAATATGTCCTCAAAGAAAGTCGCATCATTCGACTCCATAATCGTACCAACATGCATGTCAGGTACCTCAGATTTTATTATCAAAAATCTATAGCCAATGCTATGAAAAGCATAGCCCAGAAGAACACAATCCACGGTTTTTGGTCCAAGCTTACACTTCTTGGGAATTGGTATATTGACTTTCGCCAAACAACCCCAAGTACGTAGATAAGAGAGTTTCAACCTTTTCCTTTCCCATTCCTCAAATGGAGTAATGGTTTTATGCTTTGTGGGAACTCGGTTTAGGACATGACATGCAGTCATTAGCGCCTCCCCCCACCATGCCTTGGAAAGACCCGATGTATCTAACATGGCGTTAACCAAATCAGTTAGAGTTCGGTTCTTCCTTTCGGCCACCCCGTTTGATTGAGGTGAGTAGGGAGGCGTCCTCTCATGGATTATACCATGTTCCGCACAAAACGAATCAAATTCATTGGAAAAATACTCTCCACCACGATCAGACCTAAGCCGTTTAATTTTCCGATCAAGTTGGTTTTCTGCTTCAGCTTTATAGTTTTTGAAGAAGTTTAAAGCCTCATCTTTTGATTTCAGAAGATACACATAACAATATCTAGTGGAGTCATCAATCAACGTCATGAAATATTTATTTCCACCTTTTGTCAATACGCCATTCATCTCGCAAAGATCAGAATGGATAAGCTCTAGTGGCGTTAAGTCTCTCGCCTCTGCAGTCTTATGAGACTTGCGAGGTTGCTTAGCTTGCACACACACTTGGCACTTGGAGCCCTTGACAGTAGTGAATTTCGGAATTAAACTCATATTGGCTAGCCGCGTCATGCAACCAAAGTTAATATGACAAAGTCGCGAATGCCAAATATTAGACTCATTATCGTGGCAAACATTATTAATAACTTTAGTGCAAATATCTGACAAAGACAGGCGGAACAAGCCTCCGCACTCATAGCCTTTTCCAACAAATTGTCCATACTTAGAAATAACAACTTTATTGGACTCGAAAACCAACTTGAAACCATCTCGACACAAACGGGAACCGCTGACGAGATTTTTATTGATGGAGGGCACATGATGAACGTTCTTCAGACGCACGATCTTCCCCGAAGTAAACTTCAGATCGACCGTACCGACCCCTCGAACAGTGGCATGTGACCCGTTCCCCATCAGCACGGGAGAAGTCCCTGTGACCTGGTAAGAAGAAAACATAGAGGCATCAGCACAGACATGTACATTTGCACCGGTGTCAATCAACCAATCTGGAGAATGACAAACTGAAAGGATGGTAGGAAGAATACCGTACCCAGAATCCTTCATATCAGTATCGCCGATGACAACATTAGCGGACTTGCCGCTCTTCTCATGTTCGCGCTCCTCATAGCGGTTAGGACATCTCGGAGCCCAGTGATTAGGATCACCGCAGACATGGCATAGTCCCTTCCCCTTCTTATGAGAATTCTTCTTGAAGTTGGTAGATTGTGACGGCTTGTTCTTTGCAACAAACTTGCCTTTGCCTTGAGATTTGTTCTTGTTGTTTTGGGGCTTGTTGAGATGGAAGTTCTTCTTCTGCACCACGTGGGCACTAGAAGCTCCCTCAACAGCTCGAGCACGTGTGTCTTTTGCTCTCGCCTTCTCTTCAACATCAAGAGTTCCAATGAGATCTGAAACGGAAAACTCCTGTCTCTTGTGTTTCAGAGAAGTAGCAAAATTGTTCCACGAAGGTGGAAGCTTGGCAATGATGCCTCCGGCCACAAACTTGTCCGGCAACACACACTTGAAGTACTCAAGCTCCTTCGCGAGAGACTGTATCTCATGAGCTTGTTGAACAATAGAGCGCTCATCAGTCATCTTGTAGTCATAGAATTGCTCCATGACGTACAACTCGCTGCCAGCGTCCGAGGCCCCAAACTTGGCCTCGAGCGCAGCCCACATGTCCTTGCCGTTGTTAAACGACATATACGAATTCACAATGGAATTGTCAAGAACACTCAGAAGGGCGCCCTTGAAGAGGGTATCGATCTTCTCAAAAGCTTCCTGCTGTGCAGGATTAAGATCGCCCTCGGGCTTACCCTTGGTGGCGTCATAGCAGTACATGGTCTAAAACCAGTAGACTGCTCTCGTGCGCCACCTCTTATATTGCACACCCTTGAAGGTGGGCGGCTTCAGATGCGCAGCAAAGCCACTTGGAGTAAATTGCCTATAATCAGGTTTTTGGATTGTTGAATATATGAGCAAATTACTACAATATTTAATCCGAGTAAGCAGAAAATAAATCATGACAGCAAGAGGATAGATTAAACTAATCATGCAGACTAGCATCGTAAACGAGTAGATCGAATCTACGGCACAGACTAGACACATAAATTCTAGCATGATCTCAAACAGAGAAGACAAGATTACGTACGGAGCAGCGGGAGTAGAACCGCCAGTGTTGATGTTGTCGGCCATGTCGTTGAGGAAGAGGCTGCCGAGATCGGGGAAGAAGTCGTCGTCGAGGAAGACGTCGCTGCCAGCAGTCGCGCGAGTGCGCTCCCCAAAAACCTGATCGCCCCTCTCCCGTACAGGATCACGAGAGGCGGGGTTCCGGAGGCCTGCTGTCCCTTCTCGCGGTGCACGCCGGAAGGAGGGATGGAGAAGACTTGTATGGCGGCGCAATGCTCTGGAACGGTGCGAAACCATATGTTGTGACGGCGGCTAGGGTTGGCAGGGACCTCGCGTATATATATGCACGGCAGGGTAGAGAGACGTGGACTGGACCCACGTCCGAGTCGGTTACAGCCCACGATCCGACGTCTCAGATCGTGGCGCGTCTGTTAAGGACTCTCCGTTCCTGACCGGCAAAAATAAGCGCATAGGTATGAGCTCGGCTCGGCTCAATCCCGCGGCGCGGCGCGGCGCGTCGTGACGAGGCGAGCGAGGAGGAGTGCGCGAGGGCCTCTTCTCTTCTCATTCTCTTACAAGTGCTAGAAGAGCTCACCTTATAAAGAGGTGTAGCTCTCTCTCCACTAGCGGGGTGGGACTAAACTTTAGTTCCACCCACACCACACCAACAGCCAACACAAATGGGCCATGAGAGTTTCAGATTTTTGGATGGGCTTTGGGCCAAAGGCCTGATAGCAAAAATCCAACACCGCCCTCCTCTTCTTGGGCACATGGCCAGCATTGCTCACCCTCTTGGAGCGCAGGGGACGGCTGCCGCAGCACACGTACCTTGATTACTCAATCAGCAACCTCCTCGCCGCAGTCCTCATTGCGCTCACCTTGGGCCAGCTTGGGGAGAGCAAGCAAAACATGCCCAATTTCTTCACCCAGCTCAGTCAGGTTAGCTCTCTAAGTAATCATTCATTTATTTATGCAAGAACTTCCTGATGACACAGTCGATTGTTTATTCGGTTTGCTGACTCTGCATCAATTGTTTGATGAAGGATAACTGGCCTTCGGTGCTGTTTGCAATGGCAGGGGGTCTTGTGCTCAGTATTGGGAACCTTTCTACACAATATGCTTGGGCATATGTGGGTCTCTCAGTTACTGAGGTTATCTGCGCAAGCATGGTTGTTGTAATAGGTCAGTTGATCTCTGCGAACTGAATTGCAGTAAACATTCTTGTTATTTTTTCTGGTTATGCTTCTGATGATACATGTGACGTACAGCTCATTATTGAGCATAATGTTCCTTTATTAAGCATTACAATAGGGACTGAATTACTAGGTTAGCACTAGTTGGTTTAAGTTAGTCTTTTGCCCAATAACAGTGGTTATCTGACAGTTCTAGTTGCTTGAAAAAAGTGTCTGTCAATCGTAGGTGAATCATTTAGCAAGGCATTATTGTCTAGGTTTAAAAACAGCTCAAGATATGAACAGCTTTAAAGATACAAGTATAGCTGATATCTGAACTGAAAGAACATTTCCGGTTAATTAAACTGATGCACCAAATTACCTGTTGGATCTGCTACTATTATCCTGTGTCCTCAAAGAATTCAACACGTTTTTAGCTGCCTCTTTATTTATTTTTATTTATTCCGTTAATTCGTGTGCTGTATTTTCAGGCACAACACTGAATTATTTCCTGGACAACCGCATCAACAGGGCAGATATTCTTTTCACTGGAGTAACATGCTTCCTTGTTGCGGTCATCCTTGGGACTGCTGTACACGCTTCTAATTCAGCGGATAATGAAGAAAAAATAAATGAATCCGCAAATGGCTACAACCTTAGGTAACATGGTCTCACTTTCTTGCACATTTTTTAGTCACACGGAGTCACATTACCCACTGCTTCACTTACATCGGCTAGGTGCATTAGATGTGATCTTTGTAAACCATTTTACGTCTTATGGTTGCTTCTCTGATCATTATAATGTCTAATTTAACAGGAAAAATGGAGGTATGGAGCCAAGCACACAAGTTATATATGGTGCATGACTACTGGTATTGTTGATGTATTGCAGTTGCAGATTCTAGTTCCTAACTTTGCCTATTTCAGATGCACTAGAGGACATAGAGAATGGAGCTTCTGCAGAAGATTCCACCAGAGCTGAGGCAGGAACTGCAGAATACCTAATTGAGCTCGAAGGGCGGCGTTCAATTAAGGTAAACTCGTAATTCTGCCGCAAGTCATTGTAGAATATTCACATAGTACCTGGATGTTTGTTCTGAACCTCGTTTTCAAAAGCGAGAAGCATAATTGTTATTGCAACATCAATGAACTGATCTAGCCAAACTTCTTCATTTTCCAGGTATCTGGATCGAGTACCCTCAAGGGGCTTGGGCTAGTTTTCTTTGCTGGTGTCTGCCTCTCGCTCTTCTCTCCAGCACTCAATCTGGCCACCAATGACCAGTGGCACACCCTGAAAGACGGTGTCCCACATCTGGTTGTATACACTGCCTTCTTCTACTTCTCCATATCGTGTTTTGTCATTGGTATCGGGTTGAACATCTTGTTCCTCTACCGTCCAATGACCGGCGTGCCAAAGTCATCCTTCAAGGCCTATCTGAATGACTGGGAAGGCAGGCAATGGGCTCTTCTTGCCGGTCTCCTTTGTGGTTTCGGCAATGGCTTCCAGTTCATGGGTGGTCAGGCTGCTGGTTATGCTGCTGCTGATGCTGTTGAGGTTGGTAGAACCAATGTCTCGTGGTTCTTATATCTTCGCATCCAGCACACTAAAAAAAAAGCATCTTCACATCTGAAGAGCACCATGTTTGCATTCTGTGTAATTCAATCAAGATGTTAAAATAATATTGAATCTCTAAAACATATCCTGTGGTAGATATAATTTTCAATGAAGAGGAAACTTCTCTACACCTATGATTCTAACTGCTTCTGCATTGCTGTTTATCAGGCATTACCACTTGTGAGCACATTCTGGGGCATCGTGCTATTCGGGGAGTACCGGAAGTCGTCAAAGAAAACGTACACTCTGCTCGTGTTCATGCTGCTGATGTTCATCGCGGCTGTAGCAACGCTCATGGCTTCAGCTGGTCACAGGAGCGCAAAGTGATCCATTACCACATTCTAGGCCATCTTGCTATTCAGCGGTACTGGAAATCGTCAAGGAGAACTTCTGCTCAGGTTGGTCGCCGGCTGTAGCCATGCTTATGGCTTCATCTGGTCAAAGGCGCGGCGCACAAAGTGGTGGGTTGCCCCATCCTTTCATCTGTTCTTCTAGTTTGCAACTCCTCCTAGTCCTGCCACAAGGCGTAGGAATGAAGTAAGATGGGAAGGCAAGGACGTTGATCCAGGAAGCAGGCCATGCCATGACAAAGTGAATTCTATCTGTGATGTTTTCGTCTGAAAAATGGAGTTGTCGGGTGTAGCTGTACATAGCCCCAAACAAGGGGAAACGTTTCAGTGCCTCTTTGGTTGAAAGAAATTTTGTACTAGGAATTTTGGAGGATTCTATCTCTTATAAAAAATGTAGGATTGAAATCATAAAAATATTTTCTAGAATCCATTTTGTATTGCAAAATCCCAGTAAGCCCAACCTCATGGAAACTTTAGTTTGTACATTTTTTGCCAACTTCTGAGTTAACCATCATCGGAATATGAAGGCGTGAGGCGTGAGGCGTGAGCTCCACCACCCCTCCCACCTCCGACGGCCACTCCGGCCGCGGCGTCCACAGCCTCCTGCCGAGTGCTACTCCGGCACCGGTGGCCACATTCTCTTCCCGTCCCTTGGAGCACCATGGCTCTCTCAGATCTCCAGTTCGAGGCAGGTCTCAAGTTTGAAGAACAAATCTGGCAAAAGTTTGGAGTGCCGGTCAACTTCCTGGAAGGTAGGAATCTCAAAGAATTCCTTTTAGTTGCTGAATTCTCAAGATCAAAGATCACGCTCAATGAGGATTCTGTGGGGCTCATTCTGCAATCGTGCTTTGGAGGTCATGCCTCACGTTTCAAGGTTCAATGCTGTCAGAATTGGACTTTCAAATTCTCTATTGCATCGAAAGATGTTGGTTTATTCATCTTCCATGGAGGTAATATCTCAAATCAAAATTTCAACCTCTCTTTCTGGCTCTGGGGAGGAGGAGGCCCAGATTATCTCCGAGAATTTGAGCTTTTTTGTCGTGAGAAAGATGATGAATGGACCCAGGTTTTTCGAAAAGGAAAATCAAAATCATATGCTCAAGCGGTTCAGGCGCCTCGTTTTTTCAAACCAGTTCAAACTCGCATTTCAGTTTTTGATCGTCTGCAAACCGCCGCTGATGGATCATCGGCAGTTTCGGCTCAAGGGGCAGTTACTCGGAATAATGGCTCGAGGAATTCTAGGGCGGGAGTTCAGCGATTTGATTTGAAGGCTAAAGGAATTCTTGGGCCCATTCCTGCTTCTGGGCCGAGCAAACAGCCTACTTGCACGAGATGCCTGTCAGCAACCATGTCCGTGTGGCCTGCAAAAACAAAATTCGTTGTTGGGCCTGCAATGGATGGGGCCATATTGGGGCCTCATGCCACGTTAATGCACATATGGATTCTGTGCCAAATCCTCGGGTTATTACAGGGCAACAGAATAAAAGAGTAGTCAATCCGCAGTCAATTTCGCCATCATTCCACCGCACCAACTTGGAGTTGGGACCACCTGTCAATCCCTCAGCGACGCTTCGAACTCCATTCACCTCCGCCCATCGCTCCAGTCAGGGCACTCCTCCACCACCTCCACCTCGCCCCAGAACTGCTGACCTCGCCGCCATTCGCTCTGCTGCCGCCGAGGCAATGGCGAACTTCCCCTTTGATCCTCTCCCTTTCCTTCCTGCTGGCCATCAGCCTATCCATGTAGAAGGAAGGCCAGCGCGAGTGCGAGTGGTCTGTGGACACATCCATAGGAGGAATGAAAATCTTGCAATGGCGACGATCATCCCTATTCCAGCAGGGGAGGTACACTTCGCAAATGTAAGAGAAATCCTCTCTAAATTTCTTACTACTCACAAGAGACTAGGATTTCAGAAGATCTCCAAGTGCCCGCTGGGACAGGCTTATGTTCAGTTGCACAGTGTTTTCGATAGGGATGAATTAGTAATGCAGAGTCCACATCGTTTTGATGATGTTCATATCATTTTTGAAAAGCATGATGAGGGTATGAACTGGAGAAGATTTCAGCTTAACAGAGAGTGTTGGATCTTTATTGCGGGTTTTCATGCGGACCTAAGGAACTTTGCTGATATAAGAAATGCAGTCAAGTCTTTCAGTACATTCATGGAATGGGATCAACAGCTTAGTTCTGATGCAGGGGTTCTAGTAAAGATAAGAGTGGAGGAGATCAGTCACATCCCATCCAGTATCCTTTTACCAGGTACCAATGAGTTCAGAGGAGATTCCTGGTCATGTCCAGTGTCAATCCTACAACAAAAACTAATTGAAGAAGGACCAGCAGATGAAGAGCCTGTCCCTCCAGAAGGAGACCCACACCCATTCCCACAGCAGCCCCACTTTCATCCTAATCAGCATCACTTCTTTGGGCCTATCAATCAGCATCAGCAGGAAGAGCTGAATAATGAACAGGATCAACATGCAGAGGAACATAACTTTCCCAATCAAGTAAACCTGGACCTGAACCTTGTCAATGTTCCAGTACAGTTGGCACAAGGATTTCACCCATGGGGTCCACATGAAAACATTGATTTAAATGTTGATCTTGAACTGCACCATGGGGAATTTTTAGAGATGCATGATCTCATGGAACCTTTGGCTGAATTGCAACAGCCTCAAGCAGAACTTCCCATCATGGATGACAATAGCAACATCACACTCTCTATTGGTTCTAATGATTCTGAAGCAACCTTGGATGGAATCATCTTCCCAATGGTGGATCTCAATGTTCCAGTCCCTGCCCTGGAGGAACCAGCACCTGTACCACATCAACTGCTACAACCTCCTGCAGCAGATGTTGTGGCTGATCAACATGTAGGGCATATTATGGAGGACCAGCAAGCAGTTCATTTTGATGCAGTTCAGAACATTATAGCATCAAAAAACCCCATGCAGCAGGAAAAAACTCTTCAGGCAGAGCCTGAATTTTTAGAAACAGTGGATTTTTCTGTTCAAAACCAGGAAATTGATAGGCAACTCCTTGCTAAAGAAATGCTGGATGAGTTTGCAAATCCCTCAGTCAATTCTATGATGCAATCCAGAGATAACTTGATGGCAGTGGAGGAAGAACAAGATGTTCTACATACCTCAGAAGAAAATAATTCCAAACAAAACCAAATTGTTGAGAATGATGACATTGAGAAGGAACCTATGCCAGACAATACTCTGAACCCAATCATCAACAAAGAGATTCTGGTCTCACTTCTGGCAGAGCATGCAGTAGTGCCTTCTGAAACTGCTTCCACTGCTAGCTTTGGCCCTCCCCCTGGATATGACACAAAGGGTAAATATCTTCATGCTAAGGACATTTCCTCTAGCCTTGGCCCTGATATATCTGACCCTTATTTGCAAACAATGATTAATGGAACAGCCATGGACAGCAAAGTGGTCAAGTCTCCACAGGAAGAACATCATTGCTTGGGAGGAGAGAGTGCCAAATTATGGGCTGCACACTTTGCACCTAAAACTGAATCAGAAAAGGTCATTCAGGTACCTCTTGAGTGGACAAATTTTATTATATCTGCTTTAATATCCCCAGACAGATTTGATTGGGCCAAGAGGTTTCTCTCCTCTGATATGTGGAATATTATCCTTCAAGGATCAGACAGCAGCCATTTATATAGTTTTGTCATTCCTGAAAAATGTGTCTCTGCCTCAGTACCTCCTTGTGATATGCAGGGCATCCAAGGGGGAGAAAATAGCATGGAACCCACTTTTTCCACTCCACAATCAAAAAACTCTTCCTCTTATGCTCCTGCTTTGGAAGACCATGCCTCAACCAGTGCACTGCACAGCTTGAAGAAAAGAAAGGGGAGAGCACCTATAGTGGATATTGAGGTAAGGAGAAGTACTAGACTGCAAGAAATAAGCAAAGGATTCAAGAAAAAAACATGTGTCAATAAGAATTGTATGGCATGCCACTCAGATCCACCTCCTATTGCTGCAAAAATTGTTAAAAACTTGTCCACTTCCTTTTGCAAGGTGGATGCTAAGGAAGTGACAGAGGAAATCCTCAACAAGCAAAAGAAAGAGAGAGGAGCCAAGGTGGAGACCAGCAAGGATGGACAAAAGGAGGCACCCAAGGCCAAGGCCATCTTCAAGCCTTGAGTTTCTGAATTTGGTCCTTCTTCACAGTACTAGATTACTGGAATGATTGTAATATTTTGGAACATGGTTAGCTGGTTTTATTTCAAGACTGTAACACTGCCTTCAAGTACTTATAGTACCTTTGATCTTTGTTGGTCATCATGGATATTGATCTGGAACCTCCCTCAGTTACTGCTCTTATGTGTCAGCTCCTGGATATTGACTGAATTTCTGCTCCTGGATGTCTTTGCTTTTAACACCCTGATTCTGAAGTAATAACTACTCCCTAAAATGAATACAAACTGGAACATCTTAAATTGGAATATAAGAGGGATTAATTCCAAAGATAAGTGGTCTGCCATTTCCAATAAAATAGAGGAATCTGGTTGTGCTATCCTTTGCCTGCAAGAAACAAAAAGAGAAAACTTTGACTCTTCTTACATCAAAAACTTCTGCCCAAGGAGGATTAACAAGTTTGAATTTACTCCATCTGTGGGGGCTTCTGGGGGGCTGCTTGTTGCTTGGAATGATAACTTCTTCCAAGGACAGAAAGTGTTTGAAAACATATTTTCCCTGTCTATTCAATTCACATCTGTACACACTGGGGAAAGTTGGTTCTTGACAAATATTTATGGGCCTTGTTTATCAGAGGAAAAAGTGGAATTTTTGGAATGGTTCAATAACATACAAACACCTGATGATGTCAATTGGTTAATAATGGGAGATTTCAATTATGTCAGATACCCTGAAAACAGGAATAAAGAGGGAGGGAACTTTTAAGAAATGTTGCAATTCAATGAAGCTATTAGCAATCTTGGGCTGGTTAGAATTCCACTCAAAGGAAGAAACTACACATGGAGTAATATGCAAACTGCCCCCTTGCTGGAAAAAATAGATTGGATTTTCTCCTCAGAATCCTGGACAATTTCATACCCCAACACTCAGGCATCTGCCCTCTCAAAACCTATCTCTGATCATGTCCCATGTGTGATTAAAGTTGGCACAAATATTCCCAGATCAAACCTATTCAGATTTGAAAACTTTTGGCTAGAGCATGCTGACTTCAAAGAAGTGGTTCAATCTATCTGGTCACAAGATGTGCATGAGCAAGATAGTGCCAAAAGGATAACAGCAAAATTCAAGAGGCTCGGAAAAGGACTGAAAATTTGGTCTAAAAATCTGTCCAACCTTGCAGCAACTATTAGAGCATGCAATGATTTTATCCTGCTGATGGACATTGTGGAAGAATTCAGACCCCTAGCCAATGAAGAGTGGAATGGCAGATGCATAGTAAGTGAGCACTATCTGAAACTTCTATCCTACCAAAGAACTTATTGGAAGAAGAGAGCTACCATAAGATGGGTTAAATTAGGAGATGAAAACACCAAGTTCTTTCAAGCAAAAGCCACAATCAAGTATAGAAAGAATCACATCAGCACTATTCAGGATGAATCTGGCCAAGAGGCAACTGAGCATCAACCTAAAGCTGCTGTTCTCTGGAGAGCTTTCAAGGAAAGATTAAGTACATCCACTCCTACTATTGAATCTTTCCCTTTGCTCTCTTTAATTCAGAGGAATGACAATTTGAGGGAACTAGAGAGACCTTTTACCAAGGAGGAAATAGATGTTGTGGTAACTCAGTTGCCACTAGACAAAGCTTCAGGGCCTGATGGTTTTAATGGTGCTTTCATTAAAAGTTGCTGGAGTATAATTGCTGAAGATTTTTACAGTCTAATCAAAGAATTTTATAATGGGAAGGTTAATCTTCAGAGTATTAACTCATCATACATCACACTCATTCCCAAAAAGGACAATCCAGTGCTGCCAGGAGACTATAGGCCAATTTCACTTCTCAACTGTTCTATCAAGATAATCACTAAACTTCTGGCCAACAGATTGCAGACTGTTATTCTTCAGCTGGTGCATTTAAACCAATATGGTTTTATAAAATCCAGAACAATTCAAGACTGCTTGGCTTGGGCCTTTGAATATCTCCACCAATGCCATCAATCCAAGGAAGAAATTCTCATTCTGAAGCTGGATTTTGAAAAGGCTTTTGATTTAATAGAGCACCAAACCATACTGGACATCTTGAAAGCCAAAGGATTTGGGAGCAGATGGATAAATTGGATAGATATGATTTTCAAATCTGGTACCTCTGCTGTGTTGTTAAATGGCATACCTGGCAAAGTCTTTCACTGCAAGAGAGGTGTTAGGCAAGGGGATCCCCTCTCACCACTACTGTTTGTGTTGACTGCTGATCTGCTTCAGTCCATCCTTAATGAAGCCATGAGAAACAGGATTATCTCCCCTCCTCTTCATAGAAACAGCTGCCCTGATTTTCCTGTAATCCAGTATGCAGATGATACAATAGTTGTCCTCCCTGCCAAGGACATGCAACTTATGCAAATAAAGAACCTGTTGTCACATTTTTCTGCCCAAACTGGACTCAAGGTCAATTACAGCAAATCCATTGTGATTCCAATCAATGTGGCTCCTCACAAAATGGGTAATATCCTCAACATTCTTCAATGTAAGGAAGGCAGCTTCCCCTTTCCTTACTTAGGACTGTCCCTTAGTGTCAGCAAATTAAAGATTGAAGATTTCAGCCCTATGTTGCAAAGAATTGAAAGAAGAATATCTGGATGTTCAACTTTAATCTCATATGATGGCAGACTCCAATTAATAAAATCAGTTTTTTCATCTCTCCCAACTTTCTTCATGAGCTGCCTTGCTCTGCCAATTGGGGTAATTGATCAGATCAATAAATACCTGAGACATTGCTTTTGGAGAAAGTATGGCTCTGAAGAAGCTGGACAAGCAATGATTTCTTGGGAGACAGTCTGTAAACCCAAATCCCATGGAGGACTAGGAGTGGTAGATATTCATAGACACAATCAAGCTCTGCTCATCAAAAATCTGCACAAGTTCTTTAACAAGCAAAATCTGCCTTGGGTCAGTTTGTTGTGGGAATCATATTACTCCAATAACCCACCACAAGACAAATTGGAAGGTTCCTTTTGGTGGAAATCTCATTTGAAATTAATCCCTCTCTTCAAGGAAGTGGCAAACCCTACTGTGGGTAATGGAGACACCACTCTGTTTTGGACTGACAATTGGCATCACAATCCACTGGCCCAGCAATACCCTGAATTACAGTCTTTTGCAATCAATGACCAATGTTCAGTGGCACACATGAAGCAATCATTGGATATTATGGAACAGTTCCACACCCCACTCTCTGCCATTGCCTTTCAGCAACTGAATGATATAACTCCCATTCTGCAGCAACTTGAAAACAATAAGGATTCTTGGGCATATGAATGGAAATCTGGCATTTTCTCTGTCAGTAAGATGTACAAACATCTGATGGGTCCTTCTGTAGCACACCACCTGTTCAGAGACTTATGGAAAGCAGCCAGCAGAATAAGGCACAAAATATTCTTTTGGCTACTATTTCATGACAGAATTAGTTCAAGAAGCTTGCTTAAAAGAAAGAATTTCTTGCTTCCAAGTTATGAATGTGCACTCTGCCAAGAACAAGTTGAGGAAACATCTCTACATCTCCTCTGGGACTGTCAATTTGCCCTATCTTGCTGGGATACTATTGCTCCAAACAGACATAGAGGAGTCTCTGCTGTAGATGATATCACCTTCCTCAAAACCTGTTTCCCACCCCAGATTGCCATGGACATAGTTATCTTGGGATGCTGGAACATATGGATGCAAAGAAATGGGAAAATCTTCAACAATACCTCCCCAAGCCTTGATGCCTGGAAACAGGGTCTATACCAAGATCTTTCTCTAGTCAAGCACAGAACTAAAGAGAAGAACATTGCCTGCCTAGAGCAATGGATAAGCTCCCTTCCCAGATAGATTCCAACACATAGTATTTCATCATGTTAGAAAAGACAGGAATTGGTTAGTTGACTTGTATTTTCCTTTTCTTTTCTCTACTTGTACATAACTTTTATTTACATTTATAAAATTTACCGTAGAACTATTGTTCTACGGTTTCGGGGGTCAAATTTTTTTTGTGTTTTCAATTATTATATGATTCAACATACCATACCATATACTTTTCTTATTCCTACTTTTCTTTAAATCCTGCCAACTAAAGAGGCAAAGGTCTTCAGACTTTTGGAGCAACTGCCTAGTGCATGAATTTAATATTCAGATTTCAACTTCATGAAAAATCATACAAAAGTGAATTACAATAACACAACGAAAGATTGTTACCATATTATTATGTTTGATTCCATGTGAATGAAATGAAATAAACTTCCAAGTTTTGCAGAAATTAACATTCCATTCGTGAACAGGATAGCATGCTGCAAAAATAATACTTATAATGTTAAAACATTCCATTCGCGTTGCTCATCTTCATCTTCAGTAGTAGCTGTCAGGAAAAATGATCTTGATCGCCCTCCGTTTCTAAATATAAGTCTTTTTAGACATTTCAATAGAGGACTACATACGGAGCAAAATGAGTGAATCTACACTCTAAAATATGTCTATATACATCCGTATATAGTCCAATAGTGGAATCTCTAAAAAGACTTATATTTAGGAACGGAGGGAGTAGTTTTTAGTTGGACCACTCTCTTTTGGCAGACAGGCATGATGATGACATAAAATCTAACGGGATGTGGTTCAAATCTAACTTCTTAAGACCTTTGCCAATGATGTGTAGTGGTTAATAACTAATAAGAGAGTCTTATCTTAAATCCGTCACGTAATTTAGTGAGGGCAATAAAAAATGATGTACAATGGGTTATCTTGGTACAGTAACTAAATATCCCAAATATGTGATGAGACATATTGTTGCTAAGAGATCGTCTCTTAATTAAGAGAAGGCGTGCCTTTACGTATGATTTCTCTCTCCTCTGCATCATCATTTAATCTACGTGACACTCTTAAGATAACATCATTGTATTGCCCTAAAACCCTTCAGTGACACGGCAGCAAACAAAATATAAGATAAGGATCAATTCTGCCATTTCTTGCCTCAAATTGGAGCTCCCAAATCCCTCTCGCCAGATAAATCCCTCCATCAGATCAACGGATAGCGCTGGAGGAGACTGTGGAGTGAGGGCTGAAGGTTTTCCCTAGCAAGACAAAAGTGGAGGCTACCGCCGTCGAGGAATGTTCACGCGTCGCCAAATGAGGACGAGGCTCCAGCGAAAAAGCAAAAAAGATGTGGCAGCTGCCGCTGGATGGGATCGCCTGGATCCTTGCCCAGCCGAACGAACTTGTCTGTGTAGAGTTTCGGGCCCTCAACCACGCCAATCCGTCGTTGTTGTTGTCGCCAGAGGAGCAGAAGTACTGCTCTACGAGTGTACCCATGACTGCTACTAGTGCGAAGACAAGTTCATGTGGTTCCAAGCCTGGGTGGTCCGTGGAGCGAAGGAGATCATGACTACTTCGGCGAGAGGGTTGAGGCGATGAGGCTGAGCGAGGAAGCTTTCAGGGGTACAAACCTTTTGTAACAACCTTTGAGCAATCCCTTAGTTTTTTTTTTTCATTTATTATATTATTTGCACATCATGTGCATCTCATAATTCAGAACAACGTCTGCAATGCCAAAATAGCTGAGCACTGTTTTCAATGTTTGCCTAAGGTGCATGAATGAATGAACATAGTAGTAGAAAGTTGCGCAACATCGACTCAGTTTGTTATGGTACAATTTTTCAAGAATAATAAGTGGCCTAAGCCTGACTGGAGAAACTTACTCTCCCTAAGATTTGTTTGTCACATCTTGTTACCATGTGCGTCTTGTCATCGTTGGTTGGCAAAAAGGAGAAACAAGCCTGGTGCACCATTGATCAGATGACTTGGACATGAGGCCGCCTGAACACTCCAATGCGACCTTACCTTGTACTGTAGCAACATTGAAAATATGGTGTTTTCAATCTGTTTGTTAATGTGTTAACCAAAGACAGCACCTCCATACAAACAATGGGAGGGGAAATTGATTTCAGGTCAAAACCTTCATGTGGATGGAGGCACCCAAAACAAGACAAGTTACAAGAATGGCACAGCACCGATATCGACATGCTACAATCAACTGGGAGAGAGAATGCTCAAACAAAAATATCTAATTATTCCTCGCCTTAGCGCTTTTTCTGCCGTGCCTTGATCACAGCATGACCTGTTTCTTCCAAATGAGAAAACAACTTGCTCCTGAAACATCAAGTTATTTCAGGTTAACAAAATGGGCATGCCAGCAAAATAAAAGTGAGAGCAGGGAGGGTACCTTGACTCAAAAGTATCTCCACATGTTTCACAATCATTGCGTGCCTTCGAGACCTCCTGGTACAATGAAGCACAGTGTTACTTATTGTTGAAAATGGCATGTCACGTAAAGTATAGATTAATCCATACTTGATGCAAACAGAAGCTTCATATTATCCTCATGAAAGAAAACCAAATTATATTACAAATGCTTGGCATGTATAGTTGTTAGTAATATTTGATCGTCGGAAATTTATGTGTTTTCCAAAGAGTGAAATGCACCAGAGAACCTAAAATGTCACGTTAGTCCTGAAACCTCAAAACTGCAGATGTAATCAGGGGACTAGAGCTCAACCCGATTCAGGGGACTGGAGCTGATCCTGATTCAAGTTGCTCCTGACATGTGTTACCGGACGGCTATTAATCCCATCAAGAGATCTTAGGTGATCCAAAGATCGCTAATTTGAGAAATTTCATAGAGATTTTCAAGCACAAGCAACAGCTCCCCTCGTCCCAGGGGGGCACAGACACACAACATCTAGCATGCCAACGTTCACACGGGAAGACGAGCGAGTCAAACAAGTCAGCACTGGGATCCATGGCTTCTGGCGCTGCTTCTGCTCCACATCATGGCCGCCGCTGCTGCTGAAGAATGCCTCCTCCAGCAGGACAGCATGGAACATTAGTGGTACAGCGCCTTGGGGGTTTGAATACCGTGAGTACTGCGACCCCAGCGAGGAGTCCCAGTTCAGAGCAAGGCTAGCACACATCAGAGGTGACCGCTGGGCGCTGGCTATGCTTAAGGTTCACCTGTTCCAGGGTGCAATCACTCCACCGTCCATCGCTGTGAACTTGTGTGCAGGCAATAGAAAGGAGGGACCGCAAGTGAGAATGAGAGGTCAAATATGGTTTCGATAGCGAGAGTCAACATGACACGTGTGCAGGCCAAACATGGTTTCGATGAACGAATTCTGCATGTCCGCATAGCACCACACATTGTTTTTAAGGCGCCCTAAGGTACGGCGGAGCATCAAGCTCGCCTTTGACAGCTCCATAAGACGTCCAACTTAGACAGTAGGACGTCTGAATCGTCCACCTAGGCGCGCAGGGCGGCACCTTGTCCCAGATCGGACAAGATGGGTTGCTCCCAGGCAGGAAAGGGTGGCCCGCGCAGGAAACTTTCACGGGAAGAACTGGCCCACGCATGAGGAGGGGGGGGTCGAACCAATCACCCATCCACGCGAGAGGGATTCCTCCTCTCCTCTCTGGACCTTTGGCGGTGGCACCTTCCTCCACGGCTCGATCTGTGCCCCTCCTCCTCTGGTGCAACAGCAAGGTATGGCTCCCGCCCTCATCTCACTTCCCCACCCTCCTCTGCTCTTTCTTCTATCCCCCTCCCAGTGCTTTGTTTCTCCCAGCAGCATAAGCTAGATGTGCTTGGCTGCTTGCTTCCTCTCCTTCTTCTCACCCACATCAGTTTCCTCCCAAATCTGCTTCTCCACCCACAAGGCAGCAGCACCACCACAGTTTCTCTCCTTCCCCATGCTTGATCTGGCTACCCTAGTGATTTGGCTCTTCTTTCTTTTTCTTTAACGGCTGATTGGGCCATCTTTCAGTGTTGCTGCAGTAGCCAGGTGTCCCTGCTCTGATGAATCCTGTGGCTGGTAATGCTTACGATCTATCCAATGATCCTAGGAGAAGAGCTACATCCAACGATCCAGCTTGGAAGTATGGGTTCTGGCCAGATTTAGAGAGGAAAGATTTACTACAGTATACATTGTATGGCAAGATAGTCCATGCTGGAGTGAGAAGGCTGAAGCGGCACCTTTCTGGGGGTTCCAGTGATGTGGATAAGTGTTCCGAGGCATCCGTCGAGATTAGGAAAGAGATGTGCAATTCATTAGAACACAATGAAGTTTAAAGCTATGGAGCGATATATAGACGAGGAGGATGACGCTGAAGTTCAAAGGCGCCGTTCTGTCATATATTAACTCACAACATGATTTGAGCGATATATAGACGAGGATGAAACTGAAGCGGCACCTTTCTGGGGGTTCCAGTGATGTGGATAAGTGTTCCGAGGCATCCATCGAGATTAGGAAAGAGATGCGCAATTCATTAGAACACAATGACGTTTAAAGCTATGGAGCGATATATAAACGAGGAGGATGAAGCTGAAGTTCAAAGGCGCCGTTCTGTCATATATTAGCTCACAAGATGATTTGAGGCCTATGCTTTGCTAACAGTTCTCATGTTATGCAACTTGTGGAGCATTTACATTAATGCTAGTTGTTAAATCTACTAATTGGAATATTTAATATATATTTATGTGTCTAAGGTGTCGTCTCGCCTTACGCTATAAGCGCTTAAAAGGTTAGGCAGGGTACTGCGCCTTGCCTCGCCTTACCGCCTTACAAACATTGGAACCATAAGATGTATTCCCTCCATTCCAAATTAACCGAAGTTCTAGCTTTGTCCTAAGTCTAAGTTTGACCAAGTCTATAGAAAAATATACTAATATATACGGATATACCACATCAAATACATATAGTGTAGAAATATATTTCATGATGAAACGAATTTGCTGTTGTAAGCTTTTGATATGTTTTCTATAGGAATGGTCAAAGTTAAAGAAGTTCAACTTAGGACAAAGGTAGAACTTCAATTAACTTGGTACTTAGAAGACATAAACCACAGCCACAGTGAAACACAAAAGATTTTTATTTTCTAAGATTTCACATCTGTGCATGAATGTAGTGTGTTCCATTAGGGGAGGAAAACACATGAGCTAATTTTCAAACATAACAAGAATAAAAGAAAACTGGAATTACTTCAGCCAATCTAGAGCAGCTTAGTTGAACAGACACACAGAAAAGCATCATATGGCCATTAACATGGAACTGACGCCATCATATAACAATTGACATGGAACTGACTAACTCGTATATTATGTTGACCAATGTCAGCAATAACCAACGTCCTATGACATATACTTAATCGTACTCAGCTTTAGTTTCCCAAGTATGAAAGCATAATAAGTAAGATCATGGGTGAACATAGAATTTTAGAGCGGATCAGATCTGTATCTCTTGGATTTCGTGCCAAAATATTCAGTTGAGCAAACAACAGAAACACCATAAATGAGGGTGTGTGTAAAATGAAGAGTTAGTTATCTTCCCTTAATTACTAGTAAATGGTATTTAGTATCATGAGTTCAATCTCATAAATCCAGGGACTTCAGTTTTTATAGTACGAAAACCATGAAAAAGACACACTTATACTCCTGGCAAAAGAAACAACACTTATACATAAAACAATAACTCCATCTGACTAGCTCAAAACCCATCAAGATTCACATGCTCAATCACCATACACAGTTCTCATGAAGGCTATCATCCTATTTCCCTTCCTATATCAATAAGATGCTCGCAATCCTCCACACTATGATGAATATATAAAAATGTATTAGAACATCACAAACTTGCTAGAAGCCCATTGAACTAACTTGTAGGAACAACCTTCCCCGACGGGGCGCTGGCATTGATATAGCATGGGATTAGGAAACTGTGATTTTATTAGTATAATCAACCCCTTTGCACATGGCTCTCTAGTGACATAGTTCTCACAAGTGGAACATATAGTGATCTGCTCACACAGAGCTCCAAATAAGTGGTTCTTCAGCAACAAAAGGCACCCTATCGCTCACCTCAAATCCTCAATACAACCATTGGAAATTATACGGGGTTTGAGCAGTTCGGCGGTTCATCAAGCAACTTGAAGTTGCATATATGGTTCAAACAATGTCAAATAACTTTTTATATCGGATCAAAACAACATTACAGGGTTTAATCACAACACAAATACCAAGATAAGCTTGCTACGAAGTATACGACAAAAATAAGAACAATGTCCTGGATTGAAAAAGAGCACAAGTGTAAATTTACCTTTTGCTTCTTTCCCTTTGATGTGCTCTTTAGGTCAGCAGAAACAATTGTTTTCTTCTCTGCACCTTTCTTGTTCTTTTTGTTCTTTTTAGGATTGTCAGTCTTCTCGTTCTGTTGGCCTCCAGCACTTGCTGATGTGCCATCATCATTAGAAGAGGGTGGACCTTCCGCTTTATCATCAGCATCATTTTCATCATTATCATGCACAGATTCCTCATACGGAACATCATTCTTCATACCATGTCCACTATCAGCATAACTACCTTCATCTTGTCCCTTCTTTGACGCCCGCCTTCGGCGTCCTTTCTTCTTGGCACTCTTAACTTCAGAATTTCTATCTTCACTGTTATCATCCTCTGTAACAACAGGTGGAGCTTCCTCTTGAGGAACCACATAGCCACTCTTCTTGTTCTTACGGCTTGACAACATCGCCTCCAACACACTTGTCTCATCATATGAACCAACCTCCTGCTCCCCATTATTGAAGTCCTTATCACCATTGTCTTCATCCGCCACCTCCAAGCCCTCATCCAACTCTTCAGCCAACTCTTCTGCAGCATCTGACCAATCACTCTCCTCGGACTCGTTAGCAGGCTTAAAGTCAAACCCCACATCAACTTCATCCCACTCACCTCCCGCCTCCTCCTCGGCTTCCTTTAGAGCCTCTTCCTCCTCCTTAAAGGCCATCCTCAGATCAGCCACCTTATCCTTATGCTTCCTTGACTGCTCATGGTTCTTCCACTGCTTCTCTGACTTGAACTTCTTATTACAGGCCACACAGTACAGCTCCTCCTTGGCCTTTTCCCTCATCTCCTCATCATCCTCTTCCTCAAAGACTAACTCGACCTCGTCCACCCTCGCCCACTCAGGCTCCTGATACGCCATCTCCCGCTCCTTCTTCTTCTTCTCCTCAGCCTTCTTTCTTTCCATCTCTTCCTTCTTCTTTTTCTCCTCATCTGCCTTCTTCCGCAGTGCCATGTCAACCACCCTCTTATCCCTCTTCTTACAGAAGGCAGCCAACCCTCTGACAGCATCGTTATACTCCCGCCGTGCCTTGCGCATTGCCTTCTTGTTATCCTCCTCCATGAGCCTCCTGACACGACGGTTCTCCCCACGGGCTGCATCCCACTCGGCCGCCCACCCGAAGTCCATGACCGAGCCGAAACCCATCCAGTAGCAGTAGAAAGCAGTGACCTGGGTGTAAGGGGAGTCAAGGTTGCCAATGACCGGCGGCGTGGGGATGGAGTCGGTGGGGATGCCCATTCGGCGGGCATAGGCGACCTCCTGGGCGTATACCTTGTCGAATACGTCGCCGTAGACCTTGTAGAATCCACGGCCGGAGTCGGAGAAGCCGGAAAAGGCGGAGGTGGAGAAGAAGGAGAATAGGTCGGGGACGGGTGAGGCGGAGGCGGTGCCGGAACGGGAGGAGACGGGGTCGGCGAAGAGGATCTGGGAGCGGTGGGAGTCGTAGTAGGCGCGCTCCTGGGGGTCGGAGAGGACGGAGTCCGCGTGTTGCAGCTCCTGGAAGGCGGCGGTAGCGGCTGCGACGTCGGAGCCCGGGGGCTGCTTGTCGGGGTGGAGGGAGAGCGCGAGGCGCCGGAACGCGAGCTTGATGTCGGTCGGGGAGCAGTCTTGGGAGAGTCCGAGGATTTCGTAGTAGCAGCGCTTGGGCGCCGCCGACGCCATGGCCGCCGCCGCCGACGACGACGACGCTAGGGTTTTCGAGACGTGCTTGGCTCAGGGAAAGAGGCAGGGAAGGGTTGTCGCCGTGTAAATATTGGTGGGCCTAACTTAGAGCTGTAGGAGAACTGTTCTTTTAGAGCACTGAGTTGTAATTTTGTACGTCTCCGAAGTATACCATATTTTTGCTTGGATGTCATACAGTTTCGGTGTCCTACGGGTTGTTCCATATATAAACTGACAGTCTGCATTATTTTTTCCCTAAATAAAAAATACCCAGATGATAAATGTCATACGTGTAGCATGAAGTAATACCGCTCTAACGCTTTTTAAAATTAAAATTATCAAAAAAAATTGAAATTTGTCATCCAAACAGAAAGTTGTCATGCTTCACAACTAAATTGCCATCATTGGATAATGAAATTTGCCATCAAAAAACGTTAGGCGGAATTGCTTCATGCCACGCGTCAGCCGGAATTATTGTCTTTTTACTTAATACTTTAGATGCATGCTGGATGCGGTTGATGGGTGGAGTAATAGTAGTAGATGCAGGCAGGACTTGGTCTACTTGCTTATGGACGTGATGCCTATATATATGACATATTTCATAACTATGCGTTTTTTTATCAATTGACCAACAGTAATTTGTCTACCCATCGTATGTTTTCTTCGAGAGAGAAGCCTCTAGCGAAAACTATGACCCCGGGTCTTCACAAAATATATTACAAAAACTTCAAAAAAATTGTTGTCATTTATTTACTGTTATTTTATTTTATATTTATATTACCTATCTATCACTAATTAATCCTTGCAAGTAACGAGTTCAAGGGGCTTGACAACCCTCTTGCCCGCGTTGGGTGCAAGTTTTTGCTCTTTTGTGTGTAGGTGCTGACGACGGGAGTTTGCGTGGTTCTCCTATTGGTTCGATAACATTATTCTCACTGGGGAAAATACTTATCTCTACTGTGTTGCATCTTCTCTCCTCTTCGAAGAAATCCCAACGCAGTTTAAAAGTAACATGAAGAATTTATGGCGCCGTTATCGGGGAGACATCATCAAATTCTTATCAAAGTACCTTTTCACATAAATTATCATTCACTTATTCTACTTTTTATTTGTTGTTATATTTTGCTTTATATAAATATTAAAAATACAAAAATATTTTTGTTTGTTTGCTTGCTAGTTTACTTGTTTGGTCACTATGTTTGGACCACCTATTAATGTTTCTCCGGATTTTGAAGTACTCTACTTTAAACAAAAACAGGGGGAGAATCTAAAAGATGCATGGTACCGTATAATAGAGTCTCATCATAATGCTACTATAAAAAAAAGATATGAATATCCTTCTTCATAACTTTTATGTAGGACTCGTATGTCCAATAGGCAAGTTCTAGACTTTGCTGTCAAAGGAAATTTTATCGAGATGGATTCTAGTGTTGCTTACGAGATAGTAGAAGGGATGGTAGGAACTCCTCCGTTACCTCAAATCTCTTCTTTTACACATGAAGGGATTCAAATATTAGAGAAACTAGGAGATTTGCAGAAAAACATAAGTGTGATACAAAAAGTTAGCGAACCTATCGAAACTTTAGGCCCTAGCCTTCATCGCATGAATTCTTTCCTCACCACCGCCAACATAAAGCTTGACTCCCTAGATAAATTGATAACTCCACTTTCAGAGGCTATGAGTAAACGGAAGGAACCTCCGGGGTCTGAAAAGGGTCTCGTTAAGGTAGCTAAAGTGGACGACAACAATGACAACACTTGATCCTATGCATTATGCCTAGCTAGGGGCATAAAACGATAGCGCTTGTTGGGAGGCAACCCAGTAGTTATCTTTAAATTTTTGTTATATTTTCTGTCTTGATGTGTTTACATGATTATTTCTATTGTAATGATTGTATTTTTATGTTTTAATTAGTGTTTGTGCCAAGTAAAGCCTTTGGGATTGATTTGGAAGATAGTAGAGTTGATATGGTGCAAAAAATAGAAATGTTTGCGTCTAGTGCAGAATTTCTCTGATTTTACTCGAACGTCTTTTTGATTTGAGATTTTTACACAATATTGCTATACAAATTTCCCAGGTTTTCCTAATTTTTCAGAATTTTCAGAGTTACAAGTATGGTGTTTGTGCAGATCATTACAGATTGTTCTGTTTTAGACAGATTCTGTTTTTGCTTGCATAGTTTGCTTGTTTTGATGATGCTATGGATTATATCCGGGGGCGGGGGGGGGGTATAAGCCATGAAGAAGTTAGAATACAGTACCTTATGCAATAATAAAATATGAATCAATTTATAACAGTACCTTAAGTTTTTTATTTTCCTATTATACTAACGGATCTCACGAGTTTTCTCTTGAGTTTTGTGTGCTGAAGTTTTCAAGTTTTGGGTGCGATCATGATGGATGAAGGAATAAGGAGTAGCAAGAGCCTAACCTTGGGGGTAAACTCTAGAAAGACTCAAGCGTCTAATCTTGGGGATGCCCTGAAAGGCATCCCCTCTTTCGTCTCCATTCCATCGGTATGTCACTTGGAGCTATATTTTTATTCATCACATGATATGTGTTTTGCTTGGAGCGTCGTGTATTATAGTTTTATTTATTTTTAGTTCGCCGCAATCATTGTTTGCTGGACACGCCTATTTGAGAGAGACACACGTTTATCATGATTTGTTAGAATACTCTAGGTGCCTCACTTATATCTTTTGAGCTAAGCAGTTGCTCTAGTGCTTCACTTATATCTTTTAGAGCACGGTGGCGTGTAGATTTTGTAGAAATAATTGAACTCTCCTGCTTCATTTAAATTTGTTTGAGAGTCTAATAAATAGTAACGGTAATTTGCATGGGTTATAAGACTAGTCCAAAAAGGATAGGTATTCAAAGAGTGTATAATCAAAACCTTCATGTAGCTCACCTTATAAGAGAAATTGCGAGAGAGAACCCGGCTTGCTATTGCTGGCTCAACGAAGCGTGCACAAGACATATACCTCCTAAACTTGGAAGGCACAAAATAACTACAAGACTTAGAGTAGGACTCCTATTACGGGTAGAACCCAGAATCTATTGTAAAGGGAGCCCCTGGGTCACCAAAAGGACAAGTTGGGAGACACACAATTTAGTATCTCTCGAGATAGAGGTAGAGAAACATCGCCCTTGTAATCGAGATCATCATCGTCATTAGTAGCAATCAAGCAGGATGTAGGCTTTTACCTCCACCGTGAGGGGCCGAACCTGGGTAAAACTCGCATCTCTCGATTTCGACCAACCCCGTTCAAGCAACCACCTAGCAGCGATGGCCTCACACCTAAGTTCTCTCACAAGGACATCTGCTGGGACAAAACCACGACATATACCCAAAGGTGACAATAATTGGGATTCTTTCTAGTGATTGCCGTAGTATGAGGAGTTCATGTATTCACCATGTGTTAATGCTTTGTTACGGTTCTCTATTAAAAGGATGCCTTAATATCCCTTAGTTTCCTTATGGACCCCGCTGCCATGGGAGGGTAGGACAAAAGATGTCATACAAGTTCTTATCGCAAGCACGTATGGCTATATACGGCATACATGGCTACATTACATTGATGAATTTGAGCTAGTTCCGTGTTGCACTAGTGTGTAACTGTTACATGATTGATGTCATCTAAATCATTATCCATCACCGGTCCACATGCCTACGCTTTTCATGTACTGAATCTTGCTAAGTTACTATTGTTACAATCACTACAAACTGTTGTTGTTACCATTACTACTACTATTTTGTCGTTCTACTAAAACTTTTGCTGCAGAGAGATATCCCAGGTGTGGTTGAATTGACAACTCAATTGCTAATACCAATAAATATTCTTTGGATCCCCTTGTGCCGAATCAAGAAATTAGGGTGTAATACTACCCGCGAAGACTGTTGCGATCCCCTATACTTGTGGGTTATCAAGACCTTTTTCTGGCGCTATTGTCGGGGAGCATAGCTCTATTTATTGTGTTCACTTGAGGATATCCAATTGCTACGATGAAGAATCTGAAAGATACTAGAACCAAGATCATACCATCTAAGACGAGGGAAGGTAAGGAACTGCCATCTAGCTCTGCTCTTGATTCACCTACTGTTTTGAATCAGCTTATGACACCACCACTTGTTGCTCGTTCTGATATGTCGCAAGTACTTGATGATGCTACTTCTGAAACTTATGATGATGCTACTGCTATGCTTGATAAAGATGAATTCTGAGATTGATGAAGATTATGAATTACTTGATGCTCATATTGCTAAAGCTAGAGAACTTGAAAATTCTGAGATTGATGAAGATTATGAATCGCCTATTATACCTAGCTCTCCTAATAGATATGAATTGCCTGATGTACTTGAGGGTTATGTTATGGATGGGGAGATAGCTAGAGATTTTCTTGCTTTCAATGATAGAGATGATTTGAGAAAATTGATATGCAAACCGAAAGAAAAATCTATGATGGAGAAAATGAAACATGATCCTAAATTTACTACTTCTCCTATAAGTGTTATTGATAAGGATTATGAATTCTCGGTTGATCCTGAGTTAATCACTATAGTAGAATTTGATCCTTTCCATGGTTATGAAACTGAAATTGATGTGGCACACCTCACTAAATTAAATGATATTGCCACCTTGTTTGCTCATGAGGAAAAGATGCGTTATTACTATATCCTTAAGCTTTTTTTCCTTTTTCGCTAAAAGGCGATGCTAAGAAATGGTTTCTCACTCTTGCTCCTAGTTGTGTGCGTAGTCCCCAGGATATGATATATTACTTCTCTGAAAAATATTTTTCTGCTCATAAAAAACAAGCTGCCTTACAGGAAATATTTAACTTTGAGCAAATTGAAGAATAGAATCTCCCTCAAGCTTGGGGGAGGCTTCTCCAACTACTTAGAGCTTTGCCTGATCATCCTCTTGAGAAAAATGAAATACTTGATATCTTTTATAATGGACTAACCGATGCTTCTAGAGACTACCTAGATAGTTGTGCTGGTTGTGTTTTCAGGGAAGGGACTATTGGACAAGTTGAAGAAGTATCAAGCATCAATTGATTATCATGAGAAAGTCGAGCATAAAAGTTTTCTAAGATTATTTTCCTTGAGAGATAATGATTGGGGCATGTGTGCATCATAGATTTAAGCCTCCCCCAAGCTTGAGTGATACTTTCTCCTTCACGGGGCCAAAAATTATATATATAATTTCGATCACGATGAACCAAATGCATAGGATAAAATTTCTGGTGGAATTCCAGCTTCAATCGGTTCCAATCCCATGTACCGGCATCATACAATAGCCTATACCAAATCAATGCCTTTGCCTCCAAAGAGAAAGGGAAAACCTTCTTCTTAACACCATCCTCGGATAAACCTGCAAGCTTAAGTAATACACAAATTTCATCTATATAGATCAAGAGCATATCAGGGTGTACTATTCCATCTCTTGCATATGGATTAGCAAGCAGTTTTTCTAACATACCCGAAGGAATTTCATAGTAAATATTTTCAGTAGGTTCAGTAGGTTGAGGAGCGGCTTTTGCCACTTCCGGATGAGGTGAAGATACCCCGAACAAGCCCCTCAAAGGATTATCCTCCATAATAGCAAGTACCGATAATTTTTAGCATGTAATGGAAGTGTTTCCTTACCAAATTCCACTTACCAAAGGCGCTTCACTCCCCGACAATGGCGCCAGGAAAGAGTCTTGATGACCCACAAGTATAGGGGATCAATCATAGTCCTTTCGATAAGTAAGAGTGTCGAACCCAACGAGAAACAGAAGGAAATGACAAGCGGTTTTCAGCAAGGTATTCTCTGCAAGTGCCGCAAGTAACAGTGATAGATAGTTTTGTAGCAAGATAATTTGTAACAAGTAACAAGTAACAATAGTAGCAAAGGTGCAGAAAAGTGGCCCAATCCTTTTTGTAGCAAAGAACAAGCCTGAAAGTTCTCTTATAAGAGGAAAACCGCTCTGAAGGACACATGGGAATTACCGTCTAGTCATGTTCATCATGTTTAGTTGATTCACGCTCGTTACTTTGATAATTTGATATGTCGGTGGACCGGTGCTAAGTGATGTCTACTACACAACTTTATTCTTGTAGACTCTGTTGGGCCTCCAAGCGCAGAGTTTTGTAGGACAGTAGCAATTTTCCCTCAAGTGGATGACCTAAGGTTTATCAATCCGTGGGAGGTGTAGGATGAAGATGGTCTCTCTCAAACAACCCTACAGTAAAATACAAGAAATCTCTTGTGTCCCCAACACACCCAATACAATGGTAAATTGTATAGGTGCACCAGTCCGGCGAAGAGATGGTGATACAAGTGCAATATGGATAGTAGAGATAGGTTTTTGTAATCTGAAAATATAAAAACTGCACGGTAGCAAGTGGAAAACAGCGAGCAAAACGTTATATAAATGTTTGGAAATAAGGCCTAGGGTTCATACTTTAACTAGTGCAATCTCTCAACAATGCTAACACAATAGAATGATATGATCATCCCTCAACATGCGACAAAGAATCACTCCAAAGTTCATAAGTAGCGGAGAACATAAGATGAAATTGTTGTAGGTAGCAGGACCACCTCAAAGTTATCCTTTCCGATCAATCTATTGAGCTATTCCTATAGGTGCCACAAAAAACCCTAGAGTTCGTACTAAAATAACACCTATGATACACACCAATCAACCCTGATGTCACCTAGATATTCCAATGTCACCTCAAGTATCCATGGGTTAATTATTCGACATGCATCAAACAATTTCAGATTCATCATATTCAATCAAACACAAAGAACTTCAAAGAGTACCCCAAGATTTCTATCGGAGAAAGTAGGACAAGAACGTGTATCAACCCCTATGCATATATTACCCCAATGTCACCTCGAGAATCCGCAAGATGAGTACCAAAACATATATCAAGTGAAATAGAACACCCCATTGTCACCATGGGTATTCACATGCAAGACATACATCAAGTGATCTCAAATCAAATATTCAATCCAACATAATGAGATCTCAAAGGGAATGATTCAATTCATCACAACAAGCACTACAGGAATCAGAGAATTTGCCAAAAGTCCTGTCTTTCCCGTCTGCTGGCTGACGGCACTGATGGTCTTTGTCGTCAGCATCCAAAAAGCAGATGCCAAAGAAAGGGCTCATGGCAAAGAATGGTTTTGCCGTCAGTCCATTCTTCGTCGTCGGCTAGCGGACGACAAAGAGCCTAAAATGCGGATGACAAAGGAAGGCTGACGGCAAAGAGACAAAAAGCGGACGGCAAAGAACCCATCTGGGCGCCACTGGAGCGCGGCGCAGATGGGTTAAACGGACGTCACAGATGTTGTCCGTGTAGGAGATATGCCCTAGAGGCAATAATAAATGTTATTGATTATCTCCCTGTTCATAATTAGGTTTATGTTCCATGCTATAACTGCTATGGTTATCGAGTCTGCAATAACCACGAGGCTCGGAGGAAGACTCATATGCACGTGTGGAATAATAAACGGTAAAATGTATTCCTAGTCTGGCCTCTAAGACTGGCTCAAGTATTGCATGATGATCCTGTTTTCCTGATCATGGGCATGTATATGCCGACAATTTTGAGGGCACAATGTTAGAAGAACATTTGTGTTGAATCGACCCGAATTGATGTTATGCTATGAGATACATTCGTCACTAGTTAAATGGTTTATAACAAAGAGATGGTTAACGTTTGCATGATTCCTCAGACCATGAGAGTATCGAGTTTCTTCATGCTTGATTCATGAACTTTGGGGTTTGTTAAACATCATCCGTTACTGGATGGCTATTACGGCGGCTTACGGGTTCATGGGAAAGTATGTCAAGTAACTTGATAGCTCAAGATTGGGATTTGCTCCTCCGACGATGGAGAGATATCTCTGGGCCCTCTCGGTGTTACGGTATCCATCATCGTCTGGCCAGACACTTTGTGATTTGATCACGGGGATGCCGGAACACAGGAACGAGAAAAGAGAACAATACCGGTAACGAGGTAACTGGCATAGTGGACAAGTTGTTGATCCACGGGGATGCCAACATGTCTCACCTCGGGTATTTGTAACATATCGCGAAGCAACAGAAATAGCACACGGCAACTGGAGGTTCACTCGAATATTCATTCGTGTGGGTATAGGGGTCAATATGGGTGTCCACGGCTCCGATGTTGATCATTGATCGGAAGGGGTTCCGGGTCATGTCTATACTTCACCGAACCTATAGGGTCACACGCTTAAGGGTCATCTATCTGCTGAATACTAGACAGGGAGTCTGAGAGAAAATCACCGGAAAAGTTTCGGACACCGGAAAAGTTTCGGACAGCGGAAAAGTTCCGCAGAGAGAACACCGGAACAGTTTCGGTAAAACTGAAAAGTTGTTTCAGGGGATACCATTAAGGCAAATTGGTTTTAGCACATGCCTGATAATTCTTGGAGGGTGCAAGATTCATTCTGGAAACTTCTGGGAATTTTCCGGAAGAAAAACCGGAAATGTTCCGGAGCTGCCGGAACCACTTCAGATGCTTTTCGCAGATGAAATCACTAATCCGGAATTGTTTCGGAACGCGTTGAAAATTATTTTAGTGGGTACTAGAAATGTTCTAAGCCCACATAAATATTTTCAGTTCGGACGGACGCTGAAAAATGTCGTCGTGAATAGTGAAAGTGTTTTTTGGGATTTTTATGGAAAGCACCTTTTGGGATTTTCCCAAAAGGCTTCTAGAATGCCTTAGGCACTAAGGAAGCCCCCTTGGGGGGGTCCCCCATGAGGGTGGCCGGCCATGGTGGTGCTCCTTCATGGAGCTCCACATGGCACACCTTTTTGCCCTTTATTCTTTTATGTATGACATAAAGTAGGGGCACTTTGGTACTTTTGTATGCCAATTTTGCCCCTTGGCTTTCCTATAAATAGAAGTGGATGGGCTGCCCCAAACCACAGGCTTGCTCTCATACACATGCCATCTGATGTTATCTGGCTTCTCTCTCCCTCCCACGAAATAGTTTCGTAGAGCCGAAAGGCTGTCTGGGTTCCGGCAGGAACTAGTTCTGGACGGCGAAGCCCTGCCGGATAGATGACACCGTATGTGTGCAAATCTGTAGAGAGATCGTAGTTTCGGTCTTAGTTCGAGAGTGCCTCCCGAAGGGCTGTCCGAGTGACTGTCCGAGTTTCGAGGGTCCGCCCGAAGGGCTGTCCGAGTGACTGTCCGAGTTTCGAGGGTCCTCCCGAAGGGCTGTCCGAGTGACCGTCCGAGTTTCGAAGGTCCTCCCGAAGGGCTGTCCGCGATACCGTCCGGGGGACTGTCCGACCGCCTCCCGGAGGGCTGTCCGAGGGGCAGATGTGGGTATACATCCTCGCGGTTGGGAGGTTGTAAATCCTAGCTGCGGGGATCTGCACCGCCGATCGTCATCGACTCTACTTCTGCTGCGCTACGAGTCGGTAACGAAAAAGATCAAACCTTGTATGCAGTCTCCATAGTGGTCCTGGGCTGGTGCGTAGGTTGGAATTTTTTTGTTTTCTGCTGCGTTACCCTACAGTCCGCTAGCTGACAGCAAAGAGCCTTTGCCGTGTGCCTTTCATAAGACTGACGACAAAGTCATTCTCTCCACCCACCCCCGCGCATCGATCTGTCTACTCCCCCGCGCTGCAGTCTCCGCCGCCGCCTCCGGTCGCCGCCGCCTCCGGTCCCCGCCTTCACCGTCGGGCACTCCTCCGACGCGTCGCCGCCTCCGCTCCCCACCTCCTCCGGTCCCTGCCTCCGCCGGTCCCCCCTCTACTCCCGTGCCCTAGCGCCGCCACCGCCGGCACCACCGCGTCCTGGCAGCACCTCCGCCGGTGCTGGAGGCAGCTGCACGGCAGGGAAGCAGCCACTCCGCTTCCGGCCCCTCTGCCCCATCTGCCCCAAGGTGAGCACGGCCCTTCCGCTCTGTTTTTTTAGTGGATGGATGGATGTATGAAGTGGTTTGGTATGTTAAATCCATGAATTTTTTTACTGTATTAGTTTACTTTATTTTATTTTGAATTATGATCATCTCTAAAAAGTACTATTAAAAGATGAACTTGTTTATTATTTCCATTTGGTCATCACAAATTTAATGTAGGTTATATTTGCTTCCAATAAAGCTATTTGAGTTTTGTAGAAAGCATGCAAAGAAACTTTTGGCATTTATCTTAAAGAGGAACCAAATCTATTTGAGTGAATCTTGTGGTCAATTAAAATGCACCTATGCTGCTAAATAAAAATGGGAAAATCTGAGGAAATGCAAAAAAGATATCTTCTGATTGCTTCAGCCTTGTGCTCAATTAAGAATATAATTCAGGGTGTTTTGAATATTTCATGGTGGAGCAGCTGGCCATCACATGTGCATGCATCATGTCCCTTTGAGCATGATCCAGCGTCTCATAACACACCGGAGCATCGTATCACCTAGGTGGCCGTATCACCAGATATGTTCTCCTAGGATAGAAATGGAGGGTGGGCTCAAGGTAGCAACCTAGGTGGCCTGCTGCACTATGACGCGGCCGGACCCTGAGGCCTGGGCAGCTCCGCTGTCTCCTCTGTGCCTTTTTCTAGGGCCGAGTGTTGCTCGCGTGCGAGGCTGCTGCATGCCACACATATATGTGTGTCAGTGTTGTAGGTGGGCATCATAAAAAAATTGCTCCAGCCATTGGCGGGCCATGGCCCATTTGGCTTGGCCGAAGCTCTGGCAGTGTATGGATGGATTCTAGATGTGGTAGTCATATTGATTGAGATTTTGTGCTAGTCATATTGTTTGAGATTTTGTGCTATTGATTGAATGATGCATGGTTAAATGTGCAGTTGTTTCGTCGCTACGAGGGTCTGGTGTTCGACGAGCTCCCCGTGCGTTTGACGAGCTCCCCTGCGTTCGTGGGTGAGCACAAATGACATCTCCTCCTCCCCCTTCATTTGCTCCGTTCCAGTCTTCGTGCGGATGATACTTGCTACCTATAGGTAGATTCAATCATCATTATGCGTGACCAGTATGCATCTCCTGTTCGAAAGGGTTACAGTTATAAATATGCATGCATTTGTATATTTATAATTGTGATTCTTTCGAATTGTCCAACGTTATTGATACGTCTCCAACGTATCTATAATTTTTGCTTGTTCCATGCTGTTATATTATCATTCTTGGATGTTTTACAATCATTTTATAATAACTTTATATCATTTTTTGGGACTAACCTATTGACATAGTGCCAAAGTGCCAGTTGCTATTTTTGCTTGTTTTTTACTTCGCAGAATATCAGTACCAAACGGAGTCCAATCGCGACGAAACTTTTTGGAGATTTTTTTGGACCAGAAGACACCCAGTGGGCCAAAGAAGTGCCACAACCCACCAGGGCACGCCAGGGGCCCCCCGGCGCGCCCTGATGGGTTGTGCCCTCCACGGGGCCCCCCTCCACCGCCTCTGACGCCTATAAATTCCCAAATATTCAGAAAACCCTAGGGGAGTTGACGAAACACAATTCCAGCCGCCGCAAGTTCCAGAACCTCGAGATCCAATCTAAACACCATCACGGAGGGGTTCATCTTCCTCATAGGTGCCTCTCCGATGATGCGTGAGTAGTCCACCATAGACCTATGGGTCCGTAGGCAGTAGCTAGATGGCTTCCTCTCTCTCTTTTGATTCTCAATACAATGGTCTCTTGGAGATCTATTTGATGTAAACTTTTGCGGTGTGTTTGTTGGGATCCGATGAATTTTGAGTTCATGATCAGTTTCTATCCATGAATATTATTTGAGTCTTCTTTGATCTCTTATATGCACGATTACTTATAGCCTTGTATTTCTTCTTAGAATCTTTGGTTTAGTTAGGCCAACTAGATCAATTTTTCTTGCCATGGGAAGAGGTGCTTTGTGATGGGTTCGATCTTGTGGTGTCCTTTCCCAGTGTTAGAAGGGGCAGCAAGGCACGCATGTATCGTTGCCATTAAGGATAACAAGATGGGGTCTATTCCTACATGAATAGATCTTGTCTACATCATGTCATCGTTCTTATTGCATTACTCCGTCTTTCCATGAACTTAATACACTAGATGCATGCTGGATAGCGGTCGATGTGTGGAGTAATAGTGGTAGATGCAGGCAGGAGTCGGTCTACTTATCTTGGATGTGATGCCTATATAATGATCATCGCCTTGGATATCATCATGATTATTTGATCTTCTATCAATTTCCCAATAGTAATTTGTTCACCCACCGTGCGCTATAGTCATGAGAGAAGCCACTAGTGAATCCTACGGCCCACGGGTCTACTTTTTCCAACATATTGCTTTCCGATCTATCTTTTTGCCTCTTTGTTTTCAGATCTACAAAACTAAAAACCCAAAAACATATTGCTGCACTTTTTATTTGCTCTTTTTATTTTGCGTTCTTGAGAGATCTATCTCTCCTATCTATCATTACCTAGTCTATCTTTTTACCGTAGAGAGATTGACAACCTCTCTTTCGCGTCGGGTTGCAAGTATTTGTTCTTTGTGTGCAGGTGCTACTTATTGGGTGGTGGTGATCCTCCTTCTGGTTCGATAACCTTGGTTTCATAACTGAGGGAAATACTTACCGTCGCTGTGTTGCATCATCCCTTCCTCTTTGGGGAAATACCGACGCAGTCTCAAGCCACGTCAAAGGAATTTCTGGCGCCGTTGCCGGGGAGGAAGCGGTCTCTTCTACGTGCCAATCTCAGGCGCCGAGGAGACTCCATCATCATCTACCAGGTTCCTAATCACAAATCTCATCTCCTTTCAATTACATTATTTGCCATTTGCCTCTCGTTTTCCCCTCCCCCACTTCACCAATTTGCCGTTTTATTCGCCCTCTTTTTCGTTTGCCTTTTTCTCGCCGGATCTCTTTCTTGCTTGCCATCTTGTTTGCGTAGTCACGATGACTCAAGAAAACACCAAGTTGTGTGATTTTTCCAATACTAATAATAATGATTTTATTAGTACTCCTATTACTCCACACACCACTAGTGCGGAGTCTTGTGATATTAATGTCGCTTTGTTGAATCTTGTCATGAAAGATCAATTTTCCGGTAATCCAAATGAGGATGCCACGTCCCATCTAAACACGTTTGTAGAATTGTGTGATATGCAAAAAAAAAAAGATGTGGACAATGATATAGTGAAGTTGAAATTGTTTCCTTTTTCCTTGCGGGATCGTGCAAAAATTTGGTTTTCTTCTTTGCCTCGCAATAGTATCGATTCTTGGAATAAGTGCAAGGATGCTTTTATTACTAAGTTTTTTCCGCCCACGAAAATTATTTCCCTTAGGACACAAATCATGAATTTTAATCAACTTGAGCATGAACATGTTGCACAATCTTTGGAAAGAATGAAGTTGATGCTAAGAAATTGTCCTACTCATGGTTTAAATCTTTGGATGATCATACAAAAAATTTATGCGGGGTTGAATTTTGTCTCTAGAAATCTTTTATATTCTGCCGCGAGTGGTACTTTTATGGAAATTACTTTGGGTGAAGCTACTAAATTGCTAGATAATATTATGGCTAATTATTCTCAATGGCATACCGAAAGAGCACCTACTAGTAAAAAAGTTAATTCGGTTGAAGAAATTAGTACTTTGACTGATAAGGTTGATGCTTTGATGAAATTGGTTGCTAGTAAAAATGTTGCTATTGATCTTAATGATGTGCTTTTGTCTACCTTGATTGAGCAAAATAGTGATTCCGTAGATATGAACTTTGTCTCGCGAAACAATTTCAATAATAATGCTTATGGAGGTAATTTTAATCCTAGGCCTTTTCCTGGAAATTCCTCTAATAATTATGGTAATTCCTATGGCAATTCCTCTTACAATAATAATAGGAACACCTCTGATATTGAAAGTAATATTAAAGAATTTATCAATGCGCAAAAGGCTTCCAATACTACGATAGAAGAAAAGTTGAATAAGATTGATGATATGTCTAGAAGCATTGATAAAATTTCTCATGATGTTGAAAACCTCAAGTTGAAAGCTTTTGTGCCTAAAATTGATGAATCAATTAAAGCTTTATATGTCTCTATGGATGAAAGTAAGAAAAGAACCGCTATGATTAGAGCTAAAAGAGAAATCTTAGAAAAATCGTTCTCTAGTGATTGCCTTAATAAGAATGATGAAGATCTTAAAGTGATTGGTGTTTCTTCTATTGATTCCTTGTTTAGTAATATTAAGATTGATGATAAAGGGACTGAAGTAGAGTCAACTTTAGCTAGAAGGCGTCCCAATAATTTGGAGGGTGAAAATCTTGATGAAAATTTTGTTAAAAGTGGGTTTGAAGAGGTCAAAACTTTAACTAGTGATGTGCCCACTATTTTGGATTGCAAAGACTTTAATTATGATAGTTGTTCTTTGATTGAATGTATTTCTTTGCTACAATCAATGTTAAATTCACCCCATGCTTATGAGCAAAATAAATCTTTACTAAACATATCGTTGAGCCATGATGAAATCTTTTGAAGAAAAGTTGGAATTGGAGATTTCTATTCCTAGAAAATTACATGATGAGTGGGAACCTACCTTTAAAGTCAAGATAAAAAATTATGAGTGCTTTGCTTTATGTGATTTGGGTGCTAGTGTTTCCACGATTCCGAAATCTTTATGTGATGTGCTTGGCCTCACCAATATTGAAGAATGTTCTCTTAATTTGCACTTGGCGGATTCTACTATTAAAAACCTTTGGGAAGAATTAATGATATTCTTATGCTTGCAAATAGGAACTATGCTTCCATAGATTTTATTGTGCTTGATATTGATTGCAATCCGTCTTGTCCCATTATACTTGGTAGACCGTTTTTACGCACTATAGGTGCCGTGATTGATATGAAAGAAGGCAATATTCGTTTTCAATTTCCAATAAGAAAGGGTATGGAACACTTTCCTAGAACAAGAATTAATACACCATATGAATCAATCATGAGGGCATCCTATGGATCCAAAACTAAAGATGACAAATCTATGCGTTATGCCTAGCTAGGGGCGTAAAACGATAGCGCTTGTTGGGAGGCAACCCAATGAATAAATAAATTTTTGCTTTTTCCTTTCTGTTTTTGAGTGTTGAAACAATTATGCCTCTGTTATTATTGTGTTTTTATGGTTTATTTAGTGTTTGTGCCAAGTAGAGCCTTTAGGATGATTCATAAGATGAGTAGAAGCGATGTTGAATCTGAAACAGAAACTTTGCGTCCAGTATTTGAATTTTAATTTTTTACTGGAACGTGGTATTGAGCTGAAATTTTAACACAGTGTTGATATAAAAATTCTTTACGTTGTCATAATTTTTCAGAATTTTTAGTGTTACATAAGTATGGTTTGAGTACAGATTACTACAGACTGTTCTGTTTAAGACAGATTCTGTTTTCGTTGCATTGTGTGGTTGTTTTGATGAATCTTTGGGTTATATTGAAGGGTATGAGCCATGGTAAAGTTAAAATATAGTAGGTATAATGCAAAAATAAAATATGAATGGGTTTTCAACAGCACCTAAAGTAGTGATTTGCTTTATTATACTAACGGATCTCACGAAGATTTTGTTGAGTTTTGTGTGATTGAAGTTTTCAAGTTTTGGGTGAGATCACGATGGATGAAGGAATAAGGAGTGAAAAGAGCCTAAGATTGGGGATTATACAGCACCCCCAAGATATATCCAAAGATAAACAAGCAACTAAGCTTGGGGATGCCCCCGAGTGGCATCCCCTCTTTCTTCTAACGACCATCGGTATTTTACTTGGAGCTATATTTTTATTCGTCACATATCATGAGTTTTGCTTGGAGCGTCTTGTATCATTTGAGTCTTTGATTGCTTTGATTGTTATTTTGTCACTTGTATCCTTGCTGGACACACCTATTTGGGAGAGCCAAAATTATTCTATGATTTGTTAGAATTGCTCTCTATGCTTCACTTAAACTTTTTGAGTTATAGAATTGCTCTAGTGCTTAACTTATATCCTTTTGAGCACGGTGTGCTTCGAAATTTTTGTAGAAATACTCTAATGCTTCACTTATATTAATTTGAGAGCTAGTAAATTTTGAATAAATCCTCTCATGCTTCACTTATACCTTTTTGAGAGATGAAATCTTTATGCTCAGGTGCTTTACTTAAATTTGTTTGAGCTTGTCAAAAAAGCAATGGCAATATATGAAACTAGTCCCAAAGTGATAGATATCCAAGGAGGATATAATAAAAACTTTCATGAAGATCATTGGACAAATTAAACTTGATTCCTTGTAATAGTTTTGAAACATGATGATAGTAATATGTGAGTCATGTTAGTGAGTAATTATGCTTTAGTAGGAATATTGGTGTTAAAGTTTGTGATTCCCTATGTAAGTACGAAAGTCAATAGTTATGCAATGAAATTACATCCTACTTATGGTGCATTATAAGGTGTTAGTTATGCTCAATGCTCGCTTATGTGAATTTTCGTTTCTTGGTTTGGTTGCTTCTGAATCTATTTGCTAGCCTTCATTTGTACTAAGTAGAAATACTACTTGTGCATCCCGAAATCCTTAAACCAAGTTTTGCCTTATGAGTCCACCATACCTACCTATATGCGGTATTTCCATGCCGTTCCAAGCAAATTTGTATGTGCCATCTCAAAATTTTCAAAATAAATTTTCTCTTTTGTGTGCTCGTACCGCTCATGAAACGGTGGGGAGTGTCCAATATTTTTCCATGCTAGATGTGTTATTCTTAAGATGATTGTTTATTCACTTGTCATTGCACGAGAGTGCGGCGGTAATAGGGATGCCCATTCCCGAAATGAAAAAGCAAAAAAAAAATTACTTTATGTTGTCAAATAATAAATTCCTTGGAAAGTGTTGGTATGGAAGGCAACCGTGGATACGGCCCGCCATGGAAAGTGAAAGTTTGGTGGAAAAAAGGAATAAACTTTATTTTCTGTTTGGGAACCGCCTATGATATATCTAGCATGGAAAGTATTGTGAGCTACTTTGTCATTTTCGTTGACAGGAAAGGCATGCCACCCAAAATATTTCTCTCTCTCAATTTAAACCTTGAACTCTGGCACCTCTACAAATCCCTACTTCCCTCCGCGAAGGGCCTATCTATTTGCTTTATGCAATTTTTATTTTTACTTTGAGTATCCATCTTCTCTTATAAAGCACCAACTAGGAGGCACTATGATCATACTTGAGCATTGGGCATAGCTAATATTTGAGTGTGTTTCATGAATGGATCAATGATTGAGCATGATGGGCTAGGGATAACTTTCTTTAGTGTTGATATTTTGAAAGACATGGTTACTTGTTGGCATGTTTGAGTATTGAAGTCATTATGTTAAAACTAGACTATTGCTTTGAATCATCTACAAGTCCAAATGTCCATGCTATACAAAAGAAAAGAATATGAGATGAACATGTTAGGCAGCATTCCACATCAAAAATTCTGTTTTTATCATTTACCTACTCGAGGACGAGTAGGAATTAAGTTTGGGGATGCTGATACGTCTCCAACGTATCTATAATTTTTGCTTGTTCCATGCTGTTATATTATCATTCTTGGATGTTTTACAATCCTTTTATAACAACTTTATATCATTTTTTGGGACTAACCTATTGACATAGTGCCAAAGTGCCGGTTGCTGTTTTTGCTTGTTTTTTACTTCGCAGAATATCAGTACCAAACGGAGTCCAATCACGATGAAGCTTTTTGGAGATTTTTTTGGACCAGAAGACACCCAGTGGGCCAAAGAAGTGCCAGAGAGGTGGGCTGTGGAGGCCACAACCGACCAGGGCGCGCCAGGGGGCCCCCGGCACGCCCTGATGGGTTGTGCCCTCCATGGGGCCCCCTCCACCGCCTCTGACACCTATAAATTCCCAAATATTCAGAAAACCCTAGGGGAGTCGACGAAACACAATTCTAGCGGCCGCAAGTTCCAGAACCTCGAGATCCAATCTAAACACCATCACGGAGGGGTTCATCTTCTTCATAGGTGCCTCTCCGATGATGCTTGAGTAGTCCACCATAGACCTACAGGTCCATAGGCAGTAGCTAGATGGCTTCCTCTCTCTCTTTTGATTCTCAATACAATGGTCTCTTGGAGATCTATTTAATGTAAACTTTTACGGTGTGTTTGTTGGGATCCGATGAATTTTGAGTTTATGATCAGTTTTTATCCATGAATATTATTTGAGTCTTCTTTGATCTCTTATATGCATGATTACTTATAGCCTCGTATTTCTTCTTCGAATCTTTGGTTTAGTTAGGCCAACTAGATCGATTTTTCTTGCCATGGGAAGAGGTGCTTTGTGATGGGTTCGATCTTGTGGTGTCCTTTCCCAGTGACAGAAGGGGCAGCAAGGCACACATGTATCATTGCCATTAAGGATAACAAGATGGGGTCTATTCCTACATGAATAGATCTTGTCTACATCATGTCATCGTTCTTATTGCATTACTCCATTTTTCCATGAACTTAATACACTAGATGCATGCTGGATAGTGGTCGATGTGTGGAGTAATAGTGGTAGATGCAGGTAGGAGTCGGTCTACTTATCTTGGACGTGATGCCTATATAATGATCATCGCCTTGGATATCGTCATGATTATTTGATCTTCTATCAATTGCCCAACAGTAATTTGTTCACCCACCATGCGCTATACTCATGAGAGAAGCCACTAGTGAATCCTACGGCCCCCGGTCTACTTTTTCCAACATATTGCTTTCCGATATATCTTTTTGCCTCTTTGTTTTCAGATCTACAAAACCAAAAAACCCAAAAACATATTGCTGCACTTTTTATTTGCTCTTTTTATTTTGCATTCTTGAGAGATCTATCTCTCCTATCTATCATTACCTAATCTATCTTTTTACCGTAGAGAGATTGACAACCTCTCTTTCGCATCGGGTTGCAACTATTTGTTGTTTGTGTGCAGGTGCTGCTTATTGGGTGGTGGTGATCCTTCTACTGGTTCGATAACCTTGGTTTCATAACTGAGGGAAATACTTACCGTCGCTGTGCTGCATCATCCCTTCCTCTTTGGGGAAATACCGACGCAGTCTCAAGCCACGTCAGTTATCCATGGGCATCCCGAGTATGTGTAGATTGAGTTCGTTTTCCCATGCTCTGCTCCGGATACGATGCAAAATTTCGTCAGTGCCTCCCTGTTGTTCTCTGGGTACACATCCTCTCGGTTTAATGCCGAGACGTGTATCAGGAGAACTGCGGGGAGGTGCTGCCGAAATTCTATGTCGGATCCGGAGCAGAGCATGGGGAAACGAACCCAATCTACACATACTCGGGTGGGATTAGGACCTATCTTTACCTATTAGCGTGTAGGTTGCATGGACGTAATAAAATTGACAAACTTGATTAACTGCTGAATATATATGCTAAATTATATATATTTCTTGTGTGTTTAGTAGCTAGGCAAGATGAGTGATCGTGCGTGGATGTACACCGGTCACACTAGTCAGAAATACATGACCAATGAATGGTTAACAAAAACCAAGGGTTTTGTGAAAGCTGCATTTGCAAATTGACAGAGAAAAACCCGGTGCCCCTGTATTAGGTGCGACAACTTTTCACAGAGGACAGAAGGTGAAATGGGTAAACACCTATAGAAGTGGGGTTTTACGCCTGATTATACCGTGTGGACATTTCATGGTGAGTTTGCCCAACGTTCCAGAGCTGAGGTGGTTCGTCCTCGCACCGATGAGATGGAGGAATCTACAAAGGCCTTCAATGAAATGTTGGAGTCTTCAAAACGTCCTCTCCACGAGCACACTGAGCTTTGTCAGTTGGATGCCATCGCACAAGTAATGGCTCTGAAGTCTTAATTCAACTTGGGCAGAGAATGCTACAACGTGATGATGACACTATTTGGATGCTTTCTACCCAAAGGCCATGGCATGCCTGCAAACCTGTACCAGTCGGACAAAATCCTCCGTGTACTTAAGATGCCCTATGAGAAGATAGATGCGTGTGAGAACGGATGTGCCTTATTTAGGCTTGAGTATGCGGGCTTGAACTATTGTCCCATTTGCAAGTCTTCCAGGTATGTTGTGGTAGACAACGGTATGGGTGAGAAGAGGCAGACCAAAATCCCAGTTAATGTTCTATGGTACATGCCAATCATACCAAGACTTCAACATATTTTCATGGTCGAAGAGACGGCCAGACAGATGACATGGCACAAATTGGGCAAAAGAACCGAACTAGATGCAGATTGGAATCAGATGTTGGTACACACATTGGATGCTTTTGCGTGGAAGCACTTCGATGCATTACATGAGGATAAAGCGGCAGATCCGAGGCATCCTCGAGTGTGCGTCGGCACGAATGGGTTCAATCCGTTTGGTATGACGGCAACCCAATACAGTTGTTGGCCTGTATTTTTCATTCCACTCAATCTCCCCCCCCCCGGACAGATTATGCAAAGAAAGAACATTTTCCTGACATTGATAATTCCAGGTCCCAACTATCCGGGGAAGAATATAAATGTGTACATGCAACTGCTTAAGGATGAATTGCAAGAAGCTTGGGATAATGGGTTCAAGACATACGACGCCACTAGAAAAGAAAACTTCAAAATGCATGTCTGGTACATGTACTCGATGCATGACTTGCTGGCGTATGCGCTATTCGCTGGTTGGGGTGTGCATGGTAGGTTCCCGTGCCCCACATGCAATGCAACTCTTCAGTTTCATTGGCTGCAGGCGGGTCGGAAGTATTCTTCCTTCGACTTGCATAGACAGTTCCTAGATCCTCACCATGAGTTCAGAAAAGACAAGAAAAACTTCATCAAAGGTACAATTGTCAAAAACTCAGCACCACCTGCGTTGACAGGCCAACAGATCTTGGATCAGTTAAAAGCTCTTGAGCCTGATCCAGAGTGTCCAGGGTATTTCAAGGGGTATAATTCAGAACACGCCTGGACTCACAAGACATGCTTGTGGGATCTGCCTTACTTTAAAGACCTCCTTCTTCCTCACAACATCGACGTGATGCACACTGAAAAGAATATCGGAGAGCCCCTTTTTGGTACATTGTTCGGCATAGAGGGGAAGTCAAAGGATAATCCTAAGGCTAGAGTCGATCAGCAGACTCTATGTGATAGACCGTTACAGAACATGCGACAACCGAAAGGAAAGCAGAACTGGTTGAAGCCAAAGGCCTGGTTCAATCTTGCAAGGGGAGCTATGAGGGAAATTATCTTTGGGTGAAAATGCACTTGCTGTTCCCCGATGGGTATGCAACGAATATAAAGAGGGGAGCGAGTCTTGAAAAATTGAAAATATTTGGTCTCAAGAGTCATGATTGGCACATATGGCTTGAGCGGGTAATGCCGGTGATGTTGCGTGGCTTTATCCCTGAGGCTAAACGGCTAGTACTGGCAGAGCTGAGCTATTTCTTCCGTGTTCTTTGTGCGAAAGAAATATCGCCTGGCGTGCTAGATGACATGGAAAAGTTGGCGCCGGAGTTGCTCTACAAGTTAGAGAAGATCTTTCCACCGGGCTTCTTTAATCCAATCCAGCATTTGATTTTAAATCTCCCGACCGAGGCAAGATTGGGGGGGGGGGTGGAGTGCAAAATCGTTGGTGCTATGCAACTGAGAGGATGCAGAAGACGCTTCGAGCAAAATGTAAAAATAAACCTAGAATTGAAGCATCGATGGCCGAGGCATTCATTACTGAGGAGGCAGCAAACTTCGTGATAGCACACTACAAAGCCAAAAATTGTCATTTGCATAATCCGAAGCCTCAGTACAATGCTGGCGACCCTAGAAAAGGTGGATCCAACCTCAGCCTATTCAAAGGGAAGATCGCACCAGCCGGTGCTTGGAAACCAATAGCGTTGGATGTCGAAGATTGGCGGACCATTTCGTTGTATATCTTCAACAACCTAACAGAAGTGCAGCCGTATATCGAGTAAGTTCTCGGTACATTGTTTCACAACTTCTAATTCCTTTGAACTGCTCTTATTCCTGGATATTAGATACAGTCGATATGTCACCAAATTCTTGGATGGAGCGGTGATCCAAAAGGATTCCATCGAAGAGTATGAGCTTCTGGCAAAGCATGGAGGCGGGTATCCCGGTTTCATCTCTTGGTTCAAACAAACGGTAACTACCATTAATAGACCATTTCATTTCTTGGTCTAATTTGCAGCTAATGCAACTATCATTTCGTATTAAACTTGTAAGCTAATTCAGAGTCTATGGACGCTGCATTAAGACAAGCCGCTAATGGTTTTGACTATAAGGTCCATTCATTTGAGAAATACGACATCAACGGGTATCGCTTTCGTACCTTTGGCAAAGAGCAATCTATGGCCGACCGAAAATCTACAAATTGTGGTGTCTCTGCTATCGGTGAAGGAGGAACCGAGTATTATGGAAGAGTTGAAGCAATTTATGAACTTCTATTCTATGGTGAAAACCCACCAAACGTCATAGTCTTCAAATGTTATTGGTTCCAGCCGAAGGAGACTAGAAGGACTCATGAACATATAGGGCTTGTCAAAATCAAACAAAGCACCCATTTAGATGTTCCCGATGTTTATATTACGGCTCAACAGGCGACCCAAGTTTTCTATTTACCGTAGGCCTGCCAAACTGATAAAAATCTGAAATGTCGTTTATGAAGTGCCACCACATGCTAGACCACATCCCCCTAATGAAGAGGATTATGAACCTCACATTAACCCAGACACATATGAAGGAGAATTCTTCCAAGAAACACGTCTTTCCAAAAAACGTTTCAAGAACCGCTCTACTTTACCCCCAAAACATGGAAGTAGACATCGACAGTGAATCCGACTTCACCCCTGAGCCGGAACAAGAAGAGCCGGAAGAAGAAGAGGTTACTGATGTGGCTGACCTGTCAATGCTTGACCGGTTACAGAAAGGCCTTCCACATGTTGATGCCGCCGAACCCGGTGAGCACGTCATTCATGACGACACGCGTGATAGTTTTGATGATGATGATGATGCATTTATTGATCCCGGAGCATATATGGACGATCCGGACTATTATTAGTTTGTATGCATCCCAACTTTAATTATGTACATATTATTATTCATGTCAGGTATTTAGTTTTTTTATGTTGTACTAATTTTTTTACTCTTTGTTATGGCAGGTGTTGAAAGATGGTGGGCGCGGGTCCAGAGCGGGCGGCGGCCCGCGGGAGGGCTACTTCCATTCCACCCCAATCTCTCCGGAGAGCATTGATAGACAGTATGGGGACACCGGCAGGCGCTTCTTCATCGGCATCATTGCCCACCGGGAGAGGAGGTCGGGGAGGGAAGAAGAGAGGTACAGGACGTGGCCGCGGGAGAGGTAGGCGGACTGCTACGCCTTCCTCGCCACCACCCCCAGCTCATTCACTCGAGCACAAGACTCCTAGGGTGGACCCGTCTGATGTGGAGGCTACGGGGACTCCGGACCACGAGCCTCGGGTCGACGGGCCTTCAGCCCACGAGACTCCGGTCCCAGAGGCTTCGGCTCACGAGACTCCGGTCCCAGATGCTTAGGCCCACGAGACTCCGGATGGGGCTACATCCCAGGAGACTTTCGGATGGGGTACCTGGCCGGATCCGTCTCAGGGGCCGAGTGGCGATGCTGATGGTGGCGGGGATCAGTTTACTGATAGTGAGGGTGAGGTGGTTGAGGGGGTCACCATGTACCAGCGTGGTGGTACACAGCTCCCGCCCCTGCCGGCGACCCGCGAGCAGAGGCCGGTGATTAGGCCTGATGGGGAGAAGTAAGTGCATTTACTCTTTTTGTATCTTTTGCCTTCATGTTTCTTCAAATATCTAATGCGTTAGACTTGTCATAATGCAGGGGTTGGCATCACGCCAGTGGAGTCCGCAGGCCCAACGCCGTCCTTGGTGTGCTTTGCCGGCAAAATTTCCCGGGGTTTGTCATGTTGCCCGATGAGGGACAGCTTCCACAACTAGGATTGAGCTGGGAGCACTACAAGGCTGCCCAGGCCCCGCCGGAGGAGATGATCGACGGTGTCTTGTGCCACACGAGGGCCGAGATGGTGATCAACAACTTTTGGGTAATTTCTCCTTTACACAATTAAAAATTAACAATAGCTAGTTATTGTACTAATCAGTGTTGTCTCGTTTGATTGTAGACCTTCTATAGGTGTGAGGAGGGATACGAGGAGGACGCGGCAAAGGTTATCCATACCGAGTGCAAGCGCCTATTACAAAACTTACGGCACGAGGCTCGACCTCAAGCTGTTCGAGACTACTATGCCGTGCGTGGTATTAAGAAGGACAAGCCGTCGTGCCACGAAAAGTTTCTGGAGAAGCATCAGTACATGAAGGTAATTATCTATTCTTAAGGCCTTGTACTTAGTTTCCTTGATTTGATTCGTAGGCGTAGAGCTCAAATTTCTCTATACTAACTTAGGTGCCCCCGAGATGGTGTGCGGATAAGATGGATTGTTGGGAGGCGTTGGTGGATGAGTGGTGCACAGACCACTGGCGAGCCGTCCACGACAATGCGAAGGACCGGCATGCCCAAATGGTTGGTGTGCCACACCATCAAGGCAACGCCAACTTATTTCAGTTCGGGCGGAACTGGGTATGTGGTTTGCTTCATGATTCATGCAATTCATTCTTCATGCTTGCTTGAGCCCTTACTAATACTTTGTTCCTCTCTTTTAGGAGCGACACAATAACACGAAGGTGCCAGAGGTGTACGACCTCTATTCCATGGCCCATACTGTCTCGTACAAGAAGGCCAAGGCATTCTCTGAGTCTAACCTCGATCATCCAGAAAAGTTCACCAACATCTCCTCCCACCACAAGCTCATGAGGTACAACGAGGAGGTGAAGGCGAGGAAAGGGGAGGACTATAACCCGAGCCAGCATCCTATTGATCCAGAGCTGATGATGATAGCTAGTGGCGGGAGGCCCTATGGCTCGATAGCCATTGGAGATGGACTAACACATTGTCCTCTCACTCTCCCGGAGATCAAGGCGCGCCAAACAAGCTCCTGTCCTGAGATAAGGACTCGTCCACGGCCAGTCGATCTCGCCATCGAGGTTAGTTATACAGACTCAGATATCTTTCCTCCATTACATTGTGTGTGCGGCCATCGATGATTACAATGCTAATGAGGAGTGGTATTGCAGGCTGCTCTTAAGAAAGAGAGAGCGACAACCCATGCGCTTCTGGAGGAGAGGGACCGGGTGGCGGCGGAGAAGGAAATGGCCGCGGAGGAGAAGACGGCTAGGTTGCTGGAGGAGGAGAGGGCACAGAATGAGGCGGCTCACCGGGCCATGTACGAGCTCCTCGTGGTAAGTTTCTTCTGCATATTAGCCAAATCATGCACGTAATGTTCGTTTCAGTACTAACTAATATGACTTACTTGTCAAAACCAAATGTGCAGTCTGTGTGCGAGAAGACCGGTCAGACCCCTCCGCCGATGCCAGCCATTACTCCGGTGGGAACGGTGAGTTTCATTTGAATGGTCATTAGTTACTAGTCTTAACATTCGAGTGTCATCATGCTAATGAGACATTGCAAATGATCTTTGGTGCAGCATAACTCCCGAGCCGCATCGCACAACCATTCTCCAGGGCATCCTTCTCCAGGTGAAACCGGCTCGAGCAACCCCGGTGCTTCACCTCCGTGATGACGATGACGGTAAGTTTCTAGTGTTTTGCTTAACAAATGCATACTTAATTAGCTTCGTACATGATAATTAGCCCTAATATGCCACATACTTAGCTTATTCCCCCCCCAAAATACATACTTAGCTAATTATCCTCCAAAATGACATAATTAGCTTATTTAGTTCATTTATGACATAACTAGGTTTTTAGGTCAAAAATTGCATAATAACCTTGGTTAGCTCATAAATGTCATATACTTAGCTCGTTTTCCTCCAAAATGACATAATAAGCCAAGTTAGCTCAATAATGGCATAATTACCTAAGTTAGCTCAATAATGACCTATACTTACCCTATTTTCCTCCAAAATGACATAATAAGCTTAGTTAGCTCTAAAATGGGATAATTGCCTAAGTTAGCTCTAAAATGACACAAATAAGGAATAATAAGAAGAAAAACAAGGAAGAGGAGAAAAATAAGGAATAGAAGAAGAAAGAGAAGAAAAAGAAAGAATAAAAGAAGAAGAATGAGAAGGAAAAGGATAAAAATATAGAAGAGAGAAGAAGAAGAAAATATATTGTTATTCTTCCTTTTTCTCTTCTTTCTTTTTCTCCATCTTCTACTCCTTCTTCTTCTTCTTCTTCTTCTTTCTTCTTATTCTTTCTTTCTTCTTATTATTTTTCTTCTCTTTCTTCTTCTTCTTCTAGTCTTCTTCTTCTTCTTCTTCTTCTTCTTCTTCTAACTTTCTTAATTACTCCCATTTTTGCAGATTTGATTCACTTCATGGAGGCTGGCATTGATGCACTGCTAGTGTTTAGTTTTTGTTTTGATTTGCATTGATGAACAATGTGAAACTATGTATGTATATATGGATGAACACTGTGAAACTATGTATGTATTGGTTCTTTTAATAGCATATGTGTTCTCTTGTTCAATATTTCACGATCATGTTGGATACATGGCCTATGGTTCTTTCTGAAACTATGTATGTATATATGGATGACCAAATATATCTTATATGTGTGATATATATCATATAGTCATATATGTGTTATGAAAATGCAGGGAAATAACAGAAAACAGACAAAAAAGTGGCAATACAGGCACTTTGCCGTCTGCCAGCGGACGACAAAGCCCTTTGCCATCGGTAGGTAGACAACAAAGGTGCCATGTGGCAGCAACCTGTGCAACCTGGGAGCACCAGGTCTGACCCATTTGGTCATTTTGCCGTCAGCTGGGAGACGGCAGACGGCAAAGACTGGCCCGGCAGACAGCAAAGATGGAGCAGGAGTAGGGCAACAAGAAAAGCTCGAGGCTCATGATCCATCTGAGATCGACTCATTTTTAGCTCGACTCGGGATTGACTTGAAAATAAACGAGCTGAGTTTGAACACTTTGTGCAACTCGGTCGAGAAATGAACCGATCTTGAGCCAATACTAGCTCGCTCGACAGCTCGACATAATACCATTATTTTCAATGATCATGTCATATATTAAATGCAAATAAAATAATTTATTATCATGCATGTTGTCCATGATTTTCTCAATTTTATTTACTAGCTAACATGGGAGCTTAATTAAACGTAAAGAAGAATTAGGCCTTTTGTGGTCTTTGGTCAATAATTTGTTTTCCTAATTATATGTTTGTCGTGAATTATTATCTTATTTTGATACTAAACTTTTGGTTGTGAGAGAATAAGTCAAACTACTTTGAATAAATTTATACTATCATCGTCCCGATTGAAATAATATATTTTTAGAATTTTCTTATGTCGTGTTGAGCCTTATCTAGTTGGAATAATCACCATATATTTATTATTTTTATCATCTCATTCAGCTCGAAACTAGCTCGAGATCGACTCGAGATCATTACAAGCTAAGCACGAGTCATGTTCTACAGCTCGACCTTGAGCTTCACTCGGTCTGAGCTCGCTCGACTTTTAATATGAGTTGAGCTCAGCCAACTTCAACTCGCTCAAACTCGACTCGTTTGCAGCCCTAAGCAGGAGTGACGTGCAGCCACATGACTATTGACGTCACGGGTGGACGACAAAGGAAACATTTTGTTTGTCGTCTGCAGGCGGACGACAAAGTCTGTCGTTAGCCACCTAACGGGGCTAACAGCTATACTTTGTTGTCTAGGAGCTGTGCCGTCAGCTAGGTCAGGAAGGCGGGCGGCAAACGTCTTTGCCATCCGCTAAGGTTTTGCAGACGGCAAAGTAGCTGATTACCGTGACTTTTAGTGCTGAAAATGAGGCCGTCAGCCAGCAGACGACAAAGGTGTTTGCCGTCCGTGGTCTTTTCCTTTGCTGTCCACTATGGCTGACCGCAAAGAAGCTGATTCGTGTAGTGAAGGTAGCAAGGGAATAACATCATATGATCCAACTATATTAACAAAGTCCATGATACATCAAGATCATGCCATCTCAAGAACACTAGAGAGAGATCAAACACATAACTACTGGTACATACCCTCAGCCCCGAGGGTGAACTACTCCCTCCTCGTCATAGACACCGCCGGGATGATGAAGATGGCCTTCGGTGATGATTGCCCCCTTCGGCAGGGTGCTGGAACAGGGCTCCGGATGAGTTCTCTTCGGTACAGAGGCTTACGACGACGGAGCGGAAGTTCTAGGTTAACTTTCGGAGGTTTCTGGATTTATATGATTTTTCAGCGTTGGAATCACGTCAACCGGAGCCACGAGGGGCCCACAAGCGATCATGGCGCGCCTAGGGGGTGGAAGCGCCCTGTTGGCTTGTGGCCGACAGGTGGCCCCCCTCCGGTAGTTCTTTGCTCCGGTATTTCTCATATTTTCCAGAAAAAATCATCAAAAAGTTTTGGGCGATTCCGAGAACTATTATTTTCTGCATAAAAACAACACCACGATAATTCTGTTGAAAACAACATTAGTCCGGGTTAGTTCTAATTAAATCATATAAAATGCATCAAACCTATATAAAAGTATTGTAAACATAGGTAAATATGGCATGAATACTACATAAATTATCGATACGTTGGAGACGTATCACTAAGGTGTTGTTCTTAGTTGAACGAACAACCCGCTTATGATTACCCCTCTCGCAAGCATTCGCAACTAGGAAAGAAGAATTAAGATAAATCTAACCATAGGATGAAACATATGGATCCAAATCAGTCCCCTATGGAATAAAGCATAAACTAGGGTTTAAACTTCTGACAGTCTCGCAACCCATCATCTACTTATTACTCCTCAATGCCTTCTCTTAGGCCCAAATATGGTGAAGTGCCATGTAGTCGATGTTCACATGACACCACTAAAGGAAGCAACAACATATATATCATCAAAATATTGAATGAACACCAACTTCACATGATTACTTATAACAAGACTTCTCCCCTGTCCTTGAGAACAAAAGTAACTTCTCACAAATCATGTTCATGTTCAAGATCAGAGATGTCTTGAATATCATTAAGGATCTGAACATATAATCTCCACCAAACAAACCAACTAGCATCAACTACAAGACGTAATCAACACTCCTAGCAACCCACACGTACCACTCTGAGGTTTTTGAGACAAAGATTGAATACAAGATAAGAACTAGGGTTTGATATGAGATGGTGCTGGTGTAGATGTTGATGAAGATTGGTCTCCCACGATGGAGGAAGTGTTGGTGATGATGATGGCTTTGATTTCCCCCTCTCGAATGGAAGTTTCCCCGGCGAAGTCGCTTTGTCGAAGAGCAAAAGTGCTCATGCCCAGGTTCCGCCTCGAGACGGGGACGCTTCGTTCGAAAAGTATCCTCTTGATTTTTTCTAGGTCAAAACCCTTCATATAGCAGAAGAGGGGCATCGGAGACCGCCCGTAGGACCCACAAGGCATCAGTGCGCCCCCAGGGGGTGGCCGCGCCCTGTTGCCTTGTGGGCAGGTGGTGGCCCCCCTCTGGTACTTCTTTGCTCCAGTATTTTTTTACATATTCCATAAAAAATCTCCATGAAATTTCAGGTAATTTGAAGTTTAGTAAAATATGTATCTCTGTTGTAGCTTTTTTAGCTCCGGAATTCCAGCTACTGGTCATGTTCCTCTCCATGTAAATCTTGCAAATTAAGAGAGAAAAGGCATTAGAATTGAATCATAAAGTGTAATAATGACCAAAAATAGTATAAATGACAGTAGAAAATCATGATGCAAAATGGACGTATCAGGTGCAGCGAAAAACTGGCGCACGCAGTCACATCGGGCAAAGTCCCTTTATCAGAACTGTGCGCGATATCTAACATCACAAACGAATCATATAGTTTACCCCGTATGTGATGAGACTGAACGTGGAAACTTTGGTCTCCAAGATTCCGGCGTAAGATATTGGATACTACATTGCACACGGTACTTGCATTTCTTTTTCAGTTGGAAGACAAAATGGGGATACAGTGGTAAATTTTGGTCCGAATTTCCCTCATTACAGTGGCCATCCACGTCATTGCTTAATTTAACATCATGTGCAAATTTGATTACTACACGAAAGATTCTACAACACTGCTTGCACTTACTTAATCGAGCAATTAAACAGAGTTAGTTGAGCTAAACATTACTCTAACAAAAGACCAGTGCTCCAAACAAAGACTAATATTCCGCCTGGCGCTCGTTGATACTTGTGATCTGCGTTGGGTTTTCCGTGAAGAGGAACATGTAATTGCAGCACAAAGTGGATACGTATTTTCCTCAGTTATGAAACTAAGGTTTATCGAACCAATAGGAATATCAATCCTCAACCGTCTTCAGCGGCTGCACACATGAACAAACGACTTGCACCCAACGCGGGCAAGAGGGTTGTCAATCCCCTTGATCTCGTTATTTGCAAGCAAATGAGTTGTGTAGATAATTGTTGATAAATATAAATTGCAAAATAAATAAAAAGTAAATAAAGGCAGCAAGGTAAATATAGAGTTTGCGAATATATAAGTGAATAGACCCGGGGGCCATAGTGTTCCCTAGCGACATCTCTCATGTAGGCAGCATACGGTTGGTAAACAAATTACTGTTGGGCAATTGATAGAAAAGCGGATAGTTATGTGATGTTCACGGCAATGATCATGTATATATAGGCATCATGTCCATAAGCAAATAGGCCGACTCCTGCCTGCACCTATTACTATTACTCCACTCATCGACCGCTATCCAGCATGCATCTAGAGTATTAAGTAAAACAGAGTAATGCTTGGAGAACGATGACATGATGTAGACAAAGTAAACTCGAACAATATGAATGAACCCCATCGTTTTATCCTTAGTAGCAACAGCACAAAGACGCATCTTGTCCCCTACTTTGTCACTCGGATATAGAAACTCACCAGGTTGAACCTACCACAACGCACCACTCCCACCGATGAAATATCAATCTACTTGGCCAAAGCACATCAATAGATCAGAGAGCATTACGAAGCTATAATGATCATGCACATAAGAGATAATATAATTCAAAGGCATCTCAAATACTTTTCATGAATAATCTGAACATAAACCCATAATTCATCGGATCCCAACAAACACACCGCACAATAGGATTACATCGGATAGATCAAAGCGAAGATGCGATGACCATTGTATTGAAGATCATAAGAGAGAGAGATTGCCATTTAGGTACTAGCTATGGACCCGTAGGTCTGTGGTGAACTACTCACACATCATCATGAGGGCAGTAAGGTTGATGAAGAGGCCCTCCGTGATCGATCCCCCCTCGGGCAGGGTGCCAGAACGGAGCTCCATATGGCCTCGCGACGGGACAAAGACTTGCAGCGGCAGAAAAAGGGTTTCAGGACTGCCTCCAGGGTTTTCAGAATATTAGAGAATTTATAGGCCGAAGAGGGACGTCGGGAGGTGCCCGAGGGGGCCACCACATATCAGGGCGCCCCCAGGGCGCGCCCTGATGTGCGGTGGGGCCCTCGTGTGCCTCCCGGCTTCCTTCCGAAGCTTCTAGGTCTTCATATAGTCCAGAAAAAATCATCAAAAAGTTTCGTGGCAATTGGACTTCGTTTGCTACAGTAAACCTGCAAAGGAAAAAACACGCAGAAAACAACAACCGACACTGGGCACTGGGTCAATAGGTTAGTGCTCAAAAATATTATAAATTGGTGAATAATGACCCAAAAAGTATCCTAGAATGATAATATATCAGCATGGAACAATCAAAAATTATAGATATGTTGGAGACGTATCAAGCATCCACAAGCTTAATTCCTGCTCGTCCTCGAGTAGGTAAATGATAAAACCAGAATTTTTGATGTGACATGCTATCCACTATGTAATCTTATTCAGGTATGCTCATTGAGAAAAGATGAATCAACAAATATTAACATAGCAATATTCAAAGTGTAAGAAATAGAATTGTTAATTCCTAAAAGTATACGATTCTTAAGAAATGTTTAGCCCCATTCATCTTATTGTATTAGCAAGGCATGGCTCCATCTTCACCACATTATTACAAATGTTAAGTACCATAGTGTCCAAGTCAGGCAATTGGTTCGTACTTTTTCAATATGCATCAACTTTTTATTCTTCACGCAATACATGAGCGTGAGCCATTGGGCATAGCATTTAGGTGGAATAGAGTATGGTGGTAGATATCAAAGGGGTAGGAAGTGGAGAATATAGTCTCACATCAACTAGGCATACCAACGGGCTATGGAGATGCCCATCGGTAGATGTCAATGCAAGGAGTAGGGATTGCCATGCAAATGATGCACTAGAGCTATAAGTGTATGAAAGCTCAAATGAAGCTAAGTGGGGGTGTGCATCCAACTTGCTTGCTCACGAAGACCTCGGGCATTTGAGGAAGCCCGTCTAGGAATATACAAGCCAAGTTTTAAATAATGAATAGGTAATTCCCACTAGCATATGAAAGTGATATATTATGAGACTCTCTACATGAGGAACATGGTGCCACTTTGAGGCACAAGTGTGGTAAAGGATAGTAGCAAAGTCCCTTCTCTCATTTTCTCTCTTTTTTTGAATGGATGGTGGGCTCATTTGGCCTCCCCCATCTTTATTTTTGTCAGGAGTCTCATCTCGACTTATGGGAGAATCATCATCTCCATCATTCTTTCCTCACTGGGACAATGCTCTAACAATGATGATCATCACACTTTTATTTACTTACAACTCAACATGGAGAACTGGTATGAAGATATGACTCTGTATGAATGCCTCTGGCAGTATACCAGGATGTGCAATGATCTAGCGTGACATGTATCAAAAACATTATGAAGGTGGCTTTGCCACAAATACTATGTCAGCTCTATATGATCATGCAAAGCAATATGACGATGAACGAACTAGTCATGTGAAGTGACGATGGAATTTGCATGGCAATGTATCTTGAAATGGCTATGGAAATGCCATGATAGGTAGGTATGATGGTTGTTTTGAGGAAGATATAATAAGGCTTATGTGCAACAGAGCGTATCATGTCACGGGGTTTGGATGCACCGGCAAAAGTTGCACCGATCCTCGAGGTGAGAACGGGCTATGCACGGTACCGAAGAGGCTAGCAAATTATTAAAAGGTGAGATTGCGTATGTCCATGGTTTCACATTAGTCATAAAGAACTCATATACTTATTGCAAAGTGTTATTAGTTTATCATAAATCAAAGTACTAATCGCATGCCCCGAGGGAAGATGTTGGTAGGAGTTAACCATCGCACGCTTCCGACCCGAAACAACACTAGGATTTCAACGAGGAATAGAAATGCTCATACATCATCACCATGCCTCTTTAATTCTTAGATGAACAAAAAGGTCAACCCCTCTTAATATCGACACTTCTACGGTTTAACAATTATGAACTCACACCTATTTCACATTACTACATCAATATCATTAACCCACAATTTCTTTATATGTGCTACATGATGGTTTTGATTATCACTCTTTGAATACCTAATATTTTTGGACTAGTCTGTATGACCTATGCAAATTACCGTCACTATTTATTAACTATTTAACTCTCAAACAAATATAAGTGAAGAACAAGAGTGAAATCATTTCTTTAAAATCTACACGCCACCGTGCTCAAAAAGATATAAGTGAAGTACTAGAGCAACTGCTAAGCTCAAAAGATATAAGTGAAGCACATAGAGTATTCTAACAAATTATGATGAAGGCGTGTCTCTCTTAAATTTGTGTGTCCAGCAAACAATGATTTTTTCAAACTGAATGTAAAAGCAAACAAAAGCAAACGACGCTCCAAGCAAAACTCATATCATGTGACGAATAAAAATATAGCTTCAAGTGATATACCGATGGATTTGAGACGAAAGAGGGGATGCCTTCCGTGGCATCCCCAAGCTTAGATGCTTGAGTCTCCTTGAAAATATTACCTTGGGGTGCCTTGGGCATCCCCAAGCTTAGGCTCTTGCTACTCCTTATTCCTTTGTCCATCAAGATAACACCCAAAACTTGAAAACTTCAATCACACAAAACTCAACAAAACCTCGTGAGATCCGTTAGTATAAGAAATATATTGCATACTTTAAGTACTATTGTAAATTGATTCAAATTTCATAAATTCATATAGTTACTGTGTTCTAACTTCTCCATGGCTTATACCCCCCGATACAATACATAGTTTAATCAAAATAAGCAACTATGCAAGCAAAAACAGAATCTGTCTAAAACAGAATAGTGTGTAGAAATCCGTAGAGACCCTATACTTCTGTAACTCTAAAAATTCTGAAAAATTAGGACAACCTGGAAAATTTGTATAGAAACACTGTGTAAACATTTCAGATCATTATCACCCTCCAGAAAAAAATGAAAATTCCTGTACTGGAGTCAAAAGTTTCTGTTTTGTTTCAGCATCGATTCTACTCATTTTGTGAGTCATCCCAAAGGCTTTACTTGGCACAAACACTAATTAAAAAAAACATAATATTTACATAGACAATAATCATGCTATTAAAAATAAACATAAAGTAATGATAACTATTGGGTTGTCTCCCAACAAGCTCTTTCTTTATAGCCATCAAGATAGGCTTGAGATTTCAATGATGCTCACATAGAGGATAATAATTGAAGCACAAAGAGAGCATCATATAGAATGTGAAATACACATCTAAGTCTAACATAATTCCTATGCATAGGAATTTTATAGGAAAACAAATTCTCAAGACAAGTGGAATACTGCATATGCAAATAGGATGAGTGAAGCATTAAGAATTTCAACACAAAGAGAGGTATGTGAGTAACATGAAAATTCCTATAACCATATTTGCCTCTCTCATAATAATTACATATAGGTCATAATCAAACTCAACAATATAACTATCATGTAAAACATTCTCTTCATGATCCATATGCATACAAGTCTTATAATCGTCCAAGGTTGTGGGATCAAACCCACTTTTAGTAGTGTTGCAAATATCATAATCAATAATAGATCCATCATGAAGCATATAATTATCAAGATCACAAGAAACATCATGATTATCACCCGAATCATGATCATTAGCACAACTGATATTCATAGAATTTATACTAACAACATGGCAATCATGCTTTTCATTCAAGGAACTATCATGAATCACTTTATAAATTTCACAGTTTTTAGATTCATGATTTTCAAGCAAGACCTCATAAAGATAATCTAGTGAACTCTCACTAGCAATTATTTCAACATAATCGGGTATTTTGAAAAGGTTAGCAAGTGGATGAGGATCCATTTATCTTTATTTTTGCTTTAAACTTTTTGTTTATTTTTGATAAAGATAACATAGCTAGGCAAGCAAGCAAATTAGAGACGAACAAGCAAACTAGCAAACCAGTAAAGTAAATATTTTTGTATTTTTGATTTTTATGTGACAAGCTAAATATAACAGAAAATAAAAATAAGAAAAAGTGAATTAAAATTTGTGTGGAGTTACTTGGTAGTTGATGATGATATTCCCCGGCAACGGCGCCAGAAATCCTTCCTGATACTTGTGATCTGCGTTGGGTTTTCCGTGAAGAGGCACGGGTAATTGCAGCACAAAGCGGATAAGTATTTCCCTCAGTTATTAAACCAAGGTTTATTGAACCAATAGGAATATCAATCCTCAACCGTCTTTAGCGGCTGCACACAAATGAACAAACGAGTTACACCCAACGCGGGCAAGAGGGGTTGTCAATCCCCTTGATCTCGTTATTTGCAAGCAAATGAGTTGTGTAGATAATTGTTGATAAATATAAATTGCAAAATAAATAAAAATTAAATAAAGGCAGCAAGGTAAATATAGCGTTTGCGAATATATAAGTGAATAGACCCGGGGGCCATAGTGTTCCCTAGCGACATCTCTCATGTAGGCAACATACAGTGGGTAAACAAATTACTGTGGGGCAATTGATAGAAAAGCGGATAGTTATGCGATGTTCACGACAATGATCATGTATATATAGGCATCACGTCCATAAGCAAATAGGCCGACTCCTGCCTGCACCTATTACTATTACTCCACTCATCGACCTCTATCCAGCATGCATCTAGAGTATTAAGTAAAACAGAGTAATGCTTGGAGAACGATGGCATGATGTAGACAATGTAAACTCAAACAATATGAATGAACCCCATTGTTTTATCGTTAGTAGCAACAACACAAAGACGCATCTTGTCCCCTACTTTGTCACTCGGATATAGAAACTCACCAGGTTGAACCTACCACAATGCACCACTCCCACCGATGAAATATCAATCTACTTGGCCAAAGCACATCATTAGATCGGAGAGCATTACGAAGCTATAATGATCATGCACATAAGAGATAATATAATTCAGAGGCGTCTCAAATACTTTTCATGAATAATCTGAACATAAACCCACAATTCATCGGATCCCAACAAACACACCGCACAATAGGATTACATCGGATAGATCAAAGCGAATATGCGATGACCATTGTATTGAAGATCATAAGAGAGAGATTGCCATCTAAGTACTAGCTATGGACCCATAGGTCTGTGGTAAACTACTCACACATCATCATGAGGGCAGCAAGGTTGATGAAGAGGCCCTCCGTGATCGATCCCCCCTCTGGCAGGGTGCCGAAATGGAGCTCCAGATGGCCTCTTGACAGAACAGAGACTTGCAGCGGCAAAAAAAGGGTTTCGGGACTGCCTCCAGGGTTTTCAGAATATTAGAGAATTTATAGGACGAAGAGGGACGTCGGGAGGTGCCCGAGGGGGCCACCAATATCAGAGCGCGCCCCCAGGGCGCGCCCTGATGTGTGGTCGAGCCCTCGTGTGCCACACGGCTTCCTTCCGAAGCTTCTAGGTCTTCATATAGTCCAGGAAAAACCATCAAAAAGTTTTGTGGCAATTGGACTTCATTTGGTATAGTAAACCTGCAAAGGCAAAAACACGCAGAAAACAACAACTGGCACTAGGCACTGGGTCAATAGGTTAGTGCTCAAAAATATTATAAATTGGTGAATAATGACCCAAAAAGTATCCTAGAATGATAATATATCAGCATGGAACAATCAAAAATTATAAATACGTTGGAGACGTATCACTCGTCGTTCTCTGCCGCCTCCTCCAAAACCAGCTCCCGCTCGACGACCTCCGGCGGAAGTGGCTCCATGGCATCTGTTGCCACATATTACACCAGTATCTCACAATCCTCGTCCACCATCTCTTTGGATAAGGCCACCAGAGCGTGGGCATCCTTGGTCCCGGCATGGACGGCCACCATCTTGGCTAGGGAGGCCACCGACGAACGGACGCCTGCTCGAGCACACTCGGCAATTACCAACTCATCGGACGTGGGTTGCCGACCGGTGTCGGAGAAGGCCGCTCTGATTGGTGCAGTGACAAACATGAGTTGGGCGTGGGTGGCCTCGAGATGGATGTGGGAGCCGCCATCAGGGCTTCGACGACTGTCAAGAAACTGACAGCTGTTATGCCATTCTCGCCATTTGCTATCCGTGTCACCGTTGTTGTTGTCGCCCTCTCAGCTGCAACAGCTGCCCTTTTGGCCGTTGCAGCAGCCCCGCCGAAGATAGCGGCCACACTCATGCATGTTGTGAGTGCACTAATGGCTGATGCGATCATGCTTGGGCCGGAGTGGGTTGCCGAAGTTGCCCTCATGACGGGGATCCACGTCCCCATCTTTTACCGGCTACGATTGAACAGTAAAATGGGCTTGGGGAGCCAGTGCGGTTGCCTTGCCGGTGATGGACTATAGCCAACGAAGCTTCCAGCCTAAGCCATATATGAGGATTGGCTCAAGATATTTTTTACTGCATCACAGACGATTCATGATCATGAACTATTTGTGATATACTTGATTTTCATATTGTTTGTAAAACAAAAAATGAGGTTACTTCAACAAAAGATGGTGTTTGGATTACAATAAAATTTATCTGCAGTGAACACATACCAATATTAGTGTCATGCTAAAATATGGAATTATTCAGGGTTCGTTTGGCATTTTTATACATTAATTGAGTTTTCTAGGCATTTAATGTGTATAATTCATATTTGCACTACAATCACAAGGTCCGGTGCATCCAAATGGGGATAAATCATATAAGTGTCCATGGAAGCACCTTTAGGTCCCATGCAAGAAATGGGAATGAATTTCAAACATCTCGGGGTCTTGGCTTGTCCTCAAACATTGACAAACTTGGTTATAAAATTACTGTAAATCCAAAACTCGTCAGAAATCCATTAAACTTGGCATGTTGACATGACATGGCACATATGGGCCATGGTAAAAAAATTGTCCAATTTGGGACAAGTTTTGGCACAAGCACCTTACAAACCGGAGCTTCTCACGTGAAGCTTTGTGGTTCCGACAGGGAACGTGTCACCTTATGTGGGCGAAACGACATCCGCTGCCTCTTCTCGCCTTGAATTTTTTCTAGAGGCAACATAGACCCATAGGAGTGTCGTGTTAAAATATGGAATTATTCAAGGTTCGTTTGGCCTTTTTATACATTAATTGCGTTTTATAGGCATTTAATGTGCATAATTCAAATTTGAACTACAATTAGAAGGTCTGGTGCATCAAAATGGGTTGAAAAATCACATAAGTGTCCATGGGTGCATCTTTTGGTCCCATGCAAGTAAATGGGAATGAATTTCAAATATCTCAGCATCTTGGCTCGGCCACAAACATTGAGAAACTTGGGTTTTAAATTCATGTAAATCAAAAACTCGTCAAAAATTCATGAAACTTGGCATGGTGTCATGACATGGCACATAAAGGCATCGAAGGATTTTGTTTTCCTATTCGAGACACATTTTTTCGATATATTTTTTCTTCTGGTGCAAACAATGAGAATATTGGTTTAAATTATAGCAAGTCTAACACTCAGAAAAAATTCAAGAAATTGGGCATGGCGTCATGATATAGCACAAATATGATGTGGTATTTTTCGTGTCCATTTTGGGTGAAGGCGCACACATTAATAGCCAACAAAAGCATTTTGGAACAAAGAACTGTCATGTTACCATCGCAAATAGTTGTATTATTTATAGATCGTGGGCGTTCTATTGCACATTTACGTCCTGGCACGGGTCGCACTCTTTATTGGCTAGGAGGTCCCGTGCGAGCAGCTATTTTAGTAGACGGGAGGGGTGCGAGCTGGCCTCCGGTGCACAGGCTCACCAGGAGGCGTGCGAGCAATATGCTGCAGGCTCACTGGGAAGCAAGCCCTTTGACCTCCATATCCACCCGCCTCGGTTCCAACCTGTCCATCAATGGCGCCCGAGCCGTTGTTTAATACGCGTCCTTACTCCCCACTCACTCACAATCCTCTCTCTTCGCCTCCCATTTCCCTCTATCATCCAGACCTCCACCTACACCATGGCACACAAGGATCATATGCCACTAGTATTCCAGTTTGGTGAAGTTGACCCCAAGCCGAAGGAGATAGAACATAAAGACAAATGGATGTCATGAACATGGCCCTGAACGAACTACAGGCCGCCGCGGATGCTGCCCCCGCGCACTCGCCGGCAACCATCCCCGCGCCCGCGCCAGCAACCATACCCGTGGCATTGATGGGCTGGTCGCCGAGCATCATCACAGTGCTGGAAACCCAGGGCGTCAGCAAGGTCCCCGCGGACCCGCGCGAGCTCATGTACGTGCAAGCGCCAGCGCCTCCTCCTGCGCATGTGCTCTCGCATGCCCCTGCACCCGTCGTGCCAGTCCCCATGTGTGTGCTCGCACCCATCGGGCCCGTGCCCCTGCGCACGCCTGCACCCACCGCGCTCGTGCCCGCGCACGCGCCTACACTCGTGGCGGCTCCCTTAGCGGCATAGGACGCCGCCGTCAACCGCTTCCTCGTAGCGCTGCTAGTCGTCGTCCCTGAGCCCCCGCCGTAGATCGCGCAACGACTGACTCTTTGATTGGGAAATCCATAACATTCTGGTCTCATTTGACGACTTGAACAACGGCGTCACGGAGGATGATGACGCTGGCGCAGGCGCCGCCGCGACAATTAGTTTACTTTATATTGTATCTCGATCATATGAATGTAAAGTCACAGTTTGACTGAATGAAAGTTATGGTTTGATCAACTCAGTATTTATCTCTGAATGAACAAGTAATCAAAGTAAATCAAGAAACATCAATGTTTTTCTCTGAATAAACACTCATCGCAAACATTTCAGATTGAATAACCGTATGCAGATCGAGATCTATGCTTCCTTCGCCAGTAAGCCAAGTGAAAATTTGGCGCGAAGGATTGGCTCATCTCAAATGTTTCAGATTGAATACCCGTATGCAGATGGAGAGCTATGCTTCCTTCGCCAATAAGCCAAGTGAAAATTTGGGGCGAAGGATTGGTGCATCACACCACCGCAAACGACTTTGTATGTTGACCCGTGTGCTTTCTATAGAAAATTTGGTAAGATTTGCATCTGTCATATTGAGTAAATTGCCATTTGTCAAACTGGAAACATTGGCATTTGTAAATCTAGTAACATTGGCATTTGTCAACATTGTAACAGTGACATTTGTCAAATTTTGCAAGAACAAAATCACTAGTACGGTGTAATTATGTGAATGAAATTCGGTAAGTATAGATTTCATTCATAGATTAAGCAGTCGTATACAAAACAGTTCAACTCAACAGCTGAACCGAACAAACTTCTCCCCAATTGTTGCCAACCACGTACTGAAAAAGCTAGTTCAACTATATATACTAGCTAATTTAAAGTACGCGGTAAAGTTAAACCATATCTACAGTTAGATGAAATGAACAAAATAGCCCCTGAATACTACTACACAGGGGCTTTGTACTACTCTCAGCAGCCTCTCCTCTGCCGAGCACGCTCAGTAAGTGATACTTACAAATTGGGTTGGGATTTTCCTTGAAGAGGAGGGGATGATGCAGCACAGTAGAGACAAGTATTCCCTTAGTGAGAACCAAGGTTATCGAACCAATAGGGGAACCATGCAAACTCCTGTCTTCAGCGCCTACGCACAAAAGAGCAAACACTTGCACCCAACGCGGGCAAGAGAGTTGCCAATCCCCTTGAATTCGTTACTTGCAAGCGATAAGTAGTGATAGATAGATAATTTGATAAATATAAATTGTAAATAAAAGTAAAATAAATAATGGCAGCAAGGTATTTACACTTTTTGTAATTATATTTGTGAGGAGACCCGGGGGCCATAGTGTTCGCTAGAGGCTTCTCTCTCGAAGAAAGCATACGATGGGTAAAAAAATTATTGTTGGACAATTGATAGAAAAGAGCATAGTTATGCAATATTTATTCACGGCAATTGATAGAAAAGCGCATAGTTATGTGGCGGCAGAAAAAGTGTTTCGGGAGGCTCTCTAGGGTTTCTGGAATATTTGTGAATTTATAGGCCAGAGATTAGGGCCAGGAGAGCAGGGAGGTGGCCCCAAGCCATCAGGGAGCGCCCTATTGGCTTGGGAGCACCTCGTGTGCCCTCCGGTCTTCCTCCAAAGCTTCCAGGTCTTATTTTGGTCCAGAAAAATCATCAAAAAGTTTCGGGGTATTTGGACTTCGTTTGGTACAGTATTCCTGAAAAGCCAAAAACATGCAGAAAACAGCAACTGGCACTTGGCACCGTGTTAATAGGTTTGTGCTAAAAAATAATATAAAATAGAAAATAAATGCTTAAAAAGTATCCTAGAATGATAATATAATAGCATGGAACAATCAAAAATTATAGATACGTTGGAGACGTAGCAGCATCCCCAAGCTTAATTCCTGCTCGTCCTCGTGTAGATTAATGATAAAAACAGAATTTTTGATGTGACATGCTACCCAACATGTGATATTTTCATGTATTATCATTGTGAAACGATGAATCAACAAACATTAACATGGTAATATCCATAAACATAAGTAACACAATCATCAACTTTCAAAATATACGATCCTTAAAGAATGTTTACCCCCCATTCATTTTATCATATTAGCATGGCATGGCTCCGTCTTCACCACATAAATACAAATGTCAAGCACCACGGTGTTAATCCAAGCAATTGGGACGTACTTTTCATGCGCTTCAGCATTTTATACCTCACTCGATACATGAGCATGAACCATGTACATAGCATATAGGTGGAATAGAACATGGTGGTAGCTTTCAAAGGGGTAAAAGTGAATAAGAATGTCTCGCATCAACTAGGCGGATCAACGGGCTATGCAGATGCCTATCATTTGATATCAATGCGAGGAGTAGGGATTGCCATGCAATGGATGCACTAGATCTATAAGTGTATGAAAGCTCAAATGAAGCTAAGTAGGTGTGCATCCAACTTGCTTGCTCATGAAGACCTCGGGCATTTGAGGAAGCCCGTCAGAATATACAAGCCAAGTTCTATAATGAGAAATTCTCAATAGCATATGAAAATGACTTAACATGAGACTCTCTATATGAAAAACATGGTGCTTTCTCTAAGCACAAGTGCAGAAAAAGAGGTAGTAGCACTGTCCCTTCTCTCTTTATCTCTCATTTATTTCCTTTTTATTTTTATTTTTATTTTCTTTTTCTTTCTTTCTTTCTTTCTTTCTTTTTTTCTTTTCTCTTTTTCTTTTTCTTTCCTTTTTTCTTTTTCGTCTAGAGTCTCATCCCGACTTGTGGGGGAATCATTGTCTCCATCATCCTTTTCTCACTAAGACAGTCTCTAATAATGATAATCATCACACTTTTATTTACTTACAACTCGATATGAAAAACTACTAAACAATATGACTCTATATGAATGCCTCTGGCAGTGTACCATGGTGTGCAATGATCTAGCGTAACATATAAACAATGATGAACGGTGGCTTTGCCACAAATACTATGTCAGCTACATGATCATGTAAAGCAATATGACAATGAGTGCACAAGTCATATGATGTAACGGTGGAAGTTTCATGGAAATATGTCTCGTAATGGCTATGGAAATGTCATAATAAGTAGGTATGGTGGCTGTTTTGAGGAAGATATAAGGAGACTTATGTGCAACAGAACGTGTCATGTCACGGGGTCTGGATGCAATGGCAAAATCTGCACCGATCCTCGAGGTGAGAATGGGCAATGCACGATACCGAAGAGGCTAGCATACTATGAAAAGGCGAGTGTGCGTACATCCATGGGTTCACATTAGTAATAAAGAACTCACATACTTATTGCAAAGTTTTATTAGCTCTCTCGAAGCAAAGTACTACTCGCATGTCCCTTGGGAGGAGGTTGGTAGGAGTTAACCATCGCGCGCCCCCGACCTAAACACCACTAGGATTTCAACGAGGAATAAGAATGCTCACACATCATCACCATGACATAACTAATATTTAGACGAACATCAAATTAACACCCTTTAACTATAGATATTTCTACTAACCAACAATCATGCACTCATGCCCTTTCATATTACCACATCGATATCATTAACTCACAATTTCTCTTTTATGTGCTACATGAAGGTTTTGATTATGCACTCCTTGAATACCTATTATTTTTGGATTAGTCTTATAACCCATGAAAATTACCGTCACTATATATTAGACTCTCAAACAAATTTAAGTGAACAACGAGAGTGCAATTATTTCTATAAAATCTATACGCCACCGTGCTCTAAAAGATATAAGTGAAGGACTAGAGCATCTGCTTAGCTCAAAAGATGTAAGTGAAGCACATAGAGTATTCTAACAAATCATGGTGAACATGTATCTCTCTCAAGTAGGTGTGTCCAGAAAACAACGATTGTGGAAAACTAAAACAAAAGCAAACTAAAATGCACGACGCTCCAAGCAAAACACATATCATGCGATGAATAAAAATGTAGCTCCAAGTGACATACCGATGGATTGAGACGAAAGAGGGGATGCCTTCCGGGGCATCCCCAAGCTTAGATGCTTGAGTATTCCTAGAATTTACCTTGGGGTGCCTTGGGCATACCCAAGCTTAGGCTCTTTTCCGCTCCTTATTCCTTCATCCTTCGTGATAGCACCCAAAACTTGAAAACTTCAGCACACAAAACTCAACAGAAAACTCGTGAGCTCCGTTAGTATGATAGGTAAATCAAAAACTTTAGGTACTATCATAAATTGATTCATATTTTATTATTGCATAAGGTACTATATTCCAACTTATCCATGGCTTATACCCCCCAATACAACCTATAGCATCATCAAAACAAGCAAACTATGCAAGCAAAAACAGAATCTGTCTAAAACAGAACAGTCTGTAATGATGATCACAAACACCATACTTATGTAACTCCAAAAATTCTGAGAAATTAGGACAACCTGGTTAATTTTCATACCAATGTTTCGTAAAAAATTCAGATCACAAACACGTTCCAGTAAAATCATAGAAATTCTGCACTGGACGCAAAAGTTTGTGTTTTTCCATCGTATCAATTCTACTTATCATTCAAGTCATCCAAAAGGATTTACTTGGCACAAAGACCAATCTAAACATAAAAACACAATCACTACGGTATAAATAGTCATGTTATCACACCATGACATAAAGTATTTGGTTGTCTCCCTAGAAGCTCTTTCTTTATAGCCATTAAGAGAGGCTTGGGATAATAATGATGCTCACATAAAAGACAAGAATTTAAGCACCAAGAGAGCATCATAAAACATGTTACAAACACATTTAAGTCTAACATACTTCCTATGCATAGGCATTTTATAAGCAAACAAATTATCAAGACAAGGAGTGTCTAGCATATGCAAATAGGAAGAATGAAGCATTAACAATTTGAACATCAAGAGAGGTAATTGAACATGAAGATCCCTATAACCACATTTGCCTCTCTCATAATAATTACATGTAGGATAATAATAAAATTCAACAATATAGCTACCATATAAAATATTATCTTCATGATCCACATGCATACAAGCTTTATAATCTTCCAATAGTGGGATTATCATCATCTAAAGTCATGACGTCTCCAAACCCACTTTTATCAAAAAAATCATAAGTTTGATCATTCCCCAAAATAGTGGGACCACTATTACCTAAATTTTACACTCTTCCAAACCCACTTTTAGTAGCATTTCAAATATCATTATCAAAAGTAGATTCATCATGAAGCTCAGAATTCTCAAGATCACAAGAAACATCATGATTATCACCCCAATCATGATCATTAGCACAATTGACATTCATAGAATATATACTAACAAAATTGCAATCATGCTTTTCATTCAAGGAACTATCATGAATCACTTTATAAATCTCTTTTAACACTTCATCACAAATTTTAGATTCACGATTTTCAAGCAAGACCTCATAAAGATAATCTAGTGCACTCTCACTAGCAATTGGTTCAACATAATCGGGTTTTCTAAAAAGATTAGCAAGTGGATGAGGATCCATTTATCTTAAATTTTTGTATTTACTTTCTGTTTTGGTGTGAAAAAGATAAAGATAACATAACTAGGCAAGTTAAAAGTAGAACAGGTGAATGATAATTTGTGAGAAGGTACTTGATAGGAATTTTGTGATGCTCCCTGGCAACGGCACCAGAAATCCTTCCTGATACATGTAAACTGCGGTGGGATTTTCCTCGAAGAGGAGGGGATGATGCAGCACAGCAGAGGTAAATATTTCCCTCAGTGAGAACCAAGGTTATCGAACCAATAGGAGAACCACGAAACTCCCGTCTTCAACGCCTATGCACAAAACAGCAAACACTTGCACCCAACGCGGGCAAGAGGGTTGTCAATCCCCTTGAACTCGTTACTTGCAAGCGATAAGTAGTGATAGATAGATAATTTGATAAATATAAATTGTAAATAAAAAGAAAGTAAATAATGGCAGCAAGGTATTTGGATTTTATGTAATTATATTTGTGAGGAGACCCGAGGCCATAGTGTTCGCTAGAGGCTTCTCTCTCGAAGAAAGCATACGGTGGGTAAACAAATTACTGTTGGGCAATTGATAGAAAAGCGCATAGTTATGCAGTATTTATTCACGACAATGATCATGTATATAGGCAGCAATACAATACGTGTCATGTCCCTTTCTGTCACTGGGATTGAGCACCGCAAGATTAAACCCACTACAACGCACCACTCTCGTTGAAGATAAATCAATCTAGTTGGCCAAACCAAACCGATAGATCGAAGAGCATTACGAAGCTATAACAATCATGCATATAAAATACCGGCAAGGATTCAATATCTTTTCATGAATAATCTGAACATAAACCCATAATTCATCGGATCCCAACAAACACACCGCAAAGATTGATTACGTAAGATAGATCACCACGGCAATCACGGTGATCTTGGCAATGAGGAACATTGAGGGAGAGATAGCCATCTAGGTACTAACGACAGACCCATAGGTCTGCGGTGAACTACTCACACATCACCATGGGAGCAGCAATGTTGATGTAGAGGCCCTCCGTGATCGATCCCCCCTCTGGTAGGGCACCGAAACATGGCTGCAGATGGGCACACGGCGGAACAGAGACTTGCGGCGGTGGAAAAAGTGATTTTGGATGCTCTCTAGAGTTTCTAGAATTTTGTGAATTTATAGGCCAGAGATCAGGGCCAGGAGAGTGGGAGGTGGCCCCAAGCCATCACGGTGCGACCACCCCCATGGGCGCGCCTTGTTGGCTTGGGGGCACCTCGTATGCCCTCCGGTCTTCCTCCGAAGCTTCCAAGTCTTATTCTGGTCCAGAAAAAAACATCAAAAAGTTTTGGGGTATTTGGACTTCGTTTGGTACAATATTCCTGAAAAGCCAAAAAACACGCAGAAAACAACAACTGGCATTTGGCACTCGGTTAATAGGTTAGTGCTAAAAAATAATATAAAACAGCAAATAAATGCTTAAGGTGTATCCTAGAATGATGATATAATATCATGTAATGATCAAAAATTACAGATAGGTTGGAGACGTATCAGTAAGAGGCAGAGGACGAGGAGGCTACCGACGAGCCAGTGGACTCGAGTCTGTTTCCTGCCACTGCTGCCCGCCGCCGCTCCAGACGCGCCTCCTGGAAGCGGTGGGACTCTACCTAGATCTACGCATTCCATGCCGCTGCTGCGGCTTCTCCTGCGGCCACAATGTCGGTGAGTTTTTTTGTGTGTGCAACCTGGTGCTCAACCTCCTTCTCAAGGAAGTAGATGTAGCGTGCAAGGTCTCTGACACAAAAGCCCGGCGGTGGGCCTTTGGCGGCCTCCAAATCCCGCATTCGGGCCGCAGTGGCGAAGAGGGTGATGGCCCCGGCGCGTGACAGTGGGGCTGCGGTGTAGCGACCTGCTGACCCAAATGGATTGGTGCCTCTGTGCTTTCTGTCCTATCCCTGGATCAGTATGCTAGCACACACAGTGTGTCGATGAAATACCATAACATCACATGTTAAAAAGAGTAACATAGATCCAGATATACCTCAAATAACACAGCGGACAACAATCATAAAGGGGTGGAGTCCCATCAACGCCGGCGACAAGTTGAGTGTAGACTGTACCCTAGAACATAACTCTTACTCATCGCAGAAAATCCTGCAACATGATAAGTTGCAGTCGTGTAGGTCAGTACATTGAATGTACTGGAAAGATCACTAACAAGAATAAAATGAATATAACTCTATCATTACTTGCAAATTTGGCCGTGGACGCTCTAAGTCTGAGTTTCTGCATAAAAGATGATTTTATCCTACAACACAAGAGTCAATTTAACTGCTACAATATTAAGTCTATAATGAGACGATTCCGCCAACCAAAATCTCATATCCCAAAGTCATCATTCAACCTAATATTCAACTCATCAAATAATCCATTTATAGTGTGGAGTTGAGAGTACCGAGATAGATCCAATTCCAGAGGCTCAAGTTGTCCGTAACCGGGGACATGGCTAATCGCTTAGTTTAATACTCTACAAAGGTTTGTGCACTTTCCCCACAAGATTCGATCCCTCTGTTTATGTCCTCGCACTGCCCGGTGTTTGAGAACCGGATGATTAAAACATGGTCTTTCAAAGAGTTTCTCGTAACCACTGTCAGTGCCCATCCAATCCTACCATTCTTCTACATCTCGTAGCACTGAACGGTCATAGTTACTATGATTATCAACCAAGCGAGAGCCCATAATAACTTGTGGTTGCACAGGTAAGCTTCCAGTCTTGAAGTATCCTTCCGTCTCTTTGCGCCTGGGTGGACCTTTCCGCGTGATTGACTGGGGCTTCTCTAGCAACACCTAGGCTAACCATTGGGTCCTCCAAGGTGTCGTTCATCCAATTTCCACCTAGAGGTATATTTGGAAAATCATGTTTTGAGTCCTTGAGGTCTTGAAGTTGTCGTCATCAGTCTTGAAGTTGTTATCATTAATTATAATTCATCACCCTCACAACTTCCATGAACACTCATACTAATCCCCGTCTACTAAACATAGCAATTGCAAAATAATAACTTTGTCGCGGCTCAGTAACAAGGACATAGGTTCCTACCTCATGATACTAATCTAGACTAAAATTTCCAAATTACCTACTTGAGCATGCATGGTGCCAAAGTTGGATACTACAATGCAATAAAATATGGGTATTGTGATAATCATGGTCAAAGTGAACTTGCCTTGTTGACGATCTTGAAACTCTAGCGACTCCAAATAACAATCTTCGCTCTTCGGATAATCTTGCGTGAGCAAACGACAAGCATACAATAAGCAACCATGATCACAGACAAGAAAATAATAACATATGCGAATCAACATCAAAAGAAAAGTGAAAACCTAAAAGAAATTTGTCAAAAAAAGTTTCTGGACAAAAACTATTCTTAACAGAAGAAAATATTATAAAACTTTAGTTTAACATAAAGTATTTGCTACTAGTTTTATTTAGCAAAAAAAATCAACTAAAAAGGTTTTATAAAACAAAATTAATGGCCTATTTAAGATAGATCTTGAATCTGATGAGATTCAATTTTTATAAAACCAAAAATTATTTTTATTTGCCCTCTGGATAGATATAACATATAGAAAACAGTACCAAAAAGAAGTACTCAAAACCCAAATTTTAAATAAAAGTTATACCCAAAATAGGATTTAATACAAATCAGTTTGAGTACGAAATTGAAAAAGTTCAAAAATATTTTTACTGGAACGTCTTTTTGATCTAAATTTTTTACACAATATTCTATACAAATTTCTCAGGTTGTCCTAATTTTTCAGAATTTTGGGAGTTACAGAAGTATGGTGTCCTTGCTGATCACTACAAACTATTCTGCTTTAGACATATTCTGTTTTTGCGTGCATAGTTTGCTTGTTTTGATGATGCTATGGATTGTATCGGGGGGTATAAGCCATGAAGAAGTTAGAATACAGTACATTATGCAATAATAAAATACTCCCTCCGTTCCTTTATCTAAGGTGTATTATTTTTGACACGGTGACCAAGGCAGATAATTATAGACATGTTAAGACTAAATTACTCTTGGCAAATTTGTTAGTTAGTGGAAAGTGAATCAGTTAGTATAGGAAAATATGAGATATGTGCAATCGACAAAGAGATAATTTCCTTCTTTTGCTATAAGGAGAGATACAGACAATCACCAGAGATATACTTTCCTTTTTTCAGGAGGGCTAACAAGGAATTATGAGGAATTAGAAGAAATAGACCTTGCATTCTGGAATTATATCAAAAAACAAATACCCCATATGTAAAGGAACAGAGGGAGTATGAAACAATTTATAACAGTGCCTAATGTCTATGGTTCGCCTATCCTAATAATGCATCTCTTGAGTTTTCTGTTAAGTTTTGTGTGCTGAAGTTTTCAAGTTTTGGGTGTTATCACGATGTATGAAGGAATAAGGAGCCTCAAGAGCCTAAGCTTGGGGATGCCCAAGGCACCCCAAGTCAAATTCTAGTAAGACTCAAGCGTCTAAGCTTGGGGATGCCCCGGTAGGCATCCCCTCTTTCGTCTCAATCCATCGATATGTCACTTGGAGCTATATTTTTAGGCATCACATGATATGAGTTTTGTGTGGAGCGTCGTTTGCTTTAGTTTGCTTTTGTTATAGTTTTTCACAATCACTGTTTGCTGGACACACCCACTTTAGAGGGACACATGTTCACCATAATTTATTAGAATACTCTTTGTGCTTCACTTATATCTTTTGAGCTAAGCAGTTGCTCTAGTACTTCACTTATATCTTTTAGAGCACGGTGGCATATAGATTTTATAGAAATAGTTGCACTCTCGTCCTTCACTTAACTTTGTTTGACAGTTAATAAATAGTGACGGTAATTTGCCTGGGTTATAAGACAAGTCCAAAAATAATAGGTATTCAATGAGTGCATAATCAGAACATTCATGTAGCACATAAAAGATAAATTGTGGGTTAATGATATTGATGTGGTAATATGAAAGGGTGTGAGTGCATGGTTGTTGGTTAGTAAAAATATTGATAGTTATAGGGTGTTAATTTGCTATTCATCTAACTATTGGTTATGGCATGGTGATGATGTCTCAGCATTCTTATTCCCCGTTGAACTCCTAGTGTTGTTTAGGTCGGGGGCGCGCGATGGTTAACTCCTCCCAACCACCTCCCTAGGGGCATGCGAGTAGTACTTTGCTTCGAGAGCTAATAAAACCTTGCAATAAGTATGCGAGTTCTTTATGGCTAATGTGAATCCATGGATGTACGCGCTTTCGCCACCTCATATTTGATAGCCTCTTCGGTACCGTGCATTGCCCATTCTCACCTCGAGGATCGGTGCGAACTTTGTCGGTGCATCCAAACCCTGTGACATGATATGCTCCGTTGCACATAAGCCACCTTATATCTTCCTGAAAACAGCCACCATACCTACCTATCATGGCATTTCCATAGCCATTCCGAGATATATTGCCATGTAACTTCCACCGTTACATCATATGACTAGTACACTCATTGTCATATTGCTTTGCATGATCATGTAGCTGACATAATATTTGTGGCAAAGCCACCGTTCATCATTATCATACATGTTATGCTAGATCATTGCACATCCTGGTACACTTCCACAGGCATTCATATAGAGTCATATTGTTTATTAGTTTTTCATATCGAGTTGTAAGTAAATAAAAGTGTGATGATCATCATTATTAGGGCACTGTCTCAGTGACGAAAGGCTGATGGAGACAATGATTCCCCCACAAGTCAGGATGAGACTCCGAATGAAAAAATAAAAAAGAGAAAAAGAAAAAGAAAAAAGAAGAGAAAGAAATAAAAAAATGAGAGAAAAGAGAGAAGGGACAGTGCTACCCTCTTATTTCATACTTGTGCTTCAAAGTAGCACCATGTTTTTCATAGAGAGTCTCATGTTTTGTCACTTCCATATGCTAGTGGGAATTTTTCATTATAGAACCCTGCTTGTATATTCTATGACGGGCTTCCTCAAATGCCCGAGGTCTTCATGAGCAAGCAAGTTGGATGCACATCCACATAGCTTAAGTCGAGCTTTCATACACTAATAGCTCTAGTGCATCCGTTGCATGGCAATCCCTACTCCTCGCATTGTTATCTATTGATGGGCATCTCCATAGCCCGTTGATGTGAGACTTTCTTCTCCACTTTTACCCCTTTAAAACCTACCACCATATTCTATTCCACCTATATGCTATATCCATGGTTCACGCTCATGTATTGCGTGAGTAATAAAAAGTTGAAGCATGTTAAATAGTACGATCCAATTGCCTGGCTTAACATCGTGGTGCTTGCCATTTGTATTTATGTGGTGAATATGGAGCCATGCCATGCTAATATGAGAAAATGAATGGGGGGGGGGGGGTAAACATTCTTTAAGGATCATATATTTTGAAACCCGATGATTATGTTAGTTATGTTTATGGATATTACTATCTTGATGTTTATTAATTCATCCTTTCTCAATGATTGTACCTTCAATAGATTACACGTTGGGTAAGATGTCACATTAAAAAAAATCTATTTTTATCATTTACCTACTTGAGGACGAGCATGAATTAAGCTTGGGGATGTAGATACGTCTCCAATGTATCTATAATTTTTGATTGTTCCATTCTATAATATTATCATTCTAGGATAGTTTTTGGGCATTGATTTGATGATTCATATTATTTTTTAGCACTAACCTATTAACCCAGTGCCAAGTGCCAGTTGCTATTTTCTATATGTTTTTGGTTTTCTAGTTTACAGTACCAAACGGAGTCCAATTGCCATGAAATTTTTGATGATTTTTTCTGGACCAAAAGAAGACATGGAAGCTTCGAGAGAAGGCCGGGGGCCACACGAGGGCCCCACAAGTCAACAGGGCGTGCCCAGGGGGGTGGTCGTGCCCTGTTAGCTTGTGGCTGCCCCCCACGTCTGCTGGCCCCGTACTTTGGCCCATAAATCATCATATATTCTAAAAACCCTAAGGAGCATCCCGAAACACTTTTTCCGCCGCCGCAAGTCTCTTTTCCGCCGTGTGCCTATCTGGAGCCCTGTTCCGGTGCCCTGCCGGAGGGGGGTCAATCACGGAGGGCCTCAATAGCAACCTTGCTGCTCCCATGGTGATGTGTGAGTAGTTCACCATAGACCTACGGGTTCATAGTTAGTATCTAGATGGCTATCTCTCTCTCTATGTTCTTTAATACAAAGTTCATCGCATCTTCGCGATGATCTATTCGATTTAATCACTTTGTGCGATGCATTTGTTGGATCCGATGGATTGTGGGTTTATGTTCAGATTGTTCATGAAATTATATTGAGTTCCTTGCTGGTACTTTTATATATATGCATGATTATATGATAGCTCCGTAATTCTCTCCGATCTATCGGTTTAGTTTGGCCAACTAGATTGATTTATCTTTAATGGGAGAGTTGCGTTGTAGTGGGTTCAATCTTACGGTGCTCAATCCCAGTGACAGAAAGAGACATGACACATATTTTTATTGCTGCCACTAAGGATAAAACGATGGGGTTTATTCATATTAATTGGATTTACTTTGTCTACATCATGTCATTGTTCTCCAAGCATTACTCTGTTTTACTTAATACTCTAGATGCATGCCGGATAGCGGTCGATGGGTGGAGTAATAGTAGTAGATGCAGGAAGGAGTCGGTCTACTTGCTTACGGACGTGATGCCTATGTGTAATGATCATTGCCATGAATAAATATTGCATAACTATGCACTTTTCTATCAATTGACCAACAGTAATTTGTTTACCCACCGTATGCCTTCTACACGAGAGATGCCTCTAGGGAAAACTATGGCCTCCTGGTCTATTCACACACACACACACACACACACATATATATATATATATATATATATTTACAAACGCTACTATTACCTTGCTGCCATTTATTTGTTTTCTTTTTATTTTACAATTTACAATTATCTATTATCATCTACACTACTCATTTGCTTGCAAGTAATGAGTTCAAGGGGATTGACAACCCTCTTGCCCGTGATGTGTGTAGGCGCTGAATACGGGAAATTGTGTGATCCTCCTATTGGTTCGATAACCTTGGTCCTCATTGAGTCTATATTGTGCTGCATCATCCCCTCCTCTTCGGGGAAAAACCCAATGCAGATCACAAGTATCAGGGCCTGCGGGCTGTGTGCTGCGGTTTGTACGGGCGGACGACCGCTATCTAAGGGTTTCGGCATAGGTGGCTTAATTAAATAGAAACAAAAGAAAACCGGCGGCTCGGTTCGATCTAAACCAAAAGAAAACCGAGAGAGCAAAAACAAACATCTAGCGAATCGGTTTTTTACGGGAACGAACGGGATGCTTGCGTGACTTACAGAGAAGAATAGAGCGTTGGCAGGGAAGAGGGCTTCGGTGTGGCGGTGGCTTCGGTCGTTGGCGGGGACGACAGGTATGTCCGGTGAATGCGTCTTGCCGAGGGGGGTTCGATTTTTGACGTTGGTGAGGCGAGGGGACATCGGGGTCGAGCATGGCGTGGGGATGAACTCTGGCGGCATACGAGCTCGAGACGCTCTCTGTAGAGGGATTAAAAGGATGAGGTGTTGTCAAAACAGTACGCGAATGCAAGAGAAGTTGATCCACGGAGGAAGGGGTCGTCGGGGTGCTCACCGGCATGGGAAAACGACGATGAACGGCTGCAGCTCTGGCGAGATTGGAACAGCGAGGGCTGGTCTTGGGATTTGGGGTTTGGGGGAATCAGACGAGGTCGGGCGTGGGTATTTATAGGATATAAATCTTAGGGTAGGGGATAACTAGAGATAAGATTTTGGGTGAGTTTGAAACAAAGATGGTGTTGGGTTCGTTTCCTGCGAGGAAGATGTTCGCGTGCGGGAGGAGGAAGAGGATTTGGGGTGGGGCCCGGGTGTCAGGGTGAGAGAGAGAGAGATGCACGAGAGGGAGGGAGAGACGTGCGAGCGAGAGAGATAGAGAGGCGGCGGCGCTCGTGCGTGTGGGCGAGCGGGGCTGGGGTGAGCAGGCGATGGCCAGGGCCTCGGCCTCCTCGCACTCGTGCGCTGGCGTGCGACTAGTGCTGGCCTCGTTGCCTTGGGCCACTTCAGCTGGGCTCGGTCGGCTGCTGCGCCTGCCTGGCCTGACCGGTAGCGACTTTGTTTTTTATAGCAAAGAACAAGAAAAAATAAACAAAATAAAAATTTATATATGCATATTATATATAAAAAAATAGAACTAAATTTCCTAAAACCTGAACATATTTTCATGGACAAATAAAACACTTTTAAAAGGTATTTTTTTGGAATTTCCAATTAAAAGTGGAATTGATTTTCATTTTTTTAAATAGTTTCTGTTTGCCAAATTTGGAAATAACTTCATGGTTCCTCTGAATATTTGAAGGGTCATATTACCTTCACTCGTCTATAACTTTGTCGGAGAATTTTGAAAAAAAAATCAAACTCAAAATTGAATAGGGATTCAAATGGAAAATTTTGGGGAAGTCCTTTTATTCCCTCTCATTAAATTCTCAAAAGTTTTAAATTCCCCTCAATTTCACACAATCACTCACACAAACAATCACAATCACCTATTTAATATAACATTCCAAATTTCAGAATTTTGGGATGTTACTTAAAATGAATCTCGTCCTCGAGATTCAAAGAGGCTAGAAAGAAAAGGTTAGGGTTTGGGTTCTGCTTGAAAATCCATCGATCATCAAAATGGCTGAGGTGCTACCACCCTTAGAATCGAAGTCACGGTTCCATCAGAACTCATGTACTTCCTCCTTAATGTTGACATCATCGGTCTTCTCACATCTTTGAAATACCACCTTCATTGATGCTCTTCCGGTATAGGCATATTGTTTCCCTTGAAATCTTGGGTTCTTTCGTCAAAATAAAGTTCTTCCGAGACTAGATCTTCTTGGTTGACAGGTCTGGCACCAATACTAAGCAACTATGGATAATCTCATGGTGATCACCAGATACTCTGACTAGGGTTCCTGTAGAAAACGGGCCTGGGTTTCATTTTCACTGTATAACCTACAATTGGCAAACGCTGCCTGGTACAAGGGTTTCTCATCATACCACTCTAAGGTTTGAACATGCTTTAACCATTGTCGTCTCTCCGCTTAGGTAAGTCACTCTAGATTTACAATTCCAAATAGCAAGAGCGAATGATAAGAGTAGTCATCATGGTGATCAATCCATTCCGCACCCAAATCATTACCCTGTATAAGGTTTAGCAAATCTCGCATTCTAACACTCGGGCATCCTCACAAGCATTGCAGAAATTCTTTGTCCACGAATTGGATTCGGGTAAATCCTTTGGTTCTGCAAGCCAAACAAAACATCTATTGTTTCTTAACAACTCTCCAGTTTACGTAATCTCCTATGAAGCGTGTGCTGATGAAATCGTAGCTTCTTTTGGGTTTCTTCCTTCAACAAGATTGTGCTTGTTTCTGGGACATGAGGATTATGGGCCCACTTCAACACTTGTATAACTTTGTATTGTCTTCGGGGTTACAACTATTCTGTGTTCCAACATTAAACTGTCATAGGTTTCTTAATTCCAATTATCTTTCATACTCTTGGTGTAAACCATCATATCACCGACAAAAGTCAAACCATTTGTCCCAACTCCTCTCTATGGTCTAGCATGGATAACATATTATTCTCCAGTGATCCTGTGGTTTTACAGAGTACTACCACACTTAAAAGTGAATCCACTAGTTCATCCATACACCATATTTGCATAGTATTCATTCATCACATACAATGCAACTGTTGTGATCATGATATATCAACTTTATTGATTCGTGAATTATTACAATCTCCGAGACCCCCCATTACATAACTCCATTCAACATACCGAGATAAAAAAAATCTTCCTACATGCTTTATTCCAATATTACATGCTCAACTACTCAACACAAGCCTTCATATTCTTAAAACATTCTCTGACATACTAACTTGTTTCCTTACAGCCAATGGTTGGAGTACATAATCTTCTCAGGTCCTTATCTACCTTTCTGGGCATGTGTAGGAGTAGTGCCCTGGTTTATTGCACCAGTGACAGGTGATTTGGCTCAGATATTTCCTTGCAGAGATCCTCTGGGTCATCCTATTCTTCTTGGGTTGGGCTTCTCTTCTTGAGCTTTGACTGTACTTCTTGAAACAACAATGATGTCTCTCCTGGTTGCAGTGCAAACATCTGATGCCTCTAGTTACTTGGTTTATCTTCCTTGACTTGTCCATATTGATCAATCCTTCTATTTATTGTGGGTCATCCTTCACTTCTACTGTCGGGAATTCACCCAGATACTCTTTTCCTTTCTTTGTGCAATACAGTGAAATATGTCCTCCACCACATGAATAGCATGCCTTGGTGAAAACTTTGACTGATTCTTCTTCAGGTGTGTCCTTAACATCTTACTTCATCATAGGTACTTCCGTATGTTCCCCGAGGGCTTCTTTCATTACTTTCTGTTACTGGATAGTTTGTTGCACCATGGGGTAAATGTGGCACCGAGCTGGGTAGTGGGTAGTTCCTTCACACAAGAAACAAGTAACCTGCCTAGTTGGGTATTCTTCGGCTGGGTGATTTTATTCACAATGAGTGCATCCATCCTTGTTTTCTTCATGGGTGTGTCCTATCTCTCCACAGATCTTGCATGCGCAACATTTCTTCATATCATTGTCATGGGGCTTCTGGGTGTTGGTGACCACATGATATTTTTACAGAGTTATCTTAAATTCTTCCCAAATGATTGCTCCTTGCCATCCATGGGTCGCTTCATACATCTTCCACCAAGTTGCAACACCTTTTGCAAAGTTCCGAAGAGCATACTAAACCATATTCCTTCTTTCAACACTGGCATTCCTCATGTGATCCTCCATGTTTTGAATCCATTGTTCTGCCTCCAAGTGAGTCATCGATCCAGAAAATACAAGTCCATATTCATTCATCATCTATTGGGTCCAAGGGTTTTTGGGATGAGATAAGAGAGGGAGAAAGATAGAGATGGATACACACAACAAACAGCTCAAAGATAGAACATCAAAATAACTCCAACTAAGATAACCATATCATTCAGTCAATACTATATTATCGCCACCCACATTATTTGGTATGGTCAGATACTCAAATCGAAAGGCGTTCATACTTTTTCACTCATGGTGGGCTACTGCTAAACTGGCTTATCCAGGTCTTCATCTCCACTGGACTTCTTTTGGTCGTGCTTGATCTTCCCCAGTTCTTCTACCATATCATCCCCGTTGACGCGAAGCTTCTTGTGATGTCCTTGAATCTCATGGAGTTTGGTTCATAGCTTTTGGATTTCAACATCCTTGGCATGAGCCATGGTCCGACTGTCCTTCAGTTCCTGACGAATCTTCTGGATCTCGAGGTCTTGCTTCTCCTGCTTGGCTACCTTCAACTTCTGGGTCTTGAGCTCTTCACGTAGGGATTCCTTGTCAAATCAGGCTTCCAGAAGGTCCATCCGAAGATTCTTGACGTATTGTTCCAGATCCTAGTTATACAAAAATAGAGGTGAAAACTTCATCTTCCGCTCATTTTTCAGGGCAATAGTTGCTCCTCAACCTTCTGCCATCCAACCTTTCCAAAATAGTGATTGCCTAGCTCAACACGATGACGATAGCATAACCATGCAATAGCATCATGGATGGTAGTGTTTATGCCCATATCACAGTCATGATTTAACGTCCCATAGGTGATGTCTCCAGTCTTGGAATCTTCTTTACGACCAAAAAACCCGAGTCTTGACGCCCCATGATCCAGACTTCCTCTTACACACCTTGATCTCAGGTATCGATAGCTTCAGCAGTCTGACAAGCTCCACAAGGAATGGGCCACCAAGAACATCCTCGTAGTGTTATCTTTCATTCAGGATGTAGCTCTCCATCTATAATTTGAAGTAAGGAGGGTTCAGTAAAAGAACTCGAGAGTAGTTTAAAGTAAAATTTGTTCCTATCAGGGTCTTCCTATTTCTAAGCAATTTTCTAGGGTCATGTCCTACAGTCAACATGTGCTCTGATACCATCTTTGTAGCGACTCGACCCAAATGCATCGGTGCCCCTGTGCTTTCTGTGCTATCCCTGGATCACTATGCTAGCACATATAGTACGTCGATGAAATACCCTAACTTCACTTGTTAAAAAGAGTAACGTAGATCCATATATACCTCAAATAACACAACGGAAAACAATCATAAAGGGGTGGAGTCCCATCAACGCCAGCGGTAGGTTGAGTGTAGACTATAACCCTACAACGTAACTCTTACTCGTCGTAGAAATTCTTGCAACATGATAAGTTGTAGCCGTGTAGGTCAGTACATTGAATGTACTGGCAAGATCACTAATAAGAATAAAATGAATATAACTCTATCACTACATGCAAATTTGGGTGTGGAGGCTCTGAGTCTGAGCTTTTGCATAAAAGCTGATTTTATCCTATAATAGAGGAGTCAATTTAACTGCTACAATATTAAGTCTGCAATGAGACGCTTTCGCCAACCAAAATCTCATATCCCAAAGTCATCATTAAAACGAATAATCAATTCATCAAATAATCCATTTAGAGTGTGTCGGGCCTCTGGGACCGGGGGTACCCAGGCCCATCTGCCCGCGGCCCAGGGCACGGCGCCTGCCTCGGGACCCTGGGGGGCCACCAATGGGCTTCGTGGCTTGGGCCCTCATGAGAGGCCGTGCCTCCTGAGGCATGCGACGAATGGTCATCTGAAGCCCCCTCGAGGCCTCTTCACGGGCAGCCTCCCGAGGCCCTGGTAAGGCGACTCTGCTAGAGCCGGTCTGACGGGGCCATACCGCCCTGCGTGGCCACATGGGTGACGCACGCCGAGCATGGTGGTGCCGAGGGCCGTGCTAGGAAGCCCGGATATGGATGATTCCTCCTTTGGTGCCAAGGGAAGAGAGCCAGTCTGCCGGACCTAAGGGCAGCCTCAAAGGTTTCCTCTTTGGTGAAAGAGGACTGCGGTGGAGAGCCCGGTAGGGCGGATGTCATCGCTAAGCCCACCAACACGCCACGACGAGAAACTTTAGCAGGCGGAGATTACTTTCGTCAGAGGGGCTACAGTCCCGTCCCCTTTCAAACATGGCCGTTGTGGTAACCCTTCCCGCTGAGAGTTTTCAGGGAAGAGGGCTGAGGCCTGGTATAAAGGGAGGAGGCAATAATCATAGGAGGACACATTGTATTCCCCTGCCACCACTACGCAATTCAGACAAGCAGGAGTAGGGTTTTACGCCACGAGGTGGCCCGAACCTGGGTAGATCGTGTGTCATCGTTCCTTTCCCCCAAGCTCAAGCATGCCGGAGCATCGCCGTAGGATAGGGAGAGTGAGCGAGGTTGAAGAGCCGGTGCACCCCAGAGTTCGAACCTCTCTTGGGTCCCCGGATCCCTGATTCCGACAGAGTGTGGTGCTGAGAGTTCCGAGATAGATCCAATTCCAGAGACTCAAGTTGTCCGTAACCGGGGACACAGCTAATCGATTAGTTTAACACTCTACAAAGGTTTGTGCACTTTCCCCACAAGATCCGATCCCTCTGTTTATGTCCTCGCACTTCCTGGTGTTTGAGAACCGGATGACCGAAACATGGTCTTTCAGAGAGTTCCTCGTAACCACTGCTAGTGCCCATCCAATCCTACCGTTCTTCTACATCTTGTAGCACTGGACCGGTCAAAGTTACTAAGATGATCAACCAATCCCATAATGACTTGTGGTTGCACAGGTAAGCTTCCGGTCTTGAAATATCCTTCCGTCTCTTTGTGCATGGGTGGAGCTTTCCACGTGATTGACTGGCGCTTCTCCAGCAACACCTAGGGTAACCATTGGGTCCTCCGGGGTGTCATTCATCCAATTTCCACCCAGAGGTATATTTGGAAAATCATGTCTTGAGTCCTCGAGGTCTTGAATTTATCGTCATCAGTCTTGAAGTTGTTGTCATCAATTATAATTCATCACTCTCACAACTTCCATGAACACTCATACCAATCCCCATCTACTAAGCATAACAATTGCAAAATAATAACGTACCTGGGGCTTAGTAACAAGGACATAGGTTCCTACCTCATGATACTAATCTAGACTAAAATTTTCAAATTACCTACTTGAGCATGCATGGTGGAAAAGTTGGATACTACAATGCAATAAAATATGGGTATTGTGATAATCATGGCCAAAGTGAACTTGCCTTGTTGACGATCTTGAAACTCTAGCGACTCTAAATAACAATCTTCGCACTCCGGACAATCTAGCGTGAGAAAACAACAAGCATACAATAAGCAGCCATGATCACAAACAAGCAAACAACAACATATGCAAAACAATATCAAAAGAAAAGTGAAAAACTAAAAGAAATTTGTAAAAACAAGATTGTGGACAGAAACATTCTTAACAGAAGAAAATATTATAAAACTTTAGTTTAACAGAAGGTATTTTCTACTAGTTTTAATTAGCAAAATAAAAATCAACTAAAAAGGTTTTACAAAACAAAAGTTATGGCCTATTTAAGATAGATCTTGAATCTGATCATATTCAATTTTTATAAAACAAAAAATTATTTTTACATGTCCTCTGGATAGATATAACATATAGAAAACAGTAGCAAAAAGAATTACTCGAAAACAAATTTTTAAATAAAAGTTATACCCAAAATAGGATTTAATAAAAACAGGTTTGAATTCGAAATTTAAAAAGTTCAAAAATATTTTTAGTTGGTTTCTCTGGATAGATGGGATTTTTGTCAAGCCGTTGGACAAAGAATCATCAAATTCAGAGCTGCAAAACTAAAGATACAAAAAAACAAAATCGAATCTAAATCTGAAAAAATGTTTTTTCTAAAAAACGTAATTAACGACGAGATGACACATGGCTTGATGTGAGGGCCTGCGGGCTATGTGATGTGGTTCATACCGGCGGACGACCGCTCTCTAAGGCTTTTCGGTGCAGGTTGCTTAATTAAACAGAAACAAAACAAAACCGACAGCTCGGTTCGATATAAACCGAAAGAAAACCGGGAGAGCAAAAAAACATCTAGCAAATTGTTTTCTACGGGAATGAACGGGATGTTAGCGTAACTTACAGAGAAGAACAGAGCGTAGGCAGGGAAGAGGGCTTCGGCGTGGCGGTGGCTCCGGTCATCGGCGGGGACGGCGGTGATGTCTGGTGAATGCGTCTCGGCGAGGGGGTCCAATTTTTGGCGTGAGGCGAGGGGACGTCGAGGTCGAGCGTGGCATCGGAATGAACTCTGGTGCTCCGGCATGAACTCCGACGGCGTACGAGCTCGAGGCGCTCTCTATAGAGGGATTCAAAGGACGATGTTGTCAAAATAGTAGGCGAAGGCGAGAGAAGTTGATGCACGGAGGAAGGGGTCATCGGGGTGCTCACCGGCATGGGAAAATGACAATGAACGACTGCGGCTCCACGAGATTGGAACGGCGAGGGCCTCGACTAGGGGTGGTCTTGGGCATTGGGGTTTGGGGGAATCAGACAAGGTCGGGCGTGGGTATTTATAGGACATAAATCTTGGGGCAGGAGACAACTAGAGATAGGATTTTGGGTGAGTTTGAAACAAAGACGGCGTCGGGTTCGTTTCCTACCAGGAAGATATTTGTGTGCGGGAGGAGGAAGAGGATTTGGGGCGGGGCCCAGGTGTCAGGGTGAGAGAGAGAGACGCACGATAGGGAGGGAGAGACGTGCGAGCGAGAGAGAGAGAGAGGCGGCATAGCTTGTGCGTGCGACGAGCGGGGCTGGGGTGAGCGGGCGCTGGCCAGGGCCTCGACCTCTTGACTCTCGTGTGCTAGCGTGCGGCCAACGCTGGCCTCGCTGCCTTGGGCCACTTCGGCTCGGCTCGGCCGGTTGCTGCGCTTGGCCTGGCCTGGCTGGTAGCGACTTTGTTTTTTTAATAGCGAAGAACAAGAAAAAATAAACAAAATATAATTTTATGTAGGCGTATTATATGTCAAAATTTCCAGAATAAAATTTCCTAGAACCTGAACATGTTTTCATGGCCAGATAAAACACTTTAAAATGATGTTTTTTTGGAATTTCCAACTAAAAGTGGAATTGATTTTCAATTTTTTTAATTAGTTTTTGTTTTACAAATTAGAAAATAACTCCATGATTCCTCTGAGTTTTTGAGGGGTCATATTACCTTCACTCATTTATAACTTTGTCAGAGAAATTTTGAAAAAAATTCAAACTCAAAATTGAATAGGGATTCAAATGGAATTTTTTGGGAAAGTCCTTTTATGCCCTCTCATTAAATTCCTAAAAGTTTCAAATTGCCCTTATTTTCACACAAACAATCACAATCACCTATTTAATATAACATTCCAAAATTTAAAATTTTGGGATGTTACATGCGGGCAAGGTGGACGCCGCTAGGGTGGTGGCCATCGGTGGGGTGGCGGCCACGACGGCCGCTGGCAGCAACTGCCTTCGGGTAGTGGAGGCGGAGCGTGTGGTGGGTGGCGTACGCACACCCACCAGGGACGCCATTGGCACTACACGCTTCAGAGGACTGCCACGTCTACAAGGAGAAGCCTCCTAGTTGGAGTTGTCCTCTAGCGGAGTGGTCGAGCGACGACGATGAGCCGATGCCATTGGCGACTAGGGGAGAAGCAAACTAGATAAGCTACAGGGAGGGAAGGGATGAAAGCGATGTGAAGTCACCGGCCATGAGGGTTTATATAGCAGGCCTGCAAGCATTGGGGATTTGGGCGATTTCGCCGAGCCGGGTGCGAAGCTTGCGCGGTACGCTTGGAAACCTGCATGGTGCATGCAGGAACGGGCTCGCGCCTGGCCAAATGAAAGGCATGCGCGTTGCCGAAGCATGCTCTACAATCCTCGGGCGGCAACACGGTGATAGGACAGGATAGAGGAGGAAGAAATGATGACTACACAAACGATTAATAATAAAAAAATGTTTGTGTTTTATTACGACATCGTGAAAGCATGACTTCTCCCTAGGTGGTTTTGGTAACTAACAACAACATATAGTTCATTGAACTAATGAGCCTATCAAGTATATTTCAAGAAAGTTCAATGAATGGTTTGGCTAAGATTGTGAGATGGATCCCCTAGATGCAATGAACACAAGTTGGCAAGTTCTTCAAGACTCTACATTTTCTTTCATGTGAGAAATCACAATTGAGTCCATAGGAAAAGCCAATACTATTAAAAGGGGATGAGGTATTGATAATGATCTGGTTGCTCAAGTGCTTAGAGATTTGCCACCCAAAGCCTCAACCAAACTCTCATGAAATATTTCCAAAACCCAATCTGCCAAAATCGGTGCAACCAACTTTTTCATATTGGCCCCATCGAGTTTACCAATACAAAACCTAGAGCCAAAACACTAGCACCTCGGTACCACCGAGATTTGGTTCGGTATAGCCGAAAAGTGGTTGCCACCTCTATGTGATCGAAGTGTTTAACTTTGGAATTCCTAAGATTTTCATTTTGGTGCCACCAAGATTTGGATCTGCCCTAGGTCAACCAAATAGGTCTCATCGAGTTGTTCCTATCGGTCTCACCGAAAAGCTGAAAGTTGCAGCCTTGTGCATTAGTCGGTGTAACCAAATTTTTACTTCGGTTCCACCAAGTTGGGCAATAATGTTGTAAGGGTTGGCTTTTTGGAGATGGCGATTTATACCCCTCCACTCCTCTGAAAGGACGTGGATGTCGCCTAGAGGGGGGGTGAATAGGCGCTTTAAAATAATTACGGTTTAGGCTTGAACAAATGCGGAATAAAACTAACGTTTAATATGTCAAGCACAAAACCTAAAACAATTAGGCTCACCTATGTGCACCAACAACTTATGCTACGCAAGATAAACAACTAAGTGATAGCAAGATATATAGCATGAAACAATATGGCTATCACAAAGTAAAGTGCATAAGTAAAGGGCTCGGGTAAGAGATAACTGAGGCACGTGGAGACGACGATGTATCCCGAAGTTCACACCCTTGCGAATGCTAATCTCCGTTCGGAGTAGTGTGGAGGCACAATGCTCCCCAAGATGCCACTAAGGCCACCGTAATCTCCTCACGCCCTCGCACAATGCAAGATGCCGTGATTCCACTAAGGGACCCTTGAGGGCGGTCACCGAACCCGTACAAACAAGGTTGGGGCAATATCCACAACTTAATTGGAGGCTCCCAATAACACCACAAAGCTTCACCACAAAGGATTGTGGCTCCGAGGTAACCTCAAATGCTCGGGGCAATCTCCACAACCTAATTGGAGACCCCGACGCTTGCCCGAAGCTTTACACCGCAAGGATTGAGCTCAGCGACACCACCAACCGTCTAGGGCGCCAAGGCACCCAAGAGGAACAAGCTCTAGGGTGCTCAAACACCCAAGAGTAATAAGCTTCTCAAACTTCACTTCCACGTATCACTGTGGAGAACTCAAACCTATGCACCAAATGCAATGGCAAGGGCACACGGAGTGCCCAAGTCCTTCTCTCCCAAATCCCACCTCAACAACTAATGCTATGGTGGAAAATGAGAGGAAGAGCGAAGAAGAACACCAAAAACTCCAAGAACTAGATCCAAGGGGTTCCCCTCACATAGAGGAGAAAGTGATTGGTGGAAATGTGGATCTAGATCTCCTCTCTCTTTTCCCTCAAGAACTAGCAAGAATCATTGGAGGGATTGAGAGTTAGCAAGCTCAAAGAAGGTCAACAATGGGAGAAAACATGAGCTCAAGAGTTGGGGAACCATTGGGGAAGAAGACCCCCTTAAATAGGTCCCCACAGTTCTGCCCGTTATGTGCAGAATTGCACAGGGGCGGTACAACCGCTATGAAGATCGGTACAACCGCTGGGACCGAGCACGACGGTGGTGTGGCAAAGTCTCGAGCGGTACAACCACTCTGGACACCGGTAGTACCGGTCAAAAAGATTTGACCGGAACAACCGGGGCACCACCGCCCAAGAACCGCACCAAAACAGAACCCCGTCCGATGGTGGGGCGGTGCTGGGCAGCTACAACCACCTGATACCACTCTCCAGGGTTGGCCAGATCCTGGGCGGTAAAACCGCCCGGAGGTAGCGATACAACCGCTGGCATCAACCTGTGAGCAGCAACCCCAGGGTATCACCCCTGGGGCGGTAGTTGCACCAGACGTACCAGCCAAGCGGTACAACCGTATCAAGAAAACAGGTAAGACCAGAACTGCCATAACTTCTGCAAATGAGCTCCGAATTGAGCAAACTCAAGCTTGTTGGATTCAGGACGACAAGAGCTATCCAACAACGACCTCTATAAATGAAGAGGCAGTATGAAAATGCCAATGATATAGAGATGTGAAACCTCTATAAATGAAGAACCGGCAAAAACTCCAACATCGAAAACATCATAGAAGAATGGACTCCGTTTTTGATGAACTTGAGCTTGTCATGAAGCTAACCATAAGCTCAAGAACCCACATAGAGAAAAGCCAACCAAGAACCAAGAAAGATGATGATGCCAAGAATGCAATGGTTTGAAATCTCAATGAACGATACAATCAAGCTACTCACTTGAGAGCCCCCCCCCCTTGATAGTACGGCTATCGATCCTATAACCCTGTCTCCCAACTAACACCATGAGACTGGTAAAATAGAAAACCTTTGCCTTGCGCATAGTCCACTTGAGTTAGATGATGACTATCTTGTCCTCCTCAAGATGGACCACCTTTCTTGATTGCGCTGGCTCGATGAAGACTAGTAGATTGCTCCCCCATACTTCACTATGGGTGAGCCACTATTCGGCACATATTCACAAGTCCATTGTCACCACAATGGATGGCAAGCTTCAAGCATGATCTCTCCGTGATGCTTCACTTGAACTTGCACACCGCAACCATGATGACGATCACCACTTGATGTCATCTTCCATGGGTTGTATGGGATCTTCCTCTTGATGCAAGCCCATGGAAATATACCTAACCCCACAAAGAACACTCACATAGACCATGGGTTAGTACACAAAGCGTAATGGACAATGCTTACCATACCATGGGATCACTTGATCCCTCTCGGTATATCTTGTACGCTTTGTGTGTTGATCAACTTGGTTCACTCTTTGACTTAGTCTTGATCAACCTTGTATCTTATCTTCTCTCTTCATAAAGATGATGTCTTGAAGGTAAACATGAATGCTCACACAATCTTCTTCATCAAGACATGCTTGCAATAAGTTCAACTCTCACATGACCAATCTTTGGATAAAACCTTGAATACCACCTTGGTCACCATATAAACTCCTTGAAACCAACAGATGGACTTCAAGAAGTACCTACAGACAAATCCTTCGAATATAACTCAAGGCAACCATTAGTCCATAGGGATTGTCATCAATTACCAAAACCACACATGAACAAAACCTTGAATACCACCTTGGTCACCATATAAACTCCTTGAAACCAACAGATGGACTTCAAGAAGTACCCATGGACAAATCCTTCGAATATAACTCAAGGCAACCATTAGTCCATAGGGATTGCCATCAATTACCAAAACCACACATGGATAAATGTGCTCTTACACCCTCTCATTCGCAATGAGAGCACGCAGAACAAGCCAACACTTCAACCATTCATTTTCTGAGAGAGAACCACCTACTCATGTGTTGAGATCAAGATCTTCCACTCCAACCATATGAATCTTGATTTCTAGCCTCCCCAAGTTGCTTTCCACCCAAGCACCTTCTTCCACTAAGAAAAATCTTGTGAGAAAGTAATTGAGTGTTGACGTGGCTTGAGACTGCGTCGGTATTTCCCCAAAGAGGATGGGATGATGCAGCACAACGACGGTAAGTATTTCTCTCAGTTATGAAACCAAGGTATCGAACAAGTAGGAGGATCACGCAACACTATGTAAACAACACCTGCACACAAAGAACAAATACTTGCAACCCGACGCGAAAGAGAGGTTGTCAATCTCTCTACGGTAAAAAGATAGATTAGGTAATGACAGATTGGATAGATAGATCTCGCAAGAACACAAAATAAAAGAGGCAAATAAAAAGTGCAGCAAGGTATTTTTGGGTTTTTTGGAATAATAGAACTGCAAACAAAAGCGGCAAAAATATAGATCGGAAAGCAATATGTTGGAAAAGTAGACCCTTGGACCGTAGGTTTCACTAGTGGCTTCTCACATGAGTATAGCACACGGTGGGTGAACAAATTACTGTTGGGCAATTGATAGAAGATCAAATAATCATGACGATATCCAAGGTGATGATCATTATATAGGCATCATGTTCAAGATCAGTATGCCGAAACGATTCTGCATCTACTACTATTACTCCACACATCGACCGCTATCCAGCATGCATCTAGTGTATTAAGTTCATGGAAAAACGGAGTAATGCAATAAGAACGGTGACATGATGTAGACAAGATCTATTCATGTAGGAATAGACCCCATCTTGTTATCCTTAATAGCAACTATACATGCGTGCCTCGTTGCCCCTTCTGTCACTGGGAGAGGACACCGCAAGATCGAACCCATCACAAAGCACCTCTTCCCATGGCAAGAAAAATCGATCTAGTTGGCCTAACTAAACCAAAGATTCGAAGAAGAAATACGAGGCTATAAGTAATCATGCATATAAGAGATCAAAGAAGACTCAAATAATATTCATGGATAGAAACTGATCATGAACTCAAAATTCACCGGATCCCAACAAACACACCGCAAAAAGTTTACGTCAAATAGATCTCCAAGAGACCATTGTATTGAGAATCAAAAGAGAGAGAGAGGAAGCCATCTAGCTACTGCCTACGGACCCGTAGGTCTATGGTGGACTACTCACGCATAATCGGAGAGGCACCAATGAGGATGATGAACCCCTCCGTGATGGTGTTAGATTGGATCTCGCGGTTCTGGTACTTGCAGCGGCTGGATGTATTTTTCGTCGACTCCTCTAGGGTTTCTGGAAGATTTGGGTATTTATAGAGCTTAGAGGCGGTGGAGGGGATTCCCGAGGTGGCCACAACCCATCAGGGCGCGCCCGGGGCCCCTGGCGCGCCCTGGTGGGTTGTGGGCGGCCTGGGCTCCCTCCTGGTTACTTCTTTGGCCCACTGGCCTTCTTCTGGTCCAAAAAATTCTCCAAAAAGTTTTGTCGCGATTGGACTCCGTTTGGTACTGATATTCTGTGAAGGAAAAAACAAGCAAAAACAGCAACTGGCACTTTGTCAATAAGTTAGTCCCAAAAAATGATATAAAGTTGCTATAAAATGATTGTAAAACATCCAAGAATGATAATATAACAGCATGGAACAAGAAAAAATTATAGATACGTTAGAGACGTATCAGCATCCCCATGCTTAATTCCTACTCGTCCTCGAGTAGGTAAATGATAAAAACAGAATTTTTGATGTGGAATGCTGCCTAACATGTTCATCACATATTCTTTTCTTTTGTAGCATGGACATTTGGACTTCTAGATGGTTCAAAGCAATAGTCTAGTTTTGACATAAAGACTTTAATACTCAAGCATGCCAACAAGCAATCATGTCTTTCAAAATATCAACACTAAAGAAAGTTATCCCTAGCCCATCATGCTCAATCATTGATCCATTGATGAAACACACTCAAATATTAACTACACCCAATGCTCAAGTACGATCATAGTGCCCCCTAGTTGGTGCTTTGTAAGAGAAGATGGAGACTCAAAGTAAAAATAAAATTTGCATAAAGTAAATAGATAGGCCCTTCGCAGAGGGAAGTGGGGATTTGTAGAGGTGCCAGAGCTCAAAGTTTTAAATTGAGAGAGAAAAATATTTTGAGTGGCATGCCTTTCCTATCAACGAAAACGACAAAGTAGTTCACAATACTTTCCATGCTAGATATATCATAGGCGGTTCCCAAACAGAAAATAAAGGTTATTCCTTTTTCCACCATTCTTTCACAATCCATGGCTGGCCGTATCCACGGTTGCCTTCCATACCAACACTTTCCAAGGATTTATTATTTTACAACATAAAGTAAATTTCTTTTTCATTTCGGGACTGGGCATCCTTATTACCGTCGTACTCTCGTGCAATGATAAGTGAATAAACACTCATCTTGAGAATAACACATCTAGCATGGAAAAATATTGGATAACCCCTACCGTTTCATGAGCGGTACGAGCACACAAAAAGGAAATTATTTTGAAAATTAGAGATGGCACATACAAATTTGCTTAGAACGGCATGGAAATACCGCATATAGGTAGGTATGGTGGACTCATAAGGCAAAACTGGGTTTAAAGATTTTGGATGCACAAGCAGTATTTCTACTTAGTACAAGTGGAGGCTAGCAAATAGATTGAGAAGCAACCAACCATGAAACGAAAATTCACATAAACGGGCATTGAGCATAACTAACACCGAATAATGCACCATAAGTATGATGTAATTTCATTGCATAACTATTGAGTTTTGTGCTTGCATAACACCAATATTCTTACTAAAGCATAATTACTCACCAACATGACTCACATATCACTATCATCATGTCTCAAAACTATTACAAGGAATCAAGTTTGATTTGTCCAATGATCTTCATGAAAGTTTTTATTATATCCTCCTTGAATATCTATCACTTTGAGACTAGTTTCATATATTGCCATTGCTTTTGACAAGCTCAAACAAATTTAAGTGAAGAACATGAGCATAAAGGTTTCATCTATCAAAATAATACAAGTTAAGCATGAGAGGATTTATTAAAATTTTAGTAACTCTCAAATTAATCTAAGTGAAGCATGAGAGTATTTCTACAAAAATTTCCAAGCACACCGTGCTCAAAAAGATATAAGTGAAGCACTAGAGCAATTCCATAGCACAAAACATTTAAGTGAAGCATATAGAGCAATTCTAACAAATCATAGCATAATTTTGGCTCCCTCAAATAGGTGTGTCCAGCTAGGATACTAGTGAAAAACTAAAAAGCAAAGCAAGCAAATACTTAAATGATACAAGACGCTCCAAGCAAAACTCATGATATGTGACGAATAAAAATATAGCTCCAAGTAAAATACCGATGGTCGTTAGAAGAAAGATGGGATGCCACTCGGGGCATCCCCAAGCTTAGCTGCTTGTTTCTCTTTGGATATATCTTGGGGGTGCTGTAGAATCCCCAAGCTTAGGCTCTTTTCACTCCTTATTCCTTCATCCATCGCGATCTCACCCAAAACTTGAAAACTTCAATCACACAAAACTCAACAAAATCTTCGTGAGATCTATTAGTATAATAAAGCAAATCACCACTTTAAGTATTGTTGAAAACCCATTCAAATTTTATTATTGCATTATACCTACCATATTTTAACTTTACCATGGCTTATACCCTTCAATACAAACCATAGATTCATGAAAACAAGCACACAATCCAACGAAAACAAAATCTGTCTTAAACAGAAGAGTCTGTAGTAATCTGTACTCTAACCATGCTTATGTAACTCTAAAAATTCTGAAACATTAGGACAACGTAACGAATTTGTATAGAAATACTGTGTTAAAATTTCAGCTCATTATAACGCTCCAGTAAAAAATTAAAATTCGCGCACTGGAGGCAAAGTTTCTGTTTCAAATTCAGCATTGTTTCTACTCATCTTATGAATCATCCTAAAGGCTTTACTTGGCACACACACTAAATAAAACATAAAAACACAATCATAACAGAGGCATAATTGTGTCAACACTCAAAAACAGAAAGAAAAAGATGAAAATAAATTTATTCATTGGGTTGCCTCCCAACAAGCGCTATCGTTTTACACCCCTAGCTAGGCATAAAGCATAGATTCAAGTATAGTCATCTTTGGTTTTCGTAGAGATATTTTTATCAAGAGGTTTTGCAAATATAACTTGAAACACATCATCCATAGACACCTTAGCACTATCAACTTGTCCATCTATGTACCCTCTTTGATTCCTGGCCACAATCCTAGAATAATGTTGATTAACGTCATTGAAAACTTGTTGGATCATATCTAAAACGGGGACTTCCTTTTTAAGATTCTCATAAAATAATTGATTATTTCCAAGAAAATGTCTCAACATGTAATCACTATTGTAAAGGATCTCTCCTATTACCGTTTTTTCATGGCTCATACCAAAGAAATCAAAAATCTCCCTAGCTTCTCGTACTATGTGATCAAATTCATTCATGAGAACAAGGGTGGCTAACTTTTTAGCTTTAGGATTCTTTATAACGGGTATCTCATAAAACAATCTTTGCAAGGTAGGATGGGTACGAATAAACCTATTTTCAAGTTTCAGAACTAGCGCTGAAATGGCTTCCGCATAAGTTTTAGTTCTTTTCAGCATAGGAGTATCAACGAGAGTCAAATTTCCAACACAATTGAAAAATTCTTGGATAGTTTCTTTTCCTATAACGATCCCTTGCCCCAAAACAAAAGTTTTAGCATCCAAATTAGCAGAACGCCCAATATTAGGAGTCCTGCCATCATCTATTTCTGCCATACCAAAATCACTCATGGTGAGAAGCAAACAATAGATCTGACGAGAGAAAAACAAACGAAAAAGAGGACGAATAAAACGGCAAATTTGGTGAAGTGGGGGAGAGGAAAACGAGAGGCAAATAACAAATATTGTAATTGCAAGGAGATGAGATTTGTGATTAGGAACCTGATAGATGTTGACGGTGTCTCCTCGGCACCAGAGATTGGCACGTTGAAGAGACTGCTTCCTCCCCGGCAACGGCGCCAGAAATTCCTTTGACGTGGCTTGAGACTGCGTCGGTATTTCCCCAAAGAGGAAGGGATGATGCAGCACAGCGACACTAAGTATTTCCCTCAGTTATGAAACCAAGGTATCGAACCAGTAGGAGGATCATGCAACACTATGTAAACAACACCTGCACACAAAGAACAAATACTTGCAACCCAACACGAAAGAGAGGTTGCCAATCTCTCTATGGTAAAAAGATAGATTAGGTAATGATAGATTGGATAGATAGATCTCGCAAGAACACAAAATAAAAGAGGCAAATAAAAAGTGCAGCAAGGTATTTTTGGATTTTTTGGAATAATAGAACTGAAAACAAAAGCGGCAAAAAGATAGACCGGAAAGCAATATGTTGGAAAAGTAGACCGGGGGGCCGTAGGTTTCACTAGTGCCTTCTCTCATGAGTATAGCACACGGTGGGTGAACAAATTACTGTTGGACAATTGATAGAAGATGAAATAATCATGACGATATCCAAGGCGATGATCATTATATAGGCATCACATCCAAGATTAGTAGACCGAAATGATTCTGCATCTACTACTATTACTCCACACATCGACCGCTATCCAGCATGCATCTAGTGTATTAAGTTCATGGAAAAACGGAGTAATGCAACAAGAATGGTGACATGATGTAGACAAGATCTATTCATGTAGGAATAGACCCCATCTTGTTATCCTTAATAGCAACGATACATGCGTGCCTCGCTGCCCCTTCTGTCACTGGGAGAGGACACCGCAAGATTGAACCCATCACAAAGCACCTCTTCCCATGGCAAGAAAAATAGATCTAGTTGGCCTAATTAAACCAAAGATTCGAAGAAGAAATACGAGGCTATAAGTAATCATGCATATAAGAGATCAAAGAAGACTCAAATAATATTCATGGATTGAAACTGATCATGAACTCAAAATTCATCGGATCCCAACAAACACACCGCAAAAAGTTTACATCAAATAGATGTCCAAGAGACCATTGTATTGAGAATCAAAAAAGAGAGAGGAAGCCATCTAGCTATTGCCTACGGACCCGTAGGTCTATGGTGGACTACTCACACATCATCGGAGAGGCACCAATGAGGATGATGAACCCCTCCGTGATGGTGTTAGATTGGATCTCGCGGTTCTGGAACTTGCGGCGGCTGGATGTATTTTTCGTCGACTCCTCTAGGGTTTCTGGAATATTTGGGTATTTTTAGAGCTCAAAGGCGGTGGAGGGGACTCCCAAGGCGGCCACAACCCATCAAGGCGCGCCCAGGGCCCCTGGCGTGCCCTGGTGGGTTGTGGGCGGCCTGGGCTCCCTCCTGGTTACTTCTTTGGCCCACTGGCCTTCTTCTGGTCCAAAAAAAATTCTCCAAAAAGTTTCGTCGCGATTGGACTCCGTTTGGTACTGATATTCTGCGAAGTAGAAAACAAGCAAAAATAGCAACTGGCACTTTGGCACTATGTCAACAGGTTAGTCCCAAAAAATGATATAAAGTTGCTATAAAATGATTGTAAAACATCCAAGAATGATAATATAACATCATGGAACAAGCAAAAATTATAGTTACGTTGGAGACATATCAAGTGTTGAGGAGACTATCTTTTGAAGCACAAGAACAAGGAGTTCATCATGAATACGCCGTCTATTACCTTTTTGAGAGTGGTGTCTCCTAGATTGGTTAGGTGTCGCTTGGGAGCCTCCAGATCGTTGTTGAACCAAGAAGTTTGTAAGGGCAAGGAGATCGCCTACTTTGTGAAGATCTGCCCTGAGTGAGGCTAGTCCTTCGTGGACGTAATCCATGGTGGAATAGGCAAGGTTGCTTCTTCGTGGACCCTTCGTGGGTGGGCCCCTCCATGGACACGAGCAACCATTACCCTCCATGGGTTGAAGCCTCCATCAACATGGATGTACGATAGCACCACCTATCGGAACCACGGGAAAAATCTTTGTGTCCCCATTGCGTTTGATCTTCCTATCCCTACCCTTTACTTACACTTTCATGTCTTTACTTTCCGCTGCTATACTCATAGATTTGCATGTGTAGAGTGTGCTAGACTTGTTAGAATTGCTAAAACTTGCCAACCTATAAAATTGGGAAATTGTTAGTTTTAAAATTGGACAATTAGTCTAATCACCCCCCCCCTCTGGACATACTTTGGATCCTACAAGTGGTGTCAGAGCTTTGGTCTCCATTGCATTGGTTTCACAACCTAGGAGAACATGGCGTCTAGTGAGGGAAATTACCACCATAGAGGTCCATATTTTGATGTCACAAACTTTGCTAGTTGGAAGCATAAAGTGAAAATGCATATTCTTGGTCATAACCCCGCCGTTTGGGTTGTTGTTCATGTTGGATTGCAAGGTGAACTATTTGGTGATGGAAAGGAACTGGATCGTGAAGCGACATCGGAAGAATTGATGATGTTGTAATACAACGGTCAAGCATGCGACATTCTATTCAACTGCCTATGCCTCAAAGAATTCAACAAGATAAGTCGTCTTGGGAATGCGAAGGAAATTTGGGATACTTTGGTAGATATGCTCGAAGGAACTGAATCCGCCAGGGAATCTAAGTTGGATGTGCTTCAGAATCAACTTGACAAGTTCAAGATGAAGGATGGTGAAGGAGTCGAGGAAATGTACTCTAGGCCTCCTCTCATCATAAATGAGATTGCTGGCTTAGGAAGTGAAGATATGGCCGACAAATTCATCATCAAGAAGATCCTTAGAGCCTTGGATGGAAAGTACGACACCGTGGGCACGTTGATCCAAATGATGCCAAACTACAAAGATCTCATGCCCACGGAAGTCATCGACAGTATTGTTGCTCATGAAATGTCACTCAAGGACAAATAAGACCTTCACAACAAGTCATGCGGTGCATACAAAGCCACAAGTGACACTCCAACAACTTCAAGTGACAACCTTGTTACCAATGAAGAGATAATCCTCATGGTCAATAAATTCAACAGGTTCTACAAGAATAGAGGCAAGGAAAGAAGCTCCAACTCAAGATATGAATATAAGTGTTCTTCTAGTCGTGACCGAAATTGCTACAATTGTGGAAGACTTGGACACTTCTCAAATGAGTGCATGGCTCCTTCCAAAAGGAGAGATGAGTCACCAAGGAGAAGAAGCTCAAGAGATGAGTCACCTCGAAGAGACTGAAGGAGTAGAGAAGATCGCTATGAATGAAGACCCTCCCGGAGAAGAAAGGACTCGGAAAGAAAGGACAAGTACACCAAGAGCTACACAAGGAGAAGACATCAAGCTCACGTTGGTGAATGGGTTTCCTGCTCCGAATCCGACAGCCAATCTGAGAGAAGTTACCACTCCAACTCCGACTATAGTCAAGATGAAGGTGTTGCCGGACTAGCACTCATATCCTCCAACTCACATGATTTATTTGATTCACAAAATTAAGGGATTGGAAGTTGCTTCATGGCTAAAGTCCGAAAGGTGTCACACCCAGAATACATTGTCTTCAAGAGTGACGAGGATGACTTGCTAGGAGATGATGATTTACTCTTTCCTAAAACTACTGATGTTAGTCAAAATGAACTTGATAATAATCATGCTAGTCAAGATGAATCATTTGATGATGCTAAGAAGGAGATTGAGCGTTTAACTAAAGAACTAAACACTCTTAAGTTAGCTCATGAATCTACTCAAGAAGATCATAGAGAGCTTCTAAGAACTCATGAGAAGCTACTCTTCAAGAAGCTAAATTTAGAGCAAGAGCATGAGTTTCTTAAAGCTATCAATGATGATATTTGAAACAAGAGTTCTTATTATCTTGCCAAAGTACTACTCTTGTCCACTTTTATGCCTCAAGTTAAATCTAAGCAAACTAGTAACAAGAGTAAGAAAGGTTCTTCATCTAGTAATAACAACACTAATGCTAAATCCAGTGATGTTGTTCCTAGTACTTCTATTGATTCCACGAATGATCCTCTTAGCCAAGTTACACTTGAGCAAGAAAATAATTTATTGAAAGGAATTATAGAGAAAGTGTCTACAAAAGCCTTGCTGGAAGTAAGAAATTTGAGGAGATTGTATGCAAGCAAGGATGGCATCGGAAGAACCAAGGTGTTAGTTTTGAATGAAAGTTCAATGGCAATGGAGTTGAACGGGAAGAAGATCAATACCACAAGATGAAGTTTGTTCCTCAACAAGAGAAGTATGATCCCACTCTCTTCAAGGGAACACAAGCTCAAGATGATCTTCCACCACAAGGCCACAAGCTAAAAGGGAAGGACAAGCTTCAAGAGGAGATTGACTCATTTGAAGAACCACCTCTAGCAATGGTCAAATGGGTTCCCAAGGCCACTACTAGCTCTACTTCATCAAGTGCTACTTCAACTCCAAGGATCCTCATCAAGTTGATGTGGGTACCCAAGAAGAAGAACTAGAGAGTTCTTGAGGGGTGACTCTGCCAACAAACTACACTCACATTCATATGTTGGCAAGGACTTTTGCAATCAACTCCAACCTTATGCACTAGTTCAAGGAGTCACAAAACCCTTGTTGGTAAGCAAGGGACATGGTATTTAATGCATTAATGGACATCATCTCATGAACACGTCACTCCATGTCCATAAATATCCTTGTATTTGTTCCTTGTGTGGGACTAAACCATGTATGTGTGATGAGTACCAAAACAAGAAGGATTGCTCCCAATTCTAGATGATCTCCATCAACAATGATCATCCACTACTACAACACCTACATGAAGTCTTCATCAACAAAACCCAAGGTTAGTTCATCCCTCTTACCGGGGATCTCACATCCAGGGGGAGCTTGTAACAGCCCGAGACCGACGCTCCAGAAGATTTCCCCTTTTATGTCGTTGTCATCGTGTGATTCGTTTGTCTGTCGCATTCATCATCGCATAATTCACATCATCTGCATTGCATCGGCGCTCCGTTGTCGCCATTTTTTTTTCCAAAACTCACTTCCGTTCGTAGCCGCCGGTTCTCTCCATTCTCGTCGGTGACCGTTTCGAGACCATACACACACACACGCACCCGCGGCATCTTTAAAATATTGTTTTCAAAAGTGTGTATAAAATATTCTCGGATTGGGTCGAAACTTGGCATGTGGTCTTGTTATATTGTAGGTAGACCGCCTGCGAAACTTCGTCGCAATCGGAGGTAGTTTAATACCCGAACGGTCGACCGTAGCGGCACCGTCATCGGTTCAATTGTCGGATGTTTTCGCGGTTTAAAAATCTCGTGCCGGGCCTCAAACCCCTCTCTTCTCTCTACGCAACCACTCTAAACAGCCCACTAAGCCCAGCAAACACACCCCTCCACTTCCGGACCGTTCGATCGTGATCAAACGGTCCGAAAACGGGCAAAACCCCCTAACCCTAGCAAGATCTGCTATAAATAGCAGCTCCCTATGTCCATTTTAGGAACCCTAGTCCCCATGCATCAATTTCCGTGTGTGCCCAACCAACCAGCCAACTCCCACCTCGCAGCCGTCGCCGCCGCGCCTCGTTTTCCGCGCCGACTGTTCGCGCGCCGCCACTTGGCCCCGCCAGCCGCCGCTCCCAGCCTCTCGTGCAGCGCCATGTGCCCCCCAAGCCCCAAGCGCCGCTGCGTCCCGCCAGAGCCCGGGCTAGGCCCGCCCCGTGCCGCCCCGGGCCCGAGCAGGCCCGCAGCGCCGCCCCGCTCCCGCTCACCCCCGCAGGCCGCAACCTCCTGCTTGCGTCCGTGCTGGCCGCCGCCACGCCGCCCACCACGCGGAGCGCTCCACCATCACCCCCGCGCACCCCGCGTAGACCTCCCCGCCATCGCCCGTGCGCCGCCCTGCCACCTCGCAGCTCGCCGCACCCCCGTCGGTTCCCCGCGCCGCTAGCAACCGCCGCCGCCGCCCTATGTGATGTCTACTTTGATGCCATGCCTCTGGTTGTTAGGTAGGACCTCATTAACATGTTCATTCCTTTCTCTCAAGTTGCTATCGCGTTAAAACTGAAATCTGGTTACGATAAGTTCCGTTTTACGAGCATCGTATTAGTTAATCCATGCATATTTTGTAATAGTTGCAAACATGAGACATGCCCTTTGACATGTGCACTAGCCCCTGGTATTTTTGGTTGCTATAGAAATCCATGTTTAGGTGTTAATTACTTGTTGCCAATATGCCATAAAAATATTGCTGTTTTGAGCGGTCTAAATAATTCTAAGTCTGAAACTGTTATTTCGTTGCCATGTTGCCATGTGATTTGCTATTGATCTAGGAGTCTTTTGTGGTTGCTCCAAAGGAGTCTTTGTTAAACATGTTGTTGTCTACCAGGTTGTTCCATTTGTTGCCATGAATAGGATTTGCATCATAGAGATTTCTGCTATCAAACACATTAATCTGTTAAAAACTGCTGCTCATGTCTAGCCTAATTTTCATGAAGTCTGAGAAACTGTTTTCTTCAATATGCCATGTTGTGTTGATGCTAGCCATGATTCTATGCATAATTAGACCTTGCCGCCATGGAATAATTGATTGTGCATCATGTCCTCTACCATGCTGTAAATTTTCATGCCATGATATGCCCTGTAGCATATAGTTTTATTGCTACCAACATGCCTTCGTGAAAAATTGCTCTGCTAAAAACTGTTATTTTCACTAAGTCCCTAAATGCTATATTTTATTGCCATGTTGTGAGCTTCTACCATGTGTTCCATGATTCTTTTGAGTATGAAATGTGAAGATGAAATGAAGTGTGTGTTATATGCTTGTCGGGGCACGGATGCTCACGATCACCTATGAGACCAAAGGCCCCTTTGTGGTCCGGCAAGGGGGGTCACGTTGCACGAAGAGCGGAGAACATGAGACGGCGCGACGATCAGGACACGAGCATTTTACCCAGGTTCGGGCCGCTGCTAAGCGTAAAACCCTGCTCTTGCTATTGGTGGATTGATCAGAGGAACATGAAGAACGCACAACACCTAACCCCGGCAAGAGCAGCTATCGGGGTGAGCTACTACGCGAGTACCAGTGTCCAAAAGTCCGAATCTTGAGCTGGGTAGCCTTGGGCCTCCTTTTATAGTGCAAGGGGTAACCACAATGGCAAAATAGTCATTATCTATCGATTAGATAGCTTAGCAGAGCTATCATACCTAACTCTGGCATTTAGGACAAAATACCATGATTACCAGCCTAGGTGGCGCTTGGGGGTGCATCCCCGGCAAGCTCTTGTCACGGCTTGGCCGGTCATTGCTTATGGTCTTGACACGCTGCAGGGCGGGTGTCAACTGAGCATAACTTGTCTCCTGGTGTGTCGCCACATGCTTAGCGAGAGCTGATTAGCTACTTGAGGGCTCGACACCGCATCGATAAGTGACTGGCGTAGCTATGCGGTGGAGTGGTGGCCGATCAGCTCGCGCCTGCCGGGGAATGGCTTGCCAGGTCTTCAGGAAGTTGTATAGGCCTCGGCCCTTGGCAAGCACCGGGGGCGTGGCTGGCGTGTTGCAGTCCAGGCTTGAGCTGCCGCGTCGGGCTTGCTGGAGAATAGTCTTGATCCTTCTTCGGGTTACGAATCTGGAAGGGTCCAGCTACTGCTGCCTGTGCATAAGTCAGGGGCACTGGGTACCCCTGTACTAGTGCACCGATAGGAGCCCCCGGGTCTGGCCCACACGCGCTCGTCAAGTGCCGTTGGGTCAGGCCCAAAATTTATGCACAGGCGCGCAATGGGAGGGAGTAACTGCCAATTTATTGGTCAGCACTGACCCACCACCTCAGGCCGTTTTCGCCACGCGCGCCGCATGCATAGCGGGGAGTTAGCGATGGGCGCGCATGACTTAAAGCCCTGGTTGTGGCAGAAACCGCAGCGCCATGGATTGGAGCAGTGGGGCGGTTACGTGTTCGCCCATGATCGTGGGTGGTGGAATTGGTGGAGATGGGCGGCGACCCTTGGAGCAGAGGAGAGCCAGCCCCCGTGCTCTCCCCTATAAATTGGGGGTCGCAAGGGGCAATGCTCATCCATCCTTTCTTCCTCCTTGAGTTAGAATCCATAGAGCTCGCCCTTCTGCTTCTTTGTCTTGGGCCGCGCTTCCCCTCCCGATGCTCTGGGGGAGGGGCTTAGTGAGCGTGTTTGCAGGGCCTTCTGCTTGGACCTACGTTCAGTCCTCTTCATGGATAGACGACTCTGAGCTGAAGGCTGGTCGGGGAAGTCTTGGATGGAGGAGCGGGCAACGTGGTGGCCGCGTTGGGGACAGCTGTGGCGGCACGCCTGCCGCCGCGCTGCCCGCTTCTTCAGCCTTGACGGAGCGCCATGCGGTTGACATCGCGCCGGGATCTATGTTGGAGGTGCGGCGTCGCGACGGTCCGCAGTTCCCGCATTCCTTCTTCAAGGTGATGGAGAAAAAATGCCCACACGGCCGCCACGGGCGTGCGTACGGTGGCAGCCGTGGGTCGTTGTTTGTCGCGGTGAAGCTCTCCTCCCGCAGCGTTTTGGATGGAGCGTACGGGAGGGAGCCCTTCGTCTGCGCGTGCTCTTCTAAGGCGGGGGATGGAATTCCCTACCTTTGGCCACCGGGGACGACCATGCTCTCTGTGGGGTCCCCGGGTCGCTGCGCCTGGACCATGGGTGATGGCGGGGGCGTCTCCTTGAGCGGTGGCGATGAGGAAGACGATGGCGGTCGGGGACCTACGACGCATCAGGAGCATGGATGAGGTCTCCGACACGTCGCGTTCCCCGGTAGCACCATCATCACCAGCTGGGCTCCGGTAGTGCCACCATCCGCACCTTCCCTCCGCCTTCTTTCCCCTTGTCAGCCTTGTCCGCTCTGTCAGCTTCGTCCGCCCTACCTGGGTACAGGGCCCTTCTGCTCGCCGGTCGCGTCCCTCTGGTCCTGACTAGGAAGCGTCGAATCCCGGCCAGGTGCTCCTTTTGCCCTCTGTTCCTTCTTCCCCTAATCCTTGAGAGGAGAGGGACAAGAAAGGCATTACGGGGCATTTATCTTTTTGTAAGCCAAAACTGTAGGCGTTTGCCAAAGTTTAGCTAATCAGAATGTAATTTCTTATCCACTTTGTATCAGAAATGAATGAGAAAATGGTGCCGTCTTTCTCTCGCAAGTACTATCCTTTTCCTTCCTTATTCATACTGCATTGGTATGTTTTTTCTTTGCTAAACGGAGCTGCTTGCTGGGTCATCATTCAAACCACGAGCGCCAAATAGGGGAAACGAGACCTCGACAGCAGCTTGGCATTGTTCCCCGGCAGAGCTCCTTGTCGGTGTCGGCGCCGCCACCCCCCTCCACAGTCGTTAAACAAGGATAGAGGGGCGGCTCGTCCCGACAAGGGTTTTCACCACGTAGATGACTCCACCACCCGCAGTAAGGAAGATACTAAGGATTTCCTTGAAGAATCGAAAGGTACTGGACTTGGGATATGCGATATACTTATCTTTTCCAAGCAGCATCCCCTTTTAGAGCATGATGAGACGCCATCCCTGTTTCTTTGTTTCCCTTCCCTGTTTTTCCGATGGTCAAACATGTAGGGTGAGAACAGTAACAAAGATTACGGGTTCATCAAGTATTCTAGCAATTCTTTATAACTTAGAAGCAATAGTATTGCAATCATAAACAAAATGCGTAATTAGAATGTAAAAATGATGATATGATGCAATGCATAGCTTTATTATTGTTGCACAGGGTCTGCGCCTGGCTTTGTACAAAGGGTTACATGCAACATCGGCAAGGCTTGTACAAAAGGTGGCTGCCGGGAACTGAGCCCGGCAGCCGCGCCTTACAGGTAGAACTTACGAAGATGCTGAATGTTCCATGAGTTAAGCACCTTGGTGCCATCTTCGGTCTCCAGACAGACTGCACCAGGTCTGGTGACTCGTACTACCCGGTAAGGGCCTTCCCACTTCGGCGTCAACTTGTTAGCACCCTTGGCGGACTGAACACGCCTAAGGACAAGGTCGCCTTCCTCAAGGCTCCGGGCGTGGACCCTGCGGCTATGGTAGCGGCGCAGGGCTTGCTGGTAATGTGCAGCACGCACCGCAGCCCGGAGACGGTCTTCCTCGAGGAGCATGGCATCGTCATGCCGTAGCTGCTGTTGCTCTACTTCATCATAGGCAAGCACTCGAGGTGACCCGTATATGAGTTCTGTGGGGAGTACTGCTTCTGCCCCGTACACTAGGGAGAAGGGCGTCTGGCCAGTAGCTCGATTTGGTGTCGTTCTGAGGGACCAAGGAACCACCGACAGCTCATCTATCCAGCGCCTGCCGCTCTTCCGTAGCTTATCAAAAGTTCTTGTCTTGAGCCCTCGCAGCACTTCAGCATTCATCCTCTCAACTTGCCCGTTGCTTCTTGGGTGAGCAACAGAGGCGAAGGAGACCTTGCTTCCTCGGCTTTGGATATATTGCATGAAGGCGCGACTCGTGAATTGGGTGTCGTTGTCGGTGATCACTCTGTTAGGCACTCCAAAGCGACACACCAGTCCTTTCATGAACTTGATAGCTGACTGCGTGGTCACCTTTCTCACTGGTTCCACCTCAGGCCACTTTGTGAACTTGTCGGTTGCCACGAACAAGAACCCAAAGCCCCCGACGACATGGGGAAAGGGGCCCAGAATATCGAGCCCCCAGACTGAGAATGGCCAGGATAGAGGGATTGTTTGCAGGGCTTGTGCTGGTTGATGTATGTTCTTGGAATGGAACTGGCAGGCTTCACACTTGGTGACCAGTTCAGTAGTGTCTTGGAGGGCAGTGGGCCAATAGAAACCCTGCCGGAAAGCTTTCCCGGCAAGGGCCCTTGAGCCAATGTGGGAACCACATACTCCTCCATGAATCTCTGCCAACAGCTTCAGCCCATCCTCCCGGCAGATACACCTTAATTTCACACTGTTCGGTCGTCTTCTGTACAGGGTGTCATCGACAAATAGGTACATACTTGACCGACGGGCTACTCTTTCGGCTTCCTCTTGCTCTTCGGGGAGTTCTCCTGTTTGAAGGAAATGGACTATGTGTTGCGCCCAGGTTGGAGCCTGCAGCTCGACAACAAGGACTAAAGGCATTTCCTCATCTCCGGGAGCGCTTGTCTCAACCGCGAGAACCTGAGGCCCCGCGGGAGGTAGCTGCTCGTCAACCGGAACGGGATTCTCCCCGGCAGCCTCTCTACCAACGGCTTCGGGAAGCTCTACCGGGAAATGCTTGCCGGAGTTCAGCTTCCTTCGCTTCTTGGACATCGCTGATGGGGATACTGATGGTTGAGTGAGGCGGAGAATGAAAGTCCCTGGTTCCACAGGAAGCTTCTGCGCAGCGCACTTCGATAGATGGTCAGCAATGCAGTTTTCTGCTCGTGGCACGTGCTCTATTTGCAGTCCATCAAAGTGCTCCTCCAATTTCCTCACTTCTTCCACGTATGCTTCCATCAGCGGACTCTGGTAATCTTTGTTGACTTGCTTCCCCACAAGTTGAGAATCTCCTCGGACGATCAACCTCTTTATTCCCAACTCCACCGCGACTCTGAGTCCGGCAAGGTGCCCCTCGTACTCAGCGGTATTGTTGGTGGCTTCCTCCCGGGGAAAGTGCATTTGGACGACGTACTTGAGGTGCTCTCCGGTGGGGGCAATGAGGAGCACGCCTGCTCCAGCACCCTGGATTGAGAAAGCACTGTCAAAGTACATGATCCAATCCTTGGGTGCTTCTTTGTCGGGGAGGATTGTCTCCTGAGCTTCATCATCTGGCGTGGGTGTCCATTCTGCAATAAACTCCGCCAACGCCCTGCTTTGAATGGTGGAAGTGCTTTCATACTTCAATCCAAAACTTGACAATTCTAATGCCCACTCAACTATCCTGCCAGTGGCTTCGGGCTTCCTCAGTATGCGTTGCAATGGGAAACGGGTGACAACCGTTATCTCATGGGCTTGGAAGTAGTGGCGCAGCTTCCTCGAGGCCATGATGAGGCCGAAGATCAGCTTTTGTACTCCAGAGTACCTCGATCTAGCCCCCTGCAGTAGGGAACTGACAAAGTACATGGGCCGCTGCACCATTTTCTTCTTCGCCACCTCTTTGGATCCGCTGTCGACCATTTGCTAAGGTTCTCCTTGACCTGTACCGAGTCCTGCCGCGGATGTTTCTTTCTCGTCCCCGGTAGCATCAGCAGCAGCTGTTGAATCTCCACCCACTTCCTGCTGCGCCACCAATGCTGCACTAACCACTTGATTCGTCGCTGCCAAATATAACAGCAACGGCTCTTGCGGCTTAGGAGCGACCAAGGTGGGAGCAGAGGATAGGTAATTCTTCAAGTCTTGCAGCGCTGCATCTGCCTCCAGGGTCCACTTCATCGGGCCGTCCTTCTTCAAGATCTTGAAGAACGGCAAGGCACGCTCAGCGGACTTGGAGATGAACCTACTCAACGCGGCAACACATCCGGTCAAGCGGCTGATATCCTTGATAGTCTTGGGTGCTTGTATCTGTTCAATAACCTTGATCTTGTCGGGATTGGCTTCTATCCCTCACTGAGATACAAAGAACCCAAGCAGCTTGCCGGAGGGGACACCGAACACACACTTTTCAGGGTTGAGCTTCAGGTTGATTTTGCCCAAGTTCGCAAAAGTTTCTTCCAGATCTTGTATGAGAGTGGCTTCATCTTTGGTTTTGACCACGATGTCATCCATGTAGGCTTCCACATTTCTGTGCAGCTGAGGTCCAAAACCAATCTGAACGGCTCTGGCGAAGGTTGAACCAGCACTCTTTAACCCGAAGGGCATACGCACAAAGCAGTACATGCCACAGGGAGTTATGAATGCAGTCTTCTCCTCATCTTATTTAGTCATAAATATCTGGTGGTATCCGGAGTAGGCATCCAAAAAGGAGAGCAAGTCACATCCGGAGGTGGAATCAACAATCTGATCTATGTGCAGCAAGGGGAAAGGGCCCTTCGGGCAAGCCTTGTTCAAGTCAGTGAAGTCTATGCAAAGCCTCCATTTCCCATTTGCCTTATGTACCATCACCGGGTTTGCCAGCCAAGTTGGATGCAGCACTCCTCTGACCAAACCAGCTGCTTCAAGCTTCTTGATTTCCTCGGCAATGAACTGCTGCCGCTCCAGGGCCTGCTTCCTAACCTTTTGCTTGATGGGCCGGGCATGAGGACAGACAGCAAGGTGGTGCTCAATTACCTCCCTGGGAACACCGGGGATATCAGATGGTTGCCAAGCAAACACATCGACATTCTCCCACAGAAAGGTAATGAGCGCGCTTTCCTATTTGTCAGTAAGGGCAGCACTGATGGTGAACATGCCACCAGTGCCGTCCAGCCCTGCCGGGATTTTCTTCGTCTCAGGATAGGTGGCCCTGGTCTTCTTGCTAGCGGAACTCCCCGGCAGGTCATCGTCGGGCGCAGCGCACTCCGAAGAGGCGTGCTTCCCGGAGTCCTTGCCGGTGTTCCTGCTAGCCTTCTTTAATTTCTCTGTGTCCTTGGTGGGAGCTGGGATTTCTGTGGCTTCAGTTGCTACCGCGTCACGATACATCTGGTCCACGCAGATAACTGCGTTCTTCTTATCGGATGGGATGGAAATGACCCCAATGGGCCCTGGCATCTTCAAGGTGTTGTAGGCATAGTGAGATGCCGCCATGAACTTTGCCAGAGCTGGGTGACCGAGGATTCCGTTGTAAGGCAGCGGGATCTCGGCGACGTCGAACACTATCCTCTTTGTCCGGAAGTTCAGTTCCCCGCCAAATGTTACAGGCAGAGTGATCTTTCCCTTGGGTCGGCTCCTGCCGGGGTTGATTCCTTGGAATGTACCCATAGCCTCGAGCTCTTCATCAAGGATCTGCAGTTTCTCAGCCACTTTAGGGGAGATTAAGTTCAATCCTGCCCCGCCATCAACTAACATATTGGACACCTTGAGGTTGCGGATTGTCGGAGAAACCAACAATGGCAAACACCCGACCGTAGTGGTACGGTCGGGATGATCCTCTTCATCAAAGATGATAGGCGTGCGGGACCATTTGATTGGCTTCCTAGATTCTGCAGTTGGTTCCACAACATTGACCTCGCGTGCCCACTGCTTGAGGTGGCGGCGAGAGGAATTCAAGGATGCACCCCCGTCAACGCACATGGCTTCGGTTGCTTTCTGAAACTCCCTGTCGTTGGAATCCTCATCATCATCCTCATCCTCACTCATATCGTCTATTTCCTTCTTCTCTCGGCCTCTGGCGGGTTTTTCCTTTCGCTGCGGGGTTTTGCCGCGGTGACCTCCTCTGCCGCCACGGCCTTTCCCGGTAGCACCGTCCTGGCCTTTTTCTTTGTCACGCTTCTCATACTCGGCCCTCTGCTTCTCAACAAGTTGCTTGACCTGTCGGCATTCTTGGAGATCATGGCCCTTGGTGCGGTGAATTTTGCAGTACGACCCGTCGGACTGTGGCGCCCCACCTGATTACCACTGTAGCCAGACGGTCGCCACGCATGCCAGCCCAGGAAATCACCCTGGCATGCGCGTTACAACAAGTATCATGAACACATGCATTTCTATTAATGGATATATAAGTCTTACATGGTATATTACAACGGTGATGGCAGCGGAAAAGTTCTATCTAAGGCAGCATGGTCTTGGTGCGGCTCCAATCCATAGGGATCTGACTGGTTTACTCTCCTAGCCGCGAACGCTCCACCTCCTCGTCGACGGACGACGGATCCTTATGTGAACCTGGCCACGTTAAAGGCCGCCGAGTACTTTTGAATGTACTAGCAAGCAAACCAAACTAACATATACACCAAGCAAAGCAATCCATGGCATTCAAGCATGCATTTGTTATTAGAGCAATATTAATTATCATGGCATAACAGGATTATCTAGCAAGATAACTACTGAAGTAAATACAGTAAGGTAAAGCATACTAAGTAAATATTCCATACTCCGAACATTCTCACGATCCAATCTGAATCTGATCCAAATCCAATCCAAATCATGTGGTCATCCGACCACTCATCTCATAGCCATCCCATGGCTAACATATCATATTCCTGACATCATCTGATGTCTGCACAAGACAAGTTCTTCCATCATTATTATCATTATTACGGTTGGCCACCTAGTGAGGCATGGACGGACTGTCCAATACCGTGGACGCGGCTACTCGAATAGATTTTTACACTCTGCAGAGGTTGCGCACTTTACCCACACCATGGAGCACCTGACCTCGTGATCCCATTCGGGTGGACTAGTGTTGCTCCAACGAAACCTGCCTAACCCGTGACTCCTCCACCGTACCACCGGCAATCATTCTCCCCCGGAGTCAAGCCCTGGGTGGCCCCTGTGTCACCTCGTGACACCTGCCACCGTCGTGGCCAAACTAAACTGTCCCAAACGGGGACCGCGCGCAAACAAACAACTGGGCTCACAAGGTTATTGCCGCCTACCGGGCCAGGGAAGCGCGCACGCATAACCTTCCCTGTCTGGTGGTACCGGTGAAAGAGCACAGAGTCAGACCAAGTCAAGGCCGTCCCATACCGACAAATGTGGTTGCACGGATAAGCCCGGACAGGTGACTCTGGATCAACTGACTAAGTTTAGCTTTAGCCAGTACTTAGCAGGCATAGTTATTTATCACACAAGGTTGAGGTGGCAGCAACTATGCATTTAAGTAAATTACTCTGAATTATCACATGGCAAACTAATGCAAGTAATGTAAACAGTAAGTGCAATCTAATAGAAGTTTAATTATTTCTATCACAGGCATAATCATTAATTAAACACGCAAGAATAACACAGAGCAATGCTTTAGGGCATATATCAGATGGTCGGCTTGCCTGGGGTTGAAGAATACTCCGGGAAGAAGTGTGGTAGCCTCACAGGATAATCCGCCAGAAAGGATTCCCTCTCGGAGGGGCTGAATGAAGGGCAAGGGCAGAATGGTCATTTTCAGAATGTGTAAACATTATGAAAGTGACCTCATCGGAACGGGCTCGAAGAGATGAAGAAGTGAGCGTTGGTTTCACCTCGATCGGAGCTATGGAGAAAAAGATATAGACGATTGACTGTCAGGGACCCATCTATAAATATTTTATTCACCAATGGGTCCTTGGCAGTTTTTTTTTCTCGGAAAAGATTAAAGGCACTGTGCACATGGGCTGACTCGGACTGAATCCCACCACCGCTGCTGCTGTTGCTCCTGGGCCGGCCCACTTGCCCTGCCTTTTAAAAAAACGGTGGAGAGGGGGGGTGGAGCCACTGACGGGCCGGGCCCGCTTGTAGGGGCATCTCCCTCCTCCCTCTGTTCCCGACAGAATAGAGGAGAGCAGGGGAGTGCCGCGTCGCCGGCGACGGCCATGGCGGCTCCGGCAGTCCCCGGCCGAGGCGAGACTACCGGCGGAACCGGCAAGGGGCGCCGCGCTTGAGGGAGGTGGCGGAGTCGCCGGAGACGGGTCGAGGCGCGCTCGCCGCTGACGGGGTCGCGGTGGCCATAGCGCCGCTCCGGTGCCGCGCCGTCCGGGCACCTCTGGCCGAGCTGGGAGCACCAATGCGTGCGGAGAGGAGCGCCGCACTCGTCCGGCCTGTCTGTTGGTGCCGGGAAGGCTTGGAGCGCGACGGCGTCCCGCGGTGACAGAAGGCAAAGGCGGCGGCGCTGGTCTTGGGGATGTGCGGTCAGGGGCACTCCGGCGAGGACTGGGGAAGATGGGGAGGTGCGCTGGAGTGGGGTGGAGCTAGTAGTGTGGTCAGGAGGAGGAGGGGAGAGCTAGGCTCGCCGGAATCACGCGGAGGCCGAGGCGTCCATGGCAGACGACGGCGGCCAGAGAGGGATGGAGATGCTCCGGAAACTCGAGGGGAGGGGCGGTGGGTTGCGGAGAAGCTCGGGGCTGCCCTTATATAGCCGCGGGGAGGGCTAGCCGATGCCAGACGGAGCTCCCAGAAGCTCATCGCCGTGGCGGCGATTCAGTGGAGCACCGAAGGTCGGCACAAGCAGCCAGGAGCTAGGAGACGAAGGGGAGAGGCCTCCCGAAGGCTTACGCACACGGTGGGGAGCTCGCCGGTGCTCTCGGACAAGCCGGAGCCCGCCGGAGAGGGCTCCCAAAGGGTCTGGCACGCGGTGCCCTGCTTTGGCTTGCTCCGCACGTGGTCACCGCGTGGACACGGTGTTGCCACGCCGCACGCGAGGCCAAACCATGTCTGGAGTGTTCTCCTCCCTTCCCTAGATTGACTAGTGCAGCTGGATGGCATGGGAAAGCTCTGGTGTGACTGCACCTAGGTCAAACAGTTTCCAGCAGTAAGGTGTTTGACATGTAGTGTGGCCACCACAGTGCTCTTCTTGGCATGATGCTTGGCAGAGGTTGATCACTCACTAGGGTGATCATGATTACAAAGTTTCAACACAAATGGACAACTCCAAATGGTACTTCCTTTATAACCATGCACTCTGGCCAGAAATGGAAATGAGGATGCTGGGGAAGAATGGCTAGATAGATCTGTCTCAAATTTGGTGGAGAGAGGTTATTTGAACATATGAAGCCACTGTAAAAGTTTCATACCATTTGGATACACCAAAATGGTACTTGCTTCACAGAGCTTTCAAATAGACAGAAACTTAGGAAAATTGATGTGGATGAATGAATAGATAGATTGAGCTGGTTTTTGGTTTCCATGAGTGATTTAGCAATGTTAACCACCATGAAAAATTCTAGCTCAAATAGATCAAGGGTTCAAGCACTTCCTTTGCAAATTGCCCCACTAGACAGAATTTGCAAATTGATGTTGTGCTCAAAATTTGAACTATGGAACTTGGGTTCTTGATGGAAATGGTGAATATATGGATAGGAGAAGCTACACAAATTATTTGGGATTTTTCCTGGCTACCAAAATAGTAGCTCCTTTAGAAACTGCCCAAAATGCAATATTGGCATTAAATAGGAAAAGGCAATTTCCCTTATTTAATTATGGCCAATATTTTTATGGGAGCTCAATATAATCACAGAGAATATCTCCACAAGTTTTCATGAACTTTGGAGATGGATAGATATTTCCTAGATTTAATTCCTTTAACTGGAAGAAAAAGGAATTAATTATAGATGAAAGATATTGCAAATGACTTGGCAATATTTTTGCATATCCAGGATTTATAGATGAAGGATGATCACTGGGAAAAGTTTGGGAAGCAACAGATCAAAGGAAGTTGGGTTTCCTTTGTAACTGGAAGGATTAGGGTTTCCCTTCCGGTAACTCGGAAGGTAGGGTTTCGGTGGAAAGTCCCGAGAATAGATCTTGGGTGGCAAGGTTGGACTGGAGAGAATCTCTGGTTGGATAGGAAAGGCAAGGCTAGATGACCATATTCACATACCCAAGAGCGAGAGAAATCCGATAACATCGAGAAAAAAGACGGGAGTCAAATCCCGCAAAAGAAAAAAAAACAGGAGCGAAGACCAGGGTGTCACACGGACTTCCCGGTCTTCTCAGCGGCAGCGGCCTCCCGACAATCAGCGCACGCGGCAGCTCCCTTGCCGGGGGTTTGGGCTTTCGCATTCTTGCCTGTACTGAGGTCTCCGGAGCTCTCGACAACCAATACTGCTTTTCAATTGCGCTTCTTGTTGCGCTTCCTGCTTCTTCCCTTCGGGTCGGGGGCGTCGTCGTCGTCATCGGAGTCCACTTCAACGTTCGCCTCCTCCCCGGGAAGTCGCCTTCCTTCTTCAGCTCGAGCACATTTATCCGCCAAGGTGTAAAGCTCATTGACAGTCTTGGGGAGCTTGACATTCATCTTGGCTCGCATCCTCCTGTTGCGCACGTTCGAATGGAACGCGGCAATCACCGCTGCGGGATGTATCTCTGGGATGTTGAGATGCACTCGGCTGAATCTCTGGATATACTTCCTCAAGGTTTCTCCCTCCTTCTGTGGGAGGACTTCGAGATCGCTGGGCTGGCCTGGTTCTTGAGGACCACCGGTGAAGGCGCCAACGAACTCGTTGCATAGATCAGCCCATGACGAAATTGAATTTTCCGGCAGGTGCATCAGCCACGATCTCACGTTCGGCCTAAGTGCTAAAGGGAAATAGTTGGTGAGCACCTCTTCATCTCTTCCTCCCGCAGCTTGAACAGCTATCGTGTATATGCCCAAGAACTCTGCAGGGTTCAGCTTCCCGTCGTATTTCTCAGGCAGCTCAGGCTTGAAAGCTCGGGTCGACGGCCAGCGGACCCGTCGCAACTCGCTAGTGAAGGCAGGGCAACCAACCTCGTAGGGGAGGTACCCGCCAACACTGGGCGCGGGGTCGCCGTCGTGTGGACCGTTGCGCTTGTCAGATTGACGGTGCGCTTCCCAGCGTCGCTCAATGGTGATGCGCGCGTCTTCTTTCCGCCAGTCTTCAAGGACACGCCGTTGATCCCGGTGGTCGAGCGGGCCAGACGAGACTATGGATTCCTCGTCGTGCTCATCAGCATGTGAAGCTTGCTGCGGCTGCCTCTGGGCCTCTTGTCGCGGAGGGGATTGCACCGTTGGGGTGGCCCCTTCGACGTGCTCGCCGGCCCGGGCTGCTGCTGCCGTTCTCGTACGCCGCGACGGCTCTGCATGCTGGGGCTTGTTGGCTTCAACGAAGGAAACCAAACTCTGAATGGTGGCTCTCCATTCGTCCATCTTATCAGCTGCTGGCATGAAGTTGAGCAGCATCAGGACTCGCGCCATGGCTTCCTCTGCGGTGCCCGGCATGGCGAAAGAGGCGGACCGTGACGTCGCTCGGCTCCTCGTAGGACCAAGAGAAGCGCCTCTGCGTTCTTGATGCCGTGCGCCCGCCGGGGCTGTCTGGCGCGCAGGGGGCCGATCCTGCGGGGCTGCGGCCCCGCTCGACATCCTGTCTCGTTCCGCACGAGGTGCACGCCCAGCGGCTTCGCCGGCGACGGGCGCGGCCGAAGGGTTACGGCTCGCACCGGACCGGGCGCCGCCGAGGCGGCCATGGCCATCCGCGCGGCGGGGAGGTGACAGATGGTTGTTTCCCTTGCTCGTGGTGTCAGGGCCGAGCTCGCCAAGCTGTTGTTGTAGTTGCTCCTCTTCGGCGCCTCCCGCTCCATCTCCGGCCGTGAAGGACTGGACGGAGGCGCCGCCTGTGCCGAACGCGTTGTCCACGATGCCCGCCTCACCCGCAGCCGCCACGGCGTCTACGGCGCCGGCGGACGCGTGTGAGGGAGCCTTCGAAGTGGAGGGATGCGTGGCCGCACCGGATTTCTTCTTGGGAGACATTGTTGAAGAAGATGATGATGAAGATCGATTCGCCGTTCAAGAACTCAGGTTCGCGCAAAGGATGCACGCCCCCTACCTGGCACGCCAAAGATGTCGGGGCACGGATGCTCACGATCACCTATGGGACCAGAGGCCCCTTTGTGGTTCGGCAAGGGGGGTCACGTTGCACGAAGAGCGGAGAGCATGAGACGGCACTACGATCAGGACACGAGCATTTTACCCAGGTTCGGGCCGCTGCTAAGCGTAAAACCCTACTCCTGCTTTTGGTGGATTGATCAGAGGAACACGAAGAACGCACAACACCTAACCTCGGCAAGAGCAGCTGTCAGGGTGAGCTACTACGCGAGTACTAGTGTCCAAAAGTCCGAATCTTGAACTAGGTAGCCTTGGGCCTCCTTTTATAGTGCAAGGGGTTACCACAATGGCAAAACAGTCATTATCTATCGATTAGATAGCTTAGCAGAGCTATCATACCTAACTCTGGCATTTAGGACAAAATACAATGATTACCAGCCTAGGTGGTGCTTGGGGGTGCATCCCCGGCAAGCTCTTGCCACCGCTTGGCCGGTCGTTGCTTATGGTCTTGACACGCTACAGGGCGGGTGTCAACTGAGCATAACTTGTCTCCCGGTGTGTCGCCACGTGCTTAGCAAGAGCTGATTAGCTGCTTGAGGGCTCGACACCGCATCGATAAGTGACTGGCGTAGCGATGCGGTGGAGTGGTGGCCGATGAGCTCGCGCGTGCCAGGGAATGGCTTGCCGGTTCTTCAGGAAGGTGTGCATGCCTCGGCCCTCGGCAAGCACCGGGGGCGTGGCTGGCGCGTTGCAGTCCAGGCTTGAGCTGCCGCGTCGGGCTTGCTGGAGTCTGGTCTTAATCCTTCTTCGGGTTTGTATGAATGTGGAAGGGTCCAGCTACTGCCGCCCGTGCATAAGTCAGGGGCACTGGGTACCCCTGTACTAGTGCACCGACAATGCTACAGCCCCATGTCTTGTTTGTGCATTGTAGAATCTTGTAGCATATTGTTTTCATGCGTGCAAAATGCTATCTTGCTGTTTTGGGCATATTTCTACTAAAACTTGTATTGGTGTTTGTGGTTGAACCGTAGCTCCGTTTTGGGCGTGCCATATATGAATCTTGCTTAGAATTCCATGTAGTATCATATTATCATGTTGCATCCATGTTTGGAAATGCTGTGGTTGTCATTTTCATGCATTTAGCATTTATGGCATATTCATCTTGTGTTGGTCATATCTTCTAGACCGTAGCTCCGTTTTAAATGTTCCATATATGTATTTCGACTAGAATGATGTGTAGAATTGCATGGTACACTTTATTTTGCTGTTTAATAAATATAAAATGTGTTTAGGACAGATCTGGACCAAAATCAGAATATGCATATGAGGTCGTTTCGGAAATGCTATAAGTTGTTTCCGACCTCATTTAAGATGCCTAGATAGTGTAGTTTACTTATGCTTCACCTCTTGCCATGATAAACAACATTTAAGATTGCCATGTAAATAAACGGGAGTGAACTAAATGATTCAAACATGGAGTTTTGTCAATATGCAACTCCTTGCATATTGAACTTCACTTAATGTGTAGGAGTTGATTGTTGTGTTTTCCCATGTCATCCATAACATGCATCATCCTTGTTGTGCATCATATCATAAATATGTTGTGGTGTTTATCGTGTGTTGATTGTTTGTTCCGGATTGCTTCTTCTCGATAGAGTTCCGAAAGCGTTCGGAGTGTGAGGATTCGTTCGACTACGTTGGCTCGTCTTCTTCACGGATTCGTTCTTCTTCCAAGCGGGATCTCAGGCAAGATGACCATTTCCCTGGATACCATTACTATCATTGCCATGCTAGTTGTCTCGTTTCTATCGATTTGTCTTGCTACCTACCACTTATTTGTCAAGCCTCCCAAAATGCTATGATAAGCCTCTAACCCTCCACATCCCAGCAAACCATTGTTTGGCTATGTTACCGCTTACTCAACCCTTCCTATAGCGTTGCTAGTTGCAGGTGCAAATTGTTTCCATGTGACAACATGGATATTTTGAGATATCACAATATTATTGCTATTTAATGTAATGCACATATATACTTGGTAAAGGGTGGAAGGCTTAGCCTTTTGCTCGGTGTTTTGTTCCACCTTTGCCCCTAGTTACTTGTGTACCGGTGTTATGTTCCATATTGAGTGCTCCTAACATGCTCGGGGTTGTTATGGGACCCCCTTGATTTTCGTTTTGGGATAAAACTCATCTGGCAAGGCCCAACATTGGTACTACAGTTTCTCAACATAATAATACTGAACACCGTTAGTAATGCATAGGGAGTTAGCGCTACCCGCGGATTAATTCAACATAATACAGGGGGGCTAGTGCTGATGGTGTTGGTCCCAAACGGGCTAACTGCGGGGCCGCCTCGAGGAAACTCGGGGATTGGTTTTACTCGTAGCTAGTCCCATCCGGTTGTGCCCTGAGAACGAGATATGCGGCTCCTATCGGGATTGTCGGCACGTCGGGCGGCCTTGCTGGATTTGTTTTACCTTCCTAGAACGTCTTGTGCGAGGGATTCCGAGGATACTTTGGCTATCTCGAGGTTGAGGTTTTCCAACAGAATTTCCAAGGAGATCACGGGTTTTCCACGGTCGAGGTTATTCGATGCAGCGTGTGGCTAGTTTGTGATGGATGACTTGGAGCACCCCTGGAGGGTTAAATCTTTTCGAGAAGCCATGCCCGCGGTTACGTGGCAACTTGGAAACTTTGTTTAACACCCGGTCATAGCAAACTTGAAGTAAACTCAAATAAAATACACCAACTGTGTGCGTAACCGTGACTGGCTCTTCTCGTGAATTTCGGATCCGAGAGTGAGCACGGTGGGGTTATGTTTGACTCGTAAGTAGGTGTTCAGGATCACTTAGTGATCATTACTAGTTCACGTCCGTTTATGCGACGATCATCCCCCCTTGTTTTTGTACTCGTAAGTTAGCCACTCAAATAAATGCTTAGTGCTTGCTGCAGCCTCACCACTTAACCATATCTCACCCATTAAGCTTTGCTAGTCTTGATACCCTTGGAAATGAGATTGCTGAGTCCCTGTGGCTCACTGATTACTACAACAACAGTTGCAGGTACAGGTAATGCGATGCTTTGACGTGAGAGCGATGCTTGTTTGATTTGGAGTTCTTCTTCATCATCGATCTGGGATGGGTTCCAGGCCGGCAGCCTGGGCTAGCAAGGATGGATGTTATTTTATCATTTGATTTCGTCCGTAGTCTGACCCTCTTTTCTGTATGATGATTGTATATGTTGTTGTATTGATTTGATCTTGATTTAGCTTGTGGCGAGTGTAAGCCAATTCCATATACTCATATCTTCTTTACATGTGCTTGTAATGATATCCATTCTTGCGAAACGACGAGATGCGCTTCTATTCCTGTCGAGGCCCTCGAGCCAAAATGAGGATGGGATCGCATCTTGGGCGTTACAAGTTAGTATCAGAGCAGTACCGACCTAGGAGCCCCCTTGATTGATCGAACTTTGCCGAGTCGAGTCTAGTGAAAAAACTATATTGAGTCTAGTTATATATCAGAGAGTAGGATTCTTTTTACTCCTCTTCTATGCTCTGGTGAGGAATAGCGAATAGGAATTTTAATTCTTCCCCTCTTCTCACTCAAATTTTTTAGGATCACGCGGGTATTTTGGAACCTCTATGATGTCGATGTGACCGGAATTCTGTTCTTGGTGCCTCCCGTACGTATGGATTGGACCCGGGGAGTTGAGCTCCAGGGGATTCTTGACACATCGCTATCGTTCAGTTTCCTTAGTATCTCAGGACGCGGATGTTCGAAATTGCTTCAATACTATTTGTGGTGCGAAGAGTGTGGCGGCACCCAGTACTGGGGAGCGGGATCAGATGTACTACCATGTTTAGTATCGTTGGATTACGAGGGTCTGAGTTAGATGAATTTCCGAGACCTCTGGTTATGTGTTGACGGATGTGATACACTGGTGGGTAGTATTATTGCTAGGAGTTGAGTGATTTATTCAGTAATTGATCCCTGTATCCGTTGGACCAGATTGCATAACCAGAAAGATTTCGGAAGTTCTTAGGTGGAATTCAAGTAGTTACCTAGGATTATCCTTCCAGCATATGCAAATGGGGTTATGTATTTGTTTCTGGCTAAATTCAAAAGCCTCATCCTTTGTTTTGTTAGAGTATGGTAATTCGAGTTGCTTCGATGTCAAGTGGTGATTTCATATCTTTCCTAACCGGTGTGTTTCTCATCAAGATAATTCATTCCTCCCCCTCATGTTTCTTTCCGGAGTTCTTTTTCAACTGTCCCATGTTTTCTTTGTTTTCCCCACCCTCCCGCCCTTTTTCTTCAATGATTTAATTGTCATCCACGTGCCTTGCTTTTCATTGATGCTTCCGCTATCTTTTCTTCCGTTTGATATCCGGTGATTCCTTATGAAGATCCTCAAGTTCTAAGTTCATCATTTCTTCGTCTCAGTTTTCTTCCCCGGTGGATTCAATTCAACTTCTCCGTGTTCATCGTATCTTTTCATTCGTTAAATGCATGCTCATGTTCAAAGTTTTTGTCCAAGCCTCTCTTGTTTATTCATCCCTCTCCCTTTTCCATCCGGAGTGCCAAAGATATCTCAGAAGATTCTTGTTTCCATTCAAATCCGCTTAATTATTTTGAGGTTCTCACCTCATCAATTTTTTTCAATTGTTCTGGTGCAATCTCCTCTTCTAATCAATCCATTCAACGGTGTTCTTTGAGTGGGCCCATAACCCACAGATTTTCCCAGGATCTTACCTGACTCTTCTAATCTTTTCCGGAGATCTCAACTTGTTTTCAAATATGACGTAAGAATGAATTCCATCAGTCATATTCCTTTTTCCGAGATCGCTTCAAATTATTTCATCGTTGGCTCAACCTTTCTTTATTCATTGTTCCGGATATCTCAGTAATTCATGATGTTGTTTCTCGTCATCATTCTCAGCATTGAAGACCGAAGGAATGTTTCTTTTAAATCCTTGCTCATTCTCTTGAAGATTCGTGATTCATCTTGTTGCTACCCTCTCTAATTGTTTTCGATCTTGAGTAATTCCTCCCATATCTATCTGGAGCATTTCAGTGTTGTGTTCATTTCTCGATCCTCCGAAGGCCATCATTTCAGAAGATTTCGTCATTCTCAGCTTTCAGCTTTCGTTCTCAAATTCTTCTCAATTGTTGTCTCTTCGTTCGTATCTCAATTATTCTGGTGCCTTGTTGAAGTTTTCTGTTAGGCGGATCATGATCTCTTCATTCTCATGTATCTCCATTCATTCTTGTTATCCCCATTCGTTCCAAATTCTTACCGGTATTTCGTTCAAGACTTCTTCAAGTTTGTGCCATCTCTCTCTTCAATTTTTTTTCAAGAGGAATAAGTAGTATGCCAAATCCGTTGCTTGTCATCAATTTAATTTGATGAAGGATAAGCATAACATAAATCTTATTCTTGTTTCATCAAGGTGATTTCAATCCTTCTTCTGGAGTTGTTCGTGATATCAAATTCTCGATTTCAAGTATTCTCATGTTTTCTTTTCCGGAGTTCCAAGTTTCTCAAGTATCTCTTCGTGAAGCTTCATCTAAATCTTTGCAAGACCTCAATCTTGTTCATTTTGCAACCTTCAATTATTTTCTATCATCCTTTCATTCCGGTGTTCTCCAAGAGGTTCTTCATGGCGTTTCTTCAAGGATGTATTCATTCTCGAAGTTTTCTTAAAGATTCTTGTTGAAGAAGCTCAAGCATTCTTTTCTTGCATATTCAAAGTGTGATTCATTCTCCCTTATCTTTTGAGATGGTGGTATATCATTCTTGATTCATGAGGTGCTTATCAATGATCCAAGTTCTCAATTTATCCTCTCGAGGAAAGAAGTTTTGCTTATCTTGTTGATCCCAAGCAATCTTGGTTTCCATTGGTGGCGGGTTGTCACCTCATAATTTTGAGATGTTTTCCATAAGCCCACAACAAGCTTATTCTTGTCATTGTTCATTTTCCAACAACTCCGTTCAATCATTCTTCGTAAAGGATGCTTTTCAAATTCAATTGTGGTAGGAATTGTCATTTTCTTCTTCTCCGTTCTCTTCTCTCTAAAGATCTAGCTTCTATTCTTTGGTTCTGGAGGCATTGTGATGTTGCTCTCTTCGACCCATCATCTCGGTTTGTTAAGATCATGTCCGTTTCCTCGCTTATCTATTTAACCGGAGTGTTGTGTTCTATTTTCAAGTTCTTTCCATCTTATCAAGTTTTTCCTCTCTTTCCTACCAAAGTGCTGCCCAAATTTCTATGAATTCTTGCTTGTTCATCATGCCATTCTTCATCTCTTTGCATCCTTAAAGATTCGTTGGTTTTACTCATTTGTCAAAGAAGCAGCTAAGTTTTACCTCTTCCTCTTGCTATGTCTCTTCCCCTTCTCATTCTAAGATCTCGGGGCGAGATCTCTTGTAAGTGGAGGAGAGTTGTAACAGCCCGAGACCGACGCTCCCGAAGATTTCCCCTTTTATGTCGTTGTCATCGTGTGATTCGTTTGTCTATCGCATTCATTATCGCATCATCCGCATTGCATCGGCGCTCCGTTGTCGCCATTTTTTTTCAAAACTCACGTCTGTTCGTAGCCGCCGGTTCTCTCCGTTCTCGTCGGTGACCGTTTTGAGACCATACACACACGCACGTGCCCGCGTCATCTTTAAAATATTGTTTTCAAAAGTGCGTATAAAATATTCTCGGATTGGGTCGAAACTTGGTGTGCGGTCATGTTATATTCTAGGTAGACCGCCTGACAAATTTCGTCGCAATCGGAGGTCGTTTAATACCCAAACGGTCGACCGTAGCGGCACCGTCATCGGTTCAATTGTCGGACGTTTTCGCGGTTTCAAAATCTCGTGCCGGGCCTCAAACCCCTCTCTTCTCTCTACCCAACAACTCTACATAGCCCACTAAGCCCAGCAAACACACCCCTCCGCTACCGGACCGTTCGATTGCGATCAAACGGCCCGAAAATGGGCAAAACCCCATAACCCTAGCAAGATCTGCTATAAATAGCAGCGCCCTATGTCCATTTTAGGAACCCTAGCACCCTGCATCAATTTCCGTGCGTGCCCAACCAACCAGCCACCTCCCACCACGCAACCGTCGCCGCCGTGCCTCGTTTTCCGTGCCGGCCTTTCGCGCGCCACCACTTGGCGCCGCCAGCCAGGCCGCGCCGCCGCCAGCCGCCGCTCCCAGCCTCTCCTGCAGCGCCATGTGCCCCCCAGGCCCCAAGTGCCACCGCGGCCGCCAGAGCCCGGGCCAGGCCCGCCCCGAGCCACACCGGGCCCAAGCAGGCCCGCAGCGGCGCCCCGCTCCCGCTCACCGCCGCAACCTCCTGCTTGCATCAGTGCCGGTCGTCGCCGCGCCGCCCGCCGGCCGGAGCGCGCCACCACTGCCCGCGCGCGCCCCGCGCAAACCTCGCCGCCATCGCCCGTGCGCAGCCCCGCCACCTCGCAGCTCGCCGCACCCTTGCCGGTTCCTTGCTCCGCTAGCAATCGTCGCCGCCGCCCGCATCCGCATCGCGCCGCCGCCGTGCCAAGCTCGCCGCCGGGTCGCCTCTGTCCCTCCCGCCGGCCTGATCCGATTTCCCGGCCCCGGTCGCCCTGCCGGCCGTCGTTGCCTCGCCGACGCCGGAGCGGCCGCGCCCGAGCCGCCATGGCCGGCCTCCTCCTCGGCCTCGCACGGGACCCCGCCGTCCCTGGACGCTGGGATCCCGCCAACCAAATGCTGGACCCCTCCCAGATCTGCTCGTCCCGGTACCGCACCGTACGCCCTCCAGACTTGGTGGATTTTGTCTAAGTTCCTGAGTTTGTCCATTTTAAATATCATTCAAGCATTTTTTACATGGCGGTAACTTTGTCTGTGAGTGTCGGTTGGAGATGCATAATATATGAAAAAGTATCTACTCTTTGTGCTCTACGTCATGGTGTCATTTGCATGCATATTAGGATGCATCTAGGTGCTGTAAAATGTGTTGCATAAGAGCATCGTGTCGTTATGTGCATATATGTTATTTTGTTTGATTTTGTGTGGATGATTGCAATTAAACCATAGGTCTTTTGCATGAGGTGTCTTCATGAATATTTCCCTATGTGATGTCTACTTTGATGCCATGCCTCTGGTTGTTAGGTAGTACCTCATTAACATGTTCATTCCATTCTCTCAAGTTGCTATCGCATTAAAACTGAAATCTGGTTATGATAAGTTCCGTTATGCGAGCATCGTATTAGTTAATCCATGCATATTTTGTAATAGTTGCAAACATGAGACATGCCCTTGGACGTGTGCACTAGCCCCAGGTATTTTTGGTTGCTATAGAAATCCATGTTTAGGTGTTAATTTCTTGTTGCCAACATGCCATAAAAATATTGCTGTTTTGAGCGGTCTAAATAATTCTAAGTTTGAAACTGTTATTTTGTTGCCATGTTGCCATGTGATTTGCTATTGATCCAGGAGTCTTTTGTGGTTGCTCCAAAGGAGTCTTTGTTAAGCATGTTGTTGTCTACCAGGTTGTTCCATTTGTTGCCATGAATAGGATTTGCATCATAGATATTTCTGCTATCAAACACGTCAATCTGTTAAAAACTGCTGCTCATGTCTAGCCTAATTTTCACTACGTCCGAGAAACTGTTTTCTTCAATATGCCATGTTGTGTTGATGCTAGCCATGATTCTATGCATAATTAGACCTTGCCGCCATGGAATGATTTGTTGTGCATCATGTGATCTACCATGCTGTAAATTTTCATGCCATGATATGCCCTGTAGCATATAGTTTTATTGCTGCCAACCTGCCTTCGTGAAAAACTGCTCTGCTAAAAACTGTTATTTTCACCAAGTCCCTAAATGCTAGATTTTATTGCCATGTTGTGAGCTTCCTACCATGTGTTCCATGATTCTTTTGAGTATGAAATGTGAAGATGAAATGAAGTGTGTGTTATATGCTACAGCCCCATGTCTTGTTTGTGCATTGTAGCGTATTGTTTTCATGCGTGCAAAATGCTACCTTGCTGTTTTGGGCAGATTTCTACAAAAACTTGTATTGGTGTTTGTGGTTGAACCGTAGCTCCGTTTTGGGCATGCCATATATGAATCTTGCTTAGAATTCCATGTAGTATCATATTATCATGCTGCATCCATGTTTGGAAATGTTGTGGTTTTCATTTTCATGCATTTTGTATTCATGGCATATTCATCTTGTGTTGGTCATATCTTCTAGACCGTAGCTCCGTTTTGAATGTTCCATATATGTATTTTGACTAGAATGATGTGTAGAATTGTGTGGTACACTTTATTTTGTTGTTTAATAAATATAAAATGTGTTTAAGACAGATCTGGACCAAAATCAGAATATGCATATGAGGTCGTTTAAGAAAAGCTATAAGTTGTTTCCGACCTCATTTAAGATGCCTAGATAGTGTAGTTTACTTAAGCTTCACCTCTTGCCATGATAAACAACATTTAAGATTGCCATGTAAATAAACAGGAGTGAATTAAATGATTCAAATGTGGAGTTTCGTCAATATGCAACTCGTTGCATATTTTGAACTTCACTTAATGTGTAGGAGTTGATTGTTGTGTTTTCCCATGTCATGCATAACATGCATCATCCTTGTTGTGCATCATATCATAAATATGTTGTGGTGTTTATCGTGTGTTGATTGTTTGTTCCGGATTGCTTCTTCTCGATAGAGTTCCGAAAGCGTTCGGAGTGTGAGGATTCGTTCGACTACGTTGGCTCGTCTTCTTCACGGATTCGTTCTTCTTCCAAGCGGGATCTCAGGCAAGATGACCATTTCCCTGGATACCATTACTATCATTGCCATGCTAGTTGTCTCGTTTCTATCGCTTTGTCTCACTACCTACCACTTGTTTGTCAAGCCTCCCAAAATGCCATGATAAGCCTCTAACCCTCCACATCCCAGCAAACCATTGTTTGGCTATGTTACCGCTTGCTCAGCCCTTCCTATAGCCTTGCTAGTTGTAGGTGCAAATTGTTTCCATGTGACAACATGGATATTTTGAGATATCACAATATTATTGCTATTTAATTTAATGCACATATGTACTTGGTAAAGGGTGGAAGGCTTAGCCTTTTGCTCGGTGTTTTGTTCCACCTTTGCTCCTAGTTACTTGTGTACCGGTGTTATGTTCCATATTGAGTGCTCCTAACATGCTCGGGGTTGTTATGGGGACCCCTTGATTTTTGTTTTGGGATAAAACTCATCTGGCAAGGCCCAACATTGGTACTACATTTTCTCAACATAATAATACTGAACACCGTTAGTAATGCATAGGGAGTTAGCGCTACCCGCGGATTAATTCAACATAATACAGGGGGGCCAGTGCTGATGGTGTTGGTCCCAAACGGGCTGCCTGCAGGGCCACCTCGAGGAAACTCGGGGATTGGTTTTACTCGTAGCTAGTCCCATCTGGTTGTGCCCTGAGAATGAGATATGCGGCTCCTATCGGGATTGTCGGCACGTCGGGCGGTCTTGCTGGATTTGTTTTACCTTTCTCGAACGTCTTGTGCGAGGGATTCCAAGGATACTTTGGGCTACCTCGAGGTTGAGGTTTTCCAAAAGAATTTCCAAGGAGATCACGGGTTTTCCACGGTCGAGGTTATTCGATGCAGTGTGTGGCTAGTTTGTGATGGATGAGTTGGAGCACCCCTGCAGGGTTAAATCTTTTCAAGAAGTCGTGCCCATGGTTACGTGGCAACTTGGAAACTTTGTTTAACACCTGGTCATAGCAAACTTGAAGTAAACTCAAATAAAATACACCAACTGTGTGCGTAACCGTGACTGTCTCTTCTCGTGAATTTTGGATCCGAGAGAGAACACGGTGGGGTTATGTTTGACTCGTAAGTAGGTGTTCAGGATCACTTAGTTTTCATTACTAGTTCACGTCCATTTATGCGACGATCATCCCGCCTTTTTCTTGTACTCGTAAGTTAGCCACTCAAATAAATGCTTAGTGCTTGCTGCAGCCTCACCACTTAACCATATCTCACCCATTAAGCTTTGCTAGTCTTGATACCCTTGGAAATGAGATTGCTGAGTCCCTGTGGCTCATAGATTACTACAACAACAGTTGCAGGTACAGGTAATGCGATGTTTTGACGTGAGAGCGATGCTTGTTTGATTTGGAGTTCTTCTTCTTCTTCATCGATCTGGGATGGTTTCCAGGCCGGCAGCCTGGGCTAGCAAGGATGGATGCCATTTTATCGTTTGATTTCATCCGTAGTCGGACCCTGTTCTTCTGTATGATGATTGTATATGTTGTTGTATTGATGTGATCTTGATTTAGCTTGTGGCGAGTATAAGCCAATTCCATATACTCATCTCTTCTTTACATGTGCTTGTAATGATATCCATTCTTGCGAAACGACGAGATGCGCTTCTATCCCTGTCGAGGCCCTCGAGACAAAATGAGGATAGGATCGCATCTTGGGCATTACAGAGCTTTGCTCTAAGACTTGAGCTAAAGCATCTCTAAAGATGCGAACACATTAAAGCTTTATGTAAAAGTAGTAACCCCACTTGTGCTTAAACGATGAGTATGACCTATGATCAAGTGTTCTCACTTGGCTCCTAAGTCAATATACTCATATAAAGATGACTTTGTCATTGACAATTGCTTGGTAGATGCTAGAGTAAGTTTGCATGTTTGATCATTTGACATCTTATTGTGTGAGCATGTTGGCATGCATAATTTTCTCATTCGAGGACATCCAATTGTAGTTCATTTGGGATTTATTATTTGGCCAATTAGATGTACGAGAATGCCTAAGTACCCCCTCTAGCTATCTATTATATCTTGTCTCAAATTCTATTCATGCTTCATCACAAAATTTGAACAAGCACTTTTCAGACCCTTCGGGTGAGGAGCACTCGGAGCCACCGATTCAACTAGGTCTGACTTCCAAAACCTCCTAAGTGTTTCTCGGTGTGACCCACTTCTATACACTTGGAGCCATCGAAAACATTTAGGTTGATCAGGTTTTCTACCTCGGTAACACCGATTGAGAATTCTCGGCTTCACCAAGTTCTTATGTCAACAGACAGTTATGAACCTCGGTGTCACCGATTCTTCTTTCTCAGTGTCACCGACATCAGTATATCCGTGTGATGGACTTTGAAAAATTCTTCAAATCATCCATATCCCGCACCCCACTGCTGCCGCCGCCCCTATCCACGGACATTCCCCGTCGTCTCCAGCGTGCCCTCGCCATAGGATTCCGTCGCCGTCAACAGATTTCGACCCCGCCATTGCCACTGTAGAGAGGTTCCGCCAAGGTAGGGGTAAACCTCGATCCCTTATGCGCTCTTTTCCCAATTCATGCGCATTAGGTCAAGCCTTACTTCTTGCCACAGTATGCAATCTTCCATCCTCTCAAAAATCTGATAAGAATAGGTTGAGCGAAAAAAATTAGGGTTAGGTCTCCGTGATAAGCAATCTCGGGGCCGCCGAGTCGAAAAAACTCGGTGCCACCGATGTGGTTTCGGCCACAGTACAAGGGCTTCCCAGTGAATCACCGAAGTGGGATTTACGGTTTCTGTGAGCAGCTTCGGAGAGACCGAATCACACCTCGGTGAAACCGAAATGGTGTGACCAAGTTTCTGTTGTTGCCTCGAAATTTCCAAAATCGGAAACTCGATGGAACAGAATTGCATATTGTAAAAACCTAAAACTAAAACTTTGAGTTCAAAATTTTGCAAAAATATCTGTATTTTGTGATGCTCATCTATTCCTCTTATCTATATCTAATTCATAGGGTCAGTTGTAAGCATGTCAGGTTCAGATGATAGCAAAATCAGTTCATAGAGCTAAGTGCAGACTTGGATACACGCACTAGTCCTGAGGCTAGTTCGAAAGACCCACGCACCCCTAGCTCTCATGGCTTGCCCAAGGCAGCCACAAGGGAAAGAAAGAGGAAGAACTCTGATGAGGAGTATGAGGACTATGAGATAAAAGAGGTTAACTCGAAGAGAAACCCTGTCAGGAAAGTGTATGCACGTACATAGAAGGAGAGAGCAGTTGCAAGGAAAGTTTGTTCATCCACAGCTGCCAAGAGGGGCATGATACTTGTGATCTGCGTTGGGTTTTCCGTGAAGAGGAATGGGTGATGCAGCACAATATAGGTAAGTATTTCCCTTAGTAGATAACCAAGGTTTATCGAACCAATAGGAGTAACAACCAACCCCCGTCTTCAGCGGCTACACACAAAAGAGCAAACACTTGCACCCAACGCAGACAAGAGGGTTGTCAATGCCCTTGGACTCGTTATTTGCAAGCTTGTAAGTAGTGTGGTTGGTAGTAGATAATTGTAAATTGCAATAAAAAGTAAATAATGTTAGCAAGGTATTGTAGAGTTTGTAAACTTATAAGTGAATAGACCTGGGGGCCATAGTTTTCCCTAGTGGCATCTCTCATGAAAGTAAGCATACAGTGGGTACATAAATTACTATTGGGCAATTGATAGAAAAGCGCATAGTTATGTGATATTCACAGCAATGATCATGTGTATATAGGCATCACGTCCATAAGCAAATAGGCCGACTCCTGCCTGCACCTATTACTATTACTCCACCCATCGACTGTTATCCATCATGCATCTAGAGTATTAAGTAAAGTAGAGTAATGCTTGGAGAACAGTGACATGATGTAGACAAAGAGAATTCAATTAATATGAACTAAACCGTCGTTTTATCCTTAGTGGAAACAATACAAATACATAACTTGTCCCCTTCTGTCACTGGGATATAGAAACCAGTCAGATTGAACCCACTACAACGCACCCCTCTCACTGAAGATAGATCAATCTACTTGGCCAAAGAAAATCAATAGATCAGAGAGATTTACGAAGCTATGATGATCATGGACATAAGAATCATAATAGATTTCAGAGACGACTCAAATATTTTTCATGAATAATCTGAACATAAACCCACAATTCATCGGATCCCAACAAACGCACCATACAAAAGAATTACATCAGATAGATCAAAGCAAAGATGCAATGATCATTGTATTGAAGATCAAGAGAGAGAGAGAGATAGCCATCTAGGTACTAACTACGGACCAGTTGGTCTGTGGGGAACTACTCACACATCACCATGGGAGCATCAAGGATGATGTAAAGGCCCTCCGCGATTGACCCCCCCCCCTCCAGAAGGGCACCGGAACAAGGCTCCAGATGGGCACACGGCAGAACAGAGACTTGCGGCGGAGGAAAAAGTGTTTTCGGGAGGCTCTCTAGGGATTTTGGAATATATGTGAATTTATAGGCTAGAGAGGGGCACCGGGAGGTGCCCGAGGGGAGCACGAGGCAACAGGGCATGACCACCCCCCTGGGCGCGCCCTGTTGGCTCATGCCTCCCTCATGAGGCCTCTGGTCTCCTCCCGAAGCTTCCAGGTCTTCTTTTGGTCCAAAAAATCATATTAAAGTTTCGTGGCAATTGGACTTCGTTTGGTACTGTAAACCTGAAAAGCCAAAAACATGCAGAAAACAACAACTCGCACTCGGCACTGGGTTAATAGGTTAGTTCTTAAAAATAATATTAATTGGTAAATAAACACCCAAAAAGTATCCTAGAATAATAATATAATAGCATGGAACAATCAAAAATTATAGATACGTTGGAGACGTATCAGCATCCCCAAGCTTAGTTAATGCTCGTCCTCGAGTAGGTAAATGATAAAAATAGAAGTTTTGATGTGACATGCTACCCAACATGTAATCTTTTATAGGTTTGATCATTGAGAAACGGTGAATTAGTGAACATCAATATAGTAATACTTATTAACATAAGCAACATTATCATCAAGTTTCAAAGCATACGATCCTTAAAGAATGTTCACCCCCTATTGATTTTATCATATAAATATAGCATGGCTCCGTCCTCACCACATAAAATACAAATGTTAAGCACCACAGTGTCTAGTCAGGTAATTGGATCATACTTTTTAACGTGCTTCAGCTTTTTATTACTTGCGCAATATATGAGCGTGAACCATGGATATAGCATAAAGGTGGAATAGAATATGATGGTAGGTTTAAAAGGGGTGAAAGTGGAGAAGAAAATCTCGCATCAACTAGGCATATCAATGGGCTATGGAGATGCCCACCAATAGATATCAATGCGTGGAGTAGGGATTTCCATGCAACGGATGCACTAGATCTATAAGTGTATGAAAGCTCAACTGAAGCTAAGCGGGTGTGCATCTAACTCGCTTGCTCATGAAGACCTCGGGCATTTGAGGAATCCCGTCAACGGAATATACAAGCCAAGTTCTATAATGAAAAATTCCCACTAGCATATGGAAGCGACAAAACAAGAGACTATCGATATGAATAACATAGTGCCACTTTGAGGCACAAGTGTGGAATAAGAGGTAGTAGCAGTGTCCCTTCTCTCTTTTCTCTCATTTTTTTTTCTTTTTTTCTTTTTCTCTTCTCTTCTTCTTTTTTATTTTCGTCCGAAGTCTCTTCCCGACTTGTGGGGGAATCATTGTCTCCATCATCCTTTCCTCACTGAGACAGTGCCCTAAATAATGATGATCATCACACTTTTATTTACTTACAACTCGATATGAAAAACTGATAGGATGATATGACTCTATATGAATGCCTCTGGCAGTGTAATAGGATGTGCAATGATCTAGCGTAGCAAAAGATATCAAAAAACGGACAAGCCATGTAAATATCATGCTAGCTATCTTACGACCATGCAAAGCAATATGACAATGGAAGTATAAGTCATATGATGTGACGGTGGAAGTTGCATGGCAATATATCTCGGAATGGCTATGGAAATGCCATGATAGGTAGGTATGGTGGCTGTTTTGAGGAAGATATAATGAGGCTAATGTGCAAAAGAGCGTATCATGTCATGGGGTTTGGATGCACTGGCGAAAGTTGCACCGATCCTCAAGGTGAGAATGGGCAATGCACGACACCGAAGAGGCTAGCAAATATGTGGAGGTGAGAGTGCGTATATCCATGGACGCACATTAGTCATAAAGAACTCACATACTTATTGCAATATTTTATTACCTCTCTTGAAGCAAACCACTACTCGCATGCCCCTAGGGAGGAGGTTGGTAGGAGTTAACCATCGCCCCCCCCCCGACTTAAACATCACTAGGATTTCAACGAGGAAGTATGCTCACACATCATCTCCATGCCATAAAAATATTTGGATGAAAATCAAGTTAACAACCTCTAATTCATGATACTCTTATTAACCAATGATCATGCACTCATGCTCTTTCACATAACCACATTAATATCATTAACCATGATTTCTCTTTTATGTGCTACATGTGGTTTTGATTATGCACTCATTGAATACCTATTATTTTTGGACTAGTCTTATAACCCATGCAAATTACCGTCGCTATTTATTAACTCTCAAAAAAATAAAAGTGAAGAACGAGAGTGCAATTATTTCTATAAAATCTATACGCCACCGTGATGTAAAAGATATAAGTGAAGTACTACAACAACTGCTAAGCTCAAAAGATATAAGTGAAGCACATAGAGTATTCTAACAAATCATGGTGATAGTGTGTTTCTCTCGAATAGGTGTGTCCAGAAAACAATGATTGTGGGAAACAAAAAAAACTAAAGCAAATGACGCTCCAAGCAAAACTCATATCATGTGATGAATAAAAATATAGCTCCAAGTGACATAATGATGGATTGAGACGAAAGAGGGGATTCCTTGCGGGGCATCCCCAAGCTTACACGCTTGATTCTTCCTATAATATTACCTTGGGGCGCCTTGGGAATCCCCAAGCTTAGGCTCTTGCCGCTCCTTATTCCTTCGTCCATCGCGATAACACCCAAAACTTGAAAAGTTCAGCACACAAAACTCAACAGAAGCTTCATGAGATCCGTTAGTATAATAAACATATCAAATACTTTAGGTACTGTTATAAATTGATTCTTATTTAATTATTGCATAAGGTACTGTATTCTAAGTTCTCCTTGACTTATACCCCCCGATACAATCCATGGCATCATCAAAACATTCAAACTATGCAAGCAAAAAACAGAATTTGTCTAGAACAGAACAGTCTATATTGATCTGTAAAGAAACCATACTTCTGTAACTCTTAAAATTCAAAAAAAATAGGAAAACCTGAGGAATTTATATAGTAATATTGTGTAAAAATTTCAGAAAAAAAGACATTCCAGTAAAATCAAAGAAATTCTGCACTAGACGCTAAAGTTTATGTTTTTGCACCGTATAAATTCTACTCATCATGCAAGTCGTCCCAAAGGATTTACTTGGCACAAACACTAATTTAAACACAAAAACACAATCATTACAGTAGCAGTAACCATGTTATCAAAAAAATAGAAAGTAAAAAGCAAAATTAAAGATAACTATTGGTTTGCCTCCCAACTAGCGCTGTTGTTTTATGCGCCTAGCCAGGCATAATGCATATGATCAAGTGTTGTCATCCTTGTTCATAAGGGGTCCAATCCCCTTCACAATCTTGCTATCCCTTGCACAAAGGACATCAAGCTTTTGTTCTAAGATATCAAGTCTCCTATTTTTTAGCATGACGTTTCCATGAATTTTAGAAATAGAGTTGAACACCCCCCTAAAGTTAGACTCCATACTAGTTCTAGCCTCTGTGATTAACTCAGTTTGACTGTGGCACACTAGTATATCAGGTTCAAAGGTTTGTATTGTGGGTAGTCCAAATATATTTGTCATCTTCTCATAAGCATTACTACCAAAAAAATTCTTCTCAAACATAGAATCAAGGACTCGCCTATGCGATAGAGATAAACCAACATAGAAACTTCGGAGGAGCAATTTAATATGACTTTTTGGTTTAGCCCTCATTTGAATTTCTAACAACCTATCCCAAGCCTCTTTTATAGACTCATCACTTAATTGTTTGAAGTCTAAAATTGTTGAACCTTCTCCCAAAAAGGGAGGGGAAGCCAAACCAGGAGAAGCACTAGCCATAGCAACAGGCAAACAAGTAAACTAGCAAGTATGACAAGCAAACAAGTAAACTAGTAACTAGCAAAGATAAATATTTTTGTATTTTTGTTTTTATGAAGCAATCAAAATATAACAGCAAATAAAAAGAAGAACAAGTAAATGATAATTTGTGTGAAGTTACTTGATAGTAGGTTGATGATACCCCCCGGCAACGGCGCCAGCAATCCTTCCTTATACTTGTGATTTGCGTTGGGTTTTCCGTGACGAGGAACGGGTGATGCAACACAATATAGGTAAGTATTTCCCTCGGTAGAGAACCAAGGTTTATCGAACCAATAGGAGTAACAACCAACCCTCATCTTCAGCGGCTAGACACAAAAGAGCAAACACTTGCACCCAACGCGGGCAAGAGGGTTGTCAACCCCCTTGGACTCATTATTTGCAAGATTGTAAGTAGTGTGGTTGGTAGTAGATAATTGTAAATTTCATAATAAAATTAAAAAGTAAGTAATGTCAACAAGGTATTGTAGCGTTTGTAAACTTATAAGTGAATGGACTCGGGGGCCATAGTTTTCCCTAGTGGCATATCTCATGAAAGTAAGCATACGTGGACAAATTACTGTTGGGCAATTGATACAAAAGCGCATAGTTATGTGATATTCACGACAATGATCGTGTGTATATAGGCATCATGTCCATAAGCAAATAGGCCGACTCCTGCCTGCACCTATTACTACTACTCCACCCATCGGCCGCTATCCATCATGCTCTAGAGTATTAAGTAAAGCAGAGTAATGCTTGGAGAACAATGACATGATGTAGACAAAGAGAATTCAATTAGTATGAACTAACCCCATCGTTTTATCCTTAGTGGCAACAATACAAAGATGTATATTGTGCCCTTCTGTCACTGGGATATAGAAACCCGTCAGATTGAACCCACTACAACGCACCCCTCTCACTGAAGATAGATCAATGTACTTGGCCAAAGCAAATCAATAGATCGGAGAGATTTACGAAGCTATGATGATCATGCACATAAGAATCATAATAGATTTTAGAGAAGACTCAAATATTTTTCATGAATAATCTGAACATAAACCCACAATTCATCGGATCCCAACAAATGCACCGCACAAAAGAATTACATCGGATAGATCAAAGCGAAGATGCGATGATCATTGTATTGAAGATCAAGAGAGAGAGAGAGATAGAGAGAGAGAGATAGCCATCTAGGTACTAACTACGGGCCCGTAGATCTGTGGGGGAACTACTCACACATCACCATCGGAGCAGCAAGGATGATGTAGAGGCCCTCCGTGATCGCCCCCCCCTCCGGCAGGGCACCGGAACAAAGCTCCAGATGGGCACAGGCAGAACAAAGAGTTGCGGCGGCGGAAAAAGTGTTTTCGAGAGGCTCTCTAGGGTTTTTGGAATATATGTGAATTTATAGGCCAGAGAGGGGCACCAGGAGGAGCACGAGTGGAGCACGAGGCAACAGGGCGCGGTCACCCCCTGGGCGCGCCCTGTTGGCTCGTGCCTCCCTCGTGAGGCCTCTGGTCTCCTCCCCAAGCTTACATGTGTTATTTTGGTCCAAAAAAATCATATTAAAGTTTCATGGCAATTGGACTTCGTTTGGTACTATAAACCTGAAAAGCCAAAAACATGCAGAAAACAGCAACTCGCACTGGGCACTGGGTTAATAGGTTAGTGCTCAAAAATAATATTAATTGGTAAATAAACACCCAAAAAGTATCCTAGAATGATAATGTAATAGCATGAAATAATCAAAAATTATAGATACGTTGGAGACGTATAAGGGCATGACTCTCACTCTTGAGTCTCCATAAAGATCCAAGCAAAAGAAGTCTGGGAAGAAGAAGGGCAGGAAGAGAATTGTGCATGTGGTGGGAAGACCTACTTCCATGTTTGAAGATCCTTTAGAAGAAGAGGAGGAGGAACCAGCTGCAAACCCACCTCCTCCCAAATAGAGGAAGCTTATGGCTGATGCTATGCCAAGCAAGCCAGCTCCCAAGGCCAAGCTTACAGCAACCAAGGCTAAGCAAACTGCCCCAAGCCAAAGAAAACCACAAGGGATATACCTGCTGCTGAGAAGAACAAGGCTTCTGTTTCTGAGAGAATAGTTGCACCACCCCCAGAGGCATCAGATGATGATGATGATGTAGTTGTGCTGAGAAAACTCATACCCCACCTTCCAGAGCGCAATGATGATCATCCTATTGCTGAGAACATGAAGGAGAGGAAGGACCAAGGGCTGAGGAAGTGGAGATCAGTTAACCCCTACTCCACCAAGGAGCAACAAGATTTCTATGAGACTGTGTTGCTTGACCAAAACCCAGTAGTGAGTGACATGAGGTATGTTGACTGGAAGTACATCAAGGCCAATGAGGACTACTTCCCCCATGTCCATGAGAGCTTCAGGCTGATGGACATCGATGAGTTCATTGGGAGAGAGATGACTGCATGGAATGATGAGCTAATCATGCAATTCTACTCCACATCACACTTCTATCCTGATGGGACGATAGTATGGATGACTGAAGGCACCAGGTACAAATCGACAGTGGATGAGTGGGCTGCCATCTTAGGAGTCCCCAAGGTGTAGGATGGAGATCTTGATGTCTACTTAGAGTCCAAGATGAATCACAACTCCATGGCCAACATTTATACTGCTATCCCTCAGGAGTATGTGAAGACTCACAAATTTGGCTATGTTTACTTTCTGCTAGCTGGCTTGACTACCTCCCACACTATCTTGAGGCATACCTTGATGCCCAAATCAGGAGATGATAAGATGATCTGTGGTTACTCCATTAACATGTTGCATCACGTTGATAGGCACACCAGGATCAGAGTGATGGATCTCATTGTTGAGACCATCAAGAGGACTATTGCTGACCAGAAGAGGTCATGTGGATATGCACCATACATTCAGATGCTTATCAAATCCAAGTTTGGAAATAATGTATATCTACTTGATCGTCCTCACCTGCCAGTCCAGCTAGATTTTGAGGATAATGTTGTGGTGATGGATCCATATCATCCCACTTCATGTACAACTCAGGCATAGATAGAAGTTGAGCCCCAAGCAGAGACATCTTGAGTCGCTGGTGCTCCCATGCTTAAAACAAAGGCTGACCAAATGGCCTATCTTATTGCTGCTACTCAAAACATGGAGAAGAATATTGCAAATATTCTCAAGAATTAGGAGAGCTTAGAGCGGATTGTGGAGACTAAGTTTCATTCATTGGAGAACAAGGTGACTAAACTTACTACAATTTTCGAGACTCTTGAGAAGGAGGTTGACGGAGTTGAGATACCGAGCTCACATGATGATGATCCTACACTCCCAGTGACCACTCAGTTCAGGACTCAGGCTAGATCTTCTGCAGTTCTAGCTCCAAAGCCGAGACCCTCGGTGTCTGCACCAGCTGCCACACCTTCATTTCCTTCAGCACCTCTAGTGTCTACCCCTCCAGCTCAGAAGATCTCCGTTGAAGCATTTGTCGACGCTCTTCTTTTGACTTCTTTGATGACCACCAGAGCAGCTTCATCGCTACATGGAGGAGATCCAACCCAGAGTGAGGTATAGATCTATACTATTCAAGCTTTTTGGTAACTTGTTGCCAAAGAGGGAGAATGTGTATAGATCATAGGGCTTCTAGAGAGAGAGAGTTGCTTTTTGAGTTCTCTTGATCGTTTATACAATTTGTTTATCTTTTGCTCGCTTCATGACTGAAACTATGTCGTGTTTGATCATACGCTTAATGGTTGATGCTACTATGTTATATCATTTCTATCTATCACGACCATTCACTTATATGCTTGGTGATGTGTGCATTGCATTTTACTCAAATATTTTATGCGCTCCACCAAGATGTATGTGACATGGAAGAGTGACCCATGATCCTAACCGAGTATGCATTTGCATTCAAACGCAAATTTAAAATAATGCACAAATTTAGGGGGAGCTCTTGCTTATCACATACTTCTCAAAGCGACGATACTATGCATTGATTATATCTTTTGTCGAAGCTTTCGTCTATATGTTGTCATCAATTACCAAAAAGGGGGAGATTGAAAGCACAACTTCTCCCTAGGTGGTTTTGGTAATTAACAACAATATATAGTTCATTGAACTAATGAGCCTATCAAGTATATTTCAGGAAAGTTCAAGGAATGGTTTGGCTAAGATTGTGAGATGGATCCCCTAGATGCAATGAACGCAAGTTGGCAAGATCTTTAAGAATCTACATTTTCTTTCATGTAAGAAATCACAATTGAGTCCATAGGAAAATCCAATACTATTAAAAGGGGGTGAGGTGTTGATAATGATGCGGTTGATCAAGTGCTTAGAGATTTGCCACCAAAAGCCTCAACCAAACTCTCACAAAATATTCTGTTCAAAACCAAAACTACCAAAATCGGTGCCACCAACTTTTTCATATCGGCCCCGTCGAGTTTGCCAAGACAGAATCCAGAGCCAAAACCCTAGCACCTCGGTACCACCGAGATTTGGTTCGGTACATCTGAAAAGTGGTTACCACCTCTCTGTGATCAAAGTTTTTAACTTTGAAATTCCCGAGTTTTTCATTTTGGTGCCATCGAGATTTGGATCTGCCCTAGGTCAACCGAATCAGTCTCACCAAAAAGCCGAAATTTGCAGCCTTTTGCACTAGTCGGTGTAACCAAGTTTTTTACTTCGGTTCCATTGAGTTGGGCAATAATGTTGTAACGGTTGGATTTTTGGAGATGGCTATTTATACCCCTCCACCCCCTCTCATCTACAGTGAGAGCACTCAGAACAACCCAACACTTCCACCATTCATTTTCTAAGTGATAATCACCTACTCATGTGTTGAGATCAAGATTGATAGAGGCGAGGGTCTCGATCTTTCAATAAGATGATAGCTATCGATTTGGTGGAGACGACTTTGACGATCCAAATGTGCACGACGTTGCGCCTTAGCAATTGCCAAACCAACTCCAAGAGGGTATTGACCACGCTGGAGCATGATCAACCTGACCACGAAGGTCTATCCTGCAAGCAATCGAAGAACAAGCAAGAATATGATAAAAGCAATCTGAATATTGCAAATATGGATGAAGTATTGATAATGCTGGGGTTCCGAAAGTGGTCTTGGTCTGGTCGTTGGACACAAATGAAGTACACGAAGTTGCAATGGCTAACTTTTAACTAAACAAAACCCAAGTCTAAACGACGCTCTAAGGGCTATATATATGGGGGAATAGAGGGGGATTTCGTGACCCCTTGGAGGAGGGGGTATGAAACCAACCCTAACTCGGCTTCCCCACACACACGGACTCTAAAAATAGCCTACAACATGGTATTTCGAAATTACATGGGCCTGGCCCAATAATAAGGTGACACAGCACCTATAATAGCCTATGGACGAAATTTATGAAGTGGCATCTTGTATATTTCGTCCAAGCCTTCATGCTCTCATTACGATGGCTTCAAAGTGTGAAAAACACCACTGGAAGCTCCATTGTTCTTTCCCGCACGCGCACCTTCTTCTCCATGCTTGATTCCGCTCGAACGACCATCTTTCTTGTCCATGCTAGGTCATTCATTCATAAGTAAAACAAAAGTATCTAATTTAGGCAGCATCAAATGTTCATGAACATTAGAAGGATTTCGAAGAAACAAAAGTACCTGGAAATTCAATTGGCATGCACGAGCTCTAGTAATTGGTCCAGTGTGTATAGCAGCAGGGGTTGTGGGTGTAACAATGGTGTCGGTGCACTAGGACTAGGGTACCTAGTGCCCCTGCCTTATGCACAGGCAGTAGTAGAAGAACCCATCAACATGCCAACATTCAAGATCAAGACTCCGGCAGAAGCAACCTATGCTGGCCAAGCAACGCCGGCAAGGTCGATGCAACGGCCCAGGATAGGCACAAGCCGTGCCAGTCGCGTCCCCGGTGCCTGCCGGGGACCAAGGTGCACACATCTTCAGGAAGACCCGGCAAGCCATCCCCCGGCAGGCGCGGGCCGACCGGCCACCGCTCCACCGCATTGCAACGCTAGTCATTTATCGATGCGGTGTTGAGCCCTCAGGTGGCTAAGTGGCTCTCGCTAAGCATGTGGCGGCGCGCTGGAAAGCAGATTATGCCAGTTTGACACCCGTCCAGAGGCTTGTCAAGATACTAAGCAAAGGTTAGCCAAAGCGGTGGTAGAAGCTTGCCGGGGATGCACCCCCGCGCACCACCTAGGCTAGCATTTATGGCATTTTGTCCTAAGTGCCAGAGTTAGGTATTATAGCACTGTTAGCTATCTAATCACTAGATAATGTCTGTTTTGCCACTGTGGTCGCCCCTTGAGCTATAAAAGGAGGCCCAAGGCAACCTAGCTAAAGATGGGGACCTTTGGACACTTGTACTCGCGTAGTAGCTCTCTCGAAGGCAACCTTGCCGGGTTTGAGCTCTGCGTGTGCTTCGTGTTCCCCCGATCAATCCAGCAAAGCAGGAGTAGGGTTTTACGCTTCCCAGCGGCCCGAACCTGGGTAAAACACTAGTGTCTCATCGTCATGCTATCTCACCACCTCTGCTCTTTGTGCAACGTGATCTCGCCCCCGCCGAACCACAAAGGGGCCGATTGCCCCATAGGTGATCGTGTGCATCGTGACCCGACATTGGCCCGTCAGGTAGGTGGTGCGTCGTTTGCACGAACCTGAGATCGTGAGTAGCGCGTCGATCTTCATCGTTGTCTTCTTCATCCATGGCTCCGAAGAAGAAGCCCGACGCGACTACGCGTCCCTCCACTTCGAAGGCCCCCTCTCACGCAGCTGCGGACAGCATTGGCACCGCGGCGGTGACGAGTGAGGTGGGCGTCATGGGCGACGCGACTGGCGCAGGCGGCGCCACCGTCGTGTCCCCTGCGGCCGAAGCTGGAGCGAGGAACGCCGAAGAGGAGCAGCAACATCAACAAGTTGGTGAGCTCGGCCCTAGTGCCGCGGGAGGAGGAAACGTTCAGTCTCCACCTCCCCGTCGCACTGGTGGCCGCGGCCACAACAACGGCGCCCAATCTGGGGCAAGCCGTGATCTTCCAGCTGCGCCTGCCGCAAGCGCAGCTGCTGGGCGTGTGCCTCGTCCAGAGCAAGACGGGGCACCGAACGGCACTGTGGACCCGCGAGTTCGACCTCCTCCACGTCAGACCGCCCCGGCGAACGGTGCACGACGACAAGAGTGCGGCGACGCCCCTTTTGGTTCCACCAGGAGTCGAGCGACGTCGCGGTCCACCTCTCTAGCCATGCCGGCCACGGGAGCGGAAGCAATGGCGCGAGCCCGGCTGCTGTTAAACTTCCCGCCGGCGGCTGACAAGATGGACGAGTGGAGAGCCACCATCCAGAGTCTGATCGACTTCGTCGAAACCAGCAAATCCAAGCATGCGGAACCATCGCGACGCCCGTGGACGGCGACGGCAGCCCGGGCTGACGGTCATGTCGAGGGGGCCGCACCAACGGTGCAATCCCCTCCGCGACAACAGACCCAGAGGCAGCCACAACGAGCTCCACATGCTGACGAGCCTGACGAAGCATCTATGGCCTCGTTCGGCCAACACGATCGTCGGGACCAGCGGCGTGTCTTGGAAGACCGGCGGAGGGAAGACGCGTGCATCACCATAGAGGGACGCCGGGAAGCACACCACCAATCCGACAGGCACAACGGCCAAGATGCTGGCGACCCCGCGCCCAGTGCTGGCGGATACCTGCCATATGAGGTTAGGTGCCCTGCCTTCACTCGCGAGCTGCGACAGGTCCGCTGGCCATTGGCCCGAGCTTTCAAGCCTGAGCTGATGGAGAAATACGACGGGAAGCTAAACCCGGCGGAATTCCTGGGCATCTATACGATAGCCGTTCAAGCCGCCGGAGGAAGAGATGAGAAGGTGCTCGCCAACTATTTCCCTTTGGCGCTCAAGCCGAATGTGAGATCATGGCTGATGCATCTGCCGGAGAACTCCATTTCATCATGGGCTGACTTGTGCAACGAGTTTGTCGGTGCCTTCACAGGTGGCCACCAGGAGCCAGGACAGGCCAGCGACCTGCAAGTCCTTCCGCAGAAGGAGGGAGAAACCTTGCGGAAGTACATCCAGAGATTCAGTCGAGTACACCGCAATATCCCGGAGATACACCCCGCAACTGTGATTGCCGCATTTCATTCGAATGTGCGCAACAGGAGGATGCGGCCCAGGATGAATGTCAGACTCCCCAAGACCATCAATGAGTTATACACATTGGCGGACAAGTGTGCTCGTGCCGAGGAAGGAAGGCGACTCCCCGGAGAGGAGGCTGGCATCGATGTCGACTCAGACAACGACGACGATGCCCCTGGCCCGAAGGGGAAAAGCCGAAGGCGCAACAAGAAGCGTAAGGGAGAGGCAGTGTTGGCCGTTGAGAGCTCTGGTGATCTCAATACCGGCAAAAAGGCCAAAGCCAAGACCCCCGGCAAGGGAGCTGCCGCGTGCGCTGATTGCTGGCAGGCCGCAGCGGCAGAGAAAACCGGGAAGTCCGACAGGCCATACTACAAAATCTATTGCACCAAAGGTCATGATCTCCAAGAATGCCACCAAGTTGAGCAGCTTGTTGAGAAACAGAAGGCTGAATACGAGAAGCGTGACAAGGAAAGAGGCCAAGATGGTGCTTTCGGAAAGGGCCGTGGTGCTAGAGGAGGCCGCCGCGGAAAGGCCCCGTAGAGGAAGGAAAAACCTACTAGAGGCCGTGAGAAGAAAGAAGGTGATGATATGACTGATGATGAGGATGATGGAGAAGAGTCCAGTGATCGAGAATTCCAGAGGGCAACTGAAGCCATGTGTGCTGCCGGGGGTGTGTCCTTGCATTCCTCTCATCGCCAGCTCAAGCAGTGGGCGCATGAGATCAACGCCATGGAGCCAGCTGCAGAGTCCAGAAGGCCACTCAAATGGTCCCGCACGCCTATCATCTTTGACGAAGAGGATCATCCTGATCGAACCACTGCAATCGGATGTTTTCCATTGTTGGTCTCCCCAACAATTCGCAACCTCAAAGTAACCAAGATGTTAGTTGACGGCGGGGCCGAGTTGAACCTAATCTCCGCTAAGGTGGTTGAAAGGCTGTAGATCCCTAACGGAGAGCTCAAAGCTATGGGTACGTTCCAAGGAATCAACCCCGGCAGGAGCCGACCCAAGGCAAAGATCACATTGCCTGTGACGTTTGGCGGGGAGTTGAACTACCGGACTGAGAAGGTGGTATTTGATGTGTCAGCGTCCTGGGAACGGGGGTACCCAGACTTGCCTGCCTGCGGCCCAGGGCGTGGCCCACTTCGACAGCCAAGTACGGCCCAGCGCGGTCTCACTCAGGACAAGGCCCTCGCGAGAGCCCCGAACTCATGAGGGAAACAGCGTCAAGACCCGTGGGGGAATAGACCTCCCCAGGCCCCCTCCTGAGTGGCGGAGATCTCTATGCAATGCTCGACCTCGGGAAAGGGCAAAAGGCAGACGACAAAGGCATTTGCCGTCCGCTAGCGGACAGCACAATTTCGGGCCCAACGAACTCCGGCAAAGGGGTTCTTTGCCGTCTGCTTCGGCCCAGCGGACGGCAAAGATTCTTTGCCGTCAGCTTGCAGACGGTAAAGGACTTGGACGGCGTAGTACTGACGGCGTCACCGTTAGATGGCTAACGGAACCCCACCCTTTGCCGTCTGCCTACCCCTACCCTTTGCCGTCTGCCTCCGCCCCCCTTTGCCGTCTGCCTCTCGGCCCCCTTTGCCGTCTGCCGCCGCCCCCCTTTGTCGTCTGCCGCCTCCCCCTTTGCCATCTGCCGCGGACGACAAAGAGGCAAATTGGCCCCAGCCTTGTTTTCCCAGGTTTCACAGGCGGCCGCCACGTGGCATCTTTGCCGACGGTGGCCGTCGGCATAGCGCACTTTGCCGTCCGGGGCAGACGGCAAAGAGGCTGTATTGCCAAAAAAAATTTTGTTACATTCAACAATTTTCAAACAAACAATATATGATATATACATAAATAATTCACAGAAACAATGTGCAACAGCCATATATGATCAACTAACAATTATACCAGATTAAAAGTATCAAATGCCACATTGTTCACCATATTACAATAGGTTCGTCCATACATACATATAGTCTCATCGATACAAATGACTCAATACATGAAAACAGAAAGTAAACCTAGCACTACATCAAAGCAAGCTGCCATGAACTCGTCTCAAATCTGCAAAATTGGAAATAAGAAAGTTAGAAAAATAATACTAGAATTAAGAAGTAGAAGAAGATCTAGAATTAGAAGAAGATGAACGGGCTGTTTGGTTTCAAGACACAACTAGCCACACTTTGCCACAACTCAACTTAGGCAAGTTTGACCATGTTAGGTGTGTGTTTGGTTCTTGCCACAACTAAGGCAAGATTTTTTTTTATTAGCAGTAAGACCCACATGTCATAGATAGAAAAAGTGTGGCAAGATTCCCTTAGGCAAGCTAAAGTGTGGTAACTATTTGAGCACCTCAAGTAAGGCAAGTGTGGTAAAATTGTGGCAAGCCAAAGTGTGGTAAAATTGCGGCAAGCCAAATTGTGGCTAACTATTTGAGCACCTAAAGCCAAAGTGTGGCAAGATTCTTTCTCTGTCTCCTCTTGTTTTTCTTCTTCTTATTGCTTATTTGTGTCATTTTAGAGCTAACCTAGGTAATTTTCACATTTTTACCTAACTAAGCTTATTGTGTCATTTTGCAAGAAAATAAGCTAAGTCTATGGCATCTATGAGGTTACCAAGTCTATTATGTCATTTTTGAGTTAACTAAGCTTATTATGTCAGTGTGGAGGAAACAATGCTAAGTATAGGTCATTTTAGAGCTAACTTAGGTACAATATGTCATTTTGGAGGTAAGTAAGCTTACTATGTCATTTTATAGGAAACAAAGCTAACTTAGGTAAAATATGACATTTGTCTAAGTGCTAAGTTTGTCATTGTGCTAAGTTTGTCTAAGTGCTATGTTTGTATTTGTTTGAGAAAATGAGCCAAGTAAGTGGCATATTAGGGCTTACCGTCCTCGTCATCACGGAGGTGAAGCACTGGGGTTGCTCGGGTCGTGTGATGCGGCTCGGGAGTTATGCTGTACCAAAGATCATTTGCGTTAGCATGATGACGCTGAAATGTTAAGACTAGTAACTAATGAACATTGAAATGAAACTCACCGTTCCAGCCGTGATAATGACTATCATCGGCGGAGGGGTCTGGCCGTTCTTCTCGCACAAAGTCTGCACATTTGGTTTTGCCAAGTCAATCATATTGGATATTAATGAAAAGAACATGTAGTGCATGATTTGGCTAATATGAAGAAGAAACTTACCACGATGAGCTCGTACATGGCCCGGTTAGACGCATTGTTCCGTGCCCTCTCCTCCTCCAACAACCTAGCCGTCCTCTCCTCCAGATCCCTCTTCTCCTCCGCCGCCTGCCGGGCCTGTTCCGCCAGAAGCGCCTGGGTTGTCTCTCTCTCTTTCTGTAGAGCAGCCTGCAACACAACTCCTCGTTAGCATTGTAATCATCTTTGTTCGCACACACAATGTAATGGAGGAAACCTATCTGAGTCCGTATGACTAACCTCGATGGCGAGCTGGACTGGCCGTGGACGAGGCGGCATCTCAGGACAGGAGCTCGTTTGGCGCACCTTGATCTGCCGGAGAGTGCTCGAAGACCGTATATGTCCATCTCCAATGGCTATCGAGCCATGGGGCCTCCCGTGGCCAGCTATCATCACCAGGTCTGGATCAAGTGGATGCTGGCTCGGGTTGAAGTCCTCCCCATTCACCGCCTTCCCCACATCTCTGTACCTCACGAGCTTGTGGTGGGAGGAGATATTGGTGAAGTTGTCGGGATTATCGAGGTCAGACTCAGAGAATGCCTTGACCTTCTTGTATGAGGCAGTATGGGCCATGGCATAGAGGTCGTACACTGCTGGTACCTCCGTCTTATTGTGATGAGCCTACAAGAGAGGAACAAAGTATTAATAATGGGTAAACCTAGCACTACAAGAATGAATTGCAGGAATCATGAAGCAAACCACATACCCAGTTCCGCCCAAACTGATAAATGTTGGCGCTGCGTTGATGGTGTGGCACACCTTCCATTTGGGCACGCCGTGCCTTGGCATCGTCGTGGATGACTCGCCATTGGTTAGAGCACCATTCATTCACCAACGCCTCCCAACAACCCATCTTATCCACACACCATCTAGGGGGCACCTAAGTTAATAAAGAGAAATTTGAGAGCTACGCCTACGAATCAAAGCAAAGGAAACTAAGTACAAGGCGTTAAGAATAGGTAATTACCTTCATGTACTGCTCCTTGTCCAGAAACTTTCGGCGGGACGATGACTTGGCCTTCTTAATACGCTGCGAGGCCCAGTAGTCTCGAACAGCCTGTACCCGAGCCTCGTGCCATAAGTTCTGTAGTAGGCGCCTGCACTCGTAATCGATAAGCTTTGCCGCGGCCTCCTCGTATCCCTCCTCACACCTGTAGAAGGTCTGCAATCAAAAGAGACAACACTGATTAGTACAATAACTAGCTATTATTGATTTTTAATTGTGTAAAGGAGAAATTACCCAGAACTTCCTGATGACCATGTCGGCCCTCGTGTGGCACAACACACCGTCGATCATCTCCTCCGGCGGTGCAGGGGCAGAAAAGTAGTGCTCCCATTTCAATCCTACCTCTTCTTGCTGACCCTCGCCGGGCAATGTGACAAACCCCGGGAAGTTATGCCGTAAAATCACACCAAGGATGGAGTTGGGCCTGCGGACATCCTTGGCATGAATCCAACCCCTGCAGTATGACAAAGCCAACGCATTAGATATGTGAAGAAACATGAAAGCAAAAGGTTTAAAAAGAGTAAATGCACTTACTTCAGCGACTCAGGCTTAATCAGCCACCTCTGCTCGCGGGTTGCCGGCACGGGCAGGAGCCGTGTACACCCACGCTGGTAGACGGTGCCCTCAACCACCTCGTCCCCGCTATCAGAAAGCCGATCCCCGCCACCATCAGCATGGCCACTCGGCTCCGGCTGATGCAGATCCGGCCAGGTATCCCATCCGGTGGAAGCCTGTGGAGTCTTGTAGGACGAAGCCTCTGGCACAGGAGTCTCGCGGGACGAAGCGTCTGGCACAGGAGTCTCGCGGGTGGCCGCGTCTGAGACAGAAGGATCGTCGACCCGAGGCTCGTGGACAGGAGTCCTTGTAGCCTCCACCTTAGACGGGTCCACCGTAGCAGTCCTGTGCTCGGGTGAATCAGCTGGGGGTGGCGGCGAGGAAGGCATAGCAGCCTTCCTACCTCTCCCGCGGCCACCACGTGTAACTTTAGGAGCCTTCCTACCTCTCCCCCAACCTCCTCTCCCGGTCAGCAACTTCGCCGACGAAGAAGCGCCCTCGGGTGTCCCAATACTGTCGTACAACGCTCTCCGGAGAGTTTGGGGTGGAATGGAAGTACCCCTCCCACCACGCGCCGACGAAGGATCCTCGGATCGCTCTCGACCCACGCCCACCATATTTCAACACCTGCCACGACAAAGAGTAAACGAAATTAGTACAACATAAAAAAATTGAATACCGACATGAATAATAATATGTATATATATAATTTGAGTGTATCATCATCATGTATACCTGACATGAACTAATAATAATCTTCATCGTCTATATATGCTCCGGGATCAATAAATGCATCATCATCATCACTATCATTAATAAATGCATCATCATCACTATCGGGAGCAACATGTGGAAGGCCTCCTTTATGTAATCGGTCAAGCATTGAGAGGTCATCCGCAGCAGTAACCTCTTCTTCTTCCGTCTCTTCTTGTTCCGGCTCAGGGGTGAAGTCGGATTCACTGTCGCTGTCTACCTCAATGTTCTGGGGTGAAGTAGAGCCGTTCTTGAAACGTTTTTTGGAAAGACGTGTTTCTTGGAAGAATTCTCCTTCATATGTGTCTGGGTTAATGTGAGGTTCATAATCATCTTCATTGAGGGGAGGTGGTCTAAAATGTGGCGGCACATCATAAACGACATCCCAACCATTCAGATTTGGATCAGTTTGGCAGGCCCACGGTAGATAAACTTGGGTCGCCTGTTGAGCCGTAATATAGACATCGGGAACATCTAAATGGGTGCTTTGTTTGATTTTGACAAGCCCTATATGTTCATGAGTCCTTCTAGTCTCCTTCGGCTGGAACCAATAACATTTGAAGACTACGACGTTTGGTGGGTTTTCACCAAAGAATATAAGTTCATAAATTGCTTCAACTCTTCCATAATACTTGACACCTCCTTCGCCGACAGCGGAGACACAACAATTTGTAGACTTTCGGTCGGCCATAGATAGCTCTTTGCCAAAAGTACGAAAGCGATACCCGTTGATGTCGTATTTGTCAAATGAACGGACCTTATAGTCAAAACCATTAGCGACTTGTCTCAATTCGGAGTCCATAGACTCTGCATTAGCCTACAAGTTTAATACGAAAGGATTGTTGTATTAGCCGCAAACTAGATGAAGAAATGAAATGGTCTAATGGAAATTACCGTTTGTTTGAACCAAGAGATGAAACCGGGATAGCCGCCTCCATGCTTTGCCAGAAGCTCATAATCTTCGATGGAATCCTTTTGGATCACCGCTCCATCCGAGAATTTGGCGACGTATCGACTGTATCACATATCCGGGAATAAGAGCATTTCAAAGGAATTAGAAGTTGCGAAACAATGTACCGAGAACTTACTCGATGTACGGCCACACTTCTGTTAGGTTGTTGGAGATATACAAGGAAATGGTCCACCATTCTTCTACATCCAACGCTATTGCTTTCGAAGCACCGGCTGGTGCGAGCTTCCCTTTGAATAGGCTGAGGTTGGATCGACCTTTTTCACAGTCGCCATCATTGTACCGAGTCATCGGATTATGCAAATGACGATTCTTGGCTTCGTAGTGTGTTGTCCCGAAGTTTGCCGCCTCCTCAGTAATGAATGCCTCGGCCATCGATGCTTCAATTCTACGTTTATTTTTACATTTTTCTCGAAGCGTCTTCTCCATCCTCTCAGTTCCAAAGCACCAACGAATTTGCATGGGCCCCCCCAATCTTGCCTCGGTCGGGAGATGCAAAATCAAATGCTGCATTGGATTAAAGAATCCCGGTGGAAAGATCTTTTCTAACTTGCAGATCAACTCCGGCGCCAACTCTTCCAGTTCGTCTAGCACGTCAGGCGATAGTTCTTTCGCACAAAGAGCACGGAAGAAATAGCTCAGCTCTGCCAGTACTAGCCATTCATCCTCAGGGATAAAGCCACACAACATCACCGGCATTACCCGCTCAAGCCATATGTGCCAATCATGACTCTTGAGACCAAATGTTTTCAATTTGTCAAGACTCGCTCCCCTCTTTAGATTCGCTGCATACCCATCGGGGAACATCAACTGCATTTTCACCCACAAGATCATTTCTCTCATAGCTGGCCTTCCAAGATTGAACCATGCCTTTGGCTTCTTCCAGTTCTTCTTTCCTTTCGGTTGTCGCATGTTTTGTAACGGTCTATCACATAGAGCCTCCTGATCGACTCTAGCCTTAGGATTATCCTTCGACTTCCCCTCTATGCCGAACAATGTACCAAAAAGGGCCTCGGCGATATTCTTTTCAGTGTGCATCACGTCGATGTTGTGTGGGCAAAGGAGGTCTTTAAAGTAAGGCAGATCCCACAAGCATATCTTGTGAGTCCAGGCGTGTTTCGAATTATACCCTTTGAAATACCCTGGACGATTTGGATCCGGCTCGAGAGCGTTTATCTGATCCAGGGTCTGTTGGCCTGTCAATGCAGGTGGTGCAGAGTTTTTGACAACTCTACCTTTCATGAAATTCTTCTTGTCTTTTCTGAACTTATGGCGAGGATCCAGGAACTGTCTATGCAAGTCGAAGCAAGAATACTTGCGACCCGCCTGCAGCCAACAGAACTCAAGAGCTGCCTTGCATGTGGGGCACGGGAACCTTCCATGCACACACCAGCCAATGAATAGCGCATACGCCGGCAAGTCATGCGACGAGTACATGTACCACACATGCATTTTGAAGTTTTTTTTGTAGCGGCGTCATATGTCTTGATCCCATTATCCCAAGATTCTTGCAATTCATCCTTAAGCGGCTGCATGTACACATTCATATTCTTCCCCGGATAGTTGGGCCCTGGAATTATCAACGTCAAGAAAATGTTCTTTCTTTTCATAATCTCTCCGGGGGGAAGATTGAGTGGAATGACAAATATAGGCCAGCAACTGTATTGGGTTGCCGTCATACCAAACACATTGAACCCATCCGTGCTGATGGCGACTCGAGGATGCCTTGGATCTGCCGCTTTATCCTTATGTAATGCATTGAAGTGCTTCCACGCAAAAGCGTCTGAAGTGTGTCCCAACATCGGATTCCCATCTGCATCTAGTTCAGTTCTTTTGCCCAATTTATGCCACGTCATCTGTCTGGCCGTCTCTTCGACCATGAAAAGACGTTGAAGTCTTGGTATGATTGGCATATACCGAAGAACATTAACTGGGATTTTGGTCTGACTCTTCTCACCCATACCGTTGTCTACCACAACATACCTGGAAGACTTGCAAATGGGACAATAGTTCAAGCCCGCATACTCAAGCCTAAATAAAGCACATCCATTCTCATAGGCATCTATCTTCTCATAGGGCATCTTAAGCGCACGTAGGATTTTGTCCGACTGGTACAGGTTTGCTGGCAATACATGGCCTTTGGGTAGAAAGCGTCCAAATATCGTCATCATCGCGTCGTAGCATTCTCTGCCCAGGTTGAACTGAGCCTTCAGAGCCATTACTTGCGCGATGGCATCCAGCTGACAAAGCTCAGTGTGCTCGTGGAGAGGACGTTTTGAAGACTCCAACATTTCATAGAAGGCCTTTGCAGATTCCTCCATCTCATCGTCTGAATCCCGAGCATCATCAAAGTCTTGCACCATGTCTTCGATCCCGGTACCATGCTCGTCGGTGCGACGACGAACCACCTCAGCTCTGGCACGTTGGGCAGACTCACCATGAAATCTCCACACCGTATAATCAGTCGTAAAACCCCACTTCTGCAAGTGTTTACCCATTTCATCCCGTGTCCACTTTTTATGGTTGTCGCACCGGACACAGGGGCACCAGGTTATTTCCTGGCCATTTGCAAATGCGGCGCTCAGAAACCCCTTGGTTTTTGTTAACCATTCAATGGTCATTTCTTTCTGACTAGGGTGACCGGTGTACATCCAAGCACGATCACTCATCTTGCCTACCTACTAAACACACAAGAAATATATATATAATTCATCATCTATATTCATCCGTTAATCAAGTTTGTCAGTTTTATTACGTCCATGCAACCTACACGCTAATAGGTAGAGATAGGTCCTAATCCCACCCGAGTATGTGTAGATTGGGTTCATTTTCCCATGCTCTGCTCCGGATCCGACGCAGAATTTCGGCAGCACCTCCCCGCTGTTCTCCTAATACACGTCTCGGCAATAAGCAGAGAGGATGTGTACCCGGAGAACAACAGGGAGGCACTGACGAAATTCTGCATCGGATCCAGAGCAGAACATACGGGAAAATGAACCCAATCTACACATACTCGGGCTGTCCATGGATAACGTTGGACAATTCGAAAGGATGGCAGTTATAAATATGCAAAGACATGCATATTTATAGATGCCGCCCTTTCGAACGGGAGACGCATACTAGTCACGCATACTGATGATTGAAGACACCTATAGGTAGCAAGTTTCATCGGCACGAAGACCGGAACCGAGCAAATTAAGGGGGCCGGGGGAGGAGATGTCATTTGTGCTCACCCACGAACGTAGCAGGGGAGCTCGTCCAACGTACGGGGAGGTCTTCGAACAACTGCACATTGAAATTCACCCGATCAACATAAATATGATGTTTTTTATAACAAAATCAGAAAATATGTGACCTAACTCATAATTTACAAAACTATGACCTCCTCGGCCTCTGGAAGCCCAAAGAGCACCTTTTCGGTCAACAGCAGGCAGAATAGGTGTCGAGGGTCAGTGGCGTCGGGAGTCAGTGGCGTCGGGGGTCAGTGGCGTCGGCGGTCGGGGGTCGGTGGTCGGTGGTGTCGAGGGTCAGGGGTCGGTGGCGTCGCTGGTCGGGGGTCGATGGCGTCGGGGGTCGGGGGTCGGTGGCGTCGGGGGTAGGGGGTTAGTGGCGTCGGGGGTCGGTGGCGTCAGGGGTCGGTGGGGTCGGGGTTCAGTGGCGTCGGGGTTCAGTGGGGTCAGTGCCGTCGGGGGTCGGTGGCGTCGGGGGTCAGTGGCGTCGGGGGTCAGGGGTCTTCTCTTCTTCTTCTTCTTCTTCTTCTTTCCCTTCTTCTTCTTCTTCCTTCTTTTCCTTTTTCCTCTTCTTCTACTTATTCTTATTTTCTTCTTCATTTTTTTCTAACCTAACCTACCACTAACCTAATTGAACTAACCTAATTAACCCAGCCTATTCATCTCTAACAGCAAAAATTAAATGAAAACAAAAAAAATACAGAGAAAAGGAAAAAAAAAGCTCACCGGAGGGAGGGAGGTTGCCGGGCGGCGAGGGCGGCGGGGCGGTCGGGCGACGGGGCGGCGGGGCGCCGGGGCGGCGGCGGGGCAGTGTAGCCGCGGGGCGGTGGCAGGGCGGCGGGAGGTGGGGCGGCGGGGCGGTGGTCGCGACGGGCGGGGGCGGTGGTGCGCGGAGGGGGTGGCGGGGAGGGGGTGGCGGTGCGGGGAGGAGACGGTGGGAGGGGGCGGAGGTGCGGGGAGGGGGCGGCGGCGACGAGGCGGCGCGGAGGATGCGGCGGCCGGAGGGGGCGGGAGGGGGCGTCGGCGGGGCTCTGCTACGGGACGGCGACGGCGGGGCTGGGGCGGGAGGGGGCGGCGGCGGCCGGGGCGGGAGGGGGCAACGGGGGGAGAGGGAGAGGGAGTCGAGGGAGGGAGAGATCGAGAGAGAGGAGTGGGTGGGGGCTGGGGGCTTACCGTTAGCCAGGCATCTTATTTGCCGTCCTCTAGCGGACGGCAAAGACAAGCAGGGCAGACGGCAAAGACAATGAGGACGGCATACCTCTTTGCCAGTGGACCAAGGTCCAGTGGGACCTACCTAGCCTCTTTGCCGTCTGCCTTTACGGTCTTTGCCGTCTGCTGGTAGACGGCAAAGGACCAGCAGATGGCAAACATAACCGTTGCGGTCAGCCAGATCTTTGCCGTCTGCTTTATGGCAGCAGACGGCAAAGACCTTCTTTGCCATCCGCCAACAGACGGCAAAGATCTGGCAGACGGCAAATAACTGAATTCCAATTGTGCTAGGTGGTTTTGGTAATTAACAACAATATATAGTTCATTGAACTAATGAGCCTATCAAGTATATTTCAGGAATGGTTTAGCTAAGATTGTGAGATGGATCCCCTAGATGCAATGAACGCAAGTTGGCAAGATCTTTAAGAATCTACATTTTCTTTCATGTAAGAAATCACAATTGAGTCCATAGGAAAAGCCAATACTATTAAAAGGGAGTGAGGTGTTGATAATGATGCGGTTGATCAAGTGCTTAGAGATTTGCCACCAAAAGCCTCAACCAAACTCTCACAAAATATTCTATTCAAAACCAAAACTACCAAAATCGGTGCCACCAACTTTTTCATATCGGCCCCATCGAGTTTGCCTAGACAGAATCCAGAGCCAAAACCCTAGCACCTCGGTACCACCGAGATTTGGTTCGGTACATCCGAAAAGTGGTTACCACCTCTCTGTGATCAAAGTTTTTAACTTTGAAATTCCAGAGTTTTTCATTTTGGTGCCATCGAGATTTGGATCTGCCCTAGGTCAACCGAATCAGTCTCACCGAAAAGCCGAAATTTGCAGCCTTTTGCACTAGTCGGTGTAACCGAGTTTTTTACTTCGGTTCCACTGAGTTGGGCAAAAATGTTGTAACGGTTGGATTTTTGGAGATGGCTATTTATACCCCTCCACCCCCTCTCATCTACAGTGAGAGCACTCAGAACAACCCAACACTTCCAACATTCATTTTCTAAGTGATAACCACCTACTCATGTGTTGAGATCAAGATTGATAGAGGCGAGGGTCTCGATCTTTCAATGAGATGATAACTATCGATTTGGTGGAGACGACTTTGACGATCCAAATGTGCACGACGTTGCGCCTTAGCAATTGCCAAACCAACTCCAAGAGGGTATTGACCACGCTGGAGCATGATCAACCTGACCACGAAGGTCTATCCTGCAAGCAATCGAAGAACAAGCAAGAATATGATAAAAGCAATCTGAATATTGCAAATATGGATGAAGTATTGATAATGCTGGGGTTCCGAAAGTGGTCTTGGTCTGGTCGTTGGACACAAACGAAGTACACGAAGTTGCAATGGCTAACTTTTAACTAAACAAAACCCAAGTCTAAACGACACTCTAAGGGCTATATATATGGGGGAATAGAGGGGGATTTCGTGATCCCTTGGAGGAGGGGGTACGAAACCAACCCTAACTCGGCTTCCCCACACACACGGACTCTAAAAATAGCCTACAACATGGTATTTCGAAATTACATGGGCCTGGCCCAATAATAAGGTGACACAGCACCTATAATAGCCTATGGATGAAATTTATGAAGTGGCATCTTGTATATTTCGTCCAAGCCTTCATGCTCTCATTACGGTGGCTTCAAAGTGTGAAAAACACCACTGGAAGCTCCATTGTTCTTTCCCGCACGCGCACCTTCTTCTCCATGCTTGATTCCGCTCGAACGACCATCTTTCTTGTCCATGCTAGGTCATTCATTCATAAGTAAAACAAAAGTATCTAATTTAGGCAGCATCAAATGTTCATGAACATTAGAAGGATTTCGAAGAAACAAAAGTACCTGGAAATTCAATTGGCATGCACGAGCTCTAGTAATTGGTCCAGTGTGTATAGCAGCAGGGGCTGTGGGTGTAACAATGGTGTCGGTGCACTAGGACTAGGGTACCTAGTGCCCCTGCCTTATGCACAGGCAGTAGTAGAAGAACCCATCAACATGCCAACATTCAAGATCAAGACTCCGGCAGAAGCAACCTATGCTGGCCAAGCAACGCCGGCAAGGTCGATGCAACGGCCCAGGATAGGCACAAGCCGTGCCAGTCGCGTCCCCGGTGCCTGCCGGGGACCAAGGTGCACACATCTTCAGGAAGACCCGGCAAGCCATCCCCCGGCAGGCGCGGGCCGACCAGCCACCGCTCCACCGCATCGCAACGCTAGTCATTTGTCGATGCGGTGTTGAGCCCTCAGGTGGCTAAGTGGCTCTCGCTAAGCACGTGGCGGCGCGCTGGAAAGCAGATTATGCCAGTTTGACACCCGTCCAGAGGCTTGTCAAGATACTAAGCAAAGGTTAGCCAAAGCGGTGGTAGAAGCTTGCCGGGGATGCACCCCCGCGCACCACCTAGGCTAGCATTTATGGCATTTTGTCCTAAGTGCCAGAGTTAGGTATTATAGCACTGTTAGCTATCTAATCACTAGATAATGTCTGTTTTGCCACTGTGGTCGCCCCTTGAGCTATAAAAGGAGGCCCAAGGCAACCTAGCTAAAGATGGGGACCTTTGGACACTTGTACTCGCGTAGTAGCTCTCTCGAAGGCAACCTTGCCGGGTTTGAGCTCTGCGTGTGCTTCGTGTTCCCCCGATCAATCCAGCAAAGCAGGAGTAGGGTTTTACGCTTCCCAGCGGCCCGAACCTGGGTAAAACACCAGTGTCTCATCGTCATGCTGTCTCACCACCTCTGCTCTTTGTGCAACGTGATCTCGCCCCCGCCGAACCACAAAGGGGCCGAAGCCCCATAGGTGATCGTGTGCATCGTGACCCGACATTGGCCCGCCAGGTAGGGGGTGTGTCGTTTGCACGAACCTGAGATCGTGAGTAGCGCGTCGATCTTCATCGTCGTCTTCTTCATCCATGGCTCCGAAGAAAAGCCCGACGCGACCACGCGTCCCTCCACTTCGAAGGCCCCCTCGCACGCAGCTGCGGACGCCATTGGCACCGGGGCGGTGACAAGTGAGGTGGGCGTCATGAGTGACGTGACTGGCACAAGCGGCGCCACCGTCGTGTCCCCCGCGGCTGAAGCTGGAGCGAGGAACGCCGAAGAGGAGCAGCAACATCAACACATTGGTGAGCTCGGCCCTAGCGCCGCGGGAGGAGGAAACGTTCAGTCTCCACCTCCCCGTCGCACTGGTGGCCGCGGCCGCAACAACGGCGCCCAATCTAGGGCAAGCCGTGATCTTATAGCTGCGCCTGCCGCAAGCGCAGCTGCTGGGCGTGCGCCTCGTCCAGAGCAAGACGGGGCACCGAACGGCACTGTGGGCCCGCGAGTTCGACCTCCTCCACGTCAGACCGCCCCGGCGAACGGTGCACGACGACAAGAGTGCGGCGACGCCCCTTTTGGTTCCACTAGGAGTCGAGCGACGTCGCGGTCCACCTCTCTAGCCATGCCGGCCACGGGAGCGGAAGCAGTGGCGCGGGCCCAGCTGCTGTTAAACTTCCCGCCGGCGGCTGACAAGATGGACGAGTGGAGAGCCACCATCCAGAGTCTGATCGACTTCGTCGAAACCAGCAAATCGCAGCATGCAGAGCCATCGTGACGCCCGCGGACGGCGACGGCAGCCCGGGCTGACGGTCGTGTCGAGGGGGCCGCACCAACGGTGCAATCCCCTCCGCGACAACAGACCCAGAGGCAGCCACAACGAGCTCCACATGCTGACGAGCCTGATGAAGCATCTATGGCCTCGTTCGGCCAACACGATCGTCGGGACCAGCGGCGTGTCTTGGAAGACCGGCGGAGGGAAGACGCGTGCATCACCATAGAGTGACGCCGGGAAGCACACCACCAATCCGACAGGCACAACGGCCAAGATGCTGGCGACCCCGCGCCCAGTGCTGGCGGATACCTGCCATATGAGGTTAGGTGCCCTGCCTTCACTCGCGAGCTGCGACAGGTCCGCTGGCCATTGGCCCGAGCTTTCAAGCCTGAGCTGATGGAGAAATACGACGGGAAGCTAAACCCGGCGGAATTCCTGGGCATCTATACGATAGCCGTTCAAGCCGCCGGAGGAAGAGATGAGAAGGTGCTCGCCAACTATTTCCCTTTGGCGCTCAAGCCGAATGTGAGATCATGGCTGATGCATCTGCCGGAGAACTCCATTTCATCATGGGCTGACTTGTGCAACGAGTTTGTCGGCGCCTTCACAGGTGGCCACCAGGAGCCAGGACAGCCCAGCGACCTGCAAGTCCTTCCGCAGAAGGAGGGAGAAACCTTGCGGAAGTACATCCAGAGATTCAGTCGAGTACACCGCAATATCCCGGAGATACACCCCGCAACTATGATTACCGCATTTCATTCGAATGTGCGCAACAGGAGGATGTGGGCCAAGATGAATGTTAGACTCCCCAAGACCATCAATGAGTTATACACATTGGCGGACAAGTGTGCTCGTGCCGAGGAAGGAAGGCGACTCCCCGGAGAGGAGGCTGGCATCGATGTCGACTCAGACAACGACGACGATGCCCCTGGCCCGAAGGGGAAAAGCCGAAGGCGCAACAAGAAGCATAAGGGAAAGGCAGTGTTGGCCGTTGAGAGCTCTGGTGATCTCAATACCGGCAAGAAGGCCAAAGCCGAGACCCCCGGCAAGGGAGCTGCCGCGTGCGCTGATTGCTGGCAGGCCGCGGCGGCAGAGAAAACCAGGAAGTCCGACAGGCCATACTGCAAAATCCATCGCACCAAAGGTCATGTTCTCCAAGAATGCCGCTGATACGTCTCCAACGTATCTATAATTTTTTATTGTTCCATGCTATTAAATTATCTGTTTTGGATGTTTTATATGCATTAATATGCTATTTTATATTATTTTTGGGACTAACCTATTAATCTAGAGCCTAGTGCCAGTTTCTGTTTTTCCTTGTTTTTGAGTATTGCAGATAAGGAATATTAAACGGAGTCCAAACGGAATAAAATCTTCGGAATAATTTTTCTTGGACCAGAAGACATCTACCAAGCTTGGAGATCAAGGCAGGACAGCCGCCGTGTGGCCACAAGCCACAGGGGCGCGCCCCCCTGGCTTGTGGGCCCACGGCAGCTCTCCCAACCCTAATTTTCAGCCTATAAATTCCAAAATATTCCCTGTATACCAGAGAGAGCCATGAAAACACTTTTCCGCCGGCAGGAGCCTCGGTTCCCATGAGATCCAATCTTGGAGCCTTTTCCAGTAATCTGCCGGAGGGGGATTCGATCACGGAGGGCATCTACATCAACTCCATTGCCCCTCCGATGATGCGTGAGTAGTTCACCACAGACCTTCGGGTCCATAGCTAGTAGCTAGATGGCTTCTTCTCTCTCTTTGCTCTTCAATACCATGTTCTTCATGATCTTCATGGAGATCTATCCGATGTAATACTCTTTTGCGGTGTGTTTGTCGAGATCCGATGAATTGTGGGTTTATGTTCAGATTATCTATGAATATTATTTGAGTCTTTTCTGAATTCCTATATGCATGATTTCATATCTTTGCAAGTCTCTTCGAGTTATTGGTTTGGTTTGGCCAACTAGATTGGTAATTCTTGCAATGGGAGAAGTGCTTGGTTTTGGGTTCAATCTTGCGGTGTCCTCACCCAATGACATAGTAGGGGTAGCGAGGCACGTATTGTATTGTTGCCATCGAGGATAAAAAGATGGGGTTTTCATCATATTGCTTGAGTTTATCCCTCTACATCATATCATCTTACCTAATGCGTTACTCTGTTCTTCATGAACTTAATACTCTAGATGCAGGCAGGAGTCGGTCGATGTGTGGAGTAATAGTAGTAGATGCAGAATCGTTTCGGTCTACTTGACACGGACGTGATGCCTATATGCATAATCATTGCCTTGGATGTCTTCATAATTATTCGCTTTTCTATCAATTGCTCGACAGAAATTTGTTCACCCACCGTAATACTTGCTATCATGAGAGAAGCCTCTAGTGAAACCTATGGCCCCCGGGTCTATTTTCCATCTTATACTTTCAGATCTAAAACCAAAAACACCAAAAATACCTTGCTGCAATATTTTTACTTTTGTTTTACTTTCCGTTCAAGCAATCTATTCTATCTATCTCTATCAGATCTCATCCTTGCAAGTAACCGTGAAGGGATTGACAACCCCTTTATAGCGTTGGGTGCAAGTGTTTGATTATTTGTGTAGGTACATCCATTGGTGACTTGCTTGTATCTCCTACTGGATTGATACCTTGGTTCTCAACAACTGAGGGAAATACTTATCTACTTTGCTGCATCACCCGTTCCTCTTCACGGAAACCAACGCATGCTCGAGAAGTAGCAGCCGCCAAGTTGAGCAGCTTGTTGAGAAACCGAAGGCTGAATACGAGAAGCGTGACAAGGAAAGAGGCCAAGATGGTGCTCTCGGAAAGGGCCGTGGTGCTAGAGGAGGCCTCCGTGGCAAGGCCCCGTAGAGGAAGGAAAAACCTGCTAGAGGTCGTGAGAAGAAAGAAGGTGATGATATGACTGATGATGAGGATGATGGAGAAGAGTCCAGTGATCGAGAATTCAAGAGGCCAACTGAAGCCATGTGTGCTGCCGGGGGTGCGTCCTTGCATTCCTCTCATCGCCAGCTCAAGCAGTGGGCGCATGAGATCAATGCCATGGAGCCAGCTGCAGAGTCCAGAAGGCCACTCAAATGGTCCCTCACGCCTATCATCTTTGACGAAAAGGATCATCCTGACCGAACCACTGCAGTCGGATGTTTGCCATTGTTGGTCTCCCCAACAATTCGCAACCTCAAAGTAACCAAGATGTTAGTTGACGACGGGGCCGAGTTGAACCTAATCTCCGTTAAGGTGGTTGAAAGGCTGCAGATCCCTGACGGAGAGCTCAAAGCTATGGGTACGTTCCAAGGAATCAACCCCGGCAGGAGCCGACCCAAGGGAAAGATCACATTGCCTGTGACGTTTGGCGGGGAGTTGAACTACCGGACTGAGAAGGTGGTATTTGATGTGTCAGCGTCCTGGGAACAGGGGTACCCAGACTTGCCTGCCTGCGGCCCAGGGCGTGGCCCACTTCGACAGCCAAGTACGGCCCAGCGCGGTCTCACTCAGGACAAGGCCCTCGCGAGAGCCCCGAACCCGCGAGGGAAACAACGTCAAGACCCGCGGGGGAATAGACCTCCCCAGGCCCCCTTCTGAGCGGCACAGATCTCTATGCAATGCTCGACCTCGGGAGGCCAAGGATGACGCAAGGCGGGCCAGGCGGGCACCAGCGCGCTAGAGGAGACAGTTTCCTCTTTCGTGCAAAGGAGGCCGGGGAGCACGTAGGCTCCGAAAGCGCCCCCAAAGGTTTCCATTCCGGTGCAACGAGACCAAGACCACGAGATCTGCAGAACGGATCTCATCACCGAGCCCACCACTGCATTACCAACAGCTACTTTGCAGGCGAAGACCACCTTTCGTCAGGATAGGATGTACCTCCTTGCCCCCCTTCAAATTAGGCCGTTGTGGGATCCCTTCCCACCATTACGGCGGGGGAAGAGGACCCGGGCCGCTATAAATAGAGGCTAGGCTGCCGGGTAGAGGGGAGATCCAACACCACCCGAACGCACTCGCCAGGCAACTCACCACTGTACCAGTTCATCCACGAACCTCCTCATGAGGCAATCCACCAAAAGCAGGAGTAGGGTTTTACGCTTCGCAGCGGCCCGAACCTGGGTAAATTCTCGTGTGCTATCTTCTTCCTCGCCATCGAGCGGGGTACCGTGCTGTGAGCTTGGGGGGGTGAAGCTGTTGGAGATCTTCGCACACGCCCATGAGTTCGAACTTCTTAGAGTTCTTGCGGAACCCGAAATCTGACATGATGTGGTCGAACTCCCTCTGCCTTACAATGGAATTCTTGGCGCCCAGCTCTGGCAAAATTCATGACAGCATCCCACTATGCTTACAACACTTTGAAGATGTCAGGGCCCATTGGAATCATCTCCATCCCATCGGACAAGAAAGATGCAGTTATATGTGTGGACAAGATGTACTGAGAAGCAGTAGTAGCTGAGGTCGCGGAAACCCCAGCTCTCGCCAAGGAATCAAAGAAAGGGAAGAAGCCTAGCAGGGACGCCGGCAAGGACTCCGGGAAGCGCACCTCTACGGAGTGCGCTGCACCTGTCGATGACGTGCCGGAGAGTTCCACCAGCAAAAGATCCCGGGTCACCTATCCTGCGACGAAGAAGGTCCTGGCAGGGCAGGCTGGTGCTGATGGTCCGTTTATCATTAGTGTCACCCTTAATGACAAATAGGAAAGCGCGCTCGTTGCCTTCCTCCTGGCGAATGTCGATGTGTTTTCTTGGCAACCATCTGACATCCCCGGTGTTCCCAGGGAGGTAATTGAGCACCACCTTGCTGTCTTCCCTCATGCCAGGCCCGTCAAGCAAAAAGTTAGAAAGCAAGCCTTGGAGCGGCAGCAGTTCATTGCCGAGGAAATCAAGAAGCTCGAAGCAGCTAGTTTGGTCAGGGGAGTGTTCCACCCAACATGGTTAGCCAACCCGGTGGTGGTGCGCAAGGCGAATGGGAAATGGAGGCTTTGCATTGATTTCACTGACTTGAATAAAGCATGCATGAAGGACCCTTTCCCCTTGCCGCGCATCGATCAGATTGTTGATTCCACTTCCGGGTGTAACTTGCTTTCCTTCTTGGACGCATACTCCAGATACCACCAGATATTCATGGCCAAGGAATATGAGGAGAAGACTGCGTTCATAACTCCGTGTGGCACGTACTGCTTTGTACATATGCCCTTCAAGTTAAAGAGCGCCGGTTCTACCTTTGCATGGGCCGTGCAGATTGGATTTGAACCTCAGTTGCACAGGAACGTGGAAGCTTACATGGATGACATAGTAGTCAAAACCAGAGATGAAGCAACCCTCATTCAAGACTTGGAAGAAACTTTTATGAACTTGCGCAAGATCAATTTGAATCTCAACCCTGAGAAGTGTGTGTTTGGCATCCCATCCGGCAAACTGCTTGGTTTCTTTGTGTCTCAGCAAGGGATAGAAGCCAATTCTGACAAGATCAATGCAATCGAGCAGATACAAGCGCCCAAGTCCGTCAAGGATGTAAGACGGTTGGCCGGGTGCATTGCCGCGTTCAGTAGGTTTATTTCAAAATCAGCTGAACGCACCCTGCCGTTTTTCAAAATTCTGAAAAAGGCCGGCCCGATGAAGTTGACCCCAGAAGCAGAAGCAGCGCTGCAAGATCTGAAAGTTTACCTTTCCTCTACTCCCACCTTGGTCGCGCCTAAACCACAAGAACCGTTGCTGCTATACTTAGCGGCAACAAATCAAGTGGTTAGTACAGCGCTGGTGGCGCAGCGAGAAGTGGATGAAGATGCAGCTGCTGCGACTGATTTTGCCAGGGGAGGAACTGAAGCATCCGCGGCAGGACCTGATACAGACCAAGGGGAACCTAAACAAACAAACGAAGGCGGTTTCAAGGAAGTGGCGAAGAAGAAAGTGGTGCAGCGACCAGTATACTTTGTGAGCTCCTTGTTACAAGGGGCTAGCTCAAGGTATTCTGGAGTGAGAAAGCTGATCTTCGGCCTTATCATGGCCTCGAGGAAACTGCGCCACTACTTCCAAGGCCACGAGATCACAGTTGTCACCCGCTTTCCGCTGCAACGTATATTGAGGAACCCCGAAGCCACCGGGAGGATAGTTGAGTGGACACTAGAGCTGACAAGTTTTGGTTTGAAGTATGCGAGCACTTCCATGATCCAGAGCAGAGCGTTGGCAGAATTCATTGCAGAATGGACGCCCACGCCAGACCAAGAGGTTCTAGAGACAACTCTTCCCGGCAAAGAAGCGCCTAAGGAATGGATCATGTATTTTGATGGTGCTTTCTTGCTTCAGGGCGCCGGAGCAGGCGTGCTCCTCGTCACCCCCAACGGAGAGCATCTCAAATATGTGGTTTAGATGCACTTTCCCTGGGAGGAGGCCACCAACAACACCGCTGAGTATGAGGGGCTCCTTGCCGGACTCAAAATCGCGGTGGAGTTGGGAATCAAGAAACTGATCATCCGAGGAGACTCTCAACTCGTGGTGAAACAAGTCAACAAAGATTATCAGAGTCCATTGATGGAAGCATACGTGGGAGAGGTGAGGAAGCTGGAGAAGCATTTTGATGGATTACAAGCAGAGCATGTACCACGAGCAGAAAACAGCATCGCTGATCATCTATCAAAGTGCGCCGCGCAGAAGCTTCCTGTGGAACTAGGAACTTTTGTCCTCCACCTCACTCAGCCATCAGTACCCCCATCAACGATGACTAGGAATAGGAGAAAGCTGAACTCCAGCAAGCATTTCCCGGCAGAGCTTCCAGAATCCGCTGGTAGAGAGGCTGCCGGGGACAATCTCGATTCGGTTGGTGAGCAGCTCCCTCCTGCGGAACACTGGGTTCTTGCGGTCGAGATAAGCGCTCCCACGAACGAGGAGACACCTTTAGTCCTTGTTGTCGAGCCACAGGCATATAGTCCACTTCCTTCAAACAGGAGAACTTCCCGAAGAGCAAGAAGAAGCCGAAAAAGTAGCCCGTCAGTCAAGTATGTACCAGTTTGTCGATGACACTCTGTCGTGGGAACGAGCCTGACAGTAGAAGGTAGGGGTACGAAAGGAGAGGGCAGAGTCCTAGCTACGGCGAGGGTGTACACACGGATGTATGAGTTCAGGCCCCTCTCGTGGAGGTAACAGCCCTACGTCTCAGGTGCTCGGGAGCTTTCTGTCGTGTGGAATATAGGAGTTACAGGGGGTGCGAACCCTTGTTCCAGAGGGGAGGGGCGGCTTATATAGAGTACGCTGCCCCTCATGAATGCCCGGCATCTAAGGGTCCAATCGTGGTAATAAAGAGGGACGTTACTGGTAACGTATGTAATAAATGCTACTAATGGTCCAGCCGAACGCCTGCCCGTTGGCCTCCCTGGAGTGGCTTCTGGTCTTCTGCGGTCGACTATCTTCTGGTTCTTCCGAGTGAAAGGTAACCGTCGAGTGAAGGAAGAGACCTCCGAGTGGATGTTGTCGAGTCACTGGATGTTGTCGAGTGACTCGCACGTCTTGGTGATTTCAGTCGGAGACTTCCTTATAGTCCTTAAGCTTTCTAGGGCAGTGTCCTTAGGTAGGGTATGTAGGTTAGGCCTATGACCCTACCCTGGGTACATATCCCCATCATTAGCCCCCGAATGGATCGGGGTTCGAGTGAAAAGGGATTGATGCAGGTTCTGACAAGACACAAAAATTCCGAGTGCTTTTTGGAGCTTCACAGAAGTCTGCGTCGATTGGAGTCTTTGCCATTCACCCTGATCGATTCTGTCTTGAAACACGTCCGAGTGAACTTGAGCGCGGAATCAGGTCCGAGCGGTCAGCAGGGTCTTCTGATGCGACGGGTCGCTTCGTAAGGCCCGGATTTCACGGGGTTCGAAAATTTGGGAAGCGCGCGCTACGCGAAGATGACGCCACGACTGGGGCAAGTGGGAGCATAATGCCTCGATTTCCGTGCCACCCATTACGCCACGTACAGCACGTCTTCTGCGGAGGAGATACACAGAGATCTGGCGGGCCCACAGGTCAGCGACTCACTCGGGCCGATATAAGATTGGACCGCGCCGCGGACAGCACAGTACATCTCCCCCAAATCCTCTCTTTTCCTCCGCCTCCCCTGTTCCACGCGCGTTGCTCAACTCCGTCTCGACGACCGCCGCCGCAATGAAGAAAAGCAAGACGGAGAAGCTCGAGCGCGCCAAGAAGGGAGGGGCCAAGGCGAGGAAGCTGTCGGGTGCCCGATTCACGGCGCCGCCGGGGTGGATCCAGGGAGATTTTATTCCGTCGACGGTCACGGTGGGGGACGTCGAGAACCTCGTCGCCGACGGGCTCGTAGCCGAAGGTTCGTGGAGGCTGTTGGAGGGGGAGATCGAGCCGGAACCGCGCGAAGGGGAGCGAGTCCTCCTCCTCACTCACATCGAACGAGGTTTTTCTATGCCCCCTCATCCATTCATTCGTGGGTTTTTGAACTTTTTCGGAGCGCAACTCCACCACTTTCCTCCGAATACCATTTCATACCTTGCCGCTTTCATCACCTTGTGCGAGTGCTTTTTGGGCTGTTCTCCTCATTGGGGTTTGTTCAAACATATATTCACCATCCGATCCCAATGCATCAAAAAGGCCAATCCTAGTGATAGCAAGACCCATGTCATCCAGCTGTGCGGTGGCCTGGGAATCCAAAAGAGAGGTAGGAGTGCGTTTCCGTCGATGACCTTTCCTGAATCTGTTCGGGGCTGGCAGTCGACATGGTTTTACTGCAAAGATGTTGCCTCTCCCAATATGTCGACTGGACTTCCTCCCTTCACATTGGATCGACCCACTACTCCCAGAACCTTGTCCATGACAGATGGAGAGAAAGTCCAGGTAGGAATCTTAGTGAATGCTGTAATAGATCTGATCCGTGGTGGAGTGACTGGAATGGACCTTCTAGAGGCATTTCTCAGTCGGCGAATCCAGCCCCTTCAGGTGAGGGACCACATTATGTGGCATTATTCAGGACCCGAAGACACCACTCGGACACATCCAGAGGAAGTCTCTGAGGAGACTGTCGCACAGTGGCTCAGAAGCATCACTAGAGCGTGCGACAATCCTCTGAGAGCCAAGCGAATCTTGCCCTTCTCTGCTTTGAACCCACCGACGAACCTGGTGAGTTATATCTTTGTCGAATGTTTTCTTGTTTCGTCGAGTGATGGAGTCTTCAGTCGACTGACTTTACAGTTTGTATCTTGCAGGAGTTTACGAACATGTATTCACTTGTGCCGAATGGAGAGCAGCCTGAGGATGGAGAAGAGAGCGCAGGCGACAGCGCAGATGTCGACTACGCCGACGACAGTGAAGGCAGCGATGATGAGCTAGAAGAAGGCGAGGTAGAGGCCCAGGCTCCTCCGCGCATCGAGCGTTGTACCAAGCAGCGTGAAGACCCGGAGGTTGCCCCAAGCAAAACCTTGGCATCGAGCACCAGGAACCCGAAGCGCGACCGTGCCGCGACATCTGGATCGACTGAAAAAGCCGCGAAACAGCCCAGGTCGGACGCACCAAAGCCTCGGAAGGCTCTGCCCCGTATGAAGATCGTTGTGCCTGTCACCTCAACGTGAGTGTTCATTTTCTTTTTCTGCTGTTGTGAAACTTCATGTCTTTGTTGACCGAGTGAAATTTATTCGCCAGAGCTGCTACCTCGGTGACGTCGCCTCTGCGGGATGAGGGGGATCACATGGAAGTGGACACTCCTGACGCGGCCACTTCTCAATGAGGTATAGTAAATCTTCACTGTAGTCTGGTTTTTTGAAGGTAATTCGTCGAATGAATAAGCCAACGTTGTTGATTGACAGTTGACGACATCATACATGTGGAGACGACGAGGAGCCACAGCAGGGTGCTGAGGGTGAAGTTGCGGCCTTGGACACTCCACGCGTACGCACTCGGAGAACGTCATCAGGACAGGCACCACGTATGTCGACTGCTGCGACCTCTCAAGATCTTGGTGATTCTTCCCGAGCCTGAACTGATCCTGTGGTTCCACTGTCGAGTGCCCCACCAGCGACTTCAACTCTTGTGGTTTCAGCGCCGATTGGGCAACCTCAAGCACCTATCGTGACCTCAACCGCAGCCCTGACTCATCTGGCACCTGCATACCCTCTGTACCACGTCCCAGGAGACCAGACTGGAGTTGCCAAAGAAGCCATGATCCAGGCTGGGCACATGATGCTGCGAACAAAGGAGGCGTATGAGGCCAGCAAATTAGCCTATGATGCCAGTTCAGCGCTTCAAGCCAACGTCCGAGTAAGTGCTATTGTAAGTTCATTTCCGATTGAATTCTTGTCCATCTTGACTTTACACCCACTGGGTGCTTTCTTCAGATACATACTTGCTTGTTTTTTCCTCGAGTAGATCAAGTCTTAGTCGAGTGGTTTCTGGTCCAGTGGGAGCACGCTGAGTGCACCCATTGGGTGTAGTCCCCGAGACCGCTGTCGAATGACGAAGCCATCGGCAGGGGTCTTAGATTCGTTTTGAAAGTTGCTTGTCACTCGACAGGACGGACCTGGTCGAGTGATAGTAGGTCCAGTGGGGGCACGCTGAGTGCACCCACTGGGTGTAGTCCCCGAGACCGCCGTCGAGTGCTTGCATCGGCGGGGGTCTGATAGAGACGTTGTTTGCTTGTTTGCTTCTTTTTTTATATATACTCGGACAGGTCAGACCTGGTCGAGTGATCTCTGGTCCAGTGGGGGCACGCTGAGTGCACCCATTGGGTGTAGTCCCCGAGACTACTGTCGATTGTTTACGATGGGCAGTAGTCTTAAGAACCATCTTGCAGGTTTCATGGACATCATTTCCATCAACCATGATATGACGCTGTATAGGGGTGTGGGGTGGGGCGGCGGGCCGCCTTCCAGTCGACTGAACTTGTACCTTTCCACTCGGGAGTAGAGAAATATTCATGTCGACTGAACCACTTCTTTGCTGATTTCAGAAAGCCTGTGAACTTGGGACCAAGTACGTTGACTTGGAGAAGGAGAAGAATCAACTTCAGCTGGATCTGGAGGTCACCAAGAACAACTTGGACCGTGCACAGACTGAGCTGAAGACCCTGGGAGGTAATCCTTGCTGAGCAATTGCACTATCACTTTCGTCTTCCATTCTTTGAACCGAGTGTCCTCACTCGAACAGACGTGCGTGATGAGAACAGTCGACTCCAAGCGCGACTCAACAATGCTATTTCTTTAGATACCATGAAGAAGGCGCTTGAAGACAAGGACAAGGCACTCGCCGACGCTTAGAAGGTGGCGAGGGAGAAAACTGAAGCTGCTGAGAAGAAGCTTGCCGCAGCCAGCAAATTGGAAGAAGAGAATACCAAACTCAAACAGGAACGGGCCGATTGGATCAAAAAGCTCGAACTGCAGACCAAGAGAAGGAGCGCTCTAGAGCAATACTTAGGAGACTTCGCGAAGAAGATGTTCGGCATGCTTGAAGGTAACCTTCTTCTGTCGAGTCAATTTCTTTGATTTCTTCAGAACGGCAATGTGACCATCTTTTTGCTTTCTCTTCACGCAGAATTCTGTCAAGATTTTGAGAAGGAAACTGAAGAGATCGAGCCAAATCTGGATCCCTCCAAGTCACCTGTTGGGGACGCCGTGGCCATGGACATGTTTCGACTTGAAGCTCGTCTCAGGAATGTCCAAGGATATGTTACTTGATTGAGGGCTGCATTGGAGAAGGTTGACAAGGAACTGTGGCCCGAAGATTCCCTCCAGACTGACCATGAGTCGATGATGACCCGCCTCAATGAGATCCCTGGTCGAGTGCAAGCATGGAAAAAGTCTGCTGCTCGCTGTGGAGCTGACGTGGCGCTCTCACTCGTCCGGGTCCATTGCAAGGAGGCGAGGGAGGACAAACTGAAGGCTCTACGAGTGATCAACACGAAGAAACTTCAATTTGAAGACTTCATGGAGACCTTCATCGAAGCAGCCACTCGGATCGCCGATGGAATTGACCTGGACACCTTCATCAAGCCCTCGAGCCCCACTGGTGCTTGAAGAATATTTTGCTTGCAGTTAAAACTTTATTTGCCTCGGTATGCCGAGTGATGGTGTAACCGATTAAACCTTCATTCGGGCCTTGGGCCTGAGTACTTTCCTTTGCGCGAATAACTTTTAATCGCGCTAGAGATTTTGAATTTATCTGCATTTTGATTTTCAATCTCTTGCTTGGTTAAGTTTGCTCGTTACTCGGAAGGATTTTGAACTTAGGCGGAAACTGGTTCGCGGCTAAGTCCCCGAGTGATAGGATTGCTCGTCACTCGGAGAAGTTTTTTACTTAGACGAAAACTGGTTCATAGCTAAGTTTCCGAGTGAATGGAATACTACCCACTCGGAAGGGTTTTTAACTTAGGCGAAAACTGGTTCGCGGCTAAGCCCCCGAGTGAGAGGATCGCTCATCACTCGGAGTATTTCTGAACTTAGACGAAGACTGGTTCGCAGCTAAGTTTCCGAGTGAATGGAATGCTATCCACTCGAAAGGGTTTTTATCTTAGGCGGAAACTGGTTCGCAGCTAAGCCCCCGAGTGAGAGGATCGCTCGTCACTTGGAGTATTTCTAAACTTAGACGAAGACTGGTTCGCAGCTAAGTTTCCGAGTAAATAGAATACTATCCACTCGGAAGGGTTTTTAACTTAGGCGAAAACTGGTTCGCAGCTAAGCCCCCGAGTGAGAGGATCGCTCGTCACTCGGAGTAGTTTTCTGAACTTAGACGAAGACTGGTTCGCAGCTAAGTTTCCGAGTAAATAGAATACTATCCACTCGGAAGGGTTTTTAACTTAGGCGAAAACTGGTTCGCAGCTAAGCCCACGAGTGAGAGGATCGCTCGTCACTCGGAGTAGTTTTCTGAACTTAGACGAAGACTGGTTCGCAGCTAAGTTTCTGAGTGAATGGAATACTATCCACTCGGAAGGGTTTTTAACTTAGGCGAAAATTGGTTCGTAGCTAAGCCCCCGAGTGAGAGGATCGCTCGTCACTCGGAGTATTTCTGAACTTAGACGAAGACTGGTTCGCAGCTAAGTTTTCAAGTGAATGGAATACTATCCACTCGGAAGGGTTTTTAACTTAGGCGAAAACTGGTTCACAGCTAAGCCCCCGAGTGAGAGGATCGCTCATCACTCAGAGTATTTCTTAACTTAGACAAAGACTGGTTCACAGCTAAGTTTCCGAGTGAATGGAATACTATCCACTCGAAAGGGTTTTTAACTTAGGCGAAAACTGGTTCGCAGCTAAGCCCCCGAGTGAGAGGATTGCTCGTCACTCGGAGTAGTTTTCGAACGCGAAATTGTGCTATCGGAATCGACAATAGACTGCAGGAGTCATAACTTTAATAAACGGAACTGTCTGGAGTACTCTTATTACATCAAAACAACTCAGTCGTCAAGTATAAAAACGTCGAAGTAAATCCGCGTTCCAGGCGCGCGGCTCGTCGATATTCTTCTTGAGGTTGAAGAGGTGGTAGGCTCCATTGTTCAGTACTTTGGTGATGACGAATGGGCCTTCCCATGCTGGGGCAAGCTTGTGAGGTCGCTGCTGATCTACTCGGAGCACAAGATCACCTTCATGAAACGACCGACTCTTGACGTGTCTCGCATGGAAGCGGCGCAAATCTTACTGATATACAGTCGACCGAATCAGAGCCATCTCGCGTTCTTCTTCAATGAGATCCACCCCGTCCTGTCGTGCTTTCTCAGCTTCAGCCTCGGAGTAAAGGTCTACTCGGGGAGAATTGTGAAGGACGTCGCTTGGCAAAACAGCTTCGGCTCCATACACCAAGAAGAAAGGACTGCGCCCAGTCGACCGGTTAGGGGTCGTCCTCAAACCCCACAGAACAGACGGCAATTCAGTGACCCAAGCTCCAGCTGCAAGATCGAGATCTCGCATGAGTCGAGGCTTCAGCCCTTAAAGGATAAGGCCGTTCGCTCGCTCAGCTTGACCGTTGGTCTGGGGGTGCGCAACGGAAGCGGAATCCACCCGAGTGCCTTGAGAGGAGCAAAAGTGTCTGAACTCTTCTGAGTCAAAGTTTGAGCCATTGTCTGTAATGATACTGCGGGTAACTCCATACCGGAATGTTATCTCTTTCATGAATTTGATAGCAGTGCGGGCGTTCAGCTTCTTTATAGGCTTAGCTTCAATCCGCTTAGTGAACTTGTCGACTGCTACAAGCAAGTGAGTAAATCCACTCTGGCCTGTTCGAAGGGGTCCGACCATATCCAAACCCCATACAGCAAACGGCCAAACGAGTGGAATAGTCTTCAAGGCAGATGCAGGCTTGTGCGACAAGTTTGAATAAAACTGGCATCCTTCACAGTGATCAACAATCTCCTTAGCCATCTCATTGGCGCGCGGCCAGAAGAAACCAACTCGGTATGCTTTGGCAACAATCGTCCTAGAGGACGCATGATGACCACAGGTTCTCGAGTGAATCTCCTCCAAAATCAGTCGACCTTCTTCAGGAGAGATACACCGCTGAGTCACACCAGTTACACTTTCCCTGTAGAGTTGTCCATCCATGACAGTAAAGGCCTTGGATCTACGGACTATCTATTGAGCTTCATCCTCGTCATCTGGGAGTTCTTGCCTCAGAATGTATGCAATGTAAGGTACTGTCCAGTCAGGCGTGATCGCCAAAATCTCCAAGACCAGATCTATGACTGCTGGGACATCGACTTCAGTCGGATCAGAGGCGCGCTTTGCTTGCGGGGGCTCTTCAGTAAAGGGATCTTCCTGCACTGAAGGAGTATGTAGGTGTTCTAGAAACACATTGCTGGGGACAGGCTTCCGAGTGGATCCAATCTTTGCTAGCTCATCAGCTGCCTGGTTCTTCACTCGGGGAACATGATGGAGTTCCAAACCTTCAAACTTCTTCTCAAGCTTTCTTACTGCATTGCAATATCCAGTCATAGCAGGGTTCCTGACATCCCACTCTTTCATCACCTGATTGACCACCAAATCAGAGTCACCGTATACCATCAGGCGCCGGACGCCGAGTGAGATGGCCATACGCAACCCATATAGGAGTGCTTCATACTCAGCTTCGTTATTGGAAGAATCAAAGTGAATCTATAGGACATAACTGAGTTTGTCACCTTTTGGGGACACCAATACTACACCAGCACCAGACCCATTCAGCATCTTTGAGCCGTCAAAGAACATGGTCCACTGTGCCGAGTAAATTTGGATTGGCTGCTGCTGTTCTATCCACTCGGCCAGGAAATCAGCAAGTGCTTGAGACTTGATTGCCTTTTTCACTTCAAACTTGATATCAAAGTAAAGGAGCTCAATAGCCCATTTGGCCACTCGACCAGTCGCATCTCGATTGTTGAGGATCTCAGACAATGGAGCATCATTGACGACTGAAATTGAGTGATCTTTAAAGTAGTGTGCCACCTTCTTTGCTGACAGATATATACCATATACGAGCTTCTGGTAATGTGGGTACCTTTGCTTTGTAGGAGTCAACACTTCAGAAATGTAATAAACAGGCCGTTGGACTTTGTAAGCTTTGCCTTCCTCTTCCCGCTCGACAGTGAGAACCGTACTGACGACCTGATTAGTGGCCGCGATGTACAGGAGCAAGGGCTCTTTGCTGTGCGGAGCAGCAAGCACCGGCTGGGTGGAAAGCAGGGCTTTGAGCTCAACAAACGCTGCTTCAGCTTCTGGAGTCCACTCGAACATATCAGACTTCTTCATCAGTCGGTATAAAGGCAATGCCTTCTCACCGAGACGAGCAATGAATCGACTCAACGCTGCCAGGCAACCTGTGAGCTTCTGGACATCGTGCACACGCACAGGGCTTTTCATTCGGGTAATGGCACTGATCTTTTCAGGATTGATGTCGGTTCCTCGTTCGGAAACGAGAAAACCGAGTAACTTGCCACCAGGAACACCGAAAGTGCACTTAGTCGGATTTAACTTGATATCATATCTCCTCAAGTTGGTGAATGTTTCAGCCAAGTCAGTCAGCAGGTCGGAACCTTTGCGAGATTTGACAACAATATCATCCATGTATGCTTCAACATTCCGAGGGATCTGATCAAGCAGGCATTTTTTAATCATGCGCATAAAAGTAGCACCAGCATTTTTCAAACCAAAAGGCATGGTGATATAATAGAAACACCCGAATGGGGTGATGAAGGCTGTCTTTATTTCATCCGGACCAAACAGACGGATCTGATGGTAACCGGAGTATGCATCAAGAAAAGATAAACGCTCGCACCCCGCAGTCGAATCGACAATCTGGTCGATGCGGGGGAGCGGAAAATGATCTTTCGGGCAGACCCGATTGATATGTTTGAAGTCAATACACATGCGGAGTGACTTATCTTTCTTGGGGACCATAACGACGTTCGAGAGCCACTCAGAGTGGTAAATTTCGCGTATGAACTTAGCCGCCAAGAGACGAGCCAACTCCTCGCCGATTGCCTTCCGCTTCTCTGCTGCCGACCGACGCAAGTGCTCTTTCACGGGCTTGGCCTTCGGGTCGACTCTCAGTCGGTGCTCAGCCAGTTCCCTGGGTACACCAGGCATGTCAGCAGTCTTCCATGCGAAGATGTCCCAGTTCTCACGGAGGAACTGGATGAGCTTGGCTTCCTATTTGCTGTCGAGTGTCGTTGAGATGTTGGTCGGGGCAGCATTGGGATCTGTCGGGTGAATGTGCACCTGCTTCACTTCGCCTGCCGACTGGAAAGCTGGCTCAGAGGCGGGCTTTCTTGGCACGCAACAGATCGGCAGGATCAGCACTCTTCTTGTATTCCTCCAACTCGACCACAGCCATCTGATGATCGGCAATTTTGGAGCCCTGCTGAAGGCACTCCTTAGCCCTCTGTCGATTGCCAGTGACTGTGATCACACCCTTGGGCCCGGGCATCTTCAGTTTTAGATACACGTAGCATGGACGGGCCATGAAACGGGCATAAGCCGGACGGCCAAGGATGGTGTGGTAAGCACTCTGAAAGTCCACCACTTCTAACGTCAATTTCTCTTTGCGAAAATTCTTGTCAGTACCAAACATCACGTCCAATGCTGTCTGGCCGAGTGACTTGGCCTTCTTCCTAGGAATGACTCCGTGGAACTGCATGTTGCTTTCGCTGAGTCGGGACATCAGAATGCCCATCCCCTTTAGAGTATCCGCGTACAAAATGTTCAGACCACTCCCACCATCCATCAAGACTTTGCGGAGTCGAGTGCCTCCCACAACCGGGTCCACCACCAGCGCCTGCCGACCAGGAGTGGCGATATGAGCTGGGTGATCTGACTGGTCAAATGTGATGGCAGTCTGAGACCACTTGAGGTATGTGGGGGTAGCAGGAACAGCCATGTTGACTTCTCTGTTGATAACTTTCAGTCGACTCTTGCTTTCTACATCAGCAAAAATCAAGAGAGTGGCATTGACTTCAGGGAACTCTTCTTTATCTTCATCGTCTTCCTTTTCAGGAGCTTTCTCACTCGATTGGCTTTCCTTAAACTGCTGAATCAATAGCCGGCACTGTCGAGTGGTATGCTTAAGCAATATCAAGTTGCCTTCCTCATCTTTCTTCGTGTGGATTGCACACGGTAAATCCAGGACATCTGTTCCCGACTGATTCTTTCCTTTATTGGGGTTAAACTGACCTTTGGCCTTCCCCTTATTTTTTCCTTGCGCCGCCAGAGCGGCCGCCTCTGCCTGAGTAGGGCCATCAGCTTTGCGCTTCTGTTTCCGACTGGAATTGCCGCCGGCATCATTGTCGACTGCTTTTCCTTTGCCGCTACGGAGGCGGTCTTCCTCTTCGCCATTGGAGTACCGAGTGGCAATCTCCATCATCTTGCTCAGGGAAATGTCACCTGTCCGCCCAAACTTCAGGTACAGCTCTCTGTACTTCACTCCGGCCTTGAAAGCACAAACAACTTGATGCTCGGAAACATTCTCCACTGTGTGATGCAAGGTGGACCACCGCTGAATGTAATCTCTCAAGGACTCATTGGGCTTCTGAACACAGTGCTGCAAATCGATCAAACCCGCAGGACGCTTGCAAGTGCCCTCAAAGGTACTGATGAACACTCGGGCAAGATCCTCCCAGCAGTAGATGCTGGAAGGGGCCAAATGATTCAACCACGCCCGGGCTGAACCATCCAACATCAAGGATAAATGCTTCATGGCTACGTTATCATTTCCTCCACCAATCTGTACAGCCACTCGGTAATCATCCAACCATGTTTCCGGCTTTGACTCGCCAGAGAACTTGCTTATTCCAGCCGCCAACGTGAAGTTGGGGGGAATCTCTGCTGAGCGAATGGCTCTGCTAAAACACTCGGGACCAGAAACTATGGTACCACTTCCACTCGGATAATCTCTGTCATTACCATCTCTGTGGGCTCTGCCTCTGTCGATCCGCCTTTGCACGAGGACGTTCCTTGCATCGAACCTAGGATTCCGCTCATCGCCAAACGGGCGCCTATCGTCATAGTGTCGGGGCACATACGAACCACTCCGCGGAGGAGTAAGCACTCGACGGCGGTCATCATGGTGATAACGTGGAGCAAAATTATCTCGCCCCTGATCTTGGTACTGATCTTCACGGTAACCTCCGCCCCTGCGACGCAGAGGTGACCCTGGACTGTGCGCCGACTGAACTGTGTCTGCTCTGGGGGAGTTACTATGCAATCTGTTGCGCGATTGAGAAACAGCTGAATTCTGCTGTTACGCCGCATCAAGCAACGCTCGGATCTGCTGCAAACCTCGACCAGCCTCCGAACGGGACGGCTGAATGGAATCTGCTATCTTTGCGGCTGCTGCAACATTCAGAATTGAAGTACGGAATACCTTGACATTGTTATGAGATCCACTCAGAAACAGCTGTCGCTGACGTCGACTGGATACGGGTGGACGCTGGTGGGCACGCTCGTCGAGTGCCTCCTGCATCTCTTTGAGCCGAAGGCGCATAGCCTCCATGGCCTGGGCCTCAGCAGTCACACCGACGAGGGGAGTATGGAGAATCTCCTCATCGCGGCGCTGCTGATCATCCGACTGACCTCTAGCTTCACGTCTGCCGCGGCCAAAGCCTGGCGGCGGACTCTGATGCGAACCAGCCATGAGAACCTCCGCCGCAGGATCGCAGCTCTCACACTCGGAGGGAATGTCAGACGGATCCGACGCCGAATCAAACACGCCGTGAGGTGACTCGGCGGGCTCGATAGCCGCAATCTACGGAGACGAAATTTGGCGAGCCGCCGCATGCTTCACCCAGCGCTGGAGCTGCAAACGATCGGATCGCTTGTGGCGACGAATAGCGGGGAGAGCCGACAAGTACGGAGTCGACGGCTGTAGTAGAAGAACGCCGCAGGAGCTCGCGCAGAAGTGCGTCGCTCCACGGATCGGGAGCGCCTCAACATCTAGAGGCGCTTCCTGGAGCCATGCCGAATCATCGGCGATGAAGGTGAGTGCTCCGAGACGGATCTCGTGGCCCAGGAACAAATCACCGCCGGAAGACATGACGAAGGAGAAAAAATGCAACCTCACCGGAAGTCGCTTAGACGCCGGCCCCACGGTGGGCGCCAACTGTCGTGGGAACGAGCCTGACAGTAGAAGGTAGGGGTACGAAAGGAGAGGGCAGACTCCTAGCTACGGCGAGGGTGTACACACGGATGTATGAGTTCAGGCCCCTCTCGTGGAGGTAACAGCCCTACGTCTCAGGTGCTCGGGAGCTTTCTGTCATGTGGAATATAGGAGTTACAGGGGGTGCGAACCCTTGTGCCAGAGGGGAGGGGCGGCTTATATAGAGTACGCTGCCCCTCATGAATGCCCGGCATCTAAGGGTCCGATCGTGGTAATAAACAGGGACGTTACTGGTAACGTATGTAATAAATGCTACTAATGGTCCAGCCGAACGCCTGCCCGTTGGCCTCCCCGAAGCGGCTTCTGGTCTTCTGCGGTCGACTGTCTTCTGGTTCTTCCGAGTGAAAGGTAACCGTCGAGTGAAGGAAGAGACCTCCGAGTGGATGTTGTCGAGTGACTCGTACGTCTTGGTGATTTCAGTCGGAGACTTCCTTATAGTCCTTAAGCTTTCTAGGGCAGTGTCCTTAGGTAGGGTATGTAGGTCAGGCCTATGACCCTGCCCTGGGTACATATCCCCATCACACTCTGTACATAAAAAGGCCAAACGATGTGAAATTGAGGTGCGTTTGCCGAGAAGATGGACTGAAGTTGTTGGCAGAGATTCACGGGGGCATGTGTGGGTCCCACATTGGATCAAGGGCCCTTGTCGGAAAAGCCTTCCGGCAGGGTTTCTATTGGCCCACTACCCTCCAGGATGCAACTGAGCTAGTCACCAAATGTGAGGCCTACCAGTTCCATTCCAAGAACATCCATCAACCAGTGCAAGCTCTCCAGATGATCCCTTTATCCTGGCCATTCTCGGTCTGGGGGCTCGATATTTTGGGCCCCTTTCCCCGGGCCGTCGGGGGATTTGAATTCTTGTTCGTAGCAATCGACAAGTTTACAAAGTGGCCTGAGTTGGAACCAGTAAGAAAGGTGACCGCGCAGTCAGCTGTCAAGTTCCTGAAAGGACTAGTGTGTCGTTTTCGAGTGCCCAACAGGGTAATTACCAATATTGGCACCCAGTTCACGAGCCGCACCTTTATGCAATACATCCAAAGCCTTGGAAGCAAGGTCTCCTTTGCCTCTGTTGCCCACCCGAGGAGCAACGGGGAAGTCGAGAGGATGAATGCTGAAGTGTTGCGAGGGCTCAAGACAAGAACTTTTGATAGACTGCGAAGAAGCAGCAAGCGCTGGATAGATGAGCTGCCGGTGGTTCTTTGGTCCCTTAGAACGACACCAAATCGAGCTACCGGCCAGACGCCCTTCTCCCTAGTATATGGGGCGGAAGCAGTTCTCCCCATGGAACTCATATATGGGTCAGCTCGAGTACTTGCCTACGATGAAGTAGAGCAAGAGCAGCTACGGCATGACGATACCATGCTCCTCGAGGAAGATCGTCTCCGGGCCGCGGTGCGTGTTGCACGCTACCAGCAAGCCCTGCGCCACTATCATAGCCGCAGGGTCCACGCCCGAAGCCTTGAGGAAGGCGACCTTGTCCTTAGGCGTGTTCAGTCCGCCAAGGGTACCAACAAGTTGACGCCGAAGTGGGAAGGCCCTTACCGGGTAGCACGAGTCACCAGACCTGGCGCAGTCCATCTGGAGACCAAAGATGGCACCAAAATGCTTAACTCATGGAATATTGAGCATCTTCGTAAGTTCTACCCGTGAGGCGCGGTTGCCGGGCTCAGTTCCCGGCAGCCACCTTTTGTACAAGCCTTGCCGCAGTTGCATTTAACCCTTTGTACAAAGCCAGGCGCAGACCCTGTGCATGCAATAATAAAGTTAGGCATTGCATCATACCATCCAACTACATGTTTTGCTATGCATTTCTATGTTGCAATGTTATCACTTTTTAAGTTTTAGAAATTTGCTAGAGTACTTGATGAGCCTATTATCCTTGTTACCGTGTTCTCTCTCGCTAGGGGACAGAAGGTCTCTTGCCCTACATGTTTGCCCGACAAGAAAACAAGGAAGGAGGGCGGAGAAACAAGGACGGCGGCCCGTCATACTCTAGAACGGAATACTGCCTGAAAAGATAAGTATAAATCGCATGTTCCAATCTCGAAGCCATTTGCTCCCTTAAGGAAACCCTTGCTACCCTCTTTGACTGTGTACAATGGAGTCCTTCACGCAATGGAAACCCTTGTCGGGACGAGCTGTCCCCCAGCTCCTGTCGTTTACCAGCTCTGGGGGGCTGCGTCGATACCGACAAGAAGCCTTGCCGGGAGACGATACCAGCCTGCTGCTGGGGGCTCTCTCCCCCTTTGGCTCTCGCGGTTAGTACTGACCCGGCAAATGGTTCCGTGCGGCAAGGGCAAACATGCACACAGTATAAACAAGAGGAGAAAGGGATAGTACTTAAGGAAGAGAAATAGCATTCTTTCATTCATTTTCAGTACAAAATGGATGAAGATTACATTATGATTAGCTAAAACTTGGCAAGCGCCTACATCTTTTGATTTATAAAAAAATAAATGCCCCGTAATGCCTTTCTTGTCCCTCTCCTCCTAGGGATCAGGTGGAGAAGAAAAAGAGGGCAAAAGGAGTGCCTGGCTGGGATTCGGCGCCTCCCCGCCAGGGCTAGCGGGACGCGTCCCAGAAGGACCTTGCCCCCAGGCAGGGCGGACGAAGCCGGCAGGGAGGAAGAAGACGGAGGGCAGGTACAGATGGTGGTGCTGCCGAAGCACAGCTGGTGATGATGGTGCTGCCGGCAATCACGACGCGTCGGAGCTTCCGTCCCCGCTCAAGAAGCGTCGTGGTTGCTGCCGCCTTCATCTTCATCATCGCCACAGCTCAAGGGAGCACCTCCGTCGTCGTCTGAGCCCTCGACGCGGCAGCCGAGGCGAACGCCAAGCCTCCCGAAGAGCCTCACAGAGAGCATGGTCATCCCCGTCGACCCGAGGCAGAGAAGACTCCCTGCCCTTAAGGAGTACGCGCAGGGGAAAGGCTCCCATCCATGTGCAGAATACATAATGCCATGGGTGGGGAACTCTGCCACGACCCATGATGGACCACTACTGTGGCCACTCGCGCGCAGCCGACGACCGTACGGACGATCTTTCTCCATTGCCTTGAATAAGGAGTGTAGAGGCCGCGGTCGACCACATCACTGTGTCTCCGCTATGACTTCCAGCGTGGTGTCGTCCGCGCGGCGTTCCGCCAAGACTGAAGCAGCAGCCGACGCAGCAGCGGGTACGCCACTGCAGCTGTCCCTGGCACGGCCGCCATGCCGCCCGCTTCTCCGTCCAAGGCCCCTCCCGCCAGCTCTCAGTCCAAAACCATCGACCCAAGCCGGGGGCTGGGCACGGACACTAAAAGAAGACCCTGCGGTGGCAGGCGCGTTCGCCCGACCCTCCCCCTTGACCATCAGGAGGGAAGGGACGGTCCGACGACCGGAGAAGAAGGGCAAGCTAAGTGAACTTGAGATTGAGGAGGAGAAGGGAATGGATGAGCATCGCCCGCTGCGGCCCCCTATTTATAGGGAAGGGCACGGGAGCTGGCTCTCCTCCGCTCCAAGGCGGCCGCCCATCTCCACCAATCCCACTACCCACGGTCACGGGCGAACAGGTAATCGCCCCACTACTCCAATCCCTGGTGCTGAAGTTTCTGCCACTGCCACACCTTTGGGGCCATGCGCATCCACCGCAACTCCTCGCAATGCGTGCGGCGCGCATGGCAGAAACGGCCTGAGATAGTAGTAAGTGCTGGTTTAAAAATCGGCAGTTACTCCCTCACATTGCGCGACTGTGCATAAATTTTGGGCCTGACTCAACGACACTTGACGAGCGCATTTGGGCCAGACTCGGGGGCTCCTGTCGGTGCACTAGGACTAGGGTACCCAGTGCCCTTGACTTATGCACATGCAGTAGTAGCAGAACCCATCAACATGCCAACATTCAAGAACTAGACTCCGGCAGAAGCAACCTACGCTGGCCAAGCAACACCGGCAAGGTCGATGCAATGGCCCAGGACATGCCCAAGCCGCGCCAGTCGCGTCCTCGGTGCCTGTCGGGGACCAAGGCGCACACATCTTTAGGAAGACCCGGCAAGCCATCCCCCGACAGGCGCGGGCCGATCGGCCACCGCTCCACCACATCGCAACGCCAGTCATTCGTCGATGCGGTGTCGAGCCCTCAGGTGGCTAAGTGGCTCTCGCTAAGCACATGGCGGCGCACTGGAAGGCAGATTATGCCCATTTGACACCCGTCCAGAGGCTTGTCAAGATACTAAGCAAAGGTTAGCCAAAGCGGTGGTAGAAGCTTGCCGGGGATGCACCCCCGCGCACCACCTAGGCTAGCATTTATGGCATTTTGTCCTAAGTGCCAGAGTTAGGTATGATAGCACTGTTAGCTATCTAATCACTAGATAATGTCTGTTTTGCCACTGTGGTCGCCCCTTGAGCTATAAAAGGAGGCCCAAGGCAACCTAGCTAAAGATGGGGACCTTTGGACACTTGTACTCGCGTAGTAGCTCTCCCGAAGGCAACTTTGCCGGGTTTGAGCTCTGCGTGTGCTTCGTGTTCCCCCGATCAATCCACCAAAGCAGGAGTAGGGTTTTACGCTTCCCAGCGGCCCGAACCTGGGTAAAACACTAGTGTCTAATCGTCATGCTGTCTCACCACCTCTGCTCTTTGTGCAATGTGATCTCGTCCCCGCCGAACCACAAAGGGGCCGATGGCCCCATAGGTGATCGTGTGCATCGTGACCCGACATGGTATTGAGGTCCTCATCATCCCCCCCTTCTTGAAATGAAGTTGTCCTCGACGGAAGCTCATCTTCCTCACCCAAATAAGACTTCAAATCTGCAATGTTAAAAGTGGGACTAACCCCAAAATTTGCACGCACCTCAAGTTTGTATGCATTATCATTTATTTTCTCTAACACCTTAAAAGGACCATCAACACGTGGCATAAGCTTTGACTTGCGCAAATCAGGAAACCTATCCTTATGCAAATGTAACCAAACCAGATCTCCAGGTGCAAAGACAACATGTTTTCTACCCTTATCTCCATCAAGTGTATATTTAGCATTCATACGCTCAATATTTTCCTTAGTTAACTCATACGTTTTTAAGATCAATTCAGCACTTTGTTTAGCATCAAAATTAACCTTCTCCGAAGATGGAAGAGGCAACAAATCAATAGGTGCACGAGGTAGGAAACCGTACACAACTTCAAAAGGGCACATCTTCGTAGTAGAATGCAGCGAACGATTATAAGCAAATTCAATATGAGGCAAACATTCTTCCCACATTTTTAGGTAATTCTTCAAAACAGCCCTAAGCATAGTAGACAATGATCTATTGACTACTTCAGTTTGTCCATCAGTTTGGGGGTGACATGTAGTACAAAAAAGCAGTTTAGTCCCCAACTTAGCCCACAAACATCTCCAAAAGTGGCTAAGAAAATTAGCATCACAATCTGAAACAATTGTATTTGGCACACCATGCAAGCGAATAATTTCACGAAAGAACAAATCAGCAACATTAGCAGCAGCATCACTTTTTATGACATGGTATAAAGTGTGCCATTTTTTTAAATCTATCCACGACAACAAATATGTTATCCCTCCCCTTCTTTGTTCGAGGTAAACCTAAAACAAACTACATAGATATATCTTACCAAGGAACACTAGGTACAGGCAAGGGCATAGATAAACCATGAGGATTGAGTCATGACTTAGGTTTTTGACAAGTAGTGCAGCGAGCAACAAAACGCTCAACATCCCGTCTCCTCTTTGTCCAAAAGAAATGAGTAGCAAGTACGTCCTTTGTCTTCTTCATGCCAAAGTGTCCCATTAATCCTCCTCCATGCGCCTCCTGGAACAACAAACGAGGAACAGAGCTAGCTAGAATGCATAGCTTGTTGGCACGGAACACAAATCCATCATTAATGACGAACTTGTTCCATGTTTTCCCTTCTTTACAATCGTGCAACACATCTTCAAATTCAACATCATGCACATATTTATCTTTAATGGTCTCCAAACCAAATATTTTAAAGTCAAGTTGTGAAATCATACTATAATGACAAGACAATGCATCATCAATAACATTTTCTTTACCCTTCTTGTGTTTAATGACATAAGGGAAAGTCTCCATGAATTCAACCCATTTAGCATGTCTACGGTTCAGTTTTCCTGGACTTTTAATACGTTTCGAAGATTCATGAGAATGTATCACAAATTCTTTGGGCCATAAATAATGTTGTCGTGTTGCCAAAGTCCGAACAAGAGCATATAATTCCTTATCATAAGTAGAATAATTTAGACTAGGCCCACTCGATTTTTCAGAAAAGTATGCAACAGGTTTACCATCTTGTAATAACACACCTCCTAATCCAATTCCACTAGCATCACATTCAAGCTCAAAAGTCTTATTAAAATCAGGAAGTTGGATTAAGGGAGCATGTGTTAACTTATCTTTCAATATCGTGAAGGCTTCTTCTTGTGCGGTACCCCAAGCAAAAGGCAAATCCTTCTTTGTAAGCTCATTGAGAGGTGCAGCAATGGTGCTGAAATCTCTCAGAAAATGCCTATAGAAACCAGCGAGGCCAAGAAAACTCCTCACTTGTGTGACCGATTTGGGTTGCGGCTAAATCTCAATAGCTTCAATCTTGTCTTTATCAACTTCAATTCCCTGTGGAGTAACAACATAGCCAAGAAAAGATACCCAGTCTGTGCAAAAGGTGCACTTCCCAAGGTTACCAAACAAAATTGCGTCACGTAGAGCAATAAAAATAGTGTGTAAATGTTCCAAATGTTCCTCCAAAGATCTGGTATAAATTAGTATATCATCAAAGTGGACTACCACAAATCGCCCAATGAAAGCACGTAAAACTTCATTCATTAATCCCATGAAAGTGTTAGGTGCATTAGTTAACCCAAAAGGCATGACTAACCACTCATATAATATATCCCAAACTTAGTTTAAATGTTGGTTTCCATTCATCTCCCAATTTCATACGAATTTGATGGTATCCACTATGCATATTAACTTTGGAGAAAATAGTAGAGCCACTTAATTCATCAAGCATATCATCTAGCCTAGGAATATGATCACGATAACGAATAATATTATTATTAATGCCTCTACAATAAATACACATGCACGATGTACCATCCTTTTTTGGCACTAGAATAATAGGAACAACACAAGGACTTAGGGATTCACGTTTATAACCTTTGTCGAGCGGCTCCTGTACTTGATTCATAATCTCCTTCGTCTCCTCTGAATTGGTACGGTATGGCGCGCGGTTGCGTAGCGATGCACCGGGAATTAAGTAAATCTGATGCTCAATCCCTCGAATAGGTGGTAATCCCGGTGGCACGTCTTGTGGAAAGATGTAAGCGAACTCCTGCAAAATGTTAGTGACAGCAGGAGGCAAAGAGGGAGGCATGTTCTCAAATGAAAGTAAGACCTCTTTGCACACAAAATCATAGCAAACAGATTTAGTAAAGTCTAGATCAGTAATATCATATTTGGTGGTATGTAAACATCCACTTTCCAATTTTATCTCATATGAAACACTAGATGATGGTTTATTATGCTTATTGTGTTGCTCAAACTCTTTAGCCACAATCTGATTTTCACTCTTATTTTGCTCCTGTTTTGCTTTACTAGCTCTAGCAATGTCATCTTTCAAAAAATGTTCAGGAGACATAGGAAGCAAAGTAATATTTTTATCCTTATGAACAAGAGTATACTGATCTTTCCTACTATGGTGTACAGATTTTTTTATCAAATTGCCATACCAAGTAAAACTGAGCATGCTTGCATGGCTACCACATTACAATCAACATAATCAGCATAGGTAGCAATGCTAAAATGCACACGAATAGTACATGTTACCTTAACCTTGCCACTATTGTCGAGCCATTGTATGTAATAAGGATGAGGATGTGGTCTGGTGGTGAGTGACAGCATCTCCACCATTTCCATGCTAGCTAAGTTGTTGCAACCTCCTCCATCAATGATGAAGCGAACGGAATGTTCCTTCACAACTTCCTTTGTATGGAACAAATTATGCCTCTGATTTTGCTCAACATGTGTTACCTTCACACTTAAAACACATTGAGCAACTAAACTTTCATACCTGTAAGCATATTCAGCAGCCATGTATTGTGTCTCTTGTTCGGTATCCTCGACACCATGTTCTTCACTTGCAGTAAGAGCCAAGGTCTCCTCATCATAATCACGAGAGGACGCATATCCACCATCCTCAGTAACAATCATCACAGGCTTGGATGGGCATTCTCTCGCATAGTAACCTCTACCCTTGCAACGACGACAAATAACCTCATGTGTTTGCCCTGTGGATGCCATGGATGAAGAAGAGCTTTGTGCAGGCCCCGAAGGTGTGCCCTTGGTGGAAGCTGGTGGCGGTGCCTGTTTTCTTGTATCTCTGTTGGAGTTGGCGGTTGGAGTAAGTGGTGATGTAGGAGGACGTGTGATATGTCCATTTTGCATCATGATTTCCTACTGTTATTTACTTTGTTTTTTTGAATAATAATGCTTTGGGGAGTGATTCTAATGCCTTTTCTCTCATAATATGCAAGGTTTACACAAAGAGGGAGAATACCGGCAGCTGGAATTCTGGACCCAAGAAAAGCACGTTAGAGATACCTATTCTGCACAACTCCAATGAAGCTGAAACTTTACGGAGATTATTTTTGGAATTAATAAAAAATACTGGAGCAAAAATCTACCTGAGGGGGGCCACCTGGTGAGGAGCACCCACCAGGGCGCGCCAGGCACCCCCTGGCGCGGCCTGGTGGGTGGTGCTCACCCAGGCCCACTTTCGGAGCCCATCTCCTGATATATATTCCCAATAAACCTAAAAAATTAGGAGGAGGACTTTCGGGACAAAGCGCCGCTGTCTCGAGGCGGAACTTGGGCAAGAGCACTTTTGCCCTCCGGCGGAGCGATTCTGCCGGGGGAACTTCCCTCCCGGAGGGGGAAATCGAAGCTATCATCATCAGCAAGACCCCTCTCATCTTTGTGAGGCCAATCTTCATCAACATATTCAACAGCATCATCTCCTCTCAAACCCTAGTTCATCTCTTGCGTTCAATCTTTGTACCAGAACCTCAGATTGGTACCTGTGGGTGACTAGTAGTGTTGATTACCTTGTGTAGTTGATTACTATATGGTTTATTTGGTGGAAGATTATATGTTCAAATCCATTATGCTATTCATTACTCCTCTGATCTTGAGCATGATTATTATTTGTGAGTAGTTACCTTTGTTCTTGAGGTCACGGGAGAAGTCATGTTGCGAGTAATCATGTGAATTTGATATGTGTTCGATATTTTGATGATATGTATGTTGTGATTCCCTTAGTGGTGTCATGTGAACGTCGACTACATGACACTTCACCATTCATGGGCCTAAGGGAATGAATTCTGGAGTAGTTATTAGATGATGGGTTGCTAGAGTGACAGAACCTTAAACCCTAGTTTATGCGCTACTTCGTAAGGGGCTGATTTGGATCCACATGTTTAATGCTATGGTTAGACTTTGTCTTAATACTTTTCTCGTAGTTGCGGATGCTTGCGAGGGGGTTAATCATAAGTAGGTTTTTAGTTCAAGTAAGAACAGCACCTTAGCACCGGTCCACCCACATATCAAATTATCAAAGTAGCGAACATGAATCAAACCAACATGGTAAAAGTGACTAGACGAAATTCCCGTGTACCCTCAAGAACACTTTGCCTATTACTAGTGATTGTTCTGGCCTGTCCTTTGCCTCAAAAGGATTGGGCTACCTTGCTGCACCTTGTTTACCGTTACCGTTACTTGCTCGTTACAAATTATCTTGCTATCAAACTATCTATTACCTACAATTTCAGTGCTTGCTGAAAACCGCTTGTCATTTCCTTCTGCTCCTCGTTGGGTTCGACACTCTTACTTATCGAAAGGACTACGATTGATCCCCTATACTTGTGGGTCATCAAGACTCTTTTCTAGCACCATTGCCGGGGAGTGAAGCGCTCTTGGTAAGTGGAAATCGGTAAGGAAAAACTTATACTACGTGCTGAAATTTATTGCTACTTGCTACTATGGAGAACAATCCTTTGAGGGGTTTGTTCGGGGTATCTTCACCTCGATCGGAACCACAATTAGTTACCCCTCAACCTACAGCACCTACTGAAAATGTTTCTTATGAAATTCCTTCGGGTATGGTACAACACTTGCTTGCTAAACCTTATGCAGGAGATGGAACTGAACATCCTGATATGCATCTCTTATATGTGAATAAAATATGTGGATTATTTAAGCTTGCAGGTTTACCCAGAGATGAAGTTAAGAAGAAGGTTTTCCCTTTATCTTTGGAGGGAAAAGCATTGACATGGTATAGGCTATGTGATGATCTTGGATCGTGGAACTGGAATCGTTTGCAATTGGAATTCCATCAAAAGTTTTATCCTATGCATCTAGTTCATCGTGATTGGAATTATATATATAATTTTTGGCCTCGTGAAGGAGAAAGTATTGCTCTAGCTTGGGGGAGGCTTAAGTCAATGTTATATTCATGCCCCAATCATGACATTCCGAGGGAAGTTATCATTCGGAATTTTTATGCTCGGCTTTCTCATAATGATCAATCCATGCTCGATACTTCTTGTGCTGGTTCTTATATGAAGAAGACTATTGATTTCAAGTGGTATCTCTTAGAAAGAATTAAACGCAACTCTGAAGATTGAGAACTCGACGAAGGTAATGAGTCAGGTATAAAGCTTGAATTTGATTGTGTTAAATCTTTCATGAATACCGATACTTTTCACAAGTTTAGCACTAAATATGGACTTGACTCTGAGATAGTAGCCTCTTTCTACGAAGCATTTTCTACTCATGTTGATCTCCCTAAGGAGAAGTAGTTTAAATATCATCCCCCTATTAAAGAAGAAGTTAAATAACCGGTCATAGCTAGAGAAGAAACCATCTTTTACAATGTTGATCCAGTTGTGCCTACTGCTTATATTGAAAAGCCACCTTTCCCTGTTAGGATAAAGGAACTTGCTAAGGTAACAACCGTGGTTCGTAAGAGTAATATAAGAGCACCTAAACCCCCTGAGCAAATTAAAGTAGAACCTAGTGTTGCTATGGTTAAAGATCTCTTGGAAGAAAATATTGATGGGCAAGTCATTTACCTTTCTGATGAAGCTGCTAGAATTGCTAAGCCTGATAAGAAAGATAAACATAGACCCGTAGAAGGCTTGCTTGTTGTCTCAGTTAAAATAGGAGATCAATGCTACCATGGTTTATGTGATTTAGGTGCTAGTGTGAGTGCTATCCCTTTTACCTTATACCAAGAAATTATGAATGAACTAGCACCTGCTGAAATGGAAGATATTGATGTCACTATTAAACTTGCTAATAGAGATACTATCACACCACTTGGGATTGTTAGAGATGTTGAAGTCTTGTGTGGGAAAGTAAAATACCCTATTGATTTTCTAGTTTTTGGTTCCCCACAAGATGACTTTTGTCCCATTATCTTTGGTAGACCTTTCTTGAGAACCGTCAATGCTATGATAGATTGTGAAAAACAAACTGTCGGTGTCAGTTTTGGTAATGTGTCTCATGAGTTTAATTTTTCCAAGTTCAGTAGACAACCTCATGATAAAGCGTTACCTAGTGAAGATGAAATAATTGGTCTTTCTTCTATTGTTGTTCCTCCTACTGATCCTTAGAACAATATTTGCTCGATCATGAAAATGATATGCACCTGCGTGAAAGAAATGAAATAGATCAAATTTTCTTCGAACAACAACCTCTCTTGAAATACAATTTGCCTATTGAAACTCTTGGAGGTCCTCCTCCACCTAAAGGTGATCCCGTGTTTGAATTGAAACAATTACCTGACACTTTGAAGTATGCTTATCTTGATGAGAAAAAGATATATCCTGTTATTATTAGTGCTAACCTTTTAGAACATGAAGAAGAAAGATTATTGAAAGTTTTGAGGAAGCACGGGGCTGCTATTGGGTATATTCTTGATAATCTTAAGGGCATTAGTCCCACTCTATGTCAGCACAAGATCAATATGGAACTAGATGCTAAACCCGTTGTTGATCACCAACGGCGATTGAATCCTAAGATGAAAGAAGTGGTAAGAACTGAAATATTAAAGCTTCTGGAAGCAGGTATAATCTATCCCATAGCTGATAGTAGATGGGTAAGTCCCGTTCATTGTGTCCCTAAGAAAGGAGGTATTACCGTTGTTCCTAATGATAAGAATGAACTCATTCCACAAAGAGTTGTCACTGGCTATAGAATGGTAATTGATTTTAGAAAATTAAATAAAGCTACTAGAAAAGATCATTACCCTTTGCCTTTCATCGATCAAATGATAGAGAGACTATCTAAGCACACACACTTTTGCTTCTTAGATGGATATTCTGGTTTCTCTCAAATACCTGTGTCACAATCTGATCAAGAGAAAACCACCTTTACTTGCCCTTTTGGAACCTATGCTTATAGACGTATGCCTTTTGGTTTATGCAATGCACCTGCTACCTTTCAAAGATGTATGACTGCTATATTCTCTGATTTTTGTGAAAAGATTGTGGAGGTTTTCATGGATGATTTTTCCGTTTACGGAACTTCTTTTGATGATTGCTTAAGCAACCTTGATCGAGTTTGCAGAGATGTGAACAAACTAATCTTGTCTTGAATTGGGAGAGTGCCACTTTATGGTTAATGAAGGTATTGTCTTGGGGCATAAAATATCTGAGCGAGGTATTGAGGTGGATAAAGCTAAGGTTGATGCAATTGAGAAAATGCTATGTCCTAAAGATATTAAAGGTATTCGAAGTTTCCTTGGTCATGCTGGTTTTTATAGGAGGTTCATTAAAGACTTCTCTAAAATTTCTAGGCCTCTTACTAATCTTTTGCAAAAGGATATTCCTTTTGTTTTTGATGATGATTGTGTGGAAGCCTTTGAAACACTCAAGAAAGCCTTAACCTCTGCACCTATCGTTCAACCACCTGATTGGAACTTGCCTTTTGAAATTATGTGTGATGCTAGCGATTATGTTGTTGGTGCTGTCCTAGGACAAAGAGTTGATAAGAAATTAAATGTTATCCATTATGCTAGTAAAACTCTAGACAGTGCTCAACGAAACTATGCTACTACTGAAAAAGAATTTTTAGCAGTTGTGTTTGCTTGTGATAAGTTTAGATCCTATATTGTTGACTCCAAAGTCATTGTTCACACCGATCATGCTACTATAAAATACCTTATGGAAAAGAAAGATGCTAAACCTAGACTCATTAGGTGGGTTCTTTTACTCCAAGAATTTGACTTACATATTGTTGATAGGAAAGGAGCTGAGAACCCCGTAGCTGATAACTTGTCTAGGTTAGAAAATATTCTTGATGACACACTACCTATTGATGATAGTTTCCCTGACGAACAGTTAGCTGCAATAAGTGTCTCACACAACACACCTTGGTATGCTGACTATGCTAATTACATTGTTGCTAAATATATACCACCTAGTTTCACATACCAACAAAAGAAAAAATTCTTCTATGACTTGAGACATTACTTTTGGGATGACCCACATCTTTATAAAGAAGGAGTAGATGGTATTATTAGGCGTTGTGTACACGAGCATGAACAGGAACAGATCCTACGGAAATGTCATTCCAAAGCTTATGGAGGACATCATGCGGGAGATAGAACTGCTCATAAGGCATTGCAATCCGTATTTTATTGGCCTACTCATTTCAAAGATGCTCGTAAGTTTGTCGTGTCTTGTGATGAATGTCAAAGAATTGGTAATATCGGTAAGCGTCAAGAAATGCCTATGAATTATTCACTTGTTGTTGAACCATTTGACGTGTGGGGTTTTGATTACATTGGGCCTTTTCCTTCCTCTAACGGGTACACTCATATTTTAGTTGCGGTTGATTATGTCACTAAGTGGGTAGAAGCTATTCCAACTAGTAGTGCTGATCACCACACTTCCATTAAAATGCTTAAAGAAGTTATCTTTCCGAGGTTTGGAGTCCCTGGATATTTAATGACCGATGGTGGTTCACACTTTATTCATGGTGCTTTCCGTAAGATGCTTGCTAAGTATGATGTTAACCATAGAATTGCATCACCCTATCATCCTCAATCTAGTGGTCAAGTAGAACTTAGCAATAGAGAAATAAAATTAATATTACAAAAAACTGTCAATCGGTCTCGTAAGAATTGGTCTAAGAAATTAGATGATGCACTTTGGGCCTATAGAATAGCTTATAAAAATCCTATGGGTATGTCTCCATATAAAATGGTGTATGGGAAAGCTTGTCATTTGCCTCTAGAACTAGAACATAAAGCATTTTGGGCAATTAAAGAACTCAACTATGACTTCAAACTTTCCGATGAGAAGAGGTTATTTGATATTAGCTCACTAGATGAATGGAGAACCCAAGCGTATGAAAATGCCAAGCTATTCAAAAAAAAGTAAAAAGTTGGCATGACAAAAGAATCCAAAAGCGGGAATTCAAAATAGGAGATTATGTTCTTTTGTTCAACTCTCGTTCAAGATTTTTTGCAGGTAAGCTCCTCTCCAAATGGGAAGGACCATATCTTATTTAAGAGGTTTATCGTTCTGGAGCTATCAAGATTAATAACGCCGAAGGTACTAACCCGAAGGTGGTCAATGGCCAAAGAATTAAGCATTATATCTTAGGTATGCCTATTAACATTGAAAGCAATGTTATCCAAACCATGACACCGGAGGAACACATAAGAGAAACCTTTCGGAACACTCCAGAATACTTAAAAATAGGAGGTACATGATACGGTAAGTAAACGAACTCCAAAAAATCCGCAAAAATATTTTCTGTCAGTTTTGGAATATTTTAGAATTTTAGGAATAAAAAATTAAACCGAAAGGTGATCGAGGTGAGCACGATACACCAGGGCGCGCCAGGCACCCCTGGGCGCGCCCTGGTGGGTGCTCCCCAGCTTGGATGCCTTCCCGACTCCGTTTTCCTTCCAAATACTTGTTTCCCAAGAATAAAAATTGTCTATATATACCCCCGACTATTTTGACAACCGCATCGCAGAAAAATCCTATGTTCTTGTTTCTTGCTGTTTTCTCGTTAGATCTAGATTTCCATGGCTCCACCAAGCTCCTCCAAGTACAAGTTCTTCGAGAAGGTCATCAACCCGTATTTGCCGGAGGTGATGAAGCACCCTCAAGCCATTGAGATGCATGAGTGGGTGCTCCACATCCGCGATGTTCAAGGACCTAAGAAGACCGGGAGCGTGGAGGCTAGGCTTGAAGCGGTGGAGCAGGAAATCTTCAAGTGCCAGAAGATGGTGGAGCGTGGACTTAGTGCCAATCACTCCATGATCACGGAATTCACCCGTGATCAGACGGTGGATGGCAGGTCTGTGAAGGACACCATCTCCACCCTCAACGAGCAGATTAATTTTCTACAGAGCCAAGTTTATGATTTTCAAAACCAAGTCTTCGAATATGAATCAAGATTTAAAGGTATGAGTTTAGCTGCCAGTTGCAGGACTCAGGGGACTCTCGCATCAACCTTTTATGGGGAGCCCTTACCCTGGAAGCTAGAGGACAAGCTTACTACATCAACACCTCCACCTTCTTCATCACCACCACCAAAGGAGACTTGAGTACACGGGTATGGGCACTCCCCTTGGCTTGAGCCAAGCTTGGGGGAGGTGCCCCGGTATCGTATCACCACCACTTTTATTCACCTTTACCTATTCTAGTTTTATCTTTAGTTTCCATTTGCCTTAGTCGAATAAAAGTTTAGCGAGATCTATTTTCATGTGTTAATTTTGTGGCCTACCTATCTATGTAATCGTGTGAAAGTTATATAATAAAGTTTAGTTTGAGTTTTTGCTTCTCTACTTTCTTGTTGCAATCAAATAAAAGAAAGACAAATAAATGAAAAGAATCATATGCTAATCTTATGGTGAGTAATGACATCACATAAGAAAAAGTATAAGTAGTAAAATTTATTGGAGATTGACAAACATAGCATTGGTCAATGATGCAATTCATGAAAGAATTAATTAGGGAAGAGAAGATTCACATGCAAATACACTATCTTGGACATCTTTTATGATTGTGATCCCCCATCAAATATTATATGTCAAAATTGTTGACGTTGGACAAGGAACCTTCTCTTCTATGGATAGAAGTTATATTGTTTGCTCATATCCACATAGAAGTTATATTGTCATAGATCCTTCAACATGTGGTGCTTGCTCAAAATCTTTGCTAGCCAAAATTCCGCACTAAGTAGAGATACTACTTGTGCATCCAAAAACCCAAACCCAAACTCTTTCCTTGAGTGTCCACCATACCTACCTATGGATCGAGAAAGATCCTTCAAGTAAGTTGTCATCGGTGCAATAAGGCAATAAAAATTGCTTCTAAAAGTGTTTTGATCAATTAGTGTAAGGGAAAATTAAGCGTTATACGAACTTATGATGGAAAAGTAATAAAAGTGACGGACTGCATAATAAAGGTTGCTATCATAGGGGGCAATATAGCGTGACGTTCTTTTACATTAAGGGATTGGGCATACAAACCAATAAGCGCATGACAACCTCTGCTTCCCTCTGCGAAGGGCCTATCTTTTACTTTTATGCACTTACTTTTATGCAAGAGTCAAAGTATTCTTCTCTATTCCTTTTTACTTTTTCCTTTGCAAGCATCATGTGGTGAGGAAAGATCTAGGCACATATACCCAGTTGGATATGGGTGGGCATGAGTTATTATTGTTGACATCACCCTTGATGTGAATACATTGGGAGGCAAAACAATAAGCCCTATCTTCCTATGTCTCCGGTTGAAACTTTTTGTTCATGGGTATGCCGTGAGCGTTAGCAATCATAGAAGACTAAATGATGGTTGAGTATGTGGACTTGCCAAAAGGCTCCTACATGAGACCCTTCCTGAAAATATGATGAATTGTAGTTGCAAAGTTGACTGAGAACACAGTTTGTTAGTTTCCAATAAGGTTTACGCTTCATACTTCCATGTTGTGATGAATTGCTACTTGTTCATGAGAAGCTTTATGATAAAAATATATTGAAATAAGTTCTTATGTTAGAGTTTGTTGCTATTATGTTATTAAGCATGATGCTTCTATGTCCGTATTTTGTTTCTATCGACACCTCTCTCTCAAACCATGTGGACATGCTTTTCAATATCAGCTTTCGCTTGAGGACAAGCGAGGTCTAAGCTTGGGGGAGTTGATACGTCCATTTTGCATCATGATTTCCTACTGTTATTTACTTTGTTTTGTTGAATAATAATGCTTTGGGGAGTGATTCTAATGCCTTTTCTCTCATAATATGCAAGGTTTACACAAAGAGGGAGAATACCGGCAGCTGGAATTCTGGACCCAAGAAAAGCACGTCAGAGATACCTATTCTGCACAACTCAAATGAAGCTGAAACTTTACGGAGATTATTTTTGGAATTAATAAAAAATACTGGAGCAAGAATCTACCTGAGGGGGGCCACCTGGTGAGGAGCACACACCAGGGCGCGCCAGGCACCCCCTGGCGCGGCCTGGTGGGTGGTGCTCACCCAGGCCCACTTCCGGAGCCCATCTCCTGGTATATATTCCCAAAAAACCTAAAAAAATTAGGAGGAGGACTTTCGGGACGAAGCGCCGCCGTCTCGAGGCGGAACTTGGGCAGGAGCACTTTTGCCCTCCGGCGGAGCGATTCCGCCGGGGGAACTTCCCTCCCGGAGGGGGAAATCGAAGCTAATCGTCATCACCAACACCCCTCTCATCTTTGGGAGGCCAATCTTCATCAACATCATCAATAGCACCATCTCCTCTCGAACCCTAGTTCATCTCTTGTGTTCAATCTTTGTACCGGAACCTCAGATTGGTACCTGTGGGTGACTAGTAGTGTTGATTACCTTGTGTAGTTGATTACTATATGGTTTATTAGGTGGAAGATTATATGTTCAGATCCATTATGCTATTCATTACTCCTCTGATCTTGAGCATGATTATTATTTGTGAGTAGTTACCTTTGTTCTTGAGGTCACGGGAGAAGTCATGTTGCGAGTAATCATGTGAATTTTATATGTGTTCGATATTTTGATGATATGTATGTTGTGATTCCCTTAGTGGTGTCATGTGAACGTCGACTACATGACACTTCACCATTCATGGGCCTAAGGGAATGCATTCTGGAGTAGTTGTTAGATGATGGGTTGCTAGAGTGACAGAACCTTAAACCCTAGTTTATGCGCTACTTCGTAAGGGGCTGATTTGGATCCACATGTTTAATGCTATGGTTAGACTTTGTCTTAATACTTTTCTCGTAGTTGCGGGTGCTTGCGAGGGGGTTAATCATAAGTCGGTTGTTAGTTCAAGTAAGAACAACACCTTAGCACCGGTCCACCCACATATCAAATTATCAAAGTAGCGAACACGAACCAAACCGACATGGTAAAAGTGACTAGACGAAATTCCTGTGTACCCTCAAGAACACTTTGCCTATTACTAGTGATTGTTCTAGCCTGTCCTTTGCCTCAAAAGGATTGGGCTACCTTGCTGCACCTTGTTTACCGTTACCGTTACTTGCTCGTTACAAATTATCTTGCTATCAAACTATCTATTACCTACAATTTCAGTGCTTGCAGAAATTACCTTGTTGAAAACCGCTTGTCATTTCCTTCTACTCCTCGTTGGGTTCGCACTCTTACTTACCTTGTTGAAAAACGATTGATCCCCTATACTTGTGGGTCAACAACATGTGGAAGTAGATGATGTACATGGTGTCCATGATGAAGCTCGACCTGCAGAAAAATTAGTTCTCGCCAATGCCTGTCGATCTTGCACTTCACGTTCAGCTCTGCAAGCAACATGCAATAAACGAGTGATAGTGTTATACTCCTTATACTCTAGAATAGTTTGAATCTCTCTATTTAATCCACCCATAAAACATGCAAGCATAGCTTCATTATCCTCAACAATCCCACATCTAATCATGTCAGTTTGTAATTCGTGATAATATTCCTCTACAGAATTTTTTCCTTGTCTTAAACGCTGCAAATTTTGAAGTCGCGTTGATAATATGGTCGAACCCGACGAGTACGCATAGTAGTTTTCAAAGCATCCCAAGTAGCAGGGATATTATCATGATGTATTCTATGTTTAGACCACCAAACACAAGCAAAACTAGTGAAAGCACAAACAGCAGCAGCAGCAACACGTCTATCCTCGGGAAATAGTAAGCATGTAAAACGATGTTCTGTTTCTAACTCCCAAGTAAGATATACATCAGGAATGTATTTACCCTCAAATGGTGAAATATTCAATTTTAGATTAGGGAGACGATCATGATCCCGTACTTGAGGGGGTGGTGCATCCCTACCGTTGCGATCGTAGCCACGTGGACGACCTGGTGCTTATGCTGGTGGTTGCCCCTGGTTATGATTTGGAGCAACCTCTTCCTCCTCATTGTAATCACCATCATAGTCAACGTTCTGATCAACGGTAGTAGCAGCAGCAGTCATAGAACCAACGACACCAGAATGTTGGCCTTCCTCGAGGGGCACGTCATGCGTGCCCCATGTGATTCGGAAGGCGGTGTTGTTGTTGCAGAGGTGCGACATGGGCAACTGGTGGTAGATGTGTGAGTACTTCATTGAACTTGGCCTCAATCTTTGTCTCGAACGTATTCTCCAAACCATCTAGCTTGTCCATGGCCTCTCCAAAGTTGTTCATCACGTCTTGCACCTGTTCACCCATCATTTGTCAAAATTTATCATGGAGCTCCTTGTCCTTCATGCTCTCCCATTCTAGCTCGTCGGCTTGTGATCCTATCATGGTTAGCAGCAATAGAAACACACAAGAGTATGATCCTACAGACTACTAGGGAGTGGTGGTGGTGGTGGTGAATCACAAAGCCATCAAGCGAATCTCAAATTCTTACCAGTTCTTACCAAGCCACAGGTGGTGATCAGCAACCGTTGTAGTCAAAACTCTAAAAAGCTTGGATAGAGCGATTATCAGGTGGAGTCAAACGCATGACGGAGATGTATGTGGAGCTGGGATGGCTTATAATATGGTGGCAAAAGGTGTCGGCAATAATCAATTCAGAGACGCAAAGTTGAATAAACGCTCAACGATGGTATTGTGCTGGTCCTAGGCTAGACCGTACTAGAGACGCGAGCCTAGAACACTAACAACATCACAGCGTGGCACGCAAACAAGGAGAAGCAAACTCGGAATATCTTTTTTTACCCTTTTCACTTTTTTCCTCCATTTTTTTGCTCAGCCACATTTTTTCCGAAAAAGTCTCCAAATGGTCTAAAAACTGCCTAGCAAGAATTTTTCGGACTTATTTCTCTACTGCGGGTAACACAAAAGTTGGGGTGTCCGACTTGATCACGACTCGTAGTATGGCGCGATCTAGAAATCTATAACAGAGAAGCAAATACTGGACTCGGACTAGGATTGGTGGTGGATATGAATCTGGTGGAACTCGGACTGGTGGCGGATATATGTAGGGGCGATGGAACACGGGCTGGTGGCGAATTTGTGTGGGAGGTGGACTCGGATTGGGGTTATGGCCGCGGATAGGTAGTGGTGTATATGGACTCAGATTGGTGGCGGATATGCGATGGTGGTATATGGCAATGGTGATGACGATGGTCCGACGGTGGTAGATAACAGCGGTGATGTATTTGACGCGGTGGTGGTATATGGCAGCGATAAAGAAGGTGCGGCAGTGGCGTGACAACTTGTGAACACAACTCGAAACTTTATAGGACTAGACGCTAAGACCAGCAACTTGACACGATGACGCAACCGCAAATTCAACATAGCAAAACACCAAACAGAAAATTGCAAAAGGCTCAGGTTGGTTCGAATATGATGATCTAACCCTAATTCTTTTTGTGGCTTTTTTCGTGGACGGTAGGTATGAAGAACATATGCGATCTGAACTACGAAAAATAGGAAAAATCTCACCGAGCAACCTAGAAATCTGATACCACTTGATAGAGGTGAGGGTCCCGATCTTACGATGAGGTGATAGCTATCGATTTGGTGGACACGACTTTGACGATCTGACAACAAACATGCACGAAGTTGCGCCTTAGCAATCGCTAAACCAACTCCAAGAGGTTATTAACTATGTTGGATCATGATCAACCTGACCACGAAGGTCTATCCTGCAAGGAATCAAAGAACAAGCAAGAATATGATAAAAGCACTCTAAATATTGCAAATATGGATGAAGTATTGATAATGGTGGGGTTTCCAAAGCGGTATTGGTCTGATCGTTGGACACAAACGAAGTACACGATGTTGCAATGGCTAACTTTTAACTAAACAAAACCCAAGTCTAAACGGTGCCCTAAGGGCTGTATATATGGGGGAATAGAGGGGGAATTCGTGACCCCTTGGAGAAGGGGTCCAAAACCAACCCTAACTTGATTTCCCCACACATACGGACTCTAAAAACAGCCTATAATGTGGTATTTTTTGAAATTACATGGGCCTGGCCCAATAATAAGGTGACGCAACACCTCTAATAGCCTATGGACAAAATTTATGAAGGGGCATCTTGTATAATTCGTCCAAGCCTTCATTCTCTCATTACGGTGGCTTCAAAGTGCGAAAATCACCACTCGAAGCTCCATTGTTCTTTCCCGCACGCACACCTTCTCCATGCTTGATCCCGCTCCAACAGTCATCCTTCTTGTCCATGCTAGGTCCTTCATTCATAAGTAAAACAAAAGCATCTAATTTAGGCAGCATCATATGTTCATGAACATTAGAAAGATTTCCAAGAAACGAAAGTACCTGGTAATTCAATTGGCGTGTGCATGCTCTACTAATTGGTCCAGTATGTATAACAACATGGGTTGTGGGCATAATAATGGTATTGATGTCATCATCAAAGATCTTCCACTCCAACCATATTAATCTTGATTTCTAGCCTCCCCAAGTTGCTTTCCACCCAATCACCTTCTTCCACCAAGCCAAATCATGTGAGAGAGTGATTGAGTGTTGAGGAGACTATCTTTCAAAGCACAAGAGCAAGGAGTTCATCATCCATACACCGTATATTACCTTTTGGAGAGTGGTGTCTCCTAGATTGGTTAGGTGTCGCTTGGGAGCCTTCGGATCGTGTGGAGTTGAACCATGATGTTTGTAAGGGAAAGGAGATCGCCTACTTCGTGAAGATCTACCCCGAGTGTGGCTAGTCCTTCGTGGACGTAAGCCATGGTGGAATGGGCAAGGTTGCTTCTTCGTGGACCATTCGTGGGAGGAGCCCTCCGTGGACTCGCGCAACCATTACCCTCTCTGGGTTGAAGCCTCCATCAACGTGGACGTATGATAGCACCACCTATCGGAACCACATGAAAAATCATCTTGTCCCCATTAAGTTTGATCTTCCCATCCCTACCCTTTAGTTTTTAAATTGGTCAAGTAGTCTAATCACCCCCCCCCCTCTAGACATACTTTGGATCCTACACATCGCCGTTTCCCCAGGACGCCGGCGGCTTGCATTTACTGGTCGGCTTGTATACGGCCAGTCCCTGCGTGTTCAACTGATCTACGCTCACGGTTGAGGCGGCCGCGGCACACTCTGTCAGCGTCCATCCACGCGTGCTGCCGGTGTCCCTCGAGCCACCATGCAGTTACGTGTGCCACGGTACAGAGCTTAGATGTTGCGAAGATAGAGCAAATCGCATCTCATACGAGTAAATAAAGGAACACGTCGGTGATTTTTCCATCAATCGCTGACAATTATTTACCAATAACCGTTTGCCCACAACACACACAACTTATTAGGAGGAATCGTGTGTGTTATTATTGGTCTTCTCACACAACACTGATTACAAACTTGTTTGTCGGGTATCACACACATCATCTTAAGCTCAATCGTTTGTGTTCTGTTGGATCATCACAAATAGTTTATGAGAGTAAACTGTATGCCACCTATCACACACATCTGGAACTGTACAACCGTTTGTGTTAATTTAGCTAATCACAAACAATTCATCTAGATCAACTGTTTGCCACATATTGCACACACAACTCTTTTTTGAATCTTATTTGGTGGATCCGCCATCGCATATAGTTTGCGTTATTGGTGACAGAGCTAGAACTATACCATTTGTGATTCATGCTTCGCACACAGTTTGGTCGAAGGGTCTCAGTTTGATGTGTCATGTTTGGACCTTCCTGCAGTAGTGTAAAACCCTAAAATCTTGCTGCAATTTATTTACTTTTTTTATTTTACTTTTATGTTTATTTATCTATCACTATCAGAACTAATCCTTGCAAGTAACGAGTTCAAGGGCCTTGACAACCCTCTTGCTCGCATTGGGTGGAAGTGTTTGGTTTTGTGTGTGCAGGTATTGTTGACACAAAGTTGTTGCGATTCTCCTATTGGTTCGATAACCTTGCTTCTCACTAAGGGAAATACTTTGCTACTATATTGCTTCTCCCTTCCTATTCGGGGGAAAACCCAACGCAACTCACAAGTAGCAGCCCTACAACAGACTTCCTAGCCAATGGGCCAACCCCAATGTGTTGCACCACCAATCGAGTTCGTCGCACTCGACCCACCCCACTCCCCCCCCCCCCCCCCCCGCCGCCGAGGAGCCACGGGGCTCTCGATGACCGGCACCGCCTCCATATCTTTCCTACCCAGCACTACTAGGTCGCCTTGCCATCGTTATTTCACGAGAGCAAATGTTTTTTGATTGCATTTCAGAGTTATACATATAAAAAGTAGTGCATTTTTGTATAAAATGGTTGCAAGGAACACCCGTATTTTTGTGTCAATAAATTTGACTAGCAAATGTAAGTTACAAGTCACAAAATTACATTGTTAAATTTGTATTTGAAAGAAGCTTTTAGTAATATAGATTTTATTGCATGTAACTCATATTTTGTTACATCCACCTAATACATAGAGCAAGTACAATAATGTGACGTAGGCGGTCTATAAGAGACCCCACATCATATTTATCTTTAGTTGGATAAGAGAGAACAGAAGCAAGCTCCGGTTGTAGCACGGGCTTCAATACCCTTTGCGAGAGAAAATATGAGTCATATTTTAATGGTATAACATACAAGAATGTCCAATTATTATATGAGTGAGATGTTCGGTTGGCTATAGGAGACGACGTGACGTGACAAGTTCATACAACTAACTGTTAACTATACTGACCTTGCTCTAACCTAGGTAGGACATACATAGTGTGAAATTTGTGATGACGCGATGCCACGGATACGGATCCTTGTGAACTAAACAGAACTTCAGTTAATAATTATTGTCAATGTGGCCTCACCTACATTCGAAGAAATTACCGGGTCTTGTGTAATTTTGCAAAAAAATTATTTGTAGGCCTACAATAAGGAGATATTTTGCTACTTGCACCAAGTCCAACCAGACCCGCTGGATGCAGGTTTCTTCATTTTCGAACAGTTTGGATGTCTCCAAACACTATTGGCCATGCATGCCATGATGATTAAAGCACCTTTGGGCCTGGCTGTGGAGGAACAAATGCACTGACTATTTACAGTGAGCCAGGCTCGAGGGATGCGAGGGGCGCACATGGTGATGGTCTCCTAGGCTAGGGGTGCTTGCCATGTCAGCTCCCGGCCATATGGGCTGGGCCGAGGACTCCGAAGATGATCAACCAATGGGCCACATTCGTGGGGCCCAAAAGCGCCAAGGTGGATGTCCCCCGAAGACTTGGTGCATACTCCAAGACTTAGAGGTCATCTTCGGCATGTTTATCCTTAGATGTAACCGACCTATGTAAACCCTAGGTACCCCTGCATCTATATAAGTCAAGAGCTTAGACCATGGGCAACAACTCGCATACACACACGATCTCGTGGTAGATCAATTGTACTTTGTACCCCCTCAATCAATACAATCAAAGCAGGACGTAGGGTATTATCCCTTCGAGAGAGCCCAAATCTGGGTAAAACTTGTGTCTCTGTTACTATCGCACCAAGGCTACTAGCTCAGGACCACCTACCCTGGGTCTGTTGGATTCGACTCCCTCATTGGTGGCCCATACAGGTCCCTCCGGTAGTCAAAGCGGTTCGATGGCGTGCCTCTAGATCGACGATCAAATCGGTTGCGGCATGAATTTTCTACTAGGACAAATCTTTTTCTTTGGCAGCATTACCGTCTTCATAGACATGACTGGCCACCTCGGCCAGGTCGACAACTTTGCTCAAGGTCGGATCGTCAAATTCGGCAACCTGGAGTACGCCTCAAACTCCACCTCTTGGCCTTTTAAGGCCCGTTGATATTAAGTTAAATATAATAGTTAATTTCCAACTATTATAACTGCCTTTTATTATTAATTTAACATATTCAAAAACATTTTCTACCTATTTATCAGTAATACCTGGTATTGCCCGATAGTCTTCGAAACCCTTTCGGTGACCTCGGAATGCTTCCGGGTCCTCTCGAAACTATTTCGAATATTAATGAAAAAATCCCACAAATATATTCTCATCACTCCCATCGTACTAACACTCAGCATATTGTGATTACCTCAAGCTTTTGACCCTATAGGTTCGGTACCACATAGACATGAACGAAACGCCTTCGTTTAATGACCGATAGTGGAACCATGGACGTCCATATCGATCCCATTGAGTACGCGAATGATATTCGAGTGAACCTTTGGTTATCATGTGATATTCCCTTTGCTTTGTGATACTTCACAAAACCCTAGATGTATCGGCACCCTCTTGAGTTATGCACATGCTCACTATACTGTTATCCTTGTTGCCTGTTTTGTTCTTCTTTCTTGTTGATGTGTTCCGGCATCCCCATGACATAGTCACCTTGTGTCTGGACAGACGATGATGGATGCTCTCACATCAAGAGGGACCTAAGAATATCTCTCCATCTTCAGAGGATCAAATTCCATTTTCAAGTTATCTAGTCCCATGTCAAACTTACCGATGAACCTGTAAGTTGTCGTTATGATCACCAAGTTAAAGATGACGTTTGAGCAACCCCAAAGCTCATCGTATGGTAAGAAGTGGCTACAATACTCTCATGGTCTAAGGAACATAAAGCAAATGTCAACACTCTGTATTATAACAATTGATTTCAGACGATATTATTTCAAAGTATAACAAATAAGTTTGGGTCGATTCAATATGATCGTTCTTCTAACGTCATAGTCACAATGTTGTTCTAGGACTATTGTTACACTTAACGATATCCAAAGATCTGGAAATCATGATCACCAACAACACTTGAGCCAGTCTTAGAGGCAAGACTAGGAATCTTTATTTTGTCGTTATCATTCCACACATGTGTGAGTTTTCCACTGAATTGTGTATTCCGGGAAAATAGCAGTTATAGCATAGAATATAAACTCTTAATTATGGATACAGAAATATAATAATACAATATTATTGCCTCAAGGGTGATACGTCTCCGTCGTATCTACTTTTCCTCACGCTTTTGCTCTTGTTTTGGACTCTAATTTGCATGATTTGAATGAAACTAACCCGGACTGACGCTGTTTTCAACAGAACTACCATGGTGTTGTTTTTTGTGCAGAAATAAAAGTTCTCGGAACTAGACGAAACTTTTTGGAGATTTATTTTACAATAAATAAAAATTACTGGAGCCAAGAACCACCGGAGGGGGTGCCTTGGTTGGGCACGATACACCAAGGCGTGCCACCCCCTCCAGGCGCGCCCTGGTGGGTTGTGCCCACCTCGGGGCCCCACTGACCCTAATTCTAGCGCTATAAAATCCTATTTTTGGAGAAAAAATCAGAGAGAAAGTTTCATCGCGTTTTACGATACGGAGCCGCCGCCACCTCCTGTTCTTCATCGGGAGGCCAGATCTGGAGCCCGTTTGGGGCTCCGGAGAGGGGAATCCTCGGTCTTCGTCATCATCAACCCTTCTCCATCGCCAATTCCATGATGATCCTCACCAGGAGTGAGTAATTCCTTCATAGGCTTGCTGGTCGGTGAGGAGTTGGATGAGATTCATCATGTAATCGAGTTAGTTTTGTTAGGGCTTGATCCCTAGTATCCACTATGTTCTGAGATTGATGTTGCTATGACTTTGCCATGCTTAATGCTTGTCACTAGGGCCCGAGTGCCATGATTTCAGATCTGTACCATTTATGTTATCACCGTTATATCTATGTTCTTGATCCGATCTTGCTAGTCATACGCACCTATTACGTGTTATGATCCGTAAACCCCGGAGTGACAATAGTCGGGATACTTTCCGGTGATGACTGTAGTTTGAGGAGTTCATGTATTCACTGTGTGTTAAAGCTTTGTTCCGGTTCTCTATTAAAAGGAGGCCTTAATATCCCTTAGTTTCCTTATGGACCCCGCTTCCACGGGAGGGTAGGACAAAAGATGTCATGCAAGTTCTTTTCCATAAGCACGTATGACTATTTACGAAATACATGCCCACATTACATTTATGAACTGGAGCTAGATCTGTGTCGCCCTAGGTTAAGACTGTTATATGATGAGTATCATCCAACGAGTTCACCGATCCAGTGCCTACGAGTTTCCACATATTGTTCTTGCTAAGTTACTATTGCTACTGCTACAGTTCCAACTACTACAAAACTATTTCTATCACTGGTACCATTACTGTTACTGCTACTACTGCTATCAAAACTGTCATACTACTGTGCTACTGATCACTCTGCTGTAGATATTTAATCTCCAGGTGTGGTTGAATTGACAACTCAGCTGCTAATACTCGCAAATATTCTTTGGCTCCCCTTGTGTCGAATCTATAAATTTGGGTTGAATACTCTACCCTCGAAAACTATTGCGATCCCCTATACTTGTGGGTTATCAAGACCTTTTTCTGGCGCCGTTGATGGGAGCATAGCTATATTTGTTGAGTCACTTGGGAATTATATCAATTGATCACTATGAAGAATCTGAAGGATCCAAAAACCAAGATTTTTTCCTCTAAGACGAGGGGAGGTAAGGAATTGCCATCTAGCTCTGCACTTGATTCACCTTCGGTTATGAGTAAGTTTGCAACACCACCACATGCTATTAATCCTGATATGTCGCAAGTTATTGATGATGCTACTTCTGCTATGAATGATGCTTATGATGATGATGCTAGTACCATGGTTGATGATAATGTGCCACTAGGTGAATTTCTTGATGAACAAATTGCTAGAGCTAAAGAGAATGAAATTATTGAAACTGATGAGATTGCTGAAACTGATGAAGCCTTTGAAACTGATGACTATGAAACACCTATTAGACCTAGCTCTCCTAGATTTGAAATGCCTAAGATACCTGAAGGTTATGTTATGGATGAGGAGATAACTAGAGAAATCCTTTCTTGTAAGGATAGAGATGATCTTAAGAAATTACTACGCAAGTATAAAGAGAAGACTTTGAATGCTAGAATGAAATGTGATCCTAAGTTTGCTACTTCACCTATCTTTGTTACCGATAAGGATTATGAATTCTCTGTAGACCCAGAGTTAATTACTTTGGTTAAATCTGATCCTTTCCATGTCTATGAAACTGAAACTGTAGTGGCACATCTTACTAAGCTGAATGATATAGCCACCCTCTTTGCTCATGATGAGAAGATTCGCTACTACTATATTCTTAAGTTATTTCCGTTCTCATTAAAGGGTGATGCTAAGACATGGTACAATACTCTTGCTCCTGGTTGTGTGCGTAGTCCCCGGGATATGATTTACTACTTCTCTGAAAAATCTTTTCCTGCTCATAAGAAACAAGCTGCCTTACAGTAAATATTTAACTTTTTGCAAATTGAAGAAGAGAGTCTCCCACAAGCTTGGGGGAGGCTTCTCTAATTGCTTAATGCTTTCCCTGACCACCCTCTTAAGAAAAATGAAATACTTGATATCTTCTATAATGGACTAACTGATGCTTCTAGGGACTTCCTAGATAGTTGTGTTGGTTGTGTTTTTAGGGAACGAACTCTTGAACAAGCCGAGGAAATATTAAATAATATATTGAAGAATTATGATGATTGGACTCTCCCTGAACCACCACTTACACCCACTCCGAAGAAGAGGGGTATCTTATTTCTTAGTCCTGAAGATATGCAAGAGGCAAAGAAATGTATGAAGGAAAAAGGTATTAAAGCTGAGGATGTTAAGAATTTACCACCTATTGAAGAAATACATGGCCTTGACGCATCACCACCTCCACAGGTGGTAAAGGTAAATTCTTTATTAAAGTTTGATGAAAGTGATATCCCTTACAATAAACATCCTAGTCAATGCTTATATGAGTTTGATAACTACATTATGAAACAAGATCACTTCAATGCAAATGTTCTGAAACAATTGAAATATAATTCTGATATGATTGCTCGCTTGAGTGACCTGTTATTTAGAATCAGTAATGATGTTAGAGGTGTAGGAAAGCATGCCTCTATGGTTCAAACCCAGTTAGAACAAGTTGCTAAGTCTCAAAAGGAATTGTTTGATGAAATGAATAATAATATGAATGATTTTGCTGCTAGAGTAGTAACTACAGGAGGTAGAATGACCCAAGAACCACTTTATCCTGAAGGTCATCCTAAAAGAATTGAACAATACTCTCAGAGAATTAATACTGATGCACATGTTCCTTCTAAAAAGAAAAAGAAAAGAAAAATGATAGGACTTTGCATACCTCTAGTGAACCTGAGATGCAAAAACCTCCTAAAGATAATGATGTCTCTATTTTTGATGTTGAAACTCAATCTGGTAATGAACATCCACCTAGTGATAATGAAAATCATAATGACGATGTTCATGAGGACACTCAACCGAACAATGATAAACAACCAGATAATGATGTTGAAATAGAGCCTGTTGTTGATCTTGATAACCCACAACCTAAAAATAAACGATATGACAAAAGAGACTTTGTGGCTAGAAAACATGGTAAATAAAGAGAGCCATGGGTTTAGAAACCCATGCCCTTTCCACCTAAACCATCTAAGAAAAAGGATGATGAAGAATTTGAACGCTTTGCTGAAATGATTAGGCCGGTCTTTTTGCGTACCCGCTTAACTAGTATGTTAAAGATGGTCCCTTATGCAAAATACATGAAAGACATCATCACTAATAAAATAAAGATACGTGAAGCTGAAATCTCCACCATGCTTGCTAATTATTCTTTTAAGGATGGAGTACCTAAAAAACTTAGAGATCCTGGAATACCGACTATACCTTGCTCCATTAAAAGAAATTATGTTAAAACTGCTTTGTGTGATTTGGGAGCTGGTGTTAGTGTTATGCTTTTCTCCTTATATAAAAGACTTGATTTGAATAAACTCACACCTACTGAAATATCATTGCAAATGGCTGACAAATCAACTGCCATACCTATCGGTATTTGTGAGGATGTGCCCATTGTTGTTGCAAATGTTACTATCTTAACAGACTTTGTTATTCTTGAGATGCCCGGGGACGACAACATGTCGATTATCCTTGGTAGACCCTTTTTAAACACTGCAGGGGCTGTTATTGACTACAATAAAAGCAAAGTCACTTTTCATATCAATGGTAATGAGCATACGGTGCACTTTCCGAAGAAACAATTCCAAGTGAATGGTATAAATGTTATTGAAGAATCTCCAACACTCACTATTGGAAGCTTTCAATTACCTCTACCTACTGCCAAAAAGAAATATGATATACTTATTGTTGGGGATGTGCATATCCCCATTGAGGTAACTTAGTGTTTTACGAAAGTTCTTTGGTTTCATGCTAATCGGAATTGGTTGTTAATAAGACTTGATCAACCTTATTAATGGATCATTTTTGAGAGGTATGAAGTTGATGAATCTAGTAGGCACAATCTTCTACTCCCACCTTTTATTTTCTGTTTTACTTAGTCAAATAAAATAAAATGCCATGTTTATCCTGTTTTCTATTTTCTCCGTGCAATAAAAAAATGACCCAAAAATAAAAGTTCTCAGAATGTCCTGAAATTTTGATATTGTCGGCGCTCTGGGAACGGGGGTACCCAGACCTGCCTGCCTGCGGGCCAGGGCGTGGCCCACTTCGATAGCCTGGCATGGCCCGGTGCGGCATCACTCAAGACAAGGCCCTCGCGAGAGCCCCACCCTCGCGAGGGGGACGACGCCAAGACCCCCGGAGGGAGGAGGCCTCTCCAGGCCCCCTCCCGAGGGGCGGAGATCTCTATGCAGCGCTCGGCCTCGGGAGGGTGAGGTGACGCCAGCCGGGCCAGGCGGGCGCCAGCGGGTGTCGATGTCAAATCCGGCATATCTCGTAGTAGGGGTCCTAAGCTAGGCGTCTTGGAGCGATGGTAACATGGACACAGGATTTTACCCAGGTTCGGGCTCTCTCAAGGAGATAATACACTACGTCCTGCTTTTGATTGTATTGATATGGGGATAGTACATAGTACAGGTATCTACCACGAGATTATTGTAATGAATATGTGATCGTCTATTGACTAGCCTAGCCTTGGTTTATATAATGCACCGTAGGCCTAGGGTTTAGAGGAGTCCTTGTCTTGTGCGCCAAGTCTTGTGGAATCTTCCTCGTATGCATCATGGGCTGGCCGAACTGGCGCATTAGTGAACTGCCCTGGGGGTCCTCGGCCCGACCCACTGGTCGGGAGACGACGTGGTGAGTACCCCCTAGTCCAGGACACCGTCAGTAGCCCCCTGAACCGGTCTTCAAGTTGGGGACACTCCTCGGTTCTTCCGAACTGTTCTTCATCTTCAGCCGTCGGTCTTGAAAATTGGTTCAACAAATCTTCCCATCTCCGATCTTGAGGATCGCCGAGGTGTATCTGAAGAGTTCACACGTCGGGCATCCGAGGAGCCCCTTTAACTTCTCGGCCATTATCAATGCCTTGTTATTTTTTATGCCACATCTCGGGTTTTAAGTGCTTCCCGTGTGGCGGTGTCCTCTTGCATCCGAGCTCCAACACCGAACTGCATCTGAGGTATCTTTTTGCAGCCGAGCTTCAAAGCCGCTCTGCATCCGAGCTCCAACGCTGGTCAGCATCCGAGGTGTCATAGATTACCTCAGTCTCTGAAAATTTGAAGGAGTCAATCCGAGATTAAATGTTGGAATAGAATTTTATGGAGCCAGCCATTTGCATCCGAGCTTTATGTCGGACTGCTTCCGAGCTCCAACGCCGGACTGCATTTGAGCTCCAACGATGATCAGCGTCCGAGGTCTCATAAATTACCTCGGTCTTTTAAAAAATGAAGGAATTCAGCCGAGCTTAATGCCAGAAATGCCCTCTATGGAGCAAGCCACTTGCGCCCGAGCTTTATGCCGGACTGCTTCCGAGGTGGTGCACCACCCCGACCGTAGGCTGATTTTTTGTGGATATTTTCGATTGGTGCAATTTATTCTCTGCCGAGATATATAGCCAGAAGCCCGCAAGGTGCGTGTCGGTCTAAAACCCATGATGCACTTGAAGGATAAAAGAAAACCACTAATCCCAGTAGCCCCTGAGACTTAGGTCGATTTGCAAAATTGGCCTAAGGATCAAGTCCTTGCTCGGCAGCATACTTAGGAACAGAAATGCGGTGCGCCTAGTTTCCCAGACTCAGGTTGGGTGCGGCCGACCAACCCGAGGATCGATTCTCTATGGAAACAGTATTGCACTTTGAATTTGCTGCATTGAATAGGCAGTGCAGTAGCCCCCGAGCCTTAATTTGGGCATGGGTGGTCGAATTAAGGATCAATATTTATGTGACACAAACTTTGTTACGTTTGACACAATTTATGTGTAATGATTCTATGTATCCAAGTACTTTACATCATTAACGCTCGGATCCGCATTGTACAAGACTTTGTTGACCGACCATCAGCTTCAACCTCCTCGGCCAGTAGCCGAGGAGTGTTTGTCCTACTTTATAAAGCCTTTATGAGGGCAAAGATTTACGACAAACAAGGCAATCCGGCCATATGGTTTTATAAACAAAGGTACGCGGAGAGATATGTTATATTACTATTTAACATAAGAAACATCTTCTGGGAAAAATAGTTCCTTTATAAGTTCCTTTTCCTAGGCTATCATGTTGACCATGATCGTGAAACCTCAACTCCGATCAATGTGGGAGGAAAATATTGAGGATTTAGTTCGGGGAAAGTTTTCGAACTCTGTGGTCCTTAGTGAACCTAAATTTTCACTTCCGTCGTTGCCGACGAATTATATTCTTAAGATGGCTAGCTTTTGGCTTCACCCAGTCTGAGGTACTAACACGGATGACCCGGAAGTAACAATCGCAGAGGTGCTCCCTTTACCCCCTAGCCGAACAATCGGGAATGTAGGGGATAAGCACAGGAGCCAGGCAACCCAGCTTGGCCAAAATCTTAAGTCAAATTGATGCATATTTATGGCTTTATAACGAAGATTACGGAAGGCAGCACTCGTATATTGAATACAAATGTTTTTATGCTATATGCTATTTTGACTCCTTTGTGACCGTTTATCATTTGAGAGTGGCCCATCGTCGGCTTCTACCCCTTTGTAGATGCTATGCAGGGTGTTTACGTAGTAACAAGACAACCCTTAGCCGACGTCTCGATGCCCGGAGGCGGTTGTGTTAGCGGAAACGAGGCAATCAGATATCTAGGCTTTATAACTTTCACTTGGTCATGGGAGCTTAAAGTTTGGGAGGCCAGTTACTAGCCCCCGGTTAGTGTTCGACGTCAGCCGAGGTCAAGCCATTAACACTTCGGCCCATTTTATGGAAGGCCCATGGGGTAACCTCTATCGGTCTATAGTTTGACAGAGTCATCGGATCGCTGACCAGTTTGCGCTTATTGTGACAGTCAGTTTTCGGCTTTCTCCACTGGGGTACTTGACCAGTTAAATCGGAAGTACAATCGCAGTGGTTCTCCCTTTGCACACCTAGCCGAGCAAAGCGGAATGTAGGGCACAATCATAGGAGCAGGGCAACCCAACTATTGACCAAAGACACAATTCGAAACTGATGCATATAAAGCAATATCCGAGAACGTTTTGCCGAGGACTGCTCGGAGTACCCTGGCTTTTGGTGGGCTCGGCTCTAGTCGTAGTCCCCCGTTGATATTGTTGATACTTTAAAGGCATCAAACATTGTACTACGAGAGCTATGCTGAAGACACACAGTATCCCCCGAGACTCAGGTTGGGTGCGGCCGACCAACCTGAGGATCGAATCTCCTCGGGAACTAGTCCAGATGTCATGTGCATTTCGCCAATGCCGAGGTGTAAGTCGGCAGGAAAGATACCGAGCTGTGGGTCGAAAAAGATCTCCCGAGCTGAATTATTACGCAGGGCACCTCGGTCATGAGGATGTCCCGCCGCCTAAAAAAACATACAGATAGCTTAAAAGTGCTATAAGCTCGAAAAGCCAAAAAACTTATGTAAAAACTTTGACGTCCGAACTAAATCAAGTTTCTTAGTGCCAATCCGATAATTGGTCTTAAAATTAATTTGTGCTTCGGTCGTGCTTTAACATGATACATCCGATCTCCAGACTTCAAGTGGGTCAGCCTTCGGCTTCAACCTCCTATCCCAAAGGCGGAGTGCTTCTCAGGCCAGTTTAGCGAACTAAACTCGAACGGCTTTAGAGAGAAACCAGGCTACCCAACTATTGACCAAACACTCGCGTCAGAAAAAGGAGTAGTAGAAAAATATTTTGCAACAACCAAGAAGAAAACAACATTTATTATAAAACGGCTCATATAAATTTAAGAGCCCCTAGTTATCATGGGAAAAATAAGTGTTTTTAACAAACAACGCTATCAACAAGCTAAGTTTTTAACAAACAACTTTTTTTGTTTAACACAAGTATAATGCTAGGTAGAACCACACAGGAATTAAAGATTGAAAAAAAAAGGTTGAGCATGAAAGCGACTTAGCTGGTTAATGTGCTTGGTGTGACGTGTGCCGAGCTTGTAGCGGGTCAAGGTCCCAACCCCCAAGCCGATCATGAGGTAGCCAACGAAGAGCTCGGTTTGATGAAGTGACAACACAACACTTCTGAAGGGCCGAGGAGAAACCCCCGGTCCAGCCGAGGAGACGGAGTAGGTCGATAGGGTGACGGTGAAGCCCCCACGTCAGTCAACCAAGTCAACGACACAATTTGGTTGATGGAGGTGGGACGACGATGTAGGCACGCCAAGGTGATCGCGTGACACAGCCGATGTCGATTACCTGTGCACACAACATAGTGCAAGCCAAGAGTAATAACAACTAAAGGTAATAATATATTAAAAAAATTTATTCTACTTAGTTAATTTAAGTGAAGCAAATAATTAAAGGAATATGGCCTGGGCGCCGAGGTGCCTGAGCAAAGAGCTCCGTTTGACGAAGTGGCGACGCTGCATGATCGATGTGGCGAGGCAAAGTCCCCGGTCCAGCTAACATGACGAAGCTGGTCGGTTGGTGATGCCGAAATCCCTGGAGCAGGTTGATGAAGAGACGACGAAGCCCCCGGTCTAGCCGAGGTGACGGAGCAGGTCGGTAAGGTGATGCTAGTGCCCCCATGCGAGCCGACGTGTCGAAGCAGGTCAGCATGATGGACGTCGGTTTGAACAAGCGATGGTGCAGCGATACCGATGCAGGTCGGAATTTGTGACGCGGTCAATGCTGGCTTGATGAAGCAACGGAGCGCCCGACCTCTACGACCCGCGGATGACGAGGTTCTCTTGTGATTATTCGGCCCTCGCTATGCTGAACTCTTGGTCGGCTAACCGAGATGATGAGAAATTTTCCTTCAAAAAGGACGTCCGACAACTCGTTCATGAAAAAGATGAACTCAGGTCGGATTTGTATTCGCATAGAAAATAGATCCAAAATTCGTTATACTCGTCGGACTTTTCCCGGAGTTTGGACTGTCGGATCGAGCTGAAATTTTGAGGGATGATCGACAATGGAATTCCGCAGTCGATCAATGGTTGGATCTTCCAAAGGATGTCCGAGTTGGGCTCTGGACTCCTATCCTTAAACTCATCCAGATTCACGTCCAGATTTGACAGGGCTTCGGTATTTCGTAGATCGCTGCAGATTCCTCCATCGGAATACGATGAAATTTTACAGGGTCATTATAGACTCAATTCTGCATAGTTCCACAAAAGGATTCTTCAAAACGACGCTTGAGGAGGCGGTGCCGGTGAGCACAAACCCGCTGTCCAGAAGAACTACACGGTTGCGCGGGGCATTGTTGACGTTGAGCCCTCGAGCTCCATGGATGATTATCCCATGATCTTGATAGAGATCGGAGTTGAAGTTGGGCGCCCATCCGATCTTGATGATCCGACGTGGAGCGCTGTCTTCGGTCAAGCCGAGGTGACTAGTCGAGCCGGCGATGAAGATGCCGACATCGACAACAAAGCTCGGTTCCGACGCGTAGATCGCGCCGAAGACGATCCGAATTCCCATCGCACCGCGGTGACTGCCATCAGGCTCTCAATGAAAGCATCAATGTCAGTGTCAAATCCAGCATATTTTGTAGTAGGGGTCCTAAGCTAGGCGTCTTGGAGCGATGGTAACATGGACACATGATTTTACCCAGGTTCGGGCTCTCTCAAGGAGATAATACCCTACGTCCTGCTTTTGATTGTATTGATATGGGGATAGTACATAGTACAGGTATCTACCACAAGATTATTGTAATGAATATGAGATCATCTATTGACTAGCCCAGCCTCGGTTTATATAATGCACCATAGGCCTAGGGTTTAGAGGAGTCCTTGTCTTGTGCGCCAAGTCTTGTGGAATCTTCCTCGTATGCATCATGGGCTGTCCGAACTGGCCCATGAGGAACTTTGCAGGCGAAGACCACCTTTCTTCAGGATAAGGTGTACTCCTGATCCCCCTTTGAATTTGGCCGTTGTGGGGTCCCTTCCCACCAGTGCGATAAGGGAAGAGGACCCGGGCCATTATAATAGGGACGAGGCTGCACCGTAGAAGCGGGACAGATCCAAAAACCACCCGAGCGCTCTCGCGAGGTTGCGCACCACTGTACGAGTTCATCCACAAAGCTCCTCATGAGGCAATCCACCAAAAGCAGGAGTAGGGTTTTACACTTCGCAGCGGCCCGAACCTGGGTAAATTTGCGTGTTAGTCTTCTTCCCCGTGATTGAGTGAGTTTGATTCGGCTAGGCTGTGAAGCTGTGAGCTTGAGGCCGAAGCTAGTGGGAATCTTCGCACACGCCCCTGAGTTCGAACCTCTTTGGGTTTTGCGGAGCCCGAAATCCGACATTTGGCGCTCCAGGTAGGGGGCGTGTCGAAGCCTCTCCCTCCACGGCTGCAATCCGACCTCGACTCATCAGCTCAATGGCCACCGTCGCCCCCGAGGCCGGGCAGCCCATGGCGTGCGGGAATGCCGCGGCTTTCCTGGCCGAGCCTGCGGTCGCATGCATCCTCGGCGGATCGCAGGGACCCGCTTCCGGCCACCATGTCAAGCAGTTCCTCCACCAGGCGGGCGCGGTTCAGCCACGGCTCGAGGCCCCGCAGCCTCGGGCATGGCCGGAGGTCGACATCACCTTCGACTCCGACGACCATCCCAGGACGATGGTCGCCGCCGGCACGCTCACCATGCTATGCACACCGACCATAAGCAACATGGCGGTCACCAAGACCCTCATCGATGGCGGCGCCCGCCTCAACGTCCTCTCCGTGGAGACCTTCAAAACGCTTCAAGTGCCCTACGACCAGCTCGCGCCCTCGAGGCCCTTCTCGGGGGTGGTCAGGGGCTTCGTCGCCTCGTTGGGGCGGGTGCGCCTCCCCGTCACCTTCGGCACCCGCTACAACTACCGCACCGAGCAGATTGACTTCGAAGTTGCCCACATCCACCTCCCATACAACGTGATCCTTGGGTACCCTGCCCTTGCCAAGTTCATGGCGGCAACGCACCCAGGCTACAACGTCATCAAGATGCCGGGAAGCAGCGGCATCATCTCCATCGTCGGGAATACCAAGGACGCGGTTCAAGCACTCAAGCTCGCCTACAAGGCCGCGATTACAGTGCACCCCGACGCTGGGAACGCCGTGCAGGCTCCGGAGGACGCTGGGACGCTGGGGACGGCGCGCCAGTGAAGAAGAAGCAGTTGTTCTCTCAGAACCGGGTTGAGATGAAGCAGGTGCCCATAGACAGCGGGAACCCTGGCCCTGATACGTCTCCATCGTATCTACTTTTCCAAACTCTTTTGCCCTTGTTTTGGACTCTAATTTGCATGATTTGAATGGAACTAACCCGGACTGACGCTGTTTTCAGCAGAATTGCCTTGGTGTTATTTCTGTGCAGAAATAAAAGTTCTCAGATTGCCCTGAAAATTTACGGAGAATATTTTTGGAATTAATAAAAAATACTGGCGAAAGAATCAACCGGAGGGGGTCCACCCATTGGCCACAAGCCAGGGGGCGCCCCCCCTAGGGCACGCCCAGGTGGCTTGTGGGCCCCCTGCAGCTCCTCCGACCTCAACTCCAACTCCATATAAACCTATTCGGGGAGAAAAAAAATCAGAGAGAAGAGTTCATCGCATTTCACGATACGGAGCCGCCGCCACCTCCTGTTCTTCCTCGGGAGGGCAGATCTGGGGTCCGTTTTGGGCTCCGGAGAGGGGAAATCGACGTCGTCGTCATCACCAACCATCCTTCATCACCAATTTCATGATGCTCTCCATCGTTCGTGAGTAATTCCATCATAGGCTTGCTGGACGGTGATGGGTTGGATGAGATTTACCATGTAATCGAGTTAGTTTTGTTAGGGTTTGATCCCTAGTATCCACTATGTTCTGAGATTGATGTTGCTATGACTTTGCTATGCTTAATGCTTGTCACTAGGGCCCGAGTGCCATGATTTCAGATCTGAACCTATTATGTTTTCATGAATATATATGTGTTCTTGATCTTATCTTGCAAGTTGTAGACACCTATTACGAGTTATGATCTGCATCCCCCAGGGTGACAATAACTTTGATTCTTTCCGGTGATTACCGTAGTTTGAGGAGTTCATGTATTCACTAAGTGCTAATGCTTTGGTCTGGTTCTCTATTAAAAGGAGGCCTTAATATCCCTTAGTTTCCATTAGGACCCCGCTGCCACGGGAGGGTAGGACAAAAGATGTCATGCAAGTTCTTTTCCATAAGCACGTATGACTATATATGGAATACATGCCTACATTATATTGATGAATTGGAGCTAGTTCTGTGTCACCCTATGTTATAACCGTTGCATGATGAATGCCATCCGACATAATTATCCATCACTGATCCATTGCCTACGAGCTTTTCACATATTGATCTTTGCTAAGTTACTTTTCCATTGCCACTATTACGATTGCTACAAAACTGCTACTGTTACTTTTGCCACCGTTACCGTTACTTCCATACTACTTTGCTACTAAATACTTTGCTGCAGATATTAAGTCTTTCAGGTGTGGTTGAATTGACAACTCAGCTGCTAATACTCGAGAATATTCTTTGGCTCCCCTTGTGTCGAATCAATAAAATTTGGGTTGAATACTCTACCCTCGAAAACTGTTGCGATCCCCTATACTTGTGGGTTATCAGGCCCCACCTTCACCATCGGTGCAGGCCTTCCTCCGGAGCAGGAGGAGGCGTTGGTGGCCTTTCTCTGCGTGAACAAGGACACGTTTGCGTGTAAAGCGTCCGAACTGGTGGGGGTCCCGAGAGATGTGATTGAGCACCACCTCATGGTGTGCATCAACGCACGTCCGGTGAAGCAAAAGGCGAGGAGACTGGCCCAGGAGAAGCAAGCGTTCATCGCCTAAGAGGTCGGCAAGCTGAAGGAAGCCGGGGTTATTCGAGAGGTGCGATACCCGGAGTGGCTGGCCAACCCAGTGGTCATCCCGAAGAAGTGTAGGAAGGAGCGCATGTGCGTCGACTTCACGAACCTCAACAAGGCTTGCCCCCAAGACCCGTTCCCGCTGCCACGCATCGACCAGATCGTGGACTCTACCGTAGAGTGTGACCTCCTGTGCTTCCTGGACGCCTTCTGTGGGTACCATGAGATCAAGATGGCGGTGGAGGACATCGAGAAGACGGCCTTCCTCACCACGTGTGGCGTGTTCTGCTACACCTGCATGCCCTTCGGGCTGCGCAATGCAGGCGCAACCTTCCAACGGTTGATGCACCTCGCCCTGGGGAAGCAGCTCGGAAGGAACGCGGAGGCCTAAGTCGACGACATCGTGGTCAAATTGCGAGAGGCGGAGACCTTGATCGAGGACCTGGAGGAGACGTTCGCCATCCTGCGGCGGGTGAACCTGAGGCTGAACCCCGAGAAGTGTGTCTTCGGGGTCCCGTCGGGTAAACTACTCGGTTTCCTGGTGTCGCACCGGGGGATCGAGGCAAACCCGGGGAATATCAAGGCTATAAGCAAAATGAGCCCGCCTCAGACCCTCAAGGAAATGCAGAAGCTGGCGGGTTGCGTGACCTCCTTGGGGCATTTCATCTCCAAGCTTGGCGAGTGCGCCCTCCCGTTCTTCAAGCTCATGAAGAGGAAGGGCCCCTTCGAGTGGACTCCGGAGGCAGATGCGGCATTCGAAGACCTCAAGCGGTACCTCACGAGCCCACCGGTGATGGTGGTGCCCTGCCTTCGTGAGCCCCTGGTGCTATACCTGGCTGCCACCCCGCACTCCGCCAGTGCTGCGCTCGTGGCGGTCAGGGAGGAACGTGCCGGCGCGCGCGCAACACCCCCAGGCGCCGGCGGGTCCCCAGGCATGAAGCAAGGTGACTCATAGGATGCCCCGAAGCCCTCGCCTCCTCAAGATGGCACTCCTGAGGCCTCAGCCGCCTCGACGACCCATGAAATGCCAGGATCTCATGTGCCCGCTGCGGAGCTAGGCAGCGTGGATAGCTTGTCCCTCGTCGAGCACCCGGTGTACTACGTCAGTATCGTACTGCGGGACGCATGCTCGCGCTACCCTATGCAGCAGAAGCTCCTACTCACGCTCCTCGTCGCCTCATGGAAGCTGCGCCATTACTTTCAGTGCCACCCCATCAAGGTCATCTCTGTGTATCCCTTGGAGAAGGTGCTGCGCAACCCCAACGTCGCGGGGATGGTCGCAGAGTGGAACATCGAGTTGCAGGCCTTCGAGTTGGAGTTCTGCACAACCAGGGTCATCAAGGGAGCAGCCCTGGCGGACTTCGTGGCCGAATGGACGGACGCTCCCGACCGGGGACTGGACGAGGGCCAGTCCCTCACCCCCGGTGACGAGGCGCCCGATGGCTGGGTCATGCACTTCGACGGGGCCTTCGCGCGTCGGGGCGCGGGGGCTGGAGTTGTGCTCATCTCCCCGACCGGGGACAAGCTCTACTACGACGTACAGCTCTGCTTCCAGCATGGCGAGAAGGTCTCCAACAACATCGCGGAGTACGAGGGCTGGATCGCTGGCCTCAAGGCTACGGCGGCCTTGGGGGTTAAGCGCCTCATCATCAAGGGCGACTCCCAGCTCCTCGACAACTTCTCCAACAAGGAGTACATGCCGAAGGACGAGCACATGGAGGCATACTTGGAAGAGGTACGTAAGATTGAAAAGCGTTTCCAGGGCTTGGAATTGCAGCACATCCCATGCGGCGCCAACAAGGAGGCAGATGACATCGCCAAGAGGGCGTCGCGTCGCGAGCCTCACGAGCCAGGCGTCTTCGAGGAAAGGCTCTTCAAGCCGTCCGCGACACCTCCAGCCGCGGACCAGGCACCGCTACATGAAGAGCTGCCCCCAGCGCCGCCCTCGGGAGCCCCAACTTGTGGCCCGGCCTCAGGAGCCCGACTGCTCCTGGCGCTGGAGCCTTAGGCCAACGACTGGACACAGGAGTTCAAGGCATACCTGCTCCACGGCACCCTGCCAAGAAAGGAGGAAGACGCAGAATGTGTGGTTTGTCAGGCCACAGCCTATTGTTTGAAGGACGGCGAACTATATCGCAGGCGTCCAAACGGTGTCGTGCTGCGGTGCGTATCAGAAGAACAGGGGCGCGAGCTGCTGGCCGACATCCACGGAGGAGACTGCAGACACCACTCCTCGTCCCGCACCCTTGTAGGGAAGGTTTTCCGCAGTGGCTTGTACTGGCCTACAGCGCTCAACGACGCCACCGAGCTGGTCCGGTCCTGCGAGGCTTGCCAGTTCCATGCCAAGCTGATTCATCAGCCCGCGCAGGGCCTCCAGACTATCCCGCTCTCCTGGCCCTTCGCGGTCTGGGGGCTGGATATACTAGGGCCCTTTCCACGAACGGCCGGTGGATACCGCTACCTCTACGTCGCCATCGACAAGTTCACCAAGTGGGCGGAGGTGGAGCCCGTCCGCACCATCCCCGCTGGCTCGGCCGTCAAATTCATCAAGGGCCTCGTGAGCCGCTTCGGCGTCCCCAACCGCATTATCACCGACAATGGTTCACATTTCACAAGCAACCTTTTCAGGACATACTGTACTAACCTTGGAATGCAGATATGTTACGCTTCGGTGGTGCACCCACGAAGCAACGGCCAGGCCGAGCGCGCCAACGCGAAGGTCCTGCGGGGTCTCAAGACAAGGAGCTTCAAGAAGAAGCTTGAGGCCTGCGGCAGGGGTTGGCTCAATGAGCTTCAGTCCGTGCTATGGTCCATCCGCACCACTGCGACTAAGCCCACCGGCGAGACTCCGTTCTTCCTCGTCTACGGAGCTGAAGCCGTCCTCCCACACGAGGTCAAGCATCGGTCCCCGCGGGTCTTGGCACTCAATGAGGAGCGTCAGGATGCCTCGCGGGGGATAGACCTCGTGCTTGGGGAGGAGGCCCGTCGCCAAGCCTCGCTCCGAGCTGTGAGGTACCAGCAGGCGTTGTGGTGTTACCATTGTCGTAGCGTCCGCTCCAGGACCCTCGAAGTCAGAGACCTCGTCCTGAGGCGGGTCCTTTCCAGGGAGGGCTTGCACAAGCTCTCGCCCATGTGGGAGGGCCTGTTCAGGGTCGCCCGCGTCTCCAGGCCTGGCGCCGTGCGCCTGGAGACTCGGGACGGGGTCCCCATCCAGAATGCCTGGAACATCCAGCATCTCCGCAAGTTCTACCCGTGACACTCTCACATAATAATGAGTGGGCTGTATACGCCCGGAGCCCCCCGAGGACGCGGAGGGGTTCCCACCCACGTCCAAGTGGAAGCCCCATGCTCCGCGCTGGCGGACAACACTGTCCTCCAATGACTATGCCCACGCCTAGTGGAGGCCCTATGCTCCGCGCTGGGGGAAGACGAAGACTAGCCTAGGGGCTGGACGCGGTAGTTCTTTGCTTCTTTTTGTATTCGAATTTGCCATTTTCTGGAATGAAACCCGAAGTTTCGCAGCTTTATTGCAAAAAAAAGGGGTGGGAATCTTTCTCCTTGCAGTTTTCTCTATCTTGAAGTTTTGTTTTCTGAATCGACACATGTCGGTCTCACCCTCACGCGCCCCACGAGCGGGGGCTGGGCACGGTGTGCACACCTCGCCAAGACCTTGGCATCCTGGTCCTCGCGCGGCGCCCTCGGGTAGGCCAGCAGGCGCATGTTGCCTTAGAGGCATCCATCTCCTGACGGTCGACCCTCGCTCGGGGGCTCGGCCACCTCTCGAGGCAGGAGCTGGCAAGGAAAGGTATGGGAGCCGCTCGAGCGTCAAGGGGGACTCCTGAGCAACGCGACTCAGGAACCTCACTGGTCACGTAGCCCCTCGCCCCTTGGTCTCGTCCTGGTGATCCGGATGCCCCAACAGCGGACGAGGTATGCGCAGGATTGGGCCCTGTCGACATAGAGCACCAAGAGGGCTCCCAAACCGCCCCGCTCGCAAGAACGAAGACCCTCCTTGCAAGATCCCCAAGCTCCCCAGGTGCCACGGCCGGACCTCACGACATAGAGGCCCGCCGCAGGCGCATCAAGGTAAGTACCCTAACCATGACAGGCGGGAAGTCTCAATTGACAGTAATACGGGAATCAGGATGTGCGACGAAAATGCTAAAGTAAAGGCGCAAGCGCCGTAATTCATTACATGCCCCGTGGGGCCCTCCATGATTCTTGATTGCAGGGAAAGGAAAAGAAGAAGAAGGCGAAAGGTGGCCCCGTCAAGGGCAGCCACTCCTAAGGCCCTGGCTCCGGCACAGCCGCGCTCAGCCAGAGTCCTCCTCCTCCCTGACAGGCCCGTGGCGGCGCGCCGGAGTGGCCGCGTCTTGGGCGGAAGTACGGCGCCGTCGCGGTCGGCTACCCCCCGAGGTCCAAGCACGCCGACGCAGCGGCGCGTCGTAGGTGTCATCACTCGGGCTCTTCTCGGAGGAGGTGTCGCTGCCGCTGGAAGCATAATGGTCGTCGCCAAGGGCAAGCTCACCTCCAAGGGCGCCGCCACCGCGAAGGCTGTCAGTTGCGGGAGGGTGATCGCCGCCACTGCCATCCCCCTTCGGGCAGCACCCCAGGTGCCTGCCATCTTCCCCGAAGATCCTGACGAAGAGCGTCGCCGTGCCGTCATGCTTGAAGTGGAGCGTGAGCCTCCCTTCCAGGCCGTGGGCGCGGGCAAAGGTCTGCCACCCGCGGCTCAAGAAGGCATAGCCTGCGGGGGTAACCTCGACCTCCACCCATGATGCGCCGCTACAACAACCATCGGCTTGCAGCCACAGGCCCATAGGCTCGCTGGCCCGCAAAGTCTCCGTGAAGAAGCGTGGGAGCTGCAGCCAAGTGATCGCCGGTCTCTCCACCCACGCTAAGAACTCCTGGCCCACATCGGCTGTGTGGGACAGCGGGCGCGGTGGCCGGGCACCCGCTGCGGACCTCCCTCCTTGGCCACGGTCGCCACGCCCGCCGCCTCCGCCTGTGCCGGAGGAGGCTCCTACCCTCACGGGGGTGCGGCCATGCCCCCGGGGGGGGGGGGGGGCGCCGCTGACACCGTGGTATACTTAAGGGGACGGCCCCGGCCCCTCTTGGGTGGTTGTTGGTCTGGCCCCTCCTGGCGGGCCTTCCCCTTCTCGGCAGCAGAAAACCTCCTCACCAGCGTCATGGTTGAGGGGGCGGAGGCCTTGAGCGGGGAAGCGAGAAATGGAGATGGGCTGGGGGCTCTGCCCCCTCCGCCTATTTATAGCCGGGTGGAGGCCAACCGGCGTCCCTCCACATTCCGGGTAATGATGGCCCTGCTTCGCATCGCCTCGCCTACCCACGTCGGGTCACATCTGTGTGGGTCGAGGGGAGAGAAGACACAAGGAGACGGCTACATTCAAGGAAGGGCAATGATGGCCGCCGCTGCGCGCAGGCTTCGTGTCAGCTTGACTCAAGGCGGTTCCCGAGGTCTTCGGGAAGTGGAGGCGTCTGCGTCTCGTTACGCGCCACGCATCAGACTGGACCCGCAGGCGATCGGGGCCCGCGGCGCTCGGGCCGACTCCTTCGGCTTCGCTCCGAAGCCAGCCCAAGCGCGCCTTGGGCCCGGGGGCTACTATTAGCGCTCTGGGAACGGGGGTACCCAGACCTGCCTGCCTGCGGGCCAGGGCGTGGCCCACTTCGACAGCCTGGCACGGCCCGGTGCGGCATCACTCAAGACAAGGCCCTCGCGAGAGCCCCACCCTCCCGAGGGGGGCGATGCCAAGATCCCCGGAGGGAGGAGGCCTCTCCAGGCCCCCTCCCGAGGGGCGGAGATCTCTATGCAGCGCTCGGCCTCGGGAGGCTGAGGTGACGCTAGTCGGGCCAGGCGGGCGCCAGCGGGCTCAGAAGAAGCAGTTTCCTCTTTGGTGCAAAGGGGGCAAGGACATACGCAGGTTCCCAAGGCGTCCCCCCAAAGGTTTCCGTTCCGGCGCAACGAGACCAAGACCACGAGCCCCGCAGGGCGGACGTCATCGCCGAGCCCACCTCTGCATCACTACCGGCTACTTTGCAGGCGAAGACCACCTTTCATCGGGATAAGGTGTACTCCTTCTCCCCCTTTGAATTTGGCCGTTGTGGGATCCCTTCCCGCCAGTGCGATAAGGGAAGAGGACCCGGGCCATTATAAATAGGGACGAGGCTGCGCCGTAGAAGGGGGACAAATCCGAAAACCACCCGAGCGCTCTCGCGAGGTTGCACACCACTGTACGAGTTCATCCACAAAGCTCCTCGTGAGGCAATCCACCAAAAGCAGGAGTAGGGTTTTACGCTTCGCAGCGGCCCGAACCTGGGTAAATCTGCGTGTTAGTCTTCTTCCCCGCGATTGAGTGAGTTTGATTCGGCTAGGCTTTGAAGCTGTGAGCTTGAGGCCGAAGCTGCTGGGAATCTTCGCACACGCCCCTGAGTTTGAACCTCTTTGGGTTTTGTGGAGCCCGAAATCTGACAGATACGCTTTTTTCTGAATATTTCTGAATTTCTGGTGCAAATAACACCAGAGGGGGTGCACCTGGCGCCCACAAGACACCAGGGCGCCCCAGCAACCCCAGGCGTGCCGTGGTGGGTTTTGGCCCCCACGTGGGCCCCCTCAATTATCCCTTTAGCCCATGTCATCTCCTACCTCCAGAAAAAAATCACCATAGCTCTCATTCCCGTGTTCTTTCTCTCAAACCTGCGGATTTCGAGCTCTTTGCTCGAAGCCCCGTTTTCGAAACTGTTTTGGGGGATTGTTACTTGGTATGTGACTCCTCCATTGCTCCAATTAGTTTTTGATTTAGTGGGTTATTCTTAGAATAATTAGCTACTCTTGGTGCTGCTATAGATGGGCTTGCATGTTGAATTCTTAGAGTTTTAAGTAGTTTGAATGCTTAATATGGCCTCTATGCATCCTTAGGAGTAGTTGCTATCAATTTCACAAAGTTTTGTTAACAAAAATTTTGTAGACTAACATTTTCAGAAATTTAATTATAGGAATAAGATGGATTTCTTTAGGAAGTTTTCCTCCAAGAAGAATGCTAAAGGAGTCATTGGGGAATCATGAGACAATGACCTCCACACTCCGAGAACGGTGGAGGTGCGGCCGTGCGAATGGCCGCATGATGCCTTCATGGAGGAGGCCGGGTTCCATCAAGAGTTTGCCCAATTCGTTGCAAATGCTGGGCTGACCGAGTTCCTCGCAGCTAAGTGTGACCAACACCACATCCTTACAAATTCCTTTGTGCAAAGTTTTCATTTTCTGAGTAGGAATAACCCTCCTGAGGTGCAGTTTAAGCTATATGCTGAAACTCACAAGATACCGCTCACTGACTTTTGCGACATATGATTGATCCCTTCTGATGGCGAATTAAGAGAGCCTAGACCAGGGGAGTTTGAGGACTTTCATCTCACTTTAACAGTGGGTGAAGATAGAGGCGTGTCAAAAGCCACTGCTACCAGTTTGCAGTTTCCTTCTATGTACTACTTTGCTCTATTCATCGCGAAGTGTTTAACCGCTAGGGAGAAGGTTGGCGCACTCAGTGCTCCCGACTTCGCCATTTTACGCCGTGCACTGCACAATGATCACACCTTTAGTATGGGGGCCATTATTGCACGTCGCTTACACCTAAACAGGACTAAGGGAAAGATACATGGTGGTATTTATGCTGCTCGCTTAGCAAGACACTTTAATGTTCAGATTCGTCCACATGATTATCCCTTGTCCCAAGTTTATCTAGATCACAAGGCATTGCAGGATCACAAATTTATTGATGCAGTTGATTCTTTTCATAACATTCTCTACAACTTAGTATTCAGCATCGAAACCCATGATGTTATCCCGTTGCCTGCACCTGCTCTGTTTGATTCTATTTCCAGGAATGAATACAGGATCATGCCAGAGGACATTACAGCCTACCGGAACAACATAGTATCCGCTGAGGGGGAGCCCCAGGAGTGGGACGCTCAGGTGCCATCTCCACCCCACTTCGACTTAGGACCGGATGGTTACTATGGATGGTGATTACCAAGCTAGGGCAAAAGCCTAAGCTTGGGGGAGTACGTATTTCCACCGACATTACATTCATGTTTACACTTTTCATTCCAGTTGTCCATGTTCATACTTTCTCATTGTATTATCCATGCTAGATTTATTTTCTCGCTTTCTTCTTGCGTGTTTGAAAAACTTTGAGAAAATCCAAAAACATTTCCTGCTTCTTTTCGGTTTTTCTTTCTATCTTAGATTAATTGTAGTATCAAAAGAAAACCCAAAAAGATTTCTCATTTCTTCTTTTACTTGTTGGGAGCTTTCCTGTGTAAATAGTTTTTCTCATTTTTGTTTTTCCCTCATTAATTTTCTTTCTTCAAGAAAAAAAACTCCAAAAATATTTCAGTGTGTTTCTCGGAATATCTTTTCCTTTTATTTGAGTCGTACCAAGGAGAAGACCACGATGAAAATGTTGAGTAGCTCTCATATGCACTATTGTTGATCTAACAAAGAGCCCATGTTACTTTGTCTTCTCCTCTTGAAAAAAATGTTGCATATTCCATCTTAGTCCGCGGCACTCTTGCACTATTATTATTTTCATATCATTCGGTCGTGCAAGTGAAAGGCAATAATGACGATATGTGATGAGGTGACTGTGGCAGAGAGAAGCGGGTATGAACTCAACTTTTTTTTGTTTTTGTAAATATGTTTAACCTAGTATCCATGATTCAGCATATTATGATCAAACATGTTTGCAATGACAATTAGAGATTATAGTTGCTCATGCCATTCTTAAGTAGCTAGGAGTAGATAATGATTTATCTTGGATGTCAACATGCATTAAAATGATTGTGATGTGGTATGATGATATGGTATCCTCCACTGAATGTTTCAAGTGGCTTGACTTGGCACATGTTTACGCATGTAGTTGAATCAAAACCAACATAGCCTTCATGATATTTATGTTCATGGTGTCCATATCCTACTCATGCTAGTATTCAATGATTATTATTCGTAATGCATGCTCATGACCTTTTTCGCTCTCTAGCTGGCCGCTTATCAATCTATTTTCTAGCCTTCGCCTGTACTAAGCGGGAATACTACTTCTGCGTAAAAATCCTGAAACCAAAGTTATCCCAGATGAGTCCACCATATCTACCTATATGCGGTATTACCCTGCCGTTCCAAGTAAAATTGCATGTGCCACCCCTAAAAATTCAAATGAACATCTGTTTTGTGTGCCTGGACCGCTCATGGAGCGACAGGGTGCGGTCAGTATCTTCCATGTTAAGCAGGTTATTCTCATGATGAGTGTTTATTGACTCGTCCTTATACGAGAGGGCGGTATTAGGGATTCCTAGTCCCGAAATTAAAAAATTACAAATAATTAAACAAAACTCCCCCAGGAAATTTGTTGGTATGGACAGTACCCGTGGATTCGGCTAGCCGTGGAGTGTGATTGTTGGTGGAGGGGGAGTAAACATTTACTTTTACCGCTTGGGTACCGCCGCTAATGTGTTTAGCATGGAAGATATTGATAACTCTTGGTCGTAACGTTGGCAGGAAGGGTGTACCTCCCAAAAATATATTTATCTCTGATTTAAGCTTTGAGCTCTGGCACCTCTGCAAATCCCTACTTCACTCTGCAAAGGGACTATCTATTTACTTTTATGTTGAGTCATCACCTTCTCAAATAAGCGCCAAACCTGAGAGCACTATTGTCATCCCCATGCATTGTGTATAGTTAATGTTGAGTGTAGCATGACTGGATCTTTTCTACCATGAATTACAATGTTTAGTCATTGCTTGAACTTTGGAGGTGCTCTGCATTTATGTTTTGCGGTCTCAGAAAGGGCTAGCAAGATACCACTATTGTCATATTATATCATGATTGTTTTGACAAAGTGTTGGCGCTTGAGATATTTTATTATTGATCGCTAGTTGCTTATGTCATTGATATGAGTTAATATAATTTTTAAGAGTTATTGCTGACATGGTTAGTCATAATCTTTGCTGGAAACCTGGGTGCTACTTAAGCATATATATGTAAACAAGAACAAAAGAGTTCGTAAAAGTTTTTCTTTATCACTTTCAGTTTCTCAACTGACTTGCTTGAGGACAAGCAATGGGTTAAGCTTGGGGGAGTTGATATATCTCCGTCGTATCTACTTTTCCTCACGCTTTTGCTCTTGTTTTGGACTCTAATTTGAATGATTTGAATGAAACTAACCCGGACTGACGCTGTTTTCAGCAGAACTACCATGGTGTTGTTTTTTGTGCAGAAATAAAAGTTCTCAAAATTGGAAAAAACTTTTTGGAAATTTATTTTACAATAAATAAAAATTACTGGAGCCAAGAACCACCGGATGGGGTGCCCTGGTTGGGCACGATACACCAGGGCGCGCCACCCCCTCCAGGCGCGCCCTGGTGGGTTGTGCCCACCTCTGGGCCCCACCGACCCTAATTCCAGCGCTATAAAATCCTATTTTTGGAGAAAAAAATCAGAGAGAAAGTTTCATCGCGTTTTACGATATGGAGCCGCCGCCACCTCCTGTTCTTCATCGGGAGGCCGGGTCTGGAGCCCGTTTGGGGCTCCGAAGAGGGGAATCTTCGGTCTTCGTCATCATCAACCCTTCTCCATCGCCAATTCCATGATGCTCCCCACCGGGAGTGAGTAATTCCTTCGTAGGCTTGCTGGTCGGTGAGGAGTTGGATGAGATTCATCATGTAATCGAGTTAGTTTTGTTAGGGCTTGATCCCTAGTATCCACTATGTTCTAAGATTGATGTTGCTATGACTTTGCCATGCTTAATGCTTGTCACTAGGGCCCGAGTGCCATGATTTCAGATCTGAACCGTTTATGTTATCACCGTTATATCTATGTTCTTGATCCGATCTTGCTAGTCATAAGCACCTATTACGTGTTATGATCCGTAAACCCCGGAGTGACAATAGTCGAGATACTTTCCGATGATGACCGTAGTTTGAGGAGTTCATCTATTCACTATGTGTTAATGCTTTGTTCCAGTTCTCTATTAAAAGGAGGCCTTAATATCCCTTAATTTCCTTATGGACCCCTGAAAGTGCGTTATATCGACTAGAGGGGGGTGAATAGGTGATTTTTATAAATTCGACACTGAAGAATTACTAGTTGAGGAATTTGCTAAGTGACGAACTACTAGCAGCGGAATAAGTACTCAAGTGCATGTGAAACATAGTAGTAGCATTGTCATCATGATGAAATGAAACATACACAGAGCATAAGTAGCATGAACAGGATAAGCAGGCAGAAGATAAAGTGATTGAAGAATTTGAGATGAGGAAATTGAGAAAGTCTTCAGTCAAAATTTTCAAACAGTAACGCTCAGATTCATCAACAAGTACTTCGAGGAAATGAAGGGGTTGAGGAAATAGAACCAGGAGCTCGATGAAGACAGTGATTTGATAACCCAGTTCCAACTGCTGTGACAGTCGTACGTCTGGTTCGGGGCGGCATGGTACTTAAACCAAAGGACACACAGTCCTTACCGTATTCTCCTTGAGCTAAGGTCACATAGACCTCACTCAACACTCGTGGTAAGTCTTCAGGGTAGACTTCCAAACCCTCACAAACTCGGTTACCCGGCGATCCACAATTGACTGCTGGATGCTCTAGACCATGACGCCTAACCGTCTGGAAGATACACAGTCTTCAAAGGTAAAAAGCGTCGGTTCCACACGGGAACAATCTCTTCAGTGATGCTCAATCACTTTGGGTTTTGGTGGTTTGGGTTTTGAGTTTTTCCTCACTGATGATTTTCTCTCAAAGTCCTCGAGGAATGGATTGCTCTCAAATGACAAGTGTCAAGTTCTCTCTCGGAGCAGCTAACCAACTATTGGTTGTGGGGGGCGGCTATTTATAGCCAGGGTGCAACCCGACATGATAAGACATAAATGCCCCCTAATGATATGACCGTTATGTGGATAAGATATCTGGACAGCTGGCGCAAAGCACAACAATGGTCAGAATTTGAACTGTCAAATTCCTCAGGGCTTATCATATTCCTCACGGTAGGAAATTCGCACTGGCGAAATCCTAACTCCTCAGTCAGACCTATTTCCTCAGAGACCAGAAGAACATCGTCTCTGTCACTGAAGAACTTGACTGAACTGTAAGAGATTTCCAAAGGCTTCACTCGAAGGATTGGTTATGTTGAGGCTTTTGAGTTGAGCATCAGTTCGAAATTTTTCCTTAGTATTACCTCGGCCCCCTTTAACAGTACGGTGTTTCCTATGACTCAAAGAATGGAAACGAAACTACAAAAGTCTTCACGCTTCATAGTCCTCGTTAATATCTTCAAGGTCACACCGAATTCTTCAGCTTCAAAGTCTTCAGGGAAATACCAAAGTCTTCAGCTGAAGACGTTCATTTTTAGGGGTCGACATTCTTCGTATATATCAAACTCCTCAGCGACTTATAGAGCCTGTGTACACTCACACACATATTAGTCCCTTAACCTATAAGTCTTCAATACACCAAAATCACTAAGGGGCACTAGATGCACTTACAACCCCGCTGCCACGGGAGGGTAGGACAAAAGATGTCATGCAAGTTCTTTTCCATAAGCACGTATGACTATTTACGGAATACATGCCTACAATAAATTTATGAACTGGAGCTAGTTCTGTGTCGCCCTAGGTTATGATTGTTATATGATGAATATCATCCAACGAGTTCACCGATCCAGTGCCTACGAGTTTTCCACATATTGTTCTTGCTAAGTTACTATTGCTACTGCTATTGTTCCAACTGCTACAAAACTATTGCTATCACTGCTACCGTTACTGTTACTGCTACTACTGCTATCAAAACTGTCATACTACTGTGCTACTCATCACTCTGCTACAGATATTTAATCTCCAGGTGTGGTTGAATTGACAACTCAGCTGCTAATACTCGCAAATATTCTTTGGCTCCCCTTGTGTCGAATCTATAAATTTGGGTTGAATACTCTACCGTCGAAAACTGTTGCGATCCACTATACTTGTGGGTTATCAAAGGGCATATATCTGAAAGCACATATGCTCCCTTGGTGGTTTTGATAATTCATGACAACATACATTGTCTCTTTGACTAATACTTTTACCTAGTGTATTTCAGATAAAGTCCACAGAGAGGGTTGGCAAAAAGGTTTGTGGAGATACCCCTAGATGCAAGGAAATGGATTGGCAAAGCTTCAAGCAAGAGGACTCTACATTTTACTTTGTGAGAAATCACTTTGAGTCCATAGGAAAGCCAATACTATTAAAAGGGGGTAAGGTACTATTGGTGAACAAGATGCTCCACGTGCACAAGTGATAGTCACCAAAAACACCCACAAACTCTTCCACAAAATTCTGTCCAAGCCTATCTTGAAAATCGGTGCTACCAACAATCCCACTCGGTCCCACCGATTCCCAAACTCAGACAGACCCATGCCAAACCTAGCCATTCGGTGCAACCGATTCTGCATCGGTGCCATCGAGTTCAGCTTGCCAACTTTCTGTTACCTCGTTTCATAAAATTGGTCTTACCGAGTTTTTTGGATCGGCGTCACCGAGTTGTGCAATCTGACTAATGGTCATCTAATCGGTACCACTGAGAATTATGTATCGGTCTCATCGAGATTCAAAAGTTACTACCTTTTGGTCACTTCGGTACCACCGAGTTTTGCACTTCGGTGTCACCGAGTTGGTCACTTTAGGTGTAACGGTTGGATTTTTGGGGATGCCTATATATACCCCTTCACCACCACCCACTCGAAAGAGAAGCACTCAGAACTATTCCATACTTGCCCCCATCCTATTTTCTGAGAGAGAGCCACCTACTCATGTGTTGAGATCAAGCTATTCCACTCTATCCATATGAATCTTGATCTCTAGCCTCCCCAAGTTGCTTTCCACCAAATCAATCTGTTCCACCATAGCCAAATCTGTGAGAGAGTGATTGTGTGTTGAGGAGTCTATCATCTTGAAGCACAAGAGCAAGGAGTTCATCAACATTATCGAGCCTATTACCTTTTGGAGGGTGGTGCCTCCTAGATTGGTTAGGTGTCGCTTGGGAGCCTCCTACTTCGTGTTGTGAAGTTGAACCAAGAAGTTTGTACGGGCAAGGAGATCACCTACTTCGTGAAGATCTACCCATAGTGAGGCTAGTCCTTCATGGACGGAAGCCGTTATGGAATAGTCAAGGTTGCTACTTCGTGGACCCTTATGGGTGGAGCCCTCCGTGGACTCTCGCGACCGTTACCCTCCGTGGGTTGAAGACTCCATAAACGTGGACGTACGATAGCACCACCTATCAGAACCACGGGAAAAATCTTCATGTCCCTCATGCATTTGATCTCCCTATCTCATCTCCTTACTTCCATGTGCAATGTCTTTATTTTCCGCTGCCATACTTGTTGACATGCATGTGTAGGGTGTGCTAGACTTGTCATAATTGCTAAAATCTGCCAACCAATTAACTTGGGAAAAGGTTAGGTTTTAATTCTTGCAAGTAGTCTATTCACCCCCCCCCCCTCTAGACACACACTTCTAGTGATCCCTCAATTGGTATCAGAGCAAGGTCTCCATAACCTTTGTTTAATCACCTTTGGAGGAAGATGGATGTGTCTAGTTCGAAGAGTTTGAGTTGTAGAGTGCCCATTCTTGATGGAGAGTACTATAGAGAGTGGAAATATAAGATGCTTGAGCTATTCAATGAAATGTCATTTGAGCAAGTATGTTAAGAACCCCTATGTACCTCCCATTGATCCTTTACATCCCACATACGAAGAGGAAATTGATATGCTATGCAATCTTAGAACTGTTAATCTTATCGTTAGAGGATTGCCTTGGATTGTGCTTAATCAAATGAAGAATTTTGAATGTGCTTATACTTTGTGGAATGACTTGGAGAAACGATATCCAAGTTATTCATTGAGTAATCTTGATGAAATTCTTCATAAGACTATTGTCGTTCACAAAATGATGCCTAGTGATCCCAAGTTTGATGACTATCTATTTGAGCTTAGAGACCTCATGCGTGCTAAAAGAGATGTCATAACTATCAACAACATCATTGTAGAAGCCATTCGAATTCATAACTTTGAACATTGTCATGATCACAACCCTAACGAATCTCTTGTTCCTTGTGACGAGGATTTCCCACTTGATGATGACAATGTGGAACATGGTTACTATGATGAAGATGAGTTGTTCGACATCGAGCATGAGGAGATCATGAAGAATCTAAGTCTCATGGCAAACTTCAAGGATTACATGTCCGGAGGAAAAGAGTGGATTCTCGATAGTGGATGCACCGATCATATGACCGGAGATAGAGAGATGTTTGAAGAGATCACACCAAACCATGGACCGCGAAGGTATGTAACTTTTGGAGACAACTCCAAGGGTAAGATACTTGGTCTTGGTAAGGTGGCCATATCCCATGATAGCTCTATTCAAAACGTCATGCTTGTTGAATCCCTTGGCTACAATCTTCTTTCCGTATCTAGACTTGCCGACTTTGGTTTTAATGTGCTATTCACGAAAGTAGATTGCCAAGTGTTTCGACAAGATAATCATAACATGGTCTTTACCGGTTTCTGTAGAGGTGATCTATACATTGTCGATTTCACTAAGAGATCCAAACCTCGTACTTGTCTTATTGCAAAATCTTCTAAAGGTTGGCTTTGGCATAGAAGACTAGGACATGTTGGCATGCGTAATCTAGACAAGCTTATCAAAGGTGGATCATATACTTGGTGTTAAAGATGTTATCTTTGACAAAGATAGACTTTGTAGTGCTTGTCAAGCCGGAAAGCAAGTAGGTGGAAGTCATCCCGTAAAGAACATCATGACTACTAGGAGACCACTCGAGTTACTTCACATGGATCTTTTTGGTCCCAATGCTTACAAGAGCCTCGGTGGAAATTCCTATGGTCTAGTTATAGTTGATGATTTTTCCAGATTTACGTGGGTATTCTTTCTTGATGATAAGTCGCAGGTACAAAAGATCTTCAAGAACTTCGCTCGCAAAGCGCAAAATCAGTTTTAAGTGAAGATCAAGAAGGTTCGAAGGATAACGGATCGGAGTTCAAGAACACCCATGTAGATACCTTTCTTGACGAAGAAGGTGTTTCACATGAGTTCTCGGCTACGTACACGCCTCAACAAAATGGAGTTGTTGAGAGGAAGAACCGAACTCTTATTGAGATGGCAAGAACGATGCTTGACGAATACAAGACGCCAAGACACTTTTTGGCAGAAGCCGTGGAAACAACATGTCATGCCACAAACCGACTCTACTTGCACAAGATTCTCGGTAAAACGGCATACGAGCTACTCACCGGTAACAAACCCCAAGTTGGATACTTTCGGGTATTCGGCTCAAAATGCTACATTCTTGATAAGCTTCGTCGTACTAAATTTGCTCCTAAATCTCATGAAGGTTTCCTACTCGGTTATGGATCGAACTCTCACACTTACCGTGTCTACAACAACTTCACTCGAAAAGTTGAAGAGACGGTAGATGTGAAGTTTGATGAATATAATGGTTCGCAAGTCGAACAATTGCCAAATGATGTAGGAGATAAGGATCCTTCGGAAGCTATCCAAGACTTGTCCATCGGCAAGATTCGTCCCATGGAGGTGAAGGAAAGTACTTCATCAACTCAAGTGGAAGCCCCTACTTCACGTCAAGGTAAGCCTCAACATGACATGGAGGCATCCACAAGTGGTACACGACAAGATGATGAAGAGGAGGAAGTACATCATGAAGATCCACCACAACCTCCTTCACCACCACCTCAAGGAAACGACACCTTCAACAACAACGAAGATAAAGGAGATGATGATGATGAAGAAGCTCCACCATCCAACAAGCCGAAGCTACCCTGAGTTCGAGCAAGAGTGACCAAGAACCATCCTCTAAACCAAATCTTTGGTGACATACAAACCGGGAGAATCACTCGCTCTAAAACTCGCTTAGCTAATTTTTGTGAGCATTATTCTTTCATCTCTAGCATTGGACCCTTGAAGGTAGAACAAGCTCTTGAAGACCCGAATTGGGTGAACGCCATGCATGAAGAGCTTCACAACTTCGAGAGGAATGAAGTATGGACACTCGTGGAGAAGCCCAAGGAAGAGCACAACATCATCGGAACCAAATGGGTGTTTCGAAACAAGCAAGATGAAGACGGTCAAGTCGTACGGAACAAGGCACGTCTCGTAGCCCAAGGATATACGCAAGTCGAAGGTATGGACTACGGTGAGACCTATGCCCCCGTCGCTAGACTTGAAGCTATTCGCATTCTCCTTGCTTATGCTAATCACCATGATATCACGCTTTATCAAATGGACATTAAAAGTGCCTTTTTAAATGGTGAGAGTGAAGAAGAGGTCTATGTCAAACAACCCCCTGGTTTTGTGAATCCTAAGAAACCTAATCATGTTTACAAGCTTCATAAAGCTCTTTATGGTCTTAAGCAAGCCACACGCGCTTGGTATAAATGCTTAATGAAGTTTCTCATTGAAAAGGGTTTTGAAATTGGTAAAATTGATGCAACCTTATTCACTAAAAGAGTTAATGGTGAATTATTTGTGTGCCAAATCTATGTGGATGATATTATCTTTGGATCTACTAACCCACAATGTAGTGAAAGATTTGGAAGGTTGATGTCCGAGAAGTATGAGATGTCCATGATGTGTGAGCTGAAATTCTTTCTTGGTTTGCAAATCAAGCAAACAAGAGAAGGAACTTTCATCTATCAAACCAAGGATACCAAGGACTTGATCAAGAAGTTCAACATGCAAGAGTGTAAAGGTATGAAAACTCCTATGCCTACAAGTGGACATGTTGATCTTACCAAGGAGGATGAACCGGTTGATCAAAAGGTCTATCGATCTATGATTGGTTCATTGCTATATCTATGTGCCTCCCGTCCCGATATTATGCTTAGTGTTTGCATGTGTGCTAGATATCAAGCCGCACCTAAAGAGTGTCATCTTTTGGCCATGAAACGTATTGTGAGATATTTGATACAAACACCAAACTTTGGCATTTGGTATCCCAAGGGATCTTCCTTTAACCTTGTTGGCTATTTCGATTCGGACTATGCCGGTAACAAGGTTGATAGAAAATCCACCTCGGGTACATGTCAATTTCTTGGTAGATCTCTTGTGTCTTGGTCCTCCAAGAAACAAAACTCGGTATCTCTATCTACCGCCGAAGCTGAGTATATTGCCGCCGGATCGTGTTGCGCTCAATTGCTATGGATGACACAAACGCTTAAGAATTATGGAATCCATGTGAAAAATGTTCCATTACTTTGTGACAATGAAAGTGCTATTAAGATTGGTCATAATCCCATGCAATATTCTCAAACTAAGCATATTCAAGTTCGACATCATTTCATTCGTGATCATGCTGCCAAAGGAGATATTAATCTTAAGCATGTTCACACTAACAAGCAATTAGCCGATATCTTTACTAAGCCACTTGATGAGAAAGTGTTTTGTTACTTAAGGAGTGAGTTGAACATCATTGATGCTTCAAACTTGAGCTAAGCTCACTCGGATGCATGCAAGGGGATGAGCTTACTTGACCATTCCATGCCATCATTACCATGAACTTCTTATATCTTGGAATTCTATGCTCCCTTGTATCGCATCTAACCTTTTGTAGGTACTTGGAAGAACTTCATTCCACAAGATTGCCAACAACTCCCATCATAAGCAATCTTGTCATGACCAAGTATCCACAACCCCTCTTGATGATGGAAGGAAGAAGACAACTCAACCATATCCTTGACATATATTTGATGTGATCACATTTACTAATACTCAATTGATATCATGTCAAATGGATATATATTGTTCTTCCTTGCATGACTAACCTATGTAGTTGATAAGTGTACTAAAACAAGAAGGATTGCTCCCAACTCAAGATGAACTTCATCAACCTCGAGCATCCTCAACAAGTTCACCTACAAGCTACGTCATCAACATCACTCAAAGGTATGTACTCATATCCTTGAAAAAGCTTTACTCCAAGTCATGAGATAAAGCAACTCAAGTGATATGAAAACATTAAAATGCTTAATCAAAAAATGGTAAACCCATTTTGAGCTTAATGATGAGTATGACCTATGATCAAGTATTATTGCTTGGCTCCTAAGTTAATATACTCTAATATAGGTGACCTAGTCACTGACCATCATCTAGTTAAGTATCTTGTTTGGTTCATTCTCTATTTTGCAAGATTTCTTGGAACCACTCAAATCTTCTCTAGTTGATATTTCCTTGTAAATTCTATTGTATTTCCTTTGTAAAAGCCTTTAAGATTCTATTGCAAGTTTTCTAAAATTATTTGAGGTTTTCTAGAAGTTGCCAAGTTTCTGCTTACCCCACGGAGCCTCCGATTCAAATGACTCGGTTCTACCGATTTAGCAGATGAGCTGCATAACAACAGCTCGGTTCCACCGACTTGTTTGTCTCGGAGCCATCGATTGGATTTCTTCTCTGATTTGTGTTCATATTAGCAAATCTTTGTTTCTTTAGTGATCCTACAAGTGATGTCTTTGTTTCTTCAATGATCCCTTATTCTCAAAAAAAGGGGGGAGAAACTTTATTCAAGGATCCCTAACTCAAAGGAGGAGAAGTATCACAAGCTCTCAGATCAATGAAAGAGGGAGAAATTAATTTCCATGATTCCCTCAGATTTAATGCTCTCCATGATACCTACATTCTATGATCCTTGTTCTCAAGGATCCCTTCTAACTCCATCATCCCTGTGTCTAACCCTGTGTATGGACCTTTTTGGAAATTAATGCCAAAGGGGGAGAAATACCAAAGCTTCAATGCTAAAGGGGGAGATACATGCTTCAATGCAAAGGGGTAGAAAACAATCAAGGGGGAGAATATCAGAGTTTATGCATATATAGAAATATTAGAGTTTATAATTATATAGATAAGGGGAGAATACCAAAGTAAGGGGAGAAAAATATGTTTATTTCATTTGACTACTCATGTTAGACTTTTCTCACCCTATCCAATCCCAATATCTACATGCTAAGATTCAGAGGGAGAGGATGACCTACTAGTTCATATCAAGGGGAAAAAACTCTAAATGATTTGGAGACATATCAAACTTAAGGAATACTACCTTCTATATGTTCTCTATATCTTGGTACTATTGAGCTCTATTGCTTTTGATTGGTAGAATACTCTTGTGTTTCCTAACATTGTTTTCTCAAGTGTATCTCTACTACAAGAATGCTCAAGAACTCAAGGTAAGTATATGCATCATATCTTTGATCAAGATGATCTCTTGCTTCTTGCACATATTGTTTGCAAGAGTGAAGTCATGAACAAGGATACACCTCATTCATATATATTTGATGCATATAGCCAAGATACACATGACGCATATCATCCCTTCTGCTATATGTATGTCCATGCATTCCAAAGCAACTATCATTTAAAGGGATTGGACACATTTGGGGGGAGAAAATCTAAGTCATGTGTCTCTCAAAGTCTTCATTATATCCATGCAAATCTTTATTTGAAGCTTTGATTGTATGTTGTCATCAATTACCAAAAAGGGGGAGATTGAAAGCACATATGCTCCCTTGGTGGTTTTGATAATTCATGACAACATACATTGTCTCTTGGACTAATACTTTTACCTAGTGTATTTCAGATAAAATCCACAGAGAGGGTTGGCAAAAAGGATTGCGGAGATACCCCTAGATGCAAGGAAATGGATTGGCAAAGCTTCAAGCAAGAGGACTCTACATTTTACTTTGTGAGAAATCACTTTGAGTCCATAGGAAAGCCAATACTATTAAAAGGGGGTAAGGTACTGTTGGTGAACAAGATGCTCCACGTGCACAAGTGATAGTCACCAAAAACACCCACAAACTCTTCCACAAAAGTCTGTGCAAGCCTATCTTGAAAATCGGTGCTACCAACAATCCCACTCGGTCCCATCGATTCCCAAACTCAGACAGACCCATGCCAAACCCTAGCCATTCGGTGCAACCGATTCTGCATCGGTGCCATCGAGTTCAGCTTGCCAACCTTCTGTTACCTCGTTTCATAAAATCGATGTTACCGAGTTTTTTGGATCGGCATCACCGAGTTGTGCAATCTGACCGTTGGTCATCTAATCGGTACCACCGAGAATTATGTATCGGTCTCACCGAGATTCAAAAGTTTCTGCCTTTTGGTCACTTCGGTACCACCGAGTTTTGCACTTCGGTGTCACCGAGTTGGTCACTTTAGGTGTAACGGTTGGATTTTTGGGGATGCCTATATATACCCCTTCACCACCACCCACTCGAAAGAGAAGCACTCAGAACTATTCCATACTTGCCCCATCCTATTTTCTGAGAGAGAGCCACCTACTCATGTGTTGAGATCAAGCTATTCCACTCTATCCATATGAATCTTGATATCTAGCCTCCCCAAGTTGCTTTCCACCAAATCAATCTCTTCCACCATATCCAAATCTATGAGAGAGTGATTGTGTATTGAGGAGTCTATCATCTTGAAGCACAAGAGCAAGGAGTTCATCGACATTACCGAGCCTATTACCTTTTGGAGGGTGGTGCCTCCTAGATTGGCTAGGTGTCGCTTGGGAGCCTCCTACTTCGTGTTGTGGAGTTGAACCAAGAAGTTTGTACGGGCAAGGAGATCGCCTACTTCGTGAAGATCTACCCATAGTGAGGCTAGTCCTTCGTGGACGGAAGCCGTTATGCAATAGTCAAGGTTGCTACTTTGTGGACCCTTATGGGTGGAGCCCTCCGTGGACTCTCGCAACCGTTACCCTCCGTGGGTTGAAGACTCCATAAAGGTGGACGTACGATAGCACCACCTATCGGAACCACAAGAAAAATCTTCGTGTCCCTCATGCGTTTGATCTCCCTATCTCATCTCCTTACTTCCATGTGCAACGTCTTTATTTTCCGTTGCCATACTTGTTGACATGCATGTGTAGGGTGTGCTAGACTTGTCATAATTGCTAAAATCTGCCAACCAATTAACTTGGGAAAAGGTTAGGTTTTAATTCTTGCAAGTAGTCTATTCACCCCCCCCCCCTCTAGACACACACTTCTAGTGATCCCTCAATATCCAATAGTCTCCAACTTGCACCAGAGTCAATAATCTGGTTTACACAGTCTTTTATAACACCTATGGCTTATCAGGTGTTGCTCATGTTCTTGCTCGTGGTAGAGTCTTCTTCATTAGATTTGGCACATACGAATCCTTGTGATGTTTGTGCTATGTCATGTCTGGTCTTTTACATAGGATCTAGACTCCTTTTTCTTTGAGCATTGGCACTACTATTCGCAATACAATGTCATTGGTTTCATTGCACTTAGGATCACACCAACTATATCAAGACACTTCTTGATCCAGACTAAACTATATCAAGACACTTCTTGATCCAGACTATTGAAAACATCTAATGTTTTTCAGCAGAATTTTCTTTCGCTATAGAATCCACAATATTGTTTATGTTTATAAATTATTCTAAACAATAATATAGCCCTATAATAATTTATATCAATCATGAAGTTAGTGTTTGTGTAACTATTTACAATGACCTCTTCATCTCCTCTATTGACAAAGAGCAAGTCCTTTATCTTTTCGAGGCACTTCATTATATCAACTATTACCTAGTGAGCTAATCCAATATCACTTTGGTATTTGCTACTAACACTTTAGTGCATAAGAAACATTTAGCATAATACATACAATAGCATTCATGAATGATTCAATTATCGAGACATATTTAATTCCACTCATCTACTCATGCTTATCAACTGTCTTAGGACATCGATTTATTCTAAGCATCATGCTATGTAACATTGGGAGAAAACACATTCTCCATTTTAAACCTTGTCAAGATATTCATTTTGGCTTAGTACAATCAGACATCTTCATCTATCTTATATAGATCCTTATGACCAATAAGTTGCTTTGCCTTAGACTTTCAATGGAAACATATTCTTCAAAATCTTTTATTTGTGTTTAGGAACTTTATATTATTTCCAATCAATAGTATTTTACTTACATATGAAATTAGAAATGCTATAGAGCTCCCACTAAACTTTCATCATCATTTTAACAAAGTTAAACTCTTTAAAGATTTCACTAAAATGTTGATTCTAGCTCCTTCATGCTTGCTTCAAAACTTTTTGAAGTTTGCACACCTTTCTGGTATTCTCAGGATTGACAAAACTTTCTGGTTGTATCATCCATACATCCTATCCATTTATGAAACTAGTTTTGACATCCATCTGTTCTATACCTTCTATACGTTTAACCAAGTTCCAAACTTACACTAGTGCAGCCGCGTCCTATACAAACGGTTTTTGCCCCCTTTACGCGGCGTAGTTTTAAACCGTCACCTTGCATGTGTGGGCGATAGGGGGCTATCCCACATGATATATAAATCGTCGGTGATGCCTCCGTCCAGTCACACACGCCAGGCAAAAATAGAGCGTGTGCGATTAAGAGGGCCATCACAAACAGACAAATTGCAGTAGTCGTGTGAGATGTGCTTAGCATCACACATAGGGAATCTCAAAGATACGTATTCGTTCGTATTGTACATCACACACAATTTTCTACATAACATCGTCTGTGATAGGGGTGGCCATCACATACGATAGTTATAATTATGTTGATTGCGTTATTCAATACATCACTCACGGTGCCTAGAAGAAACTGTTTGTCATAGGGTTGTCGATCACACACACTTGTTATGTGAAAACGTTTGTGATAGGGTGGCCTAACGCACACAGTTGTCGACCAGAAGTCATGTGTGATTGTTCACTGATCCAACACGCCAACTTTCTAGAAACCGTGTGGGTTTGTTGAGGTCATCGCCCACGGTGTTGTCTTAGAAACCGTCTGCAATAGGAAAAACCAATAATCAGCCTAATTGCTCTATTATTTATAATCCATTTAGAAATCAAATTAACATTTCATATCAAGCACACAATATATTTCTTATTCGTATTACAGCAACCATGATTTCATAATTGAATTACATCAGAGTACAACATCATATAGGAATATACTACCTAGCTACCCAATTACACGACAGGACCAAATTTTAAATGCAACATCTAAAACCTTTGGAAAGTAGCATCATAGAAGGTAAATAGACAGATGAGTCTCGTCTAGAAAACCGTTGAAACGGAAGGAGAATATTGGGCCTTCAATGATGTTGAAGGTCCTCGCAACTTTAGGCCAGTGTCTGTGGATGATTGCCCGCCCATCCTTCGTCCTCTTGAGGAAGACTTCAATATTATACGGTGGGTATTGTATGAATACCTCCCTCTCCTCTTAACCAAACAGGTGGTTTGAGATGTAATCATCGATGAACTGCCTTGGAAAGGACTGAAAACAAACATATGCATAAATATCTTTCCCAAAAATTGAAATGGCGCAAAGTGAAAAGGACAAGGTGAAAGAGATGGTACCATCTTATAGTTGACTGATGTCTTCTTCATTGTGCAGACAAACATCTTGCTGTTTTTCATAGCTAGTTTCTTTATCTTAACAATCTTCCTGAGTTTCTTGATTTGACTGATATTCAAGGACACCTCATTTCCCGACATGCAAAAAGGGTTGAACAGTGGGTCTAAAACTCTTATAGAAGGACCTACATGCGCAAGAACAAATTATTAAAAACCTTAATATTAGAATGGTTCCTGCAATTGCACAATAATGTGCTATTAGCCAAAGGACCATGGATGTGCAAACCTCGATGGTAAACTTTAGTGTCTCCCATTGTTTCCCCCTGCAACATATTTAAGATAGATATTGATCAGGTTATTAGTGATATTTGCTATACTATCACTGAAATAAGTTAATGAAAAATAAACACATTACAAATCCAGCAGATTAATTCGAGCCACATGGAAAAGCCACTTGACTAAACCAAGTGTGCTAAGAACTAGGAAATATAGTAATTGTATATGTTTCACATGTATTTAGTACATCTAAATTCGATTTATTTCTCACATGCATAACAATAAAAAATTGTACCAACAACAATTGAACATCATATTGCAGAATTGAACTAAATAGTTAAATGATCACCGCAACAAATGAACCAAATAGTTAACTAAGCACCACATTGCACAATAGAACATACTAGAAGGTCGGATTGCATGTAGCATCACATTGGACATTTCACTAGAATTTCTAAATGAAAGGCAGGAGCAGCACATGCAACAGGTAAACCAAACATGTTGAACCAGCATAGCTAGCTAAACATAGGTCCTTAGTGATAAAGCTAAGAAAAACAAGCTATACCTCATCGTCGGAGATATCGATGACGATGGGCTCCTTCAACTTGGAAGAGGGTCAGGCCTTGACACCGTGGGTGCACCCCTCGTAGTGGTGAGTGGCCTGATCCTGCCCCGGGACCAACATGCCAGCTCTGGAGCTGAGGTAAGCATGGACATGCTGAGAAAACACCTCATAGTCTTCGTCGAACACACTGGCGGTGCCCTCGAGAAAAGACCACAAGCTGTCGTTTATAGCAGCCAACCGCATGGCGACGTCCGCGTGCGAGGCGTCGACGGTGGCCTTGACAGCGAGGTGCTCCTCCAAGATCTGGGGGTCGGCACGCATGGCAGCCATTGCTGCCTCATCCACGCATGTAGTCGCGATTTGCTTCTCCGCTGCCAAATGCTCCTTGAGATCCTGGCTATAATGCGTGCACCATGGCTTTGGGCGGCGATTATTTGGAGGATGGGCGGTGATTTGGGTGGAAGGTGTCGTGCCGGCGGTCGGGCCATGTGGGACGGAGGAAGAGGGAGTGGGAGAAAGGGGGTATTGGGGAGGTGTCGATTACCTGAACAGATGGACGAGGCCGAGTAGCAAGAAGGAGCGTCGCCGACGAGGAGGCAGCGCTGCAAGCAAGCAATGAAGATTTGAACTAGGAAAGGAACGAGGAAACAGGGGAAATGTGGCTTTTGATTGGTACCGGGGGTGAGGGAGGTAGATATTACCGCGGTAGCCCAAAATTTCCATTCGGTGCAGCGAAAAACCGGCGCAAAAAGTATCATTGGATACAGTCCCTTATTCAGAACTGTGTGCGATATCTAAACATCACAAACGAATCTTGTACTTTACCCCGTGTGTGATGAGCTTGAATGTGCAAATTATTAAGAACTGTGTGCGATATTTAAACATCACACACGAATCATGTACTTTACCCCATGTGTGATGAGCTTGAACGTGCAAACTTTTGTCTCCAAGCTTTTGACGTAAGATTGGATACTACATTGCACATGGTTCGTGCCAACAAATTGTGTGTGATCTACTTGAATTTCATTTTCATTTGGATGACGGAATGGGGATATGGCGGCAAATTTTGGTCTGAATTTCCATGGTTACAATGGTCATCCACGTCATCGCATAATTTAACATAAATTGCTAATTTGGGTACCACACAAAAGAGCCTACACCACTGCCCGCACTTACTTAATCGAGTAATTAAACAGAGTTGGTAGACCTAAACATTACTCTAACAAAAGACCAGCGCTCCAAACAAAGACTAATGTTCCGCCTGATGCTCGTCGATCTCCGCCGCATCCTCCATGACCAGCTCGCACTCGATGACCTCCAGGGGAAGGCGCTCCATGGCATCCATCGCCACATACTCCGCAAGCATCTCACAGTCCGCGTCTGCCATCTCTTTGGAAAAGGCCGCCACGAGCCGGGTGTGGGCGGTCACGGTCCGAGCGTAGACGGCCTCCATCTCGGCTAGGGAGGTTGCCGACGAATGGACGGCTGCCCGAGCGCTCTCGGCGACTGCCAACTCTCCGGACGTAGGTTGCCGGCCGGTGTCGGAGAAGGCCACTGCTATTTGCATGTTAACCGACACGAGCTGGGGGTGGGCGGCCTCGGCATAGGCATGGGCAACCGCCATCAGGGGTACGACAGCCGCCAAGGAATAGACGGCTGTTCTGCCGTTTTCGCCATTTGCTATCCCGGTCGCGAATGTTGCTACCGCCATCTCAGCTGCAGCAGCTACCCTTTCGGCGGCTGCAGCCACCCTGTAGAAGATTGTGTCCGCGCTCATGGATGTTGTGAGCGCGTTCATGGCTGATGCAACCGCGCTCGGGCAAGTGGGTCTCCGAAGTTGCTTTCACGACGTGGATCCACGTCCCCATCTTTCACCGGCAATGTTTGAACAGTACAGTGGTCTTGGGGAGCAAGTGTGACTATGTGGTTGACGCGCCACCGGTGGAGTGTAACCGATGAAGCTTCTGGCGTAAGCCATATATGAGGATTGTCCCAATATATTTTATACCACATCACACATGTTTCATGATCAAGAACTGTTTGCGATGTACTTGATTTTCATATTGTTTTGAAACGAAAAATGAGGTTACATCGGCAATTTAAGGTGTTTGGATTGCAATAACATTTATCTGCAGTGAACATGCAACTATAGGAGTGTTTGTTAAAATATGGAATTAATTAGGGTTGTTTAGGCCTTTTAAAACATTTAAAGTGTTTTTAGATTTCATGTGCATCGTTCAAATATGAACTGCAGTTAAGCACATGTTTGAGTGCACCTGAATGGGTTGAAAAATCATATATGTCAATGGATACATGTTTTGGTCCCATGCAAGAAATGGAAATGAATTTCAAACCTCTCGGTATTTTGGCTCGGTCGTAGACATTGAGAATCCATGTTTTCAAATTCCAGTAAATCCAAATATCATCAGAAATTCATGAAACTTTGCATGGTGTCATGTCATGGCTCATGTGTGTTGTGGTAAAAACATTGCCCCATTTGGGACAAGTTTTGGCACAAACCTCTTACAAACCGAAGATTGTCACAAGAAGCCATGTGGTTCCGATAGGGAATGTTCACCTTTTATGTGCGAAACAACATCCGATGTCTCTTCTCGCCTTGAATTTATTTCTAGAGTCACCATTGAGCAACATGACTGCCGTGCTAAACTATGGAATTTTCCAGGGTTCATTTGGCCTTTTTAATAAATTAATTGAGTTTTCTTGGCATTTAATGTGCATAATTCAAATTTGAACTACAATCACAAGGTCCCGCGCATGAAAATAGGTTGAAAAATCATATACGTTTCCCTGGATGCATGTTTAGGTCCCACGCAAGAAATGGAGAATGAATTTCAAACATCTCAGCATCTTGGCTCGGCCGCAAACATTGGGGAACTTGGTTTTTAAATTCTTGCAAATCCAAACCTCGTCAGAAATTCATGAAACTTGGGCACGGTGTCATGACCTTGCATATTGTGTGTTGTGGTTAAAAAATGTCCAATTTGGACAAGTTTTGGCACAAGGCTCTTACAAACCGAAGATTCTCACAAGAAAGCCATGTGGTTCCGATAGGGAACATTCACCTTTTATGTGCCAAACAACATCCGTTGTCTCTTCTCGCCTTGAATTTATTTCTAGAGTCACCATAGAGCAACATGTCTGTCGTGCTAAACTATGGATTTTTTTCCAGGGTTCATTTGGTCTATTTAATACATTAATTGAGTTTTCTAGCCATTTAATGTGCATAATTCAAATTTGAACTATAATCACAAGGTCCAATGCACGAAAATTGGTTGAAAATCATATATGAGTCCCTCACTGCATGTTTAGGTCACATGCAAGAAATGGGAATGAATTTCAAACATCTCAGTGTCTTGGCTCGGCCGCAAACATTGAGAAACTTGGTTTTCAAATTTTATCGTAAATCACAAACTCATCAGAAATTCATGAAACTTGTTATGGTGTGTCATGACAAGAGCACACATATGACGTGGTAAAAAATTGTTCAACTTGCACATGTTTTGCACAAGCCTCTTACAAACCGGAGCTTCTCACAAGAAGCTTTGTGGTTTCGATAGGGAACATGCATGTCACATCTACGGGTGAAATGACATCCGATGCCTCTTCTCTACTTGATTTATTATATAGAAACAACATATACAAATAGGTGCGAAGTGCAAAAATGTGAATAAATTAAGGGATCATCTGGCTTTTAAATACATTAATTGAGTTTTATATGCATTTAATGTGCATAATTCAAATTTGATCTACAATCACAAGGTCTAGTGCACCAAAATGGGTTGAAAAATCATATATGTGTCCCTGGATGCATGTGTTAGGTCCCATGCAAGAAATGGGAATGAATTTCGAACATCTTAGCGTCTTGGCTCGATCGCAAACATCGAGAAACTTGGTTTTTAAATTCCCGTAACTCCAAAACTCATCAGAAATTCATGAAACTTGGCATGGTGTCATTACAAGGCACACATATGCCAAGGTAAAAAAATACCAACTTGGACATGTTTTGCCACAAGCCTCTTACAAACTGGAGCTTCTCACAATAAGCTACGTGGTTCCGATAGGGAACATGCATGTCACATCTGCCGGTGAAACGACATCCGATGCCTCTTCACTCCTTGATTTTTTTTCCTAGAAACAACATAGACCAATAGGTGTGTACTGCAAAAATATGAAATTATTAAGGGTTTGTCTAGGTTTTTATATACTAATTGAGTTTTATGTGCATTTAATGTAGATAATTCAAATTTGAACTACAGTCACAAGGTCTATGTTGGGTAGGGCCTCGTCATATAGCACAAATATGTCGTGGTATTTTTCGTGTCCACTTTGAGAAAGGCACAAACATTATTAGTATCCAACAAAGGCATTTTATAACAAAAATTTGTCACGTTACCATCGCAAACGGACGTATTATTTCTAAATCGTGGACGTTCTACTGACCATTTACGTGCTACCATGCGTCACACTCTGTATTGGGTAGGAGAGTGTGCAGACGGGTGTTTGAGTAGACGGGAGGCGTGCGAGCAGTCCTCGGCACACTCATCGGGGAGGCTTGTCCTTTGACCATCATCGCAAACATTTCAGATTGAATACCCGTATGCAGACCGAGGGCAATGGTTCCTTCGCTACTAAGCCAAGTCAAAATCTTGCGCGAAGGATTTTTTCATTGCGCCATCACAAATGTTTGTGTATGATGATGCGTGTGCTCAGTACAGACAATGAGTTTAGATTTTCATCTATCATATTGAGTAAATTGCCATTTGTCAAATTAGAAACATTGAATTTGTCGATCTAGTAACGTTGACATTTAACATCATTGTAACACTGACATTTGTAAAATTTTGCAGGAACAAAATCACTATTATGGTGCAATTTTGCAACTGAAATTCAGTAAGCATAGATTTCATTCATAGATTAAGAAGTGGTCTTTGTACAAAACAGTTCAACTCGACAGCTGAGCCAAACAAACTGTTCCCCAATTGTTACCAACCACGTACTGAAATAGCTAGTTCAACTATATATACTAGCTAATTTAAAGTACGTGGTGCAGTTCAACCATATCTATAGTTAGATAAACTGAACAAAATAACCCTAAAATACTACTATGGAGTGGCTTTGTACTACTTCCATCAGCCTCTCCTCTGTAGAGCGCATTCAGTAAGAGGCAGAGGAGGAGGAGCCTACCGACGAGCTGGAGGAGTCGAATTCGTCACCTACCGCTCCTGCCCTCCACCGGTCCTGACGCGCCTCCTCGAAGTGGCAGGACTCGTCATCGATCTCCTCATTCCACGCCATGGCTGCGGTGTCTTGTGCAGCCACGGTGGCGGTGAGCCTCTTTGCGTGCTCGACCTGGCACTCCTCCTCCTCATGTAGGAAGTTGATGCAGCGCGCAAGGCCGCTGACGCAAAAGCCGAGCTACTGGGCTTCGGTGACGACCTCCACCTCCCGCCTTCGGGCCGCGGTGGCGGAGCGGGTGATGGCCCCGGCGGCTGATGGTGGGGTGGCTGCCAAGGTGGACAATGGTGTGGTGACGGCAAAGGCGACCGCTGATGGGGTGGCGACAACGACGACCGGCGATGGGGTGGCGGCCATGGCGGTCGCCGGCAGCAGCTGCCTTTGGGTAATGGTGACGGAGCGTGTGGTGGGCGGCGTGCACACACCCAACAAGGACGCCACGTGCACTACACGCTTCCGGGGACTGCGCCGCCGACGTGTGAAAGCACAACTTCTCCCTAGGTGGTTTTGGTAATTAATAAGAACATATATTTCATTGGACTAATGTTTCCACTAAGTGTATCTCAGGAAAAAGTTCAATGATGGATTGGCTAAAAGATTGTGTGGAGAACCTCGCCAAGGAAAGGAAGGAATAAGATTGGCCATGCTTTAGGATCAAGGACTCTACATTTTACATTTTGTGAGAAATCACTTTGAGTCCATAGGAAAGCCAATACTATTAAAAGGGGATGAAGTAAATATGATGATCTGGTTGCTCAAGTGCTTAGAGGTAGCCACCAAACATACTCACCCACTTTCCCACACATATCCTCTGTCCAAAGCCTAAAGTCAAAATTCGGTGCCACCAATATTTCCTTTCGGATCCACCGAGTTTATCCAAGACAGAAGCCAGACTAAACCCTAGCATCTCGTTACTACCAGCTTTCCATTCGGTGCCACCGAAAACAGTGACCAACTTCCTGGTTAGCCAGTTTCTAGATTCGGTCCCACCGAGTTTGGCTACTCGGTACCACCGAGAAGTTGGACCAACTTTCTGTTTGCCCATTTCTCTAAATCGGTCCCACTGAGTTGAGGAATCGGTCTCACTGAGATTTGGTAACTGCCTAGGTCACCCACATCGGTACCACCGAGACTTATATATCGGTTCCACCGAAAAGCCTAAAGTTGCTACATTTTGAACTAGTCGGTGCCACCGAGTTTCTACGTCGGTTTCACCGAGTTGGGCAATAATGTTGTAACGGTTGGATTTTTGGATAAGCCTATATATACCCCTCCACCACCATTCACTCGTAAGAGAAGCACTCAGAACACACACCCACTTGCCATATCCAATTTTCTGAGAGAGAACCACCTACCCTTGTGTTGAGGTCAAGATCATCCACTCCAACCATATGGATCTTGATTTCTAGCCTCCCCAAGTTGATTTCCATCCAATCAATCTCTTCTACCCATGCCGAATCTATGAGAGAGTGATTGAGTGTTGAGGAGACTATCTTTTGAAGCACAAGAGCAAGGAGTTCATCATACTACCACATCTATTACCTTTTGGAGGGTGGTGCCTCCTAGATTGGTTAGGTGTCGCTTGGGAGCCTCCTTCTTCGTGACTGTGGAGTTGAACCAAGAGTTTGTAAGGGCAAGGAGATCGCCTACTTCGTGAAGATCTACCCCGAGTAAGGCTAGTCCTCCATGGACGTAGGCCATCATGGAATAGACGAGGTTGCTACTTCGTGGACCCTTCGTGGGTGGAGCCCTCCATGGACTGTCGCGACCGTTACCCTTCGTGGGTTGAAGTCTCCATAAACGTGGACGTACGATAGCACCACCTATCGGAACCATGAGAAAAATCTTCACGTCTCCAAATTGCGTTTGATCTTCCAATCCCTAACCTCTTACATTTGCATGTCTTTACTTAATGCTGTTATACTCTTAGACTTGCATGTGTAGGGTGAACTTGACTTGCTACAATTGCTAAAATCTGCCAACAATTAAAATTGGGAAAAGGTTAGATTTTTATTTGGTCAAGTAGTCTAATCACCCCCCGTCTAGACCTACTTTCGATCCTACAAGTGGTATTAGAGCATTGGTCTCCATTGCATTGGTCTCACAACCTAGGAGAGTATGGCGTCTAGTGAGGGAAGTTACAACCGTAGAGGTCCACATTTTGATGGTACAAACTTTGCTAGTTGGAAGCATAAGATGAAAATGCATATTCTTGGTCATAACCCCCGCCGTATGGGCTATTGTTCGTGTTGGCTTGCAAGGTGAATTCTTTGGTGATGGAAAGGAACCGGATCGTGAAGCGACCGCAGAAGAATTGAAGATGTTGCAATACAACGCTCAAGCATGTGACATTCTATTGAACTGCCTATGCCCCGAAGATTTCAACAAAATTAGCCATCTTGAGAATGTAAAGGAAATTTGGGATACTTTGGATGAAATGCACGAAGGTACTGAATCCGTCAGGGAATCTAAGTTGGATGTGCCACAACGTCAACTTGACAAGTTCAAGATGAAGGATGGTGAAGGAGTTGTGGAAATGTACTCTAGGCTTGCTCTCATCACCAATGAGATTGCCGGCTTAGGAAGTGAAGAAATGACCGACAAATTCATCATCAAGAAGATCCTTAGAGCCTTGGATGGAAAGTACGACACCGTGTGTACATTGATCCACATGATTCCAAACTACAAAGATCTCAAGCCTACGGAAGTCATTGGAAGGATTGTTGCTCATGAGATGTCACTCAAGGACAAGGAAGAACTTCACACCAAGTCAAGCGGTGCTTACAAACCTACAAGTGACACTCCCGCTACATCAAGTGACAACCTTGTAGCCAATGAAGAGATAAGCCTCATGGTCAAGAAATTCAACAAGTTCTACAAGAGTAGAGGCAAAGAAAGAAGCTCCAATTCAAAATATGAAGAGAAGCGGTCATCTAGTCATGACCGGAATTGTTAAAATTGTGGAAGGCCCGAACACTACTCCAATGAGTGCACGCCCCCCCCCCCACCCCACAAAAGAAGAGAAGAGTCACCTAGAAAAAAGAGCTCAAGAGAAGAGTCACCTTGAAGAGAGAGAAGGAGTAGAGATGATCGTTATGAACGAAGACCCTCAAGGAGAAGTAGGGACTTGGAGAAGAAGGACAAGTACACCAAGAGCTACAAAAGAACAAGACATCAAGCTCATGTTGGTGAATGGGTTTCCGGCTCCGAATCCAACAATCACTCCGAGAGAAGCTATCACTCCGACTCCGACTATAGTCAAGATGAAGGTGTTGCCGGACTTGCATTCGTTTCCTCCAACTCCTACGACATATTTGATTCACCAAATGAAGGGAGTGGAAGTTTCTTCATGGCTAAAGGCCCCAAGGTATCACACCCTGAATACATTGACTTCAATAGTGATGAGGATGACTTACTTGGAGATGATGACTTGCTATTTGACAAAATTAGTGATATTAGTCAAATTGAGCTAGATAATGATTATGCTAGTCAAGATAAGTCATGTAATGATGATAAGAAGGAAATAGAACAACTAACTAAAGAATTAAACACTCTTAAGTTAGCCCATGAATCTTCTTTAGAAGATCATAGAGAGCTTGTAAGAACTCATGAGAAGCTACGCTTCGAGAAGCTCAATTTGGAGCAAGAACATGAGTTTCTTAAAGCAATCAATGACGATCTCCGAAAGAAGACTTCTTCTTATCTAGCCAAACGACTACTCTTGTATACATTTGTTCCACAAGTTAAGACTAAGCAATCTAGTAACAAAGGCAAGAAAGGTTCTTCAACTAGTAGCAACAAAAATGATAAATCTAATGATATTGCTTCTAGTAGTTCTATTGACCCCACTAATGATTCTCTTAGCCAAGTTACACTTGAGCAAGAAAATGATCTATTGAAAGGGATTATAGAAAAGGGTATCTACAAAAGTCATGCCGGATGTAAACAATTGGAGGAAATTGTACGCAAGCATGGAGGATACCGGAAGAACCAAGGCATTGGCTACTTCAACGCCAATGGAGTTGAATGGGAAGAAGGTCAATACCCCAAGCCAAAGTTTGTTCCTCAAAAGGAGAAGTATGAACATACTCTTCCCAAGGGAACAAAACCTCAAGATGACCTTCCACCACAAGACCACAAGCTCAAGGGCAAGGACAAGATTCAAGGGGAGATTGACACATTTGAAGATGAGTCCCAAGCTTTGGTCAAGTGGGTTCCCAAGGCTACTACGAGTTCTATGTCAACAAGTGCTACTTCAACTCCAAGGATCCCCATCAACTTTATGTGGGTCCCCAAGAAGAAGAACTAGAGAAGTTCTTGAGGGGTGACTCCGCCAATGAAATTCACTCACATTCATTATTGGCAAGGACTATTTGCAATCAACTCCAACCTTATGCAATAGTTCAAGGAGTCACACATTCCCTCAAAGGTAAGCAAGGGACAAGGTAATGAAAGAATCCATGGACATCATCATGTATGCATTGCACTCCATGTCCATAGATATCCTTGTATTTGTCTCTTGTGCGGACTAACCCATGTAGGTGAGAAGAGTAAGAAAACAACGAGGATTGCTCCCAACTCAAGATGATCTTCATCAACAATGAGCATCCACCACTACCTCACCCACATGAAGTCTTCTACGACAAACCCAAGGTTAGTTTATCCCTCTTAGGGGGGATGTCACATCAAGGGGGAGCTTTACTCTAAGACTTGAGTTAAAGCATCTCTTAAGGATGTGAACACATTAAATGCTTTATGTAAAAGTTGTAACCCCACTTGTGCTTAAACGATGAGTATGGCCTATGATCAAGTATTCATACTTGGATCCTAAGTCAATATACTTATATATAGATGACTTCGTCATCGCCAAAGTGCTTGGTAGATACTAGAGTGGTTTTGCATGTTTGCCATATTTGACATTTTATTGTGTGAGCATGTTGCTTTGCATATCGTTTCTCATTCGAGGATATCCAATTGTTGTTATTTGGCTTTCTTTTTTATTTGGCCAATTGGATATACAAGACTGCCTAGGACCCCTCTCTAGCTATCTATGCTTTCTTGTCTCAAGTTCTATTCGTGCTACATCACAAAACTTGAACAATCACTTCTCGAACCCTCTGTGTAAGGAGCAATCGGAGTTCCGTTTCATTAAGGCTGACTTCCAAAACCACCCAAAAGTGCAACTCGGTGTAACCAACCAGAAAATCTCGGTTCCACCGATGCTTAGGGTTGATCTGATTTTTGCAACTCGATAGCACCGATTACATAATCTCGGCCTCACCGAGTTTCCCTGTCAACTAACAGTACTGGAACTCGGTGGCACCGAAATTTTAGAACCGATGTCACCGACAGCGAAGGGTATATAATCTCAGCGGACCCGACTTTTGAAATTAAATCTTCAATCGTCCGTTTCTCCAAACCTTAAGCTGCCGCACCTGGACCCCTGGTCGTCGCCCTTGTCTCCCCGTGCGCCCTCACCGCTGGGATCCTCGCCGTCGATAGTAATCCGCACCTCCGTCGCCGCCGTAGCCGAGCCATCACCGCATTAGGGTATGGTTTTGATCCCCTCTCGTGCTCCCATATCTAATTCAAGCGCATAAGGGTTGTTTCATTATCTTGCCACGGTGTGAAATCAATCTATCCACCATAAACTTCCATAGATTAGAGAACAAGGAATTCTTGGATCTGACCTTCCGCAAACTGCATCTCGGTGTCACCGAGTTGTAAAAGTTGGTTCTACCGATTGTAGTTTTAGGGTTACTGAGAACCACTTCAGTGAGATCGAGCGGTTCTTTTTGGTGAAACCGAAAGGATTGCCAAGTCTCTGTTAAGGCAAGTGGTCAGTCTCGGTGGCTCCGAAATTATCAACTCGGTGCAACCAAAATTCCTTTTGAAGAAGTTCAAAACTAAGATTCTAAGTTCAAATTTTTGAAAATCTTTTGTGCTTTGTGATGCTCAACCTCTCTGCTCTTCTATACTCCATTCACAGAATCAGCATGTCAGGTTCTGATGACAGCCAGAATGACTTCAGGGAGAGGGATGTGGACATGAGTCCAGGCACTAGCCCCAATGCCAGTTCATCTTCTTCAAAGGATCCAAGCACCCCAAGTTCACATGGGCTGCCCAAAGCTGTCACCATGGCAAGGAAGAAGTTGAATTTTGATGAGGAGGATTCTGATTTTCTGCCAGAGGAGGTTCTTGCAAGGAAAGTTCAAGATTAGAAGGACAAAGCTGCAAAGAAGGCTGCTTCTGAGGCCACATTAGCTAAGAAGGTTGTCAGGAAGGAGTATGGCACCTCTGAAACTATGAGAGCACCTAAGAGTGCTAGAGCTAACACATCTCTATCAGCTGGGCCTTCAAGGAAATCTGTGCCTAAGAAGGCAGGAGAGAAGAAGAGAGCGAGGAAGAGGATTGTCCATGTCATTGGAAGACCTACTTCTATGTATGAAGACCCAGCAGAAGCTGAGGAAGAGGCTGAGGACGAAGAGCCATCTGCCAAGGCTCCTCCATCCAAGAAGAAGAAGTTGCTTGCTGATGCCATGCCCAAGCAAGCTCCTTCAAAGAGCAAGAAGTCTGAATCCAAGAAACCGGTTCCTCCAAAGTCCAAGAAAACTACTAGAGACATACCTCTTGCTGCTAAGAACAAGAGATCTTCCACCATGGAAGAAGAGGATGATCTGTCAGTGCTGAGGAAGCTAAGACCACATGATATGGGGTGTCCCGATCTTCTCAGTAAGCGGCGGTGGTGATGATGAAGATGATAGATAACTTGTATGTCGCCGATGAACTCTCCCTCGCTTGATCCCTGATGCCAATGCAAAAGGTCTCAACCCTCTGGATATTCACAACATCACACACTTGCGCATGTAGCCGTCGACCACGAAACGGTATAATTGCAATATACTAATTCCCAATGGAACAGCAGATTACACTCAACTTGCAGTATATGATCTCCAAATCGATACGAATTGGAGATGAGGATTCAAGATGAATGCTTACAAGCAATCTCAAGAACTAGGGTTTATCTTAAATGTGGTCTAACCTTAACTAACTCTAGGGGACAGGTATTTATAGTCTAAAACGAGATCGAAGGGGTACACGGGCTGAACAGCCCAAAACCTGCGCGCAGGCAGAGCGGTACTACCGCTTATGGCAAGCGGTACTACCGTGATAAGCGGTACTACCGCTCGTACAAATATCAAGTGCCGCTCTAGTACCGCTTGGGTCGCTTGGATTCCAGAAGAAATTTCCTAAGCGGTACTAGGACGGTAGTACTGGAGCGGTACTACCGCACAAGCGGTACTACCGCTTGTGTCGGGCGGTACTACCGCCCTGGAAACTGCAGGGTCTTCCTCCCTTTCCAGCTGCAATGCCTCCTTGCTCCCCTCCTTGCTCCCTTGGGCCATGCCTTCCTCTCCAATGTACCTAATGACACATACACACAAGGATTTAGGCAGTATAAAGCTCTCATTAAAATAAATAGCATTATCAACTAAGAGAGAATTCACCTGTTGTTCTAGTAACTTAGCACGAGCTCTTGTAATTGGGCCAATCCTGATTTCATCATTGGACATCTTCTTTGCAGCAACAGGTTGTTTATCTTCATGAGGTAGAGAGGGAACCATAGTAGGGATATCCTCATCATCCTCCCCCCCTTCAAAAGGCGTCGACCCCGACGCTCCAAGGTCATCGACATCACATGGGGACAAATCAGCAACGTTGAAACTGTTGCTAACGCCACCAAAGTCAGCAATAGGAATATCAATCGAGTAGGCATTGTCATTTATCTTGGCTAACACCTTGTAAGGACCAGCACCAAGCGGCCGAAGTTTAGAACGTCTCAACTGTGGAAACCTGTCCTTGCGAAGATGCACCCACACCATATCGCCAGGCTGGAACAAAACTTTCTTTCGTGATTGGTTTCGTGCAGCAGCAATGTTCTTGCCTTGCTTCTCAATAGCCTCCCGTGTCGATGAATCTTCTTCACATAATCTGCTCTGTTTGATGCCTCCATATCAACCCTCTCATGCAATGGAAGAGGCAGCAAATCTAGTGGTGTAATTGGTTTGAAACCATACACCACCTCAAAAGGACAAAGCTGGGTGGTAGAATGCACAGCCCTGTTATAAGCGAACTCAACAAGTGGCAAACACTCCTCCCACTCATGCAGATTTTTCTTGATCATAACTCTCAGCAATTGGGACAATGTGCGATTCACCACCTCCGTTTGACCATCAGTTTGTGGGTGACATGTAGTGCTGAACAACAACTTTGTTCCTAGCTTTCCCCACAATGTCTTCCAGAAGTAGCTCATAAACTTCACGTCCCTGTCAGAAACAATTGTCTTTGGCACTCCATGCAAGCGTACGATGTCCCTGAAAAACAGGTTAGATATATGCGACGCATCGTCGCTTTTGTGGCATGCAATAAAATGTGCCATCTTAGAAAATCTATCCACTACCACAAATATAGAATCATGACCTCGTTTAGTGCGTGGCAAACCTAACACAAAATCCATACTTATATCTTCCCATGGTGTGGTAGGTGTAGGTAGTGGCGTATACAAACCGTGAGGCTTCAGTTTTGACTTGGACTTGTGACATGTAATGCAGCGCCGAACAAACCTGTCCACGTCGCGCCTCATCTTGGGCCAATAAAAGTGATCAGCCAGCATGAGCAACGTCTTCTCACGCCCAAAGTGACCCATCAATCCTCCTGCATGTGATTCCTGCAACAATAGCAAACGGACGGACGATTCTGGAACACAAAGTTTGTTAGCTCAAAACAAGTATCTATCATGGATGTGGTATTTCTCCCATGCATTTCGAAGCAAACATAAACGATATGGTTCAGCAAAATCATGATCAGTTGCATACAAATCACACAAACTCTCTAAACCAGGAATTTGAACATCGAGATGTGTCAAGAGCATGTTCTTCCTAGATAGAGCATCAGCAACAATGTTATCTTTTCCCTTCTTATGCTTAATGATATACGGAAAAGACTCAATAAACTCAACCCATTTAGCTAAGCGGCGATGCAGATTTGATTGAGCTTTCAAATACTTCAATGCTTCATGATCAGAATGTATGATAAATTCTTTTGGCCATAGATAATGTTGCCAAACTCAAGAACTCGAACAAGCGCATACAATTCTTTATCATAAACAGGATAATTCAGTCTAGCACCAGAAAGTTTCTCGCTGAAATAAGCAATAGGTCTACCTTCTTGCATCAACACACCACCAATACATATACCACTAGCATCACATTCAACCTCAAATTGTTTGGAAAAATCTGGTAGTGCAAGTAATGGTGCAGAAGTAAGTAAACGTTTCAGCTCGTCAAAAGCATGATCTTGGGCTACGCCCCACACAAAAGGCACACCTTTCTTCGTTAATTCATTCAATGGTGCAGCAATAGTACTAAAGTCTTTCACAAAACGGCGATAGAAACCAGCAAGACCATGAAAACTTCGTACTTGACTAACATTCATGGGAGTAGGCCAATCTTGAATTGCTTCAATCTTAGATGAATCTACTTCTACCCCATGCTTAGATACAACGTATCCCAGAAATATCACTTTATCTTTTGCAAATGTGCACTTCTCAAGATTAGCATACAATTGATTATCACGCAACACTTGCAAAACCTGTCTAATATGATCACAATGTTCAGATTCATTGCGGCTGTAAATAAGTATATCATCAAAATATACAACCACAAAACGACCAATAAACTTTCTCAAAACATGATTCATTAATCGCATGAAGGTACTAGGTGCATTAGTAAGACCAAAAGGCATAACTAACCACTCATATAAACCAAATTTAGTTTTGAAAGCAGTTTTCCACTCATCCCCTTCCTTCATCCGAATTGATGGTAACCACTACGCAAATCAATCTTAGAGAAAACAGCAACACCACTCAATTCATCTAGCATATCCTCTAAGCGTGGAATAGGATGACGATATCGAATAGTGATGTTGTTAATAGCTCTACAATCTACGCACATGCGCCATGTACCATCTTTCTTAGGCACCAAAATAACAGGAACAACACAAGGACTAAGAGAAACACGAATATACCCTTTGTCTAGTAGCGCTTGCACTTGCTTCTGTATTTCCTTCGTTTCTTCGGGATTGGTCCTGTATGGCGCTCGGTTGGGGAGGGTGGCGCCGGGTATGAGATCAATTTGGTGCTCAATTCCACGCAATGGTGGCAGCCCTGATGGTACCTCCTCCGGAAACACATCGCCATATTCCTGCAAAACAGTAGACACACCAAGAGAAACAGATTGCGTATCATTAGAAACTAAAACCTCGCCTTTGTACATAAGCACAAGAGGCAGGGCTGTAGGATCCTCTCGAAATTCTCTCATGTCTTCTTTGGTGGCTAATATAAGCAAACTAGGCTCTCTCGCACTTTTTGTTATATTATCACTCACGGCTTTGACATTGTTCTCTCGTGCAGGTGGCTGTTCGATATTCACTTCTGTTTTCTGACGAGACTCATTGACAATTTGCTGTGGTGACATAGGCTGCAGATTTATTTTCCTGCCCTTGAACTCCAAGTGATAAGTATTGGCACGGCCATTGTGTTGCACATGGCGGTCATAGAGCCATGGCCGACCCAATAAAAGATGGCAAACTGTCATAGGTACCACATCAAATTCAATGGAATCCTTGTATGGTCCTAGCTCAAAATTGACGCGCACCATATGATTCACCTTCATCTCACCATTGTCACTCAACCATTGTACGTAATATGGATTGGGGTGAGGTAAATATTTCAGATTCAGCTTGGCACATAACTCCTTGCTTGCAAGATTGCGGCAGCTACCTCCATCAATGATTACCTTGCAAGCTTTGTTGGGGCCAACTAGTGCTTTTGTTTGGAACAAATTGCAGTGCTGTGAATCAACATGTGGTTGCACACTAAGAGTACGCTGCGAAACAACAATAGTAGGCGCGGGAGAAGCAAAAGCATCTATGCCGTCGTCACATGTGTACCCATCATCATCTGAAGCATATGGATCAGCATCATCACCAGTCTCATACTCATTGTCATCGTTCACAATCATCACTTTTCTATTCGGGCACTCTCTCTTGAAGTGTCCCTTGCCTCCACATGTATGACAGAGCATATCTCTATTACGGGCTGTAGACATATTGGAACCGAAGCTAGCAGCAGGAGCAGCAGGTTGCTTGGATTGTGAAACAGTGGAGGCTGCTTTTGTTGCCGAAGAAGATGGGCGGTTGGCAGCACCCTCACTAGGTGGATAAGGGGGCGGCTGGGTTCTGTTGGAGAACCGCCCAGCTGTAGGATAACGGCTTTTGATGAAGGAGAGGAAGGATGCAGGCATGAGATCGTGGAGGGCAAATGATCCTTATGCCTCCAGAAGGAAGACTACTGTAGATGACAGATTCTACACCAAAGAACAGCAGGATTTCTATGAGACTGTCCTATTGGACAAGAGCCCAGCAGTCAGCGACATGAGATATGTTGACTGGCCATATATCAAGGAGAATGAAGATTGCTTTCCAAGTGTGCCAGACAACTTCAAGTGCATTGATATTGCAAATTTTGTTGGGAGAGAGTTCACAGCTTGGAATGATGAGATGATCATACAGTTCTACTCTACTGCTCACTTCTACCCAGATGGCAAGATTGTATGGATGACTGAGGGAGTCAGGTACCAATCCACAGTTGATGAGTGGGCTACCATCTTAGGATCCCCACAGGTAGAAGAATGAGATCTGGATGTGTATGCTGAAGCAAAGATGAGTCATAGCTCTATGGCAAATATGTACAAGGAGATCCCAGCTGCTCATGTGCATTCACATAAGTTTGGCTCTGTCTATCATCTGCAAGCAGGACTACCCACTACAAACACTATCTTGAGGTACACTTTGATGCCCAAGTTTGGATATGACAAAATGATTAGAGGGTACTCAAGCAATATGCTGCACCACATAGACACCCACACCAGGATTAGGGTGATGGATCTGCTTGTGGAAACAATCAAGAGGACAGCTGCAGACCAAAAACGATCTTGTGGATATGCACCATACATTCAGATGCTCATCAACTCCAAGTTGGAGAAGAATGTATATGCACTTGATCGACCTCATATGCCCCTACAGCCAGACTTCGAGGACAATGTTGTGGTGATGGATCCCAGTCATCCCACTTCATCTACTACACAGGCAGAGGCAGAGGCAGCTAGAGCCACTAGTGCTCAGGTTCCAAGATCCAGGAGCGAGCAAATGGATCTATTCTTTAGCACCATTCAGAGCATGCAGAAGGATAACAAGAATATATTGTTGAATCAGCTGATCCTTGAGAGGATTGTGGAAGACAAGTTCACCACTATGAACAACAAGGTAGATGGCCTGACGAAGACTGTGGATGAGCTTAAGATGGAAGTGGATGCAATGCCTAGCCCTCATTCCTTCGATGATGATGATAGTCCACCTTTCCGGACCAGCACACAGTTCAAGACCCAAGCCAGGACTCCCACCGTGCCAGTTCCATAGACAAGGCCTACCTCATCAGCACTTGCCGCAGCTCCATCAGCTCCTCCAGCACCTCCAGTGTCTACACCACCACCTCAGAGGACCTCAGCTGGACTCTTCGTGGATGCTCTTCTCTTGACTCCTTCGACAGCCACTGGAGCAGCTTCATCGTCTCATGGAGGAGATCATGCCCAGAGTGGCGATTAGCTCTATAGCTTTGAACTTTTTGGTAACTTGCTGCCAAAGGGGAGAGGTTATAGATCATAGGGATTCAAGAGAGAGTGTGTTGCATTTTGTTTCCTCTCTGCACTTTTACAAAAAACATTTGGTTGAAACTTTGTTGGTGTTTGATCATATACTCTTGTGTAATGCTACTACTATTTCCTATCCTTGAGATATCTATGTGATGATCATTCACTTGTTTGGTGTGATGTGCTTATGGAATTCATTCATATTAATTTTTGCGCACCACCAAGTTGTATGTGACATGGAAGAGTGACCCATGATCCTAGTCGATTGTGCATTTGCATTCAAACGCAAATTTAAAATAATGCACAAATTTAGGGGGAGCTCTTGCTTATCACATACTTCTCAAAGCGACGATGCTATTCATTGATTATATCTCTCATCGAAGCTTTGATCTATATGTTGTCATCAATTACCGAAAAGGGGGAGATTGAAAGCACAACTTCTCCCTAGGTGGTTTTGGTAATTACTAACAACATATATTTCATTGGACTAATGTTTGCACTAAGTGCATCTCAGGAAAAAGTTCAATGATGGATTGGCTAAAAGATTGTGTGGAGAACCACACCAAGGAAAGGAAGGAATAGGATTGGCCATGCTTCAAGATCAAGGACTCTACATTTTATATTTTGTGAGAAATCACTTTGAGTCCATAGGAAAGCCAATACTATTAAAAGGGGATGAAGTAAATATGATGATCTGGTTGCTCAAGTACTTAGAGCTAGCCACCAAAAATACTCACCCACTTCCCCACACATATCCTCTGTCCAAAGCCTAAAGTCAAAATTCGGTGCCACCAATATTTCCATTCGGATCCATCGAGTTTATCCAAGACAGAAGCCAAACCAAACCCTAGCATCTCGGTACTACCAGCTTTCCATTCGGTACCAAACAGTGACCAACTTCCTGGTTAGCCAGTTTCTAGATTCGGTCCCACCGAGTTTGGCAACTCGATACCACCGAGAAGTTGGACCAACTTTCTGTTAGCCCATTTCTCTAAATCGGTCTCGCCGAGTTGAGGAATCGGTCTCACCGAGATTTGGTAACTGCCTAGGTCACCCATATCGGTACCACCGAGACTTATATATCGGTTCCACCGAAAAGCCTAAAGTTGCTACATTTTGAACTAGTCGGTGCCATCGAGTTTCTACTTCGGTTTCATTGAGTTGGGCAATAATGTTGTAACGGTTGGATTTTTGGAGAAGCCTATATATACCCCTCCACCACAATTCACTCGTAAGAGAAGCACTCAGAACACACACCCACTTGCCATATCCAATTTTCTGAGAGAGAACCACCTACCCTTGTGTTGAGGTCAAGATCATCAACTCCAACCATATGCATCTTGATTTCTAGCCTACTTAAGCTGCTTTCCATCCAATCAATCTATTCTACCCATGCCAAATCTGTGAGAGAGTGATTGAGTGTTGAGGAGACTATCTTTTGAAGCACAAGAGCAAGGAGTTCATCATACTACCACATCTATTAACTTTTGGAGGGTGGTGCCTCCTAGATTGGTTAGGTGTCGCTTGGGAGCCTCCTTCTTCGTGATTGTGGAGTTGAACCAAGAGTTTGTAAGGGCAAGGAGATCGCCTACTTCGTGAAGATCTACCTGAGTAAGGCTAGTCCTCCGTGGACGTAGGCCATCATGGAATAGACGAGGTTGCTACTTGGTGGACCCTTCGTGGGTGGAGCCCTTCGTGGACTCTCGCGACCCTTACCCTCCGTGGGTTGAAGTCTCCATAAACGTGGACGTACAATAGCACCACCTATCAGAACCACGGGAAAAATCTCCGCGTCTCCAAATTGTGTTTGATCTTCCAATCCCTAACCTCTTACAATTGCGTGTCTTTACTTTCCGCTGCTATACTCTTAGCCTTGCATGTGTAGGGTGAACTTGACTTGCTACAATTGCTAAAATCTGCCAAAAACTGGGAAAAGGTTAGATTTTTATTTGGTCAAGTAGTCTAATCACACCCCCCCCCCTCTAGACCTAATTTCGATCCTACACTATATGAACACTATTTTTTCGATATAACCAAGCAGTGCCACATTTAAGTGGTGTTTTATCAGTCTTCTTAAGACATTTAGCATTCCATGTTATAAATTCTAATTCAAGATTTCATGAATAAACCACTAACAATAGAGGTACATCCAAAACATATTATTATAACAACTTGAACAACTATTGCTAAAAACTTATAAGAATATTCGTCACATAACCCATAACATAATGTTTTACACAACTCTAGAACAAAATAACTATTATTCACTTCTAAGATAAATCTTGAAGATAAACTAAAAGCATGACTTCAACGGTCTTGAGTAGCGATCCCGTCACCATTCCCAATTTGCATCACGACTTCATTCCTTCTCAACTTACGAGTTTTTTTGTAGTCCTTGCATCAGTTTGCAAGTGAGAGATACCAATCAGTAACAAATACTCATGACATACAGGAAATCAACAAGTAGAATAACATTAACTTTGTACAAAAAAATATGTCTATCTAAACCCCCCATTTCTACAGATATATGAAATACAGTAGGAGTTCTCTCCTAGTGTCAATTGATGAAAAAAAAACTTTGTATAAATTTTATACCTTTACCAGAAGAACCGTTCTTCTTCTTATCCACCAAGTACTTCTTACAGTTGCGTTTCCAGTGTCCTTTCTGTTTGCAGTAGAAAATTTAGTCTCCTTAGTGGCTTCACCCTTTTTTCTCTTCTGAAACACGGTCTCACCGGCGCCAATAGACTTCTTCATGTACTTGCCCTTCTTCTTGAAACTGGCGGTCTTATTGACCATCAACACTTGTTTGTTCTTCTGCATTCCAACTTCCGCAGTTTTGAGCATAGCAAACAACTCGTTTGCACTTTTCTCCATCTCATTCATGTTGTAATTCATGATAAAACCATCGTAAGATGGGGAAGTGAAGCAAGCACAATATTTGTACCGATTGTTGGAGGAATTCCAAATTCCCAAGAAGCTAATCTATTAACATAGCCAGCAAGTTTTACTATATGCTCACTCATTGAGGTACCTTCTGCCATCTTCCAATAAAGGCCTTGGTTATTTCAAAACATTCGGTCCTTGCCTGCTTCTTGTACAAAACTTCTAGTGACCCAATTATAAATCGAGTGGTGGGTCGTTCAAAATGTTTCTATAGTTCAGGATCCATGCAAATCAACATGAGGCTGAAAGCACATTTGCTCCCTTGGTGGTTTTGGTAATTAATAACAACATATATGTCATTGAACTAATGTTTCCACTAAGTATATTTTAGGAAAATTTCAATGATGGGTTGGCAAAAGGATTGTGGAGAAACCCCTAGAAGCAAGAAATGGATTGACAAAGCTTCAAGCAAGAGGACTCTACATTTTACTTTGTGAGAAATCACCTTGAGTCCATAGGAAAGCCAATACTATTAAAAGGGGGTAAGGTACTGTTGGTGAACAAGATGCTCCACGTGCACAAGTGATAGTCACCAAAAACACCCACAAACTCTTCCACAAAAGTTTGTCCAAGCCTATCATGAAAATCGGTGCTACCAACAATTTCCACTCGGTCCCACCGATTCCCACCTCAGACAGACCCATGCCAAACCCTAGCACATCGGTGCAACCGATTCTGCTTCGGTGCCACCGAGTTCAACTTGCCAACTTTCTGTTACCTCGATTCTTAAAATTGGAAATTCCGAGATTTTGGATCGGCGTCACCGAGTTTTGGGAAACTGACCGTTGGTCACCTAATCAGTACCGCCGAGATTTCTGTATCGGTCTCACCGAGATTCGAAAGTTTCTACCTTTGGAGCAACTCGGTACCACCGAGTTTTACACTTCGGTGTCACCGAGTTGGTCACTTTAGGTGTAACGGTTGGATTTTTGGGGATGCCTATATATACCCCTTCACCACCACCCACTCGAAAGAGAAGCACTCAGAACTATTCCATACTTTCCCCATCCAATTTTCTGAGAGAGAGCTACCTACTCATGTGTTGAGATCAAGCCATTCCACTCCATACATATGAATCTTGATTTCTAGCCTCCCCAAGTTGCTTTCCACCAAATCAATCTCTTCCACCAAAGCCAAATCTGTGAGAGAGTGATTGTGTGTTGAGGAGTCTATCATCTTGAAGCACAAGAGCAAGGAGTTCATCGACATTACCGAGCCTATTAACTTTTGGAGGGTGGTGCCTCCTAGATTGGTTAGGTGTCGCTTGGGAGCCTCCTACTTCGTGTTGTGGAGTTGAACCAAGGAGTTTTTACGGGCAAGGAGATCGCCTACTTCATGAAGATCTACCCATAGTGAGGCTAGTCCTTCGTGGATGGAAGCCGTTATGGAATAGTCAATGTCGCTACTTCGTGGACCCTTATGGGTGGAGCCCTCTGTGGACTCTCGCGACCGTTACCCTTCGTGCGTTGAAGACTCCATAAACGTGGACGTACGATAGCATCACCTATCGGAACCACGGGAAAAATCTTCGTGTCTCCAAATTGCGTTTGATCTTCCTCCCTACCCTCTACTTCATATGCTTGTCTTTACTTTCCACTGCTATACTCTTAGACATGCATGTGGAGGGTGTACTTGAATTGCTATAATCACTAAAATCTACCAACACTTAAAATTGGGAAAAGGTAGAATTTTTTATTTGCTCAAGTAGTCTAATCCCCCCCCCCTCTAGACATACTTTCGATCCTACAAGTGGTATCAGAGCTTTGGTCTCCATTGCATTGGTCTCACAACCTAGGAGAGTATGGCGTCTAGTGAGGGAAATTATCACCATAGAGGTCCGTACTTTGATGGCACAAATTTTGCTAGTTGGAAGCACAAAATGAAAATGCATATTCTTGGTCATAACCCTGCCGTTTGGGCTGTTGTTCGTGTTGGTTTGCAAGGTGAATTCTTTGGTGATGGAAAGGAACCGGATTGTGAAGCGATCGCGGATGAATTGAAGATGTTGCAATACAATGCTCAAGCATGTGACATTCTCTTCAACTGCCTATGCCCCGAAGAATTCAACAAAATCAGCCGTCTTGAGAATGCCAAGCAAATTTGGGATACTTTGGTTGATATGCATGAAGATACCGAATCTGTGAGAGAATCCAAGTTGGACGTTCTTCAAAGTCAGCTTGACAAGTTCAAGATGAAGGATGGTGAAGGAGTTGCTGAGATGTACTCTAGGCTAGCTCTCTTCACCAATGAGATTGCCGGCTTAGGAAGCGAAGAAATGACCGACAAATTCATCATCAAGAAGATACTTAGAGCTTTGGATGAGAGATACGACACCGTGTGCACATTGATCCAAATGATGCCCAACTACAAAGATCTCAAGCCTACGGAAGTCATTGGAAGGATTGTTGCTCATGAGATGACACTCAAGGACAAAGAAGAGCTTCATAACAAGTCTAGCAGTGCTTACAAAGCCACAAGTGATGCTCCCGCAACTTCAAGCGACAACCTTGTCACCAATGAAGAGATAAACCTCATGGTCAAGAAATTCAACAAGTTCTACAAGAATAGAGGCAAAGAACGAAGCTCCAACTCAAGATATGAAGAGAAGCGTTCGTCAAGTCGTGACCGAAACTGCTACAATTGTGGGAAGCCCGGACAGTACTCCAATGAGTGCACGGCTCCCTACAAATGAAGAGAAGAGTCACCTAGAAGACGAAGCTCAAGAAATGAATCACCTCAAAGAGAGAGAAGGAGTAGAGATTATCGTTATGAATGAAGACCCTCAAGGAGAAGTAGGGACTCGGAGAAGAAGGACAAGTACACCAAGAGATACTCAAGAAGAAGACATCAAGCTCATGTTGGTGAATGGGTTTCCAGCTCCGAATCTGACAACCACTCCGAGAGAAGCTATCACTCCAACTCCGACTATAGTCAAGATGAACGTGTTGCCGGACTTGCACTAGTGACTACCAACTCCTATGATCTATTTGATTCACCAAATGAAGGGAGTGGAAGTTGCTTCATGGCTAAAGGCCCCAAGGTATCACACCCCGAGTATCTTGATTTCAATAGTGATGAAGATGATTTACTTGGTGATGATGACTTGCTCTTTGATAAAACTAGTGATGAACTTGATAATTTTCATGCTAGTCAAGATAAGTCGGTTGATGATGATAAGCTGAAAATAGAACAACTAACTAAACAATTAAACACTCTTAAGTTAGCCCATGAATCTACTCTAGAAGATCATAGAGAGCTTGTAAGGACTCATGAGAAGCTACACTTCGAGAAGCTCACCTTGGAGCAAGAACATGAGTTTCTTAAAGCTATCAATGACGATCTCCGAAAGAAGACTTCATCTTATCTAGCCAAACGATTACTCTTGTCTACATTCATGCCACAAGTTAAACCTAGACAAAGTAGTAACAAAGGCAAGAAAGGTTCTTCATCTAATAGCAACAATAAAAATGCTAAATCAAATGATGTTGCTTTTAGTAGTTCTATTGATTCCACTAATGATGATTCTATTATCCAAGTTACACTTGAGCAAGAAAACGATTTATTGAAAGGAATTATAGAGAAAGGTATCTACAAGAGTCTTGCCGGGTGTAAGCAATTTGAGGAAATTGTACGCAAGCACGAAGGATACCGGAAGAACCATGGCATTGGCTACTTCAACGCAAATGGAGTTGAATGGGAAGAAGGTCAATACCCCAAGCCCAAGTTTGTTCCTCAAAGGGAGAAGTATGGACATACTCTTCCCAAGGGAACAAACACTCAAGATGACCTTCCACCACAAGACCACAAGCTCAAGGGCAAGGACAAGCTTCAAGAGGACATTGACTCATGTGAAGATGAATCCCAAGGTTTGGTGGAGTGGGTTCCTAAGGCTACTTCAAGCTCAACTTCTACAAGTGCCACTTCAACACCAAGGATCCCCATCAAGTTGATGTGGGTCCCCAAGAAGAAGAACTAGAGAAGTTCTTGAGGGGTGACTCCGCCAATGAAATTCACTCACATTCATTATTGGCAAGAACTAGTTGCAATCCACGTCAACAGCATGCAATAGTTCAAGGAGTCACACATTCCCTCAAAGGTAAGCAAGGGACAAGGTAATCAACAAATCCATGGACATCATCATGTATGCTTTGCACTCCATGTCCATAGATATCCTTGTATTTGTCTCTTGTGTGTTGGGACTAACCCATGTAGGTGTGAAGAGTAAGGAAACAACAAGCATGCTCCCAACTCAAGATTATCTTCATCAACCTTGAGCATCCACCACTACATCACCCACATGAAGTCTTCTACGACAAACCCAAGGTTAGTTTATCCCTCCTATGGGGGTATGTCACATCAAGGGGGAGCTTTACTCTAAGACTCGAGTTAAAGCATCTCTTAGAATGTGACAACATTAAATGCTTTATGTAAAAGTGGTAACCCCACTTGTGCTTAAACGATGAGTATGACCTATGATCAAGTATTCTTATTTGGCTCCTATGTCAATATACTCATATATAGATGACTCCGTCGTCGCCAAAATGCTTGATAGATGCTAGTATGTATGTGCATGTTTGCCATGATTTCATTTGACATCTTATTGTGTGAGCATGTTGGTCTGCATTTCTTTATTCATTCGAGGACATCCAATTGTTGCTATTTGGACTTTGGTTTTTCTTTTGCCAATTGGATGGACAAGAATGCCTAGGACCACTCTCCAGCTATCTATGCTTTCTCGTCTCATATTCCATTCTTGCTGCATCACAAAATTTGAACAAGTAATTTTCGATCTCTCTGTGTGAGGAGCACTCGGAGTTCCGTATCGACAAAGGACTGACCATTAAAACCTCCCAAGTGCATCTCGGTGAAACCAACTCAAAATTCTCGGTCTCACCGAATGCCTAGGGTAGATCTGGTTTTCACACTCGGTATCACCTATTCCATCTTCTCGGTTACACCGAGTTTCCCTGTCAGCTGACAGTAGAGGAGCTCGGTGACACCGAAAAGTTAGAACCGGTGTCACCGACAGCCACGGGTATATAAAGAGGTGGACCCGACTTTTGAAATTACTTTCATCCCCTCCAAAACCCTAGCTGCCGAAATAAGACCCCTGGTCATCTCCTTCGTCTTCCCGAGCGCCTCCGCCGTTGGAAGTCCACGCCGTCGACAGAATCTTCACCGCCGTTACCGCCGTAGCGAGATCGTCACTGAATTAGGGTACGGTTCCGACCCCTCATGCGCTCCTCCCTCCAAATCTTGTGCATTAGGATTTTTCCATCGATAAGACAAACTTTGAGATTGATCTATCCACAAGAACTTCCATTAGAATAGCGAACGAAAGATTTTTTAGGGTTTGACGTCCGCAACTTGAATCCCGGTGAAACTGAAGCAAAAGAATCGGTAGCACCGATTCCCTTTTTAGGTCAACTGAGAACAACCTCGGTGAAACCAAGTGCCCATTTTCGGTGTCACCGAAAGTGGTGCCAAGTTTATGTAATGCAGGTTGTTTGTCTCGGTGGGTCCGAAAAGTTTGCCTCGGTTGTACCGATATTCACTTGGCAGAATGCAAATCTTGAGAAATTTTAGTTCAAAACTTTGAGAAAATTGTCTGCATTTTGTGATGACTCAACCCTTCTACTCTTCTATACTCTATTTCACAGGGTCAGAGATGTCAGGTTCTGATGATAGCCAGAATGACTTCAGAGAGAAGAATGTTGACATGAGCTCAGGCACTAGTCCTGAAGGGAGCTATGATGATGTACCTAGCTCACCAGATCTGCCCAAAGCTGCAACCAGGGCTAGAAGGAAGCTCAACTCACATGAGGAGGATTTAGACTTTGTGCCTGAGGAGCTTCCCAAGAAAGATGCAACTGCCAAGAGCACTGCTGCTGCCACTTCATCCAAGAAGAAGGCAATAAGGAAAGAATATGCCAGCTCAGGGTCAGTAAGAGCACCAGAGAGTGCTAGGGCAACAATGACTGTTGAGCCCTCAAAGAAGTCTATGCCTAAGAAGGCAGGAGAAAAGAAGAAGTCTAGGAAGAGGATCATACATGTTGTTGGTAGACAAACCTCCATGTTTGAGGACCCAGAAGCAAATGCTGCTGAAGAGGAGGAGGAAGAGCCAGCTGCCAAGGCACCTCCTAAGAAGAAGAAGAAGCTAATGGCTGATGCTATGCCCAAGGATACATCATCCAAAGGCACCAAGACTGCACCCAAGAAGGCTGCTGCTGCTCCAAAACCCAAGAGGTTTTCCAGAGACATCCCAGCTTCTTCCAAGAACAAGACTTCTACTTTCAGGGAAGCTGAGGATGATACACAGTTTGTTTTGATGAAGCTAAGACCACACCTTCTAGAGCATAATGCCAGCCATCCAGTTGCTGAACACATGAACAAGAGGAAGGACTTAGGACTGAGAGAGTGGAGAGCTATTGATCCTTACTCTCAGAGGAGAAGGACAGTTGTAGACTACAGGTTCTACACAAAGGAATAACAAGATTTCTATGAAACAATTTTGCTTGACAAGAGCCCCGCAGTGAGTGACATGAGATATGTGGATTGGAAGCACATCAAGGACAATGAAGATTACTTTCCGAGTGTGCAAGATAACTTCCACTGCATTGGTCTTGATGAGTTTGTTGGTAAGGAGTTCACAGCTTGGAACGACAAGATGATCATGCAATTCTACTCCACTGCACATTTCTATGGAGATGGTAGGATTGTAGGGATGACCGAAGGCATCATGTATGAATCCACAGTTGAGGAGTGGGCTGCCATCTTAGGAGCTCCACAGGTGGAAGACGGTGACCTAGATGTGTCCTCCGAGTCTAAGGCAAATCATAACGCCATGAAGAACATGTACAATGAGATCCCTGCTGCAAACTTGCCATCTCACAAGTTAGGATCCATTTACTTCCTCCAGGCTGGTCTACGCACGATCAACACTATCTTGAGGCATACCTTGATGCCTAAGTCTGGAGATGAGAAGATGATAAGAGGATATTCTATCAACATGCTGCTCCATCTTGATCAACACACCAGATTCAGAGTGATGGACTTGATAATTGAAACAGTGAAGAGGACTGCAGCAGATCAGAAGAGGTCATGTGGATACGCTCCATATATTCAGATCCTTATCAACTCCCAGTTGGAGAAGCACATATATGCACTTGATCGACCACATTTGCCACTCTTGCCAGAGCTAGAAGACAATGTTGTGGTGATGGACCCAGATCATCCCACCTCAGCTACAACATAGGCATAGGCAGAGGCAGCCACAGACACTAGTTCTCAGGTGCCAAAGACTAGGAGTGAACAGATGGATCTTCTACTTAGCTCTGTGCTCAGTATGCAGAAGGACATCGGGAACATCTTGAAGAACGAGGAGAGCCTCTCGAGGATTATTGATACCAAATTTCATACTCTCAACAACAAGGTGGATGAGCTCACAGTGACTGTGAATGAGCTCAAGAAGGAAGTTGATGGCGTGCCCAGTCCCCACACTACAGATGATGATGAGGATAGTCCACCTCTCGGGACAGCCCCTTAGTTCAGGACTCAGCCCAGATCTGCCACGGTGCCGGTTCCAGAGTCTAGACCTTCTTCATCAGCACCTGCCACAACCCCTTCAGCTCCTCCAGCACCTCCAGTTGCTACTCCGACTCTGTCCATGACGTCTGCAAAAGTCTTCGTTGATGCCGTTCTCTTGACTCCTTCTTCAGCTACCGGAGGAGATCAGCCCCAGAAGAGCGCTTAGCTCTATACCTTTGAACTTTTTGGTAACTTGCTGCCAAAGGGGGATAAGTTGTATAGATCATTAGGGCTTCGAGAGAGAGAGAGCGTTGCTTTTTATCGTTTTTCAAAACATTGATATCTTTTGGTTGGTTTGCTTGTGTTAAACTTTGTTGGTGTTTAATCATACACTTGATGTGTATTGCTACTATTTCGTATCCTTGTGATGCTTATGAGATGATCATTCACCTTTACTTGATTGTGTTGTGCTATGATGTTCATTCATATTTTTCTCGCACACCACCAAGTTGTATGTGACATGAAAGAGTGCCCCATGTACCTAATCGATTGTTCATTTGCATTCAAACGCAAATTCAAAATAATGCACAAATTTAGGGGGAGCTCTTGCTTATCACATACTTCTCAAAGCGACGACTATATTCATTGATTATATCATATGTCGAAGCTTTGATCTATAAGTTGTCATCAATTACCAAAAAAGGGGAGATTGAAAGCACATTTGCTCCCTTGGTGGTTTTGGTAATTAATAACAACATATATGTCATTGAACTAATGTTTCCACTAAGTATATTTCAGGAAAAGTTCAATGAAGGGTTGGCAAAAGGATTGTGGAGAAACCCCTAGAAGCAAGAAATGGATTGGCAAAGCTTCAAGCAAGAGGACTCTACATTTTACTTTGTGAGAAATCACCTTGAGTCCATAGGAAAGCCAATACTATTAAAAGGGGGTAAGGTACTGTTGGTGAACAAGATGCTCCACGTGCACAAGTGATAGTCACCAAAAACACCCACAAACTCTTCCACAAAAGTCTGTCCAAGCTTATCATGAAAATTGATGCTACCAACAATTTCCACTCGGTCCGACCGATTCCCACCTCAGACAGACCCATGCCAAACCCTAGCACATCGGTGCAACCGATTCTGCTTCGGTGCCACCGAGTTCAGCTTGCCAATTTTCTATTACCTCGATTCTTAAAATCGAAAATTCCGACATTTTGGATCGGTGTCACCGAGTTTTGGGAAACTGCCGTTGGTCACCTAATCAGTACCGCCGAGATTTCTGTATCGGTCTCACCGAGATTCGAAAGTTGCTACCTTTGGAGCAACTCGGTACCACCGAGTTTTACACTTCGGTGTCACCGAGTTGGTCAGTTTAGGTGTAACGGTTGGATTTTTGGGGATGCCTATATATACCCCTTCACCACCACCCACTCGAAAGAGAAGCACTCAGAACTATTCCTACCTTGCCCCATCCAATTTTCTGAGAGAGAGCCACCTACTCATGTGTTGAGATCAAGCCATTCCACTCCATCCATATGAATCTTGATCTCTAGCCTCCCCAAGTTGCTTTCCACCAAATCAATCTCTTCCACCAAAGCCAAATCTGTGAGAGAGTGATTGTGTGTTGAGGAGTCTATCATCTTGAAGCACAAGAGCAAGGAGGTCATCGACATTACCGAGCCTATTAACTTTTGGAGGGTAGTGCCTCCTAGATTGGTTAGGTGTCGCTTGGGAGCCTCCTACTTCGTGTTGTGGAGTTGAACCAAGGAGTTTGTACGGGCAAGGAGATCGCCTACTTCGTGAAGATCTACCCATAGTGAGGCTAGTCCTTGGTGGACGGAAGCCATTATGGAATAGTCAAGGTTGCTACTTCATGGACCCTTATGGGTGGAGCCCTCCATGGACTCTCGCGACCGTTACCCTTTGTGGGTTGAAGACTCGATAAACGTGGACGTACGATAGCACCACCTATCGGAACCACGGGAAAATCTTCGTGTCTCCAAATTGCGTTTGATCTTCCTCCCTACCCTCTACTTCATATGCATGTCTTTACTTTCCGCTGCTATACTCTTAGACGTGCATGTGTAGGGTGTACTTGAATTGCTATAATCGCTAAAATCTGCCAACACTTAAAATTGGGAAAAGGTAGAATTTTTTATTTGCTCAAGTAGTCTAATCACCCCCCCCCCTCTAGACATACTTTCGATCTTACAGAGGCACTGGACTGATTCATAGTCATCACTAAGAGTAGTGAAAGCAACTAAAACTTCTTGTGGTGCATCTTTTCTAGGAGGATCACCGATGGGATGATCCAGCACATGCTCCTTCTTAGCACTCCTAAGAACGAATCTCAGGTTTCAGATCCAATCCGCATAGTTTCCACCATTTGCAGCCAACTGTTCCTTCTCTAATATAGGGGCTAAGTTGAACATATTATGAGCCATTGATCTACAACGGTAAACACAAATTCATTTTGACATATTTCATAATTAATTTTCACTAGTGTTTAAACAAATTTTAACATACAGTGCACTCCCACTCAAATCAATATCTCTCATAATTGAAAGTGAGTGATTGAAGACCCTAATCTTGTCCACAACCATTGATGTGGACATCACTGATGACATGAATTTTGACCGGTGGGCAATCGTTTACCGATCATATCTCCATATGACTCTTGTTCATATTTTGATGCTTTGTGCTCCAAGCTCAGAACGATTCTGCTAGAACTTCAAGGTAACTGAGTGCAATCTTCGTGCTAGGTCTGACCTAACCCGTCTTACACCTCACGATCTGTTTGTACTCATGTGGACATGACACACTTTGAAAAGCTACGTGTTATAGACAGTTGCAACACTAGGAAGAACACCTTTTAACTTGATATTTTTTGTGAGAGATCACCCTAATAATTGATTATTGTGCAATCAAGGGTGCAAAAAAGAGGGATAAACATCTCAGGCAATTCATAATAGCATGATATGGTATAGCCCTGGGCACCGGGGATGATGCTTTAGCCACCACCATGATCTCCTGCGCCTGGTGAAGCCTCCTTGCTCCGGGGTCCTCTGTAGCATGTTTTTCACGTCCGTCGATAACAAAATAACGAGGTTTGACATGCAGGTCATTAAAGTGACAATCCCTTGGCTTCAGTCATCATGCCATACTGTGACGCGCACGTCACTTAATGCTACAACATATAACCATCTCATACATAAACACATTATCATGACGAAGGCTATATCACATCACATGCATCCTCCAAAACCAAGTTAGACACCCTCTAATCGGTTTGGCGAATTTTAATTATGTGGATTCTTAGGTTTTCGGATAACACTAGCTACCTACGTCCACCATTAAGGCGATAATCCTTGTTGCTAGATTAACTTTCTGGGTGTGTGAGGGAAGAGACTTAATTAAAAATCTCTAGCCCCACACTAAACTTTGTCAATACACATGACCCACACTAAATTATTGATGCTTCAAACTTGAACTAGAAACTCACTCGGATGCATGCAAGGGCATGAGCTTTCTTGATTAAATCCTTGATAATCCTTATACGAAAATCATCTTGTATCTTGGACACTTTGCTCTCTTGGGTTGCATATAACATTTTGTAGGTACTTGGATGAAGACTCATTCTACAAAGATTGTCAACAACTCCTATCTTAAACAATCTTACATAGGCCAAGTATCAAGAATTTGGGTCATGGGGAAGGAAGAAGACAACACCAACCATATCCTTGGCTATATTTGACTCAAAATTTCACTCTTGTCAACTTGGATATGTACATGTTGTTCCTTGCATGACTAACCCATGTAGAAGGACCTATTTCAAAGAACAACGGATTGCTCCTAACTAAAATACTTGACCATCCACAACTAGTCCAGCTACGTGCTTTCGTCATCAACACCACCCAAAGGTATGTAATCATATCTTTGAGAAGCTCTACTCTAAGTCATGAATCAAAGCATCTCCAAAGATGTGAAAACATAAAATGTTCAAGCAAAAATTGGTAACCACATTTTGAGCTTAACGATGAATATGGCCTATGATCAAGTGTTCTCACCTGGCTCCTAAGTCAATATACTCTAACATAGGTGACCTAGTCACCGAACCTCATCTACATGAAGATGCTTGGTTGATTTGTATTTCCATTTTCATTTTTAGCAAAAAATCAATCTTCATATAGTTGGAGCCTATTTATATAAAATTCATTACAAATCTTATTCAAATTCATTGCAAATCCTTTTGAAACCTAATTGCCTAGTGAGCCGAGTTTGTCAAAGTGATGTTTCTGATCTTATTTCAGAGCCTCTGACTGAAATGCACCGGAGCAACCGAGACAACAACTACGTTGCTTAATAGTACCTTGGTTCTACCAAAGAGAACCATATTGGTGCCACCGACATGCCTTTAAGCCAGTGGATCCATTTCAGACTCACCAATCCATTTCCCTCGAAGTCACCGATTCTGTTTTTTCAAAAAATACTTTGCCAAAACTTATGTCTGATATTTAACTCCAGCTCCACTCAATGACCCTCTTCTCTCTAATACATTACTCCCTACTTGCTGAGACTCTCAAGGATCCCTCACTATATGACCCTTCTTGGAAATTGATGACAAAGCGGGAGAGAGATCAAAACTTAAGACCTAAACATACATAAAGGGGGAGAATGACCTATCAATTGCATATTATAAGAAGGAGAGAGGACTCTATGATCTATGTGTTTCTAAGAGGGGAGAAACATATGGATTTATTGTTTAATTTGATCGTTCTATATGATCTTTTGTTGTGAGTTTATGTCACCCTACCTACTCCCAATATCTGCTTGCTAAGATTGAGGGGTAGAGGATGTTCCAAGTCCACGGGAAATTTCCTTGATATTCTATTGCAAATTCTTATTAAATCTCTTGGTGACATGTCATCCTTAAGGAAGTACCAACTCTTCTACATGTTATCCCAGTCTTGGTACTTTTGAAGGTCTTTGATACTTGTGATCTGCGTTGTGTTTTCCGTGAAGAGGAACGGGTAATTGCAGCACAATACGGGTAAGTATTTCCCTCATTTATGAAAAATAAAGGTTTATCGAACCAATAGGAATATCAATCCTCAACCGTCTTCAGCGGCTGCACACAAAAGAGCAAACAACTTGCACCCAACGCGGCAAGAGGGTTGTCAATCCCCTTGATCTCGTTATTTGCAAGCAAATGAGTTGTGTAGATAATTGTATTTGTAAACTGCAAAATAAAATAAAATAAAAATAATGGCAGCAAGATAATAATAGCGTTTGTGAATTTATAAGTGAATAGACCCGGGGGCCATAGTTTTCCCTAGCGGCATCTCTCATGTAGGCAACATACGGTGGGTAACAAATTACTGTTGGGCAATTGTTAGAAAAGCGGATAGTTATGTGATTTTCATGGCAATGATCATGTGTATATAGGCATCACGTCCATAAACAAATAGGCCGAATCCAGCCTGCACCTATTACTATTACTCCACTTATCGACCGCCATCCAGCATGCATCTAGAGTATTAAGTAAAACAGAGTAATGCATGGAGAACGATGACATGATGTAGACAAAGTAAACTCAAGCAATATGAATAAACACCATCGTGTTATCCTTAGTAGCAACAACACAAAGATGCAACTTGTCCCCTTCTGTCACTGGGATATAGAAACTCGTCAGGTTGAACCTACTACAACGCACCTCTCTCACTTAAGAAAGATCAATCTACTTGGCCAAAGCAAATCAATAGATCGGAGATAATTACGAAGCTATAATGATCATGCAAATAAGAATCATAATATTCAGAGGTGACTCAAATACTTTTCATGAATAATCTGAACATAAACCCACAATTCATCGGATCCCAACAAACGCACCGCAGAAAAGGATTACATCGGATAGATCAAAACGAAGATGCGATGATCATTGTATTGAAGATCAAGAGAGAGAGATTGCCATCTAGGTACTAACTACGGACCCGTAGGTCTGTGGTGAACTACTCACACATCAACATGAGGGCAACAAGGTTGATGAAGAGGCCCTCTGTGATCGATCCCCCTCCGGCAGGGTGCCGGAACGGAGCTCTAGATGGCCTCCCGACGGAACAGAGACTTGCGGCAGCGTAAAAAGTGTTTCGGGACTGCCTCCAGGGTTTTCAGAATATATGTGAATTTATAGGCCAGAGAATGGGGTTGGGAGAGCCACGAGGGGCCCACAAGCCATCAGGCCACGGCCCCCTACTAGGCCATGCCCTGTTGGCTTGTGGGGCCCTCGTGTGGCTCCCGGCTTCCTTCTGAATCTTCCAGGTCTTATTTTTGTCCAGAAAAAATCACCAAAAAGTTTCGTGGTAATTGGACTTCGTTTGGTACTGTAAACCTGAAAAGTGAAAAACATGCAAAAAAAACAACAACTGGCACTAGGCACTGGGTCAATAGGTTAGTGCTAAAAAATAATATAAATTGGTAAATAAATACTCAAAAAGTATCCTAGAATGACAATATATCGGCATGGAACAATCAAAAATTATAGATACGTTGGAGACGTATCAAGAATCTCCAAGCTTAATTCCGGCTCGTCCTCGGGGAGGTAAATGATAAAAACAGAATTTTTTATGTGACATGCTACCCATTATGTTATCTTTTGCATGTATGCTCATTGAGAAACGGTGAACTAACAAATATTAACGTAGCAATACTTATAAGCAAGAAACAAAATCATTAATCTTTCAAAGTATACGATCCTCAAAGAATGTTTACCCCCATTCATCTTATTATATTAGCAAGGCATGGCTCCATCTTCACCTCATTAACACAAATGTCAAGCACCACGGTGTCCAAGTCAGGCAATTGGATTATACTTTTTCAATATCCATCAACTTTTTATTCTTCACGCAATACATGAGCGTGAGCCATTGGACATAGCATATAGGTGGAATAGAATATGGTGGTAGATATCAAAGGGGTAAAAAGTGGAGAAGATAGTCTCACATCAACTAGGCGTACCAACGGGGTATGGAGATGCCCGTCAATAGATATCGATGCAAGGAGTAGGGATTGCCATGCAAATGATGCACCGGAGCTATAAGTGTATGAAAGCTCAACTGAAGCTAAGTGGGGTGTGCATCCAAATTGCTTTCTCATGAAGACCTCGCGCATTTGAGGAAGCCCGTCATAGGAATATACAAGCCAAGTTTATAATAATGAAAAAGTAATTCCCACTAGCATATGAAAGTGACATAACATGAGACTCTATATGAGGAACAAGGTGCCACTTTGAGGCACAAGTGTGGTAAAGGATAGTAGCAAAGTCCCTTCTCTCATTTTCTCTCATTCGTTTTTTTATGGTGGGATCATTTGGCCTCCCCCATTTTTATTTCCTCACTGGGACAATGCTCTAGTAATGATGATCATCACACTTTTATTTACTTACAACTCGATATGAAGAAATGATAGGAAGATATGACTCTATATGAATGCCTCTGGCAGTGTACCAGGATGTGCAAAGATCTAGCGTGACATGTATCAAAAATATGATGAACGGTGGCTTTGCCAGAAATAATATGTCACCTCTATATGATCATGCAAAGCAATATGATGATGAACGAACTAGTCATGTGAAGTGACGATGGAATTTGCATGGCAATATATCTCGGAATGGCTATGGAAATGCCATGATAGGTAGGTATGGTGGCTGTTTTGAGGAAGATATAATGAGGCTTATGTGCAACAGAGCGTATCATGTCACGGGGTTTGGATGAACCGGCGAAAGTTGCACCGATCCTCAAGGTGAGAATGGGCAATGCACGGTACCGAAGAGGCTAGCAAATATGAGGAGGTGAGATTGTGTATGTCCATGGTTTCACATTAGTCATAAAGAACACATATACTTATTGCAAAGTTTTATTAGTTTTATCACAAATCAAAGTACTACACGCATGCCCCGAGGGAGGTGGTTGGTAGGAGTTAACCATCGCGCGCCTCCGACCCGAAACAACACTAGGATTTCAACGAGGAATAGAAATGCTCACACATCATCAGCATGCCTTTTTAATTTTTAGACGAACAAGAAGTTAACCTCTCTTAATATTGACACTTCTACGAATCAACAATTATGAACTCACACCTTTTTCATATTACCACATCAATATCATTAACCCACAATTTCTCTATATGTGCTACATGATAGTTTTAATTATCACTCATTGAATACCTATTTTTTTGGACTAATCGTATGACCCATGCAAATTACCGTCACTATTTATTAACTCTCAAACAAATATAAGTGAAGAGCGAGAGTGAAATTATTTCTATAAAATCTACACGCCACCGTGCTCAAAAAGATATAAGTGAAGTACTAGAGCAACTGCTAAGCTCAAAAGATATAAGTGAAGCACATAGAGTATTCAAACAAATTATGATGAAGGTGTGTCTCTCTCAAATAGGTGTGTCCAGCAAAAAATGATTGTGGCAAACTAAAAGTAAAAGCAAACAAAAACAAATGATGCTCCAAGCAAAACTCATATCATGTGATGAATAAAAATGTAGCTTCAAGTGACATACCGATGGATTGCGACGAAAGAGGGGATGCCTTCCGGGGCATCCCCAAGCTTAGATGCTTGTGTCTTCCTTAAAATATTACCTCGGGGTGCCTTGGGAATCCCCAAGCTTATGATCTTGCCACTCCTTATTCCTTTGTCCATCGTGATAACACCCAAAACTTGAAAACTTCAATCACACAAAACTCAACAAAACTTCGTGAGATCCGTTAGTATAAGAAAAATATTGAATTCTTTAGGTACTGTTATAAATTGATTCTTATTTAATAATTGCATAATAGGTACTGTATTCTAACTTCTCCATGGCTTATACCCTCCGATACAATCCATAGCATAATCAAAACAAGCAAACTATACAAGCAAAAAAAAATCTGTCGAAAACAGAACAGTCTGTAGAAATCTGTAGATAACCTATACTTATGTAACTCTAAAAAATTTGAAAAATTAGGAAAACCTCGAAAATTTGTATATAAATACTGTGTAAAAAAATTAAGATCATTATCACGCTCCAGTAAAAAATGAAAATTCATGAACTGGAGTCAAAAGTTTCTGTTTTGTTTCAGCATCGATTCTACTCATCTTGTGAGTCATCCCAAAGGCTTTACTTGGCACAAACACTAATTAAAACATAAAAACAAAATCATTAAAGAGGCAATAATCATGTTATAAAAAACAAACAGAAAGTAAAAAAGCAAAAATAAAGATAAATATTGGGTTGCCTCCCAACAAGCGCTATTGTTTTACGCCCCTAGCTAGGCATAATGCATGGTTTCAAGTATTGTCATCTTTGCTCATAAGGCGTCAAATCCCCTTCATAACCTTATTTTCCCTTGCACAAAAAACATCAAGCTTTTGCTCTATGGCATCGAGCCTCCTATTGTGTAGCATGATGTTTCCATGGATTTTAGAGATAGAGTGGAACAACCCCCAAAAATTAGACTCCATGCTAGTTCTAGCCTCTTTGATTAGCTCAGTTTGGTGGTGGCATATTAGTATAGCAGGTTCAATGGTTTCTATTTTAGGTTCCCCAAATATATTTTTAATATTATAATAAATGTCAAAAGCATTATTGCCAAGGAAATCCTTTTCGAACATAGAATCCAAGACACGTCTATGAGACAGAGATAGACCAACATAAAAGCTTCTAAGAAGCAATTTAATATGACTCTTAGGATTAGCTCTAGCTTGTACTACTAGTAATCTATCCCAAGCTTCTTTGAGTGATTCATCACCTACTTGCTTAAAATCCAAAATTGGGGAACCCTCTCCAAAGTAAGGAGGGCGAGGCATATCCGGAGGAGAGCTAGCCATGGCGACAAGCAAGGAAACAAACTAGTAACAAGCAAAGATAAATATTTTTGTATTTTTGTTTTTTATGAAACAAACTAAATATTGTCGGCATTCTGTGACCAGGGGTATCCAGACCTGCCTGCCTGCGGCCCAGTGCGTGTCCCACCTCAACGGCCCGGTACGGCCTGGCAACAAACCCTTCAAGGCAAGACCCTCGCGAGGGCCCCAGCCTCGTGAGGGGAACAACGCCAAGACCCCTAGGGGAGCGGCCTCCCCAGGCTGCCTCCCGAGGGGCGGAGATCCCTATGCAGTGCCCTGCCTCAGGAGGCTGCGATGACGTGAGCCATGACGACCATGGTAGGCGGGCGCCAGCGGGCGCAGCAGAGACAGTTTCCCCTTTCGTGATAAGGAAGCAAGGACAAGCGCGGGTTCCCAAGGACCCCCCCCCCCCCCCAAAGGTTTCTGGTGCAACAAGACCAAGACCACGGGCTCGGCAGGACGGATGTCATCGCCGAGCCCACCTCTGCGTCACGCCAGGAGCTTTGCAGGCGAAGACCACCTTTAGTCAGGATAAGTTGTACCTCATGTCCCCCTTCAAATTTGGCCGTTGTGGGATCCCTTCCCGCCTGTGCGATAAGGGAAGAGGACCAAGGCCCGCTATAAATAGGGACTAGCCACCACCCTAGAGGGGGACCGGATCCACCCCTCACTCAAGAGCCCTCGCGAGGGCGCTCACCACTGTACTAGCTCGTCCACAAGCCTCCTCGTGATGCCAATCCACCAAGGCAGGAGTAGGGTTTTACACCGCAAGGTGGCCCGAACCTGGGTAAATCTCTCGTGTCCATCTTCTTACGCTCTCACGCATCTTCGGTAGGTTCTGGCTATGGGGCGGCAAGCTTGAGACTTGAGCTGGTTGGGATCTTCGCAGACGCCCCAGAGTTCGAACCTTCTTGGGTCTGCGGAGCCCGATTTCCGACATTTGGCGCGCCAGGTAGGGGCGTGTCGAGGTCTCCCTTCCGGTTCCACTTTGTCGCTCCCATGGCCTAGGCCCAACGAGTCCGTGCCGAGCGCCGAGTCGCTCGCGTCACCCAGACGGCGCCCGTGGGCCAAGGCGCCCCGCGCCACTCCGCTTCCCCCGCAGCCAACGCTGCCACTGGTCCGGTCGTTCAAGAGCAGCAGGACTCGTCATAGCCACCCACCGCGTGGCGTGATGGCCGCACTGCTACTCTGTCCCTCGTCCCCGCCTCGGTGTCGTCCTCTCATGCTCGCTACGGGCCGGCGAACGCGCAGGCTGCACTGTTCATGGTGCGCGAGCTACTGCGTTACCGCCCCGCCCATGATCGCTACGATGACTGGCTTACTCGCATCGCCGAGCTAGTCAGCGTCGCCGGCGAGGTCCCGGCGCCAACCCACTCGCTCCGTCCTCCACTCTCCCAGGCGGGCGACGTAGCTCATGGTGCACCTCCCCCTCCTTCTCTGCACGGCGTCAACCCCGAGCCCAGGCGCGAAGCGCGTCCGCGCAACCAGCCGCACGAGGCGCTGGTGCAGGCAAGGGATGAAGCAAGTTGCCAGGTGGTGCCAAGGCTGCGAGGTGACGCGTGTCTGCTCCCCGCAACCCTGCGCCGTCAATAGGACCGTGCGCTGCCGGAGGCCACGGCGCACGGGCGTCAAGACCCAGCTCCCCTCATACACGCCGCCCCTGTGAGCAGAGCAGCCTGCCGCGCTTTCTCCCCGGAGCTGCGCCGTGTCAACTGGCCCGACAAGTTCAAGCCAGACCTGCCTCCACGCTACGATGGCACCCTCGACCCCGCGGAGTTCCTTCAGCTCTACGCGCTGAGCATCGAGGCGGCGAGCGGCAATGAAAAAGTCATGGCGAATTGGTTCCCCATGGCCCTCAAGGGTGGCGCTCTCTCCTGGCTCCTTAACCTCCCGGAGGGATCGATCTCTTCCTGGGATGAGCTCCGCGAGCGCTTCATCGCCAACTTCCAGGGCACGCGCGACCGTGCCCTGGGGGTGAACGACCTGTGGCGCGTGAAGCAGCAGCTAGGCGAGACCCTGCACAAGTACATACAATGCTTCACGAACGTGCGCCTCAAGATCCCGAAGGTGTCGGACGAGGCCATCATCTTGGCGTTTACCGATGGCGTCAGGGACTTCAAAATGAAAGAGGAGCTCGCCATCCATGATGAACTGTGCATGGCCCTGGAGATGTTCAACCTGGCGAACAAGTGCGCAAGGGCTGAGAAGGGTCGTCTTTCCCTTCTCGAGCTTCCCGAGGCGGACCCTAAAGACAAGAAGGCCAAGGCTAAGGAGGCAAAGCGCAAGGTGCCCGCAGTGCTGGCGGCTGAGCCCGAGATGAATCGCGGTCGTGACCAAGAAGAGCCCCCCAAGGGCGGCCGCCCATTCTGCATCTTCCACTACACCCGTAGCCACAACACTGAAGACTGCCAGGAGCTCAGGACGCTCCGCGATGAGCGCTTCGGTCGCCGTCCCGAGCGCGGCGACCTGGGCTATGGCCATGGAGCAGGCCGTTGGGAAAACCGCGACCCACGTCAGGACTAGCGCGATCAGCCTCGCGAGGACCGCTGGCGCGACGAGCCTCGCGACGGACCCCGGCGCGATCAGCCTCGCGAGGCACGCCCTCAGGGCAATGCTGGCCTCCCTCCACTGCCGCCGCCACCAAGGAAGAACAACGGTGACCGGCGAGACAATGGGGTTGGGGGCTTCCAGGAGCCCCGCGTGATCGCCTGCATCCTGGGCTGTGCCTAGACCCCTGCCTCGAACCGCATCTTCAAGCAGTTCTCTCGTGAGGTGAATGCAGCCTTCCCGAAGATCGAGGCCGCGTGTCCCCTCAGGTGGTCGAAGTACGCCATCACTTTCGACTCCAAGGATCACCTCAAGTGCTCGGCCACCGTAGGCGCGCTCCCCATGCTCTGCACGCCCACCATCAGCAACGTCCCCATCACCAAGACCCTCATCGACGGTGGGGCTGGGCTCAACGTCCTCTCTGTCGAGATGTTCGAGACGCTTCAGGTGCCCTATGATCAGCTCATGCCAACCAAGCCCTTCTTAGGAGTGACCGATGGCTCCACCACTCCCCTGGGGCAGGTGCACCTCCTAGTCACCTTCGGCAAGCGCGATAACTACCACACCGAGCTCATCGACTTCGACGTTGCCCACATCCACCTCCCGTACAACGCTATCCTCGGGTACCCTGCACTCGCCAAGTTCATGGCGGCAACTCATCATGGCTACAACATCCTCAAGATGCCGGGGAGCGGTGGTGTCATCACGGTCGCCTGCGATGAAAAGGATGTGGTCTGCTCCCTCGAGCGTGCTTACCAGGCTGCGGCGGCTGAAAACTCTGACAACGAGGGCGGCGTCCTGCCTCCTGATGACACGCCCAAGAAGAAGAAGCAGCTTCTCCCCAAGAGCCGTCAGGGGTCGGACACTCCCAAGAACGGCACCTCAGGCCCCGCGTCCATCGCAAGGGCGCCTCTTCCTCCCGCATAGGAAGGTGCGCACGGCGCTTCCCTTGGGACGGGCTCGGGGGCTTCCACTTGGAGAGCTTCTGACCTGTCCGGTGCAACGAGGGAGGTGCTTGGGCACCACATGGAGGCGCGTTCCGACGCGCGCCCCCGCAAGCAAGGAGCACGGCGCGAGGCGCCACGTTCATGCGAGTTCGTCATCAACGCGATCAAGGAGCTTCAGGAGGCGCTAGCCATGCGCGGCGGGCGTCGCCCCGCACCACCCAGTATAGCTGGCGCCCTAGACGTGGGCGGCAGGCTGCGCTTCTGCGTGAACATCCCGGGCCTCAACAGGGCCGCGTCCCAGGACCTTTTCTGGCCATCGTGTGTCGGCCACAGCGGGGGCTACTCCTGCAACTTCGTCCGCATGCCCTTCGGCCTCGTGAACGCGGTCGCCACGCACCAGCGCCTCGCGCAGGCCATGCTCGCGTCTCATGAGGCCCGCCAGCGCACGGCTCTTCAGGAGGTCCTGGAGCCTCGTGAGCCCCCAGAGCCTCCGGAGCCCTCAGGCTCATGAGGATCAAGCTTCAGCAACTACCTCGACGCTCCAGCAGCATCATTACCAGGTGATCTTTGGTTTGTTTATTTGAGGGCGACCCTCGGGCTGCATCATCCTCAAGCTGTTCAGGGTCCGCCCATGTAGCTGTATCACTTTGCGCATGTATCAGAACTGGTCTTGCATTTGATGAGTCTTTTTAAGTATTCCAAATTGCATGCCCGGTGCTTCGTCACCATGAATGTCGTGCGCCCTAACAACCCCGCCCCCGACCGCCTAATGATTAAGGGCTGGCACGACGTCTGTGCTCGGGTCCGTTCCTGCAGCGTTGATAAATCCAAGCGACCGAGCTCTGTCTCGCGGGCCAGTCCCGTGCACGTCACCTCCCATGGTCCTTGGTGCTTCGTCCTCGCATGAGCTAATCGGGAGTGGGTGAGTCAGGGCGCGCGGCTCGGTTCGTATAACCGCAGTTCGGCGTTTCGTCATCGCGGGAGCCGCGTGCTGAGTGTTTTTCCTTGGGTTTGTCGCATGAGAAGACTGGGCACGGCGTCTGTGCTCGGGTCCATCCCTGCAGCGTCGATAAACCCAATGACTGAGCTCTGTCTGGCGGGCCGGCCCCGTTCACGTCACCTCCTGAGGTCATTGGTGTTCGGCCTTCTCATGCGATGGCCTCCAGAGATTCATTCGGCGCAGGTCGTCCTCACCACACAGGTTCTGTAGGCGCGCCCCGCGCTAGAAGACTCAGGCGCAACCCGCCTGGAGGTAGGGCCTCATGAGACCCACGTGGCTCACGAGTGCCCAACACCTCCCCCGGTTCTGCCGTGCCAGTCACGCGTATGAACGAAGTTGGGCTGTACACGCCCGGAGACTCTAACACAGAGCTCCCTTCCCACGCCCAAGTGGAAGCCCCAGGCTCCGCGCTGGCGGACGACACGGTCCTCCAATGACTATGCCCACGCCCAAGTGGAAGCCCCATGCTCCGCGTTGGCGGACGACACGGTCCTCCAATGACTATGCCCACGCAAGGTGGAAGCCCCATGCTCCGCGCTGGTGGATAAACAACTGAGGGCGCCCTAGCGGCTGCACCAACCTCAGGATGGCCCCTCGGCCCCGTCACGCAGCATTTCCCTGGGATGCGCGCGCGAGGGGGCAGGACGGGGGCTACGCTTAGGCCATGCCTGGTGCGTGCCGCCTCACCAGGTCCCCGGTACCTGGTCTTCTCGCGCCCCTCCCAGACAAAAGCTGGCGAGGAAAGGTATGGGAACCGCTCGTACGTCAAGGGGGACCCCTGGGCATCGCGACCCAGGGGCCTCACTAGTCACGTAGCCCCTCACCCCTTGGTCTCGTCTTGGTGATCCGGACGCCCCAACGGCGGTCGAGGTATGCGCGGGATTGGGCCCTGCCGACGCAGAGCACTAAGGTGCTCCAAATCGACTCTGTTGTCGCCATGTCTCCTTCATGAGGGCTGCTCGCACGTCAAGGGGGACCCCTAGGCATCACGACCTAGGGGCCTCACTAGTCACGTAGCCCCTCGCCCCTTGGTCTTGTCCTGGTGATCCGGACGCCCCAACGGCGGTCGAGGTATGCGCGGGATTGGGCCCTGCCGACGCAGAGCACAAAAGCAAGCAGGAAGGAAACAAGGCGCAAAAGGAAATCACAGAATTCAAACAAGTTATTACAAGCACAGGATGTTTTGCGATTCAAACAAGTCTTATGCCTCCACGAGGCATGATAAATGTCGCAAGTCGGAGTCTAGGAGGAGGAGCCACCGTCGCCAAGGCCGCCGCCGCCGATCGCCTCAGTCTTGTCGAGCTCGTCATCAACATCGCCGTCGATGCCTTCGTCGCCACTGCTCACCTCCACAGGTGGCTCGGTGTCGGGGACGCAGCCGAACTTCTTCATCAGCGCGTCCACGGAATCCTTCACGGCCGCCGCCGCCGCGGCGCGGGACTCAGGCACAACCGCGTTCATCACCGCGCTGAAATCAAATCCGGGCTCGCGGAGGTAGAGGTGGCTGAAGACACGCGTCGCGGCCGTGGAGAAAAGGCCACGGCACTCGGCCTCCAGGATGGCGTCCACCCTGGCGACCGTACCTTCGAGCACCTCAGCAAGCTTGGAGGAGAGTCTGGCGTAGCCACCCTCAGGAGTCGCCAGTGTCTCCCCGAATACTCCCCTACAGATGAAGCGCAGCGCCCAGTGAAGCCCGAGCTCGATGGAGGGGAAGGCGTCTCGCTCCGCAGCCGCTTTTTCCTCAGCAGCGGCAAGGGTCTTCTCCCTAGCGTCCAGCTGGCCTGTCGTGTCGGAGACATGCCAGGCATGGGACGTCTGGGCCTCCACTACCTCATCCCTCAGCTTGGCCAGACTCTCACTCTCTACGGCTTGGTTCGCAGCCGCCTGGGACAGCGCGGAGTCGCGATCGGCGAGCTTCGCCTCGTGAGCCGTGAGGTCCTCCTCCCGCTGGTGAAGCCGTTGCACGTGCATGGCTTGTTCCTCCTGAAGGGCCTTCAGTTTGGCCTCCGCCTCACCACAGCGCTCCGCGGCAGCCGCTGCCCTAGTCAGCGCCTCGTCGCGAGATGCTACGGCTTCGGCGGTCTCCTTCTTGCTCTCCGCGGCAGCAGCCTCGGCTCGATCCCAGGCCGTCTCGATGGCTGCGTCAACCTGGAGCCACCCAGAGATAAGATCCAGGCGTTCCCCCGTGAAGGAGCGCCTACCGGCGCCTTGGAGGTCGGCCCGGAGCTGGCCAAGCACGGTATAAGCCTTATCCAATGCGCCGGGCCCGACCAAAGGGCTGCTGCCCACAGGCGCGAGAGCCTGACCAGGAGGCGGCACCGGCACATTGATAACCCACAAGTATAAGGGATCGCAACAGTTTTCGAGGGTAGAGTATTCAACCCAAATTTATAGATTCGACACAAGGGGAGCCAAAGAATACTTGAGAGTATTAGCAGTTGAGTTATCAATTCAACCACACCTGGAGATTAAATATCTGCAGCAAAGTGATCAGTAGCACAGTAATATGATAGTTTGGTAGCAGTAGCAACAGTAACAGTAGCGGTAACAGTAGTAGCAGTAGTTTTGTAGTAGTTGGAACAGCAACAGCAGCAATAGTAACTTAGCAAGAATAATAAGTGGAAATCTCGTAGGCACTGGATCGGTAACTCGTTGGATGATATTCGTCATGTAACAGTCATAACCTAGGGCGATACGAACTTGCTCCAGTTCATCAATGTAATGTAGGCATGTATTCCATAAATAGTCATACGTGCTTATGGAAAAGAACTTGCATGACATCTTTTGTCCTACCCTCCCGTGGCAGCAGGGTCCATAAGGAAACTAAGGGATATTAAGGCCTCCTTTTAATAGAGAACCGGAACAAAGCATTAACACATGGTGAATACATGAACTCCTCAAACTACGGTCATCACCGCGAAGTATCCCAAATATTGTCACTATGGGGTTGACGGATCATAACACGTAATAGGTGCATATGACTAGGCAAGATCGGATCAAGAACATGGATATAGAGATGATAACATAAACGGTTCAAATCTGAAATCATGGCACTCGGGCCCTAGTGACAAGCATTAGGCATAGCAAAGTCATAGCAACATCAATCTCAAAACATAATGGATACTAGGGATGAAGCCCTAACAAAACTAACTCGATTACATGATGAATCTCATCCATCTCCTCACCGACCAGCAAGCCTACAAAGGAATTACTCACTCCCGGTGGGGAGCATCATGGAATTGGCGATGGAGAAAGGTTGGTGATGACGAAGACCGAAGATTCCCCTCTCCGGAGCCCCAAACGGGCTCCAGATCTGGCCTCCCGATGAAGAACAGGAGGTGGCGGCGGCTCCGTATCGTAAAATGCGATGAAACTTTCTCTCTGATTTTTTCTCCGAAAATAGGAATTTATAGTGGCGGAATTAGGGTCAGTGGGGCCACGAGGTGGGCACAACCCACCAGGGCGCCCAGGGGGCCTGGCGCGCCCTGGTGGGTGCTGGCCACCCTGGCCCCCCTCTTCGGTGGATTTTGGCTCCAATAACTCACATATATTCTGAAATAATTCTCCAAAAAGTTTCGTTCCATTCTGAGAACTTTTATTTCTGCACAAAAACAACACCATGGTAGTTCTGCTGAAAACAGCGTCAGTCCGGGTTAGTTCCATTCAAATCATGCAAATTAGAGTCCAAAACAAGGGCAAAAGGGTGAGGAAAAGTAGATACGTTGGAGACGTATCAACTCCCCCAAGTTTAAACCTTTGCTTGTCCTTAAGCAATTCAGTTGACAAACTGAAAGTGATAAAGAAAAACTTTTATGAACTCTTTTGTTCTTGTTTACATATATATGCTTAAGTAGCACCCAGGTTTTCAGCAAAGATTATGACTAACCATGTCAACAATAACTCTTAGAAATTATATTAACTCACAACAATAACATAAGCAACTAGCGAGCAATAATAAGATGTCTCAAGCGCCAACACTTTGTCAAAACAATCATGATACGATATGACAATAGTGGTATCTCGCTAGCCCTTTCTGAGACCGCAAAACATAAATGCAGAGCACCTCCAAAGTTCACGCGGCGACTAAACATTGTAATTTATGGTAGAAAAGATCCAGTCATGCTGCACCCAACATCAACTATACACAATGCATGAGGATGACAATAGTGCTCTCAAGTCTGGCGCTTATCCGAGAAGGTGATGACTCAACCTAAAGGTAAATAGATAGTCCCTTCGCAGAGGGAAGCATGGATTTGCAGCGGTGCCAGAGCTCAAAGTTTAAAACAGAGATAGATATAATTTTGGGAGGTACACCCTTCTTGTCAACGTCACGACCAAGATTTATCGATATCTTCCATGCTAAACAAATTAACGGCGGTTCCCAAGCGGTAAAAGTAAAGGTTTACTCCCCCTCCACCAACAATCACACTCCACTGCTGGCCGCATCCACGGGTACCGTCCAAACCAACAACATTCCTGGGGGAGTTTTGTTTAATTATTTTTTATTTTTTATTTCGGGACTGGGAATCCCTATTACCGCCCCTCTCGTGTAAGGACAAGTGAATAAACACTCATCATGAGAATAACCTGCTTCGCATGGAGGATACTGACCGCCCCCTGTCGCTCCATGAGCGGTCCAGGCACACAAAAAAGATGTTCATTTGAATTTTTAGAGGTGGCATGTGCAAATTTACTTGGAACGGCAGGGTAATACCGCATATAGGTAGATATAGTGGACTCATCTGGCATAACTTGGTTTAAGGGTTTTGATTCACAAGCAGTATCCCCGCTTAGTACAGACAAAGGCTAGCAATTAGATTGAGAAGCGGACAGCTAGAGAGCGAAAACGGTCATGAACAAGCATTACATATAATCAACATTCAATACTAGCATGAGTAGGATATGGACACCATGAACATAAATATCATGAAGGCTATGTTGGTTTTGATTCAACTACATGCGTGAACATGTGCCAAGTCAAGCCACTTGAAACATTCAGAGGAGGATACCATATCATCATACCGCATCATAACCATTTTAATGCATGTTGACACCCAAGATAAATTATTATCCACTCCTAGCTACTTAAGCATGGCATGAACAACTATAATCTCTAATGGTCATTGCAAACATGTTTGATCATAATGAGTTGAATCAAGGGATACTAGGTTAAACATATTTACAAAAACAAAAACAAGTTGAGTTCATACCTGCCTTTCTCTGCCACAGTCAATTCATCAAATGTCGTCATTATTGCCTTTCACTTGCACGACCGAACGATAAGAAGATAATAATAGTGCAAGAGTGTCGTAGACTAAGGTGGAATCTGCAAACATTTTATTCAAGAGGAGAAGACAAAGTAATATGGGCTCTTTGTTGAAAGAGTCACTCAACAATTTCACTGTGGTCTTCTTCTAGGTACGACTCAAGAAAAAAAAAGAATTTCAGAGAAACACACTGAAATATTTTTGGAATTTTTGGTTTTTCTTGAAGAAAGCAAATTAAAGAAGAAAAACAAAAAACAAGAAAAACTATTTACACGGTAAAGCTCCCAACAAGTAAAAGAAGAAGCGAGAAATCTTTTTGGGTTTTCTTTTTGATGCTACAATTAAACTAAGCTAGAAAGAAAAACTAAAAAGAAGTAGGAAATATTTTTGGATTTTCTCAAAGTTTTTCAAACACACAAGAAGAAAGCAAGAAAACAAATCTAGTATGGATATTACAATGAAAAAGTGTGAACACCGACAACTGGAATGAAATGTGTGAACATGAATGTAATGTCGGTGGAAATACGTACTCCCCCAAGCTTAGGCTTTTGGCCTAGCTTGGTAATCACCATCCGTATGAATAAAAATCTGGGCGATGGCTCATTGAGGCCCTCGGAGCAGACTCCGCGGCCCTCCTGGCAGCTTCAACCTCCGCGTTATACGCATGGGCTTCGCTCTCAAGGACATAATATCTTCCCCTAGTGTGAAAATCAAAGAGAGCAGGAGCAGGCAAAGCAACAGGCACAACGTTTTTTTTATTAAATCTCAAGTTATAGGTGTAGTTGGTGGTCGTACCCGTAAGGAACTTATGACGCTTCATGGCATCAAAGTCTAAATACTGAGTAGGTAGGATGGGGTCATTAGGCCATGGTGAAACATTTAATCTCTCAGCTACACGGGAGGCATAGATTCCTCCATAAAAATTACCACTAGCAGCATTAAGCTGTAACCTCCGTGCAACGATTGCACCAAGATTATAATCATTATTCCCAGTTATGGCAGTGTGTAAGAGACTCAAATCATGAGCACACAGCATGCTACAATCTTGTTTGCCTACGATACATTTACCGTTAAAGAGCGCAAAATATTGTAATGATGGAAAATGGATGCTGTTAATTCTCCCTTGTGTTACCCCCCTATCTTCACCAAAGTAAAGATTAACTAAAAATGATTCGTACTCAGCTTTTGTTGGTTCATCGAGAGAACCCCAATATGGAAGTTTGCATGCTTCGCTAAACATTTCTAACGGCATGGTGAAGGAATGATCGTACAAGTTGAATGAAACTCTAGACTCACGAGAACAATATTTAAATTTCTTTGTAAAGGTTTTCGTGAGTTCGAGGTGTTGGGGGCACTTATCTGCGATGAAGGGAGCAAGCTCTGTATTGTGAATAAATTGGTCAAATTCCTCCTTAATAAGTAGAAGAAGAAGTGAGAAATCTTTTTAGGTTTTCTTTTGGATGCTACAATTAAACTAAGCTAGAAAGAAAAACTAAAAAGAAGTAGGAAATTTTTTTTTTGATTTTCTCAAAGTTTTTCAAACACACAAGAAGAAAGCGAGAAAACAAATCTAGCATGGATATTAAAATGAAAAAGTGTGACCACCGACAACTGGAATGAAATGTGTGAACATGAATGTAATGTCGGTGGAAATACGTACTCCCCAAGCTTAGGCTTTTGGCCTAGCTTGGTAATCACCATCCGTAGTAGCCGTCCGGTCCCAAGTCATAGTGAGGCGGAGGCGGCACCTGAGCATCCCACCCCTGGGGCTCCTCCTCAGCAGCTGCTAGGTTGTTCCGATAGGCTATAATGTCATCTGGCATGATCCTGTATCCGTTCCTGGCAATAGAATCAAACAAAGCAGGTGCAGGCAACGGAATAATATCACGTGTTTCCTTGCTAAATACTAGGTTATAATGAATGTCACGGGGAGAATCGGTTACATCTAGGAATTGGTGAGCCTGCAGTGACTTGTGATCAAGGTAAACTCGGGATAAGAGATAATCACGTGGGCGAAACTGGACTCTAAAGTGGCTCGCTAGACGAGTAGCATAAATACCACCATGTATCTTTCCCTTAGTTTTATTAAGATGTAAGCATCGAGCAATAATAGCCCCCATACTAAAGGTGTGATCATCATAAAGTGCACGACGTAAAATAGCAAGGTCAGGGGCACTGAGTGCGCCGACCTTCTCCCTAGCGGTTAAACACTTAGCGATGACCAAGGCGAAATAATGTACTGAGGGAAACTGCAAACTGGTAGCAGTGGCGCTCAACACGCCTCTATCCTCACGCACGGTTAACGTGAGGAGAAAATCCTCAAACTCAGATGGCCTTGGTTCTCTCAAGTCCCCATCAGAAGGAATCAAGCATATGTTGCAGAAGTCAGTTAGCGGCAATGTGTAAGTTTCAGCATAAAGATTAAACTGCACTTCAGGAGGATTGTTTCTCCCTAGATAATAAAAGCTTTACACAAAAGAATTTGTAAGGATGTGATATTGGTCACACTTAGCTGCGAGGAACTCGGTTAACCCAGCGTTTGCAACAAACTGAGCGAACTCTTGGTGGAACTCGGCCTCCTCCATGAAGGCATCATGCGGCCATTCACATGGCCGCACCTCCACCTTCCTTGGAGTGTGAAGGTCATTGTCCGATGATTCCCCAATGACTCCCTTGGCATTTTTCTTGGAGGAGAATTTCCTAAAGATTTGCATTTTTATTCCTATAAAATTCTGAAAAAAATTAGTCCACATAAATTTGTCAACAAAACTTTGTAAGATTGTTAGCAACTACTCCCAAGCATGCATAGAGGCCATATTGAGCATTCAAACTACTTAGAACTCTAAGAATTCAACATGCAAGCTCATCTACAGCAGCACCAAGAGTAGCTAATTACTCTAAAAATAACCCACTAAAACTAAAACTAATTGGAGCAATGGAGGAGTCACATACCAAGTAGCAATCCCTCCAAACAGTTTCAGAAACGGAGCTTCGAGCAGAGAGATCGAAATCCGCGGGTTTGAGAGCCAGAACACGGATATGGTGGCTGTGGTGATTTTTTCTGGAGGTAGGTGATGAAGTGGGCTAAAGATATAAGTGAGGGGGGCCCACGTGGGGACCACAACCCACCAGGGCGCGCCTGGGGGTGCTGGCGCGCCTTGGTGTCTTGTGGGCACCAGGTGCACCCCCCCTCTAGTATTATTTGCACCAGAAATTCATAAATATTCCGGAAAAAATCGTGTTAAATTTTCAGGGCATTCTGAGAATTTTTTTTTGGGTCATTTTTTATTGCACGGAGAAAACAGAAAACAGGATAATCATGGCATTTTATTTTATTTGACTAGCTAAAACAGAAAATAAAAGGTGGGAGCAGAAAGTTGTGCTTACTAGATTCATCGACGTCATACCTCTCAAAAATGATCCATTAATAAGGTTGATCAAGTCTTATTAACAACCACTTCCGATTAGCATGAAACCGAAGAACTTTCGTAAAACACTAAGTTACCTCAATGGGGATGTGCATTTCCCCGACAATAAGTATATCATATTTCTTTTTAGCAGTAGGTAGAGTTAATTTAAAACTTCCAATAGTGATGGTCGGAGATTCTTCAATAACATTTATACCATCACTTGGAACTGTTTCTTCGGAAAGTGCATCGTATGCTCATTACCATTGATATGAAAAGTGACTTTGCTTTTGTTGAAATCAATAACAGCCCCTGTAGTATTCAAAAAGGGTCTACCAAGGATAATCGACATACTGTCGTCCTCGAGCATCTCAAGAATAACAAAGTCAGTTAAGATAGTAACATTTGCAACAACAACGGGCACGTCCTCACAAATATCGATAGGTATGGCCGTTGATTTGTCAGCCATTTGCAATGATATCTCAGTAGGTGTGAGTTTATTCAAGTCAAGTATTTTATATAAGGAGAAAGGCATAACACTAACACTGGCTCCCAAATCACACAAAGCAGTTTTGACACAGTTTCTCTTAATGGAGCAAGGTATAGTTGGTATTCCAGGATCTCCAAGTTTTTTAGGTACTCCACCCTCTCGAGAACCGGCCTCCCGAGCGGCATTGTCACGGCATCAGGAGAAGGCGTTGCGCTCACGAGCTCGGGCGCGGTGCCACCGGGGCACTTGAGGGTCGTGCTAAGCTGGCGTGACGCGCTTCCTCTCCCGCCGCGTCCGTGGCCAGAGGCCGATGGCGCCCCCCGGACAGGGGGCTCCTTCGGCTCGGCACCCGCCTTCCTCTTCTTCGGCTCGACGACGACCCTGGCCATCAAGGAGAAGAGAGGCCGTGAGCATGCGCGCAAGTTATAATCGACCGAAGGCAAGGCAAGCTACTTACTCGTCGGTCACGACCCACTTCCTCTTCCTTTCCACGTCGTCGAGGGCCGGGATGCTCCTGCCTTTCTTCGGCGTGGCGCGGTCGCCCGGAGGGGTGGCGGCATCGCCACGAGGGGCCGCGGCCGGAGAGGCCACGTCTGCCCCGGCGGTGGCCGCCCATCTTTCGGCTGTGGCTCGGATAGGGACGAGACCGGAGTCTCAAGCGCCCTGCTTGGACGTGGGGTGTCCGCCGGAGAAGGCGAGGACGCGCGTTTCTTCAGGGTCGCCCGGCTAGGTGCCGGCGTGGTCTGGGAGGCAGACCTTGGCCTCCTGAGGGCCCTGACAAAGCGCAGGGGGTCCGCGGCCAGGGGCTCGTCGGCATCGTCGTCGTCTTCGAGAATGCGAAGGAGCACGCTCTGCCACGGGGGAGACGCCTCTTCCAAGCCATCATCCACGGTCTCCTCCGAGTCTTCCTCATCGCTGCCATCACCGGAGGACACAGGCACCGGGGAGTTGGGGCGCTCGGGAGGCGTGAGCCCGCGCTCGTCAAAGGCGGGCATGGCGGCAACCAGCTCCCCCTGTCATCGCGGCGGTACAGCGGAGCGTAGGCCTCGGGGAGGTCCCCGGGATCGCCGTGGAGCAGGGTAACCATGGCCCTGCGCAGATCCTCACCGGTCAGGCTGGTAGACTGAAGCCTGATGGTGTCCCTCGCACCATCAAACTCCCACATAGGCTTCGAGTGCGCCTGGAGCGGCGCCAGGCGCTGTGTCAGGAACTCCTTCACTATCATCGCCCCGGTCAGTTGCTTGCCCTCCATATCTCGGGAGATCCGTTCCAGGACGGGCTTCGCCCGAGGATCGGTGAGCTTCGCTGAGCTCCACACGAGGGTCTTCTCAGGCAGCTCCGTAGGGAGCTCCAGGCGCGAATTGAGGCCCCGGGCGTCCAAGAAGATCCAGTGGTGCCTGAAGCCTTCCACCTTCTTCCCGGCCTTCAGGAGCATGTTCCCGCTCTGGACCGTGACGAAGGAGGTGCACGCCGACCTTTGTGCGCCATCGTGGAGCCGCAAGCTGAAGAAGTGGCGGAAGAGGGCCACTGAAGGACTCACGCCCATGAAGGCCTCGCAGTAAAAGGCGAAAACAGATAGGAGGAGAATGGAGTTGGGTTGAAGATGGAGGGCCTGGATCCCGTAATGCTCGAGGATGGCGGTAAAGAACCCCGAGAAGGGCGGGACGAGCCCGGAGAAGACACTATGGAGAAAGAAGGGGTAGACTGTCTTCGCCAAGGTGCGCTGCTGCGCAGAGCCGCACCAGATCAGGGTCTCCCCCCACTCATTGGAGATGCCCACTGTAAACGGGAGCGTGGGGTCGAGATCCCCCTCCTTGGCGATGGTGGATTCCGTAAGTTCCCGCGAGGGAGAAGAAGAGGACGAGGCCTGAGCCTTGGGCTTCGACTTCTCGGCGGGTGCCATCTGCAGAATCCCTGGGAGAAGGAGCAAGAGGTAGGGCGGCACTACGCCGAGATCTGGAGGAAGCTCTCGCAAGGAAAAGGGGATCTGAGCAAGGAAGCAAAGGCGCAAGGAAGGAGACAGCAATGATGGCTCGGCCACGGGCGCCAGGTTTTTGTCGGCCTGGGCAGTTGCCGAGGCGACGTGGGAGCGGAGGCGCCCGTGTCTTGTCACGCGCCACGCGTCAAACCTGGCCCGCAAGCGATTGGGGCCCGCGGCGCCTCCGCCTTCCTTCCTTGGCTTCGCCCCAAAGCCGGCTCGAGCACGCCTTGAGCCCGGGGGCTACTGTCGGCGTTCTGTGACCGGGGGTATCCAGACCTGCCTGCCTGTGGCCCAGCGCGTGGCCCACCTCGACGGCCCGGTATGGCCTGGCAACAAACCCTTCAAGGCAAGACCCTCGTGAGGGCCCCAGCCTCGTGAGGGGAACAATGCCAAGACCCCAAGGGGACCGGCCTCCCCAGGCTGCCTCCTGAGGGGCGGAGATCCCTATGCAGTGCCCGGCCTCAGGAGGCTGCGATGACGTGAGCCATGACGACCATGGCAGGCGGGCGCCAGCGGGCGCAGCAGAGACAGTTTCCCCTTTCGTGCTAAGGAAGCAAGGACAAGCGCGGGTTCCCAAGACCCCCCCCCCCCCCAAAGGTTTCCATTCCGGTGCAACGAGACCAAGACCACGGGCTCGGCAGGACGGATGTCATCGCCGAGCCCACCTCTGCGTCACGCCAGGAGCTTTGCAGGCGAAGACCACCTTTAGTCAGGATAAGTTGTACCTCCTGTCCCCCTTCAAATTTGGCCGTTGTGGGATCCCTTCCCGCCTGTGCGATAAGGGAAGAGGACCAAGGCCCGCTATAAATAGGGACTAGCCACCACCGTAGAGGGGGAACGGATCCACCCCCCACTCAAGAGCCCTCGCGAGGTCGCTCACCACTGTACTAGCTCGTCCACAAGCCTCCTCGTGAGGCCAATCCACCAAGGCAGGAGTAGGGTTTTACACCGCAAGGTGGCCTGAACCTGGGTAAATCTCTCGTGTCCATCTTCTTTTGCTCTCACGCATCTTCGGCGGCGTCTGGCTGTGGGGCGGCAAGCTTGAGACTTGAGCTGGTTGGGATCTTCGCACACGCCCTAGAGTTCGAACCTTCTTGGTTCTGCGGAGCCCAATTTCTGACAAATATAACAGCAAATATAAAGAAGAACAAGTGAATGATAATTTGTGTGAAGTTACTTGATAGTTGGTGATGATATTCCCCGGCAACGGCGCCAGAAATCCTTCCTGATACTTCTGATCTGCGTTGGGTTTTCAGTGAAGAGGAACGGGTAATTGTAGCACAATACGGGTAAGTATTTCCCTCAGTTATGAAACCAGGGTTTATCTAACCAATAGGAATATCAATCCTCAACCGTCTTCAGCGGCTGCACACAAAAGAGCAAACAACTTGCACCCAACACGGGCAAGAGGGTTGTCAATCCCCTTGATCTCGTTATTTGCAAGCAAATGAGTTGTGTAGATAATTGTAGATATTTGTAAATTGCAAAATAAAATAAAAGACAAATAATGGCAGCAAGATAATAATAGCATTTGTGAATTTATAAGTGAATAGACCCGGGGGCCATAGTTTTCCCTAGCGGCATCTCTCATGTAGGCAACATACGGTGGGTAACAAATTACTGTTGGACAATTGATAGAAAAGCGGATAGTTATGCGATTTTCACGGCAATGATCATGTATATATAGGCATCATGTCCATAAACAAATAGGTCGAATCCTGCCTGCACCTATTACTATTACTCCAGTCATCGACCGCTATCCAGCATGCATCTAGAGTATTAAGTAAAACAGAGTAATGCATGGAGAACGATGACATGATGTAGACAAAGTAAACTCAAGCAATATGAATAAACACCATCGTGTTATCCTTAGTAGCAACAACACAAAGACGCAACTTGTCCCCTTCTGTCACTGGGATATAGAAACTCGTCAGGTTGAACCTACTACACCGCACCTCTCTCACTGAAGAAAGATCAATCTACTTGGCCAAAGCAAATCAATAGATCGGAGAGAATTACGAAGCTATAATGATCATGCAAATAAGAATCATAATATTCAGAGGTGACTCAAACACTTTTCATGAATAACCTGAACATAAACCCACAATTCACCGGATCCCAACAAATGCACCGCACAAAAGGATTACAACGGATAGATCAAAGCGAAGATGCGATGATCATTGTATTGAAGATCAAGAGAGATAGATTGCCATCTAGGTACTAACTACGGACCCGTAGGTCTATGGTGAACTACTCACACATCATCATGAGGGCATCAAGGTTGATGTAGAGGCCCTCCGTGATCGATCCCCCATCCGGCAGGGTGCCGGAACGGAGCTCCAGATGGCCTCCCGATGGAACAGAGACTTGCGGCGGCATAAAAATTGTTTCGGGACTGCCTCCAGGGTTTTCAGAATATATATGAATTTATTGTTGGGGAACGTTGCATGGGAAACAAAAATTTTCCTACGCACACGCAAGATCTATCCATGGTGATGAGCATCTACGAGAGGGAGAGTGAATCTACATACCCTTGTAGATCGCTAAGCGGAAGCGTTAATAAACGCGGTTGATGTAGTCGAACGTCTTCGCGATCCAAATCGCCGAGCGTCCCGCGATCCAATCACGATCCTTCCGATCTAGTGCCGAACGGACGGCACCTCCGCGTTCAACACACGTACGGCTTGATGACGCCTTCACCTCCTCGATCCAGCGAGCGATGGTGAAGTAGTGGTTGAGTTCCAGCAGCACGACGGCGTGGTGATGGTGGTGAGGAACAATCTCTGCAGGGCTTCGCCAAGCGCTACGGAGATTATGACGGAGGAACTAGAGGGCTAGGGTTGCCGGCACACGGCTTGGGAAATCCTGATGTATCCCGTGTGCTAGCCCTGCCCCTCTATTTATATGTTGAGCCTTGGGGTCTAAACTTGGAGTAAAAGCCTCCTCCGGGTCGGTTTTGCCCGCACAAGGTCGGTTTGGCCCGCAGGGAAAGAGTCCAACTCGGACCCCTGCCGAATCGTGCACAGCCGCACACAAGCGGTAGTACCGCTTCACACAAGCGGTAGTACCGCTTGGGCGGTAGTACCGCTTCACACAAGCGGTAGTACCGCTCGGGCGGTAGTACCGCTTCACCAAGCGGTAGTACCGCTTACGCGGCAGCAAAACTACTTTTGCACTTTCCAATACCTTGTGGGCTTTATCCCTTTGGCTCATATAAAGTGTTGCTGCACCCGAACACTTCGGTAAACATCCGGAACCTCTTCCGGTGAACTTCGGAACTCTTCCGGAGATCAAAACACTATTATCACATATATCAATCTTTACCTCCGGACTATTCCGGAGATCCTCGTCATGTCCGGGATCTTATCCGGAACTCCGAACAACTTTCGGTCACCAACATAATAACTCAATTATACTAATCGTCACCAAACGTTAAGTGTGTAGACCCTGCGGGTTCGAGAACTATGTAGACATGACCGAGACACCTCTACGGCCAATAACCAATAGCGGGACCTGGATGCCCATATTGGCTCCTACATATTCTACGAAGATCTTTATCGGTCGAACCTCTATGTCAAGGATTCAGTTAATCCCGTATGCTGTTCCCTTTGTTCTTCGGTATGTTACTTGCCCGAGATTCGATCGTCGGTATCACTATACCTAGTTCAATCTCGTTACCGGCAAGTCTCTTTACTCGTTCCGTAATACAAGATCCTGTGGCTAACTCTTTAGTCACTTTGCTTGCAAGGCTCAATGTGATGTTGTATTACCGAGTGGGCCCTGAGATACCTCTCCGTCATACGGAGTAACAAATCCCAGTCTTGATCCATGCCAACCCAACAGACACCCTCGGAGATACCTGTAGAGCACCTTTATAGTCACCCAGTTACGTTGCGACGTTTGATACACACAAGGTATTCCTCCGGTGTCAGTGAGTTGCATGATCTCATGGTCAAAGGAACAGATACTTGACATGCAGAAAACAATAGCAATAAACTGACACGATCAAATGCTACGTTTACAGTTTGGGTCTTGTCCATCACATCATTCTCCTAATGATGTGATCCCGTTATCAAATGACATCTCATGTCCATGGCTAGGAAACCTTAACCATCTTTGATCAACAAGCTAGTCAACTAGAGGCTTACTAGGGACACAGTGTTGTCTATGTACCCACACATGTATTTGAGTTTCCAATCAATACAATTATAGCATGGATAATAAACGATTATCATGAACAAGGAAATATAATAATAACCAATTTATTATTGCCTCTAGGGCATATTTCCAACAGTCTCCCACTTGCACTAGAGTCAATAATCTAGTTCACATCACTATGTGATTTACATTGTAATGAATCGAACACCCATGCAGTTCTGGTGTTGTTCATGTTTAGCCCTTGGAAGAGGTTTAGTCATCGGATCTGCAACATTTAGATCCGTGTGTACTTTGCAAATATTTATGTCGTCCTCCTTGATGTAATCGCGGATGGAATTGAAACGTCGCTTTATGTGTCTGGTCCTCTTGTGAAATCTTGGTTCCTTGGCTAGAGCAATGGCACCAGTATTATCACAAAACAGAGTCATTGGGTTAAGTGCACTAGGCACTACTCCAAGATCTGTCATGAACTCCTTCATCCAGACACCTTCCTTCGCCGCCTCCGAGGCAGCGATGTACTCCGCTTCGCATGTAGAATCTGCTACCACGCTTTGCTTGGAACTGCACCAGCTAACCGCACCCCCATTAAGAATAAATACGTATCCGGTTTGCGACTTAGAGTCATCCGGATCAGTGTCAAAGCTTGCATCGACGTAACCCTTTACGACGAGCTCTTGATCACCTCCATAAACGAGAAACATGTCCTTAGTCCTTTTCAGGTACTTCAGGATATTCTTGACCGCCGTCCAGTGTTCCATTCCTGGATCACCTTGAAACCTTCCGACCATACTTATGGCAAGGCTGACATCGGGTCTTGTGCACAGCATTGCATACATGATAGAGCCTATGGCTGAAGCATAGGGGATGACACTCATCTTTTCTCTATCTTCTGCAGTCACTGGGCATTGAGTCTTACTCAACTTCACACCTTGCAAAACAGGCAAGAACCCCTTCTTGGACTGATCCATTTTGAACTTCTTCAAAATCTTATCAAGGTATGTGCTTTGTGAAAGTCCTATTAAGCGTCTTGATCTATCTCTATAGATCTTGATGCCTAATATGAAAGCAGCTTCTCCTAGGTCCTTCATTGAAAAACTCTTGTTCAAATATTCCTTTACGCTTTCCAGCATTTCTATATTGTTTCCAATCAGCAATATGTCATCCACATATAATATTAGAAACGCTATAGAGCTCCCACTCACTTTCTTGTAAATACAAGCTTCTCCGTAAACTTGTATAAACTCGAACGCTTTGATCACCTCATCAAAACGAAGATTCCAACTCCGAGATGCTTGCACCAGTCCATAAATGGATCGCTGGAGTTTGCAAACTTTGTCAGCATTCTCTGGATCGACAAAACCTTCTGGTTGCATCATATACAACTCTTCCTTAAGGTAACCGTTAAGGAACGCTGTTTTGACATCCATCTGCCAAATTTCATAATCGAAAAAGGCAGCTATTGCTAACATGATTCTGACGGACTTAAGCATCGCTACGGGTGAGAAGGTCTCATCGTAGTCAACTCCTTGAACTTGTGAAAAACCCTTTGCCACAAGTCGAGCTTTATAGACGGTGACATTACCGTCCGCGTCCGTCTTCCTCTTAAAGATCCATTTGTTCTGAATGGCCTTACGCCCTTCAGGTAATACTTCCAAAGTCCATACTTTGTTTTCATACATGGATCCCATCTCGGATTTCATGGCCTCTAACCACTTCTCGGAATCCGGGCCCATCATCGCTTCTCCATAGCTCGTAGGTTCATCGTTGTTAAACAACATGACCTCTAAGACAGGGTTGCCGTACCACTCAGGAGCAGTACGCGTCCTTGTCGACCTACGAGGTTCGATAGCAACTTGATCCAAAGCTTCATGATCATCATCATTAACTTCCTCTTCAGCTAATGTAGGCTCCACAGAAACAACTTTCTGCGCTGCGCTACTCTCAGTTTGAAGTAAAGGTTCAACAACCTCATCAAGTTTTATCTTCCTCCCACTCAATTCTTTCGAGAGAAACTCTTTCTCAAGAAATGTTCCGTTTTTAGCGACAAACACTTTGCCTTCGGATCTGAGGTAGAAGGTATACCCAACTGTCTCTTTTGGGTATCCTATGAAGACGCATTTCTCCGCTTTGGGTTCCAGCTTTTCAGGCTGAAGCTTTTTGACATAAGCATCACATCCCCAAACTTTAAGAAACGACAGCTTTGGCTTCTTGCCAAACCAAAGTTCATATGGCGTCGTCTCAACGGATTTCGATGGTGCCCTATTTAAAGTGAATGCAGCTGTCTCTAATGCATAACCCCAAAACGATAGTGGCAAATCGGCAAGAGACATCATAGATCGCACCATATCCAATAAGGTTCGATTACGACGTTCGGACACACCATTACGCTGTGGTGTTCCAGGCGGTGTTAATTGTGAAACAATTCCACACTGTCTTAAGTGACTGCCAAACTCATAACTCAGATATTCTCCTCCTCGATCAGATCGTAGGAATTTAATCTTCTTGTTACGATGATTCTCAACTTCACTCTGAAATTGTTTGAACTTTTCAAATGTTTCAGACTTGTGTTTCATTAAGTAAATATACCCATATCTACTTAAGTCATCAGTGAAGGTAAGAAAGTAACGATAACCACCGCGCGCCTCAATACTCATCGGACCGCACACATCAGTATGTATGATTTCCAATAAGTCACTTGCCCGTTCCATTGTTCCAGAGAACGGCGTTTTAGTCATCTTGCCCATGAGGCATGGCTCACATGTGTCAAGTGATTCAAAATCAAGTGACTCCAAAAGTCCATCAGCATGGAGCTTCTTCATGCGTTTTACGCCAATATGACCTAAACGGCAGTGCCACAAGAAAGTGGTATTATCATTATCAATTCTACATCTTTTGGCATCAATGTTATGAACATGTGTATCATTACTATCGAGATTCAATAAGAATAAACCCCTCACATCGGGTGCATGACCATAAAAGATATTACTCATATAAATAGAACAACCATTATTCTCTGATTTAAATGAGTAACCGTCTCGCAATAAACAAGATCCAGATATAATGTTCATGCTTAACGCAGGCACCAAATAACACTTATTTAGGTTCATCACTAATCCCGATGGTAATCGAAGAGCGAGCGTGCCGACGGCGATCACATCAACCTTGGAACCATTTCCCACGCGCATCGTCACTTCGTCCTTTGCCAGCCTCCGTCTATTCCGCAGTTCCTGTTTTGAGTTGCAAATATGAGCAACCGCACCGGTATCAAATACCCAGGCACTACAACGAGAGTTGGTAAGGTACACATCAATAACATGTATATCATATATACCTTGTTTGTTGTTGGCCGCCTTCTTGTCAGCCAAATACTTGGGGCAATTCCGCTTCCAGTGTCCAGTTCCCTTGCAATGAAAACACACAGTTTCTGGTTTGGGTCCAGCCTTGGGTTTCTTCACGAGAGGAGCAACTGCTTTGCCACTCTGCTTGGAGTTACCCTTCTTACCCTTGCCATTTTTCTTGAAACTAGTGGTTTTATTGACCATCAACACTTGATGCTCCTTCTGAATTTCAGACTCAGCGGCTTTCAGCATCGCAAACAGCTCGGCGACTGACTTGTTCATCCCGTGCATGTTATAGTTCAACACGAAGCTCTTGTAGCTAGGTGGCAATGATTGAAGAACTCTGTCAGTGATAGCCTCTGGCGGAAGGGGCATCCCTAACTCAGCCAGACGGGTGGAGTACCCAGACATTCTGAGCACGTGATCACTGATAGACCCGTTCTCCTCCATCTTGCAAGCATAGAACTTATCGGAGATCTCATATCTCTCGATCCGGGCATTCTTCTGAAAGATAAACTTCAACTCCTGGAACATCTCATATGCTCCATGACGTTCAAAACGTCTTTGAAGTCCCGGTTCTAAGCCATACAACATTGCACATTGAACTATTGAGTAATCATCAGAACGAGCCTGCCAGGCGTTCACAACGTCTAGAGACTCAACTGGAGCGGGTGGATCACCAAGCGGTGCATCAAGGACATAAGCCTTCTGGGAAGCCGTAAGGATAATCCTTAGATTACGGGCCCAGTCCACAAAGTTACTTCCATCATCTTTCAACTTAGCTTTCTCTAGGAACGCATTAAAATTCAGGGGTGCTACTGCGCGAGCCATGATCTACAACATAAATATAGCAAAGACAACTTAGACTATTGTTCTTAGATAATGAGTTTAGTTAATCATATTTAAAAAACTCCCACTCAAATTGACATCCCTCCGATCATTCGAGTGTAACATGATCCAAATCCACCAACTCAAGTCCGATCATCACGTGAGTTGAGGTGGTTTCAATGGTGAACATCTTCATGTTGATCATATCTACTATATGACTCATGTTCGACCTTTCGGTCTCTTGTGTTCCGAGGCCATGTCTGTACATGCTAGGCTCGTCAAGTTTAACCCGAGTGTTCCGCACGTGTAACATGGCTTACACCCGTTGTATGCGAACGTAGAGTCTATCACACCCGATCATCACGGCGTGTCTCGAAACGACGAACTTTCGCAACGGTGCACACTTGGGGAGAACACAATTTATCTTGAAATTTAAGTGAGGGATCACCTTATAATGCTACCGTCGTCCTAAGCAAAATAAGATGCATAAAAGGATTAACATCACATGCAAATCATAAGTGACATGATATGGCCATGAACTTGTGCTTTTGATCTCCATCTCCAAAGCACCGGCATGATCTCCATCGTCACCGGCATGACACCATGATCTCCATCATCTTGATCTCCATCAATGTGTCGCCATAAGGTTGTCGCGCCGACTGTTGCTTCCACGACTATTGCTAACGTTTAGCGATAAAGTAAAGCATTACATAGCGCTTAATGATTGACACGCAGGTCATACAATAATTAAAGACAACTCTATGGCTCCTGCCAGTTGCCGTACTCATCGACATGCAAGTCGTGATATTCTATACAAAACATGATCATCTCATACATCACATATATCTCATCATGTAATTGGCCATATCACATCACAACATACCCTGCAAAAACAAGTTAGACGTCCTCTAATTGTTGTTGCAAATTTTACGTGGCTGCTACGGGTTTGCAAGAACCGTTCTTACCTACGCAAAACCACAACGTGGTGTAGTGATTGCTTTTTGATCTTCTAAAAGAACCCTCTTCATTGAACCGATTCAACTAAAGTGAGAGAGACAGACACCCGCCAGTCACCTTTATGCAACAAGTGCACGCAGCGGTAAAACCAGTCTCGCGTAAGTGTACGCGTAATGTCGGTCCGGGCCGCTTCATCTCACAATACCGCTGAATCAAGTATCAACTAGTAACGGCAAGCAATATGTATACACCCACGCCCACAACTCGTTTGTGTTCTACTCGAGATCTCATCTACGCATAGACCTAGCTCATGATGCCACTGTTGGGGAACGTTGCATGGGAAACAAAAATTTTCCTACGCACACGCAAGATCTATCCATGGTGATGAGCATCTACGAGAGGGAGAGTGAATCTACATACCCTTGTAGATCGCTAAGCGGAAGCGTTAATAAACGCGGTTGATGTAGTCGAACGTCTTCGCGATCCAAATCGCCGAGCGTCCCGCGATCCAATCACGATCCTTCCGATCTAGTGCCGAACGGACGGCACCTCCGCGTTCAACACACGTACGGCTTGATGACGCCTTCACCTCCTCGATCCAGCGAGCGATGGTGAAGTAGTGGTTGAGTTCCAGCAGCACGACGGCGTGGTGATGGTGGTGAGGAACAATCTCTGCAGGGCTTCGCCAAGCGCTACGGAGATTATGACGGAGGAACTAGAGGGCTAGGGTTGCCGGCACACGGCTTGGGAAATCCTGATGTATCCCGTGTGCTAGCCCTGCCCCTCTATTTATATGTTGAGCCTTGGGGTCTAAACTTGGAGTAAAAGCCTCCTCCGGGTCGGTTTTGCCCGCACAAGGTCGGTTTGGCCCGCAGGGAAAGAGTCCAACTCGGACCCCTGCCGAATCGTGCACAGCCGCACACAAGCGGTAGTACCGCTTGGGCGGTAGTACCGCTTCACACAAGCGGTAGTACCGCTCGGGCGGTAGTACCGCTTCACCAAGCGGTAGTACCGCTTACGCGGCAGCAAAACTACTTTTGCACTTTCCAATACCTTGTGGGCTTTATCCCTTTGGCTCATATAAAGTGTTGCTGCACCCGAACACTTCGGTAAACATCCGGAACCTCTTCCGGTGAACTTCGGAACTCTTCCGGAGATCAAAACACTATTATCACATATATCAATCTTTACCTCCGGACTATTCCGGAGATCCTCGTCATGTCCGGGATCTTATCCGGAACTCCGAACAACTTTCGGTCACCAACATAATAACTCAATTATACTAATCGTCACCAAACGTTAAGTGTGTAGACCCTGCGGGTTCGAGAACTATGTAGACATGACCGAGACACCTCTACGGCCAATAACCAATAGCGGGACCTGGATGCCCATATTGGCTCCTACATATTCTACGAAGATCTTTATCGGTCGAACCTCTATGTCAAGGATTCAGTTAATCCCGTATGCTGTTCCCTTTGTTCTTCGGTATGTTACTTGCCCGAGATTCGATCGTCGGTATCACTATACCTAGTTCAATCTCGTTACCGGCAAGTCTCTTTACTCGTTCCGTAATACAAGATCCTGTGGCTAACTCTTTAGTCACTTTGCTTGCAAGGCTCAATGTGATGTTGTATTACCGAGTGGGCCCTGAGATACCTCTCCGTCATACGGAGTAACAAATCCCAGTCTTGATCCATGCCAACCCAACAGACACCCTCGGAGATACCTGTAGAGCACCTTTATAGTCACCCAGTTACGTTGCGACGTTTGATACACACAAGGTATTCCTCCGGTGTCAGTGAGTTGCATGATCTCATGGTCAAAGGAACAGATACTTGACATGCAGAAAACAATAGCAATAAACTGACACGATCAAATGCTACGTTTACAGTTTGGGTCTTGTCCATCACATCATTCTCCTAATGATGTGATCCCGTTATCAAATGACATCTCATGTCCATGGCTAGGAAACCTTAACCATCTTTGATCAACAAGCTAGTCAACTAGAGGCTTACTAGGGACACAGTGTTGTCTATGTACCCACACATGTATTTGAGTTTCCAATCAATACAATTATAGCATGGATAATAAACGATTATCATGAACAAGGAAATATAATAATAACCAATTTATTATTGCCTCTAGGGCATATTTCCAACATTTATAGGCCAGAGAACGGGGTCGGGAGAGCCACGAGGGGCCCACAAGCCATTAGGCCGCGCCCTGTTGGCTTGTGGGGCCCTCGTGTGGCTCCCGGCTTCCTTCCGAATCTTCCAGGTCTTATTTTTGTCCAGAAAAAATCACCAAAAAGTTTTGTGGCAATTGGACTTCGTTTGGTACTGTAAACATGAAAAGTGAAAAACATGCAGAAACAACAACTGGCACTGGGCACTGGTGTCGGTGTCAAAACCGGCGGATCTCGGGTAGGGGGTCCCGAGCTGTGAGTTTAGGATCGATGGGTAACATGGGACGAAGGAGACGATGTTTACCCAGGTTTAGGCCCTCCTATGGAGGTAAAACCCTACGTCCTGCTTGGTTGTATTGTTGTGTATGAAGATTACAGAGTCGATCTACCTCGAGATCAAGTAGCTAAACCCTAGATGAGTTTTTCTGCCCTCTACGATCTAACCCCCCCGGTTTATATAGACACCGGGGGCACCTAGGGTTTACACATGATAAATCTCTAGCCGGAAGTAAAGACGTTGATCCCCTCATCTTGACTTGTAGTGCACACCGCGTCTTCGGAGGTTTCCTTCTAGAATACGGGGTCGTCGCATATCCCGGCCCTTCCTGCGATAATCAGAGAGCGGCCCACCAAGCCGGCCTATGAGAGATAGGCCGGCGGCCCGAGGACCCCTTAGTCCAGGACTCCCTCAGTAGCCCCCAACGCCAGGGGTCATGACACTAGCAGCTTCGCGTGATCAGAGTTTTCGGCTTGCGGGGTGAGTTCTTTTCCCCCTTTATGATCGGCTGGCTCTAGTCCGGCCGCCAATGACATGTAGTTATCCGAACATGTAGTTATCCGGACGCCATAAGTCGCTTAACCTCGAAGGCCGAACGTCAAAGTGTGAACATTATTTCCTGACAACCTTTCAGACGAAGGGTCATGGCCTATCACGACCGCTGAGCCGGTTACAAAAACTCGATTCGTGGTTCGAGGCTGTTTCTCCATTGGCACGTCTTATCAACGTGTAGATCGTGTCCCGTTTCTTACGGGATATGATTAGTGCCCTGGGTTATCCCATGCGTGCATAACGGTACGATTGTTTCGGGAAGTGGCGAGGCCTGCGGCGCAGTAAAAGGGAGGCTCTTGGTATTACGGCACCCCATAAAAGGGAGAAAACCCCCAAGGCCTATTCACGCTCCAAATTCGCACCCTTTGCCTCCTCAACCTTCCCAAGCTCCGAGAGCCCAGATCTAGTTCTTCCTCAATCTTCCCTCCGAGTTTGGCCATGGCTGGTTCAGGCTCCATGGGCAAGTGGGAGGCCTCCTCCGTCACCGACAATGACATTCGGGAGCTAAAGCGTGCCGGCTACCTCTCCGCCAACATCGCCCACCGTGCTCTAGAGGCGAATCAGGTGGTTCCCACACTGAAGCCGGGCGAGAGGGTGGTGTTCGTCCCCCATTTCATCCGGGGACTGGGCTTTCCGCTCCACCCCTTCGTCAGGGGCCTCATGTTCTTTTACGGGTTAGATTTCCATGACCTCCCCCCGAACTCCTTCATGCACATCTCGGCGTTCATCATCGTCTGCGAAGCCTTCCTGCGGGTACAGCCGCACTTCGGCATGTGGCTCAAAGTGTTCAACGTCAAGCCGAAGACAGTTGCGGGCGCGCATGCGGATTGTGGAGGGGCGGTAATTAGCAAGCTCCCCCGTGTCGAGTGGCCGGACGGCACCTTTATCGATACGGTCAAGATCTGGCAAAAGGAATGGTTCTACATCACCGAACCAAGGAGTGCGGACTGGGTGGCACCTGCCGAGTTCAGATCCGGACCCCCCGTGAGGCTAACCTCGTGGCTCAAGAAAGGCCTTGACTGGGGGTCGGCCGCAGAGCTAAAATCGCTGCAGAAGCGCATCTCCACGATGATTGAGGCCAAAATCGAGCTGGTCAACGTGATCCAGGTCATGCTCCGCCGCCGTTTCCTCCCCTGCCAGCACCGGGCCTCCCCAATGTGGGCTTACCAGCTCGAGGACCCGGCCACCGTGCGTCAATTCTTCCGCACTACCCACGAGAAATTGTGGAAAGTGCTATTCAAGACCCAGAAGAGCTGGCCGGCCAAGGAGGAGGACACCGGTCTTGACGCCGAAACCCCTCCTACCAAGGTATGATAAAACTTTAATTCTCCGGCTCTGTTTTTTGACAAAGAGCTGAACCCCTTCTCCCTCATCTTCACAGAAATGGTTGAGCAAGGTCGTGCAAATTGGTTGTCCGGCCCCGCAGCCCGAAGACCCTCGGTCGGATCTGTTGATGGAGATGCTCGTCGTGGCGCCGTATTCGGCGCCAGAGAAGAAGGAGAAGAAGAAGAAAGGGGAGAAGAAGGAGGCCTGAGAGGGTCTTCGTCTAAGGGGTCTTTCGGACACTAAGTCCGAGGAGACCCATGCCTCTTCCACTCACGAGGAAGAGCACGAGGACGAAGGGGAGTGCGACTCCCCCCTCACAAGGAAAAGGGCGGCGTCAGCGGACGCCGCGGAGGACCTACCTCCTCCTGCCCCGAAGAGGACATGCCGGACAAAGGCAGTCCTGCCCGACGATAACTCGGACTCCGATAAGGAGTCTGAGGCTTTTGAGAAGGTTCCCCGAAGGAACCCAAGGGTTAAGCCCCCAGCCCAGAGGTATGAATCCGAAGACCCTCTGGGTCACTTATATAGAGCTTTTAATGCTAAATGGGCGAACGTCTTTCAATTTACAGCCCACCACGCGATCTCCCCACCGACCAAATCTCAGACGGGGAGTCTCTGCCCGCCGACCTGGCGGAAAGTGGGACTGCGTCACATCATACGCCTCCTGAGGTCTCGAAGGAGGCTGTGGAGGTGTTATCGCGCCAGGCTCCTTCTGAGCCGAACACCGGCGACGGGGGTGACGATGTTATGGCTGAGGTTAATACCTCGGCTGCTGAAGACCAGGAGGAGGAACATCTCCTGGCAACTAAAGAGGGGGGACGAAGTCCGGTCCAGTCCCCTCCGAGGACATCTCCGGAGCGCTCTATGCCTCCGGAGCTGCCAGCCCAATCCCCCACCGGAGGGAGGGTTGGCAGGTCACCACCGGTGCCGCCCATGACTGGGTGGCCGGCCGTGATGGAGGAAGCTTTATCCGGCTCCTCCATCGCCGAAGATCACCGCGCCCTTATGGGTGCGGTTTTGCAAGGCATTCAGTCCGTTGATAGCGGACTGAAAGAGGCCTTCAACGGTCTCTTGACGGGCTTCAAGGTGAGCCACGTAATACTCTTTTTTCCAGAAAAAGTTAATTTACCAAGTTTATGCAATCCTTATAAGTGTAGTAGCCCCCGAGCGCTGGGTGAGTTTGAAAAACCCACCCGGGGGTCAAATGTCCGAAAATTAGTAACGATGCTCAAGGCACCCTTTGTCCCTCATTATTCTAAGAGCTCTGGAGAGTACTTAGCAGAGGGTCTGAATCCGACAGCTCGGGAGTTTTAATGCACATAAGTTGTTTTGTAGGCCTCGTCATCGGCGGCGTCCGCCAACGCAGTGGAGCTTGCTGAGGTAAACCGGAAGCTCAAGAGCTCCGATGAGGAGCTCGATCGCCTGAACAAGAGATTTGACGAGACGCAAGGTGAGTCCGAATCGTATCATTCGGGCTATTGTCTATCCTCATTGATTGAGATATCCGGATTGTTATCCCTAAGTGTTATTTACTCATTGTTACCACAGCTGTGGCCGCGGAGGTCGAGAACCTCAAGGCCGAGTTGAAAAAGGTGAGGCAGGAGGCTGCGGATGAGAAGGCGGGGGGCCGAACAAGCAGCAGCCGAACTGTCGGTGTTAAAAGCCGTGAGCGACAAGCATGAGGCCCGGGTGGCAGAGGTGCAGCTGGAGCTCAAGGATGCCAGCACGAAGTGCGAGGCCCTTGAGCAAAAGAATGAAGACCAGGCCACCGAACTATCCACGCTGAAATCCGAGCTCAAAGCGGAGCGGGTTGATAGGCGGTTCTTTGAAGAAGAACTCCGCCAAGTCAAGGCGATCGCGGATGGTAAGCCGTACTTACTGCAATGTGCCTTTGGTGGTAACAGGTTTGCATTGTGCACCCGGGTGTGGCATTCCTCAGGCGCCTTTATGGACCTCCCGAGGAGTGCAGCGGACGCGAACAAATACTTCGCCTCTCGGGATCGGGATGTTGAGCCTCGGCTGTTCTGGGCGCAATTTCAAGCCCCCGAGCATCCTCCCCTCCTGAGCAATCAGATGAAACAATTGATGGAGCTGCACAGGATGGCGGAGCCGGCCATGAAGGACCTCTGCATCCGGCTGTGGCCTGCAGAGCCGTTGCCGAGCAGTTACTTCGGCTTGGTGCAGAAAATGTGCGACGCTACGCCTCGAATTGATGCTCTAAAGCGTTCTACGTGCATCGAGGGAGCTCGGATGGCCTTTACAAGGACCATGATGCACTGGCCGAGGCTCAAGCCGACCGAGATGGCCACCGCGACTCCACCCCCTGGGAAGGAGCATAGGCGCCCCGAGCAATACTTTTCCACCGTGATGGATGGTGCTCGGGCGATAGAAGCCCAATGCCCTAAGGATGTAATTTATGAATGAGCGTTTTGTCATGTATTCGATGACTGTTCCGCTTTATAATGCGGTTGCATGGTTTATCGTGTCTCTAAGCTTTGTATTATTTTGACTCCTATGTGGCCGTTTTATCTGAAAGTTGCGGGTCGTCGGCTTCAGCCCCCATGTAGATACTACACGAGGTGTTTCTACCTCCACACTGTGACCCTTAGCCGACGTATCGGTGCCCGAAGGCGGTAGTGCGAGGGGAACAAGGCAATCGGACTATGATGCTTTAGTGATTTCACTTAGCCGTAGGAGCTTGACTGCGGGGGCTGATGACTAGCCCCCAGTGTTTTGTGATATTCGGATACACCGAGGTTGAAACCAGCATCACATGGTTTGTAATCGTACAAACCCCTCGTATAACACGGAATAACCTCTATCGATTTTTAGTTTGACACTTATGCTCGGATTGCAGACCGGTTCTCGCTTATTATGACAGTCAGTTTTCGGCTTTCTCCACTGAGGTACTTGACCAGGCGAGCTGGAAGCACAATCGCAGTGGTTCTCCCTTTACCCTTTTAGCCGAACGAGCGGAACGTAAGAGGGCAAACACAGGAGCCGGGCAACCCAACCATTGACCCAAGACATAATTCGGAACCGATTCATACAACGCAACATCCGAGACGCCGAACACATAAACAATAGTGCCGGGGTGATGCTTGGGGCGATTTTTATAGTCAAGCCCCCGGTCTATTAGTCGGTCGCATCGTAATATGTACCGAACAGCTTTGCTATCGGCATCGGTGAGTAGAGAACAGAGTATGTGACATAAAACATAGCGAGGAGGCTGTAAAGGATGGTCTTTATTTCTGATGAATTCTTATAACTCAAACTGCCGAAGCAACTGTTACAGGTATTTTGAAATGAAAAATAAAGTTTACAAAGGAGAGGTTTTACCCGGGGTCTTCGATGGGTGGCTTGACGTCCTCAATGTGCCATGTCGCATGTCTGCTCCTTTGCTCCCGAGGGGGTTGCGTTCCTTTAAAGGTGATTGCTATCGGCGAACGGGCCTTGGGAAGAAGATCTTGAGAAGTCGCCGCAGTGTGGATGAGCTTTATGCTTGGAAGGTCCTAGATGGTACCTGTGGTTTGTCCGAAGACATGTGTTGGCAGTAGTTCGGTCCAGCCGAACACTTTCCCTTTGATAGTGGGTCCCCACAGCTGCCCATGGTATTTTGAGCGCGAAGTTGTGCCTTCTTGGCACATATTTTACGGGAACTAGGGCTGTGCTGTGGGGGGGGTATCCCTATTTTTGTTGGGCGGAAGATGATTCCGGGAGTTCGGGTTGAGACCGAGCTCGTTTACTAACCTGACGTGCCTTTATGGCTGATCTGGGCGTCGGCCTATCGTCGCCGTACTGGAATTCGGCTGCCAGGGCCACTGTGTGTTCCTCAGTTCGGAGAGAGCGCTCTATGTTGCCGTTGACAGAAATGACCCCCTTGGGCCCGGGCATCTTGAGCTTCAGGTACGCATAGTGGGGGACGGCGTTAAAGCAAGCGAATGATGTGCGGCCGAGTAGGGCGTGATAACCGCTGCGAAAAGGGACAATGTCAAAGATCAAGTCTTCGCTGCGGAAGTTGTCGGGCGACCCGAACACTACTTCCAGATTCACGGTGCCCGAGCAGCGGGCTTCGACGCCTGGGATCACTCCTTTAAAGGTAGTGTTGCTAGGTTTGATCCTTGACGGATCTATACCCATCTTTTTCACCGTGTCTGAGTAAATCAAATTAAGGCTACTTCCTCCGTCCATTAGGACTCTAGTGAGGTGATACCCATCGATAATGGGGTCTAGGACGAGGGATGCCAAACCTCCATGACGGATACTGGTTGGATGGTCCCGTCGGTCGAAGGTGATCGGGCAAGCCGACCATGGGTTATACTTCGGGGCTACGGGTTCTACGGCATAGACCTCCCGAAGGGCGCGCTTCCTCTCCTTTTTGGTATGTGAGTGGCATATATCATGTTCACAGTTTTTACCTCTGGAGGGAACTGCTTTTGTCCTCCATTGCTTGGACCGCGGGGCTCGTCATCGTCCTCGCTGCGTGGGCCCTTGCCTTGCTCTTCGGCTGCGAGCTTGACAGCTTGTTTGAATACCCAACAATTACGGTTGGTGTGGGTAGCAGGCTTGTCTTGGGTGCCGTGGATCTGGCAGGGCCTATCCATGATTTTGTCCAGCGTGGTAGGTCCATCTCGATTTCCTTTAGAAGGTTTCTTCCGCTGTCCGGATTTTGGGTTGCGGAAACCGGCATTAACGGCCGTGTCCTCAGCATCGCCGTTGTTGTGCCGGCGTTTGTTTTTGTTACGTCGTGGTTTCCCATTTCCATCCCGGACTTCGGAGGTGCCGGGGTCTTCGGGGTTATGGCCTCGTCGAGCTAGCCAGTTATCCTCACCCGCGCAAAAGCGGGTCATAAGTGAGGTAAGGGCGGACATTGTCCTCGGCTTGTCCTGGCCGAGCTGACGAGCTAGCCACTCGTCCCGGATATTATATCTGAAGGAGGCTATTGCCTCGGCGTCCGGGCAGTCAACGATCTGGTTTTTCTTGGTCAGGAACCGATTCCAGAATTGCCGAGCCGATTCACCTGCTTTCTGGACAACATTGCTCAGGTTGGAGGAGTCCGGTGGCCGGACATAAGTGCCCTGGAAGTTAGATCGGAAGGCATCCTCGAGCTCTTCCCAACTCCCGATGGAATTCTCGGGGAGACTGTTTAACCAGTGTCGAGCTGGCCCCTTAAGTTTTAGGGGCAGATACTTGATGGCGTGGAGATCATCTCCTCGTGCCATATGAATGTGGAGGAGGAAGTCCTCAATCCACACGGCTGGGTCTGTTGTCCCGTCGTATTGCTATATGTTAACGGGTTTAAACCCTTCAGGGAACTGATGCTGCATCACCTCGTCTGTGAAGCACAGTGGGTGGGCAGCGCCTTTGACCCGAGCTATGTCATGCCTACGATCGGCGGTTGATTGGGCCCGGTTTTGTTCCCGACCTCTATTGTTGCGGTCGAGCCAAGATTGGTACCGTTCCGTCTAGCGGGGGAGTACCCTCTAGATCCATAGATGGATCTTGTGTGGCCTGCTCTATAATACAGGTCCTGTCATAAGTCATACCTGTCCTCAGGCTCTGCTGGCTCTTTTCCTCTCCTGCGGGGTACCGCGGGTCTGTACTCGGCCTCGCCGGCCATCCTATCATGTCCTCGGGGAGGGCGGTCCGGCTGGTCGTACGGAGTATGCCTGGGAGACGATGTTTCAAGGACCTCGTCATCGAACTGCGGCAGCAGCCGCCGGCGTGGGTAGCTCTTGGGTTGGTCCAGTAGATTGGTACCGTACCCTTCTTCGGCTGCCAAGACCCTCGTCCATCTATCATTGAGGGTGTCTTGTTCGGCTTTGAGCTGCTGTTGTTTTGCCTTCAGGCTTCGGGCGGTGGCTAAAAGCTGCCGCCTAAACCGTTCCTGATCCGCAGGGTTTTCGGGGACGGTGAAGTCTTCGGCTTCCAGGCTGTCCTCCTCGACAGGGGGGAGGTAGTTGTCGTCCTCGGAATCATTAAGATCCTCGGTGTCGCGCCGATCTTCGGGCCTTTCCTGGTCCTCCAGTGGCTGTTCGAGGACTTCAGGGTCGCCGAGGTCTTCCGGGGTGTCGTTTTCCCCGGTGCCTGCAATGGCTTCCCTTCCCTTGTTTGCCTTAGATCGTTTGCGCTGTTTCCGGCGCCTTGACGACTCCTCACCAGATTTATCGCCATTCTTCTTAGGGGTGCGATCGCCCTTATCGTCGGGGGTGTCTACCATGTAGACGTCCTAGGTGGAGGTGGCAGTCCATCGCCCAGTGTTGACAGGGGCGGGGGCACCGTCCTCTTCATCCATGTCTTCTGCCTCCTCGGAGGCGTAGTCCAGCATATCGGTTAAGTCTTCGATAGTGGCTACCAAGTGGGGGGTGGGTGGGTCGAAAAATTCCCCATGACCCGCCTTCAAACCGATCTGAGCATGGGTCGAGGTCGGGTCGTCTATGATTTTTATTGATAGGATCCGATCCAGCGCCTCGTTGATCGTCGAGAGCTTGACCGGATCAATCTGCCTAGGACTTTTGGAGTTAACCTCCAACGTGTCCGTACAAAGAGTGTGTTCGGCAGGGGCCGGCCCCTGGCCATCAGGTACTGTAACCGGATCTGGACTAAGAGCCAGATCATCGGCAGGGATAGACCCGAGGGCGGAGTCGAGAAGGAGATCCGAAGTTAAGGCTTCGGAGACTTCGGGCTCGTCAGATGAGATCGCGAGCCCAGCGAATGAAAGATCGCCCCGGGAGTCTACGGGGAACTCTAAGTTCCCGAATCTGATCTGTTGATCGGGGGCGAGACTCCCGATCCGACCAGGGTGGCCGGTCGGGTCGGCGTGCAGCACGACGCTGCCGAAAGCAAAAATCTGTCCGGGGTGAAGGAGTCCCCGTTACGGACTTCATCGCTAATGATTAGGCGAGCCATCAATTCCTCTTGCGACCCCACAGCGGAACTCTCAATGAAAGCACCAATGTCGGTGTCAAAACCGGCGGATCTCGGGTAGGGGGTCCCGAGCTGTGAGTTTAGGATCGATGGGTAACAGGGGACGAAGGAGACGATGTTTACCCAGGTTCAGGCCCTCCTATGGAGGTAAAACCCTACGTCCTGCTTGGTTGTATTGATGTGTATGAAGATTACAGAGTCGATCTACCTCGAGATCAAGTAGTGAAACCCTAGATGAGTTTTTCTGCCCTCTACAATCTAACCCCCCCGGTTTATATAGACACCGGGGGCACCTAGGGTTTACACATGATAAGTCTCCAGCCGGAAGTAAAGACGCTGATCCCCTCATATTGACTTGGAGTGCACGCCGCGTCTTCGGAGGTTTCCTTCTAGAATACGGGGTCGTCGCATATCCCAGCCCTTCCTGCGACAATCAGAGAGCGGCCCACCAAGCCGGCCTATGAGAGATAGGCTGGCGGCCCGAGGACCCCTTAGTCTAGGACTCCCTCAACTGGGTCAATAGGTTAGTGCTCAAAAATAATATAAATTGGTATATAAATACTCAAAAAGTATCCTAGAATGGTAATATATCAGCATGGAACAATCAAAAATTATAGATACGTTGGAGACGTATCAGTCTTGCATTTGAATTGAAGAAACAATCTTGTGTTATCTAACCATTGTTTTCTCAAGTATGTTTCTTCAGGTAAATGCCCAAGTATTTCAAGGTAAGTATATGCATCTCACTCATGTACATGATGATCTCTTGATTCTTGCACATATTGTTTGCAAGAGAGACTCATGAACATGGATGTATCTCATCCACATTATTACTCTGATGCATATGGCCAAGATACACATGACTTTTCAAGTTTCCCATCCATGTGTGCACTTGCATTCCAAAAGTAACTATTCTCTAAAAGGATTGCACACTTGTAGGGGGAGCTTGCTCTAGTCATATGTATCTTTAAGCTCTCATATATTATGTTGTTTATTCTAAATTGAAGCTTTGATGTATGTTGTCATCAATTACCAAAAAGGGGTACATTGAAATCACAACTGCTTCCTTGGTGGTTTTGGTAATTAATGTCAACATACATTTCATTGGACTAATACTTTTCTCAAGTATATTTCAGGAAAAGTTCAACGATGGGCGTGGCTAGGATATGTGATTGTGGATCCCTCATGATGCAAAGGAAACACATTGGCAAAAGCTCAAGATTGTACATTTTACATTGAGTGATCTTTGATCACATTGAGGCCATAGGAAAGCCAATATATTAAGAGGGGATGAGGTTTTGATGATGATCTTGTTTCTCAAGTGCTTAGATATTTGCCACCAATACCCTCAACCACTTTCTCATATCAAATCTATCCAAAACCCTAAATTCTTTCCTGGCCCGTTAATACGTCTCCAACGTATCTATAATTTTTTATTGTTCCATGCTATTATATTATCATTCTAGGATGCTTTTTGGGTGTTTATTTAACAATTAATATTATTTTTGAGCACTAACCTACTAACCCAGTGCCCAGTACCAGTTGATGTTTCTGCATGTTTTTGGATTTTCAGGTTTACAGTACCAAACGAAGTCCAATTGCCACAAAACTTTAATATGATTTTTTCCGACCAAAAGAAGACCTGGAAGCTTCAGGAGGAGACCAGAGGCCTCACGAGGGAGGCACGAGCCAACAGGGCGCGCCCAGGGGGGGTTGGCCACGCCCTATTGCCTCTTGCCCCCCTCGGTTGCCTCCTGGTGCCCCCCCTCTGGCCTATAAATTCACATATATTCCAAAAAACCTAGAGAGCCTCCCGAAACACTTTTTCCGCCGCCGCAAGTCTCTGTTCCGCCGTGTGCCCATCTGGAACCCTGTTCCTGTGCCCTGCCGGAGGGGGGATCGATCACGGAGGGCCTCTACATCATCCTTGCTGCTCCCATGGTGATGTGTGAGTAGTTCCCCATAGACCTACGGGTCTGTATTTAGTACCTAGATGACTATCTCTCTTGATCTTCAATACAATGATCATCGCATCTTCACTTTGATCTATCTGATGTAATCCTTTTGTGCGATGCGTTTGTTGGGATCCGATGAATTGTGGGTTTATGTTCAGATTATTAATGAAAAATATTTGAGTCTTCTCTGAAATCTATTATGATTCTTATGTGCATGATCATCATAGCTTCGTAAATCTCTCTGATCTATTGATTTGCTTTGGCCAAGTAGATTGATCTATCTTTAGTGAGAGGGGTGCGTTGTAGTGGGTTCAATCTGATGGGTTTCTATATCCCAGTGACAGAAGGGGACACGATACATCTTTGTATTGTTGCCACTAAGGATAAAACGATGGGGCCAATTCATATTAATTGAATTCTCTTTGTCTACATCATGTCATTGTTCTCCAAGCATTACTCTGTTTTACTTAATACTCTAGATGCATGTTGTATAGCGGTCGATGGATGGAGTAATAGTAATAGGTGCAGGCAGGAGTCGGCCTATTTGCTTATGGACGTGATGCCTACATACACATGATCATTGCCGTGAATATCACATAACTATGCGCTTTTCTATCAATTGCCCAACAGTAATTTGTTTACCCACCGTATGCTTACTTTCATGAGAGATACCACCAGGGAAAACTATGGCCCGTGGGTCTATTCACTTATAAGTTTACAAACACTACAATACCCTGCTGCAATTATTTTCTTTTTATTTATTTTGCAATTTACAATTATCTACTACCAACCACACTACTTACAAGCTTGCAAATAACGAGTCCAAGGGGATTGACAACCCTCTTGCCCGCGTTGGGTGCAAGTGTTTGCTCTTTTGTGTGTAGCCGCTGAAGACGGGGGTTGGTTGTTACTCCTATTGGTTCGATAAGCCTTGGTTCTCTACTGAGGGAAATACTTACCTATATTGTGTTGCATCACCTGTTCCTTTTCACGGAAAACCCAACGCAGATCACAAGCATCACCCACCGAGTTACACAAGATAGAGCCACATGCCAAACCCTAGAAACTCGGTGACACCGAGATGGCCTTCGGTCCCACCGAAGTGTAGTGACCAAGTTTTTGTAATCTGGTTGAATTCACTTTGGAATCTCCGAGATGAACCGATCGGAATTACCGAGGCATGTATATTGCATAAGCTATCATGAATCAGTACCACCGAGTGGATTCGTTCTGTCCCACCGAAAAGCCAAAAGCTGGAACTTTTTACACTAATCGGTCCCACCGAAATTTTGTGTCGGTGTCACCGATATGTGCATAAAAGTTGCAAAGGCTGTATTTTTGGTGAAGACTATAAATACCCTTCCACCACCACCTACTCTTAGAGAGAGCCATCAGAATGAAACTATACTTCCACCATTCATTTTCTGAGAGAGAACCACCTACTCATGTGTTGATATCCACGGATTCCATTCCAACCATTAGATCCTTGATTTCTAGCCTCCTCAAGTTGTTTTCCACCCAATCCTACTCTTCTACCAAGCCAATCCTGTGAGAGAGTGATTGAGTGTTGAGGAGACTATCTTTTGAAGCACAAGAGCAAGGAGTTTTTTTTGATAAACACAACACCTATTACCTCTTGGAGAGTGGTGCCTCCTAGATTGGTTAGGTGTCGCTTGGGAGCCTCTAAATCGTGTGGAGTTGAACCAAGAAGTTTGTAAGGGCAAGGAGACCGCCTACTTCGTGAAGATCTATCCCCGAATGAGGCGTGGACGTAAGCCATGATGGCATAGACAAGGTTGCTTCTTCCTGGACCCTTCGTGGGTGGAGCCCTCCGTGGGTTGAAGTCTCCATCGACGTGGACGTACGATAGCACCACCTATCGGAACCACGCCAAAAATCACCGTGTCTTCATTGCGTTTGATCTTCTCATCTCTACCATCTCTTACTTTCTTGCACTTGCATGATAATTACTTTTCGCTGCTCGATCTCTAGAAATGGATGTGTAGGAAGTATTGGTTGTGACTTAACTTGTGCTAAAATCTGCCTGCACTTTAAGAGAACTAAAAATTGGTCATTTGCCATGTCAAGTGTCTATTCACCACCCTCTAGACGTCTCTTCTCGATCCCACAACCGCTGATGGGAAGGGCAAGGAGGTCACCGCTAACGGGAAGGGCAAGGAGGTCGCCGCTGACGGGAAGGGCCAAGGGATGATCCCGGGCAAGAAGGGCAAGTTGATGCCGCAGATCAGCAACCCTCCAAAGAGGGTTAAGAATTACGACCATTACCATGAGAACGTCGTCCTAACACACTCCTGCAAGACCGTCTTTGGACCTAAATTGGAGGTTCTGCTAATGCCCCTGCCTTCAGCAAGCACCCGTCCCGTCTCAGAGTTGTTCAATTTGTTGACGAACAACGACTGCACCTGAAAGGTCACCATTCAGATGATTGGTGGCGGGCTCGCCCTTGATAAGGGTTGAGTTGCCTTTTGTGTAGTTCACGAGGTCAAGATTAGGTGCCTTCTCACCTTCAAGTTGGTGAGTCCCGCAAATTGCCAGACTGGGTATGGCTAAAGATGCAAAGTGTCAAAATAGGCAAAACAGGTGCAGGTCCGTAATAAAATGTCAAGGGGCATATACGTAATAATTTCCAAATTACAGGAGTATCTGAGAAGTCTTCTGGGGGCAGGTCGGCATCAGGTGGGCGCTTTGTGTTTCTCCCTACACCCGCAAACCCTCCAAACCCCAACAAAGAGAAAGCGAGAGCCGCCGCGATGCAGCAAGCGATACCCATGCCGCCGCCGGCGGCGGCGCCCGGGATGCCTCCGTCTGCTGGCCTCAGCACCGAGCAGATCCAAAAGGTTCCCTCTCTTCCCCTCCCCATCTCTGCCGGCTCTCGATAGGGCTGGCCTGCCTCCTCGGTGGGGTTTGAAGGGTTGGTTCCCGGCCAAATATTCGATCGTTTGTCGCCCCTACCAGTCGTGGTTTCGTCTGGTGGTTTAATAGAGATGTCGTTCTTATTGACCGATATTGATGTGATTTGAATAGCTTTTTTCTGAGTTAGTTGATATCAGTATTCTCCTTCAATAAATTAATACTATTATCTCCATCCTTCTATAGCCTTATTTCCATTTCAGCTGCCAATCTTGAAATGTTTCTTTTGTTTTTCAGTCACTAGCAACTAATTACCGTGATGCATCCTTAACTGTCTTGCTAGATTCAAACAAGTTTAATTTTTTGCTTCGTGCTGGATGCATGTACTGCTTACTGGAAATTGAGTATGGTTTGCTTCGTTCTACTAACGAAAACCCACATTGTTCGACCAAGTTGCTTTACTCCAGAAAAATGTTGAGAGCAACCTTGGATTTACTCCGTTTGAACTACTTTCCAAGTTAACAAGGGTGCTCATGCTTATGCTGTGCAACAAACAGACCAAACATTTTCACTCCCAAAATAAAGTTCTATACTTTTGACTCCCAAACTCCAAATGATCTCTAGTTCTTTAGATTTATACTAATGCTTTGTGGTCCTTCTTTCTAGCTTTGTAACTTGGCCACTGAGATGATTGAACAAAATCTTTAGTCCCAATCTTTAATCCTTGTGTTTTCGTGCAGACCTATAGAACTTCTAATGCTGCACTGTGTTGTTTTTGCTTATTTATATTTTGTTGTCCACCTGGCTTTCTATTTTAATTTACTAACTCTATACACGACCTGTTATAATTATCCATTCCCCCTGATTGGCATTATTCATTGTGCAGTACCTGGATGAAAATAAGCAACTAATTTTGGCTATCTTGGAAAATCAGAACCTGGGAAAGTTGGCGGAATGTGCTCAGTATGTAACGGACTGAACCTCTTTTTCTGAAGATTATAAAATTTAATATGGTCTTTAATTTTGCTAACTGATGAGCCATCCTGCTTTCCGTCGTGTTCTTGCTTTTTATGCACAAAATATAATTATTGTGTTTCTGCTGCCATCTTCAGCTGTTCTTACTTATCTTCTTACATTTATCGTTAGCTAGTACCATTTTTCTACTAATAAAACCAGACCAGCCGACCCCCAACAGACCAACAGTAAATATTGGAACTGGCTGCTGGTATGTTCAGTTAAAATAAGTAAATGAAGCAGGCAAAAAACTGCAAATAATATGCTTGCAAAGAAAATGCCTGCTTGAGCAGCTGAGCTGCCAGTGAATTGAATTGGAACTTCTGCTTTAACACTCTTAGCCATTACCACACGTGACATGATTCATGTGGTTATGGTTAGTCAAAAAAACACTACTACTTTGATGATGGAGTGCTATTTTTTGTGAACACAAAAGCACATACTTGAGTCGAACGCGTTTGGTTGCCCTGACTGAACAGTGCGAGGTTGCATACTAGAAACGAGACAGGTTGAGTAGACCCTGGTTATGAAGATACAAACCAAAATACGACGACGATTGCAAGTTGTTTGGTTGCCTGTATGAGGGGTCTTGTCACCGGAAACCAATTTTGACCCGGTGTTTGGTTGTCTGGCTCGCATGATGATTAACAGTTAACAACTATACTTAAGAGGCAGGGGAGCGAACCTTGGAGCTGCAGCAGACTGGCTCGCCCGCGCGCTCGCCAGAGCTGCAGCAGCCGAGCTTGTAGATCGTCCATGGTTTCGCAAGATCAAGGCAGCCCTAGCCAGCGCGAAAGATTGACATCTCAAGCAAGCAGAATCGTGCAGAGCTAATCAAGACAAGAGACCTCTCACTGGACGCAGTTGCCGATGGGAGGCTCGGTGGCCATGGAAGCCAGCTCGAGCTTGTTGGCCACACTGACCACCACGGGCTGGAGCTCGAGGGCGACGGCGTGGAGCTGCCCTTCCATGGCCCGCCAGCGGCCGGCCGCGTCGGGGTTCCCGCCGAGGAGCATGTACCGGACGGAGCCCAGGAGTGTGATGACCCCATCCACCCGCGGAGCGCGTCCTCGGCGTGGTCCCTGGCGTCCTCGAGCCTGCTCAGAGCGAGCCACTCGTCGTGGCGGTTGTGGCGGTCGCGGAGGTCGCAAGCGCTCAGCCGGCTCCGCCGTGCTCCCTCTGCTCCGCGCCCGCGTCGCACGCGCGCGCTGGCTCCACCACGGCCCGGCCTCCGCGCCGCTCCGCTCCCCGCCCGACGCGCCCCCTCTGCTCCGTGCCCGCGTCTCACGCCGGCTCCGCCACGGCCGGCCTTCGCGCCGCCCCGCTCCCCGCCCGACGCGCCCCCTCTGCTCCGCGCACGCGTCGCACGCGCGCGCGCCGGCTCCGCCGCGGCCCGGCCTCCGCGCTGCCCCCTCTGCTCCACGCTCGCATCGCACGCGCGCACGCCAGCTCCGCCGCGGCCCGGCCTCTGCGCCGCCCTGCTCCCCGCCCGACGCGCCCCCTCTGCGGCCCGGCCTCCGCGCGCGCCGGCTGCTGCTGGTGCTGTCCACGGCGGTGTGGACAATGAGAGAGGGAGGAAGGAGACGAGGGGATAAGGTGATTAACTGCTAATGCGTTTACAGCGAGCCACCCATGTGCTCTCCAGGTCGTCGCTCGGGCCAGGCTCCCTAGAAACTGCTGATTCGGCAGTAGCTCGGGATGCAGGCTTAGAGGTGCTTTAAGAACCGTGGGATGCAGGCCAAACAGCCCAAACCAAAAAGATGCTGCGTCCAGCGGGCCTGGTTGGACCTTATGCGGGCAACCAAACGCGCCCGAGATTTGTAAACTGTATGTTTGGCTTGGTGTCTCAAATTTGGCTGAGGTGGCCACTGAACCTAACAAGTTTTTTTGGGTGTCATTACAAGGAAATATATTGTACCAAACATTAATGTTGAACCACAGGTCAACTGTCTAGAGTACCAGTGAAAAAGGTTGAACGGATCATCTTTTAAAACTAAGTAGCGTGTCTTGGCGCCCCTGTGTTAAAAACACCCAGTACAACATGTAAATATGAACACCACTACTAGCTTGTATTCGCACAATAGCTACTGGACACACAGATTGAATATTGACGGGTGTGTCCCCTACCACTGAACAAATATTCCTCTAGGTGACACACACAGGGATCCAAACCCTAGTGGTTAAAGGGTCTTCCAACCATTTCCAGTTACCATCCAAGCACCAACTTGGTTCTTTATTTGTCTTAGCACTTTGATCGATAGAGAAGATATCACCATCGACCTTTGTGCTGTGCCTCTAGGGGATTTACATTGTGTTTGCAACCCAATGCCTCATGATGTTGGTACCATACGTTCTGTGTCCTCTACCTTCCTCGGTTTGAAAGACATAAGTGCAGTGGAGGGACATAAAATTGTGGATTTGATAAGTTTTAGTGCATTCAATCAAATCGTGTGCATCTTGCGGATGCCCGCGGTTTTCTTAAATATTCATAATAGTTTATTACAAGCACGTGATGTTCGTGAACTTAGTATTACTATGTTTTCCCCGCCAAAGGTTTAGCTGCCTTACTATATATATTATATTTATTTATTTGCCTCCGAAGCAAAAATAATAATATTTCCTACACTTGGAAACTACTGCTTGCAATGATTAATAGCGGTAGATATTATACTGTAATTTATGTCGAATCATGTAAACTATAATATTTCGGAACTGGTGAGGCACTTGCTACATCGTGATATCAAATCAAATAGTCCTTCAATTTTATCCCTACTATTAAGCGGGAGTTTCTACGTTGTTCGTCCCCCCAAGGCCCCACCGATCAACAGATCTTTCCCACGATTCTCTACTTCCTTTTACCGACCGCAACCCCACCCAGTTTGATAAGTGCTGATTCAAACACATCTCCTTCCTTCCTTAAGATGCACTCACATGTCTCCCCAGCAGATCTACTGCCATAATAAACAAATCAATCATCAATAAAAAATTGTCTCCAGCCGATTCACTACCATACACGACAAATCAATCAATCTATCTACATCTACATCTATCTTCTACACTACCTAAAAAAGACAACGTTCCCATTTCGCTCAACCTTTGTCCGCCTCCATTCCATGCTTCGCACCAAGAAAACCGGGGGAAAACCGGACCGCTACAACCTACACACGCATGTCCGTCCTCCCCTCTATTCTCTCTGTACTCTGGGTTTATTTCTTCAAGGTTAATCATGTCTTTGTTTTTCTAGATAAAGAGAGAGGTTAGTGGAGGAGGAATTATTTATCGGTAAATCGAATCCATAATACCGCCTAATGTGCATGAGTATTCTAAAGTTATATGTTAGACATGGTTGATGTTAAACCATTAGAAGGTGTACGCCCCCGTTGCAACACACGGGCAATTAGCTAGTCTGAATAAATTTTAAATTACAACATCACATCTGTTGGAAAAACAAATCACTAATGAATGGTTATCATTACTTCCACCTTCCAAGAGCCACAAAAAAGAATCTTAACGTCTGCTCTGTATATCTTTGTTTTTCTTGTTAACTCACATTTGTCTTCTTTACATACCTCAGCTTCTTGTGAATAACTGTAGCTGCAAAAGGTTCAAAATTCGTGTAAAGGATTATGAGAAACATCTGCTTTGTAAAAACATATAAGTGTAATACGCATATGTGTGCATGACTACACAAATACTTGTGTGCGTAAAAAAATGACAGACAAGTGACAAATATCTAAACTGAAAGATACCATAACATTTGGTTAAAACTCCGCCATAGTCCCTGTATAGTTGGCAAAAGAGAAATTGCAGGATATCAGAAGTTAACCCTGCCACTAGTTGTATATTTCAACATGAAGGTAGTAGTTGTCTGTTCATTTTCAGAAGCGAAGTCTGGCACGAGATGCACTATTTGTGGAAGCGCTGGGTTGCTCTGACTGTGAGGGCACTTACAAGCTACATCAAGTCAATCCATGACTATTGTCATTAGAGCACCCTGTTGTGGTTCTCGTGCAGGTGCTTGTCTGCGCTTTGACAAACTTATTTTCGGTGGTTTCTTCTAGTAGGCAGGAGAACAGCAAGGCCATGGTGGTAGTGGTTCAATGCATAGACGGCTAGGACACCCACGAGAGCGTGGAGGTAGGGATGATTTGCTTATGTTGTCCTTGCGGAGGGCGGTCATTATGTTGAGGATCTAGACCGTGTTGCCAACCTCTTAGCACCCGTAGCGTCCCTTCTCCTCCGGAAGTGTCACATAAAAGACAAAATGCAGCCATGTCAGCGAAATGGTCTACATACGTGTCATGCTGTAAAAGCACTCAACACTGTCAAAGCATGCATTCTTTTGACCTACAAATCATTGTTGCTAACTAAGCTTTACTCTCTTGGACTTCACATCTAAGAAGCATTGATATGGCGATACGAGTACGGGGACATGAGACATGGCAATTTCCAGAAACAGAAATACGTCGATACGGCGAGTATATACAAATAGTTCATAAAATGACATTTAATAAAGACAACATAATAGGATGCGTGAGATCAATCAAAATACCCTATTGGGTGCCCCCATTCTTTTCAAGTCCTGAATGATCATCAATGTCCTCATGGTGTATGCAAAATATCTCTCTGTTGCTTTTTATAAGACGTTTTTAGAGTCCATGACAATGTCAAAAAACGTCTTCTATAAAGTTACAGAGGGATTAGAAAATATTCCCTCTATAAACTAATATAGGACGTTTTAGAGACTTGACACAATATTTCGGATTGCCAACACCATGCCCAGCCTCTTCACCGGCGCCTTCAACCTCAATACTGTTGCTCGCAGTACCACCAAGTGAAGACTGGCTTGCTGCCATGCCACTCCCTGTAGTTGCCATGTCGTATTTCCCTCCCTTGCAGTAGGCAGTAGCAGCAACATCAGATAGCAATAGCAAGCAGCCAAGCACACAGCAAGCACGCACGCGACGGAATAACTTACCTCTCTTGCGACAGTGATGGAGAAGGCTCGAGTCCAGTCACTCGAGGCGGCGGCGTGACGAGTCGGCAGGGCGGCGAGGTGATTCTAGGCGGTGGTGGCGGCGCGCTCCTGCCCTCAATCCAGTGCTTCCTCGTGCGGTCGAACAGAAAGAGCGAGAGAGCAAAGTTAGGTTAGTTCGTGACTTCGTGGGCTTCTATTGGGCTCGCTCGGGGCTGCGCTCTTGCATCGCCCTGTCCAGCCGTGTCACGAGCGTGTCCCCAACCGTATAGGCTCTTTTCTCTCTTTAAAAAAATTAATCAAAAATCGTGATACTCCTGGATACACACATCCCAGCCATATCGTGCGTATTGCCGTATCGGAGCCGCCCGGCATGCGCGCACGTCAACTCTGGCCGTATCAGTGCTTCAGAGCGTCACTTTGTAATATGGCTGTATTTTACGCTTAGCATTAAGAAGTACCACATTGCCTTACATGTTCCCATTCAAAATCTTTTATTTGGGTGCCAGATCAGCAGTTCCATTGTGCTCGTCTTCTGGATGCCTTTCCTCGTGCATCCTATCTGCTCGTGTGTCACTAATCCAATGTTGCTAACCACACCATGTTTTTGCTTTTACGATTATTGAAGGTTTAAGTTCTCTGTTATTAGTCTTTTCTCTTGTTAGCGGGGGCATAATATTACGTCATGTTTTTGCATTTCCTAATCTACTTTGCATTGCATTGAATCGGTCTTGTGTTCTATACTTGTAATAGATAGATGCATTCAACAAGTTTCCTTATACATAACAATATTTGCTTGTGTGAATGTGCGGTTCCTTCTGAAACTGATATGGAGAAACATATAGACAACTCATCTCCCATATAACTTTCAGGTATCAAGCTCAGCTTCAGAAGAATCTTTTGTATTTGGCTGCAATTGCTGATACTCAGCCACAGACCTCTGTAAGCCGTCCTCAGGTTAGTCATGTCTTAGACCAACATACATACATTATACCTATACTGTTTCTACTGCATGCACCTAATGTTGTGCATACAGATGGCACCACCTGGTGCATCCCCAGGGGCAGGGCATTACATGTCACAGGTGCCAATGTTCCCTCCGAGGACCCCTCTAACGCCTCAGCAGATGCAGGAGCAGCAACTACAGCAACAACAGGCTCAGATGCTTCCGTTTGCTGGTCAAATGGTTGCGAGACCTGGGTCTGTCAATGGCATGCCCCAGGCCCCTCAAGTTGAACAACCAGCCTATGCAGCAGGTGGGGCCAGTTCTGAGCCTTCTGGCATTGAGAGCCACAGGAGCACTGGCGCCGATAACGACGGTGGGAGTGGCTTGGCTGACCAGTCCTAAGAAAGCTACGAGCTTCCGTTTTAGGTCGCAGAATGCATGTATACTACCACCCGGACAAACAGAGGATCATTCCTGTGCCCTTGAATGATAAGTGGCCGTGATCTTGGCGTGGATGATGATGAGTAGTTTGTTATGTTTGCCTTGGCTTTTCCGATTACAACAGACGTAGATTATTATCATCTGTGCTGTGCTTGACTTTCTGCATTTATCATAGGTCTTGTATCCAGTTTACATGGAATAATAGGTCCCAGTTGTTTGTTCCTCGTGGTGGTTGTTGTCTGCCAACTAGACTAGTGTAAAATCCTAAAATTGTGGTAAGATGTTTTTCTCCTATCAAGATGCTTATCTCTGGCAGTTGTTGCTGCGTTGCGTTTGGTTGGTGTTGACGTAAAGAATGTTTCCTTTGTCCTGTGAATCCTTTTTTTAGAGGAATCTTATGATTATCCTATATAATTACATATGTGATCTCCACTAAAATATTTATCTCAGCATACAACTATGCTGTTGATAATCCTCGTGCGTAGCACTTAACTAGAAATAAGGAGCACTAGCGTACTGCCAGAATTCAGAGACACAAAAACTCCATATTTCGTTTTCTGTTTTTGACAAAATTCACCTCCTTTATTCACTCGCTAGCAATGGTGCATCGTTTACAAGCATGGAACCACCACATCCGACGCTGAATCCATCCAGAATGAGAAATTTTAACTATCCTGGTCAGTCCATGAGCTACTTGATTACTTTTCTTATTACAATGCAATGATCATAGGTCACATGGTGTCGAGGCATGGATGCTCGCGATCACCTATGGGGCCAGAGGGCCCCTTGTGGATCGGCAAGGGGGGTCACGTTGCACGAAGAGCGGAAAGCATGAGACGGCGCGACGATCAGGACACAGGCATTTTACCCAGGTTCGGGCCGCTGCGAAGCGTAAAACCCTACTCCTGCTTTTGGTGGATTGATCAGAGAAACACGAAGAACGCACAATGCTTAACCCCGGCAAGAGCTGCCGTCGGGGTGAGCTACTACGCGAGTACAAGTGTCCAAAGGTCCGAATCTTGAGCTAGGTAGCCTTGGGCCTCCTTTTATAATGCAAGGGGTTACCACAATGGCAAAACAGTCATTATCTATCGATTAGATAGCTTAGCAGAGCTATCATACCTAACTCTGGCATTTATGACGAAATACCATGATTACTAGTCTAGGTGGCGCTCGGGGGTGCATCCCCAGCAAGCTCTTGCCACCGCTTGGCCGGTCGTTGCTTATGGTCTTGAGACGCTGCAGGCCGGGTGTCAACTGAGTATAACTTGCCTCCCGGTGTGTCGCCACGTGCTTAGCGAGAGCTAATTAACCGCTTGAGGGCTCGACACCGCATCGACAAGTGACTGGCGTAGCGATGCGGTGGAGCGGTGGCTGGTTAGCTCGCGCCTGCCGGGGGATGGCTTGCCGGGTCTTCATGAAGATGTGCGCGCCTCGGCCCCCGGCAAGCACCGGGCGCGTGGCTGGCGCGTTTTGGGCCCCTCCTAGGCCGTTGTGCTGGTGTTGCCGGCGCTTGCTTAGCCTTCCGCAGGCGGTTGCTGCCGGATGCTGGTTCTTGAATGTTTGCTTGGAGATGCGGTAGCCTTCCCGACGGGTTTTGCTCGCGGGGGCCGGAGGCTGTCTGTCCGTGCACAAGTCAGGGGGAATGAACACCCCTGTTTGTATACCCCAACAGAAGCCCCTGGGCCTGAGCCATACGTGTCGCTTGGCACGTTGGGTTAGGCTCCAAACAGTGCACGGACACACGTCGGAGGGATTCTGTCCTTCCACTCACGTCCACTCCACGCTATTATCACGGGTCGTGGAACGGTAGCCGTTGGAGAATAAAAAGAACTGCCAGTAATAAAACGACAGTTTTCCGAAAAAGATTGCGAAGAGCCAGCCCCGTGCGGGTCCCCTAAATAAAAAGGACAACGCACAGGGGCGCTGCTCATTCGCATCCTTTTCTCCGTCCTTCATCTTCCTCCTCAAGCCAAAGAACTGCTCTCATCGCCATTCTCGGTTTACCGAGCGCCGCCAGATCACCCGCCGCCTTCGAAGGCTTCAAGGATGGGGCAGAAAAAGGCTGCCAACAAGGGGAAGCAGGCGGCCGCATCCACGGACCTGGTGGCTGAGGAGAGGAAGAAGAAAGCGGAAGAGCTCGAGAGGCGGCGACAGGGAGATGTGGTTATCTCTCCGTCGAGCCTGGATGGCAACACCCTGATCAAGAGGTATGCCTATATGTGGGGGAGGGCGACGAAGGGGCATGGAGCACCCCAGGTTTTGTCGTACAGTCCCAAGGAGAAGAAGCCTTCAGATTCGTACCACTTCTTTTGTGCGTACTTTTACTGCGGCTTTGTTCCTCCCTTCTCTGATTTCTTCTGCGCCATGATGGCGGCATATGGATTTCATCTTCTGAATTTTATGCCCAATGCAATGTCGTGCATGCCGATTTTTTCCCATTTGTGCGAGAACTTTGTTGGAGTTGCCCCCAATGTAGACTTGTTCAAGCACTTCTTCCTTCCTCGGATTGAGGACAAATCCCACCGCTCGGGGAACATAAGCTGGATCCCCCAGGGCAAAAAGGATGATTCGGATTACCTTTCCGGACAGCTGCGTGGGAAGTGGGAAGAATGAAGGGGCGACTGGTGCTGGATCAAGGACGACGAGGCCCCCGCGTTCTGTCGGGCGCGGACTGAATGCGCAACGCGCGGCAGCGACTGGGGGAAGCTGGGCCCAACTGACAACAAACTCCACCTGGCGCTGAACAGGATCGTCCGCCTCAAGGCTGCCGGGCTGACCATTGAGCATGTGGGGGCAGACTTCCTCCGTCGCCGCATCACACCTTTGCAGAAGAGAGACATGTTTGCTTGGGAGTTCAATGGTCCTGCCGATTGGATGCGCCTGTACCTGGGTCCCGCCAACAACTTGACAGCTTACGGCCATGGCTGGTTGTGCGATCAGTTGTTTGGCCTCCTCGGGACATATCATCTGTCGGCGGGAGTCGTCCCGTTGCACCGCAATTCCGCCCGGAACCAGATCCTCTAATGGATGCCAGATTGCGATGCTTCCGGTGTTAAGTCTGATTGGGAGCTGCCCGCCCTGGAGATCGAGATGGAGTGGGTCTCCAGCTTGGACGAGAGAGCCTCCAAACCGGAGGACAACTTGACCGCGCCAACCAGGGAAGCGGAGAGAGCCTATATCTCCGGACGAATCGCGGAAGACAAGACCGTCAGGACCGCCAGGGGATTAGCCTCCGGAGGGGAGGAGGAGGAGGAGGAAGAGTCCGGGGACGACGGCTCTTCCGAGGAGGAGAGCGAAAATCTTGCTCCGGAGGAGTCTGCCGGGCTGGAGCTTGCCGGGACCAGTGGCTCCCAAGTCGCGGCAACAGGGACCCAGGGGGAGGGCAAGGCGGAGGGGGCGAAGGATCCGGAGGCGGAAGAGGAGGGGCTCGAAGAGGGGCCCCAAGCTCCGGGGCCGGGTCGCCGCCTCCGTCTACGCGTCAACCGAGAGTCAAGGGCTCCCGCGTCTTCGCGAGGTCCCTCGATGGTGAAGAAGACGACTTCTAAGGGCAGCGGGCGCGAAGTAGCACGTCGCCAATCCTCCCGCATTTCCCAGGCCAAGGCGTCCCCCGCCAAGCGACGGAAGGTTCATGGGGTGGACCCCAGCCCCCCGTCAAGCCCAATTTCTCCGCCAGGCTCGCCCTTGCCAGCAGTCCTGGCCTCTCCGTCAAGCCCTGTCCCTCCAACTCTGAAGAGGAGCCGGGCAACTCCACCGCCCGCGTCGTACGAGCTGGGCTCAATGCTGCTTGCCTCGGAGTGAGTCTAGTTGATCTCAGCTTCCGTCAGAAAGCCTTTGATCTTTATTCTTCCTGACTAATCTTGCATGGTTGACCTTGACAGGGACGAAGATGAGGAGACTCTTGCGCACAGGGTCAAGAGGGCCAAATCCACAGCGGGATCAGACTTCGCGGCAGGCAGAGGCCCTGCGGGAGACGTGGAAGAGAATCCCGCGTTTAGCCCCCAGCCCAGTCCTCTTCGTGAAACCCAAGTGCAGGCCTCGTCTACTGGCGGAGATGAGGAAGGACGCCTCCCTTCACCCGACAGGAAAACATGAGAGGAAGATCGGAGGGAGGCTCGCCAAGAGGAACCTCTCCTCCAAGATTCCCCGTCAATCATTGCCCGCGAGGAGGATTCGCCGGCAAGGGCCTCCGCCGAGGAATCTTCTCGTGCAGAGGTCATTGCCGAAGGGACGGCGACAGACCACACGCCGACAACTGATGTTGCCGAGGAAGGAGAGGTCCTTCCGCAGCGGTCTCCATCGGGTATCCCTCTTGCCGGTGCTCTTGTTTTTCCTGTACCTTTTCTTCACATGCTTTATTGATTCTTGATTTCCATACTTCTGTTTCGTTGTTCTAATCCGTAGTTCCGCTTTTTGAAGAGCCTGAACTGCTGGAGGAGGTTGACGGTATTGGGAAGGACGCTGCCGCGGAAGCGATGAAGATTGCTGCCGCGGAAGAACATGGCTCGGTTGCCGGGGATATTCAGGGGTCCTCCGGGGGAACGGAACAAAATTCCGGCAGCGTGCCTGGCCTGGGCCCAGTGGTCGAAGAGAAGACTCCCCTTCAAACCATGAAGCCTTCCTCGTCCAGTTATCCCCTGGCATCGGCCCTGCAGTCCTCGCAGAGTCATCTGGCGTTGGTCACTGCTCCGTTAAGCCACACAGCTCTCGGCTCGCCTTTCTCAGTGGGTGCAGACCTTGACGAAGAGATTAACAAGATCCTGGCGCCGCTATCCCAGAAGATCGAAGGAACTCACAGCACTGCTGATGCCGCCAAGGACTTGGCTCTCCTAGAATCCATAGCAGCAGGGCTTAAGGATGTGCAGAGCAGGTACAGCCTCAAGTGGCAGGCAGTTAAGGAGCAGCGTGACGTGGCCGAGCTCATGGACCAGCAGCTGAGGAGCAAAGGGAGCGAGCTGCGGGACTGGTACAATCGGCAGGTCCATTCTCTCAAGAGGCAGCATGAGACGTTGTCCATGGCTAACGAGGATGTTGCCGCGTGGAAGGCCCGTCTGACGGAGTGCGAGGCGCTTCTGGACTCCAGAGAGGAGGGCATCTCCCTCCGGGAAGGGAACCTCGAGGCTACCCTCAGCGCCAAGGATGAGGAGCTGGAGGACCGTGTTCGACAGCGTACCAGGGAGCTGGAAGATGGCCATAAGACCGCTCTTGACGCACTTTCCTTGGAGTCTACTGCACAACTGAAGAAGGTAGCTGACGAGCTGGCTGCCGCATCTGCCGCTAAGGCCAAATTTGAAGCCCAACTGATCAAGCTGACAGAGGATCTTGCCGGGAGCGCCAAGGAGATCGAGGCCCTCAAAGAGGAAGCGCAAAAGCCAGCGGCAACTCTGGAAGAGATGCAATCACAGCTTTCTTCCAAGGGCCAGGATCTCGATGCCGCTAACGGCACCATTTCCGACATGAAATCCAGGCTTGCTTCCTTGGAGAGCGACCTCGAATCAGCTGGGGCTCGCGAGAAACTGCTGCTGACAGATGTGACCTGCGCGAAGACCCTTCAGAAGGACGCCGAAGAAAACCTTGAGAACTTGGTTGAGCAGCGTGACCTCTAGATCCAGAGGATGGTTGACATCGCCGAGCGCCTCACTGTCCAGATTGCCAAGATGGACATGAAGAGCTGGGCCTACTCCGTCGGCAAACATGAAGCTCCAAGCGTCAAGCTGACACTCTTCTTCGACGGCCTGATCGAGGGGCTAAAGACATATGAGGAGGACAGGGCTGCCTCGTTCGCCAACGAATCCCGGAAGCTAGCACGCGATGCCCTCTTCCTGGTCTTGAGCAACCTCGCCTTCTTCCATCCGGAGCTCGATCTTTCCGATGGTTTCAAGAAGCTGCCGGCGGGTGCCGACACCTCGGTCGCCACGGAGAAGGCCGGTCCCCTTGCTGACAAGATCCTCAAAGTTTCAAGGACCCAGGGGAGCCACCGGAGTTAGCTTTATGCCTTCCTTGTTGCCATGTCGCCCTGTACTTAAGACACAGTAGGTATCTCGTATTAGGGCGTGAACTTTCTTTATTTTAACGTTTGTTGAACTGATGCTTTTGTGCAATCGCATACTATGTCCTTCGTTTCCCTTCCGGCGTTCGTATGATAGTCACCTTTACGCATTTCTAGTTACCTACCAACGACGTGTTGCCGCGAATTGCTTTGAGGAACAGGTCCTTAGCTTTCTGCTGGCAAGAGCACGCTGCCGGCAAGGTTACCCTTGGCAGTGTTGACGCTGCCGCGCGTTTTGTTGAGCAGGCTCGAAACAAAACACGGGCACGAACGAACACAGTAAGGTTTTGTCATACGCAGGGTTTATCATACGAAACCTTAGGTTCGGCAAAGGGACATACAAACGCATATCCTAATGGGAGTTGATTATTTGTGTCAACTTAGCTTTTGTCATGGCTTTCCATTCCGCCCTGACATCTTCCCTCTCCCGTGCTCCTTATGGTGCGCGCGCAAGCATGTGCTCACCGCAGCCCTGAAAGAGAAGGGATGTAGAGAAGAGCAAAACGGGGGTACTCGAAGACCCGCCAGTCATGAATATGGTCCGCGGCAGGAGTCTGCCGGGTTAATGCAATAGTCATGATCATTTCGGGAATGGAAAAAGAAGCAGGTACGGCCAGTTCTTCCCTCCTTTTCTTCACGTCCAACGGTCCCGTGGTGACCCGTGATAGGCGTACGGGACCTTGCCGTGGTTCGCCTGCCGGGAGCGTCGTCTAGCGGATGCACTCTAGCATTCGGTTCGGGACTTGTCCCCTGGCGGGAAAAATGCAAGACCGAACCTCATGCGAGCTTATCGACACTGATGACGTCGTCGCCGCGTAGAGCTAACCACAGGCGGGGAAGGAGGAGGGAGAAGGGTATAGCCAGGTACCTCTTTCTCCCCTTGGCCTGTTGGATTACGCCACATCTCCCTAGGGTCAAGCGGACCCATTTCCTTCCGGCGTTTCTCCGCTCCGGCCTCGGCCACGGGGGACACGACGGCGGCGCCGCCTGCGCCAGCGGTGTTGCCCACGACGCCTTCTCCACTTGCAGCCGCCGGGACGCCCGCCGCGTTCGCGGCTGCGCGTGAGGGAGCCTTAGAAGTGGAGGGATACGCAGCCGTGCAGGGCTTCTTCTTGGGAGCCATTATTGAAGGAGATGATGATGAAGATCGATTCGCCATTCACGAACTCGGGTTCGCGCAAATGATGCATGCCCCCTACCTGGCGCGCCAAAGATGTCGGGGCACGGATGCTCGTGATCACCTATGGGGCCAGAGGGCCCCTTGTGGTTCGGCAAGGGGGGTCATGTTGCACGAAGAGCGGAGAGCATGAGACGGCGCGACGATCAGGACACATGCATTTTTCCCAGGTTCAGGCCGCTGCTAAGCGTAAAACCCTACTCCTGCTTTTGGTGGATTGATCAGAGGAACACAAAGAATGCACATCGCTTAACCCCGGCAAGAGCTGCCGTCGGGGTGAGTTACTACGCGAGTATAAGTGTCCAAAGGTCCGAATCTTGAGCTAGGTAGCCTTGGGCCTCCTTTTACAGTGCAAGGGGTTACCACAATGGCAAAACAGTCATTATGTATCGATTAGATAGCTTAGCAGAGCTATCATACCTAACTCTGGCATTTAGGATAAAATACCATGATTACTAGTCTAGGTGGCGCTCGGGGGTGCATCCCCAGCAAGCTCTTGCCACCGCTTGGCCGGTCGTTGCTTATGGTCTTGACACGCTGCAGGGCGGATGTCAATTGAGTATAACTTGCCTCCCGGTGTGTCGCCACGTGCTTAGCGAGAGCTGATTAGCCGCTTGAGGGCTCGACACCGCATCGACAAGTGACTGGCGTAGCGATGCGGTGGAGCGGTGGCTGGTTAGCTCGCGCCTGCCGGGGGATGGCTTGCCGGGTCTTCAGGAAGATGTGCGCGCCTCGGCCCCCGACAAGCACCGGGGGCGTGGCTGGCGTGTTTTGGGCCCCTCCTGGGCCGTTATGCTGGTGTTGCCGGCGCTTGCTTAGCCTTCCGCGGGCGGTTGCTGCCGGATGCTGGTTCTTGAATGTTTGCTTGGAGATGCGGTAGCCTTCCCGACGGGTTTTGCTTGCGGGGGCCGGAGGCTGTCTGTCCGTGCACAAGTCAGGGGGAATGAACACCCCTATTTGTATACCCCGACACATGGTTAAGATCAAGAGACATCAAATAACAATCATAAAAAATTACACTGGCCACCGATGAAGAATTACCGTCAGTCAAAGCTTCAACAACTTCAGTTGGTCTCAATCTTGCTACAACCCATAGTACATGCGAGGTTCAAACCGAATCTCACTGCCAAAGCATCTCCTGTGAAGGAATCATAGCAAATTTCGGACATGATGTTTCTCAGCCCGAGCTCCGCTCATCTCTTTGGTTGGGGTAGCGGCGGGTCTCAGGTGAGGTGGTGTCAAGGTCTTGGATGCCGGGGCGGCGGCCCTGATGGTGGTAACGTGGTGCTCATGGGCAGAGCCCTTGGCGCGGTGCTGCCCGGTGGCCATGGCCGTGTGGGTGGCGTGGTCGCCGTGGTGTGGCGTTCGGTGGCGGTGTGTTGGCCGGGGTGAAAACATGTGCTATCTTCGGATGGACCGGCGGCGGCGAAGCTCGCCCCCTTCTTGAAGGCGTCGTCGCGGCTCTCATTGCCCGTTGTGTTGCTCCAGGCGAAACTCTAATCCTCGGATCGGGCGGTGGCGGTGCTCCGGTGTCGCTTCCTTCCTGAAGGCACCGCCTTGGAGTACACGGTTCCTCTTATGCGGTTGTGTCTCTTCGTGCTAGGGGAGGTGTTGCTGCGCTCAGCGCCTATGTATCCTGCCTTGGGTGTGTTCGTGTGTTGTGGTGGCGTGCGTTTGTACCCGTCTATTGTTGATTGTCGCTTTATATATAAAGCGGAACGAAAGCCTTTTTTGGTAATGAGCCCGAGTGAACAGTAAATTCCGAAAAAAATGTTTTTTTTTCAAAAAATGCTGAATTATTTTTGTGGCAAACATTGGATGCTTGCAAAATTTCATCATGAAAAAACATTCATGGAATTCGTGGCAAAAGAAATAAAAAAGATGCTCCAAAAGTGCTATTTTCATAAGCATTTGGAGTGCTGATTTTGTTATTTTAGCCACGACTTCCATGAATGTTCTTTCATGATGAAATTTTGCAAGCATCCAACAAATTTGTCAATGTTTGGCAGCAAAAAAATCCAGAATTTTTTGAATATTTTTTCATTGTTTTCCGAATTTACTCTTCATCCCGAACTCATTTGAGCTCGGGAGTAGAATAGGATTTTCAGCAAATTTCTACCTTTTCATTTGCTGCGGCAATGAACTTTCCATTGTGATCTCGGATAACTGTCCCCATGTCCCCTTCAATCACAGTCAAATCCTCCATCCACGTTTCATATAACCGGACTTAGTTTTTTTCCAAGCAGGATACGAACTCTAGCTTTCAGCATACAAGCTAGGTTATAATTCGCCATAATTCTCCGAAAGTACATGTATTGCAATGCTGATTTGTGAATGACTTTGGTTCTCTTATCCATGGTAGTTTTTTTGGTGCTCAAACCAAAGATACCAAGCCGTTGTAGCCACCAATTCTCCTAATTTGGGTAGCCCTAGGATATGAATCTCATAATCCGCTATACCTAGCAGGTACTCTGGGACTGCTTCTCCTGCTAAGTCAATCGAGAAGGCTCTTTTAATAATATTATATAAACCGAGTTGCCTCCAAACTTCCACAACCATTGCACATTCGAAGATAAAGTGTTTGATAGTGATCCTTCAACTTTTTTTGAAAAGGAGGAACCCCCTGGCCTCTGCATCTGAATGATGCATGCAACCATATTATTAATCTAAAATGTCACACAAAAGCTCTGTGATACAAAGGCCGCTCTCAAGAGAGTCAAAGTATGATAAAAGATAAATGTTACACAACCGGCGAAAATAGTACTAGATGACTATACACCTAGTCCATTATTGAACCGCCATGCAAACTGGTTGTAGATAGCCTGTGCTACCATCTTCCAACGGTTGCATCCAATAGCCATACGCTCCTTGGCTTCCACATGGTTGAGTAAGGACCACGTACGAATCCAAGACGTGGCTCTGTATATGACCTGCATTTTTTTTAGAATATGTTGCATGTTAAAAATAATGTCTTTTCTGCACTTACATATCGCCCATAGTAATGCACATACTCATATCCGAATATGTCCTGCAATACTCGGCTTCACTCCATCTATCCACGATCCAAATAATGTGTTAATACTAGACAAAGGGTTAACATTGAATGCTACTTGAAGCATAAGCCATAGGAGTTTGGCGAGCGGACATTTGAGAAAAAGGTCTTTTCCAGTCTCATCTTGACCACAAAAGCAACATCACTTACTACACTCCCATCTTCGCTTGAGTAAGTTATCCTTTGTAAGAATCACTTTCTTGTGAACGAACCACATGGATATCTTGATTCTCAAAGGGACTTTAATCTTCCAAATATGACTTGATTTTCGAATTGGACCAGAGTTTATTAAGTCTACATACATAGACCTGACAGAAAATATCCCATTGACTGATAGTTTCTAGTGAATCATGTCTGCCACATCAGAGAGGTGAACATCCATCAACCTCCGCACGATATGTAACCAGCTATCCCATCGGTCTCCTTCTAGAGACCTTCTGAACTGGATATTGAGTGGAACATAGCCTAATACTGTAGCCACATAAGCTTCCTTATGTTGCACAATATTGTACAAAGAAGGATATTGTGTGGCCAATGGCGTCTCCCCTAACCAAGTATCCTCCTAGGAACCAGTCGTGTTCCCATTCCCAATAATAAATTTGGTTATGTGGAAGAAAGCATCTCTCGTCCTCATTAACCCCTTCCAGAAAGGAGAATCATTAGGTCTAACATTTGGAATGTAGGTACTGATGAATGGATTTTATACATACTTTTTAGAGTATATCTTAGTGCAAAAATCCCTCATAACATATCCATCTAACACTTATACATATCTCCAATGCATAGTTTTCGGTATTTAATTATTTTAACATGTTCGTTGCACAACTTTTATTTTTATTTAGTTTTTATTAGTTTTTCCTTTGTTTTGTGGTCTTTTTAGGTGTATTGGCATGTTCAAGAACTTGACACATCAAAAGAACCAAGTTGGGAGTCAAACCGGAGAAGTTCCAGACACCATATGAAGACCCTATGGAGTATTTGATGATTTGACATTTATTAAAGTGTCCAAATTGAATATCCAAGACTACAAACGCACCGGGATTTTTATACCAATCCAACGAGCCCAAAAACGTCAAAATCAAAGTTCGTACAAAGAAATGACGACCAAAATACGAAAGTGCTTCCGGAGTCCAGAACGGATGACGACCTTCCATACGACCATAGCTACTCGTTTGGGCGCCCGTATGATCTCCAGAGAACTTCGTCAATTGGCCAAAACTTTCCCGATCTTGCTCCAATTTTGTCCCGGATTGTTCCTACGGGATCCTTGGTAGATAAGGCATCATTTGGGCATGGATTTGACTCCCTTAGAGCCCTTGGATGAAGGGTAGAAGGCTACATCAATGGAGGAGACCCGAGGAGGCCTCCTATATGAAGAGCTCCAACCCTAGCCATTGGGGTCATCATCCTCATTCCACACAAGTCCACGCAACCCCTGAGAGGCTCTCCCATCTCATCTAGGGGGAGGTTTCTCCCTCCATCACCATCACCGCAAAGGCCACGCAAGAGGAGGAGAAGAAGGTGCCGCCGCTGAAAACACAACTTCTCCCTAGGTGGTTTTGGTAATTAATAACAACATATATTTCATTGGACTAATGTTTCCACTAAGTTTATCTCAGCAAAAAGTTCAATGATGGGTTGCTAAAAGATTGTGTGGAGAACCTCACCAAGGAAAGGAAGGAATAGGATTGGCCATGCTTCAAGATCAAGGACTCTACATTTTATATTTTGTGAGAAATCACTTTGAGTCCATAGGAAATCCAATACTATTAAAAGGAGATGAGGTAAATATGATGATCTAGTTGCTCAAGTGCTTAGAGGTAGCCACCAAAAATACTCACCCACTTTCACACGCATATCCTCTGTCCAAAGCCTAAAGTCAAAATGCGGTGCCACCAATATTCCCATTGGGATCCATCGAGTTTATCCAAGACAGAAGCCAAACAAAACCCTAGCATCTCGGTACTACCAACTTTTCTTTCGGTGCCACCGAAATCAGTGACGAACTTCCTGGTTAGCCATTTTCAAGATTCGGTCCCACCGAGTTCTGAGAATCGGTACCACCGAGAAGTTGGACCAACTTTCTGTTTGCCCATTTCTCTAAATCGGTCCCACCGAGTTTGAGGAATCGGTTGCACCGAGATTTGGTAACTGCCTAGGTCACCCATATCGGTACCACCGAGATTCATATATCGGTCTCACCGAAAACGCCAAAGTTGCCACATTTTGAACTAGTCGGTGCCACCAAGTTTCTACTTCGGTTTCACCGAGTTGGGCAATAATGTTGTAACGGTTGGATTTTTGGAGAAGCCTATATATACCCCTCCACCACCATTCACTCGCAAGAGAAGCACTCGGAACATACACCCACTTGCCATATCCAATTTTCTGAGAGAGAGCCACCTACCCTTATGTTGAGGTCAAGATCATCCACTCCAACCATATGGATCTTGATTTCTAGCCTCCCCAAGTTGCTTTCCATCCAATCAATCTCTTCTACCCATGCCAAATCTGTGAGAGAGTGATTGAGTGTTGAGGAGACTATCTTTTGAAGCACAAGAGCAAGGAGTTCATCATACTACCACATCTATTACCTTTTGGAGGGTGGTGCCTCCTAGATTGGTTAGGTGTCGCTTGGGATCCTCCTTCTTCGTGATTGTGGAGTTGAACCAAGAGTTTGTAAGGGCAAGGAGATCTCCTATTTCGTGAAGATCTACCTCGAGTAAGGCTAGTCCTCCGTGGACATAGGCCATCATGGAATAGACGAGGTTGCTACTTCGTGGACCCTTTGTGGGTGGAGCCCTCCATGGACTCTCGCGACCATTACCCTCCGTGGGTAGAAGTCTCCATAAACGTGGACGTACGATAGCACCACCTATCGGAACCACGGGAAAAATCTCCGCGTCTCCAAATTGCATTTGATCTTCCAATCCCTAACCTCTTACATTTGCATGTCTTTACTTTCCGCTGCTATACTCTTAGACTTGCATGTGTAGGGTAAACTTAACTTGCTACAATTGCTAAAATCTGCCCACAACTAAAATTGGGAAAAAGGTTAGATTTTTATTTGGTAAGTAGTCTAATCACCCCCCCCTCTAGACATACTTTCGATCCTACAAGTGGTATCAGAGCATTGGTCTCCATTGAATTGGTCTCACAACCCAGGAGAGTATGGCGTCTAGTGAGGGAAATTATCATCGTAGAGGTCCATATTTTGATGGTACAAACTTTGCTAGTTGGAAGCATAAGATGAAAATGCATATTCTTGGTCATAACCCCGTCGTATGGACTGTTGTTCGTGTTGGCTTGCAAGGTGAATTCTTTGGTGATGGAAAGGAACCGGATCGTGAAGTGACCGCAAAAGAATTGAAGATGTTGCAGTACAACGCTCAAGCATATGACATTCTATTCAACTGCCTATGTCCTGAAGAATTCAACAATATTAGCCGTCTTGAGAATGCAAAGGAAATTTGGGATACTTTAGTTGATATGCACGAAGGTACCGAATCTGTCAGGGGATCTAAGTTGGATGTGCTACAAAGTCAACTTGACAAGTTCAAGATGAAGGATGGTGAAGGAGTCGCGGGAATGTACTCTAGGCTTGCTCTCATCACCAATGAGATTGTCGGCTTAGGAAGCAAAGAAATGACCGACAAATTCATCATCAAGAAGATCCTTAGAGCCTTGGATGGAAAATACAACACCGTGTGCACATTGATCCAAATGATGCCAAACTACAAAGATCTCTAGCCTATGGAAGTCATTGGAAGGATTGTTGCTCATGAGATGCCATTCAAGGACAAAGAAGAACTTCACACCAAGTCAAGCGGTGCTTACAAAGCTACAAGTGACACTCCCGCTACATCAAGTGACAACCTTGTAACCAATGAAGAGATAAGCCTCATGGTCAAGAAATTCAACAAGTTCTACAAGAGTAGAGGCAAAGAAAGAAGCTCCAATTCAAGATATGAAGAGAAGCGTTCATCTAGTCGTGACCGGAATTGTTACAATTGTGGAAGGCCTGGACACTACTCCAATGAGTGCACGCCCCCCCACAAAAGAAGAGAAGAGTCACCTAGAAGAAAGATCTCAAGAGATGAGTCACCTCGAAGAGAGAGAAGGAGTAGAGATGATCATTATGAACGAAGACCCTCAAGGAGAAGTAGGGACTCGGAGAAGAAGGACAAGTACACCAAGAGCTACACAAGAAGAAGGCATCAAGCTCATGTTGGTGAATGAGTTTTCGGCTCCGAATCCGACAATCACTCTGAGAGAAGCTATCACTCCGAATCCGACTATACTCAAGATGAAGGTGTTGCCGGACTTGCACTTGTTTCCTCCAACTCCTACGACATATTTGATTCACCAAATGAAGGGAGTGGAAGTTGCTTCATGCCTAAAGGCCCCAAGGTATCACACCCCGAATACATTGACTTCAATTGTGATGAGGATGACTTACTTGGAGATGATGACTTGCTATTTGACAAAACTAGTGATATTTGTCAAAATGAGCTAGATAATGATCACGCTAGTCAAGATAAGTGATGTGATGATGATAAGAAGGAAATAGAGCGACTAACTAAAGAACTAAACACTCTTAAGTTAGCCCATGAATCTACTCTAGAAGATCATAGAGAGCTTGTAAGAACTCATGAGAAGCTACGCTTCGAGAAGCTTAATTTGGAGCAAGAACATGAGTTTCTTAAAGAGATCAATGACGATCTCCGAAAGAAGACTTCTTCTTATCTAGCCAAACGACTACTCTTGTCTACATTTATTCCACAAGTTAAAACTAAGCAATCTAGTAACAAAGGCAAGAAAGGTTCTTCAACTAGTAGCAATAAAAATGATAAACCTAATGATATTGCCTCTAGTAGTTCTATTGATTCCACTAATGATTCTCTTAGCCAAGTTACACTTGAGCAAGAAAATGATATATTGAAAGGGATTATAGAAAAGGGTATCTACAAAAGTCTTGCCGGATGTAAGCAATTTGAGGAGATTGTACGCAAGCATGGAGGATACCGGAAGAACCAAGTCATTGGCTACTTCAACGCCAATGGAGTTGAATGGGAAGAAGGTCAATACCCCAAGACGAAGTTTGTTCCTCAAAAGGAGAAGTATGAACATACTCTCCCCAAGGGAACAAAAGCTCAAGATGACCTTCCACCACAAGACCACAAGCTCAAGGGCAAGGACAAGCTTCAAGAGGATATTAACACATTTGAAGACGAGTCCCAAACTTTGGTCAAGTGGGTTCCCAAGGCTACTCCAAGCTATACTTCAACTAGTGCTACTTCAACTCCAAGGATTCCCATCAGCTTGATGTGGGTCCCCAAGAAGAAGAACTAGAGAAGTTCTTGAGGGGTGACTCCGCCAATGAATTCACTCATATTCATTATTGGCAAGGACTATTTGCAATCAACTCCAACCTTATGCAATAGTTCAAGGAGTCACACATTCCCTCAAAGGTAAGCAAGGGACAAGGTAATGAAAGAATCCATGGACATCATCATGTATACATTGCACTCCATGTCCATAGATATCCTTGTATTTGTCTCTTGTGTGGGACTAACCCATGTAGGTGAGAAGAGTAAGGAAACAACGAGGATTGCTCACAACTCATGGTGATCTTTGTCAACAATGAGCATCCACTACTACCTCACCCACATGAAGTCTTCTATGACAAACCCAAGGTTAGTTTATCCCTCTTAGGGGGGATGTCACATCAAGGGGGAGCTTTACTCTAAGACTTGAGTTAAAGCATCTCTTAAAGATGTGAACACATTAAATGCTTTATGTAAAAGTGGTAACCCCACTTGTGCTTAAACGATGAGTATGACCTATGATCAAGTATTCTTACTTCGCTCCTAAGTCAATATACTCATATATGGATGACTCCGTCATTGCCAAAGTGCTTGGTAGATACTAGAGTGGTTTTGCATGTTTGTCATATTTCATTTGACAATTTATTGTGTGAGCATGTTGGTATGCATATCTTTTCTCATTTGAGGATATCCAATTGTTGTTATTTGGCTTTCATTTTTCTTTGGCCAATTGGATATACAAGAATGCCTAAGTACCTCCCTCTAGCTATTTATGCTTTCTCGTCTCAAATTCTATTCATGCTTCATCACAAAATTTGAGCAAGCACTTCTCGAATCCTCTGTGTGAGGAGCACTCGGAGTTTTGTTTCGTTAAGAGCTGACTACCAAAACCTCCCCAGTGCAATCTTGGTGTAACCAACTCCAAAATCTCGTTTCACCGATGCCTAGGGTTGATCTGATTTTTAGAATCTCGGTAGCACCGATTCCACAATCTTGGCTTCACCGAGTTTCCCTGTCAACTGACAGTAGAGGAACTCGATGGCACCGATATTTTAGAACCGGTGTCACCGACAGCTACGGGTACTTATACTCCACGTAACCGGTTTTTGAAAATCACTTCTTTAAAGCCGTGGTCCCCGCAAACCCTAGCTGCCGCTCGCGTCTACGGACTTCTCCTTCAACTCCCCGTGCGCCCTCACCTCTGGGATCCTCGCCGTCGACGGAATCTCCACCACCGTCGTCGCCGTAGCGGATTCCTCACCGAGTTAGGGTGAGATTCCGATCCCCTCTTGCACTCCCTTATCAATTTATTGCGCATTAGGGTTGCTCCATCTATAATCCACGGTTTGAGATTGATCTATCCACGAAAAACTTCCATTAGAATAGAAGATCGGATTTTTTTAGGGTTGGACGTCCACCAAGTGTGTCTCGGTGACACCGAGTTTGAAATATCGGTCTTACCGATCTATGATTTAGGGCAGCCAAGAACACTCTTGGTGAAACCGAGTTTCTCTTTTCAGTCTCACCGAAAAGAGTTGTCAGGTTTCTGTAATATGAGAGTGTCAGTCTCGGTGGCTTCTCTAACTCGGTGGTACCAAAACCCACTTAGCATAAATCCAAAACTAAGAATTTGAGTTCAAATTTGAGAAAATCTTCTGTGTTTTGTGATGCTCAATCCCTCTGCTCTTCTATACTCTATTCACAAGGTCAGCATGTGAGGTTCTGATGACAGCCAGAATGATTTGAGGCAGATGGAAGTTGACTTGAGTCCAGACACAAGCCCTAATGCCAGTTCTTCTTCTTCAGAGGACAAGTTCACATGGGCTGCCCAAGGCTGCCACCAGGGCCAGGGAGAAGCTGAACTCAGATGAGGAGGATTCCGATTTTGTGCCAGACGAAGATCTTGCAAAGAATTTGCAAGAAAAGGAGGACAAAGCTGCAAAGAAGGTTGCTTCTGAGGCCACATCAGCAAAGAGGACTATCAGAAAGGAGTATGCCACCTCTGAATCTATGAGAGCACCTGAGAGTGCTAGAGCAAACACATCTTTATCAGTTGAGCCTCCAAGGAAATCATTGCCTAAGAAGGCAAGAGAGAAGAAGAGAGCCAGGAAGAGGATTGTCCATGTCATTGGCAGGCCTACCTCCATGTATGAAGACCCAACAGAAGCTGAGGAAGAGGCTGAGGAGGAAGAGCCAGCTGCTAAGGCTCCTCCATCCAAGAAGAAGTTACTTGCTGATGCAATGGCCAAGCAAGCTCCTTCAAAGAGCAAGAAAACTGAATCCAAGAAGCCAGTTCCTCCAAAGGCCAAGAAGACTACTAGGGACATCCCTCTTGCTGCTAAGAACAAGATACCTTCCACCATGGAAGAAGAAGATGATCTGTCAGTGCTGAGGAAGCTAAAACCACACTTGCCATTGCATAATGATGCACACCCAGTAGCCGAAGACATGAAGAAGAGGAAGGATGCCGGTCTAAGATTGTGGAGAGCAAATGATCCTTATGCCTCCAGGAGGAAGACTGCTGTAGATGACAGATTCTACACCAAAGAACAGCGGGACTTCTATGAGACTGTCCTATTGGACAAGAGCCCAACAGTCAGTGACATGAGGTATGTTGATTGGGCATATATCAAGGAGAATGAAGATTTCTTTCCCGGTGTGCAAGATAACTTCTAGTGCATTGATATTGCAAACTTTGTTGGGAGAGAGTTTTCTGCTTGGAACGATGAAATGATCATGCAGTTCTACTCTACTGCTCACTTCTACCCATATGGCAGGATCATATGGATGAGTGAGGGAGTCAGGTACCAATCCACTATTGATGAGTGGGCTACCATCTTAGGAGCCCCACAGGTAGAAGAAGGAGATCTTGATGTGTATGCTGAAGCCAAGATGAATCATAACTCTATGGCAAATATGTACAAGGAGATTCCAGCTGCTCATGTGCATTCACATAAGTTTGGTTCTATCTATCATCTACAAGCAGGACTACCCACTACAAACACCATCTTGAGGTACACTTTGATGCCCAAGTCTGGAGATGACAAGATGATTAGAGGGTACTCCATCAATATGCTGCATCATATAGACACCCACACCAGGATTAGGGTGATGGACCTGATTGTGGAAACAATCAAGAGGACAGTTGCTGAACAAAAACGATCTTGTGGATATGCACCTTACATTCAGATGCTCATCAACTCCAAGTTGGAGAAGAATGTATATGCACTTGATCATCCTCATATGCCACTACAGCCAGACTTTGAGGACAATGTTGTGGTGATGGATCCCAATCATCCCACTTCATCTACTGCACAGGCAGAGGCAGAGGCAGCTAGAGCCACTAGTGCTCAGGTTCCGAGGTCCAAGAGCGAGCAAATGGATCTACTCATCAGCACCATTCAGAGCATGCAGAAGGATATCAAGAACATATTGCTGAATCAACAGAGCCTTGAGAGGATTGTGGAAGACAAGTTCACCACAATGAACAACAAGGTAGATGGGCTGACCAAGACTGTGGATGAACTTAAGATGGAAGTGGATGCAGGGCCTAGCCCTCATTCCTCCGATGATGATGATAGTGCACCTCTCAGGACCAGCACCCAGTTCAAGACCCAAGCCAGGACTCCTACCGTGCCAGCTCCAGAGACGAGGCCCACCTCATCAGCACCTGCCGCAGCTCCATCAGCACCTCCAGTGTCTACACAACCACCTCAGAGGACTTCAGTTGAACTCTCGGATGCTCTTCTCTCGACTCCTTCGACAGCCACCGGAGCAGCTTCATCATCTCATGGAGGAGATCATGCCCAGAGCGACGAGTAGCTCTATAGCTTTGAACTTTTTGGTAACTTGTTGCCAAAGGGGGAGTGGTTATAGATAATAGGGCTTCGAGAGAGAGTGTTGCATTTTGATCCCTCTCTGCACTTTTAAAAACATTTGGTTTATCGTTTGGTTGAAACTTTGTTGGTGATTGATCATATACTCTTGTGTGATGCTACTACTTTGCTATCTTTGTGATATCTATGTGATGATCATTCACTTGTTTGGTGTGATGTGCTTATGCAATTCATTCACTTAATTTTTTGCGCACCACCAAGTTGTATGTGACATGGAAGAGTGACCCATGATCCTAATCGATTGTGCATTTGCATTCAAACGCAAATTTAAAGTAATGCACAAATTTAGGGGGAGCTCTTGCTTATCACATACTTCTCAAAGCGATGATGCTATTCATTGATTATATCTCTCATCGAAGCTTTGATCTATAGGTTGTCAACAATTACCAAAAAGGGGGAGATTGAAAGCACAACTTCTCCCTAGGTGGTTTTGTTAATTAATAACAACATATATTTCATTGGACTAATGTTTCCACTAAGTGTATCTCAGCAAAAAGTTCAATGATGGGTAGGCTAAAAGATTGTGTGGAGAACCTCACCAAGGAAAGGAAGGAATAGGATTGGCCATGCTTCAAGATCAAGGACTCTACATTTTATATTTTGTGAGAAATCACTTTGAGTCCATAGGAAAGCCAATACTATTAAAAGGGGATGAGGTAAATATGATGATCTGCTTGCTCAAGTGCTTAGAGGTAGCCACCAAAAATACTCACCCACTTACCCACACATATCCTCTGTCCAAAGTCTAAAGTCAAAATTCGGTGCCACCAATATTCCCATTCGGATCCACCGAGTTTATCCAAGGCAGAAGCCAAACCAAACCCTAGCATCTCGGTACTACCAGCTTTTCTTTCAGTGCCACCGAAATCGGTGACCAACTTCCTGGTTAGCCATTTTCAAGATTTGGTCCCACCGATTTCTGAGAATCGGTACCACCGAGAAGTTGGACCAACTTTCTGTTAGCCCATTTCTCTAAATCGGTCCCACCGAGTTTGAGGAATAGGTCTCACCGAGATTTGGTAACTGCCTAGGTCAACCATATCGGTACCACCGATATTTATATATCGGTCTCACCAAAAACGCCAAAGTTGCCACATTTTGAACTAGTCGGTGCCACCGAGTTTCTACTTCAGTTTCATCGAGTTGGGCAATAATGTTGTAACGGTTGGATCTTTGGAGAAGCATATATATAACCCTCCACCACCATTCACTTGCAAGAGAAGCACTAGGAACATATACCCACTTGCCAAATCCAATTTTCTAAGAGAGAGCCACCTACCCTTGTGTTGAGGTCAAGATCATCCACTCCAACCATATGGATCTTGATTTCTAGCCTCCCCAAGTTGCTTTCCATCCAATCAATCTCTTCTACCCATGCCAAATCTGTGAGAGAGTGATTGAGTGTTGAGGAGACTATCTTTTGAAGCACAAGAGCAAGGAGTTCATCATACTACCACATCTATTACCTTTTGGAGGGTGGTGCCTCCTAGATTGGTTAGATGTCGCTTGGGAGCCTCCTTCTTCGTGATTGTGGAGTTGAACCAAGAGTTTGTAAGGGCAAGGAGATCGCCTACTTCGTGAAGATCTACCCCGAGTAAGGCTAGTCCTCTGTGGACATAGGCCATCATGGAATAGACGAGGTTGCTACTTCGTGGACCCTTTGTGGGTGGAGCCCTCCGTGGACCCTCGCGACCGTTACCCTCCGTGGGTTGAAGTCTCCATAAACGTGGATGTACGATAGCACCACCTATCGGAACCACGGGAAAAATCTCTGTGTCTCCAAATTGTGTTTGATCTTCCAATCCCTAACCTCTTACATTTGCATGTCTTACTTTCCACTGCTATACTCTTAGACTTGCATGTGTAGGGTAAACTTGACTTGCTACAATTGCTAGAATCTACCCACAACTAAAATTGGGAAAAAGGTTAGATTTTTATTTGGTCAAGTAGTCTAATCACCCCCCCCCTCTAGACATACTTTCGATCCTACGACCGCCATCACCGGGCGCCGGTCATAGGCTGGGCGCGTCGGTGCCCATCTCCATATCCATCTCCATCTCCATCCTTGCATATGTATTTTGTAAGATTGAACGTGTTGATGGTAGCAATATATCATTCCTCTTTGTGTTCCTATTCATTTATGTGTGAGTAATTGATCCGGTTCTAGGCTGAGGTATGATCTAGTACGCCCAACTAGTCATCATGACTTCATTAGTATTTACTCTCTTTCGCGTTGCATGTATGTTACTTGCGCATACACGGGGTAGATAGATGAACTTCATGATCCTTTGGTTCCGTTGTGTATTATTGACAGCCGCGTGTGATCTTGACGCGATGATGTGTCTAGTAAACCTAGGAGTGATAGACCGCGGATGCAAACCATAGGAGAACATTTAGTACTCTTTACTTCTATGCCACTGAGATGCTCCTCTAGTACTAGTGAGACCAAAAGCCCAGATGCCGCCTATCGTGGTTTTGTCACGGCAGATGTTCTCATAGGAGAACTTGAGTGTGAGGCCATCGCCGCTAGGTGGCGACTCAAAGGGGTTGATCGGGAACGAGAGACGAGTTTACCCAGGTTTGGCCCCTCCGATGGAGGTAATAGCCTACGTCCTGCTTTGTGTATATTGATGATGATCTCAATTACAAGGGTGCAGAATCACTAACCTAGCTCTCGAGGGTTTTCTTATTTCTTCCTTGCCTTTTCTAACTCAAGGGCTCCCCTTTATATATAGGTGGAGGCCTAGAGTTTACAACAGAGTCTGGGTCGTAACACAACCCGTGACCTAATCTAATTCCTTCTTCCCTTGCTCCTCGAGGAAAAGAGAAATCCTCATGTCTTCATGATTAAGTCGGTTACCCCGGTGATGTTATTGAGCCGGCCCTTTGGATGAGCCGCCTGCTGGGCCTTGCACTTCTTATGGGCATCTTCCTCGTGGGCCGCCTTAGTAGAATCCGGGTCATAAATTAGGCGAGTCATACCCGTGGGGTATATCCCCAACATTAGCCCCCAGTTTAGTTTGGATTTATCCATGCTAAACTCCATCTTGAGAATGTTGAACTTTCTAATCTAAGGTCATTTTATGAGCCGGCAATGCTTTGCTCTTTTATCTGTTGAAGACTTCATCCAGGTCAATATTACGTCGGGTCATCCTCCCCTTGCTGGGACTTAGTGTTTTTCGACCAATACCTTCATAACGTCATATACGGACCGTTGTCGTCCAAAGCCATCATAGCGAATCTTTTTTTTAAACAACACCAAATCCGTACTGGCGCAAAAATCCAGGCGCAATCCCAGCCATAGATTTACCATGCCCGTTCCGTTTCTCGCGGCGCCGCTTCACATTTTCACACCTCCTTACAAATAGGCCACCCGGACATCTTCGTCCTCTTTGCACACTTATTCTTCCTCGCGCCCCTCCTTACAGCCAAAGCTTGCCGGAGCTCGAGGACGATGACGGGACCTCCAAGTCATGCCGCCTACGCCACCAGACCCTTCTCGCGGTTACCGGAGAAAACGTAGCCACCCCCATCTCTTCCCGCGACAAGATCTGGTATGTTTCTTTCCCCCATTAGGGTTTTGGTGTTCACCGATGTTCATCGTTCATCCTATCTTTGAATGACCACCGTAGATTTGGAGCTCCCATGTTTCACTAGTGACCATTGTTCCTAGTTTGACTACCGCGCTTCACTTTCCGTGAAATAGATCTAGAATAGCCCTCCTATAGAGCCTTGCAAATCTTTGTTTCAGTTCCTCTGCAGAGTAGAATGTATTTTCCTTCTATTTTCGTGCATATATTAGATTCGTATGTTCCTCCACCTGTTGTAGAAAGTTGTTTGTCCATAGGAAAATTTTGCTAAGTCCTTTTAAGCACTTCTTACTGTCGGCTTAGCTTCCATTGCTTGACAACCAATTGTTTCGCCGGCTCAACGTACATCGCTTGGCTTTTTAATTTAAGGCATCGGTCCATATCATGCACTTGAATGCCGGCTTGCTCTGAGGGAAACTATTCAATCAACCATTCCTTTTGAATTCAGTTGAAGCTATTATTACCGTAGAGGCTGGTTTATTTGAGTCGCCTTTTTCCCTGGCTTTCATCCAAAACCAATTCATTACGTTTTAAGCCGGCTTGAACCTTTTGCTCATCATATTCTCCCCTTTTCCATATTGTAGTTTGGATTGAAAAAAGTCTCGATGCCTCCCAAGACTAGCAAAGCTTGCGGCTGGGTCAGGTCCCATGAGTCGGTACTCACCCTGGAGAACTTTGTAAGCTAGGGCCTATTGCCGGCTCAGGAAGAGATAGGTTGGCGAGCTCCTGAAGAAGAACCCATTCCACAGCCTGACGTGGGAGAAATAGTTTGTTTCACTGACCACTTGCAAAGGGGTTTTCGACCGCCTAGGTCTAAATTCTACAGAGATCTCCTTCATTTTTTCAAACTTCGCCCCCAAGATATTGGTCCCAACTCGATGACCAGTATATGCCAATTTCAAGTGCTATGCGAAGTATACCTTCAGATTGAGCCGTCTTTGACTCTTTTTAGAGAGCTTTTCTACCTCAATCGCCAGACAAAAACAAAGAATGGCGCTAGTGCGGAACTCGGCGGTGTTTCTGTGCAAAAGAGGAAAATAGTCTTTTCCCTGAAACCAAGTTGGCAAGTCATCTGAAGGGATGGAATAAAACTTGGTTTTATTGTAAGAATACTGCCCCCGAAAGCTAGAACCCATCTCCGGGTTTCAGTGATGAACGACTTGGTGTCACTGAATTTCTGGGTTGGCCGGCTAATGAAGAGAGAAAGTTGTTGCCCCCCGTGCTGCTGAGGTTAAGGGCCCTCAATGCCAACGGCCTCACTGGGATCGATCTGGTCCGGTGTTGGATAACCTAGCAGATTCATCCCATCAGTGTGAGGGGCGATTTAATGTGCAACTATTCTAGCGAGTCCAGAGATGTCCAGTGCTTCAGCAAGAAGAACTTGAGGGATGCCACCATTGACAAGCAAACCAAGAAGTTCTTTTCCCACTCCAAGGCAAAGTGTAAACTGGCTGGATTGGCCCCATTCAACCTGAAGAATCCGTCTCCTCCTGTATGTACTGTGCAAACTTTGAATATTAATTTCTTCTTTTCTTTCGTGTGGGGTTCCATGCTTATTAACCGGCTTGTTTTTCTGCAGGCTAACTCTGATTTCTAGAAGGCTTCTTCAGAGGCTTCTGCTCCTTCTTCAAGCTTGATGAAGGAAACGGCTCCAGACATAGCTCAAGAAACGGCTCAAGATTCATCTTCAAGAGCGGAGTCTGAGGTAAAACTTGACTTACTTGGTCGCCTGTTTATTGAACTTGCTAACTCGCCTTCTTCTCAGGATGACTCTGAGTCTAGTGAAGCCGGAGAAGTTGAGGTAATTCCAATTACCTCCAGTTCCTCAGAAACGTTTGTCCCAAGAAAACCAAGGCAAACCGTCCGGAAGGTTAAATTGTCAAATCCAGACGCTTACTTAGCTCCCGATTTTCTTTTGAAGAAGGCACAATTTGCCGGTCAATCAAAACGCAAGACCCAAAGTGATTCAGGCGTTTTAGACCCCGGCTTGTCTCACGCACCGCCGGCTCGCAAACCACACGTCGAGGTGCCACATAGTCCAACCACCTCTCGTCCTAGAGCAGGTCTCTTTAAACAACCACTTAGCCCTTCAATCTCACTTTATCAGGAATCTTCTCCGTCTTCGGGCGACTCGACGACAACACAGCTTCCCGCTTTCAACGCCAATCGTGGGTAAGTTTCTGAACTTGCATCAATTTATGTATTTAACCTTTAGACTGCTTTTTCCTTAGTGTGATACTTGATTTCTGGCAACTATAGGGCCAAAGCTATCTTGTCCAATCGTGTTGTCGGGTCGTCTTCGGGTGCTGCAAGCCAAGACATCCCGAACCCCCAACCAGAAGAGACAGCCACCAAGGCTGCTCCTTCTGGAGAAAATAATCCAGAAGCTAGGGTTGAGCCGGCAACCGATGTTGAGATGTCCAGACCGGATGAGCCGGTTCTTATGGATGCGCCAATGGAGCCCCAAGGCGTATCAACAAAACCATCTTCACCACCACCAAGTCCGACTCGTCCTTCCAACCCGGCGGCTCATGTGGATGACACCATTCCACCGGCTGACAAGAGTGCTCTGGAGTTTGTCATTGTTAAGGAGAGCTTCCAAGCTCCTGTTGTCTCCACCTCTTTGGCTAAAATTACAGCCAAGGATGAGCCGGTGGATATGGGCAAAGGAAAAGCCAAGTTGGAACTTCCACATTTATCTACACTTGGTACTGAGGATGTTCACCAGCAGTACTTGGCCCGGCTAGCTGAGAGCCGGGAAATTGAAATCAACTTAGTCAATGCTCTTAAGGAGAAGTATGAGGTAAAATTCCTGCCGTGTTGTCTTGTCCTTATATACCGTCTTCATCCCCTAAGGACCAGCTTAGTATGAAAATGGTAAGCTGGTTCTTCGAAATATTTATACTAGATGTAGCTGTAGCCCCCAAGGATTGAGTCGTTATGATGATAATGAGTTGGTACTTATGCTTTGAGTAGAAAACAGAACACTGATCTAGCCCCCAAGGGTCGGCTTATCTCGTTGAGTTAGCTGGGTCTTCTTTCATAAGAATTAAGCATCTGTCTTGTAAGCTTGAAAGCATGTAGCCCCCAAGGGCCGGCTTATTTCTATGAAATAGCTGGGTCTTGTAATTGTTGTTGCTTGAAAATTTGACACATTATCCCCCAAGTGTTGTGTGGATTGTTTACAACTGCACAGGACTTGATGTAGTGTGAAAATAACTTTGAAGTGTCATAGCTCCCAAGAGTCAAGTCGCCTTTGTAAGGCGGCTTGAGGCTTCTGTAGAAATATCTATTGATAGTGCTTGCATGTCTGTCAGGGATATGTAGAAGATGTTGAATCTGTGGCTGTAAAACTACAGAAACGTCTCAAAGAGGAGATGAAACTGAAGTCTGAGGCTGAACTGTTGGCCACTCGTCTTGAGGGCTCTGCTCGTCAAGCAAATGATCATCTGGAGCAGGCCAAGAAAGTTTTTGAAGAAGAAAAGGCTGCCCTTATAAAGCATGCTGAAAAGGCTGAAGGGAAATTGAAGCCTCTAAAAGAAGGGCATCTCACTCTTATCAAGCAAATAAATGAGATGTTGTCTGCCATCTTCGGTATGTACCCATAACTCTGTTATTTTGAATTCCCGAGTTATGATGAGATGGCAGCTCATTGCCTCACTTGTTGTATGCAGGTCGAAAAGATTATAACCTGGTGAAGGAGCCCATCTGGAAGTTGAAGGCCAGCTTCACTTATGTGGAGCAATTATTCACAGGATCTGTCTTTTCCATCATGGCGGTGAAGAATCTAAAACACCCACCAAGGAACATCAAGGACATGCTAAAACAACTATCCACCGTGCCTCAATGGGTCACCGAATTCCGCAAGTCGACGGCTCGGGCTGGAGCTAATATGGCTCGTGCTCGTGAAAAGTCATACTTTCCCGAGCTTGATCTGGCGGCTTTGAGAGATGGATTTCCTCAGTATAAACTGGACGACTCAGAATTTACACATGACGATATTTCCAGCTTAATGAGGGAGACCCGGCCATTGGCGACTCTTCTAGCTGAGGAGGTGGACTTGTCTCATTATCATGTGGCGTATTCTAATGAAAACAAGCGTGTCAACGCGCCAAAAGATGAGCCTTTTGAGCTAGTGCCACCCCGACGTAAGAACACCTTTGCCCCTGATGTTGATGCCTCGGATTTAGTCACGGAATCTTCAAATTTTGAATCTTTGAGATCAATCCGGTGGGTACAGAAGGACCAGTAGGGTGATGAAGAAGAGCCGGCGGAGGAAGACCCTGAGGCGGCCGACGCAGAAGAACATTGAAGGCGAGTTGATACAAGCCGCCGAAATAACTAACCCCTCCAGGTGTTTGAGAGAAAAAACTTGAATATTTTGTGGCTCCTGATGTGAGCCTGTAATAGGAGTAGGTAAAACTTTGAAAAGCTCTGCCGTGCCATCGTGCACGTTTGTATTTGTTTTGGTGTGGCTAAGTTGTCGTGGAACTTTGAACTGCCAATCAGCCACCAAAATATGAATGTGCTTCTCTTTATCTGTCTTTGAATATCTCTACTGTTTTGCTCAATGAGCCACATATTGAATCAGTATGGGCGGGTCAATATAAGCCGGCCAAATTGAATCATTCCACAATGTTTTTGCAGAAGATATGTGTTTGAACTGGCCATGGTATGACTGCAGTTTATAACCTGGACGCCCATTTATGAGCCGGTAAGAGGAACAATATTGTACCTGGAAAGTTACGAGGTAATAATAATAAAAAATATTGTAACAATATAGAGAAATGTTAATAAGCCGGCTTAGTGAGACTCGACAAAGAGACTGGCTTTCGAGGCTCAAGTCTTGCTTCAATGAAGCGGGTGCGATAACCCATGGTTTATCCTAGCTTTCTGTATGCCGGCTCTCACGTGACTCAAGCCGGTGTTTTAACCTTGATAAGTTCAGGGTCTAGACGGATTGACTTGTCAAGAGTACACGGGGTCACCTATTCGGAGTCGTATCGAGCAAACATGCAGGTTTAACCATATTTGAGCGGCTTATAGCCTAGTCAAGAGGGATATTAAAGGCTGACTCGTTGAGTTGGAAGCCCCCAAGTGACTTATGTTCAAAAAATAAAGACTCATGCTCAATTTGCTAGGCTGAAACGACAGAGACCCCGAGTTTCGGGGCTGCCGGCTTTATTATATTTGAACATAAAGAAGTATGCACATATTTGGGGGGGGTACAAAGGGAAAGGAGCCGGTGGCTCTAAGTATAATAAGGCCGCAGGTGAGCAATGTTCCAGGGCCGGGTTGTTTCCTCTTCAGAGGTATATGATCCTTATCGTAAATCTATCAGGTAATATGAACCATTATAGAGGTTCCTGCTGACGACGAAAGGACCTTCCCAAGGTGGCGAAAGTTTATGCATTCCTATTTGATCTTGAATCAGACGGAGCACTAAGTCGCCTTCTTGAAAAGTACGGCTTCAGACTCTTCGGCTGTGATATCGACGTAGGTCTTGCTGGTATATAGCAGATCTGGCTGCTGCTAAGTCACGTTCTTCCTCCAAGGCGTCCAAAGAATCTTGATGTGCTTGCTCATTGTCTGCCTAAACGTAAGCAGTGACTCGAGGAGAATCATGGCGAATATCGCTTGGTAATAGCGCCTCAGCTCCATAAACCAGGAAGAATGGTGTATATCCAGTGGATCTATTTGGAGTTGCGTGAATACTCCAAAGTACTGCGGGGAGTTCTTCAACCCAACAGCCTGGAGTGCGCTGGAGTGGAACCATAAGCCGGGGTTTGATCCCTCTGAGAATCTCTTGATTAGCTCGTTCGGTCTGTCCATTGGATTGTGGATGTGCAACGGCCGCCAAGTCAAACCGGATATGCTCACGTTGACAAAACTGCTCCATAGCTCCTTTGGATACATTGGTACCATTGTCAGTAATAATGCTATGAGGATAGCCAAAACGGAAGATCAACTTTTTCAAAAATTTGACTGTTGTCTCCGCGTCACAATTGCTGACAGGTTCCGCCTCGACCCACTTGGTGAATTTATCAACCGCCACCAACAGGTGGGTTTTCTTGTCAGAAGACGGCTTGAACGGGCCGACCATGTCGAGCCCCCAGACCGCAAACGACCAAGTAATTGGGATCATACGCAATTCTTGAGCCGGCACATGAGCTTGCCGGGCGAACTTTTGACATCCATCACACTTGCGCACAATATCCTCTGCGTCTGCATGAGCCGTCAACCAATAAAACCCATGACAAAAGGCCTTCGCCACCAGGGACCGTTAGCCGGCATGATGTCCACAATCGCCAACATGAATTTCATTGAGAATCTCCTGGCCTTCCTCAGAGGAAACACAGTGCTAAAAAACACCAGTGCTGCTTTGTCGATGTAACTCGCCATTGACGATAGTCATGGACTTGGACCGCCGAATTATCTGTCGAGCGATGATTTCCTCAGCTGGGAGCTCGCCTCGAGTCAGATAAGCCAAATATGGTACTGTCCAGTCAGGAAATGCATGGAGAGCCGCCACCAGGTGTGCCTCAGGGTCAGGAATAGCGATGTCTTCCTCAGACGGCAATTTAACCGATGGGTTGTGAAGCACGTCCAAAAACACATTAGGAGGGACCGGCTTGCGCTGAGAGCCGAGTCGTGATAGAGCATCTGCCGCCTCATTGAGCCGGCGATCAATGTGATCAACTTGATATCCTTGAAAATGTCCCAACTTCGGTGACTGCCCGTCGATAAGCCGCCATCAAGGGATCCTTTGAATCCCAAGTCCCTGAGACTTGTTGAGCTACCAAATCTAAGTCGCCCAAACACCTGACTCGGCTAAGATTCATTTCCTTAGCCATTGTGAGCCCGTGTAGGAGGGCCTCATATTCAGCCGCATTGTTAGTACAAGGGAACATGAGCCGTAAAACATAACAAAATTTGGCACCTCGCGAAGAAGACAAAATAACTCTATTCCCCGAGCCTTCCAATTGTCTGGATCCATCAAAGTGTATAGTCCAGTACGTGTTATCTGGCCTGTCTTCTGGAATCTGTAGTTCAGTCCAATCATTGATGAAATCCACCAGTGATTGGGATTTGATGGCTGTACTGGGCATGTATTTCGCCTGGTGAGGACCAAGCTCAATTGCCCATTTGGCAATCCGGCCAGTGACTTCTCGATTTTGTATAATATCACCAAGAGGCGCTGAACTGACCACAGTGATCGGATGCTCCTGGAAGTAGTGTTTTAACTTCCGTCTTGCCATAAAGACGCCGAAAACCAACTTTTGCCAATGCAGATACTGTCGTGGGAATGAGCCTGACAGTAGAAGGTAGGGGAATGACCAAGTGACGGCGCACGGGGCGGCCGAGTCGAACTTGTCGTCGAAGAGGAGTCCGACCAAGTGACGGCGCGCGGGGCGGCCAGGCGATGCGTGGGGCGGCCGAGTGAACCGAGGCATTGTTTTTCCCGAGTGCACAGTCTTCACGTCCATCTCGATTGCACGTGGCAGTCTCTCCCTTGTCCTTTCCATAATCAAGGCTGAAATCAAATTGCATTGAAAACGGAAGTTTCCTGCGCTGCATGGATCGTGGGACATAAACGCCATTACCATGCAATTAATGCATGCGTAACACCCGGAAGCAGTCCACAAACACAATTACCACGCAAGTAATGCATGCGTAACGCCCGGAAGCAGCCGCTGCAGTCAATTACGAAGTTAAACCGATGGTGGCATGATCTACCTTATTGAACCTTCATTGCGAAGGTTGCTGCAGGGCAACAAGTGCCGGAGAGATGACTCTCGAGCGCCGGAGCGCGGTCGTGCACCGGAATCTGCACTAGAGCGCGGCCATCCACCGAAATCAGCACCGCGCCGAGGCGGCTGTCATTGTGCAGCCCACCGAGGGAGGGAGCTGCCGTACATGCGGGCGTAACCAGGCACGACATCCGCGTCAGACCGGTGTTGCGCCTTCGTCGTGGAGGCCATAGCCGTGCAACCAACCGGTGGGAGGAGGTGGCCGCGTGCGGAAGCGAGACGACGACATCGTCACAGACGAGGCCGGAGACAATGCGACGGATCGTGCAGTGGCCGTGTATGGGAGCTCGACGACGACGTCATACACGAGGCCGGAGACAACGGGACGGACCGTGTCGATGGCCATGTGTAGGAGCTCGACCACGGCGTCATACACGATGCCGGAGACGACGGGACGAGCCGCGTCGGTGCCCGTTTTTGCGGTCACCATTGATGATGATCATGTGAGACGGCAAGAAATATTGAGAATGACTTGTCCTTTTCTCTCTTCTTGCTTCATGATCGGTCATGCATGGGTTTGTCTGATCCTACGGGAGGAAAAGACAAACTTATTGTTAGACAACTTGTTGTAAAAATATTAGACGGAATGGATACTTCCCTGGTTTTTTGTTTGTACGAATGGCGCAATGGCCAAAACTCCTGCAGCCAATTTCTCTAGCGATGGTCGTTGATCCGCTGCCGAAGATTGAAGAAAAAACCATTTGCACCATGGATCGATAGACGCCACGCCCCACGGTGGGCACCAACTGTCGTGGGAACGAGCCTGACAGTAGAAGGTAGGGGTACAAAAAGAGAGGGCATGTTCTATCGAGATGCAAATGGGTGACACAGTCGTTTTAGCGAGTTCGGGCCTCTCACGGTGGAGATAACAACCCTACGTCTCGTGCTCCGGAGAGTCTTTCCTTTATCTGTCATGAACACGGAGTTACATGGTGTATTTGAGAGAGAGTGGAGAACGGATCTCCATGCCTGAGCTATGTCTGAGCCTAATGGTGAGAGAGATGAGAGAGAGGAGAAGAATGAGGGCCTGCCCCCGAGCTATGTGGTGGGGGGTGGCTTATATAGAGTGCGTCACCCCCTCACCTCCTACGTTACAAGATGGAGCATTGGTGCCATGATGACAGCCCACTACGAAACCTCCACTATGAGTATGATGCTTCGACTGACTTCTGGTTCTTCCGAGTGAAAAGCGACTGTCGAATGGAGGGAGAAACCTCCGAGTGGATGTTCTGTCGAGTGACTCATGCACCATGGTGATTTCAGTCGGAGTCTTCCTTGTAATCTTTAAGTTCTACAATGTAGTGTCCTGAGGTAGGGTATGTAGGTCAGGCCTAAGACCCTACCCTAGGTACATATCCCCATCATTAGCCCCCGAATGGATCGGGGTTCGAGTGAAAAAGGGGTCGATGCAGGTTCTGATAATACACACAAATTCCGAATGCATTTTAGGGCTTCACAGAAGTCTGCGTCGATTGGAGTCTTTGTCATTCACCCTGATCGATTCTGTCTTGATATGCGTTTTCTTTTGGCGCATACTTGCTTGTTTTCCCCTCGAGTAGAGTAGGTCTTAGTCGAGTGGTTTCTGGTCCAGTGGGGGCACGCTGAGTGCACCCACTGGGTGTAGTCCCCGAGACCGCTGTCGAATGGCGGTGACATCGGCAGGGGTCTTAGATTTGTTTTGATAGTCGCTTGTCACTCAACAGGCCGGACATGGTCGAGTGATAGTAGGTGCAGTGGGGGCACGCTGAGTGCACCCACTGGGTGTAGTCCCCGAGACCGCTGTCGAGTGCTTGCATCGGCGGGGGTCTGATAGAGACAATGTTTGCATGTTTGCTTTCCACTCCTTTGCTTGGCCAAGTTTGTTTGGTTTCCGAGTGAGATGGGTGCTCATTACTCGGAAGAATTTTGAGCTTAGGCGAAAAACTGGTTCGCAACTAAGTTTCCGAGTGAAAGTGTTGCCTGTCACTCGGAACAACCTTTAACTTAAGCAAGGTCTGACTCGCGGCTAAGTCCCCGAGTGATAGGAGTGCTCGTCACTCGGGAGAGTTTTTTTAACTTAGACGAAGACTGGGTCGCAGCTAAGTTTCCGAGTGAATGGGATGCTATTCACTCAGCAGGGTTTTTAACTTAGGTAAAAACTTGTTCGCGGCTAAGCCTCCGAGTGAGAGGAACGCTCGTCACTCGGAAGAGTTTTCAACTTAGACGAAGACTGGTTCGCGGCTAAGCTTCCGAGTGAATGGGATGCTATGCGCTCGGCATGATTTTTTAACTTAGGTGAAAACTTGTTCGCGGCTAAGCCCCCGTGTGAGAGAAGCGCTCGTCACTCGGAAGAGTTTTCAACTTAGGCGATACGGAATCGCAGCTAAGCCCACGAGTGTGGATGATGTCCTCACTCGGAATGGTTTTTAACTTAGGTGATACGGAATCACAGCTAAGCCCCCGAGTGTGGATGATGTCCTCACTCGGAGTGGTTTTTAACTTAGGCGATACGGAATCGCAGCTAAGCCCTCGAGTGTGGATGATGTCCTCACTCGGAGTGATTTTTAACTTAGGTGATACGGAATCACAGCTAAGCCCTCGAGTGTGGATGATGTCCTCACTCGGAGTAGTTTTTAACTTAGGCGATACGGAATCACAGCTAAGCCCCCGAGTGTGGATGATGTCCTCACTCGGAGTAGTTTTTAACTTAGGCGATACGGAATCGCAGCTAAGCCTCCGAGTGTGGATGATGTCCTCACTCGGAGTAGTTTTTAACTTAGGTGATACGGAATCACAGCTAAGCCCCCGAGTGTGGATGATGTCCTCACTCGGAGTAGTTTTTAACTTAGGTGATACGGAATCGCAGCTAAGCCCCCGAGTGTGGATGATGTCCTCACTCGGAATAGTTTTTAACTTAGGTGATACGGAATCACAGCTAAGCCCCCGAGTGTGGATGATGTCCTCACTCGGAGTAGTTTTTAGCTTAGGCGATACGGGTTTGCAGCTAAGTCGTTCACCTACTGAGGGTTGTGGTGTAGATGTGTGTAGTTGAGCGATGGCGCGTGCGACGGCCAAGTGATGAAGACGTGCCGCGCGGAGTAGCGACTCGCGGAGCATCCAAATGATGTAGACTTATCCCGTGGAGTGGCGACGCGCGGGACGGCCGAGTGATGAGGACGGATCCAGCGGAATGGCGACGCGCGGGGCGGTCGAGTGATGAAGACGCCTCCGTCGAAGTGGCGAAGCGCGGGGCGGTCGAGTGATGAAGATACTTCCATCGGAGTGGCGACGTGCGGGGCGGCCGAGCGATGAAGACGCATCCAGCGGAGTGGCGACGCGCGAGGCGGTCGAGTGATGTAGACGCGTCCAGCTGAGTGGCGACGCGCGGGGCGGCCATGTGACGAAGACGTGTCCGGCCGAGCGACGGCGCACGGGGCTGCCGAGTGATGAAGAAGTGCCCAGCAGAGTAGCGACGCGCGGAGCGTCAAAATGATGTAGACGTATCCCGTGGAGTGGCGACGCGCGGGACGGTTGAGTGATGAGGACGGATCCAGCGGAATGGCGACGCGCGGGGCGGTCGAGTGATGAAGACGCCTCCGTCGAAGTGGCGACGCGTGGGGCGGTCGAGTGATGAAGACGCCTCCGTCGGAGTGGCGACGCGCGGGGCGGTCGAGTGATGAAGACGCCTCCGTCGGAGTGGCGACGCGCGAGGCGGCCGAGTGATGAAGACGCATCCAGCGGAGTGGCGACGCGCGGGGCGGTTGAGTGATGAAGACGCCTCCGTCGAAGTGGCGACGCGCGGGGCGGCTGAGTGATGAAGACGCATCCAGCGGAGTGGCGACGCGCGGGGCGGTCGAGTGATGAAGATACTTCCATCGGAGTGGCGACGTGCGGGGCGGACGAGTGATGAAGACGCATCCAGCGGAGTGGCGACGCGCGAGGCGGTCGAGTGATGTAGACGCGTCCAGCTGAGTGGCGACGCGCAGGGCGGCCATGTGACGAAGACATGTCCGGCCGAGCGACGGCGCACGGGGCGGCCGAGTGATGAAGAAGTGCCCAGCAGAGTGATGGTGCGCGGAGCGACCGAGTGACGAAGGAGCGTCCAGCTGAGTGACGGTGCGCGGAGCGACCGAGTGATGAAGGAGCGTCCAGCTGAGTGACGGTGCGCGGAGCGACCGAGTGACGAAGGAGCGTCCAGCTGAGTGACGGTGCGCGGAGCGACCGAGTGACGAAGGAGCGTCCACCTGAGTGACGGTGCGCGGAGCGACCGAGTGACGAAGGAGCGTCCACCTGAGTGACGGTGCGCGGAGCAACCGAGTGATGTAGACGCGTCTGGCTGAGTAGCGACGCGCGGGGCGGCCGAGTCGAGCGTGTTGTCGTGAATGGCGCACAAAGGCGTCCAGTGATCGTGTAACCTGTGTATAAAAAATAGCACAAGCTAACATAAAAAATTCTCGAAGTAATTTGATGTTTGCTGAAATGATTTGTGTAAATTACACCCCTAGACACCCACTGGGTGTGCCAGGTTCTTGCTGATCCGGAACCAGCAAGAGTCTAAAAGTGTGAAGGATCCGACTAAACATGTGAAAGTGAAGGATCCGACTGAACTCGTTTTGAGTATTGGACCCAAATGAAGCGGAAGTGTACTCTTCCAACATGAAAATAAACAACCGAGTGCAGAGGTGCACTCGGTGGCGTGGCCTCCGAGTGGACGTCATGCGCGACTTACGTGCCACTCGATAATGCAGAAACAACTATTTAATTGAATGCTGTCTGTGAAGAATGACTTAGCTGTCTGACGACGCGCGGGGCGGTCGAGCGAAGTAGACACGTCCGGCTGAGTGGCGATGCACGGGGCGGCCAAGTGACGAAGACGTATCTCGCCGAGTGGCGATGCACGGAGCTGCCGAGTGATGATGGCGCGTCCAGCAGAGTGACGGCGCGCGGGGCGGCCGAGTGACGATGGAGCGTCCGGCTGAGTGGCGATGCGCGGAGCGGCCGAGCGACGAAGACGTGTCTCGCCGAGTGGCGATGCGCGAAGCTGCCGAGTGATGACGGCGCGTCCAGCAGAGTGACGGCGCGCGGGGCGGCCGAGTGACGATGGAGCGTCCGGCTGAGTGGCGATGCGCGGAGCTGCCAAGTGACGAAGACGTGTCTCGCCGACTGGCGACGCGCGGGGCGGCCGGGTGATGAAGGCGTGTCTCACGGAGTGGCGACGCGCGGGGCGTCTGCGTCGAGCATGTCGTCGAAGAGGAGTCTGACCAAGTGACGGCGCGCGGGGCGGCCGAGTCGAGCTTGTCGTCGAAGAGGAGTCCGACCAAGTGACAGCGCGCGGGGCGGCCGAATCGAGCTTGTCGTCGAAGAGGAGTCGACCAAGTGACGGCGCACGGGGCGGCCGAGTCGAACTTGTCGTCGAAGATGTAGGGGAACGTTGCATAGAAAAAAAAATCCTACGCACACGCAAGATCTATCCATGGTGATGAGCATCTACGAGAGGGAGAGTGGATCTACGTACCCTTGTAGATCGCTAAGCGGGAAGCGTTAAGAAACGCGGTTGATGTAGTCGAACGTCTTCGCGATCCAAATCGCCGAGCGTCCCGCGATCCAATCACGATCCGTCCCGATCTAGCACCGAACGGACGGCACCTCCGCGTTCAGCACACGTACAGCTCGATGACGATCTCCGCCTTCTTGATCCAGCAAGAGGGAGCGGAGAGGTAGAAGAGTTCTCCGGCAGCGCGATGGCGCGGCGGCTATGGTCGTGGAACAATTCCGGCAGGGCTTCGCCTAAGCACCGCTGAAACTAGACTAGAGGAGAAACCGATCTAGATGAAGTAGAGAGAGCACGTGGCAATTAGAGTTAGCTCTTCCCTCTAAATCCTCTAGTATATATAGGAGGGAGGGAGGGGAGGAGGAAGCCTCAAACCCTCAAGGTTTGGCCGAAATTGGAGGTGGAGGAGTCCTACTCCAATCCTATTAGGAGTAGGATTCCTCCTCTCCACTTGGAAACCCTTTCCGCATTTCCTCCTTTGGATTTTTTCCACCAAAAGCCTCATGGGCCTTAGTGGGGGGGTTAGGCCAGCCCACTAGGGGCTGGTTTGACTCCTCCCACAGCCCATGAGGTCCTTTGGGTCGAGACACCCCTCCCGATGGTCCCCGGTACCCCTCCCGGCACTCCCGGTACACTACCGAAATATCCGAAACTTTTCCGGTGACCAAAACAGGACTTCCTATATATCAATCTTTACCTCCGGACCATTCCGGAGCTCCTCGTGACGTCTAGGATCTCATCCGGGACTCCGAACAACCTTCGGTCACCACCATACATAACTCTACTATACCGAAACGTCACCGAACCTTAAGTGTGCAGACCCTGCAGGTTCGAGAACTATGTAGACATGACCGAGACACCTCTACGGCCAATAACCAATAGCGGGACCTGGATGCCCATATTGGTTCCCACATATTCTACGAAGATCTTTATCGGTTGAACCTCTATGTCAAGGATTCAGTTAATCCCGTATGATGTTCCCTTTGTTCTTCGGTATGTTACTTGCCCGAGATTCGATCGTCGGTATCTCTATACCTAGTTCAATCTCGTTACTGACAAGTCTCTTTACTCGTTTTGTAATACAAGATCCCGTGGCTAACACTTAGTCACATTGCTTGCAAGGCTTATTGTGATGTTGTATTACAGAGTGGGCCCTGAGATACCTCTCCGTCACACGGAGTAACAAATCCCAGTCTTGATCCATGCCAACTCAACAGACACCCTCGGAGATACCTGTAGAGCATCTTTATAGTCACCCAGTTACGTTGTGACGTTTGATACACACAAGGTATTCCTCCGGTGTCAGTGAGTTGCATGATCTCATGGTCATAGAAACAGATACTTGACATGCAGATGTGATCCCGTTATCAAATGACATCTCATGTCTATGGCTAGGAAACCTTGACCATCTTTGATCAACGAGCTAGTCTATTAGAGGCATACTAGGGACACAGTGTTGTCTATGTACCCACACATGTATTTGAGTTTCCAATCAATACAATTATAGCATGTATAATAAATGATTATCATGAACAAGGAAATATAATAATAACCATTTTATTATTGCCTCTAGGGCATATTTCCAACAGTCTCCCACTTGCACTAGAGTCAATAATCTAGCTCACATCACTATGTGATTTACATTGTAATGAATCTAACACCCATACAGTTCTGGTGTTGATCATGTTTAGCCCTTGGAAGAGGTTTACTCAACGGGTCTGCAACATTTAGATCCGTGTGTACTTTGCTAATACTTATGTCGTCCTCCTTGATGTAATCGCGGATGGAATTGAAACGTCGCTTTATGTGTCTGGTCCTCTTGTGAAACCTTGGTTCCTTGGTTAGAGCAATGGCACCAGTGTTGTCACAGAACAGAGTCATTGGGTTTAGTGCACTAGGCACTACTCCAAGATCTGTCATGAACTGCTTCATCCAGACACCTTCCTTCGCCGCCTCCGAGGCAGCGATGTACTCCGCTTGGCATGTAGAATCAGCTACCACGCTTTGCTTGGAACTGCACCAGCTTACCGCACCCCCGTTGAGAATAAATACGTATCCGGTCTGCGACTTAGAGTCATCCGGATCAGTGTCAAAGCTTGCATCGACGTAACCCTTTACGACGAGCTCTTGATCACCTCCATAAACGAGAAACATGTCCTTAGTACTTTTCAGGTACTTCGGGATATTCTTGACCGCCGTCCAGTGTTCCACTCCTGGATCACTTTGAAACCTTCCGGCCATACTTATGGCAAGGCTGACATCGGGTCTTGTGCACAGCATTGCATACATGATAGAGCCTATGGCTGAAGCATAGGGGACGACACTCATCTTTTCTCTATCTTCTGCAGTCACTGGGCATTGAGTCTTACTCAACTTCACACCTTGCAATACAGGCAAGAACCCCTTCTTGGACTGATCCATTTTGAACTTCTTCAAAACTTTGTCAAGGTATGTGCTTTGTGAAAGTCCTATTAAGCGTCTCGATCTATCTCTATAGATCTTGATGCCTAATATGAAAGCAGCTTCTCCTAGGTCCTTCATTGAAAAACTCTTGTTCAAATATTCCTTCACGCTTTCCAACATTTCTATATTGTTTCCAATCAATAATATGTCATCCACATATAATATTAGAAACGCTATAGAGCTCCCACTCACTTTCTTGTAAATACAAGCTTCTCCGTAAACTTGTATAAACCCAAACGCTTTGATCACCTCATCAAAGCGCTTATTCCAACTCCGAGATGCTTGCACCAGTCCATAAATGGATCGCTGGAGTTCGCAAACTTTGTCAGCATTCTCTGAATCGACAAAACCTTCTAGTTGTATCATATACAACTCTTCCTCAAGGAAACCGTTGAGGAACGCTGTTTTGACAACCATCTGCCAAATTTCATAATCGAAAAAGACAGCTATTGCTAACATGATTCTGACGGACTTAAGCATCGCTACGGGTGAGAAGGTCTCATCGTAGTCAACTCCTTGAACTTGTGAAAAACCCTTTGCCACAAGTCAAGCTTTATAGACGGTGACATTACCGTCCGCGTCCGTCTTCCTCTTAAAGATCCATTTGTTCTGAATGGCCTTACGCCCTTCAGGTAAGACTTCCAAAGTCCATACTTTGTTTTCATACATGGATCCCATCTCAGACTTCATGGCCTCTAACCATTTCTCGGAATCCGGGCCCATCATCACTTCTCCATAGCTCGTAGGTTCATCGTTGTCCAACAACATGACCTCTAAGACAGGGTTGCCGTACCACTCAGGAGCAGTACGCGTCCTTGTCGACCTACGAGGTTCGATAGCAACTTGATCCAAAGCTTCATGATCATCATCATTAACTTCCTCCTCAACCGATGTAAGCTCTACAGAAACATCTTTCTGCGCTGCGCTACTCTCAGGTTGAAGTAAAGGTTCAACAACCTCATCAAGTTCTATCTTCCTCCCACTCAATTCTTTCGAGAGAAACTCTTTCTCAAGAAATGTTCCGTTTTTAGCGACAAACACTTTGCCTTCGGATCTGAGATAGAAGATATACCCAACTGTTTCTTTTGGGTATCCTATGAAGATGCATTTCTCCGCTTTGGGTTCCAGCTTTTCAGGCTGAAGCTTTTTGACATAAGCATCACATCCCCAAACTTTAAGAAACGACAACTTTGGCTTCTTGCCAAACTATAACTCATATGGTGTCATCTCAACGGATTTTGATGGTGCCCTATTTAAAGTGAATGCAGTTGTCTCTAATGCATAACCCCAAAACGATAGTGGCAAATCGGCAAGAGACATCATAGATCGCACCATATCCAATAAGGTTCGATTACGACGTTCGGACACACCATTACGCTGTGGTGTTCCAGGCGGTGTCAATTGTGAAACAATTCCACACTGTCTTAAGTGACTGCCAAACTCATAACTCAGATATTCTCCTCCTCGATCAGATCGTAGGAATTTAATCTTCTTGTTACGATGATTCTCAACTTCACTCTGAAATTGCTTGAACTTTTCAAACGTTTTAGACTTGTGTTTCATTAAGTAAATATACCCATATCTACTTAAGTCATCAGTGAAGGTGAGAAAGTAACGATAACCACCGCGCGCCTCAATGCTCATCGGACCGCACACATCAGTATGTATGATTTCCAACAAGTCACTTGCCCGTTCCATTGTTCCAGAGAACGGCGTCTTAGTCATCTTGCCCATGAGGCATGGCTCACATGTGTCAAGTGATTCAAAATCAAGTGACTCCAAAAGTCCATCAGCATGGAGCTTCTTCATGCGTTTTACGCCAATATGACCTAAACGGCAGTGCCACAAGAAAGTGGTATTATCATTATCAGTTCTACATCTTTTGGCATCAATGTTATGAACATGTGTATCATCACTATCGAGATTCAATAAGAATAAACCCCTCACATTGGGTGCATGACCATAAAAGATATTACTCATGTAAATAGAACAACCATTATTCTCTGATTTAAATGAGTAACCGTCTCGCAATAAACAAGATCCAGATATAATGTTCATGCTTAACGCAGGCACTAAATAACAATTATTCAGGTTCATCACTAATCCCGATGGTAATCGAAGAGCGAGCGTGCCGACGGCGATCACATCAACCTTGGAACCATTTCCCACGCGCATCGTCACTTCGTCCTTTGCCAGCCTCCGTCTATTCCACAGTTCCTGTTTTGAGTTGCAAATGTGAGCAACCGCACCGGTATCAAATACCCAGGCACTACAACGAGAGTTGGTAAGGTACACATCAATAACATGTATATCATATATACCTTGTTTGTTGTCGGTCGCCTTCTTGTCAGCCAAATACTTGGGGCAGTTCCGCTTCCAGTGACCAGTTCCCTTGCAATGAAAGCACTCAGTTTCTGGCTTGGGTCCAGCCTTGGGTTTCTTCACGGGAGGAGCAACTGCTTTGCCCCTCTTCTTGGAGTTACCCTTCTTACCCTTGCCATTCTTGTTGAAACTAGTGGTTTTATTGACCATCAACACTTGATGCTCCTTCTGAATCTCAGACTCAGCGACTTTCAACATCGCAAACAGCTCGGCGACTAACTTGTTCATCCCGTGCATGTTATAGTTCAACACGAAGCTCTTGTAGCTAGGTGGCAATGATTGAAGAACTCTGTCAGTGATAGCCTCTGGCGGAAGGGGCATCCCCAATTCAGCCAGACGGGTGGAGTACCCAGACATTCTGAGTATGTGATCACTGACAGACCCGTTCTCCTCCATCTTGCAAGCATAGAACTTATCGGAGGTCTCATACCTCTCGATCTGGGCATTCTTCTGAAAGATAAACTTCAACTCCTGGAACATATCATATGCTCCATGACGTTCAAAACATCTTTGAAGTCCCGGTTCTAAGCCATACAACATTGCACATTGAACTATTGAGTAATCATCAGAACGAGCCTGCCAGGCGTTCACAACTTCTGGAGACACAACTGGAGCGAGTGGATCACCAAGCGGTGCATCAAGGACATAAGCCTTCTGGGAAGCCGTAAGGATAATCCTTAGATTACGGGCCCAGTCCACAAAGTTACTTCCATCATCTTTCAACTTAGCTTTCTCTAGGAACGCATTAAAATTCAGGGGTGCTACTGCGCGAGCCATGATCTACAACATAAATATTGCAAAGACAACTTAGACTATTGTTCAAGATAATGAGTTTAGTTAATCATATTACTTAAAAACTCTCACTCAAATTGACATCCCTCCGGTCATTCGAGTGTCACATGATCCAAATCAACCAACTCAAGTCCGATCATCACGTGAGTTGAGGTGGTTTCAATGGTGAACATCTTCATGTTGATCATATCTACTATATGACTCATGTTCGACCTTTCGGTCTCTTGTGTTCCGAGGCCATGTCTGTACATGCTAGGCTCGTCAAGTTTAACCCGAGTGTTCCGCACGTGCAACACTGGCTTGCACCCGTTGTATGCGAACGTAGAGTCTATCACACCCGATCATCACGTGGTGTCTCGAAACGACGAACTTTCGCAACGGTGCACACTCGGGGAGAACACAATTTTATCTTGAAATTTAAGTGAGGGATCACCTTATAATGCTACCATTGTCCTAAGCAAAATAAGATGCATAAAAGGATTAACATCACGTGCAAATCATAAGTGACATGATATGGCCATGAACTTGTGCTTTTGATCTCCATCTCCAAAGCACCGGCATGATCTCCATCGTCACCGGCATGACACCATGATCTCCATCATCTTGATCTCCATCAACATGTTGCCATGAGGTTGTCGTGCCGACTGTTGCTTCCACGACTATAGCTAACTCATAGCGATAAAGTAAAGCAAAATGGCAAAAATAATTAAAGACAACCCTATGGCTCCTGCCGGTTGCCGTACTCATCGACATGCAAGTCGTGATATTCTATACAATACATGATCATCTCATACATCACATATATCTCATCATGTAATTGGCCATATCACATCACAACATACCCTGCAAAAACAAGTTAGACATCCTCTAATTGTTGTTGCAAGTTTTACGTGGCTGCTACGGGTATCTAGCAAGAACAATTCTTACCTACCCAAAAACCACAACGGTGATACAAAAATTGCTATTCAACCTTCTCAAGGACCGCCTTTGTCAAATCCGATCCGACTAAAGTGGGAGAAACAGACACCCCCCAGCCATCTTTATGCAACGAAGTTACATGTCAGTTGATGGAACCGGTCTCTCGTAAGTGTACGAGTAATGTTGGTCCGGGCCGCTTCATCCCACAATACCGCCGAAACAAGAAAAGACAAAGGGAGGAAGCAATCTGAATATCAACGCCCACAAACTCCTTTGTGTTCTACTCGAGATCTCATCTACACATAGACCTAGCTCAGATGCCACTGTAGGGGAACGTTGCATAGAAAACAAAAAAATTCCTACGCACACGCAAGATCTATCCATGGTGATGAGCATCTACGAGAGGGAGAGTGGATCTACGTACCCTTGTAGATCGCTAAGCGGGAAGCGTTAAGAAACGCGGTTGATGTAGTCGAACGTCTTCGCGATCCAAATCGCCGAGCGTCCCGCGATCCAATCACGATCCGTCCCGATCTAGCACCGAACGGACGGCACCTCCGCGTTCAGCACACGTACAGCTCAATGACGATCTCCGCCTTCTTGATCCAGCAAGAGGGAGCGGAGAGGTAGAAGAGTTCTCCGGCGGCACGACGGCGCGGCGGCTATGGTGGTGGAACAATTCCGGCAGGGCTTCGCCTAAGCACCGCTGAAACTAGACTAGAGGAGAAACCGATCTAGATGAAGTAGAGAGAGCACGTGGCAATTAGGGTTAGCTCTTCCCTCTAAATCCTCTAGTATATATAGGAGGGAGGGAGGGGAGGAGGCTGCCTCAAACCCTCAAGGTTTGGCCGAAATTTGAGGTGGAGGAGTCCTACTCCAATCCTATTAGGAGTAGGATTCCTCCTCTCCACTTGGAAACCCTTTCCACCTTTCCTCCTTTGGATTTTTTCCACCCAAAGCCACATGGGCCTTAGTGGGGGGGGGGGGGGGTTAGGCCAGCCCACTAGGGGCTGGTTTGACTCCTCCCACAACCCATGAGGTCCTTTGGGTCGAGACACCCCTCCCGATGGTCCCCGGTACCCCTCCCGGCACTCCCGGTACACTACCGAAATACCCGAAACTTTTCCGGTGACCAAAACAGGACTTCCTATATATCAATCTTTACTTCCGGACCATTCCGGAGCTCCTCGTGACGTTCAGGATCTCATCCGGGACCCCCAAACAACCTTCGGTCACCACCATACATAACTCTACTATACCGAAACGTCACCGAACCTTAAGTGTGCAGACCCTGCGGATTCGAGAACTATGTAGACATGACCGAGACACCTCTACGGCCAATAACCAATAGTGGGACCTGGATGCCCATATTGGTTCCCACATATTCTACGAAGATCTTTATCGGTTGAACCTCTATGTCAAGGATTCAGTTAATCCCGTATGTTGTTCCCTTTGTTCTTCGGTATGTTACTTGCCCGAGATTCGATCGTCGGTCTCTCTATACCTAGTTCAATCTCGTTACCGGCAAGTCTCTTTACTCGTGTTGTAATACAAGATCCCGTGGCTAACACTTAGTCACATTGCTTGCAAGGCTTATTGTGATGTTGTATTACCGAGTGGGCCCTGAGATACCTCTCCGTCACACGGAGTAACAAATCCCAGTCTTGATCCATGCCAACTCAACAGACACCCTCGGAGATACCTGTAGAGCATCTTTATAGTCACCCAGTTATGTTGTGACGTTTGATACACACAAGGTATTCCTCCGGTGTCAGTGAGTTGCATGATCTCATGGTCATAGGAACAGATACTTGACATGCAGAAAACTATAGCAATAAACTGACACGATCATATGCTATGTTTATAGTTTGGGTCTTGTCCATCACATCATTCTCCTAATGATGTGATCCCGTTATCAAATGACATCTCATGTCTATGGCTAGGAAACCTTGACCATCTTTGATCAACGAGCTAGTCTATTAGAGGCATACTAGGGACATAGTGTTGTCTATGTACCCACACATGTATTTGAGTTTCCAATCAATACAATTATAGCATGGATAATAAACGATTATCATGAACAAGGAAATATAATAATAACCATTTTATTATTGCCTCTAGGGCATATTTCCAACAGAAGAGGAGTCCGACCAAGTGACGGCACGCGGGGCGGCTGAGTTGAGCTTGTCGTCGAAGAGGAGTCTGACCAAGTGACGGCGCGCGGGGCGGCCAGGCGATGCATATGGCGGCCGAGTGAACCGAGGCATTGTTTTCCCCGAGTGCACAGTCTTCACGTCCATCTCGATTGCACGTGGCAGTCTCTCGCTTGTCCTTTCCATAATCAAGGCTGAAATCAAATTGCATTGAAAATGGAAGTTTCCTGCGCTGCATGGATCGTGGGACATAAACGCCATTACCATGCAATTAATGCATGCGTAACACCCGGAAGCAGTCCACAAACACAATTACCACGCAAGTAATGCATGCGTAATGCCCGGAAGCAGCCGCTGCAGTCAATTACGAAGTTAAACCGACGGCGGCGTGATCTACCTTATTGAACCTTCATTGCGAAGGTTGCTGCAGGGCAACAAGTGCCGGAGAGATGACTCTCGAGCGCCGGAGCGCGGTCGTGCACCAGAATCTGCACTGGAGCGCGGCCATCCGCCGGAATCAGCACCGCGCCGAGGCGGCTGTCATTGTGCAGCCCACCGAGGGAGGGAGCTGCCGTACATGCGGGCGTAACCAGGCACGACATCCGCGTCAGACCGGAGTTGCGCCTTCGTCGTGGAGGCCATAGCCATGCAACCAACCGGTGGGAGGAGGTGGCCGCGTGTGGAAGCGAGACGACGACGTCGTCACAGACGAGGCCAGAGACAATGCGACGGATCGTGCAGTGGCCGTGTATGGGAGCTCGACGACGACGTCATACACGAGGCCGGAGACAACGGGACGGACCGTGTCGATGGCCATATGTTGGAGCTCGACCACGGCGTCATACACGACGCCGGAGACGACGGGACGAGCCGCGTCGGTACCCGTTTTTGCGGTCACCATTGATGATGATCATGTGAGACGGCAAGAAATATTGAGAACGACTTGTCCTTTTCTCTCTTCTTGCTTCATGATCGGTCATGCATGGGTTTGTCTGATCCTACGGGAGGAAAAGACAAACTTATTGTTAGACAACTTGTTGTAAAAATATTAGACGGAATGGATACTTCCCTGATTTTTTGTTTGTACGAATGGCGCAATGGCCAAAACTCCTGCGGCCAATTTCTCTAGCGATGGTCATTGATCCGCTGCCGAAGATTGAAGAAAAAACCATTTGCACCATGGCTCGATAGACGCCATGCCCCACGGTGGGCGCCAACTGTCGTGGGAACGAGCCTGACAGTAGAAGGTAGGGGTACTAAAGGAGAGGGCATGATCTATCGAGATGCAAATGGGTGACACAGTGGTTTTAGCAAGTTCGGGCCTCTCACGGTGGAGATAACAACCCTACGTCTCGTGCTCCGGAGAGTCTTTCCTTTATCTGTCATGAACACGGAGTTACATGGTGTATTTGAGAGAGAGTGGAGAACGGATCTCCATGCCTGAGCTATGTCTGAGCCTAATGGTGAGAGAGATGAGAGAGAGGAGAAGAATGAGGGCCTGCCCCCGAGCTATGTGGTGGGGGGTGGCTTATATAGAGTGCGTCACCCCCTCACCTCCTACGTTACAAGATGGAGCATTAGTGCCATGATGACAGCCCACTACGAAACCTCCACTATGAGTATGATGCTTCGACTGACTTCTGGTTCTTCCGAGTGAAAGGCGACTGTCGAATGGAGGGAGAAACCTCCGAGTGGATGTTCTGTCGAGTGACTCATGCGCCATGGTGATTTCAGTCGGAGTCTTCCTTGTAATCTTTAAGTTCTCCAATGTAGTGTCCTTAGGTAGGGTATGCAGGTCACGCCTAAGACCCTACCCTAGGTACATATCCCCATCAGATACCGCTGCTTGGACAAAGTCAAGACTTCACTGACAGAATACACCGGCCGCTGCACCGGATACTCCTTTCTTGCCTCCTTTCGTTCGACGAGAACTGCGACACTTACTGCCTTTGAATTGGCTGCAATGTACAGGAGCATAGGCTCTTTGTCCATCGGGGCGGCTAGGACCGGCGGCTCAGCCAGGTGTTTCTTGAGTGCTTCGAAGGCTTCATTAGCTGCGTCAATCCAAACAAAGTCATTTGTCTTCCTCAACAATTTATAAAGAGGAATCGCCTTCTCCCCCAAACGGCTTATAAACCGGCTTAACGCCGCAATGCGACCAGCCATGCGTTGAACTTGGTTGACATTTGCCGGCTTAGCTAGCGAAGTTACTGCCTTGATCTTATCTGGATTAGCCTCGATACCCCGCTCGGAAACCAGAAATCCCAGTAGCTTGCCTGCAGGAATGCCAAAAACACATTTGGCCAGGTTGAGCTTCATCTGGTACACTCAAAGATTATCAAACGTCTCCTTGAGGTCATCCAAGAGCGTTTCTTTCTTCTGAGATTTAACCACAATATCATCAACATAGGCATGAACATTGTGTCCAATCTGTGGGTGGAGGCAGTTCTGAACACAGCGCTGATAAGTAGCCCCCGCACTCTTGAGCCCAAAAGGCATAGAGACATAGCAGAAAGCACCAAAGGGAGTTATGAAAGTCCTCTTCTCTTGATCCTCAATGGCCATCTTGATCTGATGATAACCAAAATATGCATCCAGAAAGCATAATCGCTCACAACCAGCCGTAGAATCAATGATCTGATCGATGCGTGGGAGAGCAAAAGGATCCTTTGGACAGGCTTTGTTGAGATTTGCGTAATCAACACACATGCGCCAAGTACCATTCTTTTTCAGAACGAGCACCGGGTTAGCCAACCACTCGGGGTGAAAAACTTCAACTATAAACCCGGTAGCTAGGAGCTGAGCTACCTCTTCCCTAATAGCTTTGCATCTCTCCTCGTTAAAACGATGGAGGTATTGATGTACTGGTTTCATTTTTGGATCAACATTAAGGTGGTGCTCGGCAAGTTCTCTTGGGACTCCAGGCATGTCAGAAGGTTTCCATGCAAAGATGTCCCGATTCTCACGGATGAACTCGATGAGCGCGCTTTCCTATTTGGGATCCAAGTCGGTCCCAATAGTGAACTGCTGAGATGAGTCGCCCGTCATGAAGTCAATTTTCTTTGTATCTTCAGCCGGCTTGAACTTGAGCGACGATTCAGATTCAGTAGTGGGCTTCTTGAGGGGGCTCATATCAGTAGGATCAACGTTAGCCGTATAGAACTTCAACTCTTCAGCTGCGCAGGCCAACTCAGCATAGGGTGCATCCCCTTCCTCGCATTCTTGAGCTATTTTTCTGCTGCCACTGACAGTTATGGTACCGTTTGGACCCGGCATTTTGAGCTTGAGGTAAACATAGCAGGGTCGGGCCATGAAACCATCATAAGTCGGCCGTCCAAAGAGGGCGTGGTAAGGGCTCTTTATCTTAACCACTTCAAAAGTTAAGGGCTCGCATCTGAAGCCAAACTCGTTGATACATCTCCAACGTATCTATAATTTATGAAGTATTCATGCCATATTTACAACAATTTTATATCGTTTTGGTATGATTTGCATGGAACTAACCCGGACTGACGCTGTTTTCAGCAGAACTACCGTGGTGTTGTTTTTTGTGCAGAAATAAAAGTTCTCCAAATGCAACGAAACTTTTTGACGATTTTTTTGGAACAAAAGAGGCACTAGAAGCTTCGTGGGAGGGCCAGAAGAGCCACGAGGTGGCCACAACCCACCAGGGCGCACCAGCCCCCTCTGGCGCGCCCTGGTGTCTTGTGGGCCCCTTGTGGCCCATCTTCGCGTGAAATTGACGCCCAAAAATCCTATATATTCAGAAACCCCCAGAAATAACCCTAGATCAGAAGTTCTGCCGCCGCAAGCCTTTGTAGCCATGAAAAAACAATCTAGACCCCATTCTGGCACCCTGTCGGAGGGGGAAATCATCACCGGAGGCCATCTTCATCATCCCTATGGTCTCCATGATGAGGAGGGAGTAGTCCACCCTCGGGGCTGAGGGTTTGTACCAGTAGCTATGTGTTTAATCTCTCTCTCTCTCTCGTGTTCTTGATTTGGCACGATCTTGATGTATCGCAGGCTTTGTTAATATAGTTGGATCATATGGTGTTTTCCGCTCTCTATCTTGTTGTGATGAATTGAGTTTTCCCTTTGAGATTTCATTATTACCGGATTGAATACTTTTATGGATTTGAGAGCACTTGATCTATTTCTTGGCACTCAACTCGCGGATTCTCGAGGTGACATTGGGGTAATCTATGCATAGGGGTTGATGCACGTTTTTGTCCTACTTTCTGCGGTAGAAATCTTGGGGCACTCTTTGAGGTTCTTTGTGTTGGATTGAGTATTATGAATCTGAAATTGTTTGATGCGTATCGTATAATTAACTCATGGATACTTGTGGTGACATTGGAGTATCTAGGTGACATTAGAGTTGGTTGATGCGTATCATATGGTGTTATTTTAGTATGAACTCTTAGATATCGATCGGAAAGGATAACTTGGTGTTCTTTTAGTACGAACTCTTGGATACATCGATCGGAAATGATAACTTTAAGGTGGTTTCGTACCCTACAAACAATTTCTTCTTATGTTCTCCGCTAGATAAGAACTTTGGAGTGATTCTTTGTTGCACGTTGAGGGATGGTTATGTGATCCAATCATATTAGCATTGTTGAGAGATTGCACTAGCGAAAGTACGGACCCTAGGCCTTGTTTTCAAGCATTGCAATACCGTTTGTGCTCACTTTTGTTACTTGCTACCTTGCTGTTTTTTTATTGTTACTATTACAAAAATCAATACCTACTATCCTTACTACACTTGTATCACCATCTCTTCGCCGAACTAGTGCACCTATACAATTTGCCATTGTATTGGGTGTGTTGGGGACAGAAGAGATTTCTTGTATTTGATTGCAGGGTTGTTTGACAGAGACCATCTTAATCCTACACCTCCCACGGATTGATAAACCTTAGGTCATCCACTTGAGGGAAAATTGCTACTGTCCTACAAAACTCTGCGCTTGGAGGCCCAACATGAGCCTACAAGAATAAAGTTGCATAGTAGACATCACTCGTCACCGAAAGCAACGTCAAGCTTAATCCGCCTGATTGGGTATGCTGACTTCCCGGGAACTATGCCGTGAAAGACCGTGGTTGAAGTTTGTAATTTGCTTTCAGGGAGGTTCATCCGCCGAAAGGTGTCATAATACAAATTATTGATGTTGCTTCCCCCATCCACGAGGACCTTTGAGAGGGTATAGCCACCAACCTGAGGCGCTACCACCAGGGCCAAACCACCTGGGTTATCTACCCGGGGAGGGTGATCTTCCCTGCTCTAGGTAATCGGCTGCTCGGACCAATTGAGATACCTGGGAACTACCGGCTCGACCATGTTGATGGACCTTTGCTTGAGTTCGGTGTCTCGCCTGCAGGTACTGGTGGTGAAGATGTGGTACTGACCACTATTCAACTGCTTGGGATTACTCTGAAACCCAGTTTGATTATTATGCTGCTGATTGCCTTGGCCAGAATGTTGTCCATTGCCATTGTTTCCTTGATGCTGAAATCCTGCTCCTGAGCCGCCCTGGCCATGAAAACATGATCCTGAAAATCCACCGGATGAGCCGCCATGTGAGCCGCCAGGGCCAAGCTGACCTGGATGTCCCCCACCATTGCCTCCTAGGTGATTCTGGATAGCCTGGTTATGGAACTCTTGCATGATATAACAGTTTTCCCATGAATGTGTAGCCAGCTTGTCCGGGGTACTATGCTTGGGACAAGGCGCCTTGAGTGCCTCCTCATAGTTGCGTGGTTTGTTCCCATTGTAAGCTCCTCCGGGGCAGTTGTTGCGATGCTGGTTCTTGAAACCGGTGTTGGTATTAGCAACAAAGTCTGACCCGCCATCAGGCTGTTTTTGCTTACTGTTATTGCCTTGACCCCCTGGGTTTCCACTGTACCCATGGTTTTGCTGATGACCCTTACCACCTTCGCCCTTCTTGTTTTTGCTAGTTTGGTCCTCATCTGAGTCGGGATCCTTCGTGTTGTCTGAATCAGCGTATCTGGTAAGAACGTCCATCAAGTCGCCCATATCCCGCACCTTCCGTTTCAGATGACCAAGCTTTTGGACCAGCGGCTAAAAGTGGCAATTCTTTTCCAAGATTAGGATGACTTGAGCAGCCGTAATGCTTTCTGATGAGTGTATGATTTCGGCAACCCGGCGAGTCCAATGATGAGCCGACTCGTCCCCGCGCTGGACGCAATGTTGAAGATCCACAATCGTCATTGGTCATTTGCACATTCCCTGGAAATTCTTGATAAATCGCTCCTTCAGCTCTGCCCAAGTGTTGATGGAGTTAGGTGGAAGATTCTTCAACCACGTTCGAGCCGGCCCTTCTAGCATCATAGTCACATACTTTGCACACACAGCATCGCTGACATCGAGCATATCCATGGCTAGCTCATAACTTTCGATCCATGCTGCTAGCTCGAGGTCTCCTCTGTAATGGGGTACTTTGCGAGGCCCCTTAAAATCCTTGGGCATATGCTCGCCACGGAGAGCCGGGGATAAACAAGGGATCCCAATCGTCCTACTATTAACTCCAGCCCCCATGGTTGCTGGTTGGGGATGAGGCTGCTGAGTCGCCCGCATCGCTGCTGCTTCTGCCTCTGCTTGCTGCATCGCTCTGGCTGCATCGACAACTGCCTGGGCATTTGACAACACAGGCCGGGTTGGGGAAATCTGAGGTTGTTGCCTGCATCCACTGCTAGAAACAACCGGGGACTCCACATGGAAACTCTTGCTGTGGCTGGCATACGGCGTGGAGTGCATCCGATCGCGGCTATAGGAGTACTGCACTTGTTGTACTACCGCTGTTTTCAACATCTCGATGGCGTTCCTGGCCTCAACCTCAATAGGAGTGTTCCCGTGGATGGGAAGCGCTTCTAGATTGCGAGTCACCTCTAACGTGTTGTCAACAGGGTTGGAGAAGTGGCCTTGTGGTGCCTGGAAATGTTGTGGTGATGGCTGAGCCGATGATGGTTGAGCCGACTCCGTTTGCCGGGCCATTTGACGAGGAGGATCCTCGCGTGGTCGTTCAGCCCCTGGCGTATGCTGCGGAGTGGGGAATAACCGGGACGGCTCGAGATTTAATGGCAGCCGGCTCTGGTGTCTCCTCTGATAAACAGCCTCAGAGGCATCTCGACGAAGCCCTAACTGCCAAGCCTCGGCCTTCAAGCGCTCTGACTCACTATGGATATGGGCCTGTAGTTCCGCCATCCAAGCGTTTTTGACGTCGATCTCTTCCTGTACCTTGGCCATCTGTTCGCGAAGTTTCGTTAACTCCATGTTACGCTCCTCCTGATTTTCCGCAGTAACAGGCGTCCCTACAAGCTTTGCCTTCTCAGCCATTAGATTTGTCATAGCTTGAGCCGGCGTCTTGCCTGATCCGCCAGAGCCGTCTACTGCGCCTGCTGACGACGGGTCTTGAGCCGCGGCGGTTCCTGCCATGTGTACAGTAACCTGACGAGGTGGCTCAGGGGACTCTCTAGGAGCTTCAGCCTCTGTGGAGCCCCCAAGTCCACCATCATAAAGGGGACAGATCGATTCGGTATCTCCCATGGAAGACTTGCCATTAGAGTTGACGGGGGTATCCCCTGCTGCCTGCCGGTTCATCCGAGAGGCTGACTCCCTAGGTGAAGCCGACAAAGACGTGACGCCGGCTGGCTTGATGCCGGCCGGGTTGGGCGCGCCGAGCCGGCTCGATGATGTTGGTGCAGATGTCCGACTCGGGCACCGACACACCGATTTTGCCGATGAAGATGTGGATCTTGCCGAAGGGGACCCAGTACCCATACTCAATTGAGCCGGCCTCGGGGCCCCAGCCTGAATCGTCGATGTAGAGCTTGCCGTGGCGGCTCTTGGTCATCTGACCAACTGCGAATCTCCCGAACCCTAAAAGAGCTCCCTTCGTGAACTCAATTCCACCGGGCGATTGCCCCACGGTGGGTGCCAACTGTCGTGGTTTTGTCACGGCAGATGTTCTCATAGGAAAACTTGAGTGTGAGGCCATCGCCGCTAGGTGGCGACTCAAAGGGGTTGATCGGGAATGAGAGACGAGTTTACCCAGGTTTGGCCCCTCCGACGGAGGTAATAGCCTACGTCCTGCTTTGTGTATATTGATGATGATCTCGATTACAAGGGTGCAGAATCGCTAACCTAGCTCTCGAGGGTTTGCTTATTTCTTCCTTGCCTTTTCTAACTCAAGGGCTCCCCACTATATATAGGTGGAGGCCTGGAGTTTACAACAGAGCTCGGGTCGTAACACAACCCGTGACCTAATCTAATTCCTTCTTCCCTTGCTCCTCAAGGAAAAGAGAACTCCTCATGTCTTCATGATTAAGCCGGTTACCCCGGCGATGTTATTGAGCCGGCCCTTTGGATGAGCCGCCCGCTAGGCCTTGCACTTCTTATGGGCATCTTCCTCGTGGGCCGCCTTAGTAGAATTCGGGTCATAATTTAGGCGAGTTATACACGTGGGGTATATCCCCAACATTAGCCCCCAGTTTAGTTTGGATTTATCCATGCTAATCTCCATCTTGAGAATGTTGAACTTTCAAATCTAAGGTCATTTTATGAGCCGGCACTGCTTTGCTCTTTTATCTGTTGAAGACTTCATCCAGGTCAATATTACGCCGGGTCATCCTCCCCTTGTTGGGACTTAGTGTTTTTCGACTAATACCTTCATAACGTAATTTTGCGGGCCATTGTCGTCCAAAGCCATCATAGCGAATCTTTTTTTGAAAATAGCACCAAATCCGGACTGGCGCGAAAATCCAGGCGCAATCTCAGCCACAGATTTACCATGCCCGTTCCGTTTCTCGCAGCGCCACTTCACATTTTCACACCTCCTTATAAATAGGCCACCCGAACATCTTCGTCCTCTTTGCACACTTCTTCTTCCTCGCGCCCCTCCTTACAACCGAAGCTTGCCGGAGCTCGAGGACGACGACGGGACCTCCAAGCCGTGCTGCCTACGCCACTAGACCCTTCTCGCCGTTGCCGAAGAAGACGTAGCCACCCCAATCTCTTCATGCGACAAGATCTGGTATGTTTCTTTCCCCCATTAGGGTTTCGGTGTTCACCGGTGTTCATCGTTCATCCTATCTTTTAATGACCATCATAGATTTGGAGCTCCCATGTTTCACTAGTGACCATTGTTCCTAGTTTGTCTGTCGCGCTTCACTTTCCGTGAAATAGATCTAGAATAGCCCTCCTATAGAGCCTTGCAAATCTTTGGTTTCGGTTCCTCCGCATGGTAGAATGTATTTTCCTTCTATTTTTGTGCATATATTAGATTCGTATGTTCCTCCACCTGTTGTGGAAAGTTGTTTGTCCATATGAAAATTTTGCTAAGTCCTTTTAAGCACTTCTTACTGCCTCTTACAAGACTGTCGGCTTAGCTTCCATGGCTTGACAACCAATTGTTTCGCCTGCTCAACGTACAATGCCTGGCTTTTTAATTTAAGGCCTCGGTCCATATCATGTACTTGAATGTCGGCTTGCTCTGAGGGAAACTGTTCAATCAACCATTCCTTTTAAATTCAGTTGAAGCTATTATTACCGTAGAGGCTGGTTTATTTCAGTCGCCTTTTTCCCTGGATTTCATCCAAAACCAATTCATTATGTTTTAAGCCGGCTTGAACCTTTAGCTCATCATATTCTCCCCTTTTTTGTATTGTAGTTTGGATTCAAAAAAAGTCTCGATGCCTCCCAAGACTAGCAAAGCTTGCGGCTGGGTCAGGTCCCATGAGTCAGTACTCACCCTGGAGAACTTTGTAAGCCAGGGCCTATTGTCGGCTCAGGAAGAGATATGTTGGCGAGCTCCTGAAGAAGAACCCATTCCATAGCCTGACGTGGGAGAAATAGTTTGTTTCATTGACCACTTGCAAAGGGGTTTTCGGCCGCCCGGGTGTAAATTCTACAGAGATCTCCTTCATTTTTTGAAACTTCGCCCCCAAGATATTGGTCCCAACTCGATGACCAGCATATGCTAATTTCAAGTGCTATGCGAAGTATACTTTCAGATTGAGTCGTCTGTGACTCTTTTTAGAGAGCTTTTCTACCTCAACCGCGAGACAGAAACCAAGAATGGCGCTAGTGTGGAACTGGGCGGTGTTTCTGTGCAAAAGAGGAAAAATAGTCTTTTCCCTGAAACGAAGTTGGCGAGTCAACCGAAGGGATGGAATAAAACTTGGTTTTATTGTAAGAATACTGCCCCCGAAGGCCAGAACCCATTGCCGGGTTTCAGAGCTGAACGACTTGGTGTCACTGAATTTCCGGGTTGGTCGGCTGATGAAGAGAGAAAGTTGCCGGCCCCCATGCTGCTGAGGTTAAGGGCCCTCAATGCCAACGGCCTCACTGGGATCGATCTGGTCCGGTGTTGGATAACCTGGCGGATTCAACCCGTCAGTGTGAGGGGCGATTTAATGTGCAACTATTCTAGCGAGTCTAGAGATGTGCAGCGCTTCAGCAAGAAGAACTTGAGGGATGCCACCATTGACAAGAAAACCAAGAAGTTATTTTCCCACTCCAAGGAAAAGTGTAAACTGACCGGATTGGCCCCATTCTTATGGAGTAAGGCGCATGATCGTAAAATTCAACCAAAAACCTTATGGAGTAAGGCGCATGATCGTAAACTTCAACCAAAAACCAGGTGAAAGTCTTGTTAAGGCTTATAGAAGGTACCGCTCTCTACTATGTAGTTATCCTCATCATAAATTTCCTTTAGAGCTGCTTATACATTTCTTTTATGGGGGATTGGATAATGAATGTAAAGAGAGATTAGATGCTACTTCTAACGGAGCTTTTATGGACCAAACTGTTGAACAATGTTGGAAATTATTAAATGAAATTGATGAGAATGCTAAACAATGGGAATTAGATATAGGAGGTGATGGAGGACAAGAGCTTGAATATGATTGTATTAAAAGTTACTCCAAGTTAGAGATATAAAAAAACCGAGTGAAAGATTTTATCATGATCACGACACAATCTTGCAGATTGTCAAAAATTATACTGAGCATTTGCAGGTACCAAAAGAAGGATGGGGGCATTACACCAAGCAAATGAAAGTACCCGTGGCATCCATAAACACTTCTTGTGATGTACCTACAAATTGTAGACCTCCCTGATACGTCTTCATCGTATCTATAATTTTTGAATGTTTCATGCAATTATTTTACAACTTTTATATACCTTTGGAAACAATTTATATGATTTTATTGGACTAACATATTGATCCAGTGCCCAGTGCCAGTTCCTATTTGATGCATGTTTATTGTTTTGTAGAAAATCCATACCAAACGAAGTCCAAACGCGATAAATTTTTATGAAGAATTATTATTTTTGAATATATGTGATTTTTAGGAAGAAGAATCAATGCAAGGCGATGCTCGAGGGCCCCACAAGGCAACAGGGCGCGCCCCCTGCCGCGCCGGGTTGCCTTGTGAGCACCTCGTAAGGCGGTTGGAGCCCTTCTTTCCTCACAAGAAAGATAATTTCCAGATAAAAATCCCCTCAAAATTTCATCTCAGTCGGAGTTATGGATCTCTGGCAATATAAGAAACGGTTTTCGGCCATAAACAGGAGTGCGGAAACAGAAGAAAACAGAGAGAGACAGATCCAATCTCGGAGGGGTTCCTCCCCTTAGGGAGCCATGGCTGCCATGGACCAGAGGGGAAACTCTCCTCCCATCTAGGGGGGAGGCCAAGGAAGAATAGGAAGGAGGGAGGCTCTCTCCCCCTCTCTCCCGGTGGCGCCGAAATCCCGCCCCGGGAACTAGTGTGGCGGCGATCTACACCAACAACTCCGCCGTCTTCCTCAACACCATCATCACCTTCCCTCATCTATTTAGAGCGGTCCACTCTTCCGCATCCCGCTATACCCCCTACTTGAACATGGTGCTTTATGCTTCATATTATTATTCAATGATGTGTTGGCATCATATGATGTTGGAGTAAATTTCTTTTGTCCTATGGGTTGATTGATGATCTTGATTGGTTTGAGTTGCATATTTTATTTTAGTGTTGTTCTACGGTGCCCGCCGTGTCATGCAAGCGTGTGGGATCCCCATTGTAGGGTCTTTCAATACATTCATGATTCTCTTATAGTGGGTAGCATGGGTGACAACAGCTTATACCCGAGTAAGAGGGTTGTTGCGTATGGGAGTAAAGGGGACTTGTTACTTAATGATATGGTTGAGTTTTACCTTAATGATCTTTAGTAGTTGTGGATGCTTGCTAGAGTTCCAATCATAAGTGCATATGATCCAAGTACGGAAAGTATGTTAGCTCATGCATCTCCCTCATATAAAACTGCAATGATGATTACCGATCTAGTTATCGATTGCCTAGGACAATCTCGCAAATCCTACCACCACTTTTCCACACTCTCTATATTTACTTAGTTGTTCTTTTATTAAAACATCACCTAACTTTTATTTCCACGTTCTTATTATCTTGCAAAACTATCTTCTTACACCTACAAAGTACTTCTAGTTTTATTCCCGCAAAGTAGTTTATTTCCTGTACTAGGTATAGTGAACATTGTTGCGCGTAGAGTTGTATCGGTGGTCGATAGAACTTGAGAGAATATTAATTCTACCTTTAGCTCCTCCTTGGGCTCAACACTCTTACTTATCTAAAAAGGCTACAAACGACCCCCTATACTTGTGGGTTATCACTCCCCATGTAGGAAACAGGTTGGTGCAGGACATAGTGAGAAAAATTTCTCCTAACAGGAGACACAAGAAGAAATGTGTTGACAAAGTTCCACATCCGAAGAAACATGGCTGTACCACCTCAACAACAGTTGATGTTTTCAAGATTGATATAGCTCCAAAGGTTGGAAGAGAGAATGTCTACAAAGAGCGACATATGCAACATGAACAAGTGTGTGCGGAGAAGGAAGTGAGCGATGAGGAAGAAGAGGAGAAACAGACCGACCACCCGCCCATACCTTCCACCTTTGTTAGTAATTCTTCACACAAAAATAATGAGCTCTTTTATGTTGACACTCATTCATGGGAAGATCAACGCTGGGATCTTATCTTTGTTGACAAAGATGTTATTTATAATAATCCTGATGATTATGATTTCTCTAGTTTGGATGAATATGATGCTAATGACGTTTACGTGCAGGAATGTCACCCTCAAGATGTGGATGACGATTATTATGAGTCACTAGATATCTTATTTATAGAGTCTAGTATTAGCAATCATGATGAACTAGAAGTGAAGCCTAGCACATCTCCATTAAGTCTTTGCTATGCATTTTGTCACACTACTATGGTGCAGGAAATCCTACCGGAGAAGGGTGCATTCTCAGCTTCTAAAGAACTTCATGAAGTGATTGCCCACAATAGTACCCAAGGTAAAAATTTGAAGTTTAAATATAATCCTCTAACCCTCTTGTTGTAAAAAATCTAGGAGACATGCTTATCTCATCTGGTGCATCAACTCTGGATTTAGAGCGAAGACTTGTTAATCTACATAATGCCGATGCACCAAGAGCGGTACGACAAAATTTGCTATGAGGTGCTCTGAAACATGGTCGAAGGAAATAAATGGAGCATAAAATCCTAGCTACATGGATCTAAATAAAGCGCTATCGGGAGACAGCCCGGAAGTAAGCACAAGACTTGATTAGTTTTGGGTGTTTATAGTTTAGTTTGCATTCATATTTCTGCATTGAGCGAGGGAGGCACCAACAAAAATATCCAAAGGTAAAAGTGCCAATGACGGTGTGTGATACGAGCGCAAGCGCTTGTATGCACGGTCATATGGACTCTCGAGCTGAAGCGGCTAAAGATCCAGAGCGCAAGACGGTGTTTGGTACGAGCTCAAGCACTCGTTCGATTGTGTGTCTACGCTGGTGGCACAACAGAGCAAAAGACGATGGACCATACAACCGCAAGCGGTCGTACAAGCGCTCGTATGAAGGTTAGAAAATATTGATTTTGTTCATTTCTTCGAGCCAAGGTTAGTGGGTTATATTTTAACCGTTCATTTGCACTCTAATATTTATTATTCACCTTTGAGGCATCCCAACCAATAAACTTTGTAGTTCGTCATGTTTTCTTTTATCGGCTGGGTATATGAATTCCGTTTGTATACTGAACTGTGTTCTTTTTATCTTGTGTGTTATTTTTGCAGAGCTTTGGACCTAATGTGGTGATATGTATGGTATGGTGCCAACCGTATGCAAATCCACACAAGCCACTCGGTCACTTCGATTCAACAAAATCTTCAACCACAAGTGTCTGGCTCTACCGAACCATATCAAATAAAGCTTGACGAAGTGTACACCCACGTCCATTAAGGGAGAGGTTATTTTCACCTCAACGGTAAAAAGTTATATTACCCTTTCTTACATTTAAGCTTGGGGAGGTAACCACTTTCCACACTCTCCTTCAATAACCTGCACTTTCTCTTTTCATTTCATGATTTTCTTGAGGTTAGTTCTTGCAAAGTTCTAAGCTTGGGGAAGTTATTTTTGCATGCGTAGAGTTTTATGCAATGATATTCATCTGATAGATACCATGCAATCAGGTATCCTGATGTTTGACATGCTTGTTTAAAGTATGATTGCTCTATATTTGTATAAGGGAATCACTTGCTCAAGTTAGGCCCCATATTGCCAAGTTAATGTTTTTATGCACGTTGTTCAAGTTTCTGCTTAGCTTGGGAACAAACTTGTGATCCTTTGAAAGACATTGACATGATCTCTACTTTTATATAAAAAACAAATGTATGAAAGATGATGATGGTTGAATAAAAAGTTTGACACTTGTTAGAATTGCTCTAAAAAGAAAGAGTTATGGAGTAGCTCAACCCCATGGTGTTTGATATAACAGACTCAATAGCTCTTGTGGATAATATTGTCCAGAGGAACTTAATCAAAAGGTGAATGAGATTATGCCAAAATGTGTGCTTGCATTTTTACATGGCACTTCAGCTTCTCGCCGGTGCTATGGCATTGCTACTATATGCACGCGTACGTGTGTAAATGTGGTTTTGTCACCTTTCTTGATGTTATGCTGAGAACTCTGCAGGCCAATGAACGATCCACTAGAGTTTCGGCTCACATTTTGGCTATGAGTTTGTAACCGTACGTAGTGGCAACACTAGATCGAATATTATTCAGCTTTCTCTTGAAATGGTGTGCATGTGGTAAATAAAGGGTACTGATCATAGGAGCTTGAAAAAGACAACATATTGGTCCATAGTACCCTAAATTCAACCACTATGAAACCTTATGGATGATCATTTTTTTGGCATGATCTCGTCACCCGACAACAAAGTTTTGAGCAAACAATGATTGAAGTAAGTGCTTGAGAGCCTTGACTTGTGAACGTTAGTGGGAGGTGATGAGAATCTGTATATGTTGACTTTTTGACAACTCCCGGTGTTGAAGTTTGTTTAAAACGAAAAACAACAAAAATAAATAAATAAACTATTAAGCAAGAGGATCCAAGTATTTGTTTTCATGCTAGATTAAACTTTTACAAAGAGCATAGAAATTTTACCGAAGCTCTCGTGGATTGCATCAAAATGTATGTATGTTACCTAGCTAAGTGATACTTGTGATCTGCGTTGGGTTTTCCGTGAAGAGGAACGGGTAATTGCAGCACAAAGCGGATAAGTATTTTCCTCAGTTATGAAACCAGGGTTTATCAAACTAGTAGGAATATCAATCCTCAACCGTCTTCAGCGGCTGCACACAAATGAACAAACAACTTGCACCCAACGCGGGCAAGAGGGTTGTCAATCCCCTTGATCTCATTATTTGCAAGCAAATGAGTTGTGTAGATAATTGTTAATAAATATAAATTGCAAAATAAATACAAAGTAAATAAAGGCAGCAAGGTAAATATAGCGTTTGCGAATATATAAGTGAATAGACCCGGGGGGCCATAGTGTTCCCTAGCGACATCTCTCATGTAGGCAGCATACGATGGGTAAACAAATTACTGTTGGGCAATTGATAGAAAAGCGGATAGTTATGCGATTTTCACAGCGATGATCATGTATATATAGGCATCACGTCCATAATCAAATAGTCCGAGTCCTGCCTGCACCTATTACTATTACTCCACTCATCGACCGCTATCCAGCATGCATCTAGAGTATTAAGTAAAACAGAGTAATGCTTGGAGAACGATGACATGATGTAGATAAAGTAAACTCAAACAATATGAATGAACCCCATCGTTTTATCCTTAGTAGCAACAACACAAATCTTGTCCCCTACTTTGTCACTAGGATATAGAAACTCGCCAGGTTGAACCTACCATAACGCACCACTCCCACCGATGAAATATCAATCTTCTTGGCCAAAGCATATCAATAGATCGGAGAGCATTACGAAGCTATAATGATCATGCACATAAGAGATAATATAATTCAGAGGCATCTCAAATACTTTTCATGAATAATCTGAACATAAACCCACAATTCATCGGATCCCAACAAACACACCGCACAATAGGATTACATCGGATAGATCAAAGCAAAGATGCGATGACCATTGTATTGAAGATCATAAGAGAGAGATTGCCATCTAGGTACTAGCTATGGACCCGTAGGTCTGTGGTGAACTACTCACACATCATCATGAGGGTAGCAAGGTTGATGAAGAGGCCCTCCGTGATCGATCCCCCCTCCGGCAGGGTGCCGGAACGGAGCTCCAGATGGCCTCGTGACGAAACAGAGACTCGTGGCGGCGGAAACAGGGTTTTGGGACTGCCTCCAGGGTTTTCAGAATATTAGAGAATTTATAGGCCGAAGAGGGACGTCGAGAGGTGCCCGAGGGGGCCACCACATATCAGGGCGCCCCCCTCCCTCAGGGCGCGCCCTGATGTCTGGTGGGGCCCTCGTGTGCCTCCCGGCTTTCTTCCGAAGCTTCTAGGTCTTCATATAGTCCAGAAAAAATCATCAAAAAGTTTCATGGCAATTGGACTTCGTTTGGTACAGTAAACCTGCAAAGGCAAAAACACGCAGAAAACAACAACTGGCAGTGGGCACTGGGTCAATAGGTTAGTGCACAAAAATATTATAAATTGGTAAATGATGACCCAAAAAGTATCCTAGAATGATAATATATTAGCATGGAACAATCATCAATTATAGATACGTTGGAGACGTATCAAGCATCCCCAAGCTTAATTCCTGCTCGTCCTCGAGTAGGTAAATGATAAAAATAGAATTTTTGATGTGACATGATATCCACTATGTAATCTTATTCAGGTATGCTCATTGAGAAAAGATGAATCAACAAATATTAACATAGCAATATTCAAAGTGTAAGAAACAGAATTGTTAATTCCTAAAAGTATATGATTCTTAAGAAATATTTACCACCCCCCCCCCATTCATCTTATTGTATTAGCAAGGCATGGCTCCATCTTCACCACATTAATACAAATGTTAAGCACCACGGTGTCCAAGTCAGGCAATTGGTTCGTACTTTTTCAATATGCATCAACTTTTTATTCTTCACACAATACATGAGTGTGAACCATTGGACATAGCATTTAGGTGGAATAGAGTATGGTGGTAGATATCAAAGGGGTAGGAAGTGGAGAAGATAGTCTCACATCAACTAGGCGTACCAACAGGCTATGGAGATGCCCATCGATAGATGTCAATGCAAGGAGTAGGGATTGCAATGCAAATGATGCACTAGAGCTATAAGTGTATGAAAGCTCAAATGAAGCTAAGTGGGGTGTGCATCCAACTTGCTTGCTCATGAAGACCTCGGGCATTTGAGGAAGCCCGTCGTAGGAATATACAAGCCAAGTTTGAAATAATGAATAGGTAATTCCCACTAGCATATGAAAATGATATATCATGAGACTCTCTACATGAGGAACATGGTGCCACTTTGAGGCACAAGTGTGGTAAAGGATAGTACCAAAGTCCCTTATCTCATTTTCTCTCATTTTTTTGAATGGATGGTGGGCTCATTTGGCCTCCCCCATCTTTATTTTCGTCAGGAGTCTCATCTCGACTTATGGGAGAATCATCGTCTCCATCATTCTTTCCTCACTGGGACAATGCTCTAACAATGATGATCATCACACTTTTATTTACTTACAACTCAACATGGAGAACTGATATGAAGATATGACTCTGGTAGTGTACCAGGATGTGCAATGATCTAGCATGACATGTATCAAAAACATTATGAAGGTGGCTTTGCCACAAATACTATGTCAGCTCTATATGATCATGCAAAGCAATATGACAATGAACGAACTAGTCATGTGAAGTGACGATGGAATTTGCATGGCAATATATCTCGGAATGGTTATGGAAGTGCCATGATAGGTAGGTATGGTGGCTGTTTTGAGGAATATATAATAAGGCTTATGTGCAATAGAGCGTATCATGTCACGGGGTTTGGATGCACCGGCGAAAGTTGCATCGATCCTCAAGGTGAGAACGGGCTATGCACGGTACCGAAGAGGCTAGCAAATTATGAAAAGGTGAGATTGCGTATGTCCATGGTTTCACATTAGTCATAAAGAACTCATATACTTATTGCAAAGTTTTATTAGTTTATCATAAATCAAAGTACTAATTGCATGCCTCGAGGGAAGAGGTTGGTAGGAGTTAACCATCGCGCGCTTCCGACCCGAAACAACACTAGGATTTCAACGAGGAATAGAAATGCTCACACATCATCACCATGCCTCTTTAATTTTTAGATGAACAAAAAGGTCAACCCCTCTTAATATTGACACTTCTACAGTTTAACAATTATGAACTCACACCTATTTCATATTACTACATGAATATCATTAACCCACAATTTCTTTATATGTGCTACATGATGGTTTTGATTATCACTCTTTGAATACCTAATATTTTTGGACTAGTCTGTATGACCCATGCAAATTACCGTCACTACTTATTAACTCTCAAGCAAATATAAGTGAAGAACGAGAGTGAAATCATTTCTTTAAAATCTACACGCCACCGTGCTCAAAAAGATATAAGCGAAGTACTAGAGCAACTGCTAAGCTCAAAAGATATAAGTGAAGCACATAGAGTATTCTAACAAATTATGATGAAGGTGTGTCCCTCTTAAATAGGTGTGTCCAGCAAACAATGATTGTGGCAAACTGAAAGTAAAAGCAAACAAAAGCAAACGATGCTCCAAGCAAAACTCATATCATGTGACGAATAAAAATATAGCTTCGAGTGACATACAAATGGATTTGAGACGAAAGAGGGGATGCCTTCCGGGGCATCCCCAAGCTTAGACACTTGAGTCTCCTTTAAAATATTACCTTGGGGTGCCTTGGGAATCCCCAAGCTTAGGCTCTTGCTACTCCTTATTCCTTTGTCCATCAAGAATCAAGATAACACCCAAAACTTGAAAACTTCAATCACACAAAACTCAACAAAACCTCGTGAGATCCGTTAGTATAAGAAACATATTGCATACTTTAAGTACTATTGTAAATTGATTAAAATTTCATAAATGCATAATAGGTATTGTATTCTAACTTCTCCATGGCTTATACCCCCCGCTACAATCCATAGTTTAATCAAAATAAGCAACTATGCAAGCAAAAACAGAATTTGTCTAAAACAGAACAGTCTGTAGCAATCTGTAGAGAACCTCTACTTCTGTAACTCTAAAAATTCTGAACAATTAGTAAAACCTCGAAAATTTGTATATAAATACTGTGTAAAAATTTCAGATCATTATCACGCTCCAGCAAAAAATGAAAATTCCTGTACTTGAGTCAAATGTTTCTGTTTTGTTTCAGCATCGATTCTACTCATCTCGTGAGTCATCCCAAAGGCTTTACTTGGCACAAACACTAATTTAAACACAAAAACATAATCATTACATAGGAAATAATCATGCTATTAAAATAAACAGAAAGTTCTAAGCAAAAATTTAAAGATAACTATTGGGTTGCCTCCCAACAAGCGCTATTGTTTTATTCCCCTAGATAGGCATAATGGTTTCAATGATGCTCACATGAAAGTAAAGAATTGAAACACAACGGGAGCATCATGAAGCATATAAAAAGCACATTTAATCCTAACCCACTTCCTATGCATAGAAATTTTGTGAGCAAACAATTTATGGGAGCAAGAATCAACTAGCATAGGAAGGCAAAACAAGCATAACTTTGAAGCTTTGAACACATAGGGAGGAAACTTGATATTATTGCAATTCCTACACGCCTATGTCCCTCCCTCATAATAATTTTCAGTAGCATCATGAAGGAAATCCACAATATAACTATCACATAAAGCATTCTTTCTACTTGTGAGTTGTGTTGGGTTTTTCCCCCAAGAGGAAGGGTGAAGCAATATAGTAGCGATAAGTATTTCCCTCAGTGAGAACCAAGGTTATCGAACTAGTAGGAGAATCAATGCAAACTCTCGTCGAAAGCACATACACACACAAAACCAAACACTTGCACCCAACGCGGGCAAGAGGGTTGTCAAGCCCCTTGAACTCGTTACTTGCAAGGATTAATTCTGATAGAGATAGACATATAAAAAGTAAAAAAGAAATAAAAAGAAAATAATTGCAGCAAGGTTTTTAGGGGTTTAGCAATATGATTTAAATAGACCTGGGGGGCCATAGTTTTCACTAGAGGCTTCTCTCTCGGACGCATAGCATATGGTGGGTAAACAAATTACTATTGAGCAATTCATGGAAAAGCGCATAGTTATGATGTTATTCGTGGCAATGATCATGTATATAGGCTTCACGTCCGTGACAAGTAGACCGAAATGATCCTGCATCTACTACTATTACTCCACCAATCGACCGACTATTGCCTGCATCTATGGTATTAAGTTCATGACAAACAGAGTAACGCATTAAGCAAGATGACATGATGTAGATAAAGTAAGACAAGCAATATGTTCAGACCCCGTCATTTTATCCTTAATGGCAACAATAAAATACGTATCTTGTCCCCTTCTGTCACTAGGATATAGAGCACTGCAAGATTGAACCCACTACGATGCACTCCTCCCGCTGAAGATAAATCAATCTAGTTGGCCAAACCAAATGGATAGATCGAAGAGAATTACAAAGCTATGAAAAGCATGCATAATAAAGTTTAGAAAAGACTCAATTACTTTCAATGAATAATCTGATCATAAACTCACAATTCATCGGAGCCCAACAAACACACCGCAAAACAAGATTACATCGGATAGATCTTCGCGAAAATCGCGAAGAACATGGTATTGAAGATCAAAGAGAGAAGAAGTCATATAGCTACTAGCTCTTAACCTGTAGGTCTGTGGTGAACTACTCACACATCATCATGGAGGCAGCAAGGTTGATGTAGACGGCCTTCGTGATCGATTTCCCCCTCCGGAAGAGTACCGGAAAAGGTCTCCGGATGGGATCACGGAAGAACAAAGGCTTGCGGCGGCGGAAAAAGTATTTCGGGTGTCTCTATGTTGGTTTTGGGGTAACTAAAGATATATAGAAGTGGAATTAGGTCAGGAGGGTGCACGAGGGGCCCACGAGCTAGGGGGGCCTCTAGGCTCGTGGCCTCCTCATGGGTCTTTTGGCCTCCTCCCGAAGCTTCTAGGGTCTCTTTATGTCCAAAAATAACCCCCGTAAAGTTTCATCCGATTTGGACTCCGTTTGACATTGATTTTCTAAAAAGTCCAAAAACAGGAACTGACACTAGGCATTGGGTTAATAGGTTAGTCCCAAAATATAATATAAATTAGCATATAATTGCATATAAAGTATCCAAGATTGATAATATAGTAGCATGAAACAATAAAAAATTATAGATATGTTGGATACGTATCAGCATCCACAAGCTTAATTCCTGCTCGTCCCCAAGCAGGTAAATGATAAAAATAGAATGTTTTATGTGGCATGTTAACCAACATGTAATCTCTTTCAGGTATAGTTATTGAGAAACAATGAAGTAATTGATATCAACGTAATAATATCCATGAACATAAGAAGCATAATCATTATTGTTTTGAAATATACGATCATTAAAGAATGTTATCCCTACTCGTTTTATCATATTAAACATGGCATGACTGCGTCTTCACCGCATAAGTATAAATCATGAGCACCCCGGTGTCAAACCAGGTAACTGGATCGTACTTTTAACGCGCTTCATCATTTTCAACTTCACACAATACATGAGCATGAGCCATGGATATATCATATGGGTGGACTAGAGTATGGTGGTAGAGATTAAAGGAGTCAAAAGGAAGAAAGTATCGCATCAACTAGACGGATCAACGGGCTATGGAGATGCCCATCAATCGATATCAATGCAAGGAGTGGAGATTGCCATGCAACGGATGCACTAGAGCTATAAATGTATGAAAGCTCAAATGAAACTAAGTCGGTGTGCATCCAACTTGCTTGCTCATGAAGACCTCAGGCAATTGAGGAAGCCCGTCATCGAAATATACAAGCCAAGTTCTATAATGAAAAATTCCCACAAGTATATGAAAGTGAAAAATCAAGAGACTCTCTATATGAAGAACATGGTGCCACTTTGAGGCACAAGTGTGGTAAATGGATAGTAACATTGCCCCTTCTCTCTTTTTCTCTCATTTTTTCATGGTGGGCCCATTTGGCCTCCCCCATTTTTTCTATTTTTTTTATTTTTCATTTGGAGTCTCATCTCGACTTGTGGGGGGATCATAGTATCCATCATCCTTTCCCCACTGGGACAATGCTCTAATAATGATTACCATCACACTTTTATTTACTTGCAACTCGATAAAGAACAAGATGACTCTATATGAATGCCTCTGGCAGTGTACCAGGATGTGCAATGATCTAGCATAACATGTAATCAATAATGAACGGTGGCTTTGCCACAAATACCATGTCAGCTCTGTATGATCATGCAAAGCAATATCATGATGAACACACAAGTCATGTGACGGAACGGTGGAAGTTGCATGGCAATATATCTCAGAATGGCTATGGAAATGCCATAATAGGTAGGTATGGTGGCTATTTTGAGGAAGATATAAGGAGGCTTATGTGTGATAGAGCATATCATATCACAGGTTTTGGATGCACCAGCGAAGTTTGCACCGACTCTCGAGGTGAGAAAGGGCAATGCACGATACCAGAGAGGCTAGGAAATTGCGGAAAGGTGAGAGTGTGTATATCCATGAACTCGCATTAGTCATAAAGAACTCATATACTTATTGTAAAGCCGTATTAGCTCTCCCAAAGAAAAGTACTACCGCATGCCCCTAGGGAGGAGGTTGGGAGGAGTTAACCATCGCCCCCCCCCCCCCCCCCCCCCGATTCGAACAACACGATAGGATTTCATTTTAGAAATAAAAATGCTCACACCTCATCACCATGCCATGGCCAATATTTAGATGAGAAGTAGATAACAAACTTTAATACCAATATTTCTACTAACCAATGATCACGAACCTATATCCTTTCATATTACTACATCAATATAATTAAACCACACGTTTCTTATTTGGTGAGCTACATGAAAGTTTTTATTATATCCCCTTTGAATACCTATCCTTTTTGGGCTAGTCTTATAACACGTGCAAATTACCATTCTTATTTCTTATACTCTCAAAAAGATTTAAGTGAAGCATGAGAGTGCAACTATTTCTATAAAATATAGCCACTGCTATGCTCTAAAAGATATAAGTGAAGCACTAGAGCAACTGCCTAGCTCAAAAGATATAAGTGAAGCACATAGAGTATTCTAACAAATTGTGATGAAAATATGTCTCTGAAAATGTGTGTCCATCAAACAATGATTGTGTTAAACTAAGTAAAACAAACTGTAATACACGACGCTCCAAGCAAAACTGATATCATGTGATGAATAAAAATATAGCTCCAAGTGACATACCGATATATTTAGACGAAAGAGGGGATGCCATCCGGGGCATCCCCAAGCTTAGACGCTTGGGTCTTCTTTGAATATTACGTTGGGGTGCCTTGGGCATACCCAAGCTTAGGGTATTGCCGCTCCTTATTCCTTCATCCATCATTATCTCACCCCAAACTTGAAAACTTCAGCACACAAAACTCAACAAAACCTCGTGACATCCGTTAGTATAATAGACATATCAAAAACTTTAGGTAATGTTGTAAATTGATTCGTATTTAATTATTGCATAATAGGTACTGTATTCTAACTTCTCAATGACTTATACCCCCCGATATAATCCATAGCATCATCAAAACAAGCAAACTATGCAAGCAAAAATAGAATCTATCTAAAACAGAATAGTCTCTAATGATCTGTACTAAAACCATAGTTATGTAATTCCGAAAATTCTGAAAAATTAGGACAACCTGAGAAATTTTTATATAAATACTTTGTAAAAAAATCGGATCAAAAATACGCTCTAGTAAAATCAGAGAAATTCTAAACTGGGCGCAAAAGTTTCTGTTGTTGCACAAAATTGATTCAACTATCATCAAAGTCACCCCAAAGGCTTTACTTGGCACAAACACTAATGAAAACATAAAAACACAATCATTACAGTAGCAATAATCATGTCATCACACCAAAACAGAATATAAATCAAAAATTTAATATAACTATTGGGTTGCCTCCGAACGAGCGTCATTGTTTTATGCCCCTAGCTAGGCATAATGCATTGTTTCAAGTATTGTCCTCATTATCATCCTTCAAATCTCCATCACATTCTTATACATAATATCATCAGAAGCACTTATCACTAATTCTCTTCTTTCGGCAATAGATTTCCTATTAGGAGAACTCAAGTAATGGAATGGGCTATCTTTCATAACTTTTATCTTTTCCAAGTTTGATTTTTGAGAAGTTTGGTCATCAAGGGACCTTTCATGGACAATCGTAAATTCATCTTCTATAAGTACCTTAGCATTATCAAAACAATATTCATCATACCCATCTTTATTGCCTTTGACAATCCAACAATATTGTTGATTGGTATTATTAAATAAGTGTTGGATTAAGTCAAGATTTGGAACTTTCTTCTTAGCATTTTTCTCAAACGCATGGTGATCCCTAGACATGTATCTTCTCATGAAATCTCTATCATAGAGAACTTCATCTATCATAGGTCACTCATAATTCATATCATAATGATACAAAAATTCTCTAGCTTCACGAACTATATAATCAAATTCATTCGTGAGAACAATTGTAGCTATTTTCTTAGATCTAGAATCATTTATGACAGGTAATTCGAAGAACAATATTTGCAAAGTAGGATGACTACAAATAAATCTTCTTTCAAGTTTAATAATAAGAGTGGAGATAGCTTGAGCATAATTATTGGTTCTTTTAAGAATAGGCTCATCATTATTTACCAAAGCTCCCGTACAAGTGAACAATTTTTGAATAACAGTTTTTCCAGTAACATTTCCACTTCCCGTTTCAAAAGTTTTAGTGTCTAGCTTAACGGGAGATTCATTCTTTTCAGGTTCATTATCCTTACTATCACCTCTAGCAATCACAAAATCAAACATGGTAACTATTCAAGCAAAACAAGCAAACTAGCAAATAGAAATATTTTTGTCTTTTTGATTTTTTATAGAAGCAAATATAAAATAAAATAAAAAGGCAAATAAAAAGTAGAACAAGTGGATGATAGTTTGTATGAAGGGACCTGATGAGAATTTGATGATATCTCCCCGGCAACGGCGCCAGAATTTTTTTCCCGAAGAGGAAGGGTGAAGCAATATAGTAGCGATAAGTATTTCCCCCAGTGCGAACCAAGGTTATCGAACCAATAGGAGAATCAAGGCAAATTCTCATTGTCAGCACCTACACACACTAAACCGAACACTTGCACCCAACGCGAGCAAGAGGGTTGTCAAGCCCCTTGAACTCGTTACTTGCAAGGATTAATTCTGATATAGATATATATAAAGTATAAATAAATAAAAATTAAATAATTGCAGCAAGGTTTTTAGGGTTTTAGCAATGTGATTTAAATAGACCCGGGGGCCATAGTTTTCACTAGAGGCTTCTCTCTCGAACGCATAGCATACGGTGGGTAAACAAATTACCGTTGGGCAATTGATAGAAAATCGCATAGTTATGATGTTATTCATGGCAATGATCATGTATATATGCATCACGTCCCTGGCCAGTAGACCGAAACGATCCCGCATCTACTACTATTACTCCACCAATCGATCGACTCCTGCCTTCATCTATGGTATTAAATTCATGACAAACAGAGTAACACATTGAGCAAGATGACATGATGTAGACAAAGTAAGACAAGTAACCCCGTTGTTTTATCCTTAATGGCAACAATACAATACATGTCTTGTCCCCTTCTGTCACTGGGGTATAGAGCACCGCAAGATTAAACCCACTACAATGCACTCCTCCCGCTGAAGATAAATCAATCTAGTTAGCCAAACCAAACAGATAGATCAGAGAGAATTACAAAGCTATAACAATCATGCATAATAAAGTTCAGTAAAGACTCAATTACTTTCAATGAACAATCTGATCATAAACCCACAATTCATTGGATCCCAACAAACATACCGCAAAAGAAGATTACATCGGATAGATCATTGCGAGAATCGCGAAGAACATGGTATTGAAGATCAAAGAGAGACAACAAGCCATCTAGCTACTAGCTATGGACCCGTAGGTCTGTGGTGATATACTCACACATCATCATGGAGGCAGCAAGGTTGATGTAGACGGCCTCCATAGTCGATTCCCCTTCCGACAGAGTACCGGAAAAGGTCTCCAGATGGGATCGCGGAAGAATAGAGGCTTGCGGAGGCACAAAAAGTATTTCGGATGTCTCTCTGTTGGTTTTGGGGTAATTGAATATATATAGAAGTGGAATTATGTCAGGAGGGTGCACGAGGGACCCCCAAGGTCGAGGGACGCGCCCTACCCCCAGGGCGCGCCCTCTAGGCTCGTGGCCTCCTCGTGGGTCTTCTGGCCTCCTCCCGAAGCTTCTAGGGTCTCTTTATGTCCAAAAATAATCCCCGTAAAGACTCATCCAATTTGGACTCCGTTTGATATTGTTTTTTTGAAAAGTCCAGAAACATGCAAAAAACAGGAACTGATACTGGGCACTGGGTTAATAGTTTAGTCCCAAAAATGATATAAAATAGCATATAATTGCATATAAAGTATCCAAGATTGATAATATAATAGCATGAAACAATAAAAAATTATAGATACGTTGGAGACGTATCACCTACTAGGAAAAGGGGGGATGGGCGGCGGGCAACAATGAGGGTTGCAGATGTGTCCTAGCTATCATGCAAGGCACCTGCGTGCGATGGGTTTCAACAATGATTTGGAATTCGTCCGAGGGTGAAATTTGGACATTCTCGATCAGGGGCCCCGATGGGTAGTTGTGGAGACGTTTTTTAGAAACGGAGGATATACCCCCGGCCTCTGCATCTGGGCGATGCATGCATCCATTTTATTAATTATTCACAAAGACCTTACAAAGTAATACATCAGTAAGCCTGAAGCCATCATCTTGGCAACACATGTTGCTACTCCTATCCCCTTGATGAAGGGGTGCCGAATGTCCGAGCCGAACACCAAACAGACATCGCACCAAAACCTATCATCTAAAGTCGGATGCCCCAGCCAAGCCACAATCCCGGAACTGGGTCACACACCGGTCCGACGCACTCTTAGAGGCTATCACCACTGTCTTACATAGATCCATCTTCATAGCAGGTACTGACACACCGACCTTGCCAGACCTGCCATCGATGCCACCATGGCGCCAGACAACGCCACCATCCTACACGTATCCATCCACACACGCCAGTCGCCAAAACTCCGTAGTGCTATGCCGTCGGGATCCGTTGTCGCCCTTGCGTTAGATGTAACACCACTCCTCCTCTTGTCCCCTACGTCCAGCACTTGCTCCAAAACGATGACCCCGGTAGGGAGAACGACACCAAAGGCGTCGTCACCGTTCGATCCGGTAGACCCAGATCTAGGGTTTCCCCCGGAACATCCCGATCGAGTTGACGTGACCCGCAACAATGATGCCTCGAGAAGGAAACGACGTCATAGACACCGCCATCGTTCGCCAAGACCGCAACCATACGCGTTTTCACCGTAGGTCGTGTCGTCTCGATCTCGCGATTGGCTAGAACCATGCAGAGCTTCGCCATGAAGACGTATGTCGCCGCCGGTACTCCGACGGAGATCCTCCATCCCCTCACCGGAGCCTTCATCGCGTCGCCGACCATCCATGTGAAAAGTCAACAACGGATCTGGGTGGGATCCAGATCTGCGCCCGCCGCCATGTCCACCATCGCGAGCAACACCGGCCATGGAGTCGTCGGTTGCCAATTGTGGGGATGATGGAAGGATCAACTTTACTACCTAAAGAGGGGATCAAGTGCATCAGTTACTCCTTCATGAGGGAGATGGAAATCAACCTTTCTCTTCTAGAAAACAGTAGTGGGTAGTAGGGGGATAAGATTTAATTGAGAAGGTGGAGAGGGAGAGGAAAATCAATGCATCTTTTTACCTAACAAATCAACACGATTCAATTATGAAGGTGAAGATGGAGAGGAGAATAAATATGTGGGAGACTACCGTGGTCTATGGAGAGGCGTTGTTGGGAGGGAGAAGGACATTGCTTGGGATGGAGTTTTCAGAGGAAAAAATAAAAGGATGATTTAAGCAGATGGTGCGACTTCATCAAATGGTAGGTAATTTTGGCAGTGGGAGGTGTCTATTTAGGAATAGAGGATACCATTACGACAACACACATCTTGATGCAATCAAATGGTGAAAAGGCAAGGAGCTTGGGCACCTAGGTGCCCCCAAACGACCGTCCTACCTTGTTTTTCTAAAGATAGCATATTAATTTCATTATACCACGTGCTAAATTTGAAGGGCATGATGATAACTATGTGAACAGATAACTAAGATCAACTTTGTAAAATATATTGCAAAACTAAAATTAAGGAGGCAAACAAAATTCACATAATTATGAATTTCATATGCTCATGTGTTAAGAAATCATAAGCAAAACTGCATATTCAAACCTATCATCACAACTACAAAACATAATAGGATTTTGGAAATATAGAGAGCATGAATGTCTATGAGAGAAAGTCATGGGAGCTGAAATAATTATTTTTATCCCACAAATGAAAATTGTTGAATTCTTTGTTCTATTTCTCTTCCTACAAATACATTCAGTACAAAGCTTTGTCATCAACCGACAAAACAGAAAAGGACAATTCCATGATCAGAACAAAACTAACTTACAAGGGATCACCATAAATCGTATGCTCTATGGGAAGCATGGTGGTTCGACCATGTAAGTCTATGCAGATTACAATCAAAGATGAAGTACGGGTTGATCCAACTGCGGAATATAACAGAAGCGTGAAATTTTTAAGTACATGGAAACATATTATATAACAAAATTTTAGCATCCTCTCAATACTACTTCCCAACTCGAAGGTATTGGTGTTCCCGCACATAGACATACAAAATGTTAGCATCCTTTCAAGTCTATGTGCCAACTCGAAAATGATCCCGGAAAGTCAAATGTATACAAACGTATACAAAAGCTGTACTTTCATCACCAATTATGCAACAGAATACAAGAACACCCAACGGTTTTCCTAGTAAACAAATGATGTAAGAATACAACAATTTGATGTACTGTGATTAAGCAAACTTGGTTGATTCTGACTTCTCTGAGTACATCAGAAGAGCATCATTTTCTCCTGATATTATTTGCACCCCCCCCAAATAAATAGATAAATAAATAATGCTCATAACAAATATCTTAGTCTACAAAATCGTATATTGGAGCTTGATAGGCTTGCTGTCAATGAATGATCATCCATGCTTTTAGCGAGAGAAATGGATCCATCCAGGAAGTCGACTCATGTCCCTGATGAAGACATACGTGAAGTAGAGGAGCAAACAACTTTTGAAATCAGTATCGCAACCTAGTACTCCTTCGGCAGCTGCTGGTGATGAATAGGTACGAGATTTACACGACAGACTCGATGCGTCTTCTTAGAAGACGATGACTAAGGGTTGCGAACCCGTTAGTCTCTGGATTAGAAATCGACGGGAGGAAAAATAATGGGAAAACTTTAATGAAATCTAGATGACAAGGAACAACATCCTCATCTTCATGACCACGGTGGCTGGTCGTTGATGGGTATCCCCGATCCACACAACCATGATCGCCTCATCCTCCCCTCCTTGTTGCATCTTTCCGCGTCTCATGACTGAGGATCGCACAAGAGGCGTGCATTCGTGGGGTTCGCTGCATGGGAGTTATGCCATTCCTTTATGTCCTTTCAATCGCTGATCGTGCGAGGTACAAAGAACCGAATGGTTTTCATGGCATGAATGAGAGGAGAAAAGGATGAACCTGGCAGACGAAGGATCGAGGAACGGAACAGGAGGCGAAGCGAAATGAGAGCACAACTTATTTTTAAGTAGGTTAGATGATTTTGACGAATCGTTATTTTAAGAAGAGTCTTTTGACACTTTTACCGATGATTAAATGATTACTCCCTCTGTTCCTAAATATAAGTCTTTTTACAGATTCCAATATACTATATAACTAATCTTCCTAGGATTTGAGGCCTCACAATCAATTGAGGTCTCCAATTGGAATTTGGCCATCCGATTTTGACCGGGTCAACAATTTCTCAAACCATTTCATTTAAATTTTTATACAATACACTATGCTTCTTAATTTTTAAAACTTCACAATTAATTGACTCTTAGACTTTGGTCACCTGATTTTTACCGGGTCAACAATTTCTCAAGGAGCTCTCCTATTTAATTATTTTAATTCTCTATGCTTCCTAATTTTAAAGTTTTTTCATTCGATTGAGGTATTCAATTTTGAATTTGGTTTACGATTTTGATCGGACCAACGGTTTTTCAAAACAATCAGCAACAACTGGCATATAAAACATAGCAACCCCTCGCAGACTCCTATCACCTATAAAAAAAGTGTCACCATGTGATACTACACACACGAATATAGTACATGCAACCAACGTTGAAAAAATATACCCACATAAATATGGGTTGATTAGCTGATAACACAGAATCACACCGCGAAAGACCCACCAAATAACCGCATTACAAATAAACGTAAAACACACTCCATCGCCCCCCCCACCGGCCAAAGTAAATACTCCATCAATTTCAAAATATAAGGGTTATTAGTTTTTTGGAAAGTCAAATTGCTTTAATTTTGACCAAGTTCAGAGCCAAAAATATCAACATCGACAATATTAAACAAAAAGTATGAAAAATTCATTTCATGATGAATCTAATAACACTGATTTGATATTATGAATTTTGATATATTCTCTATAAATTTGATCAAACTTAAAGATGTTTGACTTTTAAAAAAGCAATACACCATATATTTTGAAACAGAGTGAGTAAAGAAATTTAAGAATCACAACAAATTCAACGGCGCAGCAAAGCGCGCACAACCCTTCTAGTATGAACTACATACGAAGCAATGTAAATCCACTAATTTTGCTTCGTATAGTTCACATTGAATTTTTTTTAAAGACTTATATTCAGAAAAGGAGCATCATTTCAAATAAAGCTAGGATAGTTTTTGTTTGAAGAATCATAATCTGGAAGGACAAGATGATGCCACCTAAAAAACCTATAGGAGTATCAATCAAGCATATCCTGATGCAAGCCGCTGTCTCACTGTACCGCTGGGCCATCGATCGGTGTAAGAGCACACGCCGCCCCTCCCAGGCTCCCTCTCCTCCCGACCCGACACAAGTCGAATTCCCCAACCCCCCTAACCAAAGCACCGCGTCGGCGTCCCCTCCAAACCCTAGCCCCCCGCGCGCGCGAGTTGCGAGGAGGGTAGGAGGATGGACGGCCCCAAGAGGTCGCAGCTGCGGGTGCGGCTCCGGGTGACGGCACGCCGGCGGGGCGGCGACGGAGCGGACAGGGCCGGGCCGGGCGGTGGCGCTGGGGGCGAGCGGAAGCGGCGCATGGACGCCCCACTCATCAACTCCGCGGCCAAGCTGCAGCGCCGCGAGATCGGGGGGCGGCAGCTCGCCGCGCGCGGCGGTGGCGCCGCTGCCGCCGTGCCCGAGCGGTTCCGGAACATGCAGCTCCAGGTAAGCTACCGCCCGCGGCGTCCTCCTGCGCGTTTTTGGGGATGGTGTGGCCGGTGGTCTCCGGATCTCTATGGTTTGGCTTCTCGTTGCTCGTAATTGAGGAGGTGAAGCCAACGTTTTGTGTCGTCGTGAATGGTTTGGGAGGCAAAACTGATGGGGAGTTTTGCTTCAGTTCAGGGCGACTTTCTTTTACCTTAACTTTTAAGGTTGTGATCTGGCAGAAATTTCGGTTTTGGGGACCTAAATTCGTTGAGTTCGTACGAAAAAAATGACAGATCTTGAGGGTTGTTCTGAGGGTTCTGTATTGTGTAGGTAGCGTTGAGATTGTTACTTCTGCATGTAAATGACCCAATTTCAAGTTTTTCTTCTTGTTCCTTATAGAGCGGAGTTCCATTTGAGATAATTGAATTGCCACAGGATTTAGGTTTTGCTACTGAATTGAGTTGCTGTTTCCCCTGTTAGGATTGGATCTTTGGCATTATGCTACGGGTTATTCAATAAGTGAACCAGATGGTCTAAAATGACATTTCATGAAATGGTTTTAAAAGGACCTTCCAAGTTCCAACTATCACAATGACAGATCCAGAATGGAAACGATGGTGTTCGCCAGCACCGCCCTATATAACTGCACATAATATTGAAGCAACTTTTTTACTAAGTAGTGATGTCTGTAATTTCGGAACCAATATTCTGACGCGAAGTACTACCTCTGTTTCTAAATATAAGATGTTTTGGCAGTTTTAATTGAACTGCCAAAAAAAGCATTGTTCAGGATATTGGTAACTGGTACCATATCGGCCAGGGGCTGATAAAGGATTAATCAGCGAATCGGCCATTTAACTGAATATTGGTAACCCATTTATTGGTAGGTTAACTAGGGCCATATCTATATATCCGAGGCTACATAGCAACATGCATTGTACTGAATGTCTAAATATGCAATCCTAGGCTACATAGCAACAAGGAAGAGTGTTACCTTGATGTTCTGATGATGTCTAGATCTACATAGAAGAGCAGCAACAACAACAACAACAACACAGCAGCAGTAATTGTACATCACTATCTAACATCAAAGGAGAGCAGCACAGCAACACTACTACTTGTACATTCTTGGCATAGGAGAGTAGTGTTGGGCCAAAATATGCTGCCCAGTTAATCGGCCCAGCCGATAATTCGGCCTGACAACCTATAAATCGGCTTGTCAGACCGATTAACTGGGCCTCCCAGTTAATGGGCCGAATAGGCCTTCTCGTATCGAGGGGGGGGGGGGGGGCGAATAGCAGTTAATCGGCCGATATTTTTAACAATGCAAAAAAGAGGTACCAGTAATTATATTATACTATCATTTTCCCATGTGTATTTGGAGTGTTTATTTTCTTACCAAAATAAGAAGTACCGCTAATTTTATTATACACCCCCTGTCCGGAATTAGTTGACGCTCAAATGGATGTATCTAGCATAAATACGTCTAGATACGTCCGTTTGAGTGTCAACTAATTCCGGACGGAGGAAATATTATATTGGAGGAACGGAAAAATGGCCTAAAAAAGGATGGTACACCGCTGAAATACATTCCCGGTTCATGCCTATGTATATGGGTTATTACTAGAGAAGAATTGAGCAGGGCACCTTATCCTATGTAGCCATTACTGGGACAACCTGGATAGTGCTCGGACAGGAGAGAGAAGAAAAATGCTACCCAACCAGACCTCACAATTTTGGGGGACACGACTGTGTGCACAGACAAATCAGTGTTCAAAAACTGTCCTGGCGTGTCCGTGGACATATAGGGGGTCAGATTAGGCAAGTCCATTGGAAGATGCTCTAACACTTCTCCATTGCTTGTTGAAAAGCTTATGTTTTGGGGATATTTTGCAGCCTTAATAAGCTAGCTTAAATAGCTTGTTACTTGCAAAAGACTGGATTTGAGCCTCGAAGCATTTGCGATTATACATCTCGACGTGGCTATTTTCTACGTTAGATAAGCTTAAACTGTGGCACTTCCATGTGATAGTTATGATGCTCGAGATAACTCAGTGCTGGCCTGCTGGATCCTGATTCCTTATTTGCTGAATTAGTGGTTCTATTGTTCGTTCCTCAACTTCGGTTCTTGTAGTAGAAGACCTGAAATGGGCATATCGTTACATATTTAGGTAGTGAAATTTCAGCTAAGGTGTACAACTTGTCTATATGTAATTTTGTACTCCCTCCGTTCACAGATAGAAGACTAACTTTTTTCTGAAACGGATGTATATAGACATGTTTTAGTGTGTTTGTTCACTCATTTCAGTTCATACGTAGACCATATTGAAATATCCAAACATCTTATATTTGTGAACGGAGGGAGTACTAACTAAGACTTCCAGTATGTATAATCACTCACCTTTTTTGTTATTCTTATTTGAGAAAAAATACATTATATATTCCTCTTAATATGAACCATCTAAATAAGAGTAGAGTGATATCATAAATAGTTTCCAGTGTGTATGATTGTTCATTCTGTATGGTGCTCTTAATTGAGAAAAAACTACATTACGTATTTCTCTTAATACGAATCATCTAAATATGAGTAGACTGACATTATTAATATTTATCTTGTGCAGGAAGAGTTTGACACATATGATCATGATGCTCACCTATTTGTGAAGCTACAATTTCTCAAAAAAAGATCCAAAATTATTGAGATCGTCGCCGCAAAAGATATTATATTTGCTCTTGCTCATTCCGGGCTTTGTGCTGCTTTTAGTCGAGGTAGGTATTTGCACCTCCTGTAAAACGTGTCTGTATTTGACAGGCAGTGATGAAGACCAGTGATGTTATTTGACCTCTTGCATTGTGTTTTTGTGTCTGCAGTAACAAATAAGCGTTTATCCTTCTTGAATTTAAGCCCAGACGAAGTGATCCGGAGTTTGTTCTACAACAAGAACAACGATTCACTTATTACTGTCTCAGTTTATGCATCAGACCATTTTAGCACATTGAAGTGCAGAACAACCCCGATCGAGTAAGAGCATATGCCACGAGAACTTCCCAAATTTTTGATAATAATGCCTTAATCTGTAACTTGTCTACTTTTTCATGATAGTGTTGCTGTTTTCATTGAATACAGTAACTTACTAAAGTTCTTATATGTTCAATGTCTATGCGTTCTTTCAGGTATATAAGGAGGGACCAATTAGATGCTGGGTTTCCTCTTTTTGAATCAGAATCTCTGAAGTGGCCTGGCTTTGTGGAGTTTGATGATGTAAATGGAAAAGTACTCACTTACTCGGCCCAGGATGGGTATGCCTTCTTAAACATTCGTCACATTATAATGTGCACTAAACAATGTTTACTGTTGTAATGGTCATACTTCTATTGGCAGTATCTACAAGGTTTTTGATCTGAAGAACTATTCCTTTCTATATTCAATACCTGATACCAATGTGCAGGAGATAAAGATCAGGTCTGCACCCTTTTCCTTGTTTATTATATTTTCCATTTTCATATTCGAACCATGTCAAGTTACTCCTTCGATTTCTCGTTTCAGTCCAGGAATCATGCTCTTAATATATGATAGAACACCAAGTTATGTTCCTTTGAAGATATTATCTATTGAAGATGGAAAGCCACTGAAATTATTCAAGCACTTGTTGCACCGCGGCAAGAAAATTGATTTTATTGAGCAGTTCAATGAGAATCTCCTTGTGAAGCAAGAAGACGAGAACCTTCAGATACTTGATGTATGGCACGATACATGAGTTATATTATGCGTATTTTGTAACATTTACTGTTTTGTAAGCCTAATATCTTCTTCTTCATGAAGGTACGAAGTTCTGAGCTAATTGAAATCAGTATTGAGAAGTTTATGACCCCATCAGCATTCATTTTTCTGTACGAGAACAATCTCTTCTTGACATTCCGAAACAGAACAGTTGCTGTATGGAATTTCCGTGGAGAGCTTGTTACATCGTTTGAGGACCATTTGCTATGGCATCAAGATTGTAGCACCAACAATATTTACATTACAACTGACCAGGATCTGATTATATCCTACTGTAAATCCGATGCAGCGTCTGATGACGGTACAGGTGCACCCTCATTTCTTCTCCAACAATTAAATTTCATTGTTTGTGTCCATCAACTGCTTCCATCATTTGGATAGTCTACCCATAGTGTCCAGTTGTACTTGTATTTATGCTCTGTTATCTACCAATTGCTAATATCAATATATTGGGCAGTTACAAAAATAAGATATTGGTATATGACCAGATAAATGTGATTAAATTCATTTGGTTTCATACAACTAGTTGTGGAAAATTATGTTAACTCAAGTGATGTACATGCAGCTTCTCCAATTGGATCCATCAACATGAGCGACATTATGACTGGCAAGTGCATTGCCAAGATTGCAGCGAATGATCCTGCCCTTAGTATCGCGCCTCGCAAGAATGGTAGCCCCTCAATCTGGAGTAGTATCCCAGAAGCTCTGGAGGATGTCACAGCACTGTTCTACGATGAGGACAGGAACGAGATCTACACTGGCAATAGTCAGGGGCTGGTGCATGTATGGTCCAGTTAGGTAGTATATATATACATGTCACTTTTTGATCTGATGAGAAGATTGGATGCACTCAGTGCTGCATTCTGTATCATCTCCAGATTTGGCTACCTCTGCAGTAGAATGTAATTCCTGGGGGCAGTATGAGAAAATGTAGTTCCCTGTAAATATTTTGTGTGATATTGTGTTATCTACCATGCTATAGTTAGTTTAGGAAATAGCTCGTCTACAGCTTTCTGCAGGAACCTTGTGTTATTTTTCATGCAGTCCATGAAATGATGTGTTTTTTGAGTTGGGGAATGAACTTAGCGGCATTTACAGCAGGCTTTACTGTCCCGCCTGTTAAGAATTTGACAAATTTGCATGTTTGCTGACTCTGGTAATCATCTTTGGCAGTAACCGAGAGGGCATAACAATGCTAGACTGCCGCCCCTGTTGGTGAAAATTTGAAACGTGTATCTTTTAGTGGACTCGGTCGGTGCTTGTGATTGGCGGGTTGAGTGATTGTAACGTCATCATAAGCAAATTTGGTTATCGCCTCCCGTTCGCCTGATCATTTTCAGTTCCAGTTCAAGTTCCGTAACCAGCAACACACACCGCGAGTCCGAGGGCCCTCTCCTCTGGTGATGGGAGGGACTGAGGACCCCAATGACCGTTCTGGTTCTGGTAGGGATAGGCATGAATTTAGAGTTAGCTTTAGTTCAGCGGTGGTGAGACGATGGCGGCGCTGTTGGCGTGGAATAAGATCTTCTGCCTTGTCCTCGTTCCGGTGATGCTTCTTCATATCGTCACGAAGCGTGTAGAAGATGGTGTGCCCCCCAAGTTTGGTTCTCCAAGTCTGGTGATGCTTCATATCGTCACGAAGCGTGTAGAAGATGGTGTGCCCCCCAAGTTTGGTTCTCCAAGTCTAACGTTTTCTTTTCTCCAGGTTTGTCTCGGTCGCGTTGTTTTATGGAGCGGATAATGTTGTTGTGCATCTTGGTTCTCTGGCTTCATTTCTGACTGACAAAGATTGGCCAGTCTCGGCCTTACTGGAGAGCGTGTGAGAACCGTGTTTCCCAACTCTGTGTGACCGCTAAGGCATTTTACAGGACTTCTGTGACATTTTTCTTCTTCTTTTGGGGCGGAGATTCACTACGCAGATTGCGGCCGCCGACATCTTCTGGTCTGCATTGATGACTTCCCGGCCTTTGCTTCTACAAACTTATGGGTTTAAACAAGTTTGCTCCGTTGTGCGGAAGGCCCAGAGACGGCAACAAGCTTTGCTCACGGCGCGTTGCTGGTGGATGCAGAAGGAAGAAACTTCGACACCTTCAAAGATTTGAATGTATTTTTCAATTTTTGTAAGTTTCTTAAGAGTTTGTGCTACTTAAAATATGGCCTTGCCTTTTCCCCAAAAGGAAGTATAACCGTTCTTAACCTGGTTGAAGCACCAAAATGTCCTTCTTCGGCAACGACTAATGTGTCGTTCTCCGGCATTCACATTGTGTGTCTGCACCTCCTTAAGTTGGGATCGAGTGGAGGCGATGGCCAATAGGTTGAGGCCTAGGAAGGAGTTGGTTCATCAGTACATGGATCAACTGGAACAGGAATGTCGACGGAAAGTGGTTGCCAAGGTTGCTGCCAAAGAAGATGTTCGACCTAGGCCCATGGAGGAAGAAACATCAATCTGGGCGCTCCTGTAAGTAATTCCCAATCGCTTTGTTCACATATTAGGGGTTATCTAAGTGGTATAATGGCAAACTTTTGCGGGTTTTGAAATCGTCGATACACATGTGTTAATCGACCTCAGATCAGTATGCTTGAAGTATGAAATATGTGTATGAAAATCTGATTAATATATTTATTTGGAATTTTCAATGTTTAAGGTAAGCTAGCATTGAGGAATTCTCTACAGGGGTTTTATAATCGGCAGAATTCATGTGAACGCAGAAGAAGCCAACACAGAACCACACTATTCATTTGAATGGAAAACAGATGTAAGCGGGGCTGGGAGTTCGACGATTTGAGTGAAATACCGAAGACTGGAGGAAAGCGATCAATCAGACGCGAGGAGAAGGAGACAAAGGTTGGAGAATGCTACGAGTTGGGGTTTTAATGAAGGAACAAGGTGTCTGAATATAGTAAAAGACCAGCCAAACGGGGAGGTGAGCGTATCGGCTATGGCGTGGTTTCTGACTTGCGGTTATCTTGAGATGCTTGCTGCCTCGTTCACATCATCTACTGCTTTACCAGAAACAAACAAATGATTACGTCACAGCCTAAGAACGACACATTATGAACTACTCCGTCTACGACAATGGGTCCAGCTGAATATCAGAGGATCCCAACCACAAAATGAGGGCATCCGTTCTTCCAACCAGGAAATCCCAGCGAGCAGCTTGGGCAGGTTTTGGCAAATCGGCTTCCTTGATTGCCCAGCCGATGATCTTTTTAGGCCTTACGAAATATATCTCATCTAATTCCTTCTTATGTGCAGACACCATGATCTGCATCACCAGCCTGTGTCTACTCTTCTCTTCTTCAACTGCACATATTGAAGGATCTCTTCATTTTGGACGACGAGCTTTAGAGTGTAGTCTGGAGGATAACAAGAAAACTCCCCGGTAGCTTTGGTCATCTCCACGCAACACTCTATCCAGTTATCCATCTCCGACTCGATGAGGTGTCACCGACGTTCTTCTGTCCGCTCTTGCAACTGCCGAGCCAGCGAACATAGAGCCACGACATCCATCCGAGGTGAGAATTCAGTGAGTGAGCGACCTTCTAAAGATGCCAAAAAGGTTGGACAAGAGGAGTGAATGGTTTCGGAGGGAGGGAGAAGGAGGCAGGATATACAGAGACACAAGCCCGCCATGAGATTTTGAATGAGCCCAACGAAAAGGCGACTAAGTCAAACATGACGAGTTGGACCCTGGGCGTCGTCAGCGCAGGTTGCGTGGCACCCACAATCCGGTTCGACCGTAAGAAGCGGTGTGCCTTTCCATTAACCGACATAAGCCGCATTCACCGTGTTGCAACAAATGTCTTGCGAGTTTCGATGTCCATCAGCCACGCCTCGTATGTTGGCGCTCTCCAAGAAGGGCCAAAAACACTTAGGCCTTTTTGGGTTTGGGGCAACTTTGTCAGAATTTTGAAGGACATGAATTTTGTAGGAAAATTTTCTTTGAAGCCCTGGCAGGAATGGATTCCTTTTTTCTTTTCTTTTGCGGGGGAGTAGGAATGGATTCCTATTCCTACGTAAGATAGAAATCAATACTTCACATTTGAAAGGAAAACAAACATTAGTCCATACTCAATAAAAGAATTCTTATGCTTTGAATCAAGTGACATCTCTTTCCCTATAGAAATTGAGATGCACACCATCTCAATCTCTCATGGTTTTTCTATTCCTATGATATTTCTATCCTATAAACAGTGGCGGAGGTAGGGGGTGGACAGGGTGGGCCATGGCCCACCCTGAAATTGAGAAATAGCCTATAATACTGTAGCAGAAAGGCTAAAAAATATAAGGAAAAATAAATTTATATGTATAGTTGTACTCTGGGCCCACCCTGACCCAGTGGGCTAGGTCCGCCACCGCCTATGAACCAAAGAAAGCCTTGACCATTCGCCGCTTCTTGCTTCAACTTGTAGCGCCGGATGATATGGCGACTTCCTGGAAAAGTGGACACGCGTGGCCATTAGGCAGTTTCATGCTTAGCTCGGGCGTGACTCATGGGTGCCATGCTGGCAAGGCGGTCGTCGACCATGCTCAAACCCGTCTGGTGATAAGGCGACTTCACGTGTACCTTGCACGCCTGTCATTAGCAAGGAAAAAAATAGCGCGCTATACAAAATAGCGGCGCCCCTGAAAATATGCTATTAGCGTGCTATAACGCGTTATAGCGTGCTATTAGCGAGACGTTATACATAGATCAATTTAGCAAGACGATTCTCAATATGCTATAGCGTGCTATTAACGAGACGTTGTACATAGATCAATTTAGCGAGACGATTCTCAATATGCTATAGCGTGCTATTAGCGGCACTACAGCGCGTTATTTTTTTCAGTGGTCATTAGGCGCGGAAGGTAGGTGCCAGATTCCGAAATAAGTTTTCCAGTGCCAGTGCCCAAATTAAGTTTGTGGATGGGTCATTCAGTACAAAAACTACTCTAGCAAGAGCACTGACGGGTGCCATTCACATCTTACAGTCGTAAGCATCCCTCTCCCACACAACACAAGACCAATGCAAGTGCCAGCACATCTTACAGTCGTAAGCATATTTATCTCCTACACAAGACGAATGTAAATCCCACGACTTTTTGGCAAGATCTACGAACGGGGGAAAGTCTAACAGTTGTATCCTGGTCAATCGACCGCTGTATACATACATTCTTAAACAGGCTCTGAATATCCTGGTCGCATGCTACCATCCATAGGACATTACACACTACTCCGTCCGTTCCTAAATATAAGTCTTTTTAAAGATTTTACTACGGGGCTACATACGGAACAAAATGGATGAATCTATACTCTAAAGTATGTCTATATACATCCGTATCTAGTCCCCTAGTGAAACATCTAAAAGACTTATATTTAGGAACAGAGGGAGTAGAAAGCAGCAGCTGGATAACTGACCAAACCCTTGGCACAATGTAACTTCACCAAATAACACAATACAAGTGGAAAAATATGATTTCAAGAACCTGGCACCACATGTCTGCCAGCTCCTGAACAAAATTCCAAAAATCGAATAACATGAAACACTGAATGAAAGAAAAGCCTAGATATTTACATCAGAAGTGAAATTCTAGCATCCTACCCGAGGAGTCCCAAGGGGCGATAAAGGAACACAAGAGAGCGCACTAGGCCAAGGAATCAGTGGTTCTCATTCGGGACATAGAAGTCGAAGGTGACATCAACATTACCAGACGATTCTCCAGTGTCCTTGAAGTCAACACCAACGATTTTTCCTCTGTACTGCTCTTCAGATTCCTGGTACTCGGGCTTCACACGGCGCACTGGGACAGTCACAGAATACACTGTGCCCAGGCCAGCATCAGTCGAGATATCCACTTGTACATTATCACGTGATTCAATCTCGACAAATTCAGATAGCGCCTCAACAACGTTTTCCACTATCTTTTTCTTTGCTTCGTCACTGACCTCGCACCTGTCGGAGAATAGAATCATCTTCAGCCTCTGCTTTGCAATACTAGCATTTGTGCTCTCATGCATGGTTGGTGCTGGGAAGATTATCTTCCAAGCCAATTTCAGACGGTCAAGAAATCCCATATTAACAATACTGTGAAGGAAGCCTTCCATGTCTTGAGTAACAGGAGAGAAGTCCCGCCTTGAAAGCGCAGAGCAGGCACTAGATCTCTGTGGACAGCTTTGGCGCTCAATGCATAGTCGTCCTGGTGTAAGCATGAGCTTGCTAGATGCTCCACGAGGAAAAGCACGAAAGCATCCCTGCAGAATTATATAAATAGGTCAGTCTCTATCTCTACTACTTCAAAAAGGAATAGTGTTCCTTTTCCTGACAAGCAGAGTGCTTCGTCCAACCTTACATATGTTCCTCCCCTCCCCCTCTCCATATTTGATTTTTTCCTCCTACCTCTGGTTTTTCTCACCGGTTTTCCTTGAAAACCGTCTTAACTGTCCCACCTTTTATTGACTTACCAAATAAAATTATGTTTTCTTTCATAAGCTAATAAATTATTAACAAATAAGTGATTTTTATTTAGGTAGGTAAATCACGGGCATGATTTATAAACATTTACACAATCACATTAATATGGCAGGTAAATCACGGGCTAACGTACTAGAATATTTATATCCCGTTGCATCACACAGTCATGCATGCAAGGCAGTAGAAAACAGAACTTCACAAAATAATCAATTTAAAAATTTCGGTGGACAGAAAGAACTATGGTAGGAAGAAACACCGTGCATGGTGAGCAAGACCAAACGCAAACGAGTGTTTGACTAACTGTGCTTTAGTAAGCATCCTAGTATATTCAGCATCAAGATCCTATGATTGCATCTCTGCAGCACACACATTATCACCCCTAGCAGGATCCACAGCTAATACCTTATGTCATACTGATTATTTTTCAACAAAATTATGCAACAACAGGATTACCAGGGTCTACATGATACCTGCACAACATGGCCAATATCTGTAAACAGGTATACAGACAGGCATGTAAACATACACTTACATTTCTGCCACAAGGAAAAATAAAGGATGTGCATCTCTAAAAGGAAAATGCCCAATTGAGCAAAGCAATGGCAATACTGGTACAGAAAGAATCATAACTGAGTAAACAAATCATATCTGGAGATCCGTAAACCTCAGGATTGTTCACTCTACTTCTGTAGACAAGAACATTCCACTGTGTGCTGTTTCTCATGCGCGCCAGAAAGTTAATAAACCAAATTCCCTAAATCATTAAGTTCTTTATGTCATGTTCCTTGCAAGCTTAGACACATGCTCTCTAGATTCTCTACCAAGTACTGATGGAGCCTCCTTCGGAAATATAGTACAGTAAATTATTTGACAGTCCTTTTGGAAATCGTAGGGCGTAAATTGACTGTCCAAGTTCAAGGTTTGACAAATAATTAATCTAATAAATGTGGGTGATGTTATACATTTTTTTTTGAGAGGGATGTTATACAAAATTTACCGTTGCAATTGTATTCCATATCACTTTCTTATGATTGTAATTTTGTAACTGTTAACAAAACATTGTTCACGAAATTTATGATTAAAAGCTCGCACTTGGGCAGTCAAACTAGTCCCTACATTTCCAACCGAAGAGAGTAGATCTGAACATATTTCAGTATACTACATGTGATGTCCAGAAGGCATTTTACTAGTGCTTATACAAGATGAAATAAGCAACACACTACAAACAAGAAGTACAAAGTTGAAAAAGGGCGAGAAATGCAAATCAGACGAGACGGAAGTAGGGCCAGCACAAAATTTTGGATGACCTCCTAGCACTGCTAACATGCCCAGCAGCTTACTTGCATCACCAATCGAATCGACACAACATTGCAGATGTCAAGCCAACTAGGTTTCGCGGCCACGCCTACAGCTGATCTTCCATGGAGATGGAGCCCAGTCACAGATTCAAACAGACTCCCAAGGGCAATGAAAGCAATCGATGCGGAAGCAGATAAAAGTGCTTAGCTCTGATTTTGTGGTGTGTAGCAATCGACAAGCACTTAGCATAGAGATTAGGGTTTTGAGGGAAATGGGGATGGGGAGGATGACCTTGGAGTTGGCAGCACGTCGGAGCGGCACGGGGAGGGATGAAGCGGAAGGAGCGAGGATTGCGCTGGCCTCGCCGGATACCCGGCCGGAGATCGCCGTCGCTGTCGCCATCACCATAGGTGCCCGAAGAGCTAGGGTTTTGCTTTTCGGTCCTTTGTTTCTTCTTTATTTTCGCCTTGTCTTTCTGTTCTTCTCTTCGCTGGTCGGTAGGGGAACGGGCAGGGGAACGACCGATAAATCCACACATCACGGCGAAGAGCAACTCCAACCCGGCCTAGACCTGGGCATTTCCGGGCCGGGCCAGGTTTCGGGCCGGGTTTCAAAAAGCCTGACCTGAAAATCCCAAGCCCGGGCCCGGCCCGGCCCGGCCCGCAGCCCGGCAAAATGCCTATTTTCCTTGTTTTAAAATACTAATATAGCTATTTTCAGGGATTAATACTATAATACTATACCTATATTTATATAAAAAGCCAAAAAATATATGTTTGCCGGGCTTTTCCCGGGCTTCGGGCCGGGCTCGGGCTGGAAAAGCAAGGCCCAAGCCCGGCCCGGACGCCGGGCTTCGGGCCTGGCCTGCCGGGCCGGGCTGCCCATGCCCAGGTCTAACCCGGCCCAGTTCAAGTCTGTTGTTCGCATTTATTTCTGAATTTATTTTAGGATTTTCGGCGATGCGTATTCAGTGGGAGGAGACGTTTCCGTCGACGACGAGGTGCCTACGATGACTTCGTAAATTTCAAGATGATATGTCGGCTCAGTCTCTCGAAGGTGCTTATAGGAATATAGGGGTAGAATGTGCGTGTGTGCGTTCATACGGATGAGTGTATGCGCGTGTATATGAATGCTTGCGTCTATACTATGTTAAAAAAACACAACGATTTTTTTTCCGTTTGGGTCGACCGAACGGATAGATGTGTTCGCATTTTTGTTTGGATAGACGGGACGGACGCATTTTCGCCGTGGACTCGAAAAAAAAAGTCATGCGCGCAACTAATACTTAATTGGACATCAAAAGGGTCGGTCAAACACCCATCAAAGTCCACCTAAACATAACTAAACATAAACTTAGACTAAAATATTGTCGCTCGTCGTTCAGCCGGTCGCCGCTCAACACACTGCCCTACGCGTCGTCGTCCCTCAGGCCGGTGAGGTGGACGAAGTCCAGCGGCGGCCTCGCCCAAGGGAAGACCCGTTGTCAGGTCGCCTGTGCCTCCTCTACGGTCTTCGGCGCTTGCGGTTCGTTTGCGCGGCGTGCGCTCCTCCTCCTCCTCGCGTGCAAAGCGATGCGCGCGCCCCTCCTCCAGGCACTCCTCCTCCATGCATCGCTCGCCGTCCGCCCGCTCGTCCGCTAGCGCGCGGGCCTTTCATTGCTGGAGGTACGCCGCCTCCTGCTCCGGCGTCGTGCACAGCCACACTGCCGGTGTGCTCACCCACTCGCGGAGGACGCCGGTCCAAGCATACCTCTCCTCCTGGGGCTCCGTGGCCGGTGCGGGCATGGGCGGTGGCGGTGACACGAACCCGGGGTGGACATAGTCCCCGGCCGCTGACAACGCGATGGCCTCCTCCAAGCCCTTCCAGTGTGCGTCCTCCTCGCGCTGACTCCCCTCCAGGGCGTGTTGGAGCGCCTCCTCCAATGCGGCATGGTAGGCCGCCTCCTCCTTCTCCTCCTCCAGCGCCACCTCCGAGGGCTGCTGCAAGAAGTCGGGGTTAAGCTGCACGCCGTCGCGGTGGGTCACGCCGTGCTCCGTGGTGAACCAGGCCTCCCAGTTGGGGGAGTCTTGCTCGTACGCAGGGTTGTGTCGCGGCTCCGGCGCCAGGAGGGCGCGGCGCTTGCGCACCTCCTACGCATGCGCCCGCGTCACCGCCAACACGGGTATGCGGTGCGGGTCAAGATGCCAGTCGTGGGGAGGTTCACAACCGGATACGACACCGGCTGGTGGTAATGCCAGTGCCAGCGTGCTTGGTGCACCGGGATGTATAGCCGGTCCCGTTGCCCGCGATGACCACTGGCCGCACACTGATCCATCTCGGAGGCTGTCGGGGCAGCGTCATAGGAGCACGCGGGACGAGCTGGCGCCGACGTGGAGCTTCCCCTTGCCCTTGCCAAGGATGCCCATGGTTAGGCTTTTGCTTTCGCCGGTGAGGGGAGCAAGCTTGTCCATATGTGGACGAGGAAGGAGAAGTAGATGAGCCCCCCCCCCCCGCACATTTGCATTAAAAAGGACGGTGACCCGATGCTTCCACCCGCTGCCAAGCGGGCCCGTGTTAGGTGGGCGCGTTTAATACGACCGTGGGCGGTGGTTGTGTGGTCGACAGGTGGGGCCGTGGCAGACACCGAACGGATGCGCGGCGCGTCCGCCTCGCGTTCGCGTGGACGCAAATCGGGCGCAAATTTGGCCCGGAAATGCGTCCAGACAGACAGCAAGCGAACGACTATTGTGTTTGGGCGGCGCGTTGGGCCGGCGTTTTCGTTCGTTTGGACATAAACGGACACGTGCAGACAGTTTGGGTCGCCTCGTTGGAGTTGCTCTAACAGCCTAAGGGCAACCTCATCGCGCCAACACATTTGTTTCGTGCGTGTTGGTTTAGGTCAAGATGGACAAAAACAACGACCCAACGCGCCTCTGCAAACGGACATGCGTCCATTTTTTTATTTGTCATGACTCATTTCCGGCCCAAATTTGGATCAGGTTTGCGTCTGCGCGGATGCATAGGACACCCTCCCTAGGAAGATTTTCTTTAGAAACATCTGTAATTTTATTTTTACTCCTAACAATTATAGGTACACTGGTTTGGATCAAAAATCCAAAAAAAATACAAAGTAACTCTTTTTATTGGAAGTTACCGCATTTCCATTAAATGTAATAGAGCACATACAACTCGCATGGGAACTGAAAAGAAATATCCAGGAAGAACACATGTCTAGGGACAGTTACACAGAAAACCCAAAGAAAATCAGTGGTAACTTGAACTTGCTGGGGTCTCTGTGCATAGCCATACCATTGCCCACCACCATTCACCGTCATCGCCAGGGCGACCTCCAGAAGAAAACAAAGTGAGCAGCCATTAAATCCAGGACCGAGGAAACACCATCGCTGAAGGAGCTTTACGAGCCGAAGAAGTGACCTGCCATGAATGGTAAAGCCAATGTCACTGCGGCACGTCGGCCGGGGTTTCTCCCCATGTTCCTCAGACCGCAGATCTTGTTTGCTCGGCCAACATCGTTGGAGAGGCGAGTTAGATCTGCCCTCCATCAACCACAAACCTTGCACCTGAACAAGCATCTTCTGAACATCGACGACACCACTATCTGATGGAGTAGTGGACGCCGACAGACACCTAAAATCATCTCGTCCAGGCACCATGGCAAAGACGGAGCATGCATCACCTAGGAAGGAGCGGACCGGAGGAAAATTATTCCACAACGGCGTCGTTGCCACTACCTCAACTCCACCGCCTAGAACACCAAATCGCTCATCCAGATCCAAGAGGAACATGGCGGCGAAAACAGAAACTCCTAGATCCATCGCCACCAACGGAGAAGACCACCGTGTCGGGTGAAGATCAGGGGAGATTTTATTCACCGTCGCCATCATAACCTTCGGAGCCGATAGAACTGATGAGGAAGCGCTAGGTATTATGACTAAGAATTACAATGAAATATCTTGAAAACACCTTCTTCGTTGTATCAATCTCTGCTAGAAGAAATACTCCAAAGACTTCGGTAAAAAGGTTGCAATTGGAGTGGAGCAACGATGTTGTCACTCTTTCACTCGCAAGAACATTATCAATATGGTTTTTGAAAACGCCTTGAGTCGCCCATACAAAAAGATGGGAAATCTTGATAGATGAACGTACTTGGGCAGGGTATAATCCCCCTAGAAGTGCAGGACGTCGGATCACAATACCTTTACCATCGTGTTGATGGAAGACTTCAATGTCACAAAGAATGAAACCAACAAAATAGTTTGACACACTAATATAAACTCATCATATCTGAATAATTGGATCTGCAAGGACAAAAAACTCACTAATCTCATGGCACCACCAAAAGAACAAGAGTAAATTTATTCTTATAAAATGCGATGATCACTACACGATGACGAAGAATATAGAACTCTTAAAGATGTGAGGTCCCCCCTCTCGATGCCAAGATGGCAGCTGGAGGCGAGAGGACCAAAATTTCCCTTGCGGCTGCGGGGCCTGCAGCCTTAATGAAAAACGAAGTCTAAGGGTTGAGCTCCTAATCTCTGCTCTAGGTGTTGGTTGCCGATACTGGCACTCACGCATGCAAGATTATGGGTTGGTCCATGTAGAAGATCACTCGATCGCATCTCATCGCCCCCCCCCCCCCGTCCACTCAATCGCATTGGACCGGTCTCGTTTGACCAATTGACACGTCAACCATTGACTTTTGAAATATATTCGCAAAAAATCACAAAAGATCATGAATTAAAAAATGTTCACGAATTTTAACAAAAAGTTCACAAACTTAAAAAATGTTCATGAATTTGAGAAAAAATATCATAGTTTTTTTTTTGAAAAGTTCATCGAATCTGAAAAAATTTCATCGATTTTGAAATAATTTCTTCGAATTTGAAAGAAATCATCGATTTTGAAAAAAAAGTTTCAACAAATTTGGAAAAAGTTCATTGAATTTGAAAAAAATTAATTGAGTTTGAATTTTTTTCATCAAATTCAGAAAAAGTTAATCGAATTTGAAAAAGTTAGTGCATTGAAAAAAGAAGAAAAAACAAAAACAAAGAAAAGGAAAAGAGAAAATATATTAAATAAATGAAACCAAAAAAAGAATCAAAAAACAAACAAACAAAAAACGATCAAGGAAAAACCACAACGAAAAAAGAAAAGAAAAAACACGACTAGAAGCTTCCCAAAACCGGGGGTTCCGCAAACTGGGGAAAGAATAATAGAGAAGAAGAAGTTTCTAGGCACAAGTCTTGCTATGTCCTAGTGGTTAGGTGCTTCTCTATGAACGCATAGATCGTGAGTATGAACCCGACGCATGCATATTTTTTTGGTTTTTAACAGGAAAAAATGGGTAAATGGGCCGTCCCAGCTCGGAGAGGGTGTGTGCGTCGGTTTGCAAAATGCCTTTAATTGGCGCATAAGGCGCAAATAGGGTTTGCCGCCTCCCTTGTCCTCCCCCTGGCCATCCCATTGGTGGCACATCAACCATTTTACGCTCTTCACACTTGACTCCCCCTGGCCTCGTCGCCCTTGCTGCCGCCACCCACTTATAACAGCTTGGACACTCCTCAGGTCGTCGCCGCATCCACTCCCTTCCCCACCACCACAACACATCCATCGAGGCCCACCGCCTCGCTGCCCGTGTCCGCTCCTCGCTGTCGTCGGAGCACGAGCCAACACGTCCTTCACCGCCATCGAAACCGCCCTCGCCTACACGGTTACTGCTGGCGGCGCAGACTTGGACAGGCCTGCTGCCGGCATGGGGAGAGGACGGTGCCCTTCTCGGGATGCTACTCCGCCACGTCCGCAAGGTGTTCGACCGATTGCCCACAAGGTACCATGGACAACGGGGATGAGTTCTTTTTCAATAACATCATAAGTTCATCAGATGATTCATCGTCCGACGATGAGGATCTTGTGGTTGCTACTTTGGTCCTCAATGATCACATTTCTAGGCAGCGGACGAGGTTTAGGGGGTCGATCCCAAGCCATGCTCTGGCGTTGGATCGCAATAGAGAGAGCATCCATTGCCTACTCTTTAGCGATTATTTTCAGTGCACGTTGAAAGGACATGTAGCCCCTAATTGTGGTTTTGGTAATTAATGACAATCCCTATGGAATAATGCTTTCACCGAGATATATTTGAAGGGGTATAGGTGGTGCCTTAATGATGATTGACTTAAAGATGAAGATTTGTTCTTAGCTTTTGTATTGAATGACAATTCCTATGGCACATCAAGGGCATAGTATCTTATAATGTAAAAAAATCCCACTGGTATATGAAAGTGACAAATCATGCAGACTCTCTATATGAAGAATATGATGCTATTTTGAAGCAGAAATGTGGTAAAAGAATAATAGCATTATCCCTTCTCTCCTTTTTTCCCTTTTTCATTTTTTTGTACTGTCTCATGGACCCTATCCCCATTTTTTTGAGGACTCACTACTGTAGGAAGGTCCTAAGACAACACATGTATCGAAGACCATTCGACCTAACTGTGTGCGATGCATGAATCGCAAACGGTATGGGAATAAAATCATCTCAAAGAAAATGACTGTGGGCAATGGTTAATTCATCAAGCACGATTCAGATAAGAGTTGCATGTGCGATACATGGCATACAATTAATACACATGAACTGTTTGTGATGAGCCAAAATAATACAAACGACTATAGAGATCAAGATGTGTGCGACGGACGGCATACATGTCACTCGGATGAACTGTTTGCGATGATCTAGAATAACACAAACAATTCACCACAACAGGATGTGTGTGATACACGACAAACAAGTCAGTAATCAGAATTGTGTGTGAAGACAGATAATAACACACACGATTCCTGCTAGTAAGCTGTGTGTGTTGTGAGAAACGCTTGCTAGTAAACAATTGCGTGCGATTGATGAAATCATCACCGACAAGTTCCTTAGTTTAATCGTATGCGATGTGATTTGCTCTGTCTACACAACATGTATGCTCTGTCTACAGAATAACAACATGCATGCTTTGTCTACAGAACAACAACATATATACTTATAACAATATGATTGCATAACCAAAATAAACACCCAATTACATAAGTGACCCACATAACATTTGCACACCTCAATAAAGAATTACATGCATAATAAACTAGGATAAACGATCATCAAATCATCATCTTTTTCTTGTGACGCTTGCCACCACTGCCACGCATGGAGCAGTGTAACACGCAAGGAATGGGCATTAACAAGACGTGGGCGAACAATCGTATGCGACGCTACATAGGGAATGGCGTTTTCTATGTAATAAAATCGTAGACGTTTTATTATTATTACCAGTTTGCCTGCATGTCATCCCATCCTCCTCTCGCACGTCTTGTCACCGCGTTACCACTGGAGGATTCCAGTGCATGCTTGAGCACCCACATGTGTTTTGTTTGGACACACATCGGCTTGAAGAGGCGTCGGTGAGCCCGTTCCCGCGCAACCGCGCAGGTTCCCGTCCGGCTCGCCGAAATCCCCCAAAACCCCATTTCTTACCGAGCTTCCTTCTTTCCTAAGTTTTTTGTTAATGGCAGTGCGCTTCCTTCTTTCCTAAGTTGTTCATCGATGGCTTTATCCGAACACGCCACTATTTTTCGCCGCTTCCCCATCGGTTTCCCGCCACAAGCAATTGGGCATAAGTCTAGGCAGCGCACGAAACATGCAGAGGTAGAGCTACCGCAACCTATAGCCACTCTAACATTTCCAAGCATGCCAACCCACCGAAGCGTCGCCTCTGCCGTCAATGTCCTCGACGAGGAAAATGATCTGGTGCAGGCGCAACGACCCACGAGGCTGAGGGCATCCCCGGCAACACGCCGGACAATGCCGTGCTGCGTGTCATTGCCAGGGTTGAGCAGACCCTTGGCACAGGGCGCGGCAACACCATGGAGCAAGAGAGGCGCGTCAACACCGAGAGGCTGCAGTGCGCCGCACAACAAGATCATCGGGGGTGCGCCGAAGACCAAAATAGGCGCGTCCGTGTCGAGAGGATGCGGCACGCCGCACAACAAGACTTATGAAGCACTGCAGAGCAAGAGACGCGGCGTGCGACAGAGCAAGAGCTGGTCCATCGTCCCCTGCCTGCTGTCCCACCCGATAGGATGTTGCAGCTAGGTCCACGGCCCGCTAGTATCCTGATTCCTCGTCAGGAACGGGGAGCGGTCGTCTACACTGTAGTTGCACCAAAGGCCGGTCGCGCCATAATTTCACTGGACGCCGGCTGCGCCGTTCGCATGGGTCGCAACATTCGCCTTGTCCGCGGCCCCCTCGATGTCGACGCATTGGTCGCTAGGCTTGACTGCCTCCTTTGCCCAGGTGTCCACCAAGGTGTAGTAGAAGAACATGGCCGTCACATCCTTGAGATGGCAATATCCGATGAAATAGGCAGCTTGGAGCTTGAGATCACTCTCCAGCTGTACCGCGAGCGTGTCAACCACTTGGACGAACGCCTGCACGAGTTCAGGCAGAGCCAAGATCATCCGTAGACAAGGGTGGTTGTCATGGACGCGTTTTATTTTGTTGAATCGTTTCGATGTTGGTCGCAGTGGTTGCACAACAATCATAATATTGATTTGTTTCATTGTGTGGATGATTTTCATTCTATTGTTATGTTTCAATGTGTGTATGCTTTCCATTTTTTACATCTGGATGGTAATAGCTAGATAGAAATGAGTAGGAAACATATAGAAATGTGAAATTAATAATATGAATTAATTGTTCAATAGTTCATTGCATATATAATATATCATCATATATACGTGAGGATACTTAACTACTAAATACCGTGCATAAAAATTAAAGACGAACAATAGTAATAAAACTAATAATACCTCCTTGAGGGGCCAATATTCGGGTAGCCGCTCGCCACCAGTTCCCTAGTGTGCGGCGGCTTCCCAGCATGGAGAGAGTTCTCCGCCTCCTCGACCTCATAGCGGTCGACGTGTCAATCGAGCTCTTGCTGACGGACGCGCGCGACCGATATAGCCATTCCATTGGGCACCCACTGAAGCTCTTCGGCGGTGGCATGCTTGAGCTTATCGGCCTACCTCCATGCAGCGATGAGGTGCCTAGCGCCTCTGGACCTCATGGCATTGTACCGTCATCTTCGTCCACCTCCTCCGCTTGTTGACGTGCCCGCCGCCAAAGCTCCAACTCCTAATTTTCCAAGCGGCCCTACGGGCATTACATGCCGCCAGGTACCTGATGATCCACAAGTATAGGGGATCAATCGTAGTCCTTTTGATAAGTAAGAGTGTAGAACCCAACAAGGAGCAGAAGAAAATGACAAGTGTTTTTCAGCACGGAGGTTTCTGCAAGCACGGAAAGTAGTGGTAACAGATAGTTTCGTAGCAAGGCAATTCGTGGCCAAGTAACAAGTAACAATTGTAACAAAGGTGTAGCAAGGTGGCCCAATCCTTTTTGTAGCAAAGTACAAGCCGGAACGTCCTCTTATATGAAGTAAAACGCTCTCGAGGAGACATGGGAATTTTGTCTAGTCACGATTCATCATGTTTAGTTGATTCGCGTTCATTACTTTGATAATTTGATATGTGGGTAGACCGGTGCTAGGGTGCTATTCTTACTTGAACACACAACCCATTTATGATTACCCCCTCTCGCAAGCATCCGCAACTATGAAAGAAGAATTAAGATAAATCTAACCCTAGCATGAAACATATGGATCCAAATCAACCCCTTACGGAATAACTCATAAACTAGGGTTTAAGATCTATCACTCTCGCAACCCATCATCTACTTATTACTCCCCAATGTTTTCCCTTAGGCCCAAATATGTTGAAGTGTCATGTAGTCGACGTTCACATGACACCACTAAAGGAAGAGCAACATACACATCATCAAAATATCGAACGAATACCAACTTCACATGATTATTTATGACAAGACTTCTCCCATGTCCGTCGGAGTCTGGGATCTGCGTCCAAGAACTTCTCCGTGAACAAGATTCGAACATTGGGGGGCTTGGCTTAGCTACCTACAACTCGATGGCGAACGTAAGAGGATCGACGACGAGCTCGCTGCTGCTCGCCGGATACGACAGGGACACATCAGCTACCCAGGTTCGGGCCACCGTTGCGATGTAATACCCTACTTCTGCTTTGTGTTGGATTTCTCTAAGGGGGAGAGATGTGCTCGAGGTACACGAGGTCTTTGGGAGAGAAAATGGCTCGATATCCTTACATGGAGGCGGTCTTTGGGAGAGAAAATGATCCTCTTCCCCAAAAACATCGACGGGAAAGGGCAACCACATGGCGGCAATTCAAAGGGGGATAGGAACCCAGTCCTATCCTGACAAAAGGCGGTCTCCGCCAACTAAAGTAGTCTTTGTGAGGCGCCGGTGGGCTCGGTGATGACCTCCGTCCTGCAGCGCCGATCCGTTCTGATCTTCTGCACCAAAGGGGAAACACTTTGGGACTTGCTTCGGGGGAGGCGGGCTCCACTGCCTCCCTTATCACCAGAATGGAAACTGTCCTGCCCTCCCCCTCTGTCCTTGCCATGACATCAGGGGAACCACCTTTGCGGAGAGGGCCGCGTCCCGCGATGGGCCCTGTACCAACTAACTCGCGAAGCTACCCTGCGAGGGAGGCCTCACGAGGCGCTTGCGCCAACCAAGTTGCCTCGATAGGGCTAGGCCTTGAGCAAGGGGCTGATGACCCACAAGTATAGGGGATAAACCGTAGTCCTTTCAATAAGTAAGAGTGTCGAACCCAACGAGGAGCAGAAGGAAATGATAAGCAGTTTTCAGCAAGGTATTCTCTGCAAGTGCTGTGAGTAACGATAATTGATAGTTTTGTAGCAAGATAATTTGTAACAAGTGAAGAGTAATAATAGTAACAAGTATGCAACAAGATAGCCCAATCCTTTTTACAGCAAAGGACAGGCCGGAAAATATTCTTATATGAAGCAAGCGCTCCTGAGGACACATGGGAATTTTAGTCTAGTCACTTTCATCATGTTGAGTTAATTCGCGTTCGCTACTTTGATAATTTGATATGTGGGTGGAACGGTGCTAAGGTGCTGTTCTTACTTGAACAAACAACCAACTTATGATCACCCCCTCTCGCAAGCATCGGCAACTACGAAACAAGAATTAAGATAAATCTAACCAGAGCATTAAACATGTGGATCCAAATCAGCCCCTTATGAAGCAACGCATAAACTGGGGTTTAAGCTTCTGTCACTCTCGCAACCCATCATCTACTTGTTACTCCACAATGACTTCCCTAAGGCCCTTAACAAGGTGAAGTGTCATGTAGTCGACGTTCACACGACACCACTAAGAGAAGTAACAACATACATATCATCAAAATATCGAACGAATACCAACTTCACATGATTACTTATAACAAGACTTCTCCCATGTCCTCAGGAACAATAGTAACTACTCACACCTCATCAACATGTTCAAGATCATAGGTATAATAATAATAATGATTAAGGATATGAACATAATATCTTCCACCAAATAAACCAACAAGCATCAACTACAAGATGTAATCAACACTACTAGCAACCCACAGGTACCAATCTGAGGTTTTGAGACAAAGATTGAATACAAGAGATGAACTAGGGTTTGAGATGAGATGGTGCTGGTGAAGATGTTGATGAATATTGGTCCTCCCACGAAGGAGGAAACATTGTTGATGACGTTGGCTTCAATATCCCACTCGCGGAGAGGAATTCCCCCGACAGAATCTGACTGCCGGAGTGCAAAAGGGCCTGTGCCCAGGTTTCCGCCTCGAGACGGTGGCGCTTCGTCCTGAAAGGTTGCTTATGATTTTTTCTAGGGTAAAACACACCTTATAGGAGAAGAGGGGGGGGGTCGGGAGATCTGCTGGCCCCCAGTATCTATCAGGGCGCGGCCAGGGGGTGGCCGCGCCCTGATGGGTACTGGCCAGCAGCTGGCCCCCTCGGATATATTTTGGCCCAATAATTCTTAAATATTCCAGAAAAAATCTCCGTGAAGTTTCAGGTCATTTGGAGTCTGGTAATTTTTCTGCCTTTTTCTCGGTTTCCCTGTCCAGAATTATGGTTTCCAGTAATTCCCCTCTTTGTGTTGTACCTTGCATATTCAGAGAGAAAATACATAAGAATTGTATGATAATAGGGAATAATGGACAAGAATGACGTAGATAGTAATAAGAAATCATGATGCAAAATGGACGTATCAACTCCCCCAAGCTTAGACTCCGCTTGTCCTCAAGCGAAAGCCGAACTCGAAAGTAATGACCACATAATTTGAGAAAGAGGTGCCGATAAAAACAGAATACGGACATGAGAGCATCATGAATATCATCATAGCAGTAAGTTTTTCATCATTTAGCTTCTCATAAACAAGTAAAGATCTATTCACAATTATCGAAGTATGAAGCATAAACTTTATTGACAACCAACAAACGGTGCTTTTAGTCATGGAGATAATCATAATTCATCATATTAAAGAGAAGAGTCTATATAAGAGCTTTTAATTCTAGCAAGTCCACATACTCAACCATCATTTAGTCTTCTATGATTGCTGACACTCATTGCATATTTTTGGAACCAATGTTTCTGCCGGACACATAGGAAGATGGGGGACTTTATTTGCCACCCAACTCATTTACCTCAAGGATAATGTCAACAATAATGAGTCATGATTTCCTACATTCAATTGGATATATATATATCTGGATCTTTCCTCAACACACGATGCTTGCCAACTAAAAGAGTTTATAGATTGAAAGAAGGAAAAACATTAACGACTCTTGCATGAAAGTAAAAGCTTTATGAAAGTAAAAGATAGGCCCTTCGTAGAGGGAAGTAGAGGTTGTCATGTGCTTTTATTTGTTTGGACGTGCAATCTCTTAATGCAAGGGAACGTCACTTTATATTGCCCCTTGTGATAGCGAACTTTATTATGCACTCTGTCGCTTTTATTTCTTCGTCATCACAAGATCACACAAAGCTTATTTTCCTTTTCAATAAGAGATCATACATGATTATGGGAAATTTTTATTGCTTTGTGCACCGATGACAACTTACTTGAAGGATCTTATTCAATCCATAGGTAGGTATGGTGGACTCTCATGGAAAGAAACTGGGTTTAAGGGGTTATGGATGCACAAGTAGTATCTCTACTTGGTGCGGAAAATTTCGCTAGCAAAAGATCTATAGCTTGCACCACATGTTAAAGGATCCATGACCAAATAACTTCTATGCAAATGTAAACAATCATGAGCATTACGTTGTCTTCCATGTCCAACATCAACACTCGATCATTATATAATATTTGATGAGGGTTCACAATCATAGATGATGTCCAAGATAGTGTATTTCTATGTGGATCCTATCTTATCTATTTTAATCTTGCATAGATTATAACAATGACTAATTCTATGTTTGTTTATTGCCAACAACTTTTAACACTTATACCTTCTTTTTTATGTGATGTCATTACTCCTCATGAGATAAGCACATGATCTTTCTATTTTTCTTATATCAATGCTATGATGAAGGGTGCAATGAGGGTAAAGCACACAAACTCAACTAATCTTTATTATATATCTCTCGCACTCGGTTACCAGGGTAGATAGATCTCAAAGCAAAAATACTAAGCAAAGCAAATCTAAAATTTATTTCTCTAAATCATGAAATAACTAAGGATCGAACTAAGGTAAAAGATGATGGTAAAAAGTGATGGTGATACGATACCGGGGCACCTCCCCCAAGCTTGGAACAAGCTAAGGGTGGTGCCCATACCCATGTACTCAAGTGTTCTTCGGTGACGATGGTGATGATGGGGTAGGCTTGTTTTCCGTCTTCCACGACATAGGGTCCCCGTTGAAGAAAGAAGAGCTTGTCTCTGGAATACTAAAAGTTGCAGCCGAACTCATCCTTTTGAAACGAGATTCATACTCACAATTTTGGTTTTAAAGGTCAAATATTTGTGCTTGTTGGTCTTGGAGCCTGGCATGGAGCTTGAAGATCATCTCCACGATCTCCTTGTTGTCCTTCTTGCTCTCCCGGATGAAGTCCGTGATCATCTAGTGATTGGCACTCAAACCATGTTCAACCATCCCCTTGCACTTGAAGATGTCTTGGTCCACCTCCGTAAGCCTGGCCTTCTCGCTCCCCTCCTTCTTTGGGGCTTGTGCTTCATGGATGTGGAGCACCCCTTCGCGCATCTCAATGACTTGAGGGTGCTTCATCATCTCCGCTAGGTAGGGGTTGATGACCTTCTCAAAGAACTTGTCCTTGGAGGGGCTTGGCGACATCAAGGCGATCTAGATATATCAGAAAAACAGCCCGAAACAAGAACAAAGGAGAAACTCGCGATGCGTTGGTCAAAACACCCAGAAGTATATATAATGTTTTTTTCTAGATCAGAATACGTGTCGCGGAAGAAAAACCGAGTCCGGGTGGCACACGAGGGCCCAAGAGCTATCAGGGCGCAGCCAGGAGGGTTGGCCGCGCCCTTATGGGTACTGGTTCCCTCATGGGTCCCCCAGACTCCATCTTATTTTTGTAAATTTTCTAAAATACCAAAACCGCCAGAAAATATATATTTTTTGGAATTTTTGGAGTCGGTTTACTTACCATATCACGTACCTACCCCTTTTCAGGTTTCTGGAGTGGTCTGGAAGGTCTCTCTTATGTGTTCCTCCGTTGTCATTACATGAATAATATTAGTTTCAACATTGAGGGGCATACCTGAAATGTAATGCTTAATTCTCTGCCCATTTACCACTCTTGGGTTTTTGCCTTCAAAGTTGTTAATCTTTATAGCACCGGAACGATAAACCTCCTCAACGACATAGGGGCCTTCCCATTTGGAGAGGAGCTTACCCGCAAAAAATCTGAAACGAGAATTGTACAAAAGAACTAGGTCTCCTACATTGAATTCTCATTTTTGAATTCTCTTGTCATGCCATCTTTTAACTTTTTATTTAAATACCTTGGCATTTTCATAAGCTTGTGTTCTCCACTCGTCTAGTGAACTGATGTCAAATAGCCTCTTTTCACCGGCAAGTTTAAAATCATAGTTAAGTTCCTTAATTGCCCAATAAGCCTTATGTTCTAACTCAAGAGGTAAATTACATGCTTTTCCATAAACCATTTTATCGGGAGACATTCCCATTGGATTTTTGTAAGCAGTTCTATAGGCCCATAAAGCATCATCCAATTTCTTAGACCAGTTCTTCTAGATCTATTAACAGTCTTTTGGAAGATTAATTTTATTTCTCGATTACTCAATTATTCAACTTGACCACTAGACTGAGGATGGTAAGGTGGTGCAATTCTATGGTTAACATCATATTTAGCTAGAAGTTTATGGAAAGCACCATGAATAAAGTGAGAACCACCATCAGTCATCAAGTATCTAGGGACTCCAAACCTAGGGAAGATAATATCTTTAAGCATTTTAATAGAAGTGTTGTGATCAACACTACTAGTTGGAATAGCCTCCACCCACTTAGTGACATGATCAACATCAACTAGAATATGAGTATACCCGTTGGAGGAAGGAAAATGTCCCATAAAATCAAAACCCCAAACATCAAATGGTTCAATAGCAAGTGAATAATTCATAGGCATTTCCTGACGTCTACCAATGTTACCAACTCTTTGACACTCATCACAAGAAAGGACATACTTACGAGCATCTTTGAAAAGATTAGGCCAATAAAAACCATATTGTAGTACCTTGTGTGCAGTTCTATCACCAGCATGGTGTCCCCCGTAGGCCTCAGAGTGACACTTTTGTAGGATATGTCCCTGTTCATGCTCAGGTACACAACGTCCAATAACACCATCTACTCCTTTATAAAGATGTGGGTCATCCCAAAAGTAATGCCTCAAATCATAAAAGAACTTTTTCTTTTGTTGATATGTGAAACTAGGTGGTATATATTTAGCAACAATGTAATTAGCATAATCATCATACCAAGGAGTACTGCGTGAAGTATTTATAACAGCTAATTGCTCATCAGGAAAATTATCATCAATAGGCAGTGGGTCATCAAGAACGTTTTCCATTCTAGACAAGTTATCTGCTACTGGGTTTTCAGCTCCCTTTCTATCAACAATATGCAAGTCAAATTCCCGAAGTAAGAGTACCCACCTAACGAGTCTAGGCTTAGCATCTTTCTTTTCCATAAGGTATTTAATAGCAGCATGATCAGTGTGAATAGTTACTTTAGAATCAACAATATAAGGTCTAAACTTATCACATGCAAACACAACAACTAAAAATTCCTTCTTAGTAGTAGCATAGTTTGTTTGAGCACTGTCATGGGTCTTACTAGCATAATGAATGACATTCATTTTTATCTACTCTTTGCCCTAGGCGAGATACCCCTGCTATTCTGTGACGCCTCGAGACCATCGCCCTGACGATAAAGCATGTCACTCGCGGGGCGCAACCACATCATTGCTCCTCCGTCCCCATCTCGTCCTCCACTCGCGCAAGAGCGGCCCCTCAGCACATTTGCTTAGGCTCCCCATCTCACCTTCTACCATGGACCCCGGCAATAAAACTACGGCGATTGGGCCTTCCTCCGGCAAGGAGGTCCCGCCGGAGGAACTTGGTCCGGCGCTGATGCCATCCGCTATCACCATCGAAAAGGGGCCGGCGAAGGCTCGCCTCCTGGTGGCCTCCGATCACAACGAGGGGGGCCGCACCGAGATCTGGCCTGGCTCGCGCGTGCCGGACGACCTCAAGGCCGTGGTGACTCCCGTCTTACACCACTCACTCCTTGATGGCCTGGCGCCGCCCTTCACGGACTTCCTGCTCGCCGTTCTGGAGCATTACAGCATCCGCTTGCTCCACCTCCATCCCAATTCCATACCCGTCCTCTCTCTCTTCGCGTACCTCTGCGAAGCCTTCCTGGGATTGGCGCCTTCCGTAGCGCTCTTCCAGACTTTCTATAGTCTACGGATCTCTGTCGGGGACCAGTGCTCCGGGTGCGCCTCCTTCTGCATCGACGACGGGATGAAGAGGGTCCTCGTCGACATGAGGATCTTGAAGAAGGTGGATAACTTCAAGTCGCGCTAGCTCTACGTCAATGCTCAGTAGACCAACTCCCTCTTGGAGGTTCCAACCGAGCCGGCCGTGACGATCGGGCGCTGGAAGCACAAGAAGCTCAACCACTGGGCCCTGGAGCCGGTCTTGGCAAGGTTGGCAGAGCTGCAGCGGTGAAAGCACAATATGCTCCCTTGGTGGTTTTGATAATTCATGACAACATACATTGTCTCTTGGACTAATACTCTTATCTAGTGCATTTCAGATAAAGTCCACAGAGAGTGCTGGCTAAGGATTGTGAGGAGCATCCCCAAGAAGAAGGAGAAGGAATAGGATTGGCAAAGATTCAAGCAAGAAGACTCTACATTTTACTTTGTGAGAAATCACTTTGAGTCTATAGGAAAGCCAATACTATTAAAAGGGGGTGAGGTCTTGATGGTGAACAAAATGCTCCACGTGCACAAGTGATAGTCACCAAAAACACCCACAAGCTCTTCCACAAAAAGTATGTCTAAGCCTATCATGCAAAATTGGTGCCACCAATATTCCCCACTCGTCCCTACCGATTTCCACCTCAGACAGATCCCAGCCAAACCCTAAATTTTCGGTACAGCCGATTCTGCATCGGTGCCACCGAGTTTAGGTTGCCAACATTCTGTTGCCCCTTTTCTAAGATTCGGAATTTCTGAGTTTTTGGATCGGCGCCACCGAGTTTTGCAATCTGACCGTTGGTCACCTGATCGGTACTACCGAGAATTATATCAGTCTCACCGAGATTCGAAAGTTGCTACCTTTTGAGCAACTTGGTACCACCGAGTTTTACACTTCGGTTTCACCGAGTTGGTCATTATAGGTGTAACGGTTGGATTTTTGGAGATGCCTATATATACCCCTTCACCACCACCCACTCGCAAGAGAAGCACTCAGAACTATTCCATACTTGCCCCATCTGATTTTCTGAGAGAGAGCCACCTACTCATGTGTTGAGATCAAGCCATTCCATTCCAACCATATGAATCTTGATTTCTAGCCTCCCCAAGTTGCTTTCCACCCAATCAATCTCTTCCACCAAAGCCAAATCTGTGAGAGTGTTGGGAGTCTATCATCTTGAAGTACAAGAGCAAGGAGTTCATCGTCATCATCGAGCCTATTACCTTTTGGAGGGTGGTGCCTCCTAGATTGTTTAGGTGTCGCTTGGGAGCCTCCTACTTCGTGTTGTGGAGTTGAACCAAGAAGTTTGTAAGGGCAAGGAGATCGCCTACTTCATGAAGATCTACCCATAGTGAGGCTAGTCCTTCGTGGACGGAAGCCGTTATGGAATAGTCAAGGTTGCTACTTTGTGGACCCTTATGGGTGGAGCCCTCCGTGGACTCTCGCGACCATTACCCTCAGTGGGTTGAAGACTCCATAAACGTGGATGTACGATAGCACCTGTTGGAAATATGCCCTAGAGGCAATAATAAATTGGTTATTATTATATTTCCTTGTTCATGATAATCGTTTATTATCCATGCTATAATTTTATTGATTGGAAACTCAAATACATGTGTGGGTATATAGACAACACTGTGTCCCTAGTAAGCCTCTAGTTGACTAGCTCGTTGATCAAAGATGGTTAAGGTTTCCTAGACATTGACATGAGATGTCATTTGATAACGGGATCACATCATTAGGAGAATGATGTGATGGACAAGACCCAAACTACGAACGTAGCATATGATCGTGTCAGTTTATTGCTATTGTTTTCTGCATGTCAAGTATCTGTTCCTTTGACCATGAGATCATGCAACTCCCTGACATCGGAGGAATACCTTGTGTGTATCAAACGTCGCAACGTAACTGGGTGACTATAAAGATGCTCTACAGGTATCTCCGAGGGTGTCTGTTGGGTTGGCATGGATCAAGACTGGGATTTGTTACTCCGTGTGACGGAGAGGTATCTCAGGGCCCACTCGGTAATACAACATCACAATGAGCCTTGCAAGCAATGTGACTAAAGTGTTAGCCACGAGATCTTGTATTACGGAACGAGTAAAGAGACTTGCCGGTAACGAGATTGAACTACGTATAGAGATACCGACGATCGAATCTCGGGCAAGTAACATACCGAAGAACAAAGGGAACAGTATACGGGATTAACTGAATCCTTGACATAGAGGTTCGACCGATAAAGATCTTCGTAGAATATGTAGGAGCCAATATGGGCATCCAGGTCCCGCTATTGGTTATTGATCGTAGAGGTGTCTCGGTCATGTCTACATAGTTCTCGAACCCGCAGGGTCTACACACTTAACGTTTGGTGACGATTAGTATAGTTGAGTTATTGTGTTGGTGACCAAAGGTTGTTCGGAGTCCCGGATAAGATCCAGGACATGACGAGGGTCTCCGGAAGAGTCCGGAGGTAAAGATTGATATATGTGATAATAGTGTTTTGATCTCCGGAAGGGTTCCGGAATTCACCGGAAGAGGTTCCGGATGTTTACCGAAGTGTTCGGGTGCAGCAACACTTTATATGAGCCAAAGGGGTAAAGCCCACGAGGTATTGGAAAGTGCAAAAGGAAGTTTTGCTGCTGCCTTAAGCGGTACTACCGCTGGTAAGGCAGTACTACCGCTTGTGTGAAGCGGTACTACCGCTTGTGTGAAGCGGTACTACCGCTCAAGCGGTACTACCGCTCGTGAGCGGTACTACCGCTTGTACGCGATACTGCTGGAATCCGAGTTGGACTCTTTCCCCGCGGGCCGAACCGACCTTGTGCGGGCAAAACCGACCTGGAGGAGGCTTTTACTCCAAGTTTAGACCCCAAGGCTCAACATATAAATAGAGGGGCAGGGCTAGCACACGGGAGACATCAAGATTTCCCAAGCCATGTGTCGGCAACCCTAACCCTCTAGTTCTCCCGTCATAATCTCCGTAGTGCTTGGCGAAGCCCTGCAGAGATTGTTCCTCACCACCATCACCACGCCGTCGTGCTGCCGGAACTCATCTACTACTTCATCATCGCTCGCTGGATCGAGGAGGTGAAGGCGTCATCAAGCCGTACGTGTGTTGAACGCGGAGGTGCCGTCCGTTCGGCACTAGTTCGTGATCGGATCGAGGGACGACTTGCGATTTGGATCGCGGAGACGTTTGACTACATCAACCGCGTTTCTTAACGCTTCCGCTTAGCGATCTACAAGGGTATGTAGATTCACTCTCCCTCTCGTAGATGCTCATCACCATGGATAGATCTTGTGTGTGCATAGGAAATTTTTTGTTTCCCATGCAACGTTCCCCAACAGTGGCATCAGAGCTAGGTCTATGCGTAGATGAGATCTCGAGTAGAACACAAACGAGTTGTGGGCGTGGGTGTATACATATTGCTTGCCGTTACTAGTTGATACTTGATTCGGCGGTATTGTGAGATGAAGCGGCCCGGACCGACATTACACGTACGCTTTCGCGAGACAGGTTCCTTCAACTGACATGTAACTTCGTTGCATAAAGATGGCTAGCGGGTGTCTGTCTCTCTCACTTTAGTTGAATCGATTTCAATGAAGAGGGTTCTTTTAGAAGATCAAAAAGCAATCACTACACCACGTTGTGGTTTTGCGTAGGTAAGAACGGTTCTTGCAAACCCGTAGCAGCCACGTAAAATTTGCAACAACAATTAGAGGACGTCTAACTTGTTTTTGCAGGGTATGTTGTGATGTGATATGGCCAATTACATGATGAGATATATGTGATGTATGAGATGATCATGTGTTGTATAGAATATCACGACTTGCATGTCGATGAGTATGGCAACTGGCAGGAGCCATAGAGTTGTCTTTAATTATTTTCGCCGTTTTTGCTTTACTTTATCGCTATGAGTTAGCTATAGCCGTGGAAGCAACAGTCGGCGCGACAACCTCATGGCGACACATTGATGGAGATCAAGATGATGGAGATCATGGTGTCATGCCGGTGACGATGGAGATCATGCCGGTGCTTTGGAGATGGAGATCAAAAGCACGAGTTCATGGCCATATCATGTCACTTATGATTTGCATGTGATGTTAATCCTTTTATGCATCTTATTTTGCTTAGGACGACGGTAGCATTATAAGGTGATCCCTCACTTAAATTTCAAGATAAAATTGTGTTCTCCCCGAGTGTGCACCGTTGCGAAAGTTCGTCGTTTCGAGACACGCCGTGATGATCGGGTGTGATAGACTCTACGTTCACATACAACGGGTGTAAGCCATGTTACACGTGCGGAACACTCGGGTTAAACTTGACGAGCCTAGCATGTACAGACATGGCCTCGGAACACAAGAGACCGAAAGGTCGAACATGAGTCATATAGTAGATATGATCAACATGAAGATGTTCACCATTGAAACCACCTCAACTCACGTGATGATCGGACTTGAGTTGGTGGATTTGGATCATGTTACACTCGAATGATCGGAGGGATGTCAATTTGAGTGGGAGTTTTTTAAGTAATATGATTAACTAAACTCATTATCTAGAACAATAGTCTAAGTTGTCTTTGCTATATTTATGTTGTAGATCATGGCTCGCGCAGTAGCACCCCTGAATTTTAATGCGTTCCTAGAGAAAGCTAAATTGAAAGATGATGGAAGTAACTTTGTGGACTGGGCCCGTAATCTAAGGATTATCCTTACGACTTCCCAGAAGGCTTATGTCCTTGATGCACCGCTTGGTGATCCACCCGCTCCAGTTGAGTCTCTAGACGTTGTGAACGCCTGGCAGGCTCGTTCTGAAGATTACTCAATAGTTCAATGTGCAATATTGTATGGCTTAGAACCGGGACTTCAAAGACGTTTTGAACGTCATGGAGCATATGAGATGTTCCAGGAGTTGAAGTTTATCTTTCAGAAGAATGCCCGGATCGAGAGATATGAGATCTCCGATAAGTTCTATGCTTGCAAGATGGAGGAGAACGGGTCTATCAGTGATCACGTACTCAGAATGTCTGGGTACTCCACCCGTCTGGCTGAATTGGGGATGCCCCTTCCACCAGAGGCTATCACTGACATAGTTCTTCAATCATTGCCACCTAGCTACAAGAGCTTCGTGTTGAACTATAACATGCACGGGATGAACAAGTCAGTCGCCGAGCTGTTTGCGATGCTGAAAGCCGCTGAGTCTGAAATTCAGAAGGAGCATCAAGTGTTGATGGTCAATAAAACCACTAGTTTCAAGAAAAATGGCAAGGGTAAGAAGGGTAACTCCAAGAAGAGTGGCAAAGCAGTTGCTCCTCTCGTGAAGAAACCCAAGGCTGGACCCAAACCAGAAACTATGTGCTTTCATTGCAAGGGAACTGGACACTGGAAGCGGAACTGCCCCAAGTATTTGGCTGACAAGAAGGCGGCAAACAACAAACAAGGTATATATGATATACATGTTATTGATGTGTACCTTACCAACTCTCGTTGTAGTGCCTGGGTATTTGATACCGGTGCGGTTGCTCATATTTGCAACTCAAAACAGGAACTGCGGAATAGACGGAGGCTGGCAAAGGATGAAGTGACGTTGCGCGTGGGAAATAGTTCCAAGGTTGATGTGATCGCCGTCGGCACGCTCGCTCTTCGATTACCATCGGGATTAGTGATGAACCTGAATAATTGTTATTTAGTGCCTGCGTTAAGCATGAACATTATATCTGGATCTTGTTTATTGCGAGACAGTTACTCATTTAAGTCAGAGAATAATGGTTGTTCTATTTATATGAGTAATATCTTTTATGGTCATGCACCCGATGTGAGGGGTTTATTCTTATTGAATCTCGATAGTAATGATACACATGTTCATAACATTGATGCCAAAAGATGTAGAATTGATAATGATAATACCACTTTCTTGTGGCACTGCCGTTTAGGTCATATTGGCGTAAAACGCATGAGGAAGCTCCATGCTGATGGACTTTTGGAGTCACTTGATTTTGAATCACTTGACACATGTGAGCCATGCCTCATGGGCAAGATGACTAAAACGCCGTTCTCTGGAACAATGGAACGGGCAAGTGACTTATTGGAAATCATACATACTGATGTGTGCGGTCCGATGAGCATTGAGGCGCGCGGTGGTTATCGTTACTTTCTCACCTTCACTGATGACTTAAGTAGATATGGGTATATTTACTTAATGAAACACAAGTCTAAAACATTTGAAAAGTTCAAACAATTTCAGAGTGAAGTTGAGAATCATCGTAACAAGAAGATTAAATTCCTACGATCTAATCGAGGAGGAGAATATCTGAGTTATGAGTTTGGCAGTCACTTAAGAAAATGTGGAATTGTTTCACAACTAACACCGCCTGGAACACTACAGCGTAATGGTGTGTCCGAACGTCGTAATCGAACCTTATTGGATATGGTGCGATCTATGATGTCTCTTGCCGATTTGCCACTATCGTTTTGGGGTTATGCATTAGAGACAGCTGCATTCACTTTAAATAGGGCACCATCGAAATCCGTTGAGACGACGCCATATGAACTTTGGTTTGGCAAGAAGCCAAAGCTGTCGTTTCTTAAAGTTTGGGGATGTGATGCTTATGTCAAAAAGCTTCAGCCTGAAAAGCTGGAACCCAAAGCGGAGAAATGCGTCTTCATAGGATACCCAAAAGAGACAGTTGGGTATACCTTCTACCTCAGATCCGAAGGCAAAGTGTTTGTCGCTAAAAACGGAACGTTTCTTGAGAAAGAGTTTCTCTCGAAAGAATTGAGTGGGAGGAAGATAGAACTTGATGAGGTTGTTGAACCTTTACTTCAACCTGAAAGTAGCGCAGCGCAGAAAGATGTTTCTGTAGAGCCTACATCAGCTGAAGAGGAAGTTAATGATGATGATAATGAAGCTTTGGATCAAGTTGCTATCAAACCTCGTAGGTCGACAAGGACGCGTACTGCTCCTGAGTGGTACGGCAACCCTATCTTAGAGGTCATGTTGTTAGACAACGATGAACCTACGAGCTATGGAGAAGCGATGATGGGCCCGAATTCCGAGAAGTGGTTAGAGGCCATGAAATCCGAGATGGGATCCATGTATGAAAACAAAGTGTGGACTTTGGAAGTATTACCTGAAGGGCGTAAGGCCATTCAGAACAGATGGATCTTTAAGAGGAAGACGGACGCGGACGGTAATGTCACCGTCTATAAAGCTCGACTTGTGGCAAAGGGTTTTTCACAAGTTCAAGGAGTTGACTACGATGAGACCTTCTCACCCGTAGCGATGCTTAAGTCCGTCAGAATCATGTTAGCAATAGCTGCCTTTTTCGATTATGAAATTTGGCAGATGGATGTCAAAACAACGTTCCTTAATGGTTTCCTTAAGGAAGAGTTGTATATGATGCAACCAGAAGGTTTTGTCGATCCAGAGAATGCTGACAAAGTTTGCAAACTCCAGCGATCCATTTATGGACTGGTGCAAGCATCTCGGAGTTGGAATCTTCGCTTTGATGAGGTGATCAAAGCGTTCGAGTTTATACAAGTTTACGGAGAAGCTTGTATTTACAAGAAAGTGAGTGGGAGCTCTATAGCGTTTCTAATATTATATGTGGATGACATATTGCTGATTGGAAACAATATAGAAATGTTGGAAGGCGTGAAGGAATATTTGAACAAAAGTTTTTCAATGAAGGACCTAGGAGAAGCTGCTTTCATATTAGGCATCAAGATCTATAGAGATAGATCGAGACGCTTAATAGGACTTTCACAAAGCACATACCTTGACAAAGTTTTGAAGAAGTTCAAAATGGATCAGTCCAAGAAGGGGTTCTTGCCTGTATTGCAAGGTGTGAAGTTGAGTAAGACTCAATGCCCAGTGACTGCAGAAGATAGAGAAAAGATGAGTGTCATCCCCTATGCTTCAGCCATAGGCTCTATCAAGTATGCAATGCTGTGCACAAGACCCGATGTTAGCCTTGCCATAAGTATGGTCGGAAGGTTTCAAAGTGATCCAGGAATGGAACACTGGACGGCGGTCAAGAATATCCTGAAGTACCTGAAAAGGACTAAGGACATGTTTCTCATTTATGGAGGTGATCAAGAGCTCGTCGTAAAGGGTTACGTCGATGCAAGCTTTGACACTGATCCGGATGACTCTAAGTCACAAACCGGATACGTATTTATTCTTAATGGAGGTGCGGTTAGCTGGTGCAGTTCCAAGCAAAGCGTGGTAGCTGATTCTACATGCGAAGCGGAGTACATCGCTGCCTCGGAGGCGGCGAAGGAAGGTGTCTGGATGAAGGAGTTCATGACAGATCTTGGAGTAGTGCCTAGTGCGTTTAATCCAATGACTCTGTTTTGTGATAGTACTGGTGCCATTGCTCTAGCCAAGGAACCAAGATTTCACAAGAGGACTAGACACATAAAGCGACGTTTCAATTCCATCCGCGATTACATCAAGGAGGACGACATAAATATTTGCAAAGTACACACGGATCTGAATGTTGCAGATCCGATGACTAAACCTCTTCCAAGGGCTAAGCATGAACAACACCAGAACTGCATGGGTGTTCGATTCATTACAATGTAAATCACATAGTGATGTGAACTAGATTATTGACTCTAGTGCAAGTGGGAGACTGTTGGAAATATGCCCTAGAGGCAATAATAAATTGGTTATTATTATATTTCCTTGTTCATGATAATCGTTTATTATCCATGCTATAATTGTATTGATTGGAACCTCAAATACATGTGTGGGTACATAGACAACACTGTGTCCCTAGTAAGCCTCTAGTTGACTAGCTCGTTGATCAAAGATGGTTAAGGTTTCCTAGACATTGACATGAGATGTCATTTGATAACGGGATCACATCATTAGGAGAATGATGTGATGGACAAGACCCAAACTACGAACGTAGCATATGATCGTGTCAGTTTATTGCTATTGTTTTCTGCATGTCAAGTATCTGTTCCTTTGACCATGAGATCATGCAACTCCCTGACATCGGAGGAATACCTTGTGTGTATCAAACGTCGCAATGTAACTGGGTGACTATAAAGATGCTCTACAGGTATCTCCGAGGGTGTCTGTTGGGTTGGCATGGATCAAGACTGGGATTTGTTACTCCGTGTGACGGAGAGGTATCTCAGGGCCCACTCGGTAATACAACATCACAATGAGCCTTGCAAGCAATGTGACTAAAGTGTTAGCCACGAGATCTTGTATTACGGAACGAGTAAAGAGACTTGCCGGTAACGAGATTGAACTAGGTATAGAGATACCGACGATCGAATCTCGGGCAAGTAACATACCGAAGAACAAAGGGAATAGTATACGGGATTAACTGAATCCTTGACATAGAGGTTCGACCGATAAAGATCTTCGTAGAATATGTAGGAGCCAATATGGGCATCCAGGTCCCGCTATTGGTTATTGATCGTAGAGGTGCCTCGAACATGTCTACATAGTTCTCGAACCCGCAGGGTCTACACACTTAACGTTTGGTGACGATTAGTATAGTTGAGTTATTGTGTTGGTGACCGAAGGTTGTTCGGAGTCCCGGATAAGATCCAGGACATGACGAGGGTCTCCGGAAGAGTCCGGAAGTAAAGATTGATATATGTGATAATAGTGTTTTGATCTCCGGAAGGGTTCCAGAATTCACCGGAAGAGGTTCCGGATGTTTACCGAAGTGTTCGGGTGCAGCAACACTTTATATGAGCCAAAGGGGTAAAGCCCACGAGGTATTGGAAAGTGCAAAAGGAAGTTTTGCTGCTGCCTTAAGCGGTACTACCGCTGGTAAGGCAGTACTACCGCGTAAGCGGTACTACCGCATAAGCGGTACTACCGCTTGTGTGAAGCGGTACTACCGCTCAAGCGGTACTACCGCTTGTGAGCGGTACTACCGCTTGTACGCGATACTGCTGGAATCCGAGTTGGACTCTTTCCCTGCGGGCCAAACCGACCTTGTGCGGGCAAAACCGACCTGGAGGAGGCTTTTACTCCAAGTTTAGACCCCAAGGCTCAACATATAAATAGAGGGGCAGGGCTAGCACACGGGAGACATCAAGATTTCCCAAGCCATGTGTCGGCAACCCTAACCCTCTAGTTCTCCCGTCATAATCTCCGTAGTGCTTGGCGAAGCCCTGCAGAGATTGTTCCTCACCACCATCACCACGCCGTCGTGCTGCCGGAACTCATCTACTACTTCATCATCGCTCGCTGGATCGAGGAGGTGAAGGCGTCATCAAGCCATACGTGTGTTGAACGCGGAGGTGCCGTCCGTTCGGCACTAGTTCGTGATCGGATCGAGGGACGACTTGCGATTTGGATCGCGGAGACGTTCGACTACATCAACCGCGTTTCTTAACGCTTCCGCTTAGCGATCTACAAGGGTATGTAGATTCACTCTCCCTCTCGTAGATGCTCATCACCATGGATAGATCTTGTGTGTGCGTAGGAAATTTTTTGTTTCCCATGCAACGTTCCCCAACAGCACCACCTATCGGAACCACGGGAAAAATCCTCGCGTCTACAAATTGCATTTGATCTTCCTATCTTTACTCTCTCTCCTACATGTGCTTGTTTTACTTTCTGCTGCCATACTTGTTGACTAAGCCGGTAGGGACGATAGCCCGACAGTGGGTTCTCCCCCTCTGGTGAAGTGTCTTGGCAGTAGAACCAAGTCTTGTTCCATTCCTTGGGGTGACTCGGCAGAGTTGCTGTTGGGAAGAGTACATCCCTCTATCTCTGAAGAGTAACGCCCCCAAGCTCGAGGCTTAACCCGTCCGCCATTTCTGTTTGGCGGTTAATGTAAAAGTACTCCTTGAAGAGGTCAACAGATGGTTCCTCTTGCAGGTAGGCTTCACAGAATGTTTGAAATTGGCACATATTGGTGACTGAATTTGGGCCAATGTCTTGGGGGTGCAGTTTGAATGAGTGCAAAACATCTCGGAAAAACTTGGACCCGGGCGGGGAGAAGCCGTGAAGAAGATGATCTGTGAATATAATGACTTCCCCGTCTTTGGGTTTAGGGGTAGTCTCATTGCCTGAAACCCGCCAGTGGATAATATCCTGAGCCGGCAGAACTCCCATGGTGACAAATTCTTTGAGAGACTCTTCGGTCACTCCAGACTTTACCCAGTTGCAGGTGGACGGAGTTTTAGACATGGTGGCGGCTTAGAAAGCTGCGGAAAGATATGAATATTCGGCGGGTTAAAAATACATTCTAACCAAGGTTGCTATGACTATAAATGGTGACAGCGTTTGGTGGGTCAATATAAAATTATGAGCTGCCGAATCTACTTGCGGTATGACAGCGTGAGCCGGTAGCTTTACGGCGGGTCAAGTTTATCAGTGCAGATTGAAAAATTGCTAAGTATTGAAAAACAGATTCTACAACCACGGCTATGGATTCAAGATCTACGGGCGAGGGAAAAGAAAATTATTCTAGCCCTAAAAAGACCAGTGGAAGAACAGACGGCCTCTGCACAGATTAAAACGGGCTGTAGATCTACAATGAGTGCGGCGTGATTATGGAGCGGACGGCCGCGTGATTTCGGCAGCATTGTAAGGCTTTAGAGAAGGTGTTTTCCATCTAATCGGTGAAGAACGTTCCGATGAACGGTGATGAACACCGAAGAAACCCGACGAACTCGGGGAGATCTAAAGGATTAGTACAGATCTAACAGGGGGCGGTAATGAAACCTGGAGGATGCGAGCGGATGCAGCGATGTTCTGGATGCGTTCAGGTTGATGCAGCGGCCGGAGTTGATGAAGACGACGAGCTTCGGCGGCGCGGCGAGCTTCGGTGGTCCAGAGGAAGAAGAAGAAGATGGCGGCGGGAAAAATGAAAATGATAACCCCCCGTGCTTATTTATAAGGCTATAATGGTCTCACAACGGTCCGGTGCGGGAATCGAGGGAGCACGATGATGATTAAACTAAGAAGACGCCTCGATTCTCGGGCTGGTCATATTAATGAAAAAAGATCCGCTCTGACGTCAGGGGGATCTCTTTTGATTTTTTCTAATGACGTCACGGCGGGTCATGAAAGCTTGTCAGAAGCAACGACCGCCCATTTTCGGCGGGTCATGAAGATTATCAGAGAAGGCAAGGCTCGCCAACCAGAAGATTTGGAGATTGACATGAACCAATTCAAATCAATCTGGGGCCTAATGTTGGGGATATAACCCCGTGGTGAGACCCGCCCAGGTGGGGCCGGGTCATGAGGTTGGCGGCTTACGATAAGGTTGATGCAGGCTTACTCAATGGGCCTGGAGGCCCAGAGCCAGAAGACGAGATGTAATACGGTGGTGTAAGCCGCCGGTGGCGGCTTGTTAGACAAGGCATGTGTAGTTAGAGGTGAGGTCGGTTATCAAGTATAACCCGGCTTGGACTCTTGTAAGCCCAGGACCTTGACCTGTGTATATAAAGGCAGGTTACCTGGGCGGCTTAGGCCACAAAAAACAACTTATCGATAGCTAGGGCAAGCGAACTCGCTCCCTTGTAATCGATATCCTATCAATACAACATAAAGCAGGACGTATGCTTTTACCTCTTTCCGAGGGGCCGAACCTGGGTAAACCCTTGTCTCTCGATTCCGATCAACCCCTTTGAGCTTACCACCTTAGCGATGGCCTCGAACCTAAGTCCTTTCACGGGGACATCTGCCGTGACAAAACCACGACAGTTGGCGCCCACCGTGGGGCCGATGCTCGGTGGTGTGGAGTTCTCGAAGGGCTCTCTCCCAGGGATCGAGGGATACGCCGTTGGCAGGATGACCTCGTCTGCACCGACCTCGTCGAGCCGGCCCGGCGCGTGCAACCCGCCCGAGTTAATCCGGGTCGGAAGCACGTCTTCGTCGGCTTTACCCAAGGCGCGGAGCTTGAAGGTTCCGCGTCACGGGAGGAAACCCTCATCTGCTCAGAGGATGGATCCTCGAGCGTAGAGGCAGAATCAATCTACCAGCTTCATAACGGCGGGCTCGGGGGCTACGTCGAGGATTACCGTGAGCCGGAGTACCATGAGCCGGAGTACCATGAGCCGGAATACTATGAGCCGCCAAGCCGCGCTGCTGTCTTCATGGCGGGATCGACACCGGCCCCTGGTAGCACGGCCGCTGGTGCGACCGGGTCCGGGTCAGGCAGGCCGCCTGCTCAAGTTTTGCTGGATCTGATGAACGAGCTTACAACTCTGATGGAAACCGAGGTCACGGCCGAAAACCAAGCAGCCCGCAACACAGAGATCGCAAGGATAAAGGGCCGGATGGCCGGTGTCCAAGGGGAAATCAATGCGTTGAAGGCTCAGATGGATGCTGAGTCAGAGCGCCTTAGGGCGGATGCTTTTCGTCTTGAATTGGAGCAGCAGACTGCGGCGGCGGTTCACCGGATGAGGCATCAATCTCGTTTGCCGGATCAGTATGAGGCGAGAAATCTTTTCAACACGCCAGGGACGGGACGGAATGCACCTCTGACCGTAACCCGGACGGCGGAAGTACCTGGGAGCAGGGCGGCGGTTTAGCATCGGCAGCCAGACCCGCCCCGCAGGAACCAGACTCCGCCACAGTCTTTTCCGACACCGCCCGGTCATTATTCTAACCCGGCGGAGAACATGGTGGCAGCGGCAACCAGACTTGGCACGATCCCCATCCCTGATGGGACGCCTTTCGCAGAGGAAGTGCGGAACGCCATTGGCTATTTACAGACAACAATGGCACAGCAGGAGAAATATACTTACAGCTGGAGTCGCGTGCACTCAACCCCCATCCCGAGCCGCAGCTACAGCCGGCGTTTAGAGTCGCCGGCGGTCTCTAGCAGTGAGCGACGTCGAAACCCGTCACGAGACAATCAACCGGCTCTTGATGCTCAGGCGCTGGTGGTTCGGGCAAGAGCGCAACGAGAGGCGGCAGCATTGGCGGCTGCGGCGGCTTATCAAGAACCCACAGTAGCACCTTCCGTCTCGGTAGGAGCCGGAGTAACATCCAGGGCTGTGGGAGTGCCGTGCTTAGTACCGGCTTTACGAAACGAGCGCCTACCGAAGGACTTCAAGGGTCCTCGTAAGGTGCCTAATTATACCGCTGATCTACCTCCAGAAGCTTGGATCGAAAGCTATGAACTAGCCATGGAGATGTTAGACCTCAGTGATGCAGTATGCGCCAAGTATTTCATCATGATGTTGGAAGGGCCGGCTTGCACGTGGTTGAAGGGTTTACCACCCAACACCATTAATTCCTGGGCTGAGTTGAAGGCGAAGTTTATCAAGAATTTCCAGGGAACGTGCAAGCAGCCCATGACAATTGTGGACTTGGATCATTGCGTGCAGCGCGAGGACGAGTCGGCTCATCATTGGGTCCGGTGGGTCTCAACCATCATCCACTCTTCTGATAACATTACGGCGGCTCAAGCAGTCCTTATTCTGGAGAAGAATTGCCACTTTGTGCCCCTGAAGCAGAAGCTTGGCCGGCTCAAACGTACATGCCAGGATATGGGGGAACTCATGGCGGCTCTCACCAAGTATGCGGACTCGGACAGCACGAAGGACCCTGGTTCCGATGATGAGAAATCGGCCAAGGGTAAGAAGAATAACAATGGCAAGAGTCAACCGCAGAACAGGGGAGGAAACAACAATAATGGCAACGGCGGAAAGCGGAAACACCAGGACGGCGGGTCAGATTTAGTGGCCAACACCAGTACTGGGAATAACCGTGGCAAGGGGAACGGCAAGCCGCCTTTCGTTAAGCGCAAGCCGGTTGACATGGAGGTGATGTTGAATGTTCCTTGCCCGAAACATAGTCTTCCTGATCAGCCGTCTACTCATGCTTTGAAGGATTGTTGGATCATGCGGGAGTTTCGAAATTACAGTGTTAACCAGCATCAAGGCGGTGGCGGTGGACCATCCGGCGGGTCAGGATCCGGTCCTTCTGGGTCTGGCTTCGGTACAGGCGGCTCAGGCTCTGGCTATCAAGGTCAAGGAAACCATGGAGCTAATAATCAACAGTCTAGCAGTGGAGGTCAGCAACAAAATAACCAGTCCGGGTATCAGAGTAATCCCAAGCAGCTTAATGGAGTCCAGTATCATGTTTTTACGACTAGTCTTGAAAAGCGGTTAATGCGGTTATGCCGGCTCTCCCTCAGTACTTAAGGTGGTCAGAGTATGACATAACTTGGAGCAGAGAGGATCACCCGCCGCGTGTGGATAACCCGGGACAGTTGGCTTTGGTGGTGGCCCCCCAAGTCGGAGGCTATGTGTTCACTAAGGTGCTTATGGATGGTGGCATCAGCATCAACATCCTGTACTATGACACGTTCCGCTGGATGAACTTGCTTGATAAGGACCTTAAGCCATCTTCAACGGTCTTTCACGAAGTGGTGCCCGGAAAATCGGCTTATCCAGTCGGAAAAATTTCTCTGGAGGTAGCTTTTGGTGATGAATTCAATTGTAGGGTGGAATCTTTATGGTTTGAGGTGGTCAAGATCAAGAGCCCATACCACGCTCTGTTCGGCCGGCCGGCTTACGCCAAGTTCATGGCTAGACCTTGCTATGTTTACTTACAGCTCAAGATGCCCGGGTTAAAGGGAACGATTAGTGTGCATGGTGATCGGAAGATTGCTCTTGAGTGTGAGGAAGGTGATGCAGCATATGCAGAGTCGAGTTGTGCGGAGGCGGAGCTCAAGTTTTATAAGGAGAATGTTGACCCGACAGATATGAGCCCACTAAAGAAGCCTAGCACGGAATCTGAGCCGCCTCTCAAGTTTGTGGCAGAAGATACCAAGCTAGTGGATTTCACTCCTGGCGACTCATCACAACAGTTCACTATTGGGGCTAATATGGATCCCAAATAGGAAAGCGCGCTCATCGAATTCATCCGTGAGAATCGGGACATCTTTGCATGGAAGCCTTCTGACATGCCGGGTGTACCGAGAGAATTCGCTGAGCACCACCTTAATGTGGATCCTAAGTTTAAGCCGGTCAAACAGTTCCTCCGTCGCTTCAATGAGGAGAGGCGTAAGGCTATTGGGGAAGAGGTGGCCCGGCTCTTGGCAGCAGGGTTCATCGTTGAAGTTTTTCACCCGGAATGGTTAGCTAACCCGGTGTTGGTACTCAAGAAGAACGGCACGTGGCGCATGTGCGTGGATTACACGGATCTTAACAAGGCGTGTCCGATTGACCCGTTTGCTCTCCCCCGTATCGATCAGATCATTGATGCAACGGCAGGTTGTGAGAGTCTATGCTTCCTGGATGCTTATTCAGGTTATCATCAGATCAAGATGGCAGTCAAAGACCAAGAGAAGACATCTTTCATTACGCCTTTTGGAGCTTTCTGCTATGTGTCTATGCCTTTCGGGCTCAAGAGTGCCCAGGCGACTTACCAACGTTGTGTGCAGAACTGTCTTCATGGTCAAATTGGGCGCAATGTTCATGCTTATGTGGATGATATTGTGGTCAAGTCAAGGAAGAAGGAAACTCTGCTGGCTGATTTGAAGGAAACTTTCGATAATCTGCGGGTTTACAAGATGATGCTTAACCCGGCAAAGTGTGTGTTCGGCATACCTGCAGGCAAGCTCTTGGGTTTCTTGGTCTCTGAGCATGGCATTGAGGCTAACCCGGATAAGATAAAGGCCATTACCTCCTTGTCTAAACCGGCATGCAGTAATGATGTTCAGCGCCTGGCGGGTCGTATTGCTGCCCTGAGCCGGTTCATAAGCCGCCTAGGAGAGAAAGCTATTCCTCTATACCAGATGATGAAGAAGACAGACGATTTCGTCTGGAGTGATGCGGCTGATGAAGCGTTTGAGGCGCTCAAAAAGCAATTGGCTGAGCCGCCTGTTCTGGCCGCTCCCGTGGAGAAGGAGCCTCTGCTTTTATATGTGGCGGCTAACAACAGGGCTGTCAGTGCTGCAATTGTGGTGGAGCGCAAGGAGGCGGGTAAGGAGTACCTAGTTCAGCGGCCGGTTTATTATATCAGTGAAGTCTTGACGGAGTCTAAGCAAAGATATCCACATTGGCAAAAGCTGGTGCTTGGGGTGTTCATGGCCAATCGCAAGCTGAAACATTATTTTCTTGGGCACCCGATCACAGTGGTCAGTTCTGCTCCTTTGGGGGATATCATTCAGAACAGAGAAGCCACTGGAAGGATTGCTAAGTGGGCAATTGAGCTTGGACCTCTCAATTTGAAATATGTGCCCCGAACGGCTATCAAATCTCAAGCCCTGGTGGATTTTATCAATGACTGGACAGAGTGTCAAATACCTGAGGAAAAGCTGGACAATACTTATTGGACGATTCACTTTGATGGATCCAGGCAATTGGAAGGCTCGGGGGCTGGAGTTGTCTTAACTTCCCCACGAGGTGCCAAATTCTGTTATGTTTTGAGGCTAATGTTTCCTTGTACTAACAATGCAGCGGAATACGAGGCTTTGCTTCATGGTCTCCGGGTGGCCAAGGAGATGAACTTGAGCCGGGTCAGATGTCTTGGCGACTCAGACCTGGTGGCTCAACAAGTCTCTGGCACGTGGGATTCTAAGGACCCTCGTATGGCGGCTTATCGTCAGGCGGTTGATGTTATTGCTGGCCACTTTAAAGGTTATCGGGTGGATCATATTGACCGGCGGAAGAATGAGGCGGCCGACGCGTTATCAAGGCTGGGGTCTTAGCGTAAGCCGGTGCTGCCTAATGTGTTCTTGGACGTGTTGCATCATCCATCGGTCAAGTTACCATCGGAGGAGGATTTGGCTATACCTGACCCGGAAGGGCAATTGGTGGCGGCTCTTCGCGCGATCCCTGATTGGACGTTGCCTTATCTGGCATACATGACCTGCGGCGAGTTACCTCAAGATGAGACTCTAGCACGGCAGATCATAAGGCTGTCTAAGTCTATGACTATTGTCAACGGCGAGTTACATTGGCGTAGTGTGACTGGTGTCTTTCAGCGCTGTGTTTCTCCTGATGAGGGCCGCGAGATCTTGCAAGAAATCCATGCTGGCGATTGTGGTCATCACGCCGGGTCAAAATCATTGGTGGCCAAGGCCTTTCGACACGGGTTTTACTGGTTAACAGCTCATAAAGACGCAGAGGATTTGGTCACTAAGTGTGGCAGGTGCCAAAAATTTGGGCGACATGCCCATGTGCCGGCTCAAGAGCTACGGATGATTCCAATCACCTGGCCATTTGCAGTCTGGGGGCTTGATATGGTAGGACCTTTTAAGAGGTGTAAGGACAAAAAGACCCACCTCTTGGTGGCGGTTGACAAGTTTACTAAGTGGGTTGAAGCTGAGCCAGTCAGCAAGTGTGATGCAGCAACAACAGTTCAGTTCATCAAAAAGCTGATTTTTCGGTTTGGTTATCCTCATAGTATCATCACTGATAATGGCACTAACTTATCTAAGGGGACTATGAAGGAGTTCTGTGATGAGGAGCATATCCGTCTTGATGTATCTTCGGTAGCTCACCTGCAGTCTAATGGTCAAGCTGAGCGTGCTAACTAGGAGATTTTGAGAGGTATAAAACCCCGGCTCATGGTTCCTTTGGAGCGCACGCCGGGTTGTTTGGTGGAGGAGTTGCCGTCTGTTCTTTGGAGCATAAGAACCACCCCAACAGGTCTACAGGCTATACGCCTTTCTTCATGGTTTATGGTGCAGAAGCTGTTCTCCCTAGTGATATTTGTCATGACTCACCCAGAGTGGCGGCTTACGTGGAAACTGATAACGAGGCGGCGCGTCAGGATGCTTTGGATGCCTTGGACGAAGAACGGGATCTTGCAGCAGCTCGGTCGGCGATTTATCAACAAGACCTGCATCGCTATCATAGCCGTAGGGTCAAGACCCGGACGTTCCAAGAAGGAGGTTTAGTACTCCGGCTGATTCAAGACCAGTCAGATATGCATAAGTTGTCACCTCCCTGGGAAGGACCGTTTGTGATCAGCAGAAATCTCAACAATGGTTCCTATTATCTCATTGATGTACGGGAAAGTGACAAGTCTCGCACTTCTGGTGAAGAGACCAAGAGGCCATGGAATATTGCTCACCTTCGGCCATACTATACTTAAGCCGCCAGTCCGGCTCTCATCAATGTACATATTCCTGTCATTGTATATACCATCTTTTATGATATAATAAAGTTGGCATCCCCATGATTAGGGGCTTCTGCCGTTTTCTCCACACTGAAAGTGTCATACAAAGGAGTTGATCCTTAATCAGGTCATTTGGGGGCTTCCAACCCTATGGGTTTAGCTTACATACGCTCTTGGCCAGGCTTTATATGCCATGTTCGAGTTAAACCTGCCTGTTTGCAACTTGCTACTCCGCCATGTGACCCGCCGAACTCTTGTCAAGGTTTAAACGACGACTTTTGTCACGAGAGAGTCGGCTTACAGTGAGCTAGGATAAACTCGTCTTGTCTGCCATAACCCCTCCGCTATGTGGCCCGTTCGTACTTTTAGCAATGTCAATCTTTTAAAGACCCTGAACTTGCTAAAGTTTAAACGACGGATTTATGTCACGTGAGACCCGGTTTACAAGTTTTATTTAGGCTTTCCGCCTAGTTTCTTTGGAAACAACACAAAAAATTTCATAAAAACAAGAGTTATCTTGTCCTACCACGCCTTTAAAGACGGCTTATAGGATGAGACGTACAAATTACTTGTTAAGTTGTAACCTGCCTAGTTTCATAACCCGCCCGGCGCGTCAAAGCAGTCAAATGATTATATATCACAGATGAATTTGCTAAGTTGCCGGCAGAACCTTAAAGCAGTGCATCAAAAGCACAAGAGCAGGCAGTTAAAATTTTTCCTACTGCTATTACAAGGCTATCCAAAAGCCCAAAAGTTGCAGACTTCAAGTTTTTTCAGCAATTTCTAACCCAGCGGATTGAACAAGGCCGGCTTACATTCACATGATGCAACAGTTTTTCTCTAACTCGCCGCCGGGTCATCCTGCGCCGGGTTTTCGGTCTCCTGGATCTGGAGGTTGTCCACATCCCAATTGCAGTTGGTTAAAGCTTCAAACTTGGCTTCATCGTGCATGATCGGAGATGGGTCAACATCAGGAGCAAAGAGGTGCTTACGGCGTTGAGGGATTAGGCCCTTGGCTTCGAAGGTGGGCCCTCAAACACATTTGTTCTCTTCAGTATAAGCCGCCTGATATACTGCCAGATCAGCTTCTGTGGCCAGCCGGCTTGCCAGAACCCGGGACGCCTTATGACAGCGAGAGTAATCTTCTTGTGTAAACTCCGAGCCGTCATCCTTCGGTTGAGGGAAGCCATCCATCATTTCAGCCGGGTTCAGCTCCGAAGCATAAGCCAGCGACCGGCTCAGAGCGGCTATTGCACCCTTACGGGCGGTTGATCTCTTCAGCTCTTCTATCTGCTGCGGGATGGTGGAGAGGACTTCTAGCACGCCCTTCATAAACTTTCGCACACCCCTTTCAGTCATCACAGCTTTAATAGTGATAAGTGACCCGGCATAGAGCTGTTCAGAAAGAGAGTATAAAGCTTTGAGTTTCAACAGGCTGTTATCTGACAGCTGACGGCTCCGTTCACCTACAAACATGTCAAAACTTATAAGTCGCCAGAGAAGATTATTGACAAGTATTTGTATATAGTTGAAGGTTAAGGATACCTACCAAACACAGCTCCAATCATACGGGATATCTGGCCCTTCAGAGTGTTCAACTGTTCGGTCACCATTTTGAGCCGGCCCTCTGCGTCTTCAGCGCGCTTGGTCACGGTGGCTTGGCTTGACTCAGCAGTCTGCTTGAAGGCTTCGAACTCTGTTTTGATCTTCTCAAGATCTATGGAGCAGAGCCGCCATTTATCTTCCGTCTCTGCTCAGGCGTCTTGTTGCAAAGATAAGCTTTTCTTCAAGTCCATCAGGTTAGACTCGGCAGCACTTAAAGATTCCTGTGCAGGACAAGTCGTGACAGTGCAAGGTTGTCAGTTTTAAGCCGCTGGTCCGGCTCACACAGTTTATGTCAAAGTTTGGTACCATGATTCCAAGTCCCAAGCAGATTGCAGGCAATATACTTGACACTTGGGGGCTAATGTATCCCAGCTCTTTCTTATAGTGCCGGCTCATTACTTAGGTAATGACCCGGCCCTTGGGGGCTACATTTGGCTCTTAAGCTATGATTGAGTGCCGGCTCATTACTTAGGTAATGACCCGGCCCTTGGGGGCTACATTTGGCTCTTAAGCTATGATTGAGTGCCGGCTCATTACTTAGGTAATGACCCGGCCCTTGGGGGCTACATTTGGCTCTTAAGCTATGATTGAGTACCGACTCATTACTTAAGTAATGACCCGGCCCTTGGGGGCTACACTTGGCTCTTAATTTATGGTTGAGTGTCGGCTCATTATTGGTATAATGACCCGGCCCTTGGGGGCTACGATTGGCTCTCAGTCCATGTTTCATATACTAATGACTCTTCAAAAGTTGCCAAATTAATGGAAGTCCCGGCTGACCTTCTGAGAGATCAACCGGTTCTTGGGGGCTATATAAGTATATACATGAAGAGGCAAGGGAAGTGAGGTACCTCGTATTTTTTCTTCATCTTGGCGACCAAGTTGGCCTCCATATCTCGGCTGGCAAACAGACGACTCAGATAGCCGGCATGCAATTCGTCGGCAGTAAGTTTCTCCAAATTTGAAAGATCAGATGGAGTCTTTTCTTCCTTAGAGGGAGCCGCCTCGTCTTCCTTGATATGCTTTGATAGCACATGTGAAGGAGCTAGAGATTTGTAAGCCGCCCCAGTGACAGTGACTTCTTCATGAGAAGCCATATCTTCAGTTGACGGCTGGGGGCTGGGCGGCTTAGGAGCAGAATCTGGATGGGCTTCAGCAGCCTCAACATCCATATCCGCCGGTTCATTGTGCCGAGGGGCTTCTTCATGATTGTCTTTGGCGGTTTGAGAAGCCTCAACATGGGCTTCCGGGATGCTTGGCTTCCGAATTGCCGGCTCTGGAACATCAGGAGCGGCGGATGACCCGGCCACTTTCCTTCGTTTGGCTTGAGCCCTGTGAGGCAAAGTTAAAAGTTACACATCAATGAGAAAGGATGGACTATTAATAAAAAGAGTGGGATAGAAAAATACTTACCCCTGATTGATGATAAGGGGAGGCAACTTTGAAGCAGTTGAGTCGCCGGAAGAAGGAGGCGAATCCTGGAAAAGTTAGCATTGTTAAACACTGATAAGCTGCAAGGATAGCTTACAGGGAAAATGAGTTCAAGACAAGAAAGTACTTTGGTGCGCTGTTTTCGAGGGGCCGGCTCATTGGGTAAGCCGGCTAAAAGGTCTCCAGAGCCGGTGCTCCGGGTCTGACGTCTGCTGTCCTCTGGCTGTTTCTTCAAAAGAAAGTTACGACTCAAGTGAGCAAAAGGACGGGAACTTTTTACCTTCCGTACAGCCCACAATACTCTCTTTACTGGTGAAAGATCCGAGTCAGAGGAGACAATGGTTACCTCGGCAACGTCGGCATGGCTTGTTTCAGCTTCTTCCTGTGAGTAATTGCCGTCAATGAGTTGCATAAAGAGAAGGCCAAGGGGGTCAAGTTCTACCTCTGAGTCATTGAAATCGAATAAATCTTCAGATGATTGCCTCTTCCGGCGAGTTGGCACCTTGGATTTGGTCGCCTTGGGGACTTTGTTTTTCTTCTTGAGAGTAGGGGGCAACAATTTCTTCCAGAATGAAGAGCCGGCCTACACAGGATAAAGCATATTGACAGAAAAGGTTTAATAAAGTATGGAGTTAAAAGAATGGATGAGGGTTAGGATGAAAAGACTTACATCCGGAGCCGGGTTAAGTGCAGAGAAGGGGCTTAAGCTAGTCTTGCTGCAGGCGGCTAATGATTCCCCCAGCAAAGACTTGACGATAGTGTTGAGATCCCGATCCTTCAAAGGGGTCTGGTTGAAGCATTGAGGATCATCAACTTTACCCGTATACTGGCACATTAAGGCGCCTCGGCGGCTCAATGGCAGAATCCTCCAGGAGACCCAGCAGCGGGTCAGATCAACACCCGTCAACCCGTTGGCCAACAGGACCCTGACTTTTGAGAAAGTGCAGGCATATTGAGCACGTCCGGCGGCTGACATCCGGTCTAGAAGCTCTGTATCCGTACTAAGCCGGTAGGGACGATTGCCCGGCAGTGGGTTCTCCCCCTCTGGTGAAGTGTCTTGGCAATAGAACCAAGTCTTGTTCCATTCCTTGGGGTGACTCGGCAGAGTTGCTGCTGGGAAGAGTACATCCCTCTATCTCTGAAGAGTAACGCCCCCAAGCTCGAGGCTTAACCCGTCCGCCATTTCTGTTTGGCGGTTAATGTAAAAGTACTCCTTGAAGAGGTCAACAGATGGTTCCTCTTGCAGGTAGTCTTCATAGAATGTTTGAAATTGGCACATATTGGTGACTGAATTTGGGCCAATGTCTTGGGGGTGCAGTTTGAATGAGTGCAAAACATCTCGGAAAAACTTGGACCCGGGCGGGGAGAAGCCGTGAAGAAGATGATCTGTGAATATAATGACTTCCCCGTCTTTGGGTTTAGGGGTAGTCTCATTGCCTGAAACCCGCCAGTGGATAATATCCTGAGCCGGTAGAACTCCCATGGTGACAAATTCTTTGAGAGACTCTTCGGTCACTCCAGACTTTACCCAGCTGCAGGTGGACGGAGTTTTAGACATGGTGGCGGCTTAGAAAGCTGCGGAAAGATATGAATATTCGGCGGGTTAAAAATACATTCTGACCAAGGTTGCTATGACTATAAATGGTGACAGCGTTTGGTGGGTCAATATAAAATTATGAGCCGCCGAATCTACTTGCGGTATGACATCGTGAGCCGGCAGCTTTACGGCGGGTCAAGTTTATCAGTGCAGATTGAAAAATTGCTAAGTATTGAAAAACAGATTCTGCAACCACGGCTATGAATTCAAGATCTACGGGCGAGGGAAAAGAAAATTATTCTAGCCCTAAAAAGACCAGTGGAAGAACAGACGGCCTCTGCACAGATTAAAACGGGCTGCAGATCTACAATGAGTGCGGCGTGATTATGGAGCGGACGGCCGCGTGATTTCGGCAGCATTGTAAGGCTTTAGAGAAGGTGTTTTCCATCTAATCGGTGAAGAACGTTCCGATGAACGGTGATGAACACCGAAGAAACCCGACGGACTCGGGGAGATCTAAAGGATTAGTACAGATCTAACAGGGGGCGGTAATGAAACCTGGAGGATGCGAGCGGATGCAGCGATGTTCTGGATGCGTTTAGGTTGATGCAGCGGCCGGAGTTGATAAAGACGACGAGCTTCGGCGGCGCGGCGAGCTTCGGTGGTCCAGAGGAAGAAGAAGAAGATGGCGGCGGGAAAAATGAAAATGATAACCCCCCGTGCTTATTTATAAGGCTATAATGGTCTCACAACGGTCCGGTGCGGGAATCGAGGGAGCATGATGATGATTAAACTAAGAAGACGCCTCGATTCTCGGGCTGGTCATATTAATGAAAAAAGATCCGCTCTGACGTCAGGGGGGTCTCTTTTGATTTTTTCTGATGATGTCACGGCGGGTCATGAAAGCTTGTCAGAAGCAACGACCGCCCATTTTCGGCGGGTCATGAAGATTATTAGAGAAGGCAAGGCTCGCCAACCAGAAGATTTGGAGATTGACATGAACGAGTTCAAATCAATCTGGGGCCTAATGTTGGGGATATAACCCCGTGGTGAGACCCGCCCAGGTGGGGCCGGGTCATGAGGTTGGCGGCTTACGATAAGGTTGATGCAGGCTTACTCAATGGGCCTGGAGGCCCAGAGCCAGAAGACGAGATGTAACCCGGTGGTGTAAGCCGCCGGTGGCGGCTTGTTAGACAAGGCATGTGTAGTTAGAGGTGAGGTCGGTTATCAAGTATAACCCGGCCTGGACTCTTGTAAGCCCAGGACCTTGACCTGTGTATATAAAGGCGGGTTACCTGGGCGGCTTAGGCCACAAAAAACAACTTATCGATAGCTAGGGCAAGCGAACTCGCTCCCTTGTAATCGATATCCTATCAATACAACATAAAGCAGGACGTATGCTTTTACCTCTTTCCGAGGGGCCGAACCTGGGTAAACCCTTGTCTCTCGATTCCGATCAACCCCTTTGAGCTTACCACCTTAGCGATGGCCTTGAACCTAATTCCTTTCATGGGGACATCTGCCGTGACAAAACCACGACTGGTAACAAACCCCAAGTTGGATACTTTCGGGTATTCGGCTCAAAGTGCTACATTCTTGATAAGCATCGTCGTACTAAATTTGCTCCTAAATCTCATGAAGGATTCCTACTTGGTTACGGATCGAACTCTCACACTTACCGTGTCTACAACAACTTCACTCGAAAAGTTGAAGAGACGGTAGATGTGAAGTTTGATGAATCTAATGACTTACAAGTCGAACAATTGCCAAATGATGTAGGAGATAAGGATCCTTCGGAAGCTATCCAAGACTTGTCCATCGGCAAGATTCATCCCATGGAGGTGAAGGAAAGTACTTCGTCAACTCAAGTGGAAGCCCCTACTTCACGTCAAGGTGAACCTCAACACGACATGGAGGCATCCACAAGCGGTACACGACAAGACGAAGAGGAGGAAGCACATCATGAAGATCCACCACAACCTCCTTCACCACCACCTCAAGGAAACGACACCTTCAACAATGACAAAAATGAAGGAGATGATGATGAAGAAGCTCCACCATCCAACAAGCAAAAGCTACCCCGAGTCTGAGCAAGAGTGACCAAGAACCATCCTCTAAACCAAATCTTCGGTGACATACAAACCGGGAGAATCACTCGCTCTAAACTCGCTTAGCAAATTTTTCCGAGCACTATTCTTTCATCTCTAGCATTGAACCCTTGAAGGTTGAACAAGCACTTGAAGACCCAGATTGGGTGAACGCTATGCATGAAGAGCTTCACAACTTCGAGAGGAACGAAGTGTGGACACTCGTGGAGAAGCCCAAGGACGAGCACAACATCATCAGGACAAAATGGGTGTTTCGGAACAAACAAGACGAAGACGGTCAAGTCGTACGCAACAAGGCGCGTCTCGTAGCTCAAGGCTACACCCAAGTCGAAGGTATGGACTACGGTGAGACCTATGCACCCGTTGCTAGACTTGAAGCTATTCGAATTCTTCTTGCTTATGCTAATCACCATGATATCACGCTTTATCAAATGGACATTAAAAGTGCATTTTTAAATGGTGAGATTGAAGAAGTGGTCTATGTTAAGCAACCCCCTGGTTTTGTGAATCACAAGAAACCTGATCATGTCTACAAGCTTCGTAAAGCTCTTTATGGTCTTAAGCAAGCCCCACGTGCTTGGTATAAATGCTTAACGAAGTTCCTCATTGAAAAAGGTTTTGAGATTGGTAAAATTGATGCAACCTTATTCACTAAAAGAGTTAATGGTGAACTATTGTGTGCCAAATTTATGTGGATGATATTATCTTCGGATCTACTAACCCACAATTTAGTGAAAGATTTGGAAGGTTGATGTCCGAGAAGTATGAGATGTCCATGATGTGTGAGCTGAAATTTTTCCTTGGTTTGCAAATCAAGCAAACGAGAGAAGGAACTTTCATCTCTCAAACCAAGTATACCAAGGACTTGATCAAGAAGTTCAACATGCAAGAGTGTAAAGGTATGAAAACCCCTATGCCTACTAGTGGACATGTTGATCTTACCAAGGAGGATGAACCGGTTGATCAAAAGGTTTATCGATCTATGATTGGTTCATTGTTATATCTATGTGCCTCCCATCCCGATATTATGTTTAGTGTTTGAATGTGTGCTAGATTTCAAGCTGCACCTAAAGAGTGTCATCTTAAGGCCGTGAAACATATTGTGAGATATTTGATACAAACACCAAACTTTGGCATTTGGTATCCCAAGGGATCTTCCTTTAACCTTGTTGGCTATTCCGATTCGGACTATGCCGGTGACAAGGTTGATAGAAAATCTACCTCGGGTACATGTCAATTTCTTGGGAGATCTCTTGTGTCTTGGTCCTCCAATAAACAAAACTCGGTATCTCTATCTACCGCCGAAGCCGAGTATATTGCCGCCGGATCGTGTTGTGCACAATTGCTATGGATGACACAAACACTTAAGGATTGTGGAATCCATGTGAAAAATGTTCCATTACTTTGTGACAATGAAAGTGCTATTAAGATTGGTCACAATCCCGTGCAACATTCTCGAACTAAGCATATTCAAGTTCGACATCATTTCATTCGTGATCATATTGCCAAAGGAGATATTAATCTTAAGCATTTTCGCAGTAACAAGCAATTGGCTGATATCTTTACTAAGCCACTTGATGATAAAGTGTTTTGTTATTTGAGGAGTGAGTTGAACATCATTGATGCTTCAAACTTGAGCTAGACTCACTCGGTTGCATGCATGGGGATGAGCTTACTTGACCATTCCATGCTATCATTACCATGAATCTCATATAACTTGGAATTCTATGCTCCCTTGTATTGCATCTAACCCTTTTGTAGGTACTTGAAAGAACAACATTCCACAAGATTGCCAATAACTCAAATCTTAAGCGATCTTGTCATGGCCAAGTATCCACAACCACTCTTGATGATGGAAGGAAGAGGACAACAAAACATATCCTTGACACACATTTAAATTTCTTAATTGTTATCAACTCACAATTGGTATCGTGTCATTTGGATATATCATGTTCTTCCTTGCATGACTAACCTATGTAGGTGATAAGTGAACCAAAACAAGAAGGATTTCTTCCAACTCAAGATGAACATCATCAACCTCGAGCATCCTCATCAAGTTCACCTACAAGCCACGTCATCAACATCACTCAAAGGTATGTACTCATATCCTTGATATAGCTTTACTCCAAGTCATGAGTTAAAGCAACTCAAGTGATATGAAAACATTAAAATGCTTAATCGAAAAATGGTAACCCCATTTCGAGCTTAACGATGAGTATGACCTATGATCAAGTATTCTTGCTTGACTCCTTAAGTCAATATACTCTAACATAGGTGACCTAGTCACCGCCCATCATCTAGTTATAAGAATTGAATGGAGAATTTTTGTTTTGTTGATCGTTGACACTTCCATTCAACTCTAACCTAGATGAATATTCATTGCAAATTCTTCTAAAAATTCACTGCAAATTCTTATGAAAATTCATTGAAAATCTTTGTGATCTTTTTGAGACTTTCTGAAAAAAAACTGCATTTGACAAAATAGCCAAGAACAACTTTGCCAAGTTTCTGTTTCACAACTCGAAGCCTCCGATAAAAGAATCTCGGTCTCACCAATGAAGCAGTTATGCTGCCCAATCACTCATCGGTGCTACCGACACCTTTTGCCTCGGAGCCACCGACTTCTATGCATTTTGTCTGTGTTGTTCTTATGGTCAGATCAATGATCCCAAATGGTGTTGGGGAGAAACATCAAAGGCATAACCTCAAATATCAAGGATCCCTACATCAAAGGAGGAGAAATCTTAACAGTTTTCAGATCTTAAGGGGGAGAAAATTGCTTTCAAGGAACCCTTGTCTCAATGCTCTCCAGACCCTTACTCTCTAGGATCCCTTCCCACTCAATGATCCCAGTTATCTGACCCTTTGTATGACCCTTTTTGGAAATTAATGCCAAAGGGGGAGAAATATCAAAGCTTCAAAGCTTTTACTCATGCTAAAAGGTGGAGATATTCACACCAAAGGGGGAGATATAATGCTAAAGGGGAGAAATATTTAAGCATTCATGCTTCAGGGAGAGAGATGATCATGAAAAGTAGAAGTGTACACTTAACAAGATAAAGGGGAGAAATATCAAGGATCCCTTATCTCAAACACTTCTTCAGGAGAAGAGAGCAAAATAAATCTGATTGAATTTGATTCTTATTTGTTTTAGACTTTCCTCAACGTTACCTACTCCCAATATCTAAATGCTAAGATTCAGGGGGAGAGGATGACTTACAATTTCACATCTAAGGGAGGAAGTTCTAAAGGTTCTTGGAGACATATCAATCTTAAGGAATATCATCTTCTATATGTTCTCCACATCTTGGTACTATTGAGCTCTATTGCTTTTTGATTGGTAGAATACTCTTGTGTTTCCTAACATTGTTTTCTCAAGTGTGTTTCTACTACTAGAATGCTCAAGAACTCAAGGTAAGTATATGCATCATATCCTTGATCAAGATGATCTCTTGCTTCTTGCACATATTGTTTGCAAGAGTGAAGTCTTGAACAAGGATGTAACCCATTCACAAATATTTGATGCATATAGCCAAGATACACATGACTCATTTTATCCCTTCTACTATATGTGTGTCTATGCATTCCAAAGCAACTATCCTTTAAAGGGATTGCACACATTTAGGGGGAGCAAGTCTTTGTCATGTATTTCTCAAAGTCTTCATTTTATCCATGCATATCTTTATTTGAAGCTTTGATTGTATGTTGTCATCAATTACCAAAAAGGGGGATATTGAAAGCACAATATGCTCCCTTGGTGGTTTTGATAATTCATGACAACATACATTGTCTCTTGGACTAATACTCTTATCTAGTGCATTTCAGATAAAGTCCACAGAGAGTGCTGGCTAAGGATTGTGAGGAGCATCCCCAAGAAGAAGAAGGAGAAGGAATAGGATTGGCAAAGCTTCAAGCAAGAAGACTCTACATTTTACTTTATGAGAAATCACTTTGAGTCTATAGGAAAGCCAATACTATTAAAAGGGGGTGAGGTCTTGATGGTGAACAAAATGCTCCACGTGCACAAGTGGTAGTCACCAAAAACACCCACAAGCTCTTCCACAAAAAGTCTGTCTAAGCCTATCATGCAAAATCGGTGCCACCAATATTCCCCACTCGGCCCTACCGATTTCCACCTCAAACAGATCCCAGTCAAACCCTAGATTTTCGGTACAGCCGATTCTGCATCGGTGCCACCGAGTTTAGGTTGCCAACATTCTGTTGCCCCTTTTCTAAGATTCGGAATTTCTGAGTTTTTGGATCGGCACCACCGAATTTTGCAATATGACCGTTATTCACCTGATCGGTACTACCGAGAATTATATCGGTCTCACCGAGATTCGAAAGTTGCTACATTTTGAGCAACTCGGTACCATCGAGTTTTACACTTTGGTTTCACCGAGTTGGTCATTATAGGTGTAACGTTTGGATTTTTGGAGGTGCCTATATATACCCCTTCACCACCACCCACTCACAAGAGAAGCACTCAGAACTATTCCATACTTGCCCCATCTGATTTTCTGAGAGAGAGCCACCTACTCATGTGTTGAGATCAAGCCATTCCATTCCAACCATATGAATCTTGATTTCTAGCCTCCCCAAGTTGCTTTCCACCCAATCAATCTCTTCCACCAAAGCCAAATCTGTGAGAGAGTGATTGTGTGTTGAGGAGTCTATCATCTTGAAGCACAAGAGCAAGGAGTTCATCGTCATCATCGAGCCTATTACCTTTTGGAGGGTGGTGCCTCCTAGATTGGTTAGGTGTCGCTTGGGAGCCTCCAACTTCGTGTTGTGGAGTTGAACCAAGAAGTTTGTAAGGGCAAGGAGATCGCCTACTTCGTGAAGATCTACCCATAGTGAGGCTAGTCCTTCGTGGACGGAAGCCGTTATGGAATAGTCAAGGTTGCTACTTCGTGGACCCTTATGGGTGGAGCCCTCCGTGGACTCTCGCGACCTTTACCCTCCGTGGGTTGAAGACTCCATAAACGTGGATGTACGATAGCGCCACCTATCGGAACCACGGGAAAAATCCTTGCGTCTCCGAATTGCGTTTGATCTTCCTATCTCTACTCTCTCTCCTACATGTGCTTGTTTTACTTTCCGCTGCCATACTTGTTGACTAGCATGTGTAGGGTGCATTAGACTTGTTATTATTGCTAAAACTGCCCACCAACTAACTTGGGAAAAGGTTAGGTTTTAATTCTTGCAAGTAGTCTATTCACCCCCCCTCTAGACACACACTTCCAGTGATCCTACAAGCGGCCGGGCTCACGGCCGGCGTGATCGCCATGGAGTTCCTCCTCGGCCGCATCGCTCCCCTACAGAAGCAGCCGCGCCTCGTGTTGGAGATTACTGGGGCCGAGGACCAGATCCGACTGGCGCGGGAGGACCTTCCTGGCGGAGTGGCGACCTCAATCTGGGGAGACCTCTTTTCCGGGGCCATGGGGGCGACGCCCAGGGCTGCGCGTCCCCTGTATAGCCAGACCAATCGGGAAGACCTCATCGTGGCAATGCCCCAGTTCGACAGCTGGGGGATGATCCAAACGGATCCTAAGGTGCACGAGGATCCTTCGGCGACGCGATCCACCTCGAGAGAGGTGGTGCCTCCAACTCCGACGGAGAGAGTAGCATGGACTCGTCACCGCCGCCCTCACCGCCGCCACCGGCGCGCCGCTCGCTCCGGCTGGACAATGACGATGACGATGAGGACATCAACGGGTTCCACGTCGCCCCTTCCGTGCCCCTCCAGGCCGGAGGGGGAGGAGGAGAAGACGCAGGAGCTGACGAGTCCCTGGAGGAGCAAGGCGAGGAGACCGTTGTGCCTTCTGATGCCGACCCCTCCGGCGCTTCCGCACATGGTCACCCAAACGCGCCTCCAGGAGAGAGGAGTGGGAGCTGCAGCACCATCAAGACGCGGAAGCGGACGCGCTGGGGCCCCAGGGATGACCAAGTTCTCCCCGTTTTCCCCTCCTTGACATTTACCCCTGGCTTCCGTAGTTTTGATGAGCTCCCGCTCGCACAGGAGCCCCAAGCCGGCTGCCGAGGAGGAGAAGGGGAAGAAGACCAAGAGGAGGAAGATGCCCGCAACAAGGGGGTCCGCCTCCCCGAAGTCCCGCCGCTTCCGCCATGGAGTCGCGTCCGATGGCGGCGCTAGAGGAGGGAAGCGGGTCGGGCGAGCAGGGCGAGGCGACGCCTCCCGAGCCCGTCGAGGAGGCGACCCCTGGGGCAGCCCCCTCAGCGATGGCTGAGACGGGAGCGGAGGGAGGTGAGACACCGGCCCCGGCTCCGCAGACCGCGGCCGCTGCGGAGGAGCCCCCCGCGACCCAGGCGGGGCTGCCTCTGGGCTTAAGCTCCCGGCTTCGGGTGCTCCTCGGGCGGTTAGCGCATGCGGGGCGACGCAGCTGGCTGCGGATGTGGCTGTCCCAAGCCGCCTGCACTTGTCGACGAGCGCGCCTCCTGTTGGAGGGGGCAGTTTGGAGACGCCGAAGACTCTCGAGGGCGCGCCTCCTCGCCCTACAACGCTGGCGGGAGGCGAGGAAGCTCTGGCGGGCTTCGCCCTAACATTGGAGGGGGGCGACACCGCCCTCTGGGATGGGGCCTGCCGCGGCTTCACGGCCGCACTCCACACCCTCGAGGGAGAAATCAGGAAGGAGGCAGAGCTCTGTGCTGGGGAACGCCGACGCCTGGCGGGGGAGTGGAGGCAGCTTCGGGAGGCGGCCGAGTGGGATCACGTGCAGAGCAAGGAGGCCCAGACGCAGCGCGAGCGGCTCGCCGAAGACGCCCATGCGGCCCTCGCGGAGGCTCGGGAGGACGCTCAGGCGACCAAGCAGCAGCGAGGGGAAGCCGACGCCCAAGACAAGGTGCTCCAGGAGCAGGCCGCCTCGCGCGAGGTCCAACTTGACGCGCGGGAGGAGACCGCTGAGGCCCGCGAGAAGCAGCTCACCACCCGTGAGAAGAGTGCCGACGCCCTGGAGTGCCGGCTTGCGGCCACTGCGTCTTCGCAGGAGGCAGAGAAGAAGCGTCTGGCGGTGAAGGAGCGCGAGCTGGTGACATCCCATGCCTCCCTTGCCGAGTAGGGGGGCTCGTGGCTCGTCAGGGTAAGCTTCAGGCCGAGGTTGACGACCTCAGGGAGGAGCTGCGCGATGCGGACACTGCCACTGAGGAGGCGAGCCGTGACCTGCTGACCCAGGCGACGACACGACTCTTTTGCAACCTCCTTCGCCTCGACCGCCGCTTCGACCTTGGCCAGATTGTGGCCCCGGTCTCGAGGGAACTCTGCGGAAGCCTTGAAGCGGCCGCGAAGGAGCAAGTAGCCAGCTTCGTCCAGCTATATGCCTTCGGACTGGACGGTGGCCAGGGCCGTGATGAGCCCCCTTGCGATGATGGCGAGAGTGACACTAGGGGAGCTTCTCACACTTAGACTCTCCCTGACTCATTACTATAATAGAGTAGATGTGGCCCCGCGGGGCGTGAAATACTTGTGTGGTACTTTTGTATTAAGTACTTAATGTTTTATGCATTCTCACTCTTCTCCCGAGGCCCTTCTTCCCCTTTTACATTGCCTCGGTGTCCTGCGTCGCTGGGACCCAATCCCCGAGGAAGGCTACACCGTCGCTGGTATGCCAAGAGCGTGTGCTCGGCAAGGCCAGAGGGTGTAGGGCTCTTAGGGCTGGTAGGAGTCCCTGAGGCGTGATGCTCAGGGTCCCCCCCTTGACGTGCAAGCGGCTCATGCCGAGGGAATCAGACCTTTTCGAGAAGGGAACGAGAGGGAGGAGTCCCTAAGGGGCGTTTGAACTTAGCTCCTTCAGGGTGCGTGGCCCGGGGAGGATCCTTCGCAGGGAATGGCTCGCGAAGCATGGATCCTCGTTAGGCTCCCTCCCCCTCGCGGCATGGCGCTCATGAAGCCTCCTGAGGGGAGGCCCCGAGGTCTTTGGTATCCTGGATCAAAGATGTTGCCAAGCTTCTGCAAAGTACACAGCGAGGCACGCTTGCGGGTTCACCTATGTGTGTTATGCAAGGAGACTAGAGCACCAAGGATCTAGTGAGGTGACGTACATGGGAGCAGGCCCGTGAGCCAGAGCTCGGTCACTTGGGTTTTGCAGCGCTGCTGGGACTGACCCGAGAACAGACACTGTGCCCAGTCCCCGCTCGCATGACATACACGAGGGAGATCTCAAGCGTGCGCCCCTTGAGGCATGCTCTACCGCCCGCGGGCAAAAACAATTTTTGGAGGAAAATATCTTTACTGATGCATGAAACAGGTTCCTTACATAACAGAAAGGTACATGCTGCCGTGCTGGACACGGGTCAGCCTGAGGTTAATGCAGCTAAAAAGGCCCCTCGTTATGTTTGGAGATGCTGCCGTGATGGACACGGGACAACCTGAGGTTAATGCAGCTGAAAAGCTCCCTCGTTGCGTTTGGAGATACTGCTGTGACGGACATGAGACACCCTGAGGTTAATGCAGCTGAAAAATGCCCTCATTGTGTGATAAAAATGTTGCCGTGACGGACATGAGACATCCTAAGGTTGATGCACCTGAAAAGCGCCCTCATTGTCAAAATCCACCAACACGGAGCATGGGGTTTCCACGAGAGTGGGAAGGGACTCTCACGTGCCGGGGGCAGCGTGGGTAGAGAGAGCCCGGGGGCGTGTACAGCTCCGTCTCGCTCGTATCCATGAAAACGGACAAAACTTATAGTGATGGTGTGCGCTCCATGTGTTTGGCACCGAAACGCTCATCGCCGTCATTTGCGGTGCCCCACGGGGCTGGAGATTGGTCGAGGACCACTTCCACATGCCTTGCGGCGTGGGACTCCAGACTCATGCGCATTAGCCTCTCGAAGATGGTTGCAGTCCCCTTCAAGCTAAAAGGCATGCACATGAGCGGAGATGGAGAGGAGGGCCTCACGAGGCGAGCCTGGTTGATGGAGATATAGTCGATGCACATGTGCCACTTGGAGACGGGGTGGGGTCGACGGTCAACTTGAAGCTGTGAGCTTTGCGGGTGCCTGCCGCATCCTGGAGCTTGCTGTCCTCCTGCTCCCAAGGCGGTTGAGTCCCTTCCTGGCGCCTGATGAGACGGGCGCGTAGGCGCGCGACCGAATGATGCTCGATCGCCTCCCTCTACAGGCCGGACTCGCCCGGTGTCATCCGTGCCGACGCACCAGAGCTGGCCCGGAGGGAGACGCCGAGCGCGCCTTCCTATTTGGGAGAGGGGGCATCACCGGCGGTGAGGGAGGTGCTAGCTCCGAACCTGTCCGGCGAGGCTCTCTTGAACTCGTCCTACCCCTGGGGAAGCAGGGGCTTCTTCCTCGCTGGTGACTCCTCAATAAGCCTGAAGATGTCCTCGTCGGTAGGGTGCTCGGCGGAGGCGACCTTGTAGGCGTGCTCGAGGGTGTGGAGCGCGTCCTTCTTGTCACGGCGAATGGTGAGGGTGCTGCTGCAACCGGGCATCTTGACGAGTCCGTAGGCATGGTGGGTCACTGATATGTCTCCAACGTATCTATAATTTTTGATTGTTCCATGCTAATATATTATCATTCTAGGATACTTTTTGGGTCTTTATTTACCAATTTATAATTTTTTTGAGCACTAACCTATTGACCCAGTGGCCAGTGCCAGTTGCTGTTTTCTGCATGTTTTTGCCTTTTCAGGTTTACAGTACCAAACGAAGTCCAATTGCCACGAATTTTTTTGATGATTTTTTCTGGACTATATGAAGACCTAGAAGCTTCGGAAGGAGGCCAGGAGGTGCACGAGGGGCCCACCACACATTAGGGCGCGCCCTGGTGGGGGGGGGCGCCCTGATATGTGGTGGCCCCCTCGGCTGCCTCCCGACGTCCCTCTTCGGCCTATAAATTCTCGAATATCCTAAAAACCCTCGAGGCAGTCCCGAAACCCTTTTTCCGCTGCCGCAAGTCTCTGTTCCGTCGCGAGGCCATCTGGAGCTTCGTTCCGGCACCCTGCTGGAGGGGGGATCGATCACGGAGGGCCTCTTCATCAACCTTGCTGCCCTCATGATGATGTGTGAGTAGTTCACCACAGACCTACGGGTCCATAGCTAGTACCTAGATGGCAAGCTCTCTCTCTTATGATCTTCAATGCAATGATAATCGCATCTTCGCTTTGATCTATCCGATGTAATCGTATTGTGCGGTGTGTTTGTTGGGATCCGATGAATTGTGGGTTTATGTTCAGATTATTCATGAAAAGTATTTGAGATACCTCTGATATATATTGTCTCTTAATTGCATGATCATTATAGCTTCGTAATGCTCTCCGATCTATTGATGTGCTTTGGCCAAGTAGATTGATATTTCATCGGTGGGAGTGGTGCGTTGTGGTAGGTTCAACCTGGTGAGTTTCTATATCCCAGTGACAAAGTAGGGGACAAGATGCATCTTTGTGTTGTTGCTAATAAGCATAAAACGATGGGGTTCATTCATATTGTTTGAGTTTACTTTGTCTACATCATGTCATCGTTCTCCAAGCATTACTCTGTTTTACTTAATACTCTAGATGCATGCTGGATAGCGGTCGATGAGTGGAGTAATAGTAATGGGTGCAGACAGGAGTCGACCTATTTGCTTATGGACGTGATGCCTATATATACTTGATCATTGACATGAACATCGCATAACTATCCGCTTTTCTATCAATTGCCCGACAGTAATTTGTTACCCACCGTATGCTGCCTACCTGAGAGATGCCGCAAGGGAAAACTATGCCCCCGGGTCTATTCACTTATATATTTACAAACGCTAAAATTACCTTGCTGCCTTTATTTACTTTTTATTTGTTTCGCAATTTATATTTATCAACAATCATCTGCACAACTCATTTGCTTGCAAATAACGAGATCAAGGCGATTGACAACCCTCTTGCCCGCGTTGGGTGCAAGTTGTTTGTTCATTTGTGTGCAGCCGCTGAAGACGGTTGAGGATTGATATTCCTATTGGTTCGATAAACCTTGGTTTCATAATTGAGGGAAATACTTACCCACTTTGTGCTGCAATTACCCGTTCCTCTTCACGAAAAACCCAACGCAGATCACAACTATCAGTCACCGCCATGAACTTGGCGAGCGCGAGATAGCCCAGGATGGTGTTGTAGGGCAGGACGATGTGAGCCACGTCGAAGATGATGAATTCCGTGCGGTAGTTCTTGCGGGTGCCGAAGGTGACGGGGAGGCGCACCTGACCGATGGGGAGGTGGAGCAGTCGGTGACACCCGAGAAGGGCCTGGTGGGCATGAGACGCTCATAGGGCACTTGAAGTGTCTCAAAGGTCTCTATGGAGAGCGCGTTGAGGCCCGCCCCGCCGTCGATGAGAGTCATGGTGACAACCACGTACTGATGGTGGGTGTGCACAGTAGGGGAACGACACCCACGGCCCTGGTGGACTTGGGGTGGTCGCTGGCGTCGAAGGTGATGGGGAACTCTGATCACCTAAGGCGGCTGGCGAACTCAGACGCCGGGAGGGCCGCGTTCATCTCGCGAGAGAACCGCTTGAACCGGCGGTTGGACGGAGGGTCCTGGGCCACGCCTAGGATGCAGGCCACCCTGCGGGGCTCCTAGTATCCCCCATCGCTCTCGGCGGGAGGGGGGTGGTTGGCGCGGGGCGAGGCAGTGAGGGGCGGGAGGTCCGCCTTCCACGGCTGGCCCTGCCAGCCCTGGCGACTACTACCGCTGGCTCCGTTGTTGTGGTTGTCTCCCCAGTGACCGCCGCTGCCCCCCCCACGCCCCCCGAAGCGCTCCTTGTGACTCTGATAACCCACAAGTATAGGGGATCGCGATAGTCTTCACGGGTAGTATTTCACCCTAATTTATTGGTTCGACACAAGGGGAGCCAAAGAATATTTATTGGCCTTGACAGTTGAGTTCTCAATTCAACCGCACCTGGGATATCTCTCTGCAGCAAAGGTTTAGTAGCACGACAAATAATAGTAGCAAAAGTAACAGTAGTAGTGACAGCAGCAATTTTGTAGCAGTTGTGACAGTAGCAGTAGCAATAGTAACTTAGCAAGATTCAATATATGTAAAGCGTAGGCACGTGGATTGGTGATGGATAATGATTTAGATGACATTGATCATATAATAGTTACACACTAGGGCGACACAGAACTAGCTCCAATTCATCAATATAATGTAGGCATGTATTCCGTATTTAGTCATACGTGCTTGCGATAAGAACTTGCATGACATCTTTTGTCCTACCCTCCCATGGCAGCGGGGTCCTATTGGAAACTAAGGGATATTAAGGCCTCCTTTTAATAGAGAACCGGAACAAAGCATTAACACATGGTGAATACATGAACTCCTCAAACTACGGCAATCACCGGAAAGAATCCTAATTATTGTCACCTTGGGGTATGTGGATCAAGACACGTAATAGGTGCATACAACTTGCAAGATAGGATCCAAATCACTCTTATATTCATGAAAACATAATAGGTTCAGATCTGAAATCATGGCACTCGGGCCGTAGTGACAAGCATTAAGCATAGCAAAGTCATAGCAACATCAATCTCAGGACATAGTGGATACTAGGGATCAAGCCCTATCAAACTTAACTCGATTACATGATAAATCTCATCCAATCCCACCACCGTCTAGCAAACCTACAAAGGAATTACTCACTCCCGGTGGTGAGCATCATGGCGGTGTTGATGGAGAAGGGCTGGTGATGACGACGACGACGATTTCCCCTCTCGGGAGCCCCAAACGGACTCCAGATCAGCCCTTCCGAGGAAGAACAGGAGGTGGCGGCATCTCCGTTTCATGAAACGCAATGAAAACTTCTCTCTGATTTTCTCTCTCCGAAGATGTGATTTAATAGGACTTGAATTAGGGTCGGAGGAGCCTCGAGTGCCCCACAAGCCATCAGGGCGCGGCCTAGGGGGGCGCCCTAATGTGTGGTGGCCCCCTGGCACACGCCCTCCGACAGTTATTTGCTCCATAATTCATCATATTTCCCAAAAATAATTCACAAAAAGTTTCATCCGATTACGAGAACTTTTATTTCTGCACAAAAATGACACCAAGGTAGCTCTGCTGAAAACATCGTCAGTCCGGGTTAGTTTCATTCAAATCATGCAAATTAGAGGTTAAAACCAAAGCAAAAGTGTTTGGAAAAGTAGATACGTTGGAGACGTATCAACTCCCCCAAGCTTAACTCATTGCTTGTCCCCAAGCAATTCAGTTGACAAACTGAAAGTGATAAAGAAATATTTTCCAAACTCTTTTGTTCTCGTCGTTATACACATTCTTAGCTAGTGTTCAAGTTTTCAGCATAACTTATAAATAACCATATCCATGATAGAAATTAAACATCATATCAACTCATGGCAATACATAACCAACTAGCAAGCAAATAATAAGATATCTCACATGCCAACAATTTATCAAAACGATCATGATATAATATGGTGACATGGTATTTCGCTAGCCCTTTCTGAGACCGCAAAACATAAATGCAGAGCACCTCTAAGGTTCAAGCAGCGACTAAACATTATAATTCAGAATAGAAAAGATCCAGTCATGCTCGTATCCAACATTAACTAGACTCAATGCATAAAAATGACCATAGTGCTCTCCGGACTGGTGCGTTTAGTAAGAGGATGATGACTCAACATGAAAGTAAATAGACATGCCCTTTGCAGAGGGAAGCATTGATTTGCAGAGGTGCCAGAGCTCAAGTTTTAAAACAAGATCGGAATGTAGTTTTTGAGTGGTGCACTTTTCTTGTCAACGTTATGACAAAGGTTTTCAATATCTTCCATGCTAAACTCATTATTGGCGATTCCCAAACAGAATAGTAAAGTTTACTCCTATCCACCATCCATACAGAAACCATGGCTGACCGAATCCATGGATGCCTGCCAACATATCAACTGTCCCGAGGAGTTTTGTTTAATTAGTTTTTGATTATACAGGACTGGGCATCCTTTTTACCAGCCTCTCTCGTGCAATGACGGCAAATAAACGACCGTCTTGATAATAACTCATTTAGCATGGAAAATACTGACCGCCTCGTCGCTCCATGAGCGAGATGCATGCACAAAATGGAAGTTTATTTGAATGTTTAGAGGTGGCACATGCAAATTTACTTGGAACGGCAAGGTAATACCGCATATAGGTAGGTATGGTGAACTCATGTGGAATAACTTGGTTTAAAGGTTTTGGATGCACAAGCAGCATTTCCGCTTAGTACAGGTGAAGGCTAGCAATAGGTTGGAAGCAACCAGCTAGAGAGCGAAAACAGTCATAGGTATGCATTGCGAATAATTAACATTGGACATAGCATGAGTAGGATATGAACACTCTGAATTTAAACATCATGAAGGCTGCATTGGTTTTGAATCAACTACATGTTTGCACATGGGCCAAGTCATACCGCTTGAATTTCTCAGAGGGAAATACCATACTACCATACCACATCATAACCATTTTAATGCATGTTGATCTATAAGATAAATCATTATTCACTACTAGCTGTTTAAGCATGGCTTGAAAAGCTTTAATCTCTAATTGTCATCATGAACATGTTCACTCATAATATACTGAATCGAGATCGAACGAGCTAAACATATTTACAAAAACAGAAAACAAGAAGAGTTCATACCAGCTTCCCTTGCCACGATCACTTCGTCAAATATCGTCATTATTGCCTTTCACTTGCATGACCGAATGATGTGATAATAATAAGAGTGCAAGAATACCATGGACTAAGCTGGAACCTGAAGGGCAGTTTTGAACAAAGGAGAAGACAAGGTAATATTGACTCTCTGTGAGATCAACAATAAAGCATATAAGAGCCACTCAACATTTTCATCGTGGTCTTCTCCTTTCAAAGACTCAATCAAAAAGAAAAGAAATTCAGAGAAACACACTGAAATATTTTTGGCGTTTTTGTTTTTCTCAAGCGAGCAAATAAACTAAGGGAAAACAAGAACAAGAAAAATTATTCACACGGGAAAGCTCCCAACATGCAAAGGAAATATTTTTGGGTTTTCTTTTTAGTACTAAGATAATTAAAACGGGAAAAGAAAACTAAAAAGAAGCAAGGAATATTTTTTGGTTTTCCAAAGTTTTTCAAACACACAAGAAGAAACCAGAAAAATAGAACTAATATGGATATACAATGAAAGAGTGTGAACACCGACGGTTTATATGAAGTGTGTGAACATGAATGTAATGTCGGTGAGAAATACGTACTCCCCCAAGCTTAGGCATTTGCCTAACTTGGTGATCACCACTGATAGTAGCCATCAGGTCCGGGGAAGTGTTTCTGCTGGGGCACCTGAGCATTCCATGCCTAGGCCTCGCCCTCCGCAGCAGCCAGCTCATTCCGGTAAGCAGTTATATCTTCTGGCATTATTCTGTATCCGTGCCTGGCATGATAATTAAACAAATAGGGTGCATGCAAAGGAATAATATCGCAAGTCATCTCGCTAAACACTAAGTTGTAACGAAGATGTTGCGGTGTTTGCGGTTCCTCAAGAAATTGGTGTTCCACTATGGATTGGTGATCAAGATAGACCTTAGGCAACAAATAATCAGTAGGGCGTATAGCAACTTCAAAACGCTTTGCCATGCGAGTGGCATAAATACCACCATGAATCTTGCCTTTGTTTCGGTTAAGATTTAATCAACGCGCAACAATAGCTCCTATGTTGTAAGTGTTATCACCAAGTGCATGGCATAGAATAGCCAGAGTAGGGGCACTAAGGCCACCACCCTGCTCCATAGCAGTTATGCATTTTCCTATAAATAGAGAAAAATAGTGCGTGGAAGGAAATTGCAAACTAGTAGCTCTAGCGTGTGACACGCCCCTAGTTTCTCCCACAGTTAAGGTTTGGAGGAAATCCTCAAACTCCTTAGGCTTAGGCTCACGCATTCCCCCGTCAGAAGGAAGCAAACATATTGCACAAAAGTCATGTAGAGGCAATTCATAGCTGGTGGCATAAAGATCAAAACGTACTATGGGAGCACCGGGCGTATTTGTGAAGAAAAAGTTTTGCACGAAGGAATTGGTAAGGAGATAATATTGGTCACACTCATCTGCAAGGAAGTTGGTCAGCCCGGCATTTGCAATGAATTGCGTGAACTCTTCATAGAAACCCGCTTCATTCATGAAGGGTGTATGTGGCCATTCACATGGCTGAACCTTCGTGTTGCAAATAAGGTTGATGTCACGGTCCTAAGTTCTCCTAGCAACTCCCTTGGGGCTCCGGCGTGAGGAACATTTCCTCAAGAAATTCATTTTCCTAAGCACAAATTTCTGAAATTTTTGAGCCACAAATTGATGTTAGTAAAACTTTGAAAGATTGATAGCAACTACTCATATGGATGCCTAGAGGCCATATCAAGCATTCATACTACTTGGAACTCAAAGAATTCAACATGCAAGCTCATTTTCTATAGCACCAAGTGCAACACATTATGCAAAATATAAACCACTAAAACAAAAAATAATTGGAGGAGTGGAGGAGTCACATACCAAGGAACAATTCCTCAAAACAGTTTTGGAAACGGAGTTCCGAGCAAAGAGATCGAAAATTTCACTTTTTGGGTGAAGAACAAGGGAGAGAGATGGATATGAAATTTTTACTGGAGGTAGGAGGAAGAGAGTGACGAAGGGATAAGGCAGGGGGGCCCTGTGGGCCCCACAAGCCATCAGGGTGCGACCTAGGGGGGCACCCTGATGTGTGGTACCCCACAGGTGCAGTCCCGTGTTGTTATTTTTATGCCAATTTTTTTTACTTATTCTAGAAAAAATGATGTTTAAATTTGGTGGCAATCTGAGACCTTTTATTTTCTGACATTTTTCTACGCACGGGAAATACAAAAAAATGGAAAATCATGCTAATTTATTTTATGTAAACTGAAAATAACAGAGGATAAACTTTTGATACAGAGAGTTGTGAGTACTAAATTCATCAATCACATGCCTTCCGAAAAGGATTCATTAATAAGGTTGATCAAGTCTTATTAGTAACCGTTTCCGGTTAACATGCAACCGAAGAATTTTCGTATGTCACTAGGTTACCACAATGGGGAATTGCATCTCCCCAACAATAATATTATAATATTTCTTCTTGATAGTAGGTAGAGGAATTGCAAAACTTCCAATGATAACCGTGGGAGTAGGCTCAATGACATTAATATTATTAACCAAAGTTTGCTTCTTCAGAAAATGCATGGTATGTTGCTTGCCATTGACGTGAAAGGTAACCTTGCTTTTATTGCAGTCAATAACAGCCCCTGCAGTATTTAAGAATGGTCTACCAAGGATGATTGACATATTGTCGTCCTCGGGCATATCAAGAATAACAAAGTCTGTCAAGATAGTAACATTTGCAATCACAACAGGAACGTCCTCGCAAATTCTAATAGGTAAAGCAATGGATTTATCAGCCATTTGTAAAGATATCTCAGTGGGTGTAAGCTTACTCAAATCAAGTATTTTATAAAGGGAGAAAGGCATAACACTAACACCGGCTCCTAAATCACATAAAGCAGTTTTAACATAATTTCTTTTAATAGAGCAAGGTATTGTGGGTATGCCAGGATCTCCTAGCTTCGTAGGTATTCCTCCATCAAAAGAATAATTGGCAAGCATAGTAGCAATTTCAGCTTCAAGTATCTTTCTTTTGTTGGTAATAATATCTTTCATGTACTTAGCATACAGAGGCATTTTCAATATATCGGTCAAACGAGTACGCAAAAAGACGTGTCTAATCATGGCTCTCTTTCCCTTCCATGTTTTCTAGCAAAAAAATCTCTTATCATAATGTTTATTTTTAGGAGGTGGGTTATCAAGATCCTCCGCAGGTTCTATCTCTACATCATCATCATCATTTTCTTTATTACTATCTGGTTGAGCATCTACATGCACGGTATTACTTTCATCTTCCTTTTCATTATTACTACCAGATTGTGTCTCAGCATCAGAAATAGAAACACCATTATGTTTCTCAGTAGGTGTTTCTATAACGGGTTCACTAGAAGCATGCAAGTTCCTATCCTTTTTCTTCTTCTTTTTCTTATTATAGGAACTAGGTGCATCATCATTAATTCTCTGGGAATCCTGTTCTATTCTTTTAGGATGACCTTCTGGGTAGAGAGGTTCTTGGGTCATACGACCTCCCCTAGTGATTACTCTAACAACATGATCATTCATATTATCATTTATATCAGCAATCAAATCATTTTGTGACTTAGCAACTTGGTCTAGTTGGGTGTGAACAATAGAAGCATGTTTACCTAGACCTTTTACATCATTAGCAATTCTAAACATCAAGTCACTTAAGCGGTCTATCATCATGGCATTACGTTTCAATTGATCCTTAACATAATTGTTGAAGTTTTCTTGCTTAACAACATAATTATCATATTCATCCATGCATTCTTCAGGAGTCTTATTGTAAGGTATATCATTTTCACTAAAGGAACGGAGAGACTTTACCTCTACTACCTGTGTCGGGTTATCAAGTCCATGTATTTTTTTTTGATAGGTGGTGGTTTCTTGATGTCCTCAATTTTAATACCTTTCTCCTTCATAGATCTTTTTTGCTTCTTGCATATCTTCAGGGTTGAGGAATAGAATACCTCTCTTCTTTTGAATAGGTTCCGGAGGTGGTTCAGGAAGTGTCCAATCATCAGCATTTTGCAATATATTATTCAATAATTCTTCAGCTTGACCGACAATTCTTTCCCTGAAAACACAACCAACACAACTATCTAGGAAGTCCCTAGAAGTATCGGTTAGTCCATTATAAAAGATATTGAGAATTTCATTTTTCTTAAGAGGACAATCAGGCAAAGCTCTAAGTAAACAGAGAAGCATCCCCCAAGCTTGAGGGAGATTCTCTTCTTCAATTTTCACAAAGTTAAATATTTCCTGTAAGGCAGCTTGTTTCTTATGAGCAGGAAAATATTTTGCAGAAAAATAATGGAGCATATCCTGGGGACTATGCATACAACCAGGAGCAAGAGAAAGAAACCATTCCTTGGCCTCGCCTTTTAGCGAGAAAGGAAAAAAGCTTAAGGATATAATAGTAGGGTATCTTTTCATCATTGGTAAACAGAGCAGTAATATCATTCAGTTTCATAAGGTGTTCGACAACAGTTTCATTTTCATAACCATGGAAAGGATCAGATTCTACTATAGGAATTAATTCAGGGTCAACAGATAATTCATAATCCTCATCAGTAACAAATATAGGAGAAGTAGCAAATTTAGGATCATATTTCATTTTCTCCATCATAGATTTTTCTTTCAGTTTGCATAGTAGTTTCTTCAAGTCATATCTATTTTCACAAGCAAAGAAATCACTAGCTGTTTCCTTATCCATGACATAACCTTCAGGTACATGAGGCAAGTCATATCTATTAGGAGAGCGAGGTGTAACATGTGATTCAAAGTCCTCATTAGTTTCAGCATTTTCAAGTTCTCTAGCCTTAGCAATATGAGCATCAAGTAATTCATTCAGTGACACAGTTTCAGTTCAACATGTGTAGCAATAATATCATCATTAATTTCAGAGGTAGCATCATCAAGTTCATGTGACATATCAGGACGATCAACATGCGGTGGTGTAACAAGCTGATTCAAAATAGTAGGTGAATCAAAAGCAGAGCTAGATGGCAGTTCCTTACCTCCTCTCGTGCGAGAGGGGACGATCTTAGTTCGATTATCTTCCAGATTATTCATAGTGGCAATTGGATATCCTCAAGTTAACACAATAAATAGAGCTATGCTCCTCGGCAATGACGCCAGAAAAATGTCTTGATGAACCACAAGTATAGGGGATCGCGACAGTCTTCACGGGTAGTATTTCACCCTAATTTATTGGTTCGACACAAGGGGAGCCAAAGAATATTTATTGGCCTTGATAGTTGAGTTGTCAATTCAACCGCACCTAGGATATCTCTCTACAGTAAAGGTTTAGTAGCACGGCAAATAATACTAGCAAAAGTAACAGTAGTAGTTACAGCAATAATTTTGTAGCAGTTGTGACAGTAGCAGTAGCAATAGTAACTTAGCAAGATTCTGTATATGTAAAGCGTAGGCACGTGGATCGGTGATGGATAATGATTTAGATGACATTGATCATATAACAGTTACACACTAGGGTGACATAGAACTAGCTCCAATTCATAAATATAATGTAGGCGTGTATTCCGTATTTAGTCATACATGCTTGCGATAAGAACTTGCATGGCATCTTTTGTCCTACCCTCCCGTGGTAGCGGGGTCCTATTGGAAACTAAGGGATATTAAGGCCTCCTTTTAATAGAGAACCGGAACAAAGCATTAACACGTGGTGAATACATGAACTCCTCAAACTACGACAATCACCGGAAAGAATCCCAATTATTGTCACCTTGGGGTATGCGGATCAAGACACGTAATAGGTGCATACAACTTGCAAGATAGGATCCAAATCACTCTTATATTCATGAACACATAATAGGTTTAGATCTGAAATCATGGCACTCAGGTCCTAGTGACAAGCATTAAGCATAAAAAGTCATAACAACATCAATCTCAGAACATAGTGGATACTAGGGATCAAGCCCTATCAAACTTAACTCGATTACATGATCAATCTCATCCAATCCCACCAGCGTCCAGCAAGCCTACAAAGGAATTACTCACTCCCGGTGGTGAGCATCATGGGTGTTGATGGGGAAGGGTTGGTGATGACGACGGCGACGATTTCCCCTCTTCGGAGCCCCAAACGGACTCCAGATCAGCCCTCCCGAGGAAGAACAGGAGGTGGCGGCGGCTCCGTCTCATGAAACGCGATGAAAACTTCTCTCTGATTTTTTTCTCCGAAGATGTGATTTTATAGGACTGGAATTAGGGTCGGAGGAGCCTCGAGGGCCCCACAAGCCACGAGGCCCCCACAAGCCATGAGGGCGCGACCTAGGGGGGCACACCCTGATGTGTGGTGGCTCCCTGGCACACGCCCTCCGGCAGTTATTTGCTCCATAATTTATCGTAATTCCCAAAAATAATTTACAAAAAGTTTCGTCCAATTCCAAGAACTTTTATTTATGCACAAAAATAACACCAAGGTAGCTCTACTGAAAACAACGTCAGTCCGGGTTAGTTTCATTCAAATCATGCAAATTAGAGGTCAAAACGAGAGCAAAAGTGTTTGGAAAAGTAGATACGTTCGGAAAAGTGTTTAGCGGCAGCTTCGTCCATCTCAAGAATGGCATCGAGGTCGAAAGCGCGAAGACGGCAAGTCCCCCTACCTAGCGCCAGATGTAGGAGTCTGGGATCTGCGTCCAAGAACTTCTCCGTGAACAAGATTGGAACGTTGGGGGGCTTGTCTTAGCTACCTACAACTCGACGACGAACGTAAGAGGATCGACGACGTGCTCGCTGCTACTCGCCGGACACGACAGGGACACACCAGCTACCCAGGTTTGGGCCCCCGTTGCGGTGTAATACCCTACTCCTGCTTTGTATTGGATTGCTCTGAGGGGGAGAGCCGTGCTCGAGGTACACGAGGTCTTGGGGAGAGAAAATGGCTCGATCTCTTTACATGGAGGCGGCCCTTCCCCCTTTGTAGTTCCTTGGTCCTCTTCCTTGAAAACATCGGCGGGAAAGGGCAGCCACAGGGCGGCAATTCAAAGGGGGACAGGAACCCAGTCCTATCCCGACAAAAGGCGGTCTCCGCCAACTAAAGTAGTATTTGTGATGGGCCGGTGGGCTCGGTGATGACATCCATCCTGCAGCGCCGATCCGTTCTGATCTTCTTGCACCAATGGGAAAAGACTTTGGGACTTGCTTTGGGGGAGGCGGGCTCCACTGCATCTCTTATCACCAGAATGGAAACTGTCCTGCCCACCCCCTCTGTCCTTGCCATGACATCAGGGGAACCACCTTTGCGGAGAGGACCGCGTCCCGCGACGGCCCCCGTACCAACTGCCTTGCGAAGCTACCCCGCGAGGGAGGCCTCACGAGGCGCTTGCGCCAGCCAAGTTGCCTCAGCAGGGCTAGGCCTCGAGCAAGGGGCCATGCTCCTCGTGAGGAAAAACTCTTGGGAGAGGAAAGAGGGGGGTCAATCTTCTCAGGCCGGCCCACCGCCACCTCGTGGTGTGGGCGGCAGACGGGCCGTGGTACCCCTGGTCCCACTGGGCCGACAATGTCCTCAAGAACAAAAGTAACTACTCACAAATCATCATCATGTTCAAGATCAGAGGTGTACTGAATATGCTTAAGGATCTGAACATATAATCTTGCTCCAATTAAACCAACCAGCATCAACTATAAGATGTAATCAACACTACTAGCAACCCACATGTACCAATCTGAGGTATTGAGAGAAAGATTGAATACAAGAGATGAACTAGGTTTTGAGATGAGATGGTATAGGTGAAGATGTTTATGAAGATTGGTCCTCCCGCGATGGAGGAAGCGTTGGTGATAAGGATGGCTTCAATTCCCCCCTGGAGGGAAGTTTCCCTAGCGGAATCGTTCCGTCGGAGAGCAAAAAGTGCTCCTGCCCAGGTTCCGCCTCGATACGGCAGCGCTTCGTCTAGAAAGTCTTCTCCTAATTTTTTCTAGGGTAAATGACATCATATAGGAGAAGATGGCCGCCAGAGGGCTGCCAGGAGGCCCATGAGCTAGGGGGCGCGCCCCCAGGCTCATGGCCACTTGGTGGGTCTCCTTGTGATAATTCTTTCGCCAATAATTTTTATATATTCCAAAATAATTCTCCGTCAATTTTCAGATCATTTGGAGTTCCATAGAATATCCAGCTCTTCTGTGGTCTTTTTCAGTCCAGAATTCCAGCTACCCGCAATCTCCCTCTTTGTATGGAACTTGCAAAATAAGAGAGAAAAGGCATTAGGATTGCATCATAAAGTGAAATAATGACTCAAAATATAATAAATATCAACGGAAAAACATGATGCAAAATGGACGTATCAACTCCCCCAATCTTAGACCTTGCTTGTCCTCAAGTGAAAGCCAAACTCGATAATCATGACCACATGCTTAGAGAGAGAGAGAGAGGTGTCGATAAAATAAAGTGCGGACATGAAGGCATCATGATCATTATCATAGCAACAACATAATATCATAAAACTTCTCATGAACTGGTGACAATTCATCCACATGCTAAAGTATGAATCATAAACCTTATTGAAAACTAACAAACTATGTTCCTAGTCATTGAAACAATTGCAATCGATCATACTTTCAGAAAGAGTCTATGTGACAGCTTTTGTTTAGCAAGTTCACATACTCAACTATCATTTAGTCTTCTATGATTGCTAACACTCACGACATATTTGTGAAAATAAAAAGGTTCAATCATACTCCTAGTCATTGAAACAATTGCAATCGATCATACTTCCAGAAAGAGTCTACGTGAGAGCTTTTGTTTAGCAAGTTCACATACTCAACTATCATTTAGTCTTCTATGATTGCTAACACTCACGACATATTTGTGAAAATAAAAAGGTTCAATCATACACATAGGAAGATAGGGGTTTCTAGTTTTCACCATCCAACTATTTATCTCGAGGATAATGTCAACAATAATACCTCATGATCACGTACATCCACCTGGATATATGTGCCTGGATCTTTCCCCGCCACATGATGCTTGCCAAGTAGATAATAATAAGAACGTAATAGGGATTAACATTATTGACTCTTGCATAAAAGTAAGTACAGAAAAGTAAAAGATACGCCCTTCACAGAGGGAAGCAGAGGTTGTCATGTGCTTTTTATTTGGATGTGCAAACTCCTAATGGAAAGGAACGTCACTTTATATTGCCCCTTATGATAGCAAACTTTATTATTTAGTCTATTGCTTTTATTTCTTTGCCATCTCAAGTTTGTACAAAGCTTATTTTCCCTTACAATAAAAGTTCATACATATTTAGGAGCAATTTGTATTGCTTTTGCACGGATGCCAACTTACTTGAAGGATCTTATTCAATCCATAGGTAGATATGGTGGGCTCTTATGGCAAGAAACTGGGTTTAAGGGTTTTTGGATGCACAAGTAGTATCTCTACTTGGTGCGAAGTTTTGGCTAGCAAAGGATTATGAGCAAGCACCACATGTTAGAGGATCCATGACAATATAACTTCTATGTGAATAGACTCATTCCGTTGTCTTCCTTGCCCATGTCAACTAGTTGATCATGCATAGAATATTTAATGGGGGCTCACAATCATAAAAGATGTCCAAGATAGTTTATTTATATGTGAGTCCTCTCTTTCATTATTACTTTTTCATGAATTGCATCAATGACTAATGCTATGTTTGTCAACTTCTAACAATTTTTATCAATTATACTCTTTTTATGTGAAGTCATCACTCCCCATGGGATTAACATATGTTCTATTTATTCTTTTCATTGTTAGGATCGATGCAAGAAGGGAAAGCAAACAAACTCAAACTACTCTTTATTATATAACTCTCATACTCGATTAGATAGATATATCACAAGCAAACACTCGAACCTAGATCATGCTAAAACTTTTTATTCATCTAAATCATATAATAACTAAGGATCGAATTAAGATAGATAATGATGGTAAAAGTGATGGTGATATGATACCGGGGCACCTCCCCCAAGCTTGGAAAAAAGACAAGGGTGGTGCCCATACCCGTGTACTCAAGTTTCTTTCTTTGGTGATGGTGGTGATTGATAACCCACAAGTGTAGGGGATCACAACAGTGTTCGAGGGAAGTATTTTACCCAAATTTGTTGATTCGACACAAGGGGAGGCAAAGAATATTTATTGGTCTTAGCAGTCGAGTTGTCATTTCAACCACACTAGGTTATTCTCTGTCACAAAAATTTAGTAGAACAACAATATAGTAATAGGAACAGGAACAATAACAACAGTAGTTTTGTAGTGATGGTAACAGCAGTAGCAGCAATAGTAACTTAGCAAAATTCAGTATGTAAAAGCGTAGGCCATGGATCGGTGATGGATAATGATTTCGATGGCATTCATCATGTAATAGTTACACAGTAGAGCGACACAAAACTAGCTCCAATTCATCAATATAACATAGGCATGTATTCCGTGTATAGTCATGCGTGCTTATAATAAGAACTTCCATGACATCTTTTGTTCTACTCTCCCGTGGCAGCATGGTCCATAAGAAAACTAAGGGATTTTAAGGCCTCCTTTTAATAGAGAACTGGAACAAAGCATTAACACATGGTGAATACACGAACTCCTCAAACTAGGGTAGTCACCGGAAAGAATCCTAATTATTGTGACCTTGGGGTATGCGGATCATGACACGTAATAGGTGCATACAACTTGCAAGATAGGATATAAAACACTCTCGTATTCATGAAAACATAATAGGTTCAGATCTGAAATCATGGCACTCAGGCCCTAGTGACAAGCATTAAGCATAACAAAGTCATATCAACATCAATCTCAGAACATAGTGGATACTAGGGATCAAGCCTATCAAAATAAATCGATTACATGATCAATCTCATCAAATCCCATCACTGTACAGCAAGCCTACAAAGGAATTACTCAATCCCGGTGGTGAGCATCATGGGGGTTTTGATGAAGAAGGGTTGGTGATGACGACGGCGACGAATCACCCTCTCCGGAGCCCCAAACGGTCTCCAGATCAGCCCTCTAGAGGAAGAACAGGAGGTGGCGGCGGCTCCGTCTTGTAAAACGCGATGAAAACTTCTCTCCTATTTTTTTCTCCGGAAATAGGAATTTATAGGACTGGAATTAGTGTTTGTGGTGCCACCAGGTGGTCCCATGCCATTAGGGCGTGCCCAAGGGGGTGGCCGCTCCCTGTTGGCTTGGCACCAACAAGTGGCCCCCCTCCGGTGGGTCTTTGCTCCATTATTATTTTTATTCCAGAAAAATTCTCCAAAAAGTTTTGTCCAATTTCGAGAACTTTATTTCTGCACAAAAATAACACCATGGTAGTTTTGCTGAAAACAACGTCAGTCCGGGTTAGTTTCATTCAAATCATGCAAATTAGAGTCCAAAATAAGGGCAAAAGTGTTTGGAAAAGTAGATACGTTGGAGACGTATCAACTCCCCCAAGCTTAACTCATTGCTTGTCCTCAAGTAATCCAGTTGATAAACTGAAAGTGATAAAGAAAACTTCTACAAACTCTTTTGTTCTGATTGTTGTATATATGCTTAGCTAGTGTTCAGGTTTTCAACAAAGATCATAAATAACTATATTGATGATAAACACTTAGCTATTATATTCACTCATGGCAATAACATAACCAACTGCGAGCAATAATAAAATATCTCACACGCCAACAACATGTCAAAACAATCATGATATGGTATCTCGCTAGCCCTTTCCAAGACCACAAAACATAAACGCAGAGCACCTGTGAGGTCCAAGCAATGAATAAACATTGTAATTCAGAGCAGAGAAGATCCAGTCATGCTCACATCCAATATTAACTAGTCTCAATGCATAAAAATGACAATACTGCTCTCAGGTCTGGTGCTTTAGTGAGAAGATGATGACTCAAGAATAAAAATAAAATAACATAAAAGTAAATAGAAAGGCCCTTCGGAGAGGGTATCATTGACTTGAAGAGGCGCGAGAGCTCATGGTTTAAAATTAAGATGAAATTGTAATTTTGGGTGGTTTGCTTTTCATGTTAACGTCACGACTGAGTTTTCAATATCTTCCATGCTAAACAGATTATTGGTGGTTCCCAATCGGTAATATAAAGTTTACTCCCATCCACCATACATACACAAGCCATGGCTGACCGAATTCATGGGTGCCCTCCAACAGGTCAACTGTCCCAGGTGTTTTGTTTAATTTATTTTTGATTATGCATCCTTTTTACCAGCCTCTCTCGTGCAATGACAGGAGAATAAACGCCCATCTTGAGAATAACCCGCTTAGCATGGAAGATACTGACTGCCCCGTCGCTCCATGAGCGGTACGAGCACACAAAGCAGATGTTTATTTGAATGTTTACATGTGACACATGCAAATTTACTTGGAATGGCAGGGTAATACCGCATATTGGTAGATATGGTGGACTCATTTGGAACAACTTGAGTTTAAGGATTTTGGATGCACAAGCAGCATTCCCGCTTAGGACAGGCGAAGGCTAGCAAATAGGTTGACAAGCGACCAGCTAGAGAGCAAAAACAGTCATAGCTATGCATTGAGAATAATTAACATTGAACGCTAGCATGAGTAGGATATAAACACTCTGAACTTAAATATCATGAAGGCTACATTGGATTTGAATCAACTACATGTTTGCACATGTGCCAAGCCAAGCCGCTCGAACTGCTCAGAGGAAGATACCATACTAACATACCACATTACAATCATTTTAATGCATGTTGACACATAAGATAAATCATTATTCACTCCTAGATATTTAAGCATGGCATGAGAAACTATAATATCTAATTGTAATCATAAACATGTTTACTCATAATACGCTGAATCAAGATCAAACGAGCTAAACATATTTACAAAAATGGAAAACAAGAAGAGTTCATACCAGCTTCCTTTACCACGATCATTTCATCAAATATCATCATTATTGCCTTTCACTTGCACGACCAAATGATGTGAAAATAATAATAGTGCAAGTGTACTGTGGACTAAGCTCGAATCTGCGAAACAGTTTATACAAAGGAGAAGACAAGGTAATATTGGCTCTTCGTTAGATAAACAATAATGCATGTGAGAGCCACTCAACATTTTCATCATGGTCTTCTTCTTTTAATGACTCAACAGAAAGAAAAGAAATTCAGAGAAACACACTGAAATATTTTTGGAGTTTTTGGTTTTCCCGAAGAAAGCAAGCAAACAAAGAAAAAAACGAAAAGCGTGCAAAACTATTTACACGGGAGAGCTCCCAACAAGAAAAAGTTTTTTTTGGGGTTTTCTTTTAGTACCGCAAACTAATTAAACAAGAAAGAAAAATCGAAAAGAAGCGAGAAATAATTTTGGGTTTTAAATGTTTTTCAAACACACAAGAAGAAAGCAAAAGAATAAACCTAACATGGATATACAATGAAAGAGGATGAACACCGAGGGTTAATATGAAATGTGTGAACATGAATGTAATGTCGATGAGAAATACGTACTCCCCCAAGCTTAGGCTTTTGTCCTAGCTTGATGATCACCATCTGAAGTAGCCATCGGGTCTAGAAGGGAAGTAGTTAGGCCGAGGCACTTGGGTGTCCCAAGCTTGGGCCGCGGCCTCTGCCTCAGCCAACTCGTTCCGGTAAGCATTATATCTGATGGCATGACGACATATACGTGCCTGGCATGATAGTTAAGCAAAGAGGGTGAAGGCAACAAAACCACATCGCGAGTTCTCTCGCTATATACCACGTCATATCGCAAGTGGTGCGGGGGCTCGGGTTCATCAATAAAGTGGTGTTCTATCATAGACTGTTGATCAAGATAAACCTTAGGTAACAGGTAATTAGTGGGGCCTATATTGACATAAAAGTGTTTTGCTAAGCGAGTGGCATAAATACCACCATGGATCCCCCCTGATCCGGTTAACATGCAAGCGACGTGCAACAATAGATCCTAAGATGTACGTGTTGTCATTAAATAATGCAGAATGCAGAATAGCAAGGGTGGGGGAACTGAGACCGCCACCTTGTTCCATAGCAGCTAAACAATTTCCTATAAATAACGCAAAGTAGTGCACAACAGGAAAATGCAAGCCGGTAGCTCTGGCGTTTGATACGCCCCTACGTTCTCCCAAAGTTCAAGTAAGAAGGAAGTCCTCGAACTCCTCTGGCTTAGTCTCACTTAATCCCCTGTCAGAGGGAATCAAGCATATTTGGCAGAACTGGTTGAATGTTATTTCAGAATTTTCAACATATAAATCAAAGAGTACCATGGGGACATCGAGCCTACTCAGGAAATAGAAATTTTGCATAGAGGAGTTCGTAAGGAGGTAGTATTGATCACACTCATCTACGAGGAAGTCCATCAGCCCGGCATTTGCAATGAATTGCATGATCTCTTGGTAGACACCCGCTTTGTTCGTGAAGGCATGATGTGGCCATTTTCACGGACGAACCTCTGTATTACGAGGGATGTGAATATCTCGATCTTGACCACTCCCAACAACTCCCTTGGGACTCCGGTTCGAAGAACTTGTCCTAAAGATGTTCCATTCCCTAAGAACAAATTTCTAAAATTTTGGACGGCAAAATTATGTCAGAAAAACTTTGTAAGATTGATAACAAGTACTCATATAGATGCCTAGAGGCCATACCAAGCATTCAAACTACTTGGAACTCAAAGAATTCAACATGCAAACTCATTTTTAGTAGAACCAAGTGCAACAAAATATGCAAAATATAAACCACTAAAGCAAAAATAAATTGTAGCAATGGGAGAGTCACATACCAAGGAGCAATCCCTCAAAACAGTTTCGGAAACGGAGTTCCGAGTAAAGAGATCAAAAATCTCAGGTTTGGGAGCTAGAACACGAGAGAGAGAGAGAGAGAGCAACCAGGAACTTTTTTCTAGAGGAAGGAGAAGGAGTGGGCTGAAGGAATAAGTGAGAGGGTCTCTGTGGGTCCCCCAAACCATGAGGGCGTGCCCAGAGGGGGTGGCCACGCCCTGTTGGCTTGGCACCCACAGGTGCACCCCCGGGGTGTTTTCAGCTCCAATTTTTTTTAAATAATCTAGAAAAAATCCTATAGAAATTTTGAGGCAATCTGAGAACTTTTATATTTGGGTCATTTTTATTGCACGGGTAATTCAGAAAACAGGATAATCATGGCAATTTTATTTTATTAAACTAAAAATAATAGAGAGTAAACTATAAGTACAAAAGGCTGTGCTTACTAAATTCATCGACCACATGCCTCTCAGAAAGGATCCATCAATAAGGTTGATCAAGTCTTATTAACAAACCGTTTTCGATTGACATGAAACCGAAGAATCTTCGTATAACACTAGGTTACCTCAAGGGGGATTTGCATCACCCCAACCATAAGAATATCATATTTCTTCTTGGCAGTAGGAAGAGGAAATTTAAACTCCCCGTAAGTGATTGTGGCAACTTGCTCAATGGCATTAATATTATTCACCGCAGCTTGTTTCTTCAGGAAGTGCATTGTATGTTGTTTGCCATTGACATGAAAAGTAACCTTGCTTTTTAACAATCAATAACACCCCCTGCAGTATTTAGAAAAGGTCTACCAAGGATAACTGACATGTTGTCGTCCTCGAGCATCTCAAGAATAACAAAGTTCGTTAAGATAGTAACATTTGGAACAACAACCGGGACATCCTCACAAATTCCAATAGGTATAGCAGTGGATTTTTCAGCCATTTGTAAAGATATTTCAGTAGGCGTGAGCTTATTCAAATCAAGTCTTTTATAGAAGTAGAAGTGCATAACACTAACACCGGATCCTAGATCACATAAAGCGGTTTTAACATAACTTTGTTTAATGGAGCAAGGTATTGTGGGTATACCCGGATCTGCCAACTTCTTAGGCACTCCACGTCAAAAGAATAATTAGCAAGCATGGTGGAAATCTCAATTCCAGGTATCTTTATTTTATAAGTGATAATATCTTTCATGTAGTTAGCATACAGAGGCATTTTCAAACTATCAGTCAAGCGAGTGCGCAAAAAGACAGGTCTAAGCATTTCAGCAAAGCGCTCAAAATCCTCCTCATCCTTACTCTTAGAAGGCTTACGAGGGAAAGACATGGGTTTCTGGACCCATGGTTCTCTTTCTTTACCATGTTTAGTAGCAACAAAGTCTCTCTTATCATAACGTTTATTCTTAGAAGGTGGGTTATCAAGATCAACATCAGGTTCTATTTCTAGAGCATTATCTTTCCTTATCATTATCTGGTGGTGCAGCATCATGAACATTATCATTATCGTTATCACTAGGTGGATGTTCATCACCAGATTGTGTCTCAGCATCAGAAATAGAAACATCATTATGACTCTGAGTAGGTTTTTCTATAACAGGTCCACTAGAAGCATGCAAAGTCCTACCATCTTTCTTTTTCTTTTTATTTTTAGTTGGAATAGGTGCATCATCATTAATTCTCTGAGAATCTTGTTCAATTCTTTTGGGATGACCTTCAGGATAAAGAGGTTCCTGAGTCATTCTACCTCCTCTAGTCAGTACTCTAACAACATGATCATTCATGTTATCATTTATTTTAGCAAGCAAATCATTTCATGACTTAGCAACTTGGTCTAGTTGAGTACGGATCATGAAAGCATGTTTACCTAGACCTTTAACATCATTAGCAATTCTAAACATCAAGTCACTCAGGTGATCAATCATCATAGCATTGTGTTGTAATTGGTCCTTGACATAATTATTAAAATGTTCTTGCTTAAGAATGTAAATATCAAATCCATCCATGCATTGACTAGGAGTATTAGTATAAGGTATATCACTTTCATCAAATCTATGGAGAGAATTTACCTCAACTACCTGTGTAGGGTATCGAGTCCATGTATTTCTTCAATAAGTGGTAAATTCTTGACATGTTTAGATTTAATATCTTTTTCTTTCATAGTACTCTTGGCTTCTTGCATATCTTCTGGACGGAGGAATAGAATACCTCTCTTCTTTTGAATGGGTTCCGGCGATGGTTCAGGAAGTGTCCAATCATTAGCATTATTCAAAATATTATTCAATAGTTCTTCGGTCTGTCGAATAGTTCGTTCCCTGAAAACACAACAAGCACAACTGTCTAGGTAGTCCCTTGAAGCATCGGTTAGTCCATTATAAAAGATATCAAGTATTTCATTTTTCTTAAGAGGATGACCAGGCAAAGCTTGAAGTAGTTGGAGAAGCCTCCCCAAGCTTGAGGGAGATTCTCTTCTTCAATTTGCACAAAGTTAAATATTTCTTGTAAAGCAACTTGTTTCTTATGAGCAAGAAAATAGTTTTCAGTAAAGTAATAGATCATATCCTGGGGGATACACACACAACCAGGAGCAAGAGAAAGGAACCAATTCTTAGCATCACCTTTTAGTGAAAAAGGAAAAGGCTTAAGAATGTAAAATTGGCGAATCTTTTCCTCATGAGCAAACAAGGTATAGATATCATGCAATTTAGTAAGGTGTGCCACAACAGTTTCAGTTTCATAATCATGGAAAGGATCAGATTCTACTATAGTGATTAACTCAGGATCAATAGAGAATTCATAATCCTTATCAGTAAGACATATAGGAGAAGTAGCAAATTTAGGATAATGTTTCATTTTCTCCATCATATATTTTTGTTTCAGCTTGCATAGCAGTTTCTTCAAATCATCTGTATCATTACAAGCAAGAATCTCTAGCTATCTCCCCGTCCATAACATAACCATCAGGTACCTCAGGCATATCATATCTATTAGGAGAGCTAGGAATAATAAGTGAATCAAAGTGTTCATCAATTTCAGCATTTCCAAGTTCTCTAGCTTAGCAATATGAGCATCAAGTAATTCATTTAGTGGCATAGTTTCAGTTTCATCAAGCATAGTAGTAGCATCATCATTAATATCATCCATAGTGAAAGAAGTAGCAGATTGAATAACATGTGGAGGTGTCATAAGTTGGTTCAAAACAGTAGGTGAATCAAATGCACAGCTAGATGGTAGTTCCTTACCTCCCCTCGTCTTAGAGGGTACGATCTTAGTTCTGGTATCTTTCAGATTCTTCATAGTGACAACTGAGTATCCTTGGTGAACACAATAAATAGAGCTATGCTCCATGGCAACGGCGCCAGAAAATAGTCTTGATAGCCCACAAGTGTAGGGTATCGGAATAGTCTTCGAGGGAAGTATTTTACCCAAATTTGTTGATTCGACACAAGGGGATCTAAAGAATATTTATCAGTCTTAGCAGTTGAGTTGTCAATTCAACTACACTAGGTTATTCTCTGTCACAAAGATTTAGTACCACAACAATATAGTAATAGAAACAAGAATAGTAATAGCAGCAGTTTTGTAGTGATGGTAACAGCAGTAGCAGCAATAGTAACTTAGCAAGATGTCGGGGCACGGATGCTCACGATCACCTATGGGACCAGAGGTCCCTTGTGGTTCGACAAGGGGGGTCACGTTGCACGAAGAGCGGAGAGCATGAGACGGCGCAACGATCAAGGGTCAGGCATTTTACCCAGGTTCGGGCCGCTGCTAAGCGTAAAACCCTACTCCTGCTTTTTGGTGGATTGATTGGAGGAACACAAAGAACGCAGGGCGCCTAACCCCGGCAAGGACTGCTGCCGGGGAGAGCGGCTATGCGTGTACAAGCGTTCGGGGGTTCCAGTTGCCAACCTTGAGCTAGGTTGCCTTGGGCCTCCTTTTATAGTGCAAGGGGTTACGACAATGGCAAAACAGACATTATCTATTGATTAGATAGCTAAGCAGAACTATCTGTCACGCCCAAGATGCGATCCTATCCTTATTTTGGCACGAGGGCCTCGACAGGGATAGAAGCGCATCTCGTCGTTTCACAAGAATGGATATCATTACAAGTACATGTAAAGAAGAGATGAGTATATGGAATTGGCTTACACTCACCACAAGCTACATCAATATCACATCAATACAACATATACAAACATCATACAGAAGAGCAGGGTCCGACTACGGACGAAATCAAACGATAAAATGACATCCATCCTTGCTATCCCAGACTGCCGCCTGGAACCCATCCTAGATCGATGAAGAAGAAGAAGAACTCCAAATCAAACAAGCAACACGCTCACATCAAACCATCGCATTACCTGTACCTGCAACTGTTGTTGTAGTAATCTGTGAGCCACGGGGACTCAGCAATCTCATTTCCAAGGGTATCAAGACTATTAAAGCTTAATGGGTTAGGTATGGTTAAGTGGTGAGGCTGCAGCAAGCGACTAAGCATTTATTTGAGTGGCTAACTTACTAGTACAAGAATAAAGGGGGATGATTGTCGCATAAACGGACGTGAACTAGTAATGATCTCTAAGAGATCCTGAACACCTACTTACATCAAACATAACCCCACCGTGTTCTCTCTCGGATAAGGACTCACGAGAAGAATACAGTCACGGTTACGCACACGGTTGGTGTATTTTATTTGAGTTTACTTCAAGTTTGCTAAGACCGGGTGTTAAACAAAGTTTCCAAGTTGCCACGTAACCGCGGGCACGGCTTTCCGAAAGATTTAACCCTGCAGGGGTGCTCCAACTCATCCATCACAAACTAACCACACGCAGCGGGAATAACCTCGACCACAATTCTCGTGATCTTCCTAGGCAATTCCGTAGGAAAACCGCAACCTCGAGATAACCCGAAGTATTATCGGAATTCCTCGCACAAGACGTTCGAGAAAGGTAAAACAAATCCAGCAAGGCCGCCCGACGTGCCGACAATCCCGATAGGAGCCGCGTATCTCGTTCTCAGGCCACGGCGGATAAGCTACGCGTACGGAGGCCAGATAGAAATCCCCCCGAGTTGCCCCGGGGTGGCCTCGCACAGTGCTCTGTTTTGGACCAACACTCATGAGGAGCACTGGCCCGGGGGGTTGATTAAAGATCCGCGGGTGCCGGCGGGTCCCTATGCAATTTTATTAGTTATTAGGCAAATGTAGTACCAATGTTGGGCCTTGCCAGACAAGTTTTATCCTAAAACGAAAGTCAAGGGGGTCCCCATAACAACCCCGAGCATGTTAGGAGCGCTCAATTATGGAACATAACACCGGTACACAAGTAACTAGGGGCGACAAGAGTGGAACAAAACACCGAGCAAAAGGCCAAGCCTTCCACCCTTTAGCAAGTATATAAGTGCATTAAATTAAATAGCAATAATATTGTGATATAACAAAAGGATATCCATGTTGGCACATGGAACAATTTGCACCTGCAACTAGCAACGTTATAAGAAGGGCTGAGCAAGCGGTAACATAGCCAAACAATGTTTTGCTAGGATGTGGAGGGGTTAGAAGCTTTTCATGGCAATTTGATAGGCTTGACAAACAAGTGGTAGGTAGCGAGACAAGCGATAGAAACGAGGCAACTAGCATGGCAATAATAGTAATGGTATCCAGGGAAATGGTCATCTTGTCTGAGATCCCGCTTGGAAGAAGAACGAATCCGTGAAGAAGACGAGCCAACGTAGTCGAACGAATCCTCACACTCCGAACGCTTTCGAAACTCTATCGAGAAGAAGCAATCCGGAAACAACAATCAACACACTATAACACCACAACATATGCATGACATGACGCACTTCAAATATGATGCATGTTATGCATGACATGGCAAGCACAACAATCAACTTCTACACATTAAGTGAAGCTCAATATGCAACGAGTTGCATATTGACGAAACTCCACATTCGAATATTTAGTTCACTCTCGTTAGGTACACAATAATATTAAATGTTATTACACATGGCAAGAGGTGAAGCATAATGAAACTACACTATCTAGGAATCTTAAATGAGGTCGGAAACAACATATAGCATTTCCGAAATGACCCCACATGTTAATTTCGAAATTGGTACAGATCTGAACTAATCATGTTTTATATTTATTAAATAGGAAAATAAAGTGCACAATGCAATTCTACACGTCATCCTAGTCGATTTATATATATAGAACATCTCAAACCTCAAACGGAGCTACGGTCTAAAAGATATGACAGTCACAAGATTATATGCCATGAATGCAAAATGCATGAAAATGACAACCACAAACATACCAAATCATGAATGCAGCAAGCTATTATGATACTACACGAGATTCTAGTCAAGTTTAAATGAGGCCGGAACAACGAATAACAATTCCGGAAAGTCCCCATATGCAAATTAAGATTTCGGTACTGTTCTGCCTATTACACAATTTTAGAGTTATTAAACAGCACAATAAATGTCACCATGTTATTCTACACATTTTTCTAGGCAAGTTACATATGTGAAACATTTTTATCGGAGCGACGGTTTGGTAGGTATGAAATAAATCATTTTAGCATGGCAATTACGCAAATTAATGCAAACAGCAAGGTTAAACATTTTAAACACATGTGATAGTTGGATATTGTGATTCTACATGAAATTCTAAGCATTTTACATGTTTAAATCATTTTAATCCGATGGACAGTTATTTATTTATGAGCAATGCAGATCATGGCATTTTTATGAAAATATGCAAAACTTGGACAAAGCTAAATCGCAACGGAAAAAAAACATGTGGGCCGAATGCGGCGCACTGGGCAAGCCATCAACAAATCTGGCCCAAAAGACTGAGTGCGTGCGTGAAACAACAGGAAAGAAAAACATGGTAAAAAAAATAGGAGTGCCTAGAATCGAACCCAGAACCTCCCTGGTTGCGAAATAGCTAACTGACCAACTAGACTGAATATGTGTTTGTGATACATACGCAGCTCAATTTAAATAAGCAGACGCAACAATGGGTAATCAGCAGGAAAAATATGAAAAAAAATACAAGGTGCAGCCACTGGGAATCGATCCCAGGAAATCATGGTGCTGGTTCGGTGGGAAGACCAGCTCGGCTAGTGTGCTGACTTGAATTGAAACAGGGGCATGGCTTCTTGTACTAAGGCAAAGGCTAGGCCTTTTCTTCATGGATTCAGGGAACTGGGCGAGCAAACCGAACCTTGGCACGGCTGAGGCGAGGCTTGCGGGCAACGGCGGGGCGCGGGGCGGACGGGAATGGACGCCGGAGGTCGCGGGGATACCGGATCCGGGCGGCGAGGTTGAAGAAGCCGTTGGTGGAAGCAGATCGAGGCGGCGGCGGTTCCTGTTCCCTGTTTTAGCGAGAGAACAGAGAGAGACAGCTTAGAGATAGAGAGAGAGGAGGGAGTACGGGAGGAGGAGAAGGGAGATGGCAGCAGAGGGGGCAACCTCGCGATGGTGGTGTCAAATCCGGCGAGATGGAGCTCCCTGGTGGCACTGCTTGCTCCATGACTGGCGGCTCCTGCCCATAGCAATCGAGACGAGGGGAAGGCATGAGAGAGAGAGAGCATGAGATTGGAGAGGAAGGAAGGGAAGACAAGATGGGGAGGGACGCGACCTGCTGGGCTCTCCGGCGACGAGCTGCTGGCGGTGCTCGGGTGGTGCTGCGGCTTGCGACGGCGCGCGGGATGAGGCCTCGGGAGCGGGCAAGAGGGAGGCTGGGAGCTCGGGCAGGCTGTGCTGGTGCTGCTCCTGTAGCCATGGACGAAGGCGGCTGCGGCGGCCGGAAGAGCACACGCGGGCTTCGGCTGGCTGGAGCTGGTGGGTTGGCTGGCTTGGGCAGGTGGATCGGGGAAGATCCCGAGGTGGGAGACGACCAGAGGGGTGGCGGCGGTAGGAGGATCCCTAGAAATTAGGGAATTGTCCATGATTGCACTGCTATTTATAACATGTAGGTATGGGTAGGGGCTATCTGGTCCCTTCGTTTTGATCGGACGGTCGGAAAAATTAGGTTAGGGAGTCCAATTGAGAAACGGATGATGGTTTGGGGTATTACGGGGTTGATCCGGACCCAACGGTCACGGTCATATGTTTCAGGTTCGAGGAAGTCTTTGGACGGACGCGAGGGGAGTGTGCACTGTGCATAGGGGCTAGCCATAGCAGAGAGGGAAAACGCGGGCGGCCCGGCAACAGGTTTTATAAACCGAAAACGTTCGACGAATAAACCAATGACTGCGTTGCTACGGTCGTCCGTTCGGGTGTCAAACGACCTCCGATTGCGACGAAATTTGGCAGGCGGTGTTCCTACAATATAATAAGACCGCACGCCAAGTTCCGACCCAATCCGAGAATATTTTTCGCACACTTTGAAAACGATTTTTTTCGATGTCGCGGGCGCATGCATGTGTGGTTGGTCTCGAAACGATCGACGACACGAACAGAGAGAACCGGCAACTACGAACGAATGCAAGTTTTGAAAACGATGACAACGAAGTGCCGATGCAATGCGGATGATGCGATGATGGATGCGACAACCGAACGGAACGCACGACGAGAATGGAAATAAAAGGGGAATCTTCTGGAGCGTCGGTCTCGGGCTGTTACACTATCATACCTAACTCTGGCATTTAGGACAAAATACCATTATTACCTGCCTAGGTGGCGCTTGGGGGGTGCATCCCCGGCAAGCCTTGGCCACCGCTTGGCCGGTTGCTGCTTAAGATCTTGACACGCTGCATGGCGGGTGTCAACCGGGCGTAACTTGCCTTCCAATGCGTCGCCACGTGCTTAGCGAGAACTGATTAATCGCCTGAGGGCTCGACATCGCATCGATAAGTGACAGGCGTAGCGATGCGGTGGAGCGGTGGCTGGATGGTTCACGCCTGCCGGGAAATGGCTTGTCGGGTCTTCTGAAATGTGCACTCGTCTCGGTCCCCGGCAAGCGTCGGGGACGTGCTTGGCGCGTCGCAGCCCAGGCTTGGGCCGCCGTGTTGAGCTTGCTGGAGTCTTGGTCTTGATTGCTGTCGGGGTTTTCTGCTCTTCTGCAGGTTGTGGCTACCGGGCGTCGGTGGCCGTCTATCTGGGAACGAGTCAGGGGGAAAATGAACACCCCTGTTTGTTTACCCCGACATAAGCCCCCGGGCCTGAGCCATACGTGTCGCTTGGCACGTTGGGTTAGTCCCCAAACAGTGCACGGACACGCGGCGGAGGGGTTCTGCCTTTCCATCCACGCCCACTTCGCGTAATTATCGCGGGTCGTGGGGTCATGGACGGGAGTCGTTGGAGAATAAAAGGAACTGCTAGTAATAAAACGGCAGTTTTCTGAAAAGATAGTGAAGAGCCAGCCCTTGCGTGAGTCCCCTGATAAAAAAGGACAACGCGCAGGGGCGCTGCTCATTCGCATCCTTTTCTCCGTCCTTCATCTTCCTCCCCAAGTCAAGAAACTGCTTCCACCACCATTCTCGTCCCACCGAGCGCCACCAGACCATCTGCCGCCCTTGAAGATTTCCAAGAAGGGGCAGAAAAAGGCGGGTAACAAGGGGAAGCAGGCGGCCACATCCACAGACCTGGCGGCTGAGGAACGGAGGAGGAAGGCAGAAGAGCTCGAGAGGTGACGACAGGGAGATGTGGTTATCTCTCCGTCGAGCCTGGACGGCAATACTCTGACCGAGAGGTACGCCTATATGTGGGGGCGGCTGACAAAGGGGCATGGAGTGCCGCAAGTTATGCCAGACAAACCCAAGGAGAAGAAACCCTCAGATTCGTACCACTTCTTCTGTGCATACTTTTACTGCGGTCTTGCTCCTCCCTTTTCTGATTTCTTCTGCGCCATGATGGCGACATATGGATTTCACCTTTTGGATTTCACGCCCAATGCGATTTCTTGCATGGTGATATTTGCCCATCTGTGCGAGAACTTTGTCGGGGTAGCCCCCAATGTGGACTTGTTCAAGCACTTCTTCCTTCCCCGGATTGAGGACAAATCCCACCGCTCCGGAAATATAAGCTGGATCCCCCGGGATAAGAAGGAGTACCTTTCCGAGAATCTGCGTGGGAAGTGGGAAGAATGGAGGGGCGACTGGTGCTGGATCAAGGACGACAAAGCCCCCGAGTTTTGCCGGGCGCGGACTGAATGCGTCACGCGTGGCAGCGACTGGGGGAAGCCTAGCCCATCTGACAACAAACTCCGCTTGGCGCTGAACAGGATCATCCACCTCAAGGCTGTCGGATTGACCATTGAACAGGTGGGGGCAGACTTCCTTCGTCGCTGCATCGCTCCTTTGCAAAAGAGAGACCGGTTTGCTTGGGAGTTCAATGGTCCCACCGATTGGATGCGCCTGTATCCTGGTCCTGCCAACAACCTGACAGCTTACTGCCATGGTTGGCTGTGTGATCAGCTGTTTGGCCGTTTCGGGACACATCGCCTGCCGGAGAAAGTTATCCCGCTGCATCGCAATTCCGCCAGGAATCAGATTCTTCAATGGATGCCAAAATGTGACGCCTTCAGCGTTTAGTTTGACTGGGAGCTGCCCGCCTTGGAGAACGAGATGGAGTGGATCTCCGCCTTGGAGGAAAGGGCTATCAAACCGGAGGATAACCTGACCGCGCCGACCAGGGAGGCGGAAAGGGCCTTTATCTCTGGACGAATCGCGGAGGACAAGGCCGTCAGGTCCGCCAGGGGAGCAGCTTCCGAAGGAGAAGAGGAGCCTGGGGACGGCGGCTCTTCTGATGAGGAGGGTGAAAATCTTGTTCCGGAGGAGTCTGCCGGGCTGGAGCTTGTCGGGGCTAGCGGTTCCCAAACCGCGGCAACAGGGGCCCAGGTGGAAGGCGAGGTGGAAGGGGCGAAGGACCCGGAGGTGGTAGAGGAGGGGCTCGAAGAGGGACCCCAAGCTCCAGAGTCGGGTCGCCGCCCCCGTCTACGCACCAATCGGGAGTCAACGGCCTCCACGTCTTCGCGAAGTTCCTCGAAGGTGAAGAGGACGACTGCCAAGGGCGGCGGGCGTGGAGTAGCACGTCGCCAATCCTCGCGCCTTGCTCAGACCAAGGCATCCCCCGCCAAGCGACGGAAAGTGCATGGGGTGGATCCCAGCCCCCCGTCGAGTCCAACTCCTCCGCCAAGATCGCCCTTACCGGCAGTCCCGGCCTCTCCGCCAAGCCCCGCCCCTCCAACTCTGAAGAGGAGTCGAGCAACTCCACCGACTGCATCGTACGAACTGGGCTCAATGCTCCTTGCCTCGGAGTAAGTTTCGTTGATCCCAGCTTCCATCAGAAGGCTTTCATTTTTTAATCTTCCCGATTGATCATATATGGTTGATCTTGACAGGGATGAAGATGATGAGACCCTTGCGCAGAGGGTCAAGAGGGCCAAGTATGCCGCGGGCTCAGACCTTGCAGTAGGCGGAGGCTCTGCAGGGGACGCGGAAGGGGATCCCGTGTCTAGCCCCCAGCCCAGTCTTCTTCGCGAAACACAAGCGCAGGTCTCGTCCGTTGGCGGGGATGAGGAAAGGTGCCTTCCTTCTCCTGTCAGGGGAACGGGAGAGGAAGATCGGAGGGAGGCCCATCCAGTGGAACTCCTCTTCCAAGATCCCCCATCAACCGTTGCCCATGAGGGGGACTCGCTGGCAAAGGCCTCCGCCGAGGAATCTGCTCGTGCAAGGGCCATCGCCGAAAGGGCGGCGACAGACGGCACGCCGGCAACTGATGTTACCGGGGAAGGGGAGGTCCTTCCACAGCATTCTCCATCGGGTATCCCTCTTGCCGGTGTTCTAGTTTCCCCTGTATCTTTTTCCTCACGCGCTTTGTCGACTCTTGATTTTTATGCTTCTGTTTTGTTGTGATATTCAACAACCCCACTTTTGGAAGAGCCCGAACTGCTGGAGGAGGTTGCCGTTATTGGGAAAGACGCTGCCGCGGAAGCGATAAAGATCGCTGCCGCAGAAGAACACGGCTCGGCTGCCGGGGATATTCGGGGGTCCCCGAAGAGGATGGAACAAAATCCCGGCAGCGTGCTCGTACTGAGCTCGGGGGTTGAAGGGAAGACTCCCCTTCAAGCCATGATGCCTTCTTCATCCAGCTACCCCCTGGCGTCGGCCCTGCAATTCCCGCAAAGTCATCTGGCACTGATCACTGCTCCATTAAGCCACACAGCTCTCGGCTCGCCCTTCACAGGGACATACGGCACGCCGGCAACTGATTTACCAGGGAAGGGGAGGTCCTTCCGCAGCATTCTCCATCGGGTATCCCTCTTGCTGGTGTTCTTGTTTCCCCTGCACGAGGAATCTGCTCGTGCAAGGGCCCTTGCACGAGGAATCTGCTCATGCAAGGGCCATCGCCGAAAGGGCGGCGACAGACGGCACGCTGGCAACTGATGTTACCGGGGAAGGGGAGGTCCTTCCGCAGCATTCTCCATCGGGTATCCCTCTTGCCAGTGTTCTAGTTTCCCCTGTATCTTTTTCCTTACGCGCTTTGTCGACTCTTGATTTTTATGCTTCTGTTTTGTTATGATATTCAGCAGTCCCACTTTTTGAAGAGCCCGAACTGCTGGAGGAGGTTGCCGTTATTGGGAAAGACGCTGCCGCGGAAGTGATAAAGATCGCTGTCGTAGAAGAACACGGCTCGGCTGCCGGGGGTATTCGGGGGTCCCCGAAGAGGATGGAACAAAATCCCGGTAGCGTGCTCGTACTGAGCTAAGGGGTTGAAGGGAAGACTCCCATTCAAGCCATGATGCCTTCTTCGTCCAGCTACCCCCTGGCGTCGGCCCTGCAATTCCCGCAAAGTCATCTGGCGCTGATCACTGCTCCGTTAAGCCACACAGCTCTCGGCTCGCCCTTCACAGCGGGTGTGGATCTCGACGAAGAGATCAACAAGATCCTGGCGCCACTATCCCAGAGGGTCGAAGGGGCCCACAACACTGTTGACACCGCCAAGGACTTGGCTTTTTTGGAGTCCATAGTAGCAGGGCTTAAGGATGTTCAGAACAGGTACAACCTCCAGTGGCAGACGGTCAAGGAGCAACGAGATTCAGCCGGGCTTGTGGATCAGCAGCTGAGGAGCAAAGGGAGCGAACTGCAGGACTGGTACAATCGGCAGGTCCATTCTCTCAAGAGGCAGCACGAAACGTTGTCCATGGCTAATGAGGATGTCACCGCCCAGAAGGTCCATCTGGCGGAGCGCAAGGCGCTTCTGGACGCCAGAGAGGACGGTATTATGCCCGGGAAGAGAACCTCGAGGCCACCCTCCGTGCCAAGGATGATGAGCTGGAGGATCGCGTCCGACAGCATACCAATGAGCTGGAAGATGGCCACAAGATTGCTCTTGATGCACTTTCCTCGGAATCTGCTGCTCGGCTGAAGGAGGTGACTGACGACTTGGCTGCTGCTTCTGCCGCCAAGGTCGAATTTGAAGCCCAACTGACCAAACTGACAGAGGATCTTGCCAGGAGCACCAAGGAGGTCGAGGCCCTCAAGGAGGAAGCGCGTAAGGCGACTGCAACTTTGGAAGAGGTGCAATTACAGCTTTCCTCCAAGGGCCAGGACATTGATGCCGCCAATGGTACTATCTCCGAGATGAAATCCAGGTTTGCTTCCTTGGAGAGCAATCTTGAATCTGCCGAGGCCCATGAGAAGCTGTTGCTGACGGACGTGGCCCGCACTCAGACCCTTTAGAAGGATGCCGAAGAGACCCTGGAGAACGTGGTTGAGCAGCGTGACCTCTGGATCAAGAGGATGGTTGATATCGCTGAGCGCCTTACTGCCCAGATTGCCAAGATGGACATGAAGAGCTGGGCCTATTCCGACGGCAAGCATGAAGCCCCTAGCGTCAAGTTGACAATCTTCTTCGAGGGCCTAATTGAGGGTTTGAAGACGTATGAAGAGGACAGGGCCGCATCCTTCGCCGATGAATCCCGGAAGCTAGCGCGCAATGCCCTCTTCCTGGTCTTGAGCAACCTCGCCTTCTTCCATTCGGAGCTCGACCTTTCCGATGGTTTCAAGAAGCTATCGTCAGGCGCCGACACTTCAACTGCTGCGGAGAAGGCCGGGCCTCTCGCCGACAGGATCCTCAAAGTTCCAAGGACTCAGGGAGGCCACCGGAGTTAGCTCTATATCTTTCTTGTCGCCACGTTGCCCTGTACTCAAGACATAGTAGGTATCTCGTATTAGGGCATGAATTCTCTTTATTTTATCGTTTGCTGAACTGATGTTTCTATGTAATCGTATACTATGCCCTTCGTTTCCCTTCTGGCGTTCGTATGATATTCACCATTGTGCGTTTCCAGTTACCCGCCAACGTCGTGCTGCCGTGAACTGCTTTGAGGAACAGGTCCTTAGCTTTCTGCTAGCAAAAACACGATGCCAGCGGATTACCTCTGGCAGTGTTGACGCGCAACTTTCGTCGGTGCATTAAACCCACCTTCCCCAAAACAGCCACCATATACCTTCCTCAAAACAGCCACCATACCTACCTATTATGGCATTTCCATAGCCATTCCGAGATATATTACCATGCAACTTCCACCGTTCCGTTTATTATGACACGCACCATCATTTTCATATTGCTTTGCATGATCGTAAGATAGCTAGCATGATGTTTTCATGGCTTGTCCGTTTTTTGATGTCATTTGCTATGCTAGATCATTGCACCTCCTGGCACACCACCGGAAGCATTCATATAGTGTCATATTTTGTTCTATATCGAGTTGTAATTTTTGAGTTGTAAGTAAATAAAAGTGTGATGATCATCATTAGAGCATTGTCCCATGAGAGGAAAGGGTGATGGAAGCTATGATTCCCTCACTAGTTGGGATGAGTCTCCGGACTTTACAAATAATAAAAGAGGCCAATGAAGCCCAAATAAAAAAAAGAGGCCAAAGATGCCCACCAAAAAAATGAGAGAAAAGAGAGAAGGGACAATGCTACTATCCTTTTTTCCACACTTGTGCTTCAAAGTAGCACCATGATCTTCATGATAGAGAGTCTCCTAATTTGTCACTTTCATATACTAGTGGGAATTTTTCATTATATAACTTGGCTTGTATATTCCAATGATGGGCTTCCTCAAATTGCCCTAGGTCTTCGTGAGCAAGCGAGTTGGATGCACACCCACTTAGTTTCTTTTTGAGCTTTCATACACTTATAGCTCTAGTGCATCCTTTGCATGGCAATCCCTACTCACTCACATTGATATCTATTGATGGGCATCTCCATAGCCCGTTGATACACCTAGTTGATGCGAGACTATCTTCTCCTTTTCCTCACAACCTCCACCATATTCTATTCCACCTATAGTGCTATATCCATGGCTCACGCTCATGTATTGCGTGAAAGTTGAAAAGGTTTGAGAACATAAAAGGTGTGAAACAATTGCTTGACTTGTCATCGGGGTTGTGCATGATTTAAATACTTTGTGTGGGGAAGATGGAGCATAGCCAGACCATATGATTTTGTAGGGATAACTTTCTTTGGCCATGTTATTTTGAAAGGACACAATTGCTTTGTTGGTATGCTTGAAGTATTATTGTTTTTATGTCAATATTAAGCTTTTGTTTTGAATCTTACGGATCTGAACATTCATGCCACAATAAAGAGTATTACATGGATAAATATGTTAGGTAGCATTCCACATCAAAAATTCTATTTTTATCATTTACCTACTCGATGACGAGCAGGAATTAAGCTTGGGGATGCTTGATACGTCTCCAACGTATCTATAATTTTTGATTGTTCCATGCTATTATATTATCTGTTTTGGATGTTTTATATGCATTAATATGTTATTTTATATTATTTTTGGGACTAACCTATTAACCTAGAGCCCAGTGCCAGTTTCTGTTTTTTCCTTGTTTTTGAGTATTGCAGATAAGGAATATCAAACGGAGTCCAAACGGAATAAAATCTTCGCGATGATTTTTCTTGGACCAGAAGAAACCTACCAGACTTGGAGAGGGGGCAGGAGACCTGCCGGGAGAAGACAAGCCTGCAGGGCGCGCCCTAGGGGGGCGCCCCCTGGCTTGTGCCCCCCCTGCAGGCCTCCTAACCCTAATCTTCCTCCTATAAATTCCCAAATATTCCCCCAATACCAAAAAGAGCCACGAAAATACTTTTCCGCCGCCAGAAGCCTCTGTTCCCGTGAGATCCCATCTTGGAGCCTTTTCCGGTAATCTGCCGGAGGGGGATTCGATCACGGAGGGCATCTACATCAACTCCATTGCCCCTCCGATGATGCGTGAGCAGTTCACCTCAGACCTTCGGGTCCATAGCTAGTAGCTAGATGGCTTCTTCTCTCTTTATGTTCTTCAATACCATGTTCTTCATGATCTTCATGGAGATCTATCCGATGTAATACTCTTTTGCGGTGTGTTTGTCGAGATCCGATGAATTGTGGGTTTATGATCAGATTATCTATGAATATTATTTGAATCTTATCTGAATTCTTATATGCATGATTTCATATCTTTGCAAGTTTCGTCGAGTTATTGGTTTGGTTTGGCCAACTAGATTGGTAATTCTTGCAATGGGAGAAGTGCTTAGTTTTGGGTTCAATCTTGCGGTGTCCTCACCTAGTGACAAAGTAGGGGTAGCGAGGCACGCATTTGTATTGTTGCCATCAAGGGTAAAAAGATGGGGTTTTCATCATATTGCTTGAGTTTATCCCTCTACATCATGTCATCTTACTTAATGCGTTACTCTGTTCTTCATGAACTTAATACTCTTGATGCAGGCAGGAGTCGGTCGATGTGTGGAGTAATAGTAGTAGATGCAGAATCGTTTCGGTCTACTTGACACGGACGTGATGCCTATATGCATAATCATTGCCTTGGATATCGTCATAACTATGTGCTTTTCTATCAATTGCTCGACAGTAATTTGCCGTTTGCCTCTCGTTTTCCTCTCCCCCACTTCTAAAACGATTTTCAGAAAAAAAAAACCAAAAAGATTTGCCTTTTTATTCGCCCTCTTTCCGTTCGTCTTTTCGTTTGCTTTTTGTTTGCTTGTGTGCTAGATCGATTCGTTGCCACCATGTCTGAATCTAGGGAGGTTTTCATTGAAAAGGATAGTAATAATCTTGAGGGGAATTTTGATGACTTTGCTAATAACGACCCCCATGAAGAACCTACTATCACACATACAAAAACATTCCGCATAGGTAGCGGTAATATTATTGGAAAAGGTGTTATTCAAGATTTCTTTACTTGTGCTGGTACGCTACCTACCTTAGGAGGGTCTATTCTCAATAAAACTAATAGTCTTGCGGATGCAATAACACTGTTAATAATTGAACTTGAGAGGCAATTTGTTCATATGCATCCTTGCATACAAAGGATTTTTCTAGAGTTCTCTAATATTCAGCATTCTTCCGTTAAGCGTGCCGCCACTATATTTCTAGCCCACGAGTTTAGATTCATCATGAAAGAGGCTAGCGAAATTTTTGCTCATTATAAAATTAATGGTGGATGTCCCCCTATATAGGAGATCCTTTTTAATCAAGAAGAAATAATGAGATTACAATCTCCGGATTATGTTGCCTATAATGAAAATTTGAGAAAAAGGGTCCCTACCGAGGTTTTGGTTGATAAGATTTCTGAGCTCAATGATAATTTTGCTATACAAAACAACGGACTAGAGTTCATATTAAGATATAGGCTTATGACTTTCCACCAAAGGAAAGCTTACAATGATGAAATGATTATACACTATAGGGGGCCGAAGGAGGAACCTATCCCTCCCGCACTTGATCTTAAGGATCCTTATCCTATTAAATTTAGCCCTTTTGATTACTTTCGCTTGCCACAAAGGAAACTTGCTGCTGAAAGAAGGGAGTATGAGATGAGCATGGATGATCTCCCTTACTATTATGACAATACCTAGATCTATTGCATTATGCCTAGCTAGGGGCGTTAAACAATAGCGCTTGTTGGGAGGCAACCCAATTTTATTTTATGTTTTTATTTTTGTTTGTATTTGTTTCTGTGTTTTACACATTTTTACCTCTGTAGTAATTGTGATTTATTGTTTTAATTAGTGTTTGAGCCAAGTAAGACCTTTGGGATGGTCTACGGTGATCGTTGATTTGATTTTGCTGAAAAACAGAAACTTTTGCGCTCAGTCCAGGAATTTTATAAATTCACCAGAGCGTCGAATGAGTCTGAAATTTTTACACAAGATTGATATAAAAATTTCCCAGATTTTCCTAATGTTTAAGAATTTTTGGAGTTACAGAAGTATTCGAAGTTTACAGATTGCTACAGACTGTTCTGTTTTTGACAGATTCTGTTTTCTTTGTGTTGTTTGCTTATTTTGATGTATCTATGGGTTGTATCGGGGGGTATCAACCATGGAGAAGTTGGAATACAGTATATATTACACCAATTTAAATAAAGAATGAGTTCACAACAGTACCTAAAGTGGTGATTTATTTTTCTTATACTAACGGATCTCACGAGTTTTCTGTTGAGTTTTGTGTTGTGAAGTTTTCAAGTTTTGGGTAAAGATTTGATGGACTATGGAATAAGGAGTGGCAAGAGCCTAAGATTGGGGATGCCCAAGGCACCCCAAGCCATATTCAAGGATACCAAAGAGCCTAAGCTTGGGGATGCCCCGGAAGGCATCCCCTCTTTCGTCTTCAATCCATCGGTAAATTTACTTAGGCTATATTTTTATTCACCACATGATATGTGTTTTGCTTGGAGCGTCTTGTATGATATGAGTCTTTGATTTTTAGTTTGCCACAATCATCCTTGCTGCACACATATTTTGAGAGGGACACGCATTAATCGTGAATTTATTAGAATACTCTATGTGCTTCACTTATATCTTTTGAGCTAGGCAATTTTGCTCTAGTGCTTCACTTATATCTTTTTAGAGCACGGTGGCGTTTTATTTTATAGAAATAATTGAACTCTCGTACCTCACTTATATTATTTTGAGAGTATTTAAACAGCATGGTAATTGGTTTAGGTTATGAATTTAGCCCAAATATAATGGGCATCCAAGAGGGATATAATAAAAACTTTCATATAAAGTGCATTGAATACTATGAGAAGTTTGATTCCTTGCATATAGTTTTGAGATATAAAGATGGTGATATTAGAGTCATGCTAGCAAGTAATTGTGGATTGGTAGAAATACTTGTGTTAAGGTTTGTGATTCGCGTGGCATGCACGTATGGTGAACCGTTATGTAACGAAGTCGGAGCATGATTTGTTTAATGATTGTCATCCTTTGTGTGAGGGTCGGGAGCGCGCGATGGTTAACTCCTACCAACCTCTCCCCTAGGAGCATGCATCTCATACTTTGCTTCGATAACTAATAGACTTTTGCAATAAGTATGTGAGTTCTTTATGACTAATGTGAGTCCATGGATTATACGCACTCTCACCCTTTCACCATTGCTAGCCTCTCTAGTACCGCGCAACTTTCGTCGGTGCATTAAACCCACCTTCCCCAAAACAGCCACCATATACCTTCCTCAAAACAGCCACCATACCTACCTATTATGGCATTTCCATAGCCATTCAGAGATATATTACCATGCAACTTCCACCGTTCCGTTTATTATGACACGCACCATCATTTTCATATTGCTTTGCATGATCGTAAGATAGCTAGCATGATGTTTTCATGGCTTGTCCGTTTTTTGATGTCATTTGCTATGCTAGATCATTGCACCTCCTGGCACACCACCGGAAGCATTCATATAGTGTCATATTTTGTTCTATATCGAGTTGTAATTTTTGAGTTGTAAGTAAATAAAAGTGTGATGATCATCATTAGAGCATTGTCCCATGAGAGGAAAGGGTGATGGAAGCTATGATTCCCTCACTAGTTGGGATGAGTCTCCGGACTTTACAAATAATAAAAGAGGCCAATGAAGCCCAAATAAAAAAAAGAGGCCAAAGATGCCCACCAAAAAAATGAGAGAAAAGAGAGAAGGGACAATGCTACTATCCTTTTTTCCACACTTGTGCTTCAAAGTAGCACCATGATCTTCATGATAGAGAGTCTCCTAATTTGTCACTTTCATATACTAGTTGGAATTTTTCATTATATAACTTGGCTTGTATATTCCAATGATGGGCTTCCTCAAATTGCCCTAGGTCTTCGTGAGCAAGCGAGTTGGATGCACACCCACTTAGTTTCTTTTTGAGCTTTCATACACTTATAGCTCTAGTGCATCCTTTGCATGGCAATCCCTACTCACTCACATTGATATCTATTGATGGGTATCTCCATAGCCCGTTGATACACCTAGTTGATGCGAGACTATCTTCTCCTTTTCCTCACAACCTCCACCATATTCTATTCCACCTATAGTGCTATATCCATGGCTCACGCTCATGTATTGCGTGAAAGTTGAAAAGGTTTGAGAACATAAAAGGTGTGAAACAATTGCTTGACTTGTCATCGGGGTTGTGCATGATTTAAATACTTTGTGTGGGGAAGATGGAGCATAGCCAGACCATATGATTTTGTAGGGATAAGTTTCTTTGGCCATGTTATTTTGAAAGGACACAATTGCTTTGTTGGTATGCTTGAAGTATTATTGTTTTTATGTCAATATTAAGCTTTTGTTTTGAATCTTACGGATCTGAACATTCATGCCACAATAAAGAGTATTACATGGATAAATATGTTAGGTAGCATTCCACATCAAAAATTCTATTTTTATCATTTACCTACTCGATGACGAGCAGGAATTAAGCTTGGGGATGCTTGATACGTCTCCAACGTATCTATAATTTTTGATTGTTCCATGCTATTATATTATCTGTTTTGGATGTTTTATATGCATCAATATGCTATTTTATATTATTTTTGGGACTAACCTATTAACCTAGAGCCCAGTGCCAGTTTCTGTTTTTTCCTTGTTTTTGAGTATTGCAGATAAGGAATATCAAACGGAGTCCAAACGGAATAAAATCTTCGCGATGATTTTTCTTGGACCAGAAGAAACCTACCAGACTTGGAGAGGGGGCAGGAGACCTGCCGGGAGAAGACAAGCCTGCAGGGCGCGCCCTAGGGGGGCGCCCCCCTGGCTTGTGGCCCCCCTGCAGGCCTCCTAACCCTAATCTTCCTCCTATAAATTCCCAAATATTCCCCCAATACAAAAAAGAGCCACGAAAATACTTTTCCGCCGCCAGAAGCCTCTGTTCCCGTGAGATCCCATCTTGGAGCCTTTTCCGGTAATCTGCCGGAGGGGGATTCGATCACGGAGGGCATCTACATCAACTCCATTGCCCCTCCGATGATGCGTGAGTAGTTCACCTCAGACCTTCGGGTCCATAGCTAGTAGCTAGATGGCTTCTTCTCTCTCTATGTTCTTCAATACCATGTTCTTCATGATCTTCATGGAGATCTATCCGATGTAATACTCTTTTGCGGTGTGTTTGTCGAGATCCGATGAATTGTGGGTTTATGATCAGATTATCTATGAATATTATTTGAATCTTCTCTGAATTCTTATATGCATGATTTCATATCTTTGCAAGTTTCTTCGAGTTATTGGTTTGGTTTGGCCAACTAGATTGGTAATTCTTGCAATGGGAGAAGTGCTTAGTTTTGGGTTCAATCTTGCGGTGTCCTCACCCAGTGACAAAGTAGGGGTAGCGAGGCACGCATTTGTATTGTTGCCATCAAGGGTAAAAAGATGGGGTTTTCATCATATTGCTTGAGTTTATCCCTCTACATCATGTCATCTTACTTAATGCGTTACTCTGTTCTTCATGAACTTAATACTCTTGATGCAGGCAGGAGTCGGTCGATGTGTGGAGTAATAGTAGTAGATGCAGAATCGTTTCGGTCTACTTGACACGGACGTGATGCCTATATGCATAATCATTGCCTTGGATATCGTCATAACTATGTGCTTTTCTATCAATTGCTCAACAGTAATTTGTTCACCCACCGTATTATTTTCCTTCAAGAGAGAAGCCTCTAGTGAAACCTATGGCCCCCGGGTCTATTTTCCATATTATATTTTCAGATCTATAAACCAAAAATACCAAAAATACTTTGCTGCAATCCTTTTACTTTTGTTTTACTTTTCGTTTTAGTAATGTTTTATATCTATCTCTATCGGATCTCGTCCTTGCAAGTAACCGTGAAGGGATTGACAACCCCTTTATAGCGTTGGGTGCAAGTGTTTGATTGTTTGTGTAGGTGCAAAGATTGGGGCCTTGCTTGTACCTCCTACTGGATTGATACCTTGGTTCTCAACAACTGAGGGAAATACTTATCTACTTTGCTGCATCACTCTTTCCTCTTCAAGGGAAAACCAACGCAAGTTCAAGAAGTTGCAAGAAGGATTTCTGGCGCCGTTGCCGGGGAGGATACATAGCAAGTCAAGACATCAAGCCTACCAAGTACCCATCACAAACTCATCTCTTGCATTTACATTATTTGCCATTTGCCTCTCGTTTTCCTCTCCCCCACTTCTAAAACGATTTTCAGAAAAAAAAAACCAAAAAAATTGCCTTTTTATTCGCCCTCTTTCTGTTCGTCTTTTCGTTTGCTTTTTGTTTGCTTGTGTGCTAGATCGATTCGTTGCCACCATGTCTGAATCTAGGGAGGTTTTAATTGAAAAGGATAGTAATAATCTTGAGGGGAATTTTGATGACTTTGCTAATAACGACCCCCATGAAGAACCTACTATCACACATACAAAAAAAATTCCGCATAGGTAGCGGTAATATTATTGGAAAAGGTGTTATTCAAGATTTCTTTACTTGTGCTGGTACGCTACCTACCTTAGGAGGGTCTATTCTCAATAAAACTAATAGTCTTGCGGATGCAATAACACTGTTAATAATTGAACTTGAGAGGCAATTTGTTCATATGCATCCTTGCATACAAAGGATTTTTCTAGAGTTCTCTAATATTCGGCATTCTTCCGTTAAGCGTGCCGCCACTATATTTCTAGCCCACGAGTTTAGATTCATCATGAAAGAGGCTAGCGAAATTTTTGCTCATTATAAAATTAATGGTGGATGTCCCCCTATAGAGGACATCCTTTTTAATCAAGAAGAAATAATGAGATTGCAATCTCCGGATTATGTTGCCTATAATGAAAATTTGAGAAAAAGGGTCCCTACCGAGGTTTTGGTTGATAAGATTTCTGAGCTCAATGATAATTTTGCTATACAAAACAACGGACTAGAGTTCATATTAAGATATAGGCTTATGACTTTCCACCAAAGGAAAGCTTACAATGATGAAATGATTATACACTATAGGGGGGCGAAGGAGGAACCTATCCCTCCCGCACTTGATCTTAAGGATCCTTATCCTATTAAATTTAGCCCTTTTGATTACTTTTGCTTGCCACAAAGGAAACTTGCTGCTGAAAGAAGGGAGTATGAGATGAGCATGGATGATCTCCCTTACTATTATGACAATACCTAGATCTATTGCGTTATGCCTAGCTAGGGGCGTTAAACAATAGCGCTTGTTGGGAGGCAACCCAATTTTATTTTATGTTTTTATTTTTGTTTGTTTTTGTTTCTGTGTTTTACACATTTTTAACTCTGTAGTAATTGTGATTTATTGTTTTAATTAGTGTTTGAGCCAAGTAAGACCTTTGGGATGGTCTACGGTGATCGTTGATTTGATTTTGCTGAAAAACAGAAACTTTTGCGCTCAGTCCAGGAATTTTATAAATTCACCAGAGCGTCGAATGAGTCTGAAATTTTTACACAAGATTGATATACAAATTTCCCAGACTTTCCTAATGTTTAAGAATTTTTGGAGTTACAGAAGTATTCGAAGTTTACAGATTGCTACAGACTGTTCTGTTTTTGACAGATTCTGTTTTCTTTGTGTTGTTTGCTTATTTTGATGTATCTATGGGTTGTATCGGGGGGTATGAACCATGGAGAAGTTGGAATACAGTATATATTACACCAATTTAAATAAAGAATGAGTTCACAACAGTACCTAAAGTGGTGATTTATTTTTCTTATACTAACGGATCTCACGAGTTTTCTGTTGAGTTTTGTGTTGTGAAGTTTTCAAGTTTTGGGTAAAGATTTGATGGACTATGGAATAAGGAGTGGCAAGAGCCTAAGCTTGGGGATGCCCAAGGCACCCCAAGCCATATTAAAGGATACCAAAGAGCCTAAGCTTGGGGATGCCCCGGAAGGCATCCCCTCTTTCGTCTTCAATCCATCGGTAAATTTACTTAAGGCTATATTTTTATTCACCACATGATATGTGTTTTGCTTGGAGAGTCTTGTATGATATGATTCTTTGATTTTTAGTTTGCCACAATCATCCTTTCTGCACACATAGTTTGAGAGGGACACGCATTAATCGTGAATTTATTAGAATACTCTATGTGCTTCACTTATATCTTTTGAGCTAGGCAATTTTGCTCTAGTGCTTCACTTATATCTTTTTAGAGCACGGTGGCGTTTTATTTTATAGAAATAATTGAACTCTCGTACCTCACTTATATTATTTTGAGAGTATTTAAACAGCATGGTAATTGGTTTAGGTTATGAATTTAGCCCTAATATAATGGGCATCCAAGAGGGATATAATAAAAACTTTCATATAAAGTGCATTGAATACTATGAGAAGTTTGATTCCTTGCATATAGTTTTGAGATATAAAGATGGTGATATTAGAGTCATGCTAGTAAGTAATTGTGGATTGGTAGAAATACTTGTGTTAAGGTTTGTGATTCGCGTGGCATGCATGTATGGTGAACCGTTATTTAACGAAGTCGGAGCATGATTTGTTTAATGATTGTCATCCTTTGTGTGAGGGTCGGGAGCGCGTGATGGTTAACTCCTACCAACCTCTCCCCTAGGAGCATGCGTCTAATACTTTGCTTCGATAACTAATAGACTTTTGCAATAAGTATGTGAGTTCTTTATGACTAATGTGAGTCCATGGATTATACGCACTCTCACCCTTTCACCATTGCTAGCCTCTCTAGTAACGCGCAACTTTCGCCGGTGCATTAAACCCACCTTCCCCAAAACAACCACCATATACCTTCCTCAAAACAGCCACCATACCTACCTATTATGGCATTTCCATAGCCATTCCGAGATATATTGCCATGCAACTTCCACCGTTCCATTTATTATGACACGCACCATCATTTTCATATTGCTTTGCATGATCGTAAGATAGCTAGCATGATGTTTTCATGGCTTGTTCGTTTTTTGATGTCATTTGCTATGCTAGATCATTGCACCTCCTGGTACACCACCGGAAGCATTCATATAGAGTCATATTTTGTTCTATATCGAGTTGTAATTCTTGAGTTGTAAGTAAACAAAAGTGTGATGATCATCATTAGAGCATTGTCTCATGAGAGGAAAGGGTGATGGAAGCTATGATTCCCTCACTAGTTGGGATGAGTCTCCAGACTTTACAAATAATAAAAGAGGCCAATGAAGCCCAAATAAAAAAAAAGAGGCCAAAGATGCCCACCAAAAAAAAATGAGAGAAAAGAGAGAAGGGACAATGCTACTATCCTTTTTTCCACACTTGTGCTTCAAAGTAGCACCATGATCTTCATGATAGAGAGTCTCCTAATTTGTCACTTTCACATACTAGTGGGAATTTTTCATTATATAACTTGGCTTGTATATTCCAATGATGGGCTTCCTCAAATTGCCCTAGGTCTTCGTGAGCAAGCGAGTTGGATGCACACCCACTTAGTTTCTTTTTGAGCTTTCATACACTTATAGCTCTAGTGCATCCTTTGCATGGCAATCCCTACTCACTCACATTGATATCTATTGATGGGCATCTCCATAGCCCGTTGATACGCCTAGTTGATGCGAGACTATCTTCTCCTTTTCCTCACAACCTCCACCATATTCTATTCCACCTATAGTGCTATATCCATGGCTCACGCTCATGTATTGCGTGAAAGTTGAAAAGGTTTGAGAACATAAAAGGTGTGAAACAATTGCTTGACTTGTCATCGGGGTTGTGCATGATTTAAATACTTTGTGTGGGGAAGATGGAGCATAGCCAGACCATATGATTTTGTAGGGATAACTTTCTTTGGCCATGTTATTTTGAAAGGACACAATTGCTTTGTTGGTATGCTTGAAGTATTATTGTTTTTATGTCAATATTAAGCTTTTTTTTTGAATCTTATAGATCTGAACATTCATGCCACAATAAAGAATATTACATGGATAAATATGTCAGGTAGCATTCCACATCAAAAATTCGGTTTTTATCATTTACCTACTCGAGGACGAGCAAGAATTAAGCTTGGGGATGCTTGATACGTATCCAACGTATCTATAATTTTTGATTGTTCCATGCTATTATATTATCTGTTTTGGATGTTTTATATGCATTAATATGCTATTTTATATTATTTTTGGGACTAACCTATTAACCTAGAGCCCAGTGCCAGTTTCTATTTTTTCCTTGTTTATGAGTATTGCAGATAAGGAATATCAAACGGAGTCCAAACGGAATAAAATCTTCGCGGTGATTTTTCTTGGACCAGAAGAAACCTACCAGACTTGGAGAGGGGGCAGGAGACTTGCCGGGAGACGACAAGCCTGCAGGGCGCGCCCTTGGGGGGGCGCCCCCCTGGCTTGTGGCCCCCCTGCAGGCCTCCTAACCCTAATCTTCCTCCTATAAATTCCCAAATATTCCCCCAATACCAAAAAGAGCCACAAAAATACTTTTCCGCCGCCGGAAGCCTCTGTTCCCGTGAGATCCCATCTTGGAGCCTTTTCCGGTAATCTGCCGAAGGGGGATTCGATCACGGAGGGCATCTACATCAACTCCATTGCCCCTCCGATGATGCGTGAGTAGTGCACCTCAGACCTTCGGGTCCATAGCTAGTAGCTAGATGGATTCTTCTCTCTCTATGTTCTTCAATACCATGTTCTTCATGATCTTCATGGAGATCTATCCGATGTAATACTCTTTTGCGGTGTGTTTGTCGAGATCCGATGAATTGTGAGTTTATGATCAGATTATCTATGAATATTATTTGAATGTTCTCTGAATTCTTATATGCAAGATTTCATATCTTTGCAAGTTTCTTCGAGTTATTGGTTTGGTTTGGCCAACTAGATTGGTAATTCTTGCAATGGGAGAAGTGCTTAGTTTTGGGTTCAATCTTGCGGTGTCCTCACCCAGTGACAAAGTAGGGGTAGCGAGGCACGTATTTGTATTGTTGCCATCAAGGGTAAAAAGATGGGGTTTTCATCATATTGCTTGAGTTTATCCCTCTACATCATGTCATCTTACTTAATGCGTTACTCTGTTCTTCATGAACTTAATACTCTAGATGCAGGCAGGAGTCGGTCGATGTGTGGAGTAATAGTAGTAGATGCAGAATCGTTTCGGTCTACTTTACACGGACGTCATGCCTATATGCATAATCATTGCCTTGGATATCGTCATAACTATGCGCTTTTCTATCAATTGCTCGACAGTAATTTGTTCACCCACCGTATTATTTTCCTTCAAGAGAGAAGTCTCTAGTGAAACCTATGGCCCCCGGGTCTATTTTCCATATTATATTTTCAGATCTATAAACCAAAAATACCAAAAATACTTTGCTGCAATCTTTTTACTTTTGTTTTACTTTTCATTTTAGTAATATTTTATATCTATCTCTATCGGATCTCATCCTTGCAAGTAACCGTGAAGGGATTGACAACCCCTTTATAGCGTTGGGTACAAGTGTTTGATTGTTTGTGTAGGTGCAAAGATTGGGGCCTTGCTTGTACCTCCTACTGGATTGATACCTTGGTTCTCAACAACTGAGGGAAATACTTATCTACTTTGCTGCATCACCCTTTCCTCTTCAAGGGAAAACCAACGCAAGCTCAAGAAGTAGCAAAATGCAAGACCGAACCTTATGCGAGTTTATCGACACTGACGACGTCGTCGCCTGCACGGAGCTAACCATAGGCGGGGAAGGGGGAGGAAGAAGGATATGGCTAGGTACCTCTTTCTCCCCTTAACCTGCTAGACTGCGTCATATCTCTCTGGGGTCGAGCGGACCCATTTCTTTCCGGCGTTCTCCGCTCCGGTCTCGGCAATGGAGAACGCGATGGCGGCGTCGCCTGCGCCGGCCGTGTTGCTTACGATGCCTTCCCCACCTGCGGCCGCCGCGTCGCCCGCCGCGCTCGTGGCTGCACGTGGGGGTCCTTGAAGTGGAAAGACGCGCAGCCATGCTGGATTTCTTCTTTGGAGCCATTGTTGAAGAAGATGACGATGAAGACCGATCCGCTGTTCACGAACTCGGGTTCGCGCAAATGATGCACGCCCCCTACCTGGTGCGCCAAAGATGTCGGGGCACGGATGCTCACGATCACCTATGGGACCAGAGGTCCCTTGTGGTTCGGCAAGGGGGGTCACGTTGCACGAAGAGCGGAGAGCATGAGACGGCGCAACGATCAAGGGTCAGGCATTTTACCCAGGTTCGGACCGCTACTAAGCGTAAAACCCTACTCCTGCTTTTTGGTGGATTGATTGGAGGAACACAAAGAACGCAGGGCGCCTAACCCCGGCAAGGACTGCTGCCGGGGAGAGCGGCTATGCATGTACAAGCGTTCGGGGGTTCCAGTTGCCAACCTTGAGCTAGGTTGCCTTGGGCCTCCTTTTATAGTGCAAGGGGTTACCACAATGGCAAAACAGACATTATCTATTGATTAGATAGCTAAGCAGAGCTATCATACCTAACTCTAACATTTAGGACAAAATACCATGATTACGTGCCTAGGTGGCGCTTGGGGGTGCATCCCCGGCAAGCCTTTGCCACCGCTTGGCCGGTTGCTGCTTAAGATCTTGACACGCTGCAGGGCGGGTGTCAACCGGGCGTAACTTGCCTTCCAATGCGTCGCCACGTGCTTAGCGAGAACTGATTAATCGCCTAAGGGCTCGACATCGCATCGATAAGTGACATGCATAGCGATGCGGTGGAGCGGTGGCTGGATGGCTCACGCCTGCCGGGAAATGGCTTGCCGGGTCTTCTGAAAGGTGCATTCATATCGGTCCCTGGCAAGCATCGGGGACGTGCTTGGCGCATCGCAGCCCAGGCTTGGGCCGCCGTGTTGAGCTTGCTGGAGTTTTGGTCTTGATTGCTGTCGGGGTTTTCCGCTCTTCTGCAGGTTGTGGCTGCCGGGCGTCGGTGGCCGTCTGTCCGGGCACGAGTCAGGGGAAAAATGAACACCCCTGTTTTTTTACCCCGACACAAAATTGAGTATATAAAAGCGTGGACCATGGATCAGTGATGGATAATGATTTCGATGACATTCATCTTGTAACAGTTACACACTAGAGCGACACAGAACTAGCTCCAATTCATCAATAAAATGTAGGCACATATTCTGTATATAGTCATACATGCTTATGATAAGAACTTGCATGACATCTTTTGTCCTACCCTCCCGTGGCAGCGGTGTCCATAAGGAAAGTAAGAGATATTAAGACCTCCTTTTATAGAGAACCGGTACAAAATATTAACACATGGTGAATACATGAACTCCTCAAACTACGACAATCGCCGGAAAGAATCCTAATTATTGTCACCTTGGGGTATGCAGGTCATGACACGTAATAGGTGCATGCAACTTGCAAGATAGGATCTAAAACACTCTCATATTCATGAAAACATAATAGGTTCAGATCTGAAATCATGGCACTCGGGCCCTTGTGACAAGCATTAAGCATAGCAAAGTCATAGCAACATCAATCCCAGAACATAGTGGATACTAGGGATGAAGCCATATTAACTCGATTACATATTCAATCTCATCAAATCCCATCACCTTCCAGCAAGCCTACAAAGGAATTACTCACTCCCGGTGGTGAGCATCATGCGGGTGTTGATGAAGAAGGCTTGGTTATGACGACGACGACGAATCCCCCTCTCCAGAGCCCCAAACGGACTCCAGATCAACCCTCTAGAGGAAGAACATGTGGTGGCGGCGGCTCCGTCTCATAAAACGCTGTGAAAACTTCTCTCCTATTTTTTTCTCTAGAAATAGGAATTTATAGGACTGGAATTAGGGTCCGCGGATCGACGAGGTGGTCCCAAGCCATTAGGGCGCGCCCAGGGGAGGTGGCTGCGCCCTGTTGTCTTGGGACCAATAGGTGGCCCCCCTCCGGTGGGTCTTTGCTCCATTATTTTCTATATATTTTAGAATTTTTTTCCAAAAAGTTTCGTCCAATTCTGAGAACTTTAATTTCTGACAAAAACAACACCATGGTAGTTCTGCTGAAAATAGCGTCAGCCCGGGTTAGTTTCATTCAAATCATGCAAATTAGAGTCCAAAACACGAGAAAAAGTGTTTTGGAAAAGTAGATACGTTGGAGACGTATCAGTGATGAAGTGGTGGGCTAGTTCTCAATGATAGAAAGTAGGGCATCTTTCAGGCCCTGCAGTGTTCCTTTGCAATTCCACCATAAGATGTTTATTCTTCGACCTCCAAGAACTCTTTCCTGCATCACTTTCACTTGGACAAGAGATTCACAATTGGATGGTATATTCATACGAGAAGTATACTCGACCCCATAGTTATGGATTAAATGATGAAAGTTATTTCCATGTAACCTGCTGAGGGGCCTCCTTGGATTGGACTCATCTTGTACCCCTTGTACCGATTGACTTCTTCTTCCTATCGGTGGGCAAGGGTTTGGAGAGGTGGAGATGCCAGCAAGCGTGCCTCGCTCCGAGGCGGGAGATTGCACTTCCGTGGAGTCTCCGGACCCTTCTCCTGTAATGACTTTCTCGGTCCCTTCTCTTTCGACCTCCATATGCAGCAACCATACGATGGTCGAAACATCAAGGAGTCCATATAATGAAATTTTCCCATGCAGGATGAGTCCACGAAAGGATAAAGGACTCGGGAAAGTCCAAGAGGGGCCCACGAGCTTGGTAGGCGCGCCCCTAGGCTCGTGGACTCCTCATGCACTTTCCTGGTTGGTTATTATTTTTGTAATTTTTTACCTATTCTGAAACAAACAAAAATTGCTTTTATCGAATTATTGGAGTTGGTTTACATACCGTACCACTTACCTACTCTTTTTCAGGATTATGGAGCGTTCTGGAAATTCTCTTTTTATGTTCTCCTCCGGTGTCATTGTTTGGATAATATAGGTTTCCTTGTTAATCGGTGTACCTGAAATATAATGTTTAATTCTTGGCCCATGAATCACCTTAGGATTTGTGCCTTCTACGTTGTTAATCTTGATGGATCCGGAGCGATAAACCTCCATGATAATATAGGGTCCTTCCCATTTGGAGAGGAGTTTTCCTGCAAAGAATCTGAAACGAGAATTGTATAATAGAACTTGATCACCGACATTGCATTCTCATTTTTGTATTCTCTTGTCATGCCATCTTTTAACTTTTTTTACACAACTTGGCATTTTCATAGGCTTGTGTCCTCCATTCATCTAGAGACCTCATGTCAAATAACCTCTTTTCACCGACAAGTTTGAAATCATAATTAAGTTCTTTGATTGCCCAATATGCCTTATGTTCTAATTCTAGGGGTAAATGACATGCTTTTCCATAGACCATTTTATAGGGGGACATACCCATAGGAATTTTATAAGCAGTTCTATATGCCCATGACACATCATCTAGTTTCTTAGAACAATTCTTCCTAGATCTATTAACGGTCTTTTGCAAAATTAACTTTATTTCTCTATTTCTCAATTCAACTTGACCACTAGATTGAGGATGATATGGAGATGCAATTCTATGGTTGGCATCATATTTAGCTAAGAGATTACGAAATACACCATGAATAAAATGTGAACCACCATCAGTCATTAAATATCTTGGGACTCCAAACCTCGGAAAAATAATTTCTTTAAGCATTTTAATAGTGGTATTGTGATCATCACTACTAGTTGGAATAGCTTCTACCCACTTAGTGACATAATCAACAACAACTAAAATATGAATGTATCCATTAGAAGAAGGAAAAGTTCCCATATAATCAAAGCCCCAAACATCAAACAACATTTCCCGCCGTCTACCAATATTACCAATTCCTTGACATTCATCACAAGAAAGGACAAATTTAGATGCATCCTTGAAGATAGTAGGCCAATAAAAACCAGACTGTAATACCTTATGTGCAGTTCTCTCTCCCGCATGGTGTCCTCCATATGCTTCGGAATGACACTTCCATACGATTTGTTCTTGTTCATGCTCAGGCACACAACGTCTAATAATACCATCTAGTCCTTCTTTATATAAATGTGGATCATCCCAAAAGTAATGTCTCAAGTCTAAGAATAGCTTTTTCTTTTGTTGATATGAAATTAGGTGGTATATATTTAGCAACAATGTAATTGGCATAATCTGCATACCAAGGACCGTTGCTAGAATTAGAAGGATTAATAACAACTAATTTCTCACCAGGGAAACTATCATCTATAGGCAGTGGGTCATCAAGAACATTTTCCATCCTAGACAAATTATCTGCTATAGGGTTTTCAGCTCCTTTCCTATCAATAATATGCAAATCAAACTCTTTTAGTAAAAGAACCCACATAATCAGTCTAGGTTTAGCATCTTTATTTTCCATAAGATATTTAATAGCAGCATGATCACTGTATTATTACTTTAGAATCAACAATATAAGATCTGAATTTATCACATGCAAACACAACTGCTAGAAATTCGTTTTAGTAGTAGCATAATTATTTTGAGCACTGTCTAGAGTTTTACTAGCATAATGGTTAACATTCAATTTCTTATCAACCCCTTTTCCTAGAACAACACCAACAGCATAGTCACTAGCATCACACATTATTTCAAAGGGTAAGTGCAAGTCAGGTGGTTGAACAATAGGTGCAGAGATTAAGGCTTGCTTAAGTATTTCAAAAGCTTCTACACAATCATCATCAAAAACAAATGGAACATCCTTTTGCAAAATATTGGTAAAAGGCCTAGAAATTTTAGAGAAATCTTTAATGAACCTTCTATAGAAACCAACATGACCAAGGAAACTTTGAATACCGTTGATATCTTTAGGACATGGCATTTTCTCAATTGCATCAACTTTAGCTTTATCTACCTCAATACCTCTTTCGGAGATCTTATGCCCAAGGACTATACCTTCGTTTACCATAAAGTGGCACTTTTATCAATTAAAGACAAGATTAGTTTCTTCTCATCTCTGCATAACTCGATCAATGTTGTTTAAGCAATCATCACAAGAGGTTCTATAAACGGAGAAATCATCCATGAATACCTCAACAATCTTTTCACAGAAATCAAAGAATATAGCAGTCATACATCTTTGAAAGGTAGCAGGTGCATTGCATAAACGAAAAGGTATACGCCTATAAGCATAAGTTCCAAAAGGACAAGTAAATGTGGTTTTCTCTTGATCTTCTTTTGCTACAAAAATTTGAGAAAAACCAGAATATCCATCTAAGAAACAAAAGTGTGTATGCTTAGACAATCTTTCTAACATTTGATCAATAAAAGCCAAGGGGGTAATGATCTTTTCTAGTAGCTTTATTTAATTTCCTGGAATCAATTACCATCCTATAGCCAGTTACAATTCTTTGGGGGATAAGTTCATTTTTATCAGTAGAAACAACGGTAATGCCTCCTTTCTTAGGGACACAATGAATAGGACTTACCCATCTACTATCATCTATAGGATAGATTATACATGCCTCCAGAAGCTTTAATATTTTAGTTCTTACCACATCCTTCATTTTAGGATTAAGACGACATTGATGATCAATGATCTGGTTCCATATTAATCTTGTGCTGACTTAAGGTGAGACTAATGCCCTTAAGATCATCCAAAGTATATCCATGCAGCGCGGTGCTTCTTCAGAACCTTAAGTAATCTCTTTTCTTCATGCTCTGAAAGGTTAGCACTAATAATAACAGGATATATCTTATTTTCATCAAGATAAGCATATTTCAGTGTATCAGGTAGTTTCTTTAATTCAAACATCGGGTCACTCTTAGGAGGTAGAGGGTCTCCCAAAGTTTCAACACGCAGATTATGTTTAAGGATAGGTGTTTGATTAAAGAATTTATCATTTATTTCTTTCCTTTCTTTCATATGCATATCATTCTCATGGTCTAGCAAATATTGTTCTAATGGATCAGTAGGAGGCACAAAAATAGAGACAATACCAATTATTTCATCTTTACTATACAATTCTTCCTCATGCATTTGTCTGCTAAAATTGGAGAAATGAAATTCATGAGACACATCACCAAACTTAACACTGACCGTTTCCTTAGTGCAGTCAATTTTAGCACTGATAGTATTCAGGAAAGGTCTATCAAATATAATGGGACAAAAATTATCTTGTAGTGATCCAAGAACTAAGAAATCAGTAGGGTATTTGATCTTACCACACAAGACTTCCACATCCCTCACAATCCCAAGTGGTGAAATAGTCTTTCTGTTTGCAAGCTTAATAGTAGCATCAAATCTTCTAACTCAACAGGTGCAATTTCATGCATAATTCCTCGACAAAGAGTAAATGGAATAGCAGTAACACTGGCACTCATATCAGATAAGCCATGATAACAATGATCTCCAATATTTATAGAAACAACAGGCATGCCAACAACATGTTAATATTTATCCTTACGATCTTTTTTAGCAATACGAGATGCTTCATCACAGAAATATATGACATGACCATCAACATTATCAACCAATAGATCTTTAATCATTGTAACTTTAGCTTCTACCTTTATTTGTTCAGGGGGTCTATGTGTTTTGATATTACTCTTATTAACCACAGTTGCAACTTTAGCATGATCCCTAATCCTAACAGGAAAATGTGATTTCTCAATATAAACAGTAGGGACGACTGGATCAACATTATTAATGATTGCTTCCTCTTTAGCTATAACAGGTTCCTCACAAGTTTCTTCAATAGGTGGATGAAATTTAAACCACTTCTCCTTAGGGAGATCAACATGGGTAGCAAATGATTCACAGAAAGTAGCTACTATCTCAGAGTCAAGTCCATACTTGGCACTAAACTTATGAAAAGCTTCAGTTTCCTTAAAATATTTAACATAATCAAACTCAAGATTTATACCTGGATCTTTACCTTTGTCGATTTCCCGATCTTCATAGTTGCGTTTAATTCTTTCCATAAGATCCCATTTGAATTCAATAGCCCTCATCATAAAGGAACCAGTGGATGAAGTATCGAGCATTGATTGATTATCATGAGAAAGCCGAGCATAGAAGTTTCGTAAGATCATTTCCCTTGGAGAACTCATGATTGGGGCATGTATGCATAATAGATTTAAGCCTCCCTAAGCTTGAGCGATACTTTCTCCTTCACGAGACCAAAATTTATATATATAATTCCGATCATGATGAACCAAATGCATATGATAAAATTTCTGATGAAACTCCAGCTTCAATCGATTCCAATCCCATGTACCGACATCATCCAATAGCCTATACCGCATAAATGCCTTTCCCTCCAAAGATAAAGGGAAAACCCTCTTATTAACACAATCCTCGAATAAACCTGCAAGCTTAAATAATCCACAAGTTTCATCTATATAGATCAAGTGCATACCATGATGTATTGTTCCATCTTCTGCATAAGGATTAGCTAGCAGTTTCTCTAACATACCCGAAGGAATTTCATAGTAAATATTTTCAGTAGGTTCAGTAGGTTGAGGAGCAGCTCTTGTCACTTCCGGACGAGGTGGAGATACCCCGAACACGCCCCTCAAAGGATTATCTTCCATATTAACAAGTGCCAATAAATTTCAGCACGTAACAAAAGTGTTTCCTTACCAAATTCCACTTACCAGGGGCGCTTCACTCCCTGGCAATGATGCCAGAAAAGAGTCTTGATGACCCACAAGTATAGGGTATCAATCATAGTCCTTTCAATAAGTAAGAGAGTCGAACCCAACGAGGAGCAGAAGGAAATGACAAGTGGTTTTCAGCACGGAGGTTTCTGCAAGTAGCGGTAACAAATAGTTTTGTAGCGAGGCAATTCGTAGCAAATAACAAGTAACAATTGTAACAAAGGTGCAGCAAGGTGGACCAATCCTTTTTATAGCAAAGGACAAGCCGGAACGTACTCTTACATTAAGTAAAGCGCTCTCGAGGACACATGCAAATTTTGTCTAGTCATGATTCATCATGTTTAGTTGATTCGCTTTCTTTATTTTGATAATTTGATATGTGGGTGGACCAGTGCTAGGGTGCTATTCTTACTTGAACACACAACACACTTATGATTAACCCCTCTCACAAGCATCCACAACTATGAAAGAAGAATTAAGATAAATCTAACCATAGCATGAAACATATGGATCCAAATTAGCCCCTTACGGAATAACTCATAAACTAGGGTTTAAGCTTCTGTCACTCTCGCAACCCATCATCTACTTATTACTCCCCAATGATTTCCCTTAGGACCAAATATGATGAGGTGTCATGTAGTCGACGTTCACACGGCACCACTGAAGGAAGAGCAACATACACATCATCAAAATATCAAACGAATACCAACTTCACATGATTATTTATGACAATACTTCTCCCATGTCCTCAAGAACAAAAGTAACTACTGAAAAATCATCATCATGTCCAAGATCAGATGTGTAATGAATATTCTTAAAGATCTGAACATACAATCTTCCACCAATTAAACCAACTAGCATCAACTACAAGATGTAATCAACACTACTAGCAACCCACATGTACCAATCTGAGGTTTTGAGACAATGATTGAATACAAGAGATGAACTAGGGTCTGAAATAAGATGGTGTTGGTGAAGTGTTGATGAAGATTGGTCCTCTCACAATGGACGAAGCGTTGGTGATGACGATGACTTTGATTTCCCCCTCTCGGAGGGAAGTTTCCCCGACCGAATCGCTCCGCCGGAGAGCAAAAAGTGCTCCTGCCCAGGTTCCGCCTCAAGACGGAGGCACTTAATCCCGAAAGTCTTCTCCTGATTTTTTCTAGGGTAAATGACATCATATAGGAGAAGATGGGCACCGGAGGCCTGCCAGGGGGCCCACGAGCTAGGGGGCGCGCCCTGGAGGGTAGGGCATGCCCGCAAGGTTGTGGCCACCTAGTGGGTCCCCTTCTAATAATTATTTCGCCAATAATTTTTATATATTACAATTCTTCATCAATTTTCAAATCATTTAGAGTTCTAGAGAATATCCAGCTCTTCGGTGGTCTTTTTCGGTCCATAATTCCAGCTGCCGACAATCTCCCTCTTTGTATGGAACTTGCAAAATAAGAGATAAAGGCATTAGGATTGCATCATAAAGTGAAATAATGACTCAAAATATAAAAAATATCAACGGAAAAACATGATGCAGAATGGATGTATCAGTACCTGGCGTGCTCCTTCGCTAACTCCTTCTTGAACGCCAGTTGGATGGCTCTCTCAGTCATCGACAACGCCTTCCACATAGCCAAATTGCACTGGCCTCAAAAGAACTCTTCCATTGGGGGGTCTTGCAGGACCTTGTCTAACGGCGCGTAGCTTCCTCCTCGTCGTTGCTCTGCACCAATGTCCTCTCGGAGTGGCGCCTCCTCCTCGGCTTGTGGACAGACTGGCTGCACCATGAAAGAGTTTTGTGTGTGTGAGAGAGGGGGGGCGAGCGAGGAGAGAATGCAGGCGGGACGATGTCAGCGGGGCAGCATTTACAGGCGGCCAAAATCTTGATCAATACCACCGGTAGAACGGGGGAGTTTTCTATAGGCGCGTCGGTCGCCGGAATTCAATGGCCTCAGTTGCAAACGAATGTCGAGGCAAAAGTCGTGTGTGACTTCACATCATTGACAGTTCCTAATACAGAATCACGTGGGATTAATAGCCTTCCAAACCGGTTGACTTGCCAGAGTGTTAATCATGTGGGACCTGGTTGTCTTGCCAGATATTTACATTTTCTTTCCAAATGTAATGCACGAGTAAAATTTGTGTTACTATATTATTGTAAAGTGTGATAAATAAATGCTTTTTGTGTTACTCAAATTGAGTAAAAATACCATGGCATCTTGGTGCCATGTCATGAGTGCGACTTTTTCAACCAGTTTTGGTTTGTTGTTGCATGTACATGTAATTCAAATTTTAATTATGGCCATTAAATGCCTAGAAACTCACTTATAATGACTTCAAAAGGCAACGAACCCTAAAAATTTCCAAATTTTAACATGATGGTTGTTTCTATTGTTAACAGTAGAAAAAGCATGCCTCATTCCCTCTCGAAACCACAGATCTTCCCGTGATGCCCCCGTTTGTGAGAGGTATGTGTCAAAGCAAATCCCAAACAAGCCAAAAAATTACCATGGCATCTTGGTGCCATGTCATGACATCATGCAAATTTTTATGTATTTTAGAGCATTTTTCATTTTCTGGAATTTAAAAGACTAGATTCTCAATGTTTGCGTCCTAACTGCGACACCAATATGTTCGAAATTCCTTCCAATTTATTGCATGGGGGCATAAACATGCACACAAGGACACAAATATGATTTTTCCAACCAGTTTTGGCTTGCTTTTTCATGTTCATGTAGCTCAAATTTGAAGTATGGCCATTAAATGACTAGAAACTCACTTAATGTCTTAAATAGGCCAAATGAACCCTGAAAATTTCCAAATTCTAGCATGACGTTTGTATTCATGCATTGTAATGATAGGAAAAAAAATCAAGGCCATAAGAGGCAGCGACTGGCAGTTCGTCATCAAACATGCCTCTCGTTCGCTCTCGAAACCACGAGTCGTCCCGTGGTGCTCTAGTTTGTGAGAGTATGTGTCAAATCTTATCTCAAACAAGCCAAAAAAAACTATCATGGCATCTTGGTGCCATGTCATGACATCATGAAAATTTCCATGTATTTTTAGAGAATTTTTCGATTATCTGGAATTTAAAAACCGAGATTCTCAATGTTTACGTCCAAGCAGTGACACCAAGATGTTTGAAATTCCTTCCAATTTATTGCATGGGGCACAAACACGCACACAAGGACACAGATATGATTTTTCCAACCCGTTGGCTTGATTTTTGATGTTCATGTAGTTCAAATTTCAATTATGGTCATTAAATGGCTAGAAATTCACTTAATGTCTTAAAAATGCCAAATGAACCCTGAAAATATCCAACTTTTAGCATGAGGTTGGATTCGTGCATTGTAATGGTAGAAAAAATTCAAGGCGATAAGAGGTAGCGAGTGGCGGTTCATCATCAAACATCCCTCTCGTTCCCTCTCGGAACCACGAGTCTTCCCATGATACTCCGATTTATGGGAGGTATGTGTCCAAGCTTATCTCAAACAAGCCAAAAATTTACCATGACATCTTGGTGCCATGTCATGACATCATGCAAATTTTCATGTATTTTAAAGAATTTTTCATTTCAGGAATTTAAAAACCTAAATTCTCAATGTTTGTGTCCAAACCGCAACACCAAGATGTTTGAAATTCCTCCCAATTTATTGCATTGGGGCATAAACACGCACACAAGGACACAAATACGATTTTCCCAACCAGTTTTGGCTTCATGTCGCATGTTCATGTAGTTCAAATTTGAATTATGGCCATTAAATGGCTAGAAACTCACTTAACTTCTTAAAAAGGCCAAATGAACCCTGAAAATTTCCAAATTTTAGCATGACAATTGTATTCCTGCATTGTAACGGTAGTAAAAAAATTCTTACACAATTCAAACACTATCTGTGGCTGTTGTACCCCAAATTAGTCTTTCAAATCTATACAAAAATTCAACTCCATCACACATAACTCTTACACGAACCGTTTGCGATGAAAATTCAAGGATCTATTTATGGCTTACACCGAGAGCTTCGTCCAGTTGAAGTGTTCATACTTCCATTTAGCGATTCGAAAATGGAACAGAAAGTACCCACACCTATTTCCTCAGAGGTAACCCTGAGTCATCGAACCCACTAGAGGAAGGTCCCCTTGAAGCTAGGGTCTCTAGCAAGCTTTTATTAAAGAAACAATTCTAGCGTTTGACCCTGGATCTAAATAAACAATCTTGAGTTGAACACTTATAATAAAAAGAGGTAAGGGTATGAGGTCTTAATGCTTACAACCATGTATTTGTGTTGGGACCAGACTATGATCTTAATTTGTGCGCTGGAAGGCACCCATCGAGATGTGCTTGTTACAAATCGACGTGGGGGTGTGTCATGCATCAAGAATCATTTGTCCAACCAAAGGTCCTATCCGTCTCGCGGGGTTGCCTCGATAATTAAGATTATAATAATCAGACAAGAGCTTTGGGTGTTTAAGGACCACACCTCTTGAATCCCCGGAGATAGGATCCATGTTACCATACAAAACCCTTATGTCACTGGTGTTCAGCATAACACTTCACGGTCTGCCTGCCCTTAGCCTCTCCATGGCTCGCTCTCCATCATCCTGGGTACCTGCAGGGATGAAGAACGCAGACGAGACAAGAGATATCTACGAAACAATTTTATTTCACACATACGGGACGTTGATTTAAAGTACTTCCATTGATCCCCACAACAAATACAGAGGGTTGCACGACTCTTGACTCAACCCATACCTTACCGAACTACTCACACATGGAGATCAAACCACACGAAGAACACATCATGGAGATTGATTGATTGATAATATGTCTTACAATGGATGCCATGTGCAATGCACGATTACAAGTGTGATCTAATGGAGGATGAACTATGGTGGTGATGGTGGCTATGGAGATGGAAATGGTGGCGGGTAGGGTTGATGGAGATGGATGAGGATGACTCTGGCTTCGCTTGCAGATGTTCTGTTGACATTTCGGCCTTGGCACCTTTATAAAAGTTGTTTAGGTGGACAAGGCGCCTCGGTTACCACGCTAAATGACTGCTCATGCGAGCGCTCGCGGTTGCATGGAACACCGTCTTTAGTTTTGTCGCTTTTGGTGCGCCTCTTCCTGATTTCTTCTATCTCCGCTTTAGTCCTTTCCATATTTCCACTTGATTTCGTCCATATTTAGCCCATTTCCTATAGAAACACAATAAAGAGAGGATTTGTGGAATCCTTTGCATTCACTAGTCATTAGTAGCAATATCGGAGCGAATATCTCGGTTTTAATGAAATATCTCGGTTTAAACAAATGGTAATTGAGCATCTTTTCAACTTTGCATCTCTGAACAGATTATTGCTGACATTTTTGCTACCATATTGTAAGCCACCGCAGCTCCACACACTACTACATCGTGCGTTTGACACCACTTGGTAATCACTCTATCCAAGCTTTGAGAGTTTTGACTACAACGGTTGCCGATCACCACCTGCTGTTGGGTAAGAACTGATAAGAATTTGAGATTTGCTTGACGGATTTGTGACACACCACCACCACCACTTCGTAGTAGTCTGTAGGTTCATATTCTTGTGTGTTCCTATTGCTGCTAACCATGATAGGATCACAAGCCGACGAGAGGGAGATCATGACGAACAAGGAGCTCCATGATAAATTTTAACAAATGATGGGTGAATAGGTGCAAGACGTGATGAACAACTTTGGAGAGGCCATGGCCAAGCTAGATAGTTTGGAGAAGACATTCGACACCAAGATTGAGGCCAAGTCCAATGAAGTGCGTGCATGTCTACCATCAGCTGCACCCGTCGCACCTCTGCAACAACAACACCGCCTTCCGAATCACGTGGGGCGTGCACGACGTGTGCCTCTCGAGGCAGGCCAACATTCTGGTGCCATTGCTACTGCTACTGCTACTACCGTTGACCAGAACGTTGACTATGATGGTGATTATGATGAGGAAGAATAGGTTGCTACAAATAAGAACAACGAGCAACATCCAACACAAGCACCATGTCGTCCATGTGGCTACAATCGCAATGGTAGGGCTACACCACCCCCTCAGGTATGAGATCATGACAATGTCCCTAAACTTAAATTGAATATTCCATCATTTGAGGGTAGATACATTCTTGATGTATATCTTACTTGGGAATTAGAAAGTGAACAATGTTTTACATGCTAGCAATATCCCGAGGATAGACGTGTTGCTGCTGGTGTTTGTGCATTCACTAGTTTGCTTGTGTTTGGTTGTCTGAACATTACAAACTATATCATGATAATATCCCTGCTACTTGGGCTGCTTTGAAAGACGCTATGCGTACTCGTTGGGTTCCACCATATTATTAAGGTGAATTACTTCAAAATTTGCAATGTTTACGACAAGGGAAAAATTCTGTAGATGAATATTATCAGGAATTACAAACTAGCATGATTAGATGTGGTATTGTTGAGGATAATGAAGCTATGCTTGCAAGTTTTATTGGTGGGTTAAATAGAGAGATTCAGACCATTCTAGAGTATAAGGAGTATAACACTATCACTCGTTTATTCCATCTTGCTTGCAAAGTTGAACGTGAAGTGCAGGATCGACATGCATTGGCGCGAACTAATTTTTCTGCAGGACGATCTTCATCATGGACGCCACATACTTCGTCTACTTCCACATGTCCTGCTACAACACCGCCTACATCAGCCGCCAACTCCAACCGAAATAGCAGGAAACAGGCACCACCAACACCCTCCGCCAAGGGCGCACCTTCGGGTCCCACAAACAGTTCTTCTTCATCCATGACATCAACAGGGCAAACACACAAGGTTATATGTCGTCGTTGCAAGGGTGAAGGTCACTATGCGAGAGAATGCCCATCCAAGCATGTGATGATTGTTACTGAGGATGGTGGATATGAGTCTGCTAGTGATTATGATGAGGAGACTTTGGCTCTTATTGCACGTGAAGAACATGGTGCCGAGGATACTGAACAAGAGACACAATACATGGCTGCTGAATACGTTGACATGTATGAAAGTTTAGTTGCTCAACGTGTTTTGAGTGTGCAGGTAACACGGGCTGAGAAAAATCAGAGGCACAACTTGTTCCATATAGGGGGTTGAGAAGGAACGTTATGTCCGCATCATCATCGATGGAGGGAATTGCAACAACTTGAATAGCATGAAGATGGTGGAGAAGTTGTCTCTCACCACAAGACCACATCCTCATCCTTATTACATCCAATGGTTCAACAACAGTGGCAAGGTTAAGGTAACACATACTGTTCATGTGCATTTTAGCATTGCTACATACTCTGATTATGTTGATTGTGATGTCGTACCCATGCAAGCATACTCCATTTACTTGGTAGACCATGGCAATTTGATAAAAAAATCTATACACCATGGTAGGAGAAATCAATATACTCTTGTTCATAAGGATAAAAATATTATATTGCTTCCTATGTGTAACGCCCCCATGTAATAGCTACAGTAATCACCCCTTTAACAGTGCCATGTCATCATGATTAACCATGCTTGAGCATCATTGCATCATATCTCATTTCAAATTCCAATTTAAACTTGCAATTCAAACCTAAAGTGAAAATAAAAGTTGTTCAAAACCAGAAACTAAAATGTTCAAAACAATTTAAATAATTCTATGGCAATTATAAAAATATGTGCAACATTAATTAAATTGGTTAAACAACTTTATTAATTGTAACAGTAGGTTAACAGCAATATTTAGCACTAATTAATTTAATAGGATTTAAAGTAAATTCATAATTTAATCAAACCAATTTCTGGTGAATGAGAATAACACACTGATAATTATGGGTCAATCCACATATTTTATAAAAGTCATTAAGTACTCGAACAATTTGCAAAGCAGTGGAAGAGAAAAGAATTGGAAAAAGAAAAAGGAAAAGGGGCTTACCGCTACTGTGCACTTGGACTCAACTGGCACAGTAGCCAGCCCAGCCCACCGCGACATCGTCGTCTTCGTCGCGCTGTCGCCGTCCGCGCGCGACAGCGTCGTCGCCGCGCCATGCGCCGGCCATCCGCCCGTCCCCGACGCCGATAAGGCCGCGCCCGTGCTGCCCCTCGCTCCCCCGAACCCTAGCGCGCCCCCATTCGCCCCCCTGCACCCTCTCCCTCTTGATCCCCTCCTCGCCCGAAGCGTCGCCGTCGCCCATTCCGTCGATCCCGCGGCCACCGTGCGCCGATCGCCTCGCCGACTAGCCCACAAGCTCCGCCGCGACCTCCTCGTCCTCCTCGACCTCGAACTCGAGCCCCGGAGCCCCTGCTGTGAGCGCCTCGAGCTCGTCTTCGCCGCACGGCCATCATCGTTCTTCTTCGTCTCCGGCCGCCTCTGCTGCTCCTAAGCCGTCGCCGGGCCTCCTTGTGCCTTCCCGGTGAGCTTCTGCTCCTTCTCATCCCCCCTCTCGCCCTCGATTAGACGCCGTAGCCGTTGATTCCACCGGAGCCCGTCAGCGCCGCCGTCTGCCCACGTCGCCGACGAGTCCCCGGTGACCAGATGGTCCCGGGCTCGTGCCCGTTGGCTCCCTCGCATCGCGCACGATCTGCCTAGCTAGTTAGCTCGCCCGCTAGCGCTGCGCATCGCCGTTCCCGTCGCACGTCCGAACGCCTCGCCGCCGGCGAGCTCCTGTCGGTCGCCACAGGCCGCCTCAGCCGCTCCCGTCGCCACCATTCGACGCGGCGTCGAGCGCCCGTTCGAACGCGCCCAACCGCGCGTCGAATGGGGCCCTGTGCGCCGTTTCCGACCACCTCCCGTGGATGCGCCGCCGCGAAACACGTCGCCGGCGTGTTTTCCGGCGACGCCGCGGCCGCCGTCCGACGTGGCTGGCCCTGGCCCACCTGCCAGTGACACTGACTGGTGGGGCCGTGGGCCCGTTGACCAGTCAGCGTCGCTGACTGGGTCAGCTGTGCCACTGACATGTGGGGCCCCTCCCCACTGTGTCAATGACATACGGGCCCCACTGTCAGATTTCTAATTAGCTAAATGGATTAATTAAAATTAATTAATTTAGTTTATTGTCTCACTGACATATGGGCCCCACATGGTTAATTAGTCTGTTAATAGATTAATTAACCCACTGTCTATGACATGTGGGACCCGCATGTCAGGTTGACCCCAGTCAACTGCACTGTTGCGTGCTGACGTCATGATGACGTCATGCCTACGTCAGCCAACACTATTCTGGATAAATCGAATTAAATAATTAAAATAAATTCAGAAAATATTTAAAACTTTAAAAATTCATATCTTTTAATCCGTAGGTCAGATGAAAATAATTTATATATGAAAGTTGATCAGAAAAATGCCACGAATCCAAATATGCCATCCATTCATCTGTCACATGCCTCTAGCTATCTGAACATGGAACTTTTTGACTGTTTGCAGTAGATGAATAGTGCACCACTTTAATAAAACAAATCCAATTAAATTTTTATTAATTCCCAAGAATTATCTAAATCATATAGGTAGGCAGTAGCACCCATCTGCATGTCATCTTAGGCATGTCATGCATAGTGATTGTATTTTGCCGTGAATTTATTGTTTCCTCTCCCCCTTCTCTCTCGTTAGACTTGGTGCCCGCCGACGCTGCTGCTACAGAGTACGACTACGTCCCCGACGACCAGCCGTCCGACGATCCCGCCTTTGCCGCAGAGCAACCAGGCAAGCAAACCCCCTTGACGCATGCCTTTGTCACCCAATTCCTTCTCCCTCCTGCTTGCATTAGAAATTGTTGCTATTATGTTTTATCCTATTTCTGATGCATAGCCTGTCCCTGTAACTGCTTATGATAACTGCCAATTGTCCGAGCTGCTTAGAATAGGATTGGATGGTAAACCATCTGTGGCCCCTCTCCCTTGCTGTAGTTGCTCCGCTTTAGGACTGAAGACAGATGGACTGAAGACAGCACATCACTGCACAACCCCTGAATTGCCCGACACTGCAGGGTTAGCATCGAGTGCCGAGGGTGATACCTCTTAGCTCACTTCCGATGGTGCCTCTGTAGAATAGCTTCCCGGATGTGTGTTATCGAGGGTGATTCCTCTTACATCACCTCCGCTAAGCTACCGTCGCGCAACTCCTCGAGTGGGAATCCATCGAGGGTGATTCCTCGGATTCCTCCTCGTTACTTGGACACACGGTTACTTTGACCTTTGTTACAGGCGGGTCCACCTCGAGAGGTACCCGCGGGGAAATGTAAAGTCGGGCTGGCCCCAAGGGTGCCCGCGAGCGAATATCATTAAAGACGGGTCGGCTCCAAGAGCACCCGCGCGATACTAAATACGCCTAACGGAACTGGGTATTTGATCTGAGTGGGTCGTCGTGCCCATTTCGCACTACCACCACGTGGGATAATGGTTTAATGGGGCCCTCTGCATCGTAGTATCAGCCGAAAGCTCTTCAGACGTCACAAGTTACTTTGCGGGCTGATCGCCGGGATTGGGCTGGTTACTTCACTGGGTTGTCCAGTGTCGCGCCTGTTTCTCCGGCCAGTCACGTAACATGCAGGAGTGCGGAGGGCGATGGCCCAAGACCCCTGCGCACTTAGGATTTAGACCGGCGTGTTGACCTCTCTGCTGAGCTCTAGGTCGGGCTGCGTTGTGTCGATCACCCGAGGCCGGGTATTACCCAGCAAGTGTATCCGGCCGGAGGTAATCGAGCGTGTTGGGTAACAGTAGTGCACCCCTGCAGGGAAGATATCTATTCGAATAGCCGTGTCCACGGTAATAGGACGCTTGGAGTTGTGCCCGGATCCATGACAACTATAAAGAGATGATTATACATGATAAACTGTTAATACTGCTCTCGGGATCGCTTTCTCGCAAGGTGTCGAGAAAGGATCTCAGGGCATTGCTACTGTATGACAACATGTATGCTACTACTATCTACTCTCTTCTGATGCTGCAAGACTGCTTGAAGATGCTAGTCTTCGATAGGCTAGGCCTTTCTCTCTCCTCTGGCATTTCTGCAATACAGTCCACAAATACAGCCTTCTCATTTGATACCATTGCATGTTTAGCGTAGTTCTGATGTCAGTCTTGCGAGTACTTTGGATGAGTACTCACGGTTGCTTTGCTATTATTTTCCCCCATACCCTATTGTTGATACATCAGACGATGGAGTCCAGGAGCCAGATGCCACCGCCGGAGCTTACTACCAGGAGGGTCCCGATGGTACTTACTTCTGGATCGATCCAGCCGACCAGGAGTAGTTAGGAGGCTCCCAGGCAGGAGGCCTGCGCCTTTTCGATCTGTATCCCCTGTTTGTGCTAGCCATCTTATGGCACCCGTGACTAACTATGTCTGTACTCAGATATCATTTGTGTTTATGACTTATGTATTCGGGTCCTCGTGACCCCTGGCTTGTAATATGATGATTTATGCTTATTATTTGAGTTTAGAGTTGTGTTGTGATATCTTCCCGTGAGTCCCTGTGCTTGATCGTGCACGTTTGCGTGTATGATTAGTGCACGATTAAGTCGGGGGCGTCACAAGTTGGTATCAGAGCCGACTGCCTGTAGGAAGCCCCTATCCAACTCCTTGTTCGTAGTTGAGTCTAGTGTTTCCGAAAACTATTTTACTAACATGGTTGTGTGGCTTACGGGCCCACGTCGCCAACTGGGTGGTATTAGGATCTTTTATTTCTCTTCTATACTCTGGGACTCTGAACTCTCTTCCTTTCGGGTTAAATGAATTTTACTAACACCGACGCTAGGATCTCGTAATCTCGTCCACCCGGAGAGCTGGATTATCAGTGCTTGTTTCCCTATCATCGATCTGATTATTCTGATAATCACATTTTCCTTTCCATTGGTCTGTTTAATCTTTCTCTCCAAATTATATTATATTTGTCATTGTCGTTTGACAATCCTGAGTTGCCTCTGTTTCAGATGGATCGTCTGTTCCCACCACACCCCGCGACGCAGCTTGTGCTTCGCACTTCGGCTCGCAATGCCCCTGGCTTTCCAGCTGTCCTGATCGCCCTCCTGACCAGACTTGGTTACCGCTGGTACCCCGAGTACATGGTCTACGAGGATTACCGCGAGTTCAACCAGGAGCAGTATCATGCTGATGTTCGCATCTATGATCAGAGGGATGACTCAGACACCGAGTTGCACCTTTTTCACAGTATCGGTGTGACGATTGAGATGGCAGTCCATGATGCTGCCTATTCTGCTATCGCACGACTCCGTGGAGAGCATCGTAGCTTGGATGCCTCTGAGTTCCGATACATTCCGTATGCGCCTACTGGAGATGCTACTGGATACTACACAGCTATCAGTGCCCCTTACGAGCGTCGTCGATACGACCTGCACGTGTTGATTCAGTGCACTCAGGCTCTGGATCGCACTAACCGGGCTCTTACAGTCGAGCTGTTTGCCACTCGAGCACGTCTCTACGATGCTATGACACAGTTGCTACCAGCTGTTCGAGCAGGGATACATCCGGAGTATATCCTTTACCCGCGCAGGACTCAGATGCCGGCAGGTATCGATTGGCCTGCTGTTGGAGGTCACAGGCCTGCGCGTGGACCTCTTCTTTCAGTTCGAGACCGGGTTCTGCATCAGAGTGCACACGGAGAGCAGGACTTTTCTGCTACAGAGATTCATCGTCCGCACTTGCACTTGCAGTTACCCCGTTTCAGTGGTTTTCCCCGACGTTGATGTAGCCTTTGCTATGTCTCGTTGTGTAGTTCCTCACCGCGTGCCTGCGCGCCGCCTAGTATGTCTTTTTCCTTAATTTTACGCCGTTATGCTGTCCGCATGTAACCGACTCTGTGTATGGATCTGTATGTCGTAATTGACTATTACTATGTAATGATGCACTACTCATTCATTGTCGTGTTACATTATGTTTGTCGCTAAACACTCGCAAGTGCTTTTTCTAAACTACCCCCTGTTGAAATTTTAGCAGGATGGTTAGACCAGGTGGTCGTGGTCGTGGTCGTGCCCCTGAGCAGCCACCACCGCCCGACTACATGGCCGCAATGATGCAACAATTCGAGCTGAACCGTCAGTTTATGACTAATATTATGGCTCAGTTTCCGCATCAGAACCACAACCCAGCTTCAATAACACTGTCAGAGTTTGTGCGCCTCAACCCCACTATTTATCGCAATTCTGAACAGCCACTGGATGCTGATGACTGGCTTCGCGACATCGCCTTTGAGATGGAGTCTGCCAATGTCGCCCCTGAAAGCCTTGTCGCCTTCGCGACCTACTTCCTGAAGGGACCCGCTGCTCAATGGTGGTCCACTCACAAGCGTACACTGCCCGCTGGGACCATCGTTACTTGGGATGAGTTTCAGACTGCCTTCCATGCTCGCTATATTCCTCAGGGGATCATAGATCGGAAGAAGACCGAGTTTCGCAACCTCGTTCAGGGCAACAAGACCGTCGAAGCCTATCAGCGGGAGTTCCTTAGCTTATCCCGCTATGCTGAAGAAGACATTCCAACTGATGCTCGTAGACGGGAGAAGTTCCGTAGTGGACTGCACCCAGACCTCGAGCTTGCGCTTGCTGCTCAAGACTTCCCCAACTTTGCCACACTCGTGAACAAGGCCATTATGGTTGAGACTGCTCAGGCCAAGCACAAGGAGTCACAGAAGCGTTATCGTGATATGGGCTCATCTTCGAGCTCAGCACAGAAACGTCGTATTTGGATCCCCAACAATGTGTACCGTCCACCTACCCCTGCTCCTGCGCCAAGACCCTCGTATGCTGCACCTCGTCTGCCTCCTCCACCACCGAGGCAGCCGAGAGCTCAAGCTGCTCCACCCCGTGCTCCTCTTCGTCCTGAGGATGGACTCTACTTCAAGTGCCGCAAGCCAGGACACCTTGCTAAGGATTGTCGTCAGCCTCAGAATCAGCTGGGATTTCCTCGCAATGGCCGTGGCAATGGTCGTGGCAACAATCAGGCCCGCAACTATAATATTGGGTCTGCTGCTTATGGTCGTGGACATGCTTACAACATTGATATTGAAGAAGTCCAGGACCAACCTGCTACTGTGATGGGTACTCTCCTCGTTAACTCAGTACCTGCTTCTGTTTTATTTGATTCAGGAGCATCGCATTCATTCATGTCAGAAGCTTTTGCATTATCACATGACATCACGCTTGATAGAATGAACCTACAAATGGCCGTACGTACCCCTGGTGGTCAGTGTCATGCTGACGTCCTAGCACCTAACGTCACCGTCGAAGTTGAAGGATTGGAATTCCTTGCCTGCCCCGTTGTTTTGAAGTCTTCCACCATAGACCTCATCCTGGGGATGGATTGGCTGAAAGCTCATATTGCTAACATCAATTGTGCCACTAAAGTCGTCCAACTCTTGCACCCCTCAGATGAGATAGTGATCTACACCGCCCGGATTACCCGGAATGCCGAAGCACAGATATATGCTCTGAATGCTTTGAACGCCTCACCTCTGGAAGGGATTGAGAGCGTTCCGGTCGTCCGTGACTTTCCGGACGTCTTTCCAGAGGAACTTCCGGGAATACCCCCTGTTAGAGCTGTCGAGTTCGTCATCGACTTGAAGCCTGGCACCACTCCTATTGCGAAGCGTCCTTACAAGATGCCTCCGCATGAACTTCTCGAGCTTAAGGAAGAAATCGACAAGTCACTGAAAAAGGGTTTCATCCGCCCCAGCTCCTCTGCTTGGGGAGCACCTTCTCTCTTTGTTAAGAAGAAGGATGGAACTAACCGATTGGTCGAGGACTATCGGCCCATTAACCAAGCCACAATCCAGAACAAATATCCACTGCCCCGGATTAACGATCTTTATGATCAGCTTGCTGGATCCTCTGTGTTCTCGAAACTCGATTTGAGGTTGGGTTATCATCAGATCCGAGTTCGAAAGGAGGATATTCCGAAGACTGCTTTCGTTACTCGCTATGGATCATACGAATACACTGTTATGTCCTTCGGATTAACTAATGCTCCGGCAACCTTCTCCCGATTGATGAATTATATCTTCATGGACTACCTCGACAAGTTCGTCGTGGTCTACTTGGATGATATCCTGATATATTCCAAGAATGAAGAAGAACACGCCAAACATCTTCGGCTTGTATTGGAGAAGCTACGAGAACACCAGTTATATGCCAAGTACTCTAAGTGTGAATTTTGGTTATCCGAGGTGACTTATCTTGGTCACGTGATTTCCAAAGATGGCATTGTCGTTAACCCCGAGCGAGTTCAGGCTATTCTAGACTGGACTCCTCCGAAGAATGTCAAGCAAGTCAGGAGTTTTCTCGGACTCGCTAGTTATTGTCGACGATTCATTGAGAACTTCTCGAGGATTGCAAAGCCATTAACTGACCTGCTCCACAAGGGTGTTAAATTTGAATGGACAGAAAAATGTCAAGGAAGCTTTCAGATGCTTAAAGATAAGTTGACATCTGCCCCAGTGTTAGCACCCCCGGATTCTCAAAAGGACTTCGAGATTTACTGTGATGCGTCTCGTCAAGGATTAGGCTGTGTCCTAATGCAAGAACGCAGAGTAGTTGCTTATGGCTCTCGTCAATTGCGTCCTCACGAGGAAAATTATCCGGTACATGATCTCGAGCTTGTTGCAGTTATTTATGCTCTGAAGCTATGGCGACATTACCTCCTCGGTAATCGTTGCGAGATATACACGGATCATAAGAGTTTGAAGTATCTGTATACCCAGCCAGACTTGAACCTTCGTCAACAAAGATGGCTTGAGACAGTAGCCGATTATGATATGAATATCTCCTACACCCCTGGCAAGGCTAATGTAATGGCCGATGCCTTGAGCCGCAAGGCTTATTGCAACAACCTCATGGTTCAGGAAGCACAACCTATGCTTTATGAAGAGCTTCGCAAATTGAACCTTCACATTGTTCCTCAGGGTTATCTCAATACCCTGGAGGTTGAGCCAGACCTCGAGCGTAACATCAAGACCAGACAGAATTATGACTCTGAAGTTGAGAAGATTAAGAAGTACCTCTCCAAGGGTAATCCTTCTTTCTACCATGTTGGTGAGGATGGTGCTTTGTTCTTCAAAGGCCGCCTAGTGGTCCCCAGAAAGCATAATCTGGACTCTCGTTCGGATGTCATGAAAGAAGCACATGACACGCCCTTGTCTATTCACCCTGGTAGTACCAAAATGTACCAAGACATTCGTCAGCGGTACTGGTGGCCCGATATGAAACATGATATTGCTAAGTATGTTGCTGAGTGTGACGTTTGCCGTCGCATCAAAGCAGAACATCAAAGGCCTGCTGGAACCTTGCAACCACTTGAAATTCCGGAGTGGAAATGGGACAAAGTTCAAATGGACTTCATTACTGGTTTTCCCAGATCGCAGAAGGGTCATGATGCTATCTTTGTCGTCATCGACCGGTTCTCAAAGGTTGCTCACTTTTTACCTGTCAAGGAGACTATCCCTGCTAGTCAGTTAGCAGAATTGTGTGTTTCCAGAATTGTGTCACTCCACGGTGTTCCGTTAGAGATCAGTTCAGATCGTGGCAGCCTTTTCACTTCCAGATTCTGGAACAGTTTCCAGGAAGCCATGGGAACTCATCTGTCTTTTAGCACTGCTTTTCACCCTCAATCTCAGGGTCAAGTCGAAAGAGTCAATCAAGTGCTTGAAGATATGCTTCGAGCTTGTGTCATCTCATTCGGTAAGAAATGGGAGGAATCGCTTCCGTATGCCGAATTCTCCTACAACAATGGCTATCAAGCTAGTCTGAAGATGGCACCGTTTGAAGTTCTGTATGGACGTAAGTGTCGAACCCCTCTGAATTGGTCAGAAACTGGGGAACGTTCACTTGTTGGACCGGACATTATTCAACAAGCTGAAGAACAAGTCCGCATTGTCCGTGAACATCTGAAAACTGCTCAGTCTCGTCAGAAGAGCAACTATGACCGAAAGCACAAGGTAATGGTCTATCAGCCTGGTGAGCAAGCTTACCTTCGCGTCACTCCGATGAAAGGCACCCACCGATTCGGAATCAAGGGCAAGTTAGCTCCTCGCTATATTGGCCCGTTCCGCATTCTCGCTCGTCGAGGAGAAGTGGCATATCAATTGGAATTGCCGCCAAACCTTTCTCAAGTGCATGATGTCTTTCATGTGTCGCAACTTCGTCGCTGTTTTAAGGATCCTATCCGAGCCGTGGATCATGAGGTACTTGAATTTCGAGAAGATCTGTCTTATCCAGAATATCCGATCTGCGTTCTAGATCAAACTGAACGTCGGACTCGTCAAAAGTCGATCAAGTTCCTCAAGGTTCAGTGGTCAAATCATTCTGAGGATGAGGCCACTTGGGAACGCGAGGACCGTCTTCGTGAAGAATACCCTACTTTCTTTCAGTCTTCCTCTTAATTCTCGGGACGAGAATTCTTGTTAGAGGAGGAGAATTGTAACGCCCCCATGTAATAGCTACAGTAATCACCCCTTTGACAGTGCCATGTCATCATGATTAACCATGCTTGAGCATCATTGCATCATATCTCATTTCAAATTCCAATTTAAACTTGCAATTCAAACCTAAAGTGAAAATAAAAGTTGTTCAAAACCAGAAACTAAAATGTTCAAAACAATTTAAATAATTCTGTGGCAATTATAAAAATATGTGCAACATTAATTAAATTGGTTAAACAACTTTATTAATTGTAACAGTAGGTTAACAGCAATATTTAGCACTAATTAATTTAATAGGATTTAAAGTAAATTCATAATTTAATCAAACCAATTTCTGGTGAATGAGAATAACACACTGATAATTATGGGTCAATCCACATATTTTATAAAAGTCATTAAGTACTCGAACAATTTGCAAAGCAGTGGAAGAGAAAAGAATTGGAAAAATAAAAAGGAAAAGGGGCTTACCGCTACTGTGCACTTGGACTCAAGTGGCACAGTAGCCAGCCCAGCCCACCGCGACATCGTCGTCTTCGTCGCACTGTCGCCGTCCGCGCGCGACAGCGTCGTCGCCGCGCCACGCGCCGGCCATCCGCCCGTCCCCGACGCCGATAAGGCCGCGCCCGTGCTGCCCCTCGCTCCCCCGAACCCTAGCGCGCCCCCATTCGCCCCCCTGCACCCTCTCCCTCTTGATCCCCTCCTCGCCCGAAGCGTCGCCGTCGCCCATTCCGTCGATCCCGCGGCCACCGTGCGCCGATCGCCTCGCCGACTAGCCCACAAGCTCCGCCGCGACCTCCTCGTCCTCCTCGACCTCGAACTCGAGCCCCGGAGCCCCTGCTGTGAGCGCCTCGAGCTCGTCTTCGCCGCACGGCCATCGTCGTTCTTCTTCGTCTCCGGCCGCCTCTGCTGCTCCTAAGCCGTCGCCGGGCCTCCTTGTGCCTTCCCGGTGAGCTTCTGCTCCTTCTCATCCCCCCTCTCGCCCTCGATTAGACGCCGTAGCCGTTGATTCCACCGGAGCCCGTTAGCGCCGCCGTCTGTCCACGTCGCCGACGAGTCCCCGGTGACCAGATGGTCCCGGGCTCGTGCCCGTTGGCTCCCTCGCATCGCGCACGATCTGCCTAGCTAGTTAGCTCGCCCGCTAGCGCTACGCATCGCCGTTCCCGTCGCACGTCCGAACGCCTCGCCGCCGGCGAGCTCCTGCCGCTCGCCATAGGCCGCCTCAGCCGCTCCCGTCGCCACCATTTGACGCGGCGTCGAGCGCCCGTTCGAACGCGCCCAACTGCGCGTCGAATGGGGCCCTGTGCGCCGTTTCCGACCACCTCCCGTGGATGCGCCGCCGCGAAACACGTCGCCGGCGTGTTTTCCGGCGACGCCGCGGCCGCCGTCCGACGTGGCTGGCCCTGGCCCACCTGCCAGTGACACTGACTGGTGGGGCCGTGGGCCCGTTGACCAGTCAGCGCCGCTGACTGGGTCAGCTGTGCCACTGACATGTGGGGCCCCTCCCCACTGTGTCAATGACATACGGGCCCCACTGTCAGATTTCTAATTAGCTAAATGGATTAATTAAAATTAATTAATTTAGTTTATTGTCTCACTGACATATGGGCCCCACATGGTTAATTAGTCTGTTAATAGATTAATTAACCCACTGTCTATGACATGTGGGACCCGCATGTCAGGTTGACCCCAGTCAACTGCACTGTTGCGTGCTGACGTCATGATGACGTCATGCCTACGTCAGCCAACACTATTCTGGATAAATCGAATTAAATAATTAAAATAAATTCAGAAAATATTTAAAACTTTAAAAATTCATATCTTTTAATCCGTAGGTCAGATGAAAATAATTTATATATGAAAGTTGATCAGAAAAATGCCACGAATCCAAATATGCCATCCATTCATCTGTCACATGCCTCTAGCTATCTGAACATGGAACTTTTTGACTGTTTGCAGTAGATGAATAGTGCACCACTTTAATAAAACAAATCCAATTAAATTTTTATTAATTCCCAAGAATTATCTAAATCATATAGGTAGGCAGTAGCACCCATCTGCATGTCATCTTAGGCATGTCATGCATAGTGATTGTATTTTGCCGTGAATTTATTGTTTCCTCTCCCCCTTCTCTCTCGTTAGACTTGGTGCCCGCCGACGCTGCTGCTACAGAGTACGACTACGTCCCCGACGACCAGCCGTCCGACGATCCCGCCTTTGCCGCAGAGCAACCAGGCAAGCAAACCCCCTTGACGCATGCCTTTGTCACCCAATTCCTTCTCCCTCCTGCTTGCATTAGAAATTGTTGCTATTATGTTTTATCCTATTTCTGATGCATAGCCTGTCCTTGTAACTGCTTATGATAACTGCCAATTGTCCGAGTTGCTTAGAATAGGATTGGGTGGTAAACCATCTGTGGCCCCTCTCCCTTGCTGTAGTTGCTCCGCTTTAGGACTGAAGACAGATGGACTGAAGACAGCACATCACTGCACAACCCCTGAATTGCCCGACACTGCAGGGTTAGCATCGAGTGCCGAGGGTGATACCTCTTAGCTCACTTCCGATGGTGCCTCTGTAGAATAGCTTCCCGGATGTGTGTTATCGAGGGTGATTCCTCTTACATCACCTCCGCTAAGCTACCGTCGCGCAACTCCTCGAGTGGGAATCCATCGAGGGTGATTCCTCGGATTCCTCCTCGTTACTTGGACACACGGTTACTTTGACCTTTGTTACAGGCGGGTCCACCTCGAGAGGTACCCGCGGGGAAATGTAAAGTCGGGCTGGCCCCAAGGGTGCCCGCGAGCGAATATCATTAAAGACGGGTCGGCTCCAAGAGCACCCGCGCGATACTAAATACGCCTAACGGAACTGGGTATTTGATCTGAGTGGGTCGTCGTGCCCATTTCGCACTACCACCACGTGGGATAATGGTTTAATGGGGCCCTCTGCATCGTAGTATCAGCCGAAAGCTCTTCAGACGTCACAAGTTACTTTGCGGGCTGATCGCCGGGATTGGGCTGGTTACTTCACTGGGTTGTCCAGTGTCACGCCTGTTTCTCCGGCCAGTCACGTAACGTGCAGGAGTGCGGAGGGCGATGGCCCAAGACCCCTGCGCACTTAGGATTTAGACCGGCGTGTTGACCTCTCTGCTGAGCTCTAGGTCGGGCTGCGTTGTGTCGATCACCCGAGGCCGGGTATTACCCAGCAAGTGTATCCGGCCGGAGGTAATCGAGCGTGTTGGGTAACAGTAGTGCACCCCTGCAGGGAAGATATCTATTCGAATAGCCATGTCCACGGTAACAGGACGCTTGGAGTTGTGCCCGGATCCATGACAACTATAAAGAGATGATGATACATGATAAACTGTTAATACTGCTCTCGGGATCGCTTTCTCGCAAGGTGTCGAGAAAGGATCTCAGGGCATTGCTACTGTATGACAACATGTATGCTACTACTATCTACTCTCTTCTGATGCTGCAAGACTGCTTGAAGATGCTAGTCTTCGATAGGCTAGGCCTTTCTCTCTCCTCTGGCATTTCTGCAATACAGTCCACAAATACAGCCTTCTCATTTGATACCATTGCATGTTTAGCGTAGTTCTGATGTCAGTCTTGCGAGTACTTTGGATGAGTACTCACGGTTGCTTTGCTATTATTTTCCCCCATACCCTATTGTTGATACATCAGACGATGGAGTCCAGGAGCCAGATGCCACCGCCGGAGCTTACTACCAGGAGGGTCCCGATGGTACTTACTTCTGGATCGATCCAGCCGACCAGGAGTAGTTAGGAGGCTCCCAGGCAGGAGGCCTGCGCCTTTTCGATCTGTATCCCCTGTTTGTGCTAGCCATCTTATGGCACCCGTGACTAACTATGTCTGTACTCAGATATCATTTGTGTGTATGACTTATGTATTCGGGTCCTCGTGACCCCTGGCTTGTAATATGATGATTTATGCTTATTATTTGAGTTTAGAGTTGTGTTGTGATATCTTCCCGTGAGTCCCTGTGCTTGATCGTGCACGTTTGCGTGTATGATTAGTGCACGATTAAGTCGGGGGCGTCACATATGTCTCCTGAAAGATGACATTTCTAGAGCTAGTAAAGCAAAACAGGAGCAAAATAAGAGTGAAAATCAGATTATGGCAAAAGAATTTGAGCAACACAATAAGCCTAATAAACCATCATCTAGTGTTGCATGTGAAATAAAATTGAAAATTGGATGTTTACTTGCCACTAAATCTGATATTATTGATCTGGATTTTACTAAAACTGTTTGCTATGCTTTTGTGTGCAAAGAGGTATTATTTTCATTCGAGGACGTGCCTCCTTCTCTGCCTCTTGCTATCACTAAAATTTTCCAGGAGTTCGTTGACGTCTTTCCACAAGACGTGCCACCGGTATTACCACCTATTAGAGGGATTCAACATTAGATTGCCTTAATTCCCGATGCATCGCTACCCAACCGTGTGCCATACCATATCAATCCAGAGGAGACGAAGGAGATTATATGTCCAGTACAGGAGCTACTCGACAAAGGTTATATACGGGAATCCCTTAGTCCTTGTGATGTTCCTATTATTCTCATGCAGAAAAAGCATGGTACATCGCGTATGTGTGTTCATTGTAGAGGCATTAATAATATTACTATTCGTTATCGTCATCCTATTCCTAGGCTAGATGATATGCTTGATGAATTAAGTGGCACTACCATTTTCTCCAAAGTTGATTTGCGTAGTGGATACCATCAAATTCGTATGAAATTGGGAGATGAACGAAAAACGACATTTAAAACTAAGTTTGGCTTATATGAGTGGTTAGTCATGCCATTTGGGTTAACTAATGCACCTAACACTTTCATGAGATTAATGAACGAGGTTTTACGTGCTTTCATTGGACGATTTGTGGTAGTCTGTTTTGATGATATACTGATTTATAGTAGATCTTTGGAGGAACACTTGGGACATTTACGTGTTGTTTTTATTGCTCTACGCGATGCACGTTTGTTTCGTAACTTTGGGAAGTGCACCTTTTGCACCGACCGAGTATCTTTTCTTGGCAATGTTGTTACTCCATAGGGAATTCAAGTTGATAAAGCCAAGATTGAAGCTATTGAGAGTTGGTCGCAGCCCAAAACGGTCACACAAGTGAGGGGTTTTCTTGGCCTCGCTGGTTTCCATAGGCATTTTGTGCGGGATTTCAGCACCATTGCTGCACCTCTCAATGAACTTACAAAGAAGGATGTGCCATTTGTTTGGGTTACCGTATAGGAAGAAGCCTTCACGGTGTTGAAAGATAAGTTAACACATGATCCTTTACTCCAACTTCCTGATTTTAATAAGACTTTTGATCTTGAATGTGATGCTAGTGGAACTGGATTAGGAGGAGTGTTATTACAAGATGGTAAACCTGTTGCATACTTTTCTGAAAAATTGAGTGGGCTAGTCTGAATTATTCTACTTTTTATAAGGAATTATATGCTCTTGTTCGGACTTTGGAAACATGGCAACATTATGTTGGGTTCTACCATAGGTGCATCGCATGCAAATTAAAATTTTCCTACACGCTGAACAACAAGGAACATGCTACAGAGATGGATCACAGATCGTTACCACTAGACGCGCAGTGCTGTGCAGCGGAAGTAGAGTTGAGGCAGCGCGTCCGCGAGGTCTGTCTCCTCCTTGTTCGATCTCCCTTGAACAGCCGGTCACCGGATCCCACGTGCAGGTTCGCCGGAGCGGCGGAAGTGCACCGCCTCTAACGGTATCCACGCGTGCAGGAGGAGCACCGTGCGGCGGACTGCTAGGTCCGATCACACAGTTTGGCGGCGAGTGAACGTGGCTAGTTGCAATACATGCAACGTCCTAATGACGGCGCTGAAGCGATCAACCCCATGGATGTGGTGCACCTCCACTATATATAGGCATCCGGCGCGGGCTCAACTCTTGGGCCTCGCAGCCCAAGTGTTCCTTCCCTTAAGCGCGCGACCCCTTAGGTTCTCATTCACTTGGTCGCGAGTCAGATCACATCCGGCTCGGCTAGTCGGTAGCGGCCTCTAGCAAAGCGTGCCGACTCCAAGTGTCCGATAAAGCTGGTTAGGCGAACCTGTACATCACACTTGTGTTCCCTTTGCCACACGATATATGTTGTCGTGCTCAAGGCGACATGGTCATCCTTGTTGCAGCATGACCTCTTTCTCGTTCCGGTGAAGCCGACCAACACTTAAGATTATCTCATAATCCTCATCGCATGGCCATGCTTATCCAGGTCAGATCATCTGAGGGGCCCAAAGTATATCTCTCCTGATCGGAGGGGCAAATCCCATCTTGCTCAACCATGTCTCGCAGCATGGGTCCAGACAAGCCCGAAACCTACCTTTATAACTACCCAGTTATGGAGTAGCGTTTGGTCGGCCCAAGGCAGGTCTATCACCATCCTGAGTACATGCGTCAGCTCAGATCTTAGGACATAGAACGTATGTTGTACTAGAGACTCACAGATGACCTATCGCTGCGTCTCATAGTCGGGTCTGTCCAACTCAGACCTTATCTCGACTCGGATCCGACTACGTCGAATCCGACCAGATCTTTCGGAGTCCATATTATCCGTCTAACATCCAGTGCTACATGGTCAGTGAGACCGGGCCATCCACCGTGTCATGTGCTAGTCTAACTGGCTGCCCGTCCACACAACCCTTTTGACTAGGGACCATTTAGGACAGCCATCATGCAATGCATAGTCTCACAAACAAGTCACGTACTTGTTAATACACATCATTGATAATGTCCAAGGACTATATTTATTCATAAACACATAGGAAATATCATCATACATCATTGATAAATGTCCACACATATCTCCAACACATTATTTATGGCCCAAAGAATTTGTTATACATTCTAATCATGAATCTTTGAAACATATTAAAAGTCAAGGAAAACTAAACCATAGACATGCTAAATTGGTTAAATCCATTGAGACTTTTCCTTATGTCATTAAACATAAGAAGGGTAAACCAAATGTTATTTCTGATACATTGTCTCGTCGTTATACTATGCTTTCACAACTTGACTTCAAAATATGTGGTTTGGAGACCATCAAAGATCAATCTGTGCATGATGCTGAATTTAAAGATGTGATGCGGAATTGTAACAAAGGGAGAACATGGAACACGTTCATCATGAATGATCGATTTGTGTTCCGTGCTAACAAGCTATGCATCCCAACTAGCTTCGTTCGTCTTTTGTTGTTCAAGGAGGCACATGGAGTAGGATTAATGGGACATTTTGGCATGAAGAAGACGGAGGACGTACTTGCTACACATTTCTTTTGGCCAAAGATGAGACATGATGTTGAGCGATTTGTACTCGCTGCACTACATGTCAAAAGGCTAAGCCATGACTCAATCCTCATGGTTTATATATGCCTTTGCCTTTACCTAGTGTTCCATGGGAGGATATATCTATGGACTTTGTTTTAGGTTTACCTCGAACAAAGAAGGGGAGGGATAGCATATTTGTTGTCGTGGATAGATTTTCAAAAATGGCACACTTTATACCATGTCACAAATGTGTGCTACTGCTATTGCTGATTTGTTCTTTCATGAAACTATTCACTTGCATGGTGTGCCAAATACAATTGTTTCGGATCGTGATACTAAATTTCTTAGCCACTTTTGGAGATGTTTATGGGCTAAGTTGGTGACTAAATTCCTTTTTAGTACTACATGTCACCCCTGATAACCCCCAAGTATAAGGGATCATTTGTAGCCTTTTTCGATAAGTAAGAGTGTCGAACCCAACGAGTAGCTAAAGGAAGAATTGATATTCTCTCAAGTTCTATCGACCACCGATACAACTCTATGCACGCTAATGCTTACTTTACCTATAGAACAAGAATAAAGCTACTTTGCGAGGAGTACTTTGCAAGAATAAAACTGGGAGTACGTTGCGAGAATATAAAAGTTAAAAGTTTAGTGTAGAGCTTTTTGTAACACAAGAGAAAGATTGTCCATAGGCAATTGAGTATAACACGATAGATACTTACCATATGCAATGACGGAGAGGCATATTCTAACACACTTTTCGTACTTGGATCATATGCACCTATGATTGGAACTCTAGCAAGAATCCACAACTACTAAAGATCATTAAGGTAAAACCCAACCATAGCATTAAGTAACAAGTCTGTTTTTACTCCCATACGCAACAACCCCCTTACTCGGGTGTAAGCTTCTGTCACTCTAGCCACCCACCATAAGCGAATCATGAACGTATTGCAAAACCCTACAGTGTTAATCCCACATGCTTGCGCGACGCAGAGGGCACCATAGGATATCACCATATTAACATACAACTAATATCAATCACACCATACCACAATTAACCCATATGACAAAAAGGATCTACTCAAACATCATAGGATAGCCACACATCATTGGGTAATAATATATAGCATTAAGCACCATGTTCAAGTAGATATTACAACAGGGAGACAAAGGTTACACCGCTACATAGAGGGGGAGATAGTTGGTGATGACGGCGACAAAGTTGTTGGTGTAGATCGCCGCCACGCTAGTTCCCCTGGCGGCACTCTGGCGCCACCGGGAGAGAGAGGGAGAAAATAGGGGCGTGTCGAGAGCCAGAGCCACTAGTTTACATTTTCCCATTGTGCACTACTTTGCTTTATTCATAGGGAAATGTTTGACTGCTAGGGATGAAGGTGGCACGCTCGGTGCCCCTGACCTCGCCATTTTACGACATACACTTTTCAATGACAACACATACAACTTAGGAGCTATCATTGCACGCCGCTTGCACACCAATAGGACTAAGGGCAGAATCTATGGTAGAATTTGTGCGACTCGCTTGGCGAAACGCTTTAATGTTGATATACACCCTCATGATTATGTGTTACCTAGAGTTTATCTAGATCACCAAGCTATGTTAGATCACCACTTCATTGATACCCCTGAACCTCCTCATAACATTAGTTATAACTTGGTGTTTAGCGAGACTACTCACGATGTTATTGTATTGCATGCACCCTCTCTTTTCGACTTTCATGCCAGGGAAGGATATGTCATCATGCCACCAGACATCACAGCTTACCGGAACGAGTTGGCTGCGGTGGAGGCTGAGGCCCAGGCTTGGGACACTCAAATACCCTCGGCTAACTACTACGCTCCTGGACCAGATGGATATTACGGATGGTGACTACCAAGCTAGGCCAAGGCCTAAGCTGGGGGGAGTACGTACTTCTCACCGATATTACATTCATGTTCACACATTTCATTCATCGGTGATCATTCTTTTTCATTGTATATCCATGTTAGTTTTATTATCGTTTTCTTCTTGTGTGTTTGAAAAACTTCGAAAACCCAAAAAGATTTCCCGTTTCTTCTTTTTCTTGTTGGGAGCTTTCCCATGTAAATAGTTTTTCTCGCTTTTCGTTTTTCCTTCGTTAATTTGCTTTATTCAGAAAAACTAAAAACTCCAAAAATATTTTAGTGTGTTTCTCTGAAATTCTTTTCTTTTACTTGAGTTGTCGAAAGGAGAAGACCACGATGAAAATGTTGAGTGGCTCTCATATGCTATGTTGTGGACCTAACAAAGAGCCCATATTACCTTGTCTTCTCCTTTAAATAAATGTTTTGCAGATTCCAGCTTAGTCCAGATGCACACTCGCACTATTATTATTCTCACATCATTTGGTCCTGCAACTGAAAGGCAATAATGACGATATTTGATGAAGTGATTGCGGTAAAGAAAGCTGATATGAACTCTTCTTGTTTTCTGTTTTTGTAAATATGTTTAGCTCATTCGCTCTTGATTCAGCATATTATGAGTAAACATGTTTGTGATGACAATTAGAGATTATAGTTGCTCATGCCATGCTTAAATAGGTAGGAGTTGATAATGTTTTATCTTGTGTGTCAACATGCATTAAAATGGTTGTGATGTAGTATGTTAGCATGGTATCCTCCTTTGAGTAATTCGAGTGGCTTGACTTGGCACGTGTGCAAACATGTAGTTGAATCAAATCCAATGCAGCCTTCATGATATTTATGTTCAGAGTGTTTATATCCTACTCATGCTAATATTCAATGTTAATTAGTCGCAATGCATGATTATGACAGTTGTCGCTCTCTAGCTAGTTGTTTCCCCGTCTATTTGCTAGCCTTCATCTGTACTAAGCGGGAATGCTTCTTGTGCATCCAAAATCCTTAAACCAAAGTTGTTCCACATGAGTCCACTATATCTACCTATATGCAGTATTACCCTGCCGTTCCAAGTAAATTTGCATGTGTCGCCTCAAATTATTCAAATAAATATCCGTTTTGTGCGCTTGGTTAGTATCTTCCATGCTAAGCGGGTTATTCTGATGATGTTGTTTATTCACTTGTCATTGCACGAGAGAGAGGCTGGTAAAAAAGATGCCCATTCCTATATAATTAAAAAAAATTAAACAAACTCCCTTGAATGATGAACTGTTGGAGGGCACCCGTGGATTCGGTCAGCCATGGCTCGTGTTTGTATGGTTGTTGGGAGTGAACTTTACAATTCTGTTTGTGAACCACTGAGAATGTGTTTAGCATGGAAGATACCGAAATCCTTTGTCGTGGCGTTGACAGGAAAGGCACACCACCCAAAATAATACTTTCATCTCTGTTTTAAACCATGAGCTCTGGCACCTCTGCAAGTCAATGCTTCCCTTTGCAAAGGGCCGTTCTATTTACTTTCATGTTATTTACTTTTATTGTTGAGTCATCATCTTCTCATTAAAGCATCTGTCTTGAGAGCGCTATTGTCATTTTTATTCGTTGAGTAGTTAATGTTGGATGTTAGCATGATTGGATCTTTTCTACGCTGAATTACAATGTTCAGTCGCTGCTTGAACCTCAGAGGTACTCTGCATTTATGTTTGGTGGTCTCATAAAGGGCTACCGAGATACCATGTTGTCATGTTATGTCATGATTGTTTTGACAAATTGTTGGCTTTGGAGATATCTTATTATTGCTCGTTAGTTGGTTATGTTACTGTCATGTGTAAATGTGAGACCTAATTGTTATCATTGATATGGTTAGTCCATATTTTTTGCTGAAAACCTGAACATTGACTTAAGCATAATTATAACAACGAGAACAAAAGAGTTTGTAAACTTTCAATTTTTCAACTGAATTGCTTGAGGACAAGCAATGAGTTAATCTTGGGGGAGTTGATACGTCTCTAACGTATCTACTTTTCCAAACACCTTCTCTCTTGTTTTGGACTCTAATTTGCATGATTTGAATGAAACTAACCTGGACTGACGCTGTTTTCAACAGAACTGCCATGGTGTTGTTTTTGTGTAGAAATAAAAGTTCTCGGAATCGAACAAAACTTTTTGGAGAATTATTTTGGAATATATAAAAAATACTGGAGCAAAGAACTGCCAGAGGGGGGGAAACTAGTTGCCCACAAGGCACCTGGGCGCGGCCACCCCCCAGGCGCGCCGACCTGCCTTGTGGGGCCCTCGTGGCTCCGCTGACCCTAATTCCAAGCCTATAAATTCATATTCTCAGAGAAAAAAATAAGGGAGAAGTTTTCATTGCGATCTACGAGACGGAACCGCCGCCACCTACCGTTCTTCCTCGGGAGGCTGATCTGGAGTCCGTTTGGGGCTCCAAAGAGTGGAAATTGTTTCCACCGTCATCACCAACCCTTCTCCATCAACAATTCCATGATGTTCACTAATACGTCTCCAACGTATCTGTAATTTTTGATTGTTCCATGCTATAATATTATCATTCTAGGATGCTTTTTGGGTGATTATTTACCAATTCATATTATTTTTGAGCAATAACCTATTAACCTAGTGCCCATTGCCAGTTGTTGTTTTGTGCGTGTTTTGGACTTTTCAGGTTTACAGTACCAAACGAAGTCCAATTGCCACGAAACTTTTTTATGATTTTTTCTGGACCAAAAGAAGACCTGGAAGCTTCGGGAGGAGACCGGAGGCCGCACGAGGGAGCGAGCACACAACAGGGTGCGCCTAGAGGGGGTGGTCGCGCCCTGTTATGTGTTGGCCCCCTCGGATGTCCCCCCACGCCCCTCTCTGGCCTATAAATTCTAATAAATCCCAAAAAATCCTAGAGAGCCTCCCGAAACACTTTTTTCGCCGCCGCAAGTCTTTGTTCCGACGTGTGCCCATCTGGAGCCCTGTTCTGGTGCCCTGTCGGACGGGAGATCGGTCACGGAGGACCTCTACATCAACGTTCCTGCTCCCATGGTGATGTGTGAGTATTTCCCTATGGACCTACGGGTCCGTAGTTTGTACCTAGATGGCTATCTCTCTCTCTCTCTCTCTCTCTCTCTCTCTCTCTCTCTCTCTCTCTCTTGATCTTCAATACAAAGTTCACAGCATCTTCGCGGTGATCTATTCGATGTAATCACTTTGTGTGGTGCGTTTGTTGGGATCCGATGAATTGTGGGTTTATGTTCAAATTATTCATGAAAAAGATTAGAGTCTTCTTTGATTTCTATTATGATTCTTCTTTGCATGATTATTATAGCTTCATAAATCTCTCTGATCTATTGAAATAGTTTGGCCAACTAGATCGATATTTCTTTCGTGAGAGGGGTGTGTTGTAGTGGGTTCAATCTGACGGTGCTCTATATCCTAGTGACAGAAGGGGACAAGACACGTCTTTGTATTGTTGCCACTAAGGATAAAATGATGGGGTTAATTCATATTGATTTAGTTTTCTTTGTCTACATCATGTCATCGTTCTCCAAGCATTACTCCGTTTGTCATGAACTTAATACTTAGAAAGGCAAGCATAGAAGCACTCTCGACCTGGAGTGATAGTAGGTGCAGGCAGGAGTCGGCCTATTTGCTTATGGACGTGATGCCTATATGCACATGATCATTGTCGTGAATAAATATTGCGGAACTATGCGCTTTTCTATCAATTGCCCAACAGTAATTTGTTTACCCAACGTATGCGTACAACATGAGAGATGCCACTAGAGAACACTACGGCCCCGGGTCTATTCACTTATATATTTACAAAAGCTTTCATTACCTTGCTGCCATTTATTTACTTTTATTTAATTTTGCAAGTTACTTTGTTCAACTATCATCTACACAGTTCATTTGCTTGCAAATAACGAGTCCAAGGGGATTGACAACCCTCTTGCCCGCGGTGGGTGCAAGTGTTTGCTTCTTTGTGTGCAGTTGCTGAAGATGGGGGTTGCGTGCTACTCCTATTGGTTCGATAACCTTGGTTCTCACTGAGGGAAATACTTATCTATACTGTGTTGCATCACCCGTTCCTCTTTACGGAAAACCCAACGCAGATCACAAGTATCAGAAAGGATTTCTGGCGCTGTTGCCGGGGAGTATCACCAACGTACTATCAAGTACCTTCGCACATATTATCATTCACTTGTTCTACTTTTTAATTGATGTTATATTTTTCTTGCTATAAAAATCAAAAATCAAAAATATTTCTATTTGCTTGCTTGCCTAGTTATGTTATATTTATCTTTGTCACACCGAAACAGGAAGTAAATGCAAAAATTAAAGATAAATGGGTCCTCATCCACTTGCTAATCTTTTCAAACTTGCTACTTATTGTAAACCTATAGCTCATAATGAAAATGCTATTGGGATGCATTTATTGAATGAAAAGCACGATTGCAACTTTGTTAGTATAAATTCTATGAATATCAATTGTGCTAATGATCATGATTGGGTGATAATCATGATGTTTCTTATGATCTTGAGAATTCTGAGCTTCATGATGAACCCATTATTGATAATGATATTTGCCATATTACAAAAAGTGGGCTTCTAAGAGCATCAACTTTAGGAAATAATGGTCCCACTACTTTGGAGAATGATCAATCTTATGATTTTTTTGATAAAAGTGGGTTTAGAGAGGTCATGACTTTAGTTAATGTTAATCCCACTATCTTGGAAGATTATAAAACTTTTGTGCTTGTGGATCATTAATAAAATATTTTACATGATTGCTATATTGTTGAGTTTGATTATGATCCTACAAGTAATTATTATGAGAGAGGAAAAATTGGTCATAGAATTTTTCATGTTACTCACTTACCTCTCTTTGTGTTGAAATCGTCAAGTCTTCATCTATAATACTTAAATAGTTCATCCCCACTACCATATTTCTCTTGACATGTAGCCTATCCACCTTAGCAGATCCACCACATCAACATTTCATTACCAACTTACGGGTGGGCCCGACTACCACAGCAACCCTGCCACATGAGCTTCAGTTACCGAACAGAATGAGGTCCCAGAGTTGAGCATGCAAACGTAATGAACATGCTTTGCCCAGGCATTTCATCTACTATAGGCCCAACTAATCAATATCACAACGTTATCCTTCCAGGCCATGCAGGTAAGTCAAATATATATGAAGAAGTCTGTGGTTTGTTCATCTTCTCTGCTGATGCGCCTTCTATTCACCTCCATGATCTATCCCATCAGCTTCCTTTTTGTAACTGCTATCCACTATTCTTAATTCTGTAGCCGAAGGGATTGTGAATATTTCGGTTCCAATTATGTTCCCCATTCTCTTGCTCCTTTTAAGATTCCACAGATCGACTCGGTCCTCTTGACCTCTTCCCCGCCACCAATTCGTGTCTCTGCACCACATGTGACATCCCTTTCCCTCGTCTTCGGTCACCTGGCTCTGCAATACCGCTCTCACAGTCCATCAAATTCTCAGCCATCATGGGCAACGGCCAGGGCTTGGAGGTGCAGCTTATATGTAGGTCATTACTACCTCCATGGGGTTAGCTCCTCCTCTTTTGGATGTCTTTGCCGATTCCACTTTTCTGCCGCACCGGGCAAAACCTATTGCCAATGGCGATGTGTCCAAATGATGTTCTTGAGAGCAGTTTTGGTATACAACTCCGTCATGACTGTACAATAACTTTCACAACATCTATGGTAACATTGATTTTCAATTGCAATACCAAATCCTTCTCATGTTCCAGTTTTATTTGGCTATGCCGAGTGTCCGCGATGTGTTTGATGAAAATACAAGCAAGCGTGCATGTAAAAATGAATATATGTATTTATTTTACGCTCTTACACTCTGCTATAGTTGTTCACAATTTACAGATTTAGAATAGAAGAATCTAACAGGTACGTTTATAATCCATATTTGTGTCACTGATTCTATATATGATATTCCATTTACTTGAAGGAGGTGCATCATAGGAATCATAAGTTTTGCACATCTCTATGACACACATATATGCCTTGATGTCTTAAACATTCTTTTGTCCAAATTTGCAAATGCAGGATTGCAACAAATTTGTGCCTTGCAGACCGTATTTTCTCGGATATGTAGTTAAGAAAGATCAACATTTTCTTTTTGAGGTGGAAGAGAGATCAGCTATGCACACACTTGGAGGCTAAATTCCTTCCATATGGATGTGGACTGTAGCTGATATTCATCAGCTATTGACACCTTCCTCTCTGGCTGCTCTAATCACATAAGCCGCTGATGCACCATTCTGTACTAAAATAATGGTGATTAATGAGGCTAGGGAGATCTAACCCTTCTTTAAGTGTCCTTCCAAAATATCTTGCTTCTCTACCTGTATATCCTTTTAGGTTTTCTTATTTAAGAGAAGTGCGTTCTTTCCAATTCAGATAAAAGAAGAAACTTGACAAAAGTATATCTCTCCAGTATATATATGACACCAACATTGATTGCCTTACTGTTCATTTTAATTATGGTGCCTTATGTTTCACCAAGTGAGCGTTCTCCATGTTACAAAATTAGAGGACACCGCTATATCACCGTTCCATCACTAATGTGAGCTTTTACTTGCATTATTGTATACTAATTTTCATTAATTCATGCTTTATTTGCTTACCATTCTGCCTTTGTTGTTGCTTTACTTCCAAGTCCATTTATTTAACTATTCCGTCACAAGAATATATTATAAAAGTCTACAGCAACGCGCGGGCCATCCCTCTAGTTTTTCCTATTTGCATGTGCTAGATATTTCTTGTATTGATAATTTGTTTTCCTATAAAACGCCTATGCATAGGAAGTATGTTAGACTTAAATTAGTTTGTCACATGCTATATGATACTCTCTTTGTGCTTCAATTCTTATCTTTTATGTGAGCATCATAAAAATTTCAAGCCTATCTTAATGTCTATAAAGAAAGAGCTTATTGGGAGACAACCCAATACTTTCTGTTTGTTTTTGATAACATGATTATTGCCTCTGTAATGATTGTGTTTTCATGTTTAAACTAGTGTTTGTGCCAAGTAAAGCCTTTGGGATGACTTGCATGATAAGTAGAATTGATACGGTGCAAAAACAGAAACTTTAGCATCCAGTGCAGAATTTCTTCGATTTTACTGAATGTCTTTTTGATCCGAATGTTTTACACAGTATTGCTATACAAATTCCCCAGGTTGTCCTAATTTTTCCGAATTTTTGGCATTACAGAAGTATAGGTTCTCATAGATCATTACAGATTGTTCTGTTTCAGACATATTCTCTTTTTGCTCTCATAGTTTGCTTGTTTTGATGATGCTATGGATCGTACCGGGGGTTATAAGCCATGGAGAAGTTAGAATACAGTACCTTATGCAATAATAAAATAAGAATTAATTTATAAAAGTACCTAAAGTATTTGGTATGTTTGCTATACTAACGGATCTCACAAAGGTTTTGTTAAGTCTTGTGTGCTGAAGTTTTCAAGTTTTTGGTGCTATCACGATGGATGAAGGAATAAGGAGCGGCAAGAGCCTAAGCTTGAGGATGCCCAAGGCACCCCAAGGTAATATTCTAGGAATACTCAAGCGTCTAATCTTGGGGATGCTCCAGAAGGCATCCCCTCTTTCGTCTCAATTCATCGGTATGTCACTTGGAGCTATATTTTTTATTCATCACATGATACGAGTTTTGCTTGGAGCGTCGTTTGCTTTAGTTAGTTTTTTGTTTTAGTTTTCCACAATCATTGTTTGCTGGACACACCCACTTGAGAGAGACACAAGATCACCATAATTTGTTAGAATACTCTTTGTGCTTCTTTTGAGCTTAGCAGTTGCTCTAGTACTTCACTTATATCTTTTAGAGCACGATGGCGTATAGATTTTATAGAAATAATTGCACTCTCGTTCTTCACTTATATTTGTTTGAGAGTTAATAAATAGTGACGGTAATTTGCATGGGTTATAAGACCAGTCCAAAAATAATAGGTATCTAATGAGTGCATAATCAAAACCACATGTAGCACATAAAAGAGAAATTGTGGGTTAATGATATTGATGTGGTAATATGAAAGGGCATGAGTGCATGATCATTAGTTAGTAAGAATATTGTGAATTAGAGGGTGTTAACTTGCTGTTCATCTAAATATTTTTATGGCATGGTGATGATGTGTGGGCATACATATTCCTCGTTGAAATCCTAGTGTTGTTTAAGTCGGAGACGCGCGATGGTTAACTCCTCCTAACCTCCTCCCTAGGGGCATATAAGTAGTACTTTGCTTCGAGAGAGCTAATAGAATATTGCAATAAGTATGTGAATTTTTTATGACTAATGTGAATCCATGGATGTACGCACTCTCACCACCTCATATTTGCTAGCCTCTTCGGTACCGTGCATTGCCCATTCTCACCTCGAGGATCGATGCAACCTTCGCCGGTGCATCCAAACCTCATGACATGATACACTCTGTTGCACATAGGCCTTATTATACCTTCCTCAAAACAGCCACCATACCTACCTATCATGGCATTTCCATAGCCATTCCGAGATATATTGCCATGCATCTTCCATCGTGACATCATATGACTAGTACTTTCATTGTCATATTGCTTTGCATGATCATATAAGCTGACATAGTATTTCTGGCAAAGCCACAGTTCATCATTTTCTAATACATGTTACGCTTGATCATTGCACATCCTGGTACATTGCCATAGGCATTCATATAGAGTCATACTATAATTTTTCATATTGAGTTTTAAGTAAATAAAAGTGTGATGATCATCATTATTAAGGCACTGTCTCAGTGAGGAAAGGATGATGGAGACTATGATTCCCCCACAAGTCGGGATGAGACTCCGGATGAAAAAAAGGGAGAAAGAAAGAAAAAAAAAGAAATGAATGAGAGAAAAGAGAGAAGGGACAGTGCTACTATTTCTTTTTCCACACTTGTGCCTCAAAGTGGCACCATCTTTTTCATATAGAGAGTCTCTTGTTTTGTCACTTTCATATGCTAGTGGGAATTTTTCATTGTAGAACTTGGCTTGTACATTCCGATGACGGGCTTCCTCAAATGCCCGAGGTCTTCATGAGCAAGCAAGTTGGATGCACACCCACTTAGCTTCATTTGAGCTTTCATACACTTATAGCTCTAGTGCATCCGTTGCATGGCAATCCCTACTCCTCGCATTGATATCTATTGATGGGCATCTCCATAGCCTGTTGATACGCCTAGTTGATGCGAGACTTTCTTCTCCACTTTTACCCCTTTGAAACCTACCACAATATATTCTATTCCACCTTTATGCTATATCCATGGTTCACGCTCATATATTGCGTGAGTAATAAAAAGCTGAAGCGCGTTAAGAAGTACGATCCAATTGCCTGACTTGACACCGTGGTGCTTGACATTTGTATTTATGTGGTGAAGACAGAGCCATGCCATTCTAATATGATAAAATGAATAGGGGTGAACATTCTTTAAGGATCGTATATTTTGAAACTTGATGATTATGTTGCTTATGTTTATAAGTATTACTATGTTGATGTTTATTAATTCATCGTTTCTCAATGATCATACCTGCAATAGATTACATGTTAGGTAGCATGTCACATCAAAAAATCTGTTTTTATCATTTAACTACTTGAGGACGAGCATGAATTAAGCTTGGGTTGCTGATACGTCTCCAACGTAACTATAATTTTTTATTGTTCCATGCTATAATATTATCATTCTAGGATGCTTTTTGGGTGATTATTTACCAATTCATATTATTTTTTAGCACTAACCTATTAACCTGGTGCCCAGTGTCAATTGTTGTTTTCTGCATGTTTTTGACTTTTCGGGTTTACAGTACCAAACGGAGTCCAATTGCCCCGAAACATTTTTATGATTTTTTCTGTACCAAAAGAAGACATGGAAGCTTCGGGAGGAGACCGGAGGCCGCACGAGGGAGCGAGCACACAACAAGGCGCGCCCTGCTATGTGTTGGCCCCCTCGGGCCTCTCTGGCTTATAAATTCTAATAAATTCCAAAAACCCTAGAGAGCCTCCCGAAACACTTTCTCCGCCACCGCAAGTATTTGTTCCGCCGTGTGCCCATCTGGAGCCCTGTTCCGGTGCCCTGCCGGAGGGAGGATCGATCACGGAGGACCTCTACATCAACCTTCCTGCTCCCATGGTCATGTGAGTAGTTCCTTACAGACCAATGGGTCCGTAGTTAGTACCTAGATGGCTATCTCTTTCTCTCTCTCTCTCTCTCTTGATCTTCAATACAAAGTTCACCGCATCTTCGCGGTGATCTATTCGATGTAATCACTTTGTGCGGTGCGTTTGTTGGGATCCGATGAATTGTGGGTTTATGTTCAGATTATTCATGAAAAAGATTTGAGTCTTCTCTTATTTCTATTATGATTCTTCTTTGCATGATTATTATAGCTTCGTAAATCTCTACGATCTATTGAAATAGTTTGGCCAAGTGCGTTGTAGTGGGTTTAATTTGGCGGTTCTCTATATCCCAGTGACAGAAGGGGACAAGACACGTCTTTGTATTATTGTCACTAAGGATAAAATGACAGGCTTAATTCATATTGATTGAGTTTTCTTTGTCTACATCATGTCATCGTTCTCCAAGCATTACTCTATTTGTAATGAACTTAATACCTAGAAAGGCAAGCATAGAAGCACTCTTGACGTGGAGTAATAGTAATAGGTGCAGGCAGGAGTCGGCCTATTTGCTTATGGACGTGATGCCTATATACACATGATCATTGCCGTGAATAAATACTGCATAACTATGCGCTTTTCTATCAATTGCACAATTTGTTTACCCACCGTATACCTACTACATGAGAGGTGCCACTAGAGAACGCTACGGCCCCCGGGTCTATTTACCTATATATTTACAAAAGCTTTCATTACCTTGCTGCCATTTATTTACTTTTATTTTATTTTGCAATTTACTTTGTTCAACTATCATCTACACACTTCATTTGCTTGCAAATAACGAGTCCAAGGGGATTGACAACCCTCTTGCCCGCGCTGGGTGTAAGTGTTTGCTTCTTTGTGTGCAGTCGCTGAAGACGGGGGTTGCGTGCTATTCCTATTGGTTCGATACCCTTGGTTCTCACTGAGGGAAATACTTATCTATACTGTGTTGCATCACCCGTTCCTCTTCACGGAAAACCCAACGCAGATCACAAGTATCACTCACCACCGGGAGTGAGTAATTCCTTTGTAGGCCTGCTGGATGGTGATGGGATTGGATGTGATTTATCATGGAATCGTGTTATTTTGATAGGGTTTGATCCCTAGTATCCACTATGTTCTGAAATTGATGTTGCTATGACTTTGCTATGCTTAATGCTTGTCACTAGGGCCCGAGTGCCATGATTGAAGATCTGAACCTATTATGTTTTCATGAATATGAGAGTGATTTAAATCTTATCGTGCAAGTTGTATGCACCTACTATGTGTTATGATCTCCCCCAAGGTGACAATAATTGGGACTCTTTCTAGTGATGACCGTAGTTTGAGGAGTTCATGTATTCACCATGTCTTAATGCTTTATTCCGGTTCTCTATTAAAAGGAGGCCTTAATATCCCTTAGTTTCCATATGGACCCCGCTGCCACGGGAGGGTAGGACAAAAGATGCAATGCAAGTTCTTATTATAAGCACATATGACTATATAAGGAATACCTGCCTACATTATATTGATGAATTGGAGCTAGTTCTGTGTCGCTCTAGTGTGTAACCGTTATATGATGAATGTCATCCAAATCAATCCATCATTGATCCATGGCCTACGCTTTTTGCTTATTGGTTTCCGTTAAGTTACTTTCATCACTACTGATGTTACAATCAATACAAATCTGCAGCTGTTACTGTTTCTATTGCTTTTGATATTGTGCTACTGAAATCCCAAGTGTGGTTGAATTGACAACTCAACTGCTAAGACCAATAAATATTCTTTGGCTCCCCTTGTGTCAAAACAATAAATTTGGGTGAAATACTACGCTCAAAGACTGTTGCGATCCCCTATACTTGTGGGTTATCATGCACCCCTAGGGAGGAGGTTGGGAGGAGTTAACAATCGCACTCTCCCGACTCAAACAACACAAGGATTTCAACAGGGAATAAAAGTGCTCCAACATCCCGGTCATGCCATAACCAACACATTAATGAACAGGAGATGACAAACCTTAACATCGATATTCCTACTAAACCATAATCATCCACTAGTGCACTCACATATTACTATCTTAATGTCGCAAAACTATTGTAAGGAATCAAACATATCATATTCAGTGATCTACAAGTTTTATGTAGGATTTTATGACTAACCATGTGAATGACCAATTCCTGTTAACTCTCTAAATAGATATAAGTGAAGCATGAGAGTTTAATTCTTTCTACAAAAGAACTGTACATGCTCTAATAAATATAAGTGAAGCAAAAGAGCATTCTACAAATAACGGTGTTCCGAATGGAGAGAAGCGAGCATCCAAACTTCAAATGATATAAGTGAAGCACATGAAGCATTCTATAAAGCCATACTCAAAAGATATAAGTGAAGTGCATAGAGCATTCCATAAATCAATCAAGAACTATCCCATACCATCATGGTGCATTGCTAAAATAAAAATAAAAGGCACACGACGCTCCAAGAATTTACGCATATCATGTGAACAAAACAAAAACCGAGACATACCGATAATTGTCGAGGAAGAAAGATGTGATGCCTTCCTAGGCATCCCCAAGCTTAAATGCTTGAGTCTCCTTGAATATTTACTTGGGGTGCCTTGGGCATCCCCAAGATTGAACTCTTGCATAATACCTATTGTATTCTATCATCTCCATGACTTATACCCCCGATACAATTCATAGACACTTAAAATAAGCACACTATGCAATAAAAACAGAACATGTCTAAAACAGAACAATATGCAATGTTGCAGTTTTTAGTTATACTTCTGTAACTCCAAAAATTCTGAAAACTTACGATATTGTAGACAATTTATAATTCAGCTATGTATAAAATTTTCAGCAATTGATCACGTTCTAGTACATAAACAATTAAATTAGACACAAAGTTTGCGTGTTTGCACAAAACTTAGTAAACAAAGATTTTTCAGTATCCCAAAGACTTTACTTGGCATAAAAATCAAAAGAATAGATACATACATAATTACTACAAAGGAAATAATCATGTTGACTCACATAAAAAATAAAAAATAAAAATAAAAAATATTGGGTTGCCTCCCAACAAGCGCTATTGATTAATGCCCCTAGCTAGGCATAATGCATAATATAACATATTTTCATCTTTGTCCAATTCCTCTATTATGCAACGTGACTTCCTAAGAGGTTTAGAAAGCATCTCATTAATCATAACACTACTAGGCACAAAGAATCGAGTGTCAAATATAGGTTCCTTTTTTATACTGAAGAAATTAGGCTGAACGCTAATCATTTTTACATCTCCCTTCTCCTTACTAGGGGAAGCACCGTTACCCTTTTTAGGGACATCAATAAGATTCAAATTCCTGCTCATGGGAAGTTCCTCACTAGTTTTAATGGAAGAAAAGCTGAATCCAAGGTATTAATGAATTCTTCCGTTTTATCAGTTCTAGCGGGACTTTGTTCTACTCCGTTGGTGATTAGTTCTCTATCCTAAAGTGTTTCTCACCGTAGAGCCAAATTTAGTTACTTGGTTATGGATCTTTTTATCCAAATTTTCGATGTGTTCAATAGTTGGCATTTTGTTTTCAATAACATCTAACATTTTCATAAGGTGTTCCAAAGTTAATCTGTTTCATTGATAATAATAGGTGGTGATACCACCAAATTCCCCATAGCGTGAAAAGCATTGACAAGGTAACTACTGATTTTTTTTCCTCCAATGACGGTGTCAAGCAAAAATCTATACTAAGTAGTAACACCCATAAAAAATTTGGAGAAGAATAGTGGTGGATTGCTTACGAGTATATCTATTTTAGCACCGCAAATCTTATACCAAGCATCTTTCAGACTTTCTCCACCCCATTGTTTAAAATTAAGTACTTCATTTTCGAGAGTGGAAGCAACGAGCGAAGAACTAGCCATACTAAAAGCAAAGATAGCAACACAATTATTTTGGTATTTTAATTTTTCATTGAGAAGGAGGAAGATGAAAAAGAGAAGGCAAATAAAAGGCAAATAACAAAGAAAGTAAAAACAAGCAAATTGATAAATGTGAGCGAAGGCACCTGCATTGTTTGGTGAAGCCTCCCGGCATGGATGCCATAAATTCTTATGCTACTCTCTGTAGAGTTGTTGGGCTTCGCTGAAGAGGAAGGCTGAAGTAGTATAGTAGCAGATAGTATTTCCCCCAATTAAGAACCAAGGTTTATCCAAATAGAAGGAAACGACACACCAACAACGTGAACGGCACCTGCACACACACAAAGCAAATGCTTGCACCCAACTAAGGTAAGAGGGTTGTCAATCCCCTTGTTCTCGCCAATTGCAAGGATTAAATCTGATAGTGATAGGTATGGAAATAAACTAAAATAAAAGCAAATAAAAACAACGAGCAATTGTAGGTTTTTAGTAATAATGGAGAATGGAGTCGGGGACCATAGGTTCACTAGAGTCATCTCTCTCGTAAGCATAGCATCGATGGGTAAACAAATTACTGTTGGGCAATTGACAGAATAGCGCATAGTTATGATTATGATTCTTCATGGCATGATTCATATATAGGCATTAGGTCTGTGACAAGTAGACCGTTAATCCAACTGCATCTACTACTATTACTCCACCCCAAGACCACTATGCATCTCAAAGTATTAAGTTCATGACAAACAGAGTAATGCTTTAAGCAAGGTTACATAATGTAGACAAAGTAAGACTAAACAATATGTTCGACCCCATCGTTTTATCCTTAGTAGCAACAATACAACACGTGCCTTCCAACCCCTCATGTCACAGAGCAAGGATACCGCAAGATTGAACCACTATGCACCACTCCCTCTAAAGATCTACTCATCTAATTGACCAAACAAGACTTATAGATCGGAAAGCACACATAACTACAAAATCACACATAAATACCCTTGAGACTTGTCCTTTCTTTTTGAGTTGTTGTTTTTATTCACCATCTGTCACATGACTAGTGTTCTTATGGATCCCATCACTCATCAGTCTAATGCACGGTAAACACTTCACTAATATTCGGAAACAAATATTATCCTTTAGCTTCTGTTTGTATTTGAAAAACTAATTTTCAGTTCCATCTAGCGAGTTTGCCGGTTGCGAAGATCGCTGTCATCAAAGGTTGTGCTTATTTTTCTATTTCCTTTTGCTTGTTTGTTGCTTGATTTATAAAGTGGCATGAAAGTCTATTCTCTGTAAAATATAAGGACATAAGTGAGTATGGAGGATATTAGGACTCCTTTTTCAGGTTTTTATATACAGATTGCAGTCTTTCTCTTTCCCTAAGAACAGTTGGCTATCTTGTCACGACATAATTTACAATTAATACACAGATTCCTGTAACTGATCCACGCACTGAGATATTTTGGCATTTTGTGCAAACATAAAACATCTGGAACTATTGCTCCTAAATGTGTGTCCGGCGCTCGCTAAAATGCGCTGCAGGAGCATAGAGACTATTGTTTAATCATGTGCAGTACATAGTCAACAACTCAAGATAGTCCATGTGATAATTAATTGAAGATTCATATAGTTGATCTGTACAAACTGTGCAGTTATGCACACTGTTGAGTTGTGATTCATCTTCGTTTAAGGAGAACTTCATGATCTGTTGAGAATCAGCGAGCAGGCTACAGAAATTATGAACCATGTCAACAAGAAATAGCCGACAAGCTTTGTAGGAAACTCATCTTCCGGTTCCTGTTTCATAAATTAAGCACAAACAACTGAATACATTTTCATAACCAAAGCGACATTGACATAAATCTAGGAAATTTATGTTAGTAGCTGAAACACACAATTTCCATGCAAGGATTCTAATAAGGTTTCCCGTTTATCAAGTAGAAAACAGCTCCTAGAGTTTCAACTTTCAAGTTCTACCTACGCAGTTTCGATTTTATGAGCTTAGTACATATGACTCCTATGCTTCTTTCTTCAGTTTAACTATGGCAGTTTTAGTTGTTTATAAAGGTAACACTTCCTAATGACGATCATCAGCTTGGAGTATGTTGACGAGCTTGCTCATCATTACGACTAGTAAAATGTTAAGTGATGAGCATTCATCTAAAACCATCTATTCTGTTATGGGCTGATGCTAACCTTCGGAGGATCTGGTGCCAACTCCATGGGGTCAACTTCAAAAGGCCAAACATATCGCTCGGGCTGCCCATTTCTCGCCAAGCTCCAATCATATAATCTTCTCTCTTCCTCAGTTGATAATATGGTAAAAGATTCCTGCAGTGGTGCGGGTATATTAAGAATTACTGGAAATTGTAATGGATGGATAAAAGTATTCTGACTCTTAATAGTGGCTCAAAACCTTCAATAGGTCATGTTCCTTGCTGATTTCCTCTTCTTCCAGTCCTTGCTTGTTTAGTTGTTCACACCTTTTCTCATATGCAGCTTTGACCTGATTTCAAGGTTAAAATCAGGTGATGCTGGGTTGGCAAGACTTCACAAATCTTATTACAAGTTATACGTGAAATAAGGGGGCCAATATATATTAGTCCACACTTGAGTTGAAGTAAAGCATGTGGTAAATGTAAACTTCTTGCAACTTCAGCAAAATCGCGAAGTTTCTTTCTTAAGAAATAACATATTGAGAACGTAACACACCATGAACCAGTTAAGAAAACAGAGGAGTGTAGGCTAATATCCAACTTAAGAATGGTTGAAGTATGCTGGCTGCACTGTAGTCAGCCAGTGCTTAGTCTTGTTCGGTACCATGTAATTTTGTACAAGGTAAAGGTTGTCATACTCGTTGCAAGCTTGCATCTACCAGGTACATTCCACATGTCATTGTAATGAGATCCACTTATCAGAAATTCCTCTGTACCTCATCGGTTGACGCTAATCTGGTAATTCCAAGCCTCCCATAGTGATCAGCATCTGTAATTGCTGCAGGTATGGAAAGTTGCCCTTATATAAGAATAGTTTTCCAACAGACAAACTATGACATGGTATCCTCAACCTCAACTATTCCTGCGAAAACCATAGTAATTTAAATGCAGAAACCACAAAAAATAATTCATGTCCTACTGGAATTAGGAACTATCCTTGCATCCAAACAGCGCCTAAGTTCCCGAATGCACACTATTGTGACTATATTGAACGATTAAGTTTTGACATATAGAACACATCAACAACAAGGTTATGCCGTTAATTCGGTTTATTATCAAGGCACAGTTGCTCCCAATTGTAAAAGGGGCAAACAAAGCTACACACCATTTATACAGATTTACTAGATCGAGTGCTAAATGAGTGCAATTACATGGGCACAGCTAGAGCATTAAAAAAATACATGACACTTAAATATGCTAAAAAATAACAGAAATTTAGCTAATGTTAAACAATTATTCGTTCATTTTAACTTTTCCTGTGTTTCAAAATTTGAGATGCGAGTCCAATATTAAGAGCTTGCGAGAGATTAGCCAGAAACATTGGCATTAGTAGGCATTGTATAACCGTATAAATCAAACAAGAAACGCGCACCAAGGCCGCGCATCGCCTTCTGCACGTTGGCGGCGGAGATGAGCGAGTAGGGAGGCCGCGTGGAAGTGGCAGCGCCGCCGGCGACGTCAGTTCCAGCGTCGGGATACCCATCCGCTGCCGCAGCCAGGTCCTCCGAGGCCGCGGCCCCGCCGTCGCCCGCAGCGGCACATCGCCCACGGAACGATGCTGCCGCGAAGAATCGGACAGGGATGAGATGGACTCGGCGGCGGGTGGACGAGGAAGATACGGCGGCGGATACGGTGGCCGGCGCCGCCGGGGCGGTGACGCCAACGGCAGCCATGGAGGGAGAGGAGCGCGGGAGATAAGGGAAGTGGGGATGGAAATGGAAGTTTTTTTAGCCTTTCCATTCTTTATCGGCTTTCAAGTTTCTCCTTCTTTTTTCCCAAATGAAAAGTGTCTGTAACACCGCTTTGACATTTTTACAATTGAAATTGTCGTCGAAAAAAAACAAATCCTAAAAAAACTGAAACTTGCCCTCCAAACAAAAAGTTGTCATGCTTCACAACTAAAATTGTTATAAAAAACGTCAGGACGGAATTACTTCGTGTCACATGTGTGGCATTTATCAGGGTTTTTTCGGACGTGTTTTGAATGTTTTTTTTCTAAAACACATCTAGATGTGCCATAAATATTGCACATATATGTCCTATATTATTATTATTTTTTAAAAACACCCCCATATGTTAATCAATTTAAAATGTGCTTACAATCGTTCAATACATAGTACACCACGCAAGGGGGAACACTATAATAAAGAAAACCGTCCGACCTATTGTCAAAACTAAACTTGGCAATCTCATGAGCCGCCATGTTTGCCCTTCGATTGATCTTGCACATCTATGTCCTATATTATTGATCTTACTTACCAATGTGCAAAGTGCGATGAAGATCCTATTTGCTGAATATGCATCTGAATTTGAAAACACTTATGATGAAGGTGATGAGATTGCAGAGGAGGATGAGGAGGGCACTCTTGATGATTGGGATAAGCATTTGAGGTTGAAAAGATCCCACAACTCGAATGAGCTACAACGATATCTCGAAGAAGACTTGTTTCCTCGTCGACAGAAGTTGGATATCTTGAAGTGGTGGGAAATCCACTCCCCAAAGTATCCAGTGCTTGCGGCTATAGCGCGGGACATATTGGCAGTGTCCGCGTCTACAATGCCTGCGGAGGCTGCATTCAGCAATGCTGGAGGGGTCATCACTGAACATAGAAGTAGTTTGAGCCCGAGTACCGTTGAGACGTTGATGTGCCTTGAGGACTGGCTTCGAGCAACCGGTAATATGTTTTTTATTATTTTGTCATACTTTATTTAATACCTTCTATTTTGAATGTTTCATCATGAATGCCTTCAATATTGCAGATCGTCAAAAGGCGGAACCAATAGTTGGAGACCACGGTGGTGATCAAGACGATATTGGAACCACCTATGGTAATTCTGCATGGGAGCACTACTTTGCAACTATACGTGGGCCATGTAATACTTTGGAGTCTATCTTGTGCAGCAACATTTTCCCATGTTCCCTTCAATTCTCATGTACTGGATTAACTTTTGAAGTTTGAACCTGAGCCATAAGCTCTTCCATGAACTGACAATGCTTTAAAATCTACAAAAATGTTTCGCCTAGTAATGTATTTTGCAATTATGATCTTCTTAGTTCCGGTTGTTGATTTTCTTGTTTTTTAGAAGTTTGATTTGCTTTTTATGCTGCAAGTTTTGTCATACTTGATCTTCCTTTAGAATAGCTACCGTCCACGCGGCCAGAGGATTCAAAACAGGAAGAAATAAATGGCTCATGTCAGTGTGTCACCCATGTCCAGAGCAAGAACTCATCAAAAATTTCTGGCATTTGTAATGTTCATTTTTAAAGCAAATGGTGCTATGATGTGGTTACATGTATCCTGTAGTGAAGAAAAATTGTGTTAATTCCTTTGTTGCATGCAGCATGTAGCATACTTGTATGAGATTCTGGAGGCTGTACTGTTTAGTGTGTGGTAAATATTCTGAAAGCTGGAGCTTTTATATTTATTCCTTTGTTGCATGCTTGTATGAGATTCTTAAATGGGATCCCACTTAATCCCACTTGTCCTGTCAAAATTTTAGTGGGTTGTCCACTACTTGCCAGCAAACAGTGATGGGAAGAAGTAGGTTTGTGATGTCCCACCTGCAGCCTGACCTTGGATGCATGCCCTGCCTCTCGTGTTTCTCCCTGGGATCCGGATGCATGCAGTGCAAGCCCATGCTCTGCATGCAAGACTATGACCACTGGCTTTTTTACATGATGGGAGTGTGGTTTAAAACGCGATTTCAAGAGGAGGTAGCGGCCGCCGCACCGGAAGACACAGGTGCGGCGCCGCTGTGTAGTGGCGTCCATGTTTCTTATCTAAAACTAATAGTTGGTGCATTTTGTATGTAAGACCATCATGATATTTCTAGAAAACAAATTAGCCAATTCTCACTTTACCTAGTCAAAACAGCTAGCTTGTGCTTTAATCGGCATATAAACATGACACTCAACACTCAGGGACGCTAGTAACATTTCACAACCTCCAAAACTTCTTTAGCTGTCCAACAGCAGGGTAAATAAACAACCAACTTCTGATACTCAGGAATCGAAAGTCACAGTTGATTCCCAGTAATCCAAAGCCACAGAAGTAAAGAGGGCCTTAGATACCAGATTCAGTTCACCATAAGGGCAGTGAAGTACTTACTGTAGAAATTTGGCAAATCAGTGGATAAAAGATGTTCCTTTGAGTTCAAAATCTGAAGCACAGTAGCGAAGTAAGCATACACAATAGCAGTTATTCGTTGTGCCAAAAGTAAGCATTACACAATACCCAATGGCATTGTACCACGAAAAGCTATTAACAATGCATAGTTATTCATCAGCTTTGAGCTCCAAGTTAGGCCAACGAAGATCCTGACAGTGTAGACTCCACTTCATGCTCTTCAAAAACCAGGCAGGCTAGACGCAAGGTTGGATGACCTGGGTTTCTTAACTGTGTAGCGGGAGATGGTGGTCTTTAACCTTCTAGCGGGAACTGTAACTTCTCGAAAATAAGGATAGCAACAACTGGTCCTGCAAAATCTCCAAGGATACAACCTGCAAGCCATATAGGAGAAATATAGTGTCAAATTGGTTTGAACTGAACCAATACTAACATGTTGCAGCGATTCAAGGTGGTGGTGTCCTAAATTCCTTCGAAGCAAACTAATGGACAGAAGAACTAATAGAGCCTTGGTATATCTTAGGGGCGACAAATTTGAAATGAAACAAATATAATATCTGTGCTTCAAGCCATTCCACAATAAACACATGACATATTTTTTACTTTTGGCAACATAAAGGGTACTTCCAACATAAAATGCTGCAAACAAGACAAAATGAAAATAGAGCATTACATGCAGAATAAATAAAATTAATTATGCGATTTTGAATAACAAAAAATCTCTTTATCACCAACGTAAGTGAAACTGAAACTCTTCAACGAATATTGTTAGTCCAGAAAGAAAATGAGATGCTTTGGCAAACAAGGCATAGTCTAGTACTTGAACTGATGAAAGAAAAGAAGTCATAACTCACCAATCCACTGTCCATGCACTGGATGCAGGAGGACACCAAGGCCTGCTCCAATCGAGGCAAAAACCAAAGAGAAACCACATTTGATGGTTACACTATAGATACTTCTCCCGAACAATCTGAGTTTTTCCTTCTCGTCGAACAATTCCTCGTCATTATCAGGTTGACGAATAAAACATTTGTAGACCTGGACGAAAGATTGTACAACCCAAGTAGCAGCTACTCCCAATGCATGTGCTGTTTCAAAAAATAACTAATTGAATAATAATTTATAGAAGGAAAAGTGACACTGCAGGCAAATCTTACCTCGGAAAGTTGTTTTGGCAACACAGTACGTGTATTCTGGAATTGACATCCCCCTCATAGCTTTCCTCTTCGATGATTTTGCAGCATCTTTAGAAAAAGAAGTAAACGGTAAGGCATTATATTATAACAGCAGATAAAGTGATAATCACAAATGAGCACACAAGAAGATAAAAGAAAATAATCATATGACTAATGTGTCAGAGAGAAGCAACGGACAGAACATGGCTTAACTTGTTGGTAAGCTAGCATATGACAGAAAATGTAGTTAGGAAGTATATCTAAGATAAATTTGGAGGCACATCCTGCAAAGGGACAGGACGATGTTGGGCCAGCACAAGAAGTCAAAATAAATAATCTATTCGACGGTGAGGAGTGCTCAACTCGCCCACAAAGAGATAGGGATACAAGACTTACCATCCAACTCAGCGTTCAGGGCACATGACATACCGAACAAATCTCAGCTCACAGAAAAGCTCTAATTAGACAAACTGTCTTAGGCACTTGGGCTTTACTTTTGTAGAGCCCTGAGCCAGGGTAAGGTGTCCAAATATAAATATTAATGTGTTAGCTACTTTCTGAGTCCTAATCTTGCCAAGTTATTAAGAAACAAGTTCTTTACATGCGGAACAAGATCGTAGAGAGGAAAATTTGATAACTTGTGTAGCCCTAAGACTCCTAATGTGGTTTTAGTGTCCGAATAGTTTGAAGCACAAGTTAAACCAACAAGCAATTGCAAGCTGAATATAGCATTCAACAGGACTGTGGAGAATAGCAGGCAATAAGACACATGCCAATGATCTGGTGAACAAGGTTCTCAAGAGAAAACTAAGGCAAGGGAACTAATGATATGGTAACAATAAATAAAATAACACACATTCTTTCTATGCAAAATGATAATTCCAATAATGTAGCTATTTATTGAAATAACAATCACATTAGGATTTATAGTTATTCCAACAGGTCAATCCTCTGAAACCAGTCTGGACTAAGGTATTTTCTGCTTGGATTTCTAGGAGCAATGCCATGGTTTCAAATTTCCATCAATCCCTGTTACTACCTCCGTCCGGGTTTATAGAGCCCATTAGCCAAAACACAAGGACCAAGGCAGCGCATGTGTATTTTCAGAGAATGGCAACAGCCAATCAAATCGTTCGCAGTCTTGCATGCAGCCAGCTACACGGTTCACTTTTGCATGCAACCAACCTAGTACTAGCCATTATTTACAGCACGCAGCCAGTTGCCTCTTCTTTTTTGCATGCAGCTGACCACGCGCGATACCCAACCAATCAAATGCATGTCTAACAACCCAGATCAAGGAAAAGCAACTGCTTGCAGTTAGGGGACTTAAAAAATCGTACACGGCTGGCTGGCTCACGGGACGTATAATCCCGGACGGAGGTAGTAGAAGATAACTGAATAAACATTTGAAGTTGGAAGCAGTAGCATCTCTAAATACACGCGCTTCCTGTTCACGGATACTCCCTACGTTCCTTTTTATAAGGTGTATTAATTTTGTTTCTTTGACCAAGTTTACAGAAAAAATATCAACATCTACAATACTCATGGTAAGGGGCTTAGGGTGGAGCAGCACAGAATAAAGTACTGTGTACTGACAGTCCATATAAGCACGTTAACTTGAGGAATTGTGTGAGAGTATCACAACTGCAAACCTTTCCAATACTGTTGTGGTTGTTACACTGCTTCTAGAGTGCTACTAGAAGACATGAGAAAAACAGAGAAGCATTCACCTTTGAGAAGCTTCCATGCTGTCCTTGCTGAAACATAACGAACCGCAATCCTTTCGAATACTCTTCTTGTTGTTACAACAGAAATCTGAAATGCAGAACAGAAGATTAAGCAAGTGACTTTTATTTCACATAGGAGAAATAAATAATGATCTTCTGGGCCAAGCTTAAAATTCCAATATAAGCAGCTTAAGATTGCAATTCTAATATAACTATATAAGCAAGTCTAAGCCTCAGTTTAAAGAGTGTTATGACTCATAAATACACCCAAATGGCTTCAGCTGATTTTGAGTTTTTCCTACAAAGCTGAATTAGGGTTACAGGATAAGGCCAGGAAGTCCACCTGCTTGGCCTAGCTTTATTATCCTCCAGGCCCTATACAAATAACATGAATACTAGGAAGTACATTTATGTTTCACGTATTAAAAAAAAGGGGCAGCCCAGTGCATGTAGCTCCCGCTTGCGCAGGGTCCGGGGAAGGGTCTGACCACTTTGGGTCTATAGTACGCAGCCTTTCCCTACATTTCTGTAAGAGGCTGTTTCCAGGACTTGAACCCGTGACCTCATGGTCACAAGGCAGCAGCTTTACCACTGCGCCAAGGCTCCCCTTCTTATATTTCACGTATACAAAGAACAAATTTATCTTTATTTTGAAGATAGTCTAACTAGAAAGCAAAATCAACAAGTCAAGTAATAGCGATTGAAAAAATCCAGCAAGCACTGAATTTACACAGATTGAATTTATGCTTCTCGTGGACTAAGAGGCAAGGCAACAATGGAGGTTGGTTAAGGTGAATACACATGAGCATCTGGATTCAAGATACTGACATATCCTATCTGATCAATCAGTCAAACCAAGCATGTGCCTGGCCACTCGCTGTGACTAAAATATCTGTATGAGCAGGAATCACGCTACTGTACTAAAGTGTCAGAGAAAAGATGTACCTCACGAGCGATTTGCTTCAATGAATTATGGAAGGGAGTAACCAGGTCGACCGGAGGCCTCTCTGAATCATCTTGAAGCAGATCATCATCGTCATCGTCATCAGTGGGCGGACGAGGCTCCAGAAGTGGTAAATAGTATAATAAAAAGGCCCTAATGGTCGTCATACTCAAATGCTTAAAGCTAAATGCATACAAAAGAGGCTTAAGCTCCAACGGGTATTCTTTTATCGGTAATTGGAGATCATGAATCGAGTCATGTATCTTGTCATTAAGATCATTGACAAGATCAGGACTATCATTCAATCCATAAGTTGCACCAGCATCACAATGAGCAACAGTGAATCCTGGAAAACTGAACCAGGAAAGCATCACTTAGTGGTAAGGTCAACAGATTAAAAATGAATAATCAGAGGAAAAAACTAAATGCAGCTTGCATGCATCAACAAACAGCGTCCCTAGTAATAGGCAATGTACATTCACATAATTTTCCAGGTCTTTACTTCCAAGTTAGTAGTGCAGATATCTTATTATCATTCATTCCACATTCATTTGTAGAAAAGCATGACTTGTGTTAGCTAGTGAACAAAAGCTTGACTAAAATTACAAACTCCACAGAATGATATTGTTTAATGAAACTTTTCCAATTTATCCCACATTTCGACATGAACAGTTAGTTATGTAGAGTTAATGCCACAACTTTATATCCGATTCCACACCATATTCAGCGACTTGTGAACTGTGAGTCTGCGAGCATACTAGGATGAATTATTAAACCAAGAGAACCCTATTATTCAGTTGGTTCAATCCATCAAGAAATGCATTAAGACGTAAAAAAATCCAGCTAGATGACAAACACTTCTTCCCCTATTCACCCGAAGTGATTACTATGGCAGAATCATACAACACAAAGAAAACAACGAAAAAAACAAGATAAATGGGAAGATTAAAGCATGTGGGTGAAGAACCCAGCTCGTGCATTCCAGCGTGCTTACTACTTTTCTTCATTCTGTTTCACTTATAATATCAAAAATAAATTCACACAGCTCTCTGATAGTGACACCGGAACTCACATGAAAAAAAAAAATTGTACTTCGTCATGTATCCCCCCCCCCCCCCCCCTTGTCCGCCCCTCATCCAGTTTACATCTCACAATCATGACCATAAAGGGGTTCCTTGTTATGGACAATTCAACTGTAACGAAGCATCACACACCTTTTACATGTATATATGATGTTGCAATACATGGCATGGTTGCTACAGGTGAACGATCTTTGAGGGCCAGGACATCTTCTAATAGAGACGGTCCAGTATTTTAAAGTTAATTTACATGAATGGACCAATGGTCATTGATACTTGGCTGAAAAGGGAGACTTGATATACCCATATACACCTCATGTGCCCAAGAGCAAACCCCAACTAATAGACCACAACATCAATCAAGTTTCATAGTGTAACGATAAAATTCACCTTTAAGCCCTAAACACTTGCAACTAGCTATCCAAAGACGATGCTGAATACCGGACAGAAGCTTTAGCAACTGGCATGGCTAATACATCAAGCTTTAGCACTCAGGTGCGACTACTGCACCGAAATACTCGCGCGCTAACTGTGTGGGCGCAACAAATATCCCTGGTAAATCCTCGACATAGGCACGCGGAAACACACAAAAAAAAAAACGGGAGAAGGAAATAACAAAAGCGCTCGTAGTTAGGAGATTAAGGAGTGGGGGTGGGGGGTCGAACTAACCCGAAAAAGGGCCGCGCGGAGAGGGGTACAGCGGAGGCGGAGAGGGCTGCCGCGGCGGCGGCGGAGAAGGCGGCGTGCGAGTGGAGGGAGGCGGAGGAGCGGGGCGCGCGGGCCGCCAGGTCGAGCAGGAGCGCGATGCCGACCGCCATGGGCGCGGGATCTCGCGGCGAGCAAGTTTAGGTCGGGGGCTTGTCGGATTCGCCGGCTCGTGCCGCGTCAGTAGCGACAACGACGGAGGTGGCTGGTGGTATGGGCTGGGCTTGGTCGGGCCCTTCACGTAACCTGGCCTCTCTGTTATATTGGGCAGGTGATGTTATATTGGGCTTTTTTGAGGTGATGTTATATTGGGCAGGTGAGTTGGTCGCCTAGTCGAATTACAAAACACCTTCCGCATTGGATTACAACCTCTTCCTTAAGAAAAGCCGAATCAGATCAAGTTTTTCAATCGGAAAAAGAGCCGAATCAGATCAAGGTTTATAGGGCAAGAAGTGCAAGGAATATTGCTATTGACCGAATGGGGCTGAAATGGTAAAGACCTTCAAACGGAACAATAAAAGTCAATAATATGGATGCATCATTTCATGTTGAGGAAGAAAAAGGATCAACATGAGCCGTTATCAGAGATGCTAGTGGTGTCTTTTTTGCGGCGGCTTGTTCTCAGATTCCCTATGTTACTGATGTTCACACAGCAAAAGCTATGGCAGTGAAAGAAGGCCTCGTAGTAGCAAACTCACTAGGGTTCCACTCCATAGAAATTGAATCGGATTCTTTGAAAATTATCATTGCTTGTACAGGCCAGGAAACGATATGGAATGAAGCATCGGCGAGCTATGCAAAATGCTTCATCATGGTAGGGATGATACACTTGGTTCATTTTCTTCTGTGTGACAGGTGAATGAGGTTGCCCATAGTTTAGCTAAATTTGTCATTGATAGCAAGGTTTCTTGTAATTGGATTGATGAACCTCCTGATTTTCTTGTATTTGCCCTCGTAAACGATGTAACCATTATGCCTGAATCAATAAAGTAAGTCATGATGGCATTTTCTAAAAAAGATCAAGGTTTATACCTGAAATTTTGAAAGTGCACACACACTTTTTCGTAAGACCAAGCGGACGACTCCTAGTCGCACGATCGCGCTACAATCGTAACACGATGGGCCAGGTGCCACCTGGTCGGGATGGCTCCTGCCGCGGTTGTGGATGGTTTTGTCCCTATACGGACGGGGAGAGGCCCACCTGTAAGTTGTCTCGAGAGATCGTGGGCAGCGGTTTTCGAAACTCGTACTGTTCTCTCTCCCCCTGCTCTCTCTCCATTTCTCTCCCTTCCTTCCTCATTTCTCTCCATTTTTCTCGCAACAAGACATAGCCTGAGAGGGTCGGAGGGGAGGCGAAGTACTCAAGTCGACAACGCGATCCTTCGAGGTGCTCGTGCGGAGTCGTTGTTCCTCGTCGACGTCTCAGGTACCCAGCTCCCTGCCTTATCTCTCTGTCTCGGTGGCTTCTGTTTTTTGTGCGGTGGTGGCGGGCGGGGAGGGGTTCTCGATTTCTAGGGTTCCAATGTCGTTAAATGCTTCGCAAGTTGATGTGATGTAGATGTATCTGTTGGGAAACGTAGTAGAAAACAAGAAAATCACCCTATGATCAACCAGGAACACTATGAAGATACGATAAAGATTGGGATCACGATCGTTACCATCACCGAGTTGCAGCGGAATAAAAACGTGACGATGTAGATCGTACTTGGAGTCCCTCAAACCATAGATGAACGATCCCGCCAACCGCCCATGAACGATTCCTCGAACTAAAGACCGAAAGCACGACCTCTCTACTTGGTTGCAAGCGTGCAGTCTTCACGATCCGGTAGCTCTTCGCCATCCTGAGCTAATCGTCACCGGAGAATTATAGGGAGGAGATTAGAACCACACTGGGCTTCTAATTATGAGAATTAGAGTAACCAGACCTAGCTCTAATTAGTCAACTAGGACCAACTAGAACTAGAACTAGAAGAACTAGAGGAGGCTCCAAAACTTGTGTGTGCAATCGGGCCAGTACCTCAATTATATATAGGTTAGAGGGGAGAGGGACAACGCCACCCAAGGAGGGAAAGAGCTCCCTCCTAGGCCGGTCAAGGGGTGAGGAGTTGGACTCCTCCCCCACCCCAATTCAGTCTCCTTCCTTAGGGAAGGGACGCGCCTCCCACTTGGGCCCTTGTGGCCCAAGTTGCCTTCCACCTCTTGGCCTTTTAAGGCCCATTGATATTAAATTAAATATAAAATTGTTCTAAATACTTTCAGACCACTTTATATATAATTTAACATCCCCGGAAACATTTTCCACCTATATATCATTTACCGATAATACCCGGTATTACCCGATACTTTCCGGAACCCTTCGGTGACCCCGAAACGCTTCTAGATCCTCTCGAAACCATTTCGAATATTCATGAAATAATTTCACAAATATGTTATCATCACTCCGGTCCTACTAACACTCGGCAGATCGTGATTACATTAAGCTTGTGACCTCGTAGGTTCGGTAACTCATATACATGAATGAAAACTCCTTCGTTCAATGACCGATAGCGGAATCGTGGACGTCCATATCGATCCCTATGAGCACACGAATGATATTCGAGTGAACCTTTGGTTACCATGTGACATTCCCTTTGCTTCACGATACTTTACAAAACCCGAGATGCTTCGGTATCCTCCTGAGTCATCACATGCTCACTATACCATTATCCTCGTTATTGGTTTTGTTCTTGTTTCTCGTTTTCGTGTTCCGACATCCCCATGACTAAGTCACCTGTGTATGCCCAGACGATATGGATGCCATCACACCGAGAGGGCCCTAAGAGTATCTCTCCATCATCGGAGGAGCAAATCCCACTCTCGAGCTATCTAGTCCCTTATCAAACATTTCGATGAACCTGTAAGTGATAACCCACAAGTGTAGGGGGTCGTTTGTAGCCTTTTTCGATAAATAAGAGTGCCGAACCCAACGAGGAGCTAAAGGTAGAATAAATATTCCCTCAAGTTCTATGGACCACCGATACAACTCTACGCACACTTTAACGTTTGCTTTACCTAGAACAAGTATGAAACTATTTTGTAGGTGATATGATAGTTTGCACGAATAAAACTAGAAGTACTTTGCGGGAATAAAACTATGAGTAAATTGCAAGATAATAAAAGTTAGTTGTTTAGTAGAAAGCTTTTGTCAAACAAGAAGGTTATTTGTCCCTAGGCAATTGATAACTAGACCGGTAATCATTATTGCAAATTTATATGAGGGAGAGGCATGAGCTAACATACTTCCCGTACTTGGATCATATGCACTTATGATTGGAACTCTAGCAAGCATCGGCAACTACCAAAGATCGTTAAGGTAAAACCCAACCATAGCATTAAGTATCAAGTCCTCTTTACTCCCATATGCAACAACCCACCTACTCGGGTCTGTGTCTTTTGTCACTCACGCCACCCACCGTAAGCAAATCATGAACATATTGCAACACCCTACAGCGGGGATCCCTCACGTTTGCGCGACACGGAGGGCACCATAGGACAACACTAAAATAAAACATACAACTCATACCAACCACGATCATCAATTAGCCCATAGGACAAAACGGATCTACTCAAACATCATAGGATAGCCACATATCATTGGGAAATAATATATGGAGTTGAGCACCATGTTTAAGTAGAGATTATAGCGGGGAAGAGAGGTGTTACACCGCTGCATAGAGGGGGAGAGAGTTGGTGTTGACGGCGGCAAAGTTGTTGGTGTAGATCGTCGTCACGGTGATTCCCCCGACGACGTTCCGGCGCCACCGGGAGAGAGGGGGAGAGAGCCCCCTCCTTCTTCTTATTCCTTGGCCTCCCCCCTAGATGGAAGGCGAGTTCCCCCTCTGGTCCATGGCCTCCATGGCGGCGGAGGGGCAGGAGCACCTCCGAGATTGGATCTCCCTCTTTGTTCTCTTTTGTTTCGCGTTCCTGTTTTCTGACCGAAAACCGTTTCTTATATTTCCGGAGATCCGTAACTCCGATTGCGCTGAGATTTTAACACGATTTTTTCCGGATATAAGCTTCCTTGTGCTCGAAGTAGAGCAACAACCGCCTTACGAGGTGACCACAACCCACCACGACACGCCTGGGCACTAGGGGGCGCCCTGGTGTACTGTGGGGGTTGTGGGCCTCCTTTTGCGTTGATTCCAACTCCAAAAAATCACATATATTCCAAAATAATTCTCCGTAAATTTTTATCGCGTTTGGACTTCATTTGATATGGATATTCTGCGAAACAAAAAACATGCAACAAACAGGAACTGTCACTGGGCACTGGATCAATATGTTAGTCCAATAAAGCATATAAAATGTTGCCAAAAATATGTGAAAGTCGTATAATATTGGCATGCAACAATAAAAAATTATAGATACGATGGAGACGTATCAGCATCCCCAAGCTTAATTCCTGCTCGTCCTCGAGTAGGTAAATGATAAAAAAATTTGATGTGGAATGCTACCTAGCATAATCTTGATCATATATCTAATCATGGCATGAATATTAAGACATGAGTGATTCAAAGCAATAGTCTATAATTTGACATAAAGACATTAATACTCAGGCATCCCAACAAACAATCATGCCTTTCAAAATATCAAGGCTAAAGAACGCTATCCCTACAAAATCATATAGCCTTGTCATGCTCTGTCTTCTTAACACAAAGTATAAATCATGTACTACCCCGGTGTCAGCCAAGCAATTGGTTCATACTTTTTAACGCGCTTTAGCATTTTCAACTCTCGCGCAATACATGAGCGCAAGCCATGGATATAGCACTATGGGTGGAATAGAATGCAGTGGTAGACATTAATATAGAGAAGACAAAAAGGAAGATAGTCTCACATCGAAGCGGCTAATCAACGGGTTATGGAGATGCCCATCAATTGATATCAATGCGAGGAGTAGGGATTGCCATGCAACGGATGCACTAAGAGCTATAATTGTATGAAAGATCAAACTGAAACTAAGTGGGTGTGCATCTAACTCTATAATGAGAAATTCCCACTAGTATATGAAAATGACAACATAGGAGACTCTCTATATGAAGAACATGGTGCTACTTTGAAGCACAAGTGTGGAATTAGCATGCCCCTTCTCTCTTTGTCTCTCATTTTTTTCTCTTTTTTTTCTCTTTTTTTCTTTTTATATTTGTCCGGAGCCTCACCCCGACTTGTGGGGGAATCATAGTTTACATCATCCTTTCCTCACTGGGGCATGCTCTGATAATGAATAATGATGATCATCACACTTCTATTTACTTACAACTCAATATTACAACTCGATAGTAGAACAAAGTATGACTCTATATGAATGCCTCTGGGAGTGTACCAGGATGTGCAATGATCTAGCATAGCAAAGATATCAAAAAACGGACAAGCCATGGAAACATCATGCTAGCTATCTTACGATCATGTAAAGCAATATGACAATGAATGCTCAAGTCATCAAAACGGAAGTGGTGGAAGTTGCATGGCAATATATCTCGGAATGGCTATGGAAATGCCATAATAGGTAGGTGTGGTGGCTGTTTTGAGGAAGATATAATAAGGCTTATTATGTGATAGAGCGTATCATGTCACGGGGTTTGGATGCACCGGCGAAGTTTGCACCGACTCTCGAGGTGAGAAAGGGCAATGCACGGTACCGTAGAGGCTAGCAAATTGCGAAAAGGTAAGAGTGCGTATAATCCATGGACTCACATTAGTCATAAAGAACTCACATACTTATTGCAAAAGTTTATTAGCCCTCGAAGCAAAGTATTACTACGCATGCTCCTAGGGGGGAGGTTGGTAGGAGTTAACCATCGCGCACCCCCGACCTTCACACAAAGATACACAATCAAGGATAAATTGTGCTCCAACTTCCTGGCATAACGGGAGACTATACGTGCATGCTTCGGGAATCACAAACCTTAACACCAATATCTTACTAAACACGATAATTTACTAGTACCTCCCACATATTATCATCTCTATATCGCAAAACTATTGCAAGGAATCAAACATATCATATTCAGTGATCCATAAGTTTTATGTAGGATTTTATGACTAACCATGCAAATGACCAATTCATGTTGACTCTCTAAATAGATATAAGTGAAGCAAGAGAGTTTAATTCTTTCTACAAAAGACCATGCTCTAATAAATATAAGTGAAGCAAAAGAGCATTCTACAAATAACGGTTTTCTATGTGAAGAGAAACAGGCAATCCAAACTTTAAATGATATAAGTGAAGCAGTACATGAAGCATTCTATAAAGCCATGCTCAAAAGATATAAGTGAAGTGCAGTGAGCATTATATAAATCAACCATGGACTATATCATACCAGCATGGTGCATAAAATAAAAGTGAAAACTAAACATAAAAGACGCTCCAAGATTTACACATATCACATGAACGAAACGAAAACGAAAACATACCGATACTTGTTGAAGAAAGATGGGATGCCTTCCGGGGCATCCCGGAAGGCATCCCCAAGCTTAGACGCCCGAGTCTCCTTGGATATTTACTTGGGGTGCCTTGGGCATCCCCAAGCTTGAACTCTTGCGTCTCCTCCTTCTCCTCATATCGAGACCTCCTCGATCTTTGAACACTTCATCCACACAAAACTTAACAGAAAACTGGTGAGACCGTTAGTATAATAAAGCAAATTACTACTTTAAGTACTATTGCAAACCCATTAAATATTTTATATTTTCATTATCCCTGCGGTATTATAACTTCTCCATGGCTTATACGACCGATAAAATCGATAGTTTCATCAAAACAAGCAAAACAATGCATCAAAAACAGAATCTGTCTTAAACAGGACAGTCTGTAGTAATGTGAACTTTGACCATACTTCTGTAACTCCAAAAATTCTGAAAACTTAGGAAGAAATAAACATTTTGTATAGCAATATTGTGTAAAATTTCAGAAACTTTTGACGTTCCAGTAAAAAATGTAAATTCACGCACTACAGCCAAAGTTTCTGTTTTTACACCGCACATACCAACAAGCAATCTAATCATCCTAAAGGCAAATCTTGGCACATTATTTTTATAATACAATGGATTTGTACAAGGGGATAATTATTTTTGTTGAAAAGTTTATGTGATTCAAGATTCACAAAGTTTCCATGGGCATGAACAAAGTTCAAGGAATTCCCTCACTTTCACGATGTTCGTCTCTCTCACTTTCACTTTTCTTTTTGTGAAGTTTTGGGTTCCCCTCACGCCTAATAGGAATCTCAAAATAACTAGCGAGGCGAGAGGCATAGATACCACCATATATGACACCCTTTGAGTGGGTAGTGTGCAACCGGTGCGCAACCATAGCTCCCAAACTAAAGGCCATGTCACCATAAAGTGCACTACGCAAGATAGCAAGATCAGGCGATCTGAGCATTCCGCTCTCCCACCTACCAGTGATACACCTCCCAACAAATAATGAAATGTAACGCAAAATAGGAAAATGCAAACTAGCGAATATGTCCCGGACACTCCTCTCGTCTCCCCCAGAGTTACTGCAGATATAAAATTGCGAACGTCTCTAGGGCGAGGCTCTAGAGGGCTGCCCTCGTTAGGAATTTTACAGACTTGGGAGAACCACTCAAGTGTCATCTCACTGGGTATGTCATATAGGTGAAACGATATGGTGGGTGGCTCTCTCCTATGATGGAAGTGAAAGTTTTGCACAAAAGTATTAGTGAGGAGGAGATACTGATCACACTTATCTTCAAGGAACGGTGATGGGGATATATTCACGAAATATGATGATTTTTCTTGCTTAAGCTGGAAAGAAATATTGAGCCTCGTTGACAAGTATCACAAGGTGAATTCATTCCTAGTTGAACATGTTACTTTGATTCAGAAGAATCGTATACTACCTAAGTCATGGACTTTTTGTATCACTAAGATTGAATTAATGGTGAGACGGGCGCATGAGCAAGAAGCTATGCGCAAGAAGTGGTGGCAAGCACGAGGGAGGTGTGGGATGAAGTGGCACCATCGTCACATGAAGAGAACAAAAGTTGAAGACAAGATATTCCATGTCAGACTTAGATTGATTGCCAGGAAGCTCGAAATTGACATACATGCAGAATTCGTGCCCGTGCTGTAAATAAGGCATTTAAATACAAATTGGAAAGCTTCACTCGTGTGCTTTCCAAACTATAAACCCACAACCCTCGATTCGAGGTGACCGAGTCGCAGTCGTCAAAAAAAATACGTTGGTTGTTTCTGACAGTTTCCCAGATAGAGTCATTTAAGTTAGGAAAGTTAGACATAAGGTTGTTTTCGATCCCAACACTAGGTTGGACATCCAGGGGTCTTTATATACCCTTGTAAGTCGTGGATTTTAGGGTCAGACCATGTTTTGGTTAAACCTCTACCAGATTGAATTGATTTAACCATTCCTCTGAAATTATATTCATCTTTGCATCGATCAGGGATATCTATCTACACCAAATTTGTTTCGATAGGGTATTCTGCTACTGAAAGTCAAGTGCTTATGTTGTTCCATTGGGAATTGGGAGATGGCAGAACCGCTTCGTGGTTGGACACCACATGCGCAAGTGTGTGGCGTTGCGAATATCCATAGGGTTGAAGATCCGTCGCATTGGCAACGGGGGAACAACCGGAGAGTTCGTGAGCGTCTCACAAGTTATCCAACAAGTTCATCATCGACACCATCAGCTCACTGAGAAGATTGGGCCACCCATTATCAAACGGAACGAGCCCGACTTTGTCTTCAAAATAATAGAAGTCATCGTGAATGCTCTCATCCTTCAAGAATGTGTTACATGGCCATTAGCATGGTCTGACCTCAGCTGCATGAGGAATATTATACTTTGGCTTCTCATCCAAAGTTTCCTTGGACCTCTGGCTCGAAGAACCTCTCAACATCCTTTTAAATAGTTTCCTTTTCTCTGTAAAATTTCTGAAATTTTTAGTCCTTCAAAATAAAAGTGAGCAAATTAAAACTCAACAAAATTCATACCAACTACTCACGCAAAGTGCCTAGAGGCTAAATCATGCATCAAAACTAGTTTGAACCATACAAGTTCAACATGCAAGCTCATATACATGGTCACCAACGGTAGAAAAATTTGCAGAACATAAAACACTAGAACAAAAACTAATTGGACCATTGGAGGAGTCACATACCAAGGAATAATGCCTCAAAACAGTTTCGAAAACGGAGTTCCGAGCAAGGAGATCAAAAATCTCTCAAAAATGAGAAAGAACACGAGCTAGGAGACAATGTTGATTTTTTTGGAGGAAGGAGAAGGCAATGGGTTGGTGCACTAAGTGAGGGGGGGGCTTGTGAGCTCATGACTCATAGGTGCACCCCCGGGTGTGTTCAGTGTCGAAAATTCTTAAATATTGTAGAAAAAATCATACTAAATTTTTAGGTCATTCTGAGAACTTTTATTTTCGGGTCATTTTTTATTGCATGGATAATTCAGAAAATAGAATGATGGTGGCATTCTACTTTATTAAAAGTTTAAATAACAGAGAGTGAAACTATTGGTATAGTGGGTTATGCTTACTAAATTTATCGACCACATGCTCCTAAAAAAGAATCCATTAATATGGTTGATCAAGTCTTATTAACAAACCGTTTTCGAGTGACATGAAACCATTTTTTTCCGTTTAACACTAAGTTACCTCAACGGGGATATGCATTTCCCCAACAATAAGAATTTCATATCTCTTTTTGCCAGTAGGAAGAGGAAATTTGAACCCTCCAATAATAATTGTCGCAATTTGTTCAATGGAGTTGATATTATTCATTGAGCCTTGTTTCTTCGGAAAGTACACCGTATGTTGATTACCATTGACATGAAAAGTAACCTTGCTTTTGTTGCAATCAATAACAGCCCCTGCAGTATTCAAAAAGGGTCTACCAAGGATAATCGACATGTTGTCATCCTCGGGCATATCAAGAATAAAAATGTGTGTTAAGATAGTAATGTTTGCAACTACAACCGGGACATCCTCATAAAGTCCAATAGGTATGGTGATTGATTTATCATCCATTTGCAAAAATATTTCAGTAGGTGTAAGCTTATTCAAACCAAGTCTTCTATATAAAGAGAAAGGCATAACACTAACACCGGCTCCTAGATCACATAAAGCAGTTTTAACACAACTTCTTTCAATGGAGCAATGTATAGTGGCTATTCCAGGATCCCCTAACTTCTTGGTACTCCCCCATCAAAATAATAATTAGCAAGCATGGTGGAAATTTCAGCTTCTCGTATCTTTCTTTTATTAGTGACAATATCTTTCATATATTTAGCATAAGGAGCTATTTTCAAAATATCTGTCAAACGTGTTCGCAAAAAGACGAGTCTAAGCATTTCAACAAAACGCTCAAAATCCTCCTCATCCTTATTTTTCTAAGGTTTACGAGGGAATGGAATGGGTTTTTGAACCCATGGCTCTCTTTCGTTACCATGTTTCCTAGCAATGAAATCCCTCTTATCATAACATTTATCCTTAGGAGGTGGGTTATCAAGATCAACAACAAGTGCTATTTCTACATCATTAATAGGTTCTTTATCATTATCTGGTTGAGCATCAACATGAACATCATCATTATCATTATTATTATTGCTAGGTGGATATTTACTACCAGATTTTGTCTCAGCATCACTAATAAAAACATCATTATGATTCTCAGAAGGTTTTTCTTTCACAGGTTCACTAGAAGCATGCAAAATTCTATCATTTTTATTTCCTTTTTTAGACAAACTAGGTGCATTAGTATTAATGTTCCAAGAATCCCGCTCAATCCTTTTAGGTTGTCCTTCGGGATATAGAGGCTCCTGAGTCATTCCGCCTCCTCTAGTCACAACTCTAACAACATGATCATTCAATTTATCATTCATTTCGTTAAGAAAAACATTTTGTGACTTATAGACTTGTTCTACCTGAGTATGAACCATGGATGAATGTTTACTCGAACATCTAACATCATTAGCAATCCTAAACATCAAGTCACTCAAACGATCAGTCATCATGGCATTTCGTTTCAATTGATTGCTAACATACATATTGAAGTTTTCTTGCTTAACAATGTAGTTATCAAATTTATCCCGGCATTGACTAGCAAATTTATTATAAGGTATATCACCCTCATCAAATCTACAAAGAGAATTTACCTTTACTACCTGTGTAGGGATATCGAGTCCATGCATTTCTTCAATAGGTGGTACATTCTTGACATCTTCATATTTAATACTCCGTTCTCTCATAGATTTCTTAGCTTCCTGCATATCTTCTGGACTGAGCAATAGAATACCCTTCTTCTTTTGAATTGGTTTCGATGGTGGTTCATGAAGTGTCCAATCATCAGTGTTCTTTAAGATATTATTCAATAGTTTTTCAGCCTGTCCAATAGTTCGTTCCCTGAAAACACAACCGGCACAACTATCTAGGTAGTCCCTAGAAGCATCGATTAGTCCATTATAAAAGATATCAAGTATTTCATTTTTCTTAAGAGGATGATCAGGAAAAGCATTAAGTAATTGGAGAAGCCTCCCAAGCTTGAGGGAGATTCTCTTCTTCAGATTGCACAAAGTTAAACATTTCCTGTAAAGCAGCTTGTTTCTTATGAGCAGGAAAATATTTTTCAGAAAAGTAATGTATCATATCCTAGGGACTACACACACAACCAAGAGCAAGAGTATTAAACCACTTCTTAGCATCACCCTTTAATAAGAAAGGAAAACGCTTAAGATTATAGTAGTAGCGAATCTTTTCCTCATGAGCAAATAGGGTGGCAATATCATGTAGTTTGGTAAGGTGTGCCATAACAGTTACATTTTCATAACCATGAAAAGGATCAGATTCTACCAAAGTAATTAACTTAGGATCAACAGATAATTCATAATCTTTATCAGTGACAGAGATAGGAAAAGTAGCAAACTTATGATCATATTTCATTCTCTATCATAGATTTTTCTTTCAACTTACCTAGTAATTTCTTAAGATCATCTCTATCATTACAAGCAAGAAAGTCTCTAGCTATCTCCCCATACATAACATAACCATGATGTACCTCAGACATTTCAATTCTAGTAGGAGAGCTAGACATAATAGATGAATCATAATTTTCATCAGTTTCAACATTATTAATTTCTTTAGCTTTAGCAATTTGTTCATAAAGAAATTCACCTAGTGGCACAGTTTTATCAATCACAGTACTAGCATCATCAGGAGTTACATTTATATTAGAAGTAGCATCATCAATTACTTGCGACATATCAGAGTGAATAGTAGGTGAAGGTGTCGCAAGTCTACTTAAAACAGAAGGTGAATCAAGTGCGGAGCTAGATGGCAATTAACCCACACGTGGAAGGATATCTTTCTGCAGCAAAGTGTTTAGTAGCACAGTAGTTTGATAGTTTTGATAGTTTGAGTAACAGTAGCAATAGTAACAGGAACAGTAGCAGTAGCAGTTTGTGATGATTGTAACAACAGCAGCGATAGTAACTTAGTAAAGATCAATATGCGAAAAGTGTAGGCATTGGATTAGCAATGGATATTTATGTTGGATGACATTCATCATGTAACAGTCACAACCTAGAGCGACACATAACTAGCTCATATTCATTAATGTAATGTAGGCATGTATATATTCCGTATATAGTCATACGTGCTTATAATAAGAACTTGCATGACATCTTTTGTCCAACCCTCCCGTGGCAGCGGGTCCAAAGGTAAACTAAGGGATATTAAGGCCTCCTTTTAACAGAGAACTAGAACAAAGCATTAACACATAGTGAATACATGGACTCCTCATACTACGATCATCACCGGAGATGATCCCAACTATTGTCACTTTGGGGTCTACGGATCATAACACATAATAGGTGCATACAACTTTTAAGATAGGATCCAAAACACTCTCATATTCATGGAAACATAATAGGTTTGGATCTGAAATCATGGCACTCGAGCCCTAGTGACAAGCATTAAGCATAGCAAAGTCATAGCAACATCAATCTCAGAACATAGTGGATACTAGGGATCAAGCCCTAACAAATTGACTCGATTACATGACAAATCTCATCAAACTCCATCACCGACCAGCAAGCCTACGAAGGAATTACTCACTCCCAGTGGTGAGTATCATGGAATTGTTGATGGAGAAGGGTTGGTGATGACGACGGCGATGAACCCCATATTAGCCCTCCCGAGGAAGAATAGGAGGTGGCGGCTGAGGGAGTCCGGGATTAAGGGGTCCTCGGACTGCCGACCTATTTCTCATAGGCCGGGCTCATGGGCCGCTCGCTGAGGATGGGATTGATCGAAGGCCTCGTCGCTATGGAGGAAACCTCAGGAGTCGTGGCGTGTCTTTCAAGATTAAGATAGTAGATTAGACATGTTTTTTCTCTCCGATGGGCAACCGACTATGTGTAACCCTAATGACCCCCGGTGTCTATATAAGCCGAAGGGTTTTAGATTGTAGGGCAGAGAAACTCATCTAGGGTTTAGCTAGTCGATCTCGAGTTAGATCAACTCTGTAACCTTCATACCATCAATATAATCGACCAGGACGTAGGGTTTTACCTCCATAGGAGGGCCCGAACCTGGGTAAACATCATCTCCTTCGTCCCCTTGTTACCATCGATCCAAGACTCATAGCTCGGGACCCCCTACCCGAGATCCGCTGGTTTTGACACCGACATTAGTGCTTTCATTGAGAGTTCCGCTGTGATCACCGAAAGAATCGATGGCTCATCTTGTCATAAGCACCGAGATCCGTAACCAGGATGTCCCCACCCCTGGGCAGATCTTCGCATGCGGCGACGTCTCGTCGCACACCGACCCGACTGACCATCTTGGCCAGATCGGAAGCTTCTTCCCCGATCAAGAAATCAGATTCGGAACCTTAGAGTTCATCGCCGATTCACGGGGAGAGCTTGTTTGGCTGGAGCCCTCGGCTCTCATGGAGGAGCCCGCAGATCCCGACGCCTCGGCGCCGGGAGCGTCGGGCCCCACCTCTGGGGCGGCCTTCACCCCCGGGCTGTCTAGAACGCCCAATCCAGTCGTCATGCCCGGACCGGCCGTGGCCGAACGTAACCTGGATTCGCTGTCGAGCGACTCCGGAACCACGACGCTGCGGATCGACCCCGCGCACTTTGGCGACACGCGCCCCACCGATGCCTCATCCTTAAACGAGCTACTCGATCGGATTCAAACCATGGGTATGACCGACGATCAGACGCCGGTCTATGACCGGATCGGGCTTAAACCCGACGATAGGGAGATTCGCACCCCCTTGATCACTCACCTAGTCGCCACCGTTGAGTGTCCGGCTGGAGGTTCGTCCCCCCAACAACCGGAATTAAGGACGGTTTATACCCCAATTTCCGATCATCAGAACCCCATCTGTAACCCGGACTCTGGAATTCGTTCCGGAAATAGTTCGGGATCGGTCCCCGATTTAGCGCGCAACTTGAACCCTGTGAATCTGGACTCACATCGTGGCGCGGAACTAAATTTTTTCCCACCCACCACCCAAGTCGAGCATTCAAGCACCGCAGGAGAGTCCAAGTCTTCGGACTTGCGGGACGTCAAACAATTACCATGGGAGTCGGTTCATCATTTTTGGGCTAGACTCCTCCTCATTAGAGACAGAGTACCAGGCTCTAGTAACCAGGAGATAATGGCAACCTTCAGTCGCAATTGTCATGATGAAGGGATCCTCAATGCCCTATCCCGTCGGCACATCCGCGGCTTCATCGAGCTATCGGACCTGGTACAAAAATACTGCACCATGGAGAGCACCTGGCAAGCCGAACGGTTACTTTTGAAACCAGACTTTACCGAACACCCTAGAGGAGATCGGAAAAAGCGGATACCTTCGAAGCGGCTAGCCAAACACGAACCCGCCGAAAAGAGAAACAGACCCCCTACGGGGGCCAGAACTGTCCTTGACGGAATATTGGACAAGCCATGCCCTATACATTCTGTATTGCTGAACACAAGCCCGACTCACAGCCTTAGAGCTTGCTGGGTCGTCTGGCAGGTCGCAAAAAGCGGAGGGGCCATCCTTGAGGCACTACCGCTGAACAGGCGCTCCACAACGCCGCCAGAATACAATGCCGAAGTCCTGACGATCTACGAAACGTCCCCCTCCAGGAACAGGAGGAAAAGAGCTCTTAGAGAACTCGAATAGGTCTACCATGTGGCGGCAACAAGTTCATGGGCAGACATACCAATCACCTTCGGAGACACTAACCGACCAACCATCCGTCCTTGTCAAACACCGGCCGCACTGGTCCTAAACCCTATCGTCAATGGTTTCAGGCTACAGAAGGTGCTAATGGATGGCGGCAGTGGTTTAAACCTCATCTACGAAGACACCCTGGAAAAAATGCAGTTCGACCGATATCGCATCGAGCACAGCAACACAACCTTTCGGGGGATCATCCCTAGAAAAGAGGTGCGTTGTTCAGGACGTATCACCCTGGACGTAGTGTTCGGCACGCCCGAAAACTACCGATCTGAAGAACTTCTCTTCCATATCGTGCCCTTCCCCAGTGGCTACCACGCCTTGTTGGGGCGTGACGCCTTCACAAAATTCCAAGCTATACCCCATTACGGGTATATGAAGCTCAAGATGCCGGGCCCAAACGGGGTAATCACAGTCGCTAGTGACCCGAACATAGCCCTTCGAGCTGAGAACAAAACAGCAGCACTCGCCCTCGAGGCACTAGCGGAGACCTTTGCTGCAGAGGAATTGACCGCTCTCCGGTCAACAGTGGACAAGGACGATGTGATCCTTAGCAAAAGGCCCAAACCCACGTCCTTTAAACCTGCAAATGAAATTGTTAAATTTCAGGTGCACCCAACGGACCCTAATAAGACAACGTCCATTGGAGCTCAGCTGGACCCCATGGTGGACGAGGCGCTGCGAGCATTCTTACGAGAAAACTGGGACATCTTCGCCTGGCATCCTTCCGATATGCCAGGAATCCCACAGCGGCTGGCAGAACATAGTCTGAATATAATCCCAGGCTTAAAACCTGTCAAACAGACTCTACGCCGCTTTTCTGAGCCTAAACGACAAGCTATGGGTGAAGAATTAGCCAAATTGCTAGAGGCCGGATTCATACGGGAGATCAAACACCCCGAATGGTTGGCAAACCTGGTGATGGTACCGAAGAAAGACAAATCCTGGCGGCTGTGCGTCGACTTCAAAGACCTTAACAAGGCTTGCCCTAAGGACCCTTTCCCCCTACCACGCATAGACCAGATTATTGACGCCACAGCCGCACATGACTCACTGTGCTTCCTCGACGCTTACTCCGGATACCATCAGATCAAAATGAAGGAATCCGATCAAGCTGCAACCACATTCATCACCCCCTACGGGCCATTCTGCTTCAACACAATGCCTTTCGGGCTAAAAACGCTGGGGCTACATACCAGCGCATGATCCAGACTTGTCTCGAAAAACAGGTCGGTAAAACAGTCGAGGCATACGTGGACGACGTGGTCATCAAAACCAAACACGTCAGCCAGCTGATCGACGACCTAAGGCAAACCTTTGCCAGCTTACGCGAGTATGATATATGACTCAATCCGGAGAAATGTGTCTTCAGAGTTCCCGCTGGTAAACTGCTCGGATTCATTGTTTCCCATAGAGGAATAGAAGCGAATCCGGCTAAGATCCGCGCCCTATCGGAACTTGCAATTCCCACGGAGCTAAAGCATGTCCAAAAGTTGGCGGGTTGCGTGGCGGCGTTAAGCCGCTTTATCTCTCATCTCGGTGAAAAGGCTTTACCGCTCTACAGGTTGCTGAAACGGACCAACAGTTTCGAATGGACCAATGAAGCAGGTGCGGCGTTAGAAGAAATTAAAACACTGCTGGCAAGCAACCCCATACTCACAGCACCAGGCGCCGGTGAACCAATGTTATTGTACATATCGGCCACCAACCAAGTGGTTAGCGCAGTGCTCGTCGTCGAACGAGAGGAGGAGGGTCATAAATTCCGGGTACAGAAGCCGGTCTACTATGTGTCAGAAGTGCTAACGCAATGCAAGTCCAGATACCCGCATTACCAGAAGATAGCCTATACAATATTTATGGCATCACGGAAACTAAGACACTACTTTCAAGAGTGTTTGGTTACGGTGGCATCTGAAGTACCCCTGAACGACATAATCAATAACAGGGACGCCACCGGCCGCATAGCCAAATGGGCCATTGAACTCCTTCCTTTTGAAATCGCCTATAAGCCACGACGAGCTATTAAATCTCAGGTGTTGGCAGATTTCCTCGCTGAATGGACGGAGGCCGAGCTCCCCAGGGAATATAATACATACTCCCATTGGACGATGTACTTCGACGGATCCAAAACACTGGCCGGACTGGGGGCTGGAGTTATTCTCACATCTCCCACGGGCGACAACGTCCGATACGTGTTGCAAATCATGTATGCTGATTCCAACAATGCAGCCGAGTATGAAGAACTTTTGCATGGTCTTCGGATGGCAGCTTCCATGGGTATACAACGGCTGGAGGTACGGGGAGACTCCAACTTGGCCATCTCTCAAATCAACGGCGAATTCGATGCCAAAAACCCGAAGATGGCGGCATAAAGAAACGCCATCCTTAAAATATCCGCACGGTTCGAGGGGCTGGAATTCCATCATGTCACTAGAGACAACAACCAGGCCACTGACTTACTGGCCCGCATGGGGGCCAAACGCGACCCTGTCCCAAAAAACACTTTCCTTGAACGGCTCTTCAAGCCATCGATGGTTTGGCAGGACGACAATAAGGGCGCCGGATCCATCAGCGCGGAAGAGGTTGTTCCCCCTATAAATGAACCAGACGACCAAATCATCGGCGGCTCCGTAATGGATGAAACGCCTTCGGCTCATGAGGTCATGGCAGTAATTGCACCATGGACCGAGCCCTTCCTCGCTTACCTTCTTCGCCAAGAACTCCCCGACGATCAGACAGAAGCGAGACGCATAATTCGGCGATCCAAGGCTTACAAAGTCCACGAGGGTGAGTTATACAAGAAAAGCACCACCGGAGTACTCCAGCGGTGCATATCTGAGGAAGAAGGAAGGCAACTCTTGGCCGAAATCCACGCAGGAATGGGCGGTCATCACGCTGCGGCAAGGGCCCTAGTAAGCAAAGCCTTTCGGGCTAGTTTCTTCTGGCCCACCGCTCGAGTGGACGCCCAATCACTTGTCCAACATTGCGTGGGATGTCAACTCTTTGCAAACCAAAGTCACATGCCCCCAACAGCTCTTCGGACTATTCCGATTACCTGGCCTTTTGCGGTCTGGGGGCTGGATATGGTCGGACCACTTAAAGGGGGGACCAAGAAGAATAAATATCTACTAGTCATGGTGGACAAGTTCACCAAATGGATCGAAGCAAAACCTGTCAAATCAGCAAAGTCTGGACCAGTAATCGACTTTATATCCGGCGTGGTACACCGTTACGGCGTCCCGCACAGTATAATAACGGACAATGGATCCAACTTCACCACCCAGGAGGTAAAGGACTGGTGCGCAAAAATGGGCATTAAGCTCGATTACGCATCGGTGTATCACCCGCAGACCAATGGACAAGTCGAACGGGCCAACGGCCTCATCATGAGTGGTATTAAACTACGTCTGGTCCGATCTCTTCATGAGTCCGACTGCCATTGGGTAGAGGAGCTTGACTCCGTTCTGTGGGGGCCTGCGTACCACCCCAAATCGTTCAACGGGATACACACCGTTCTTCATGGTCTATGGGGCAGAAGCAGTCCTTCCTTGTGACATTATTCACGATGCACCAAGGGTGCGCATGTACGAAGAAAAGGAGGCCGAGTTAGATTGGCAGGACGACTTGGACGCCTTAGAAGGAGAGCGCGACATAGCTCGGGCTCGCTCTACTTTTTATCAACAGCAGGCCCGGCGTTACCAAAGCAGGGAGGTCAGGGCAAAAGCGTACAATGTGGGGAACTCGTCTTACGGCTCCCTAAGAAGCAAAAGCATAAACTCAATACCAAATGGGAGGGCCCCTTCATAATCGACGAAGTACTCGCAGGAGGGGCTTATCGTCTTCGAAGCCCGCCAGATAACCGCCTCGAACCACACCCATGGAACGCAGCTCGTCTTCGGCGTTTTTACGGCTAGACCGGTGTCGTCATACTTTTTACCCTCCTTTTTCTTTTCTTTCTTTTCATTTTCCTTCCCTTCCACCTTGCTGTTTGGCAGGTTCGGATTTTTTCTCTCCCCAAGTCTATGTTCGGCTAAACCGAGCTCGTGTTAAGTCTTTCGGCATACATCCTCAAATGTTAGACCCGAATAAAACACCTGGGGGCTTCTTCCCGAAGCCGATGATTATATATTTTAAGCATCTATTTTTTCCTGTGTATGCATGTTTCCCTTGTCAATTTTCAAGCCATTATATGCATCAATTCGAACTAAGATTTTTGCCAAGCTGGGTTGCCTCGCTCTTGTGTTTACCCTCTACGTTCCCGATTGTTTGACTAGAGGGTAAAGGGAGCACCTCTGCGATTGCTACGACCGGGTTATCCGGATACATACCTCAGACGGGTGAAGCCAAAAGCTGGCTATCCTTTGTAGAAAATTGGTCGGCTACGACGGAAGCGACAAATAAAATTATGGTTGTTATTACCAGTACTCGGGCTTCTTTTCTCAAAAAGGCCATTAGTCGCCTACTAGCAGTATGCAGCCTTACTACCTACGATTTACGTAGCAACCTAAAGGAAGGCACCGATAAAGGTACTATTTTCTTTGGAAGATGTTTCTTACGCTAAACAGTAATATAACATATCTCCTTGTGTATCTTCTATCTGTTCGTACCAAATGGCCGGATTGCCTTGTTCCTCGAAAGAATTCCCTCTTATCAAGGGATATTTTATACGGAACACTCCCAAGCTCTTAGCGCGGGAGGTCGAAGCCGATGGCCGGTTAAGACAAAGTTTACAACACAGACGGAGCAATTTTTTGATTTAAAGTACATAGTTACATAAAGTCACACATCTGGCTGCCGGTCAAGATTGTCTATTAAGGCATCCAGGGCGCAATCTTCCTGCGAGAGACGAGCGGCAGGCATGACTTGGTCATACGCCAGGTGAAGCGGCACTTCTTGCCCATCAGGCCCTGCTGGCCCAACCCGAGCCATATGCTTGGGGTTAAGACCGGTATAACGGGTCTTGATCATCGCCCATGCCTCTCGTGCTCCCTCCCGGCAGGCCGATGTCTTCCATAGCTCGAACCGACCCCGGGCTTCCTTGAACCGATCGGCAAGTTCGGTCATCCCTTCCTGGGGCTTCTCGGCAGTCCATAGCGCTTTTATCATGCTCCTCATAGCCTTCCGAGCCCGCTCATGCATGGCGGACAGTTCCTTCAGAAGGCTCCCCCGGTAGGAGCCGATCTCTTCTTCAGGCCGCCCGGTTAGGAGACCTATACATGAGACAAGGCATGTCGATTACACTTAATGTAGGGGAGATACCCTTCGATGTTATAATCACACTTACCGAACATGCCCCTCTGTAATTTCTGGTTCTCTTCTTGGGTCTGGGCCAATTGAGTGTTTAAACTCTCAATGTCTTCAGCCTGCTGCTTGTTTTCCACCTGGAGGCGTTTCTTCTCCTCCAGGTTTCGTTGCAACGAAAGGCAGCCGGCCTCATACTAGGACTCGGCGTACCTCTGAGATTCTCGGGCTGCATCTAAATCTTTTTGCAATTGCCCTATAGATTCAGCTGCTAAAAAGTACCCTCGCGTCAGCATGGGATTATATACTAAGATCAGCAGAATAGATATACTCACCATGCGCCTCCCGGGTAAACTTCTTCACTTGTTCAAGTTCGGCCTTCACGGCTTCCACCTGTGTTCGGCTCGCTTCCAATTCCTTGGCCAATTGCTCGTTCTGCTGCCTTGAGGCCTGCATCATCCATAAAACAATATGTGGATCCTTAACTCGGTCATCCCGACCAATTCAAGGCTCGGGGGCTACTGGGTTTACATATATGTCCGGATTCTTAAAATCAATCACTCACCTTCAGGCTGGATGATATCAGTTTCACAGCTTCCCCGAGCCCAGCTCGGGCAGCTCCGATCTGAGCGTCTGCCGAGCATAGAGCATTGAACTCTTGTTCGGAAAACGCCAGGTCGCGCAGGGTTTCTCGTCGCCGCCAGTGGTTCATCGCCCTCTCTACTTCGGATTTAGTGACTGATACCGCGTCCTCGGAGTCTTCAGGGGCCGGATTGACCACAGGAGCCTCCGTGGCAGGTTCAGCATGAGCAGAAGATCTTGACTCATGAGTGTTGCCAGGCATCCCGGCAATGTCCTCGGCAGAAGATGGTTGTACTCATTTCCTGAGTATTTTGACATAAGATCTTCTGAGAGATCCTATCGATCATAATAACAATAGAATAAGCGGCCGAACGAAGTACCTTTTGGTTGAACGAGTGGTCGGCGCCGTCTCCACGACCGGCTCACATGAAGGACTCCTGTTGATGCCCGGTCCGGGCATTGCTGCTGTAGCCGACGTTTGTCGCGAGGACCGACGACGCTTGGGAGCGGAAACTGGCATATTTGGGTCGACGGAGGACGTTTGCCTTTTACGGGAAGAATTTTTCTTCTTGCCGGTAGTGGAGGAAGGGAGTGATCCGGGGTGATCGGCTATGATAGCCACCTTGGATCGATCAAGGCCCTCTTGGTAAAAGATCCCGTCTTCATACTCAATGGACAGCTCCGGATCATCATGGAATCCTGGATCGTCATCACAAGAGTAGTTCTCTGGTTGGGGGGCCAGATAGTTGACTGTCTCGACAAAGCTCCTCCATTCCTGTTTGCGCAGATTAAAAGCTTTGGTCAAAAAGGGCGAATAAAAAACCCGAACTCAGGTCGCAAAGTCGAAAGGCTTACCCATTCGATGGGGTTGTAACTCAAGTAGCCCTCCTTAATCGGTAGCCGAACGAAGTCTTCTTTTTCTCCTTTGTATAGGTCGGCAAGTGCGGCTACCAATGCCGCTTGGTTGGCAGGGCCTAGCCGTCGGGAGCGAGTGGTGTCACTTGTTCTGTTGTAACGCCACAAAGGATGTATCCTTTGCTGAAGAGGTTGAACGCATCGGGTGATGGAGGCAGCCATCACGTCAATCATGGTCAGCTTGTGATGAGCCAGTATCCTTACGTGGGTGGCCAAGCGTTGAACTTTAGCACCGTCCTCTTGGGATGAACTCTTCGGTCGCCAATTGTACCTTTTCTTCAAAGGGGCGTTGGAGTATTCAGGCAAACCCCTCCGAGCTGGATCGAATAGGGGAACGTCCTCAATATAGAACCATTCCGAAGACCATTCTTCGGACTCGTTCTTCGGTGTTCCCACTGGATACCCTGTCCCGGCTATACGGCATACTTCGGGTCCTCCGACTTCCCGAATTGTCTCACCCTGAGTTCGGGGGACGAGGCAGAAGTATTTCCTCCATAATTCAAAGTGCGCCTCGCAGCCCAGGAACATTTCGCAAAGGGCAACAAAGCCCGAGATATGCAGAATGGATCCGGGGGTAATATGATGGAGCTGGATCCCATAGAAGTCCAGTAATCCCCTCAGGAAAGGATGAATGGGTAATCCTAGGCCCCGCAAGAGGAAAGGCACGAAGCATACCCGCTCTCCCTTGTTAGGATTAGGGAAGTTCTCCGCGAAGGCTTCGTTGTCAAAAGAAGTCAAACCGGTGCGGGTAGCCGCCAGATCTGAGGAAGGAAGATACCCTTGGGTCTCGAGGTCACGTAGCCGAAGGAGGGATACTGAACAACTTGCCCAATCCCCGGGACGAGAGCCGTAAGGACGCGAGGAAGAGCTGGGGGCGCTCGCCATGTTTTTGTGGTGATCTCTCGCTTGAAGTTTTTTCTGATGGGGAAGAAGAGGAAGATGTGACCCAGACCACGATTCGACTTATTTAAATAGGTGGTGCCTCCCTTGCGGGAGGGGCAGTCTTGTAAAAAGTTGCCGGGCCGCTCGTCTCCCCTCGGCGCACAAGGATCGAGGAGCGCTGAAAGTTACTACAGTGGGTCCCGCAAATTCTCAACGTTTGAAGATTCTCCGATGACAGGATGGTTGCCGAGCAAGAAGGGATAGAGGGACTCGCCTCGCAAGCCGAAGACTTCAACGCGCAAGATTGTACGGATATACCTCGGCATTGGAGGCTAGTCCGGGGGCTACTGAAGGAGTCCGGGATTAAGGGGTCCTTGGACTGCCGACCTATTTCTCATAGGCCGGGCTCATGGGCCGCTCGCCGAGGATGGGATTGATCGAAGGCCTCGTCGCTATGGAGGAAACCTCAGGAGTCGTGGCGTGTCTTTCAAGATTAAGATAGTAGATTAGACATGTTTTTTTTCCCTCCGGTGGGCAACCGACTATGTGTAACCCTGATGACCCCCGGTGTCTATATAAGCCGAAGGGTTTTAGATTGTAGGGCAGAGAAACTCATCTAGGGTTTAGCTAGTCGATCTCAAGGTAGATCAACTTTGTAACATTCATACCATCAATATAATTGAGCAGGACGTAGGGTTTTACCTCCATAGGAGGGCCCGAACCTGGGTAAACATCGTCTCCTTCGTCCCCTTGTTACCATCGATCCAAGACTCACAGCTCGGGACCCCCTACCCGAGATCCGCCGGTTTTGACACCGACAGCGGTGGATCCGTCTCACAAAATGTGATGAAAGTTTCTCTCTGATTTTTTCGCAATACGGTACTTAGGGAGTTGGAGTTAGGGAAAATGAAGGGCCATGGGACCCACGAGCTCACAGGGCGCGCCCTGGGAGAGCTCGTGGCTCCTGGGTGGCCCCCCTCGAGCAGGTCTCTTTGCCAATATTTTTTATATATTTTGAAAATATTCTCTGTAAATTTTCATTCCAATCCGAGAACTTTTATTTCTTCACAAAATTACACCATGGTAATTCTATGGAAAATAGCGTCAGTCCGGGTTAGTTTGATTCAAATCATGCAAATTAGAGTCCAAAACAAGAGCAGAAGTATTTGGAAAAGTACATACGTTTGGGATGTATCAATATGCCATACTTTTCTCGGTTTATTCTAAAATTCTGAAGGCGTGGTTCTTTTTAATATTTGTCTCGCGACATGAGGTTTGAAGGGTGTCTTGGTACTTGATGTGTAGTTATAAAATAGTAATGTGCAATTGTGGTACTCATCACATTGTTTCCCAACCAAAATATTTTGAAATCAAATCTTCTCCATTCGTCTGTCTAATATATAAAAACCAGGTAGTAATGTTTGAACATCTGAAAGTAGAGTTGTGATAGAGAGAAACTTTTTGAGGGAAGGAAACTAGCCCCCGCGTCCCTCGCGTCGACCTCCCTGGCGGTGGCGGGGGAACCCTAGCCCCGACCACCGCAACCCCCCTCCCAGAACCACACCACCTCGCCACCACCGGAGGAGCGGCCGACAAAGCCCGTGCCGGCTCCCAGGATGGTGGCGTCCAGGCGCCTCGCTTTGTTAAGCTCCGACTCCCGTGTTAGCCGCCCGCCCGACGGCCACGCCCTGCGGCAGTGCATTCCCGGTGGCCTCCTACACCCCGCCCTTGCCTGCCCTCTCTGCCACTGGCCGTTGCGAGCTCCTGTCGTTGGTGAGGTGCATCCGCTTCCCCCGTCTCCACGTCAGATCCGTCCGTCTTGCCGTCTGCTTCCTCTCTGCTGTCAGTGCCGGAACTGGGATTGGGGTTGGCGTGCTCCTCTGCTAGTCTCGGGCCATCCTTAAGGCGCCCCAATGGTGCTCTTCTCCATCAGAGCTGCTGCCATGGCTTCAAGGTGCGTCTTGTTGGTGTGCTTCTGGTGTTGCCTCCCTAGCATCAGCCGGGCCTTGCGGCGTGCATGCTAGTGTTCTACGAGCGCTCGTGCCCTTGCGTTGGAACCTTCGCTTGTGTAGCTCCGGACCCGGCAGCCCTCGGCATGCGTTTTCCAGTGCCCTTGGGATGCCGGTGCCTCTTCCGATGCGATGCCGACCCCGACGCTATTGAGGTTCCTGGCTCGTTGAGGCTGGGGTCGGCATCGCATAGAGGCTGGCTCATAGAGGCTGGTGCCGATGGCTTTTCGATGTCTTGACGGCCTCCTCTTCCTCCAGCCTCTATGGCTTGCCGATGTCTTGACGGCCTCGGTCCCGGTGGCCCGGATCTGCGTCTCCTCCAGTTCCTGGCTCATTGCCGTCATCGATCGCCGTCGCGTTCCTGCATCACACCCTTTTGCCCAACTGACAACCCCAACCCATCCACCTTGCTACCCCACTCCTCGTCATGTCCAATGTCCGTGTGTCCAGTGTGGCTCCCCTCTTGTGGTGGTGGATCTTCAACCTATGTGTGGCTTCCTTCTCCCGGTCCGGTCCGATGGCTTTGGGATTACTCAGACATAGGCCATGGAGAAATCCCTACTCGTCTTGCCGATAGTGGCAACGGCAACAGTCGTGAGTGTCATGGCCTCTCTCCTCGCCCATCTTCGAGCACCAGGGGAAACCCTAGGTCTGATTCTTCAGATTGGGCAACGATGGCGCCACAACATTGTTTTCCTTCCTAAAGGCATCGTCTTGCGTCCTTGCGGCGTCCCCGGTGCTGGCTTCGTGGTTATCTGGTTTTACTTTGGTTCGGATTGCCTCTCTAGTTAGTGGGCCTAGTTATGTCGTTTGCTTCTTTGGGCCAAGCACCTTGTCTCTCCTCTTTTCTATTTTGGGCACCGTGTTCACGCCTTGCATTCGTGCATGTGTTGTACCTCACTTGTACTCATTCTCTCTTCTTCTATCAATGAAAATATATGCATGCTTTGCGTATTCGCGAAAAAAAATATCTGAAAGCAGTGATGTGATAACCCACAAGTATAGGGGATCGCGACAGTCTTCGAGGTAGTATTTCACCCAAATTTATTGATTTGACACAAGGGGAGCCAAAGAATATTTATGAGCCTTAGTAGTCGAGTTTTCAATTCAACCACACCTGGAAAACTAAATCTCTGTAGCAAAGTGTTTAGTAGCACAATAATATGATAGTTTGATAGTAGCGGTAACAATAGCAGCTTTGTAGTGATTGTAACAAGAGCAACAATAGTAGTAACTTAGCAAAAGCAATATGAGCAAAGCGTAGGCACTGAATCAATGATATATATTTGGATAGCATTCATCATGTAACAGTCACAACCTAGAGCGACACATAACTAGCTCCAATTCATCAATATAATGTAGGCATGTATTATGTAAATAGTTACACGTGCTTATAATAAGAACTTGCGTAACATCTTCTGTCCTACCCTCCCATGGCAGCGGGGTCCATAAGGAAATCTAAGGGTTATTAAGGTCTCCTTTTAATAGAGAACCAGAACAAAGCATTAACACATGGTGAATACATGAACTCCTCATACTACGGTCATCACCGGAGGTGGTCCCAATTATTGTCACCTTGGGGGCTACGGACCATAACACATAATAGGTGCATACAACTTGCAACATAGGATCCAAAACACTCTTATATTCATGGAAACATAATAGGTTCAAATCTGAAATCATGGCACTCGGGCCCTAGTGACAAGCATTAAGCACAACAAAGTCATAGCAACATCAATCTCAGAACATAGTGGATACTAGGGATCATGCCCTAACAAATTGACTTGATTACATGATAAATCTCATCCAACTCCATCACCGTCCAGCAAGACTAAGAAGGAATTACTCACTCCCCATGATGAGCATCATGGAGTTGTCGATGGAGAAGGGTTGATGATGATGATGTCGATGAATCCCCCTCTTCGAAGCCCAAAGCAGGCTCCACATTAGCCTCTCGAGGAAGAACAAGAGGTAGCGGCAGCTCCGTATTGTAAAACGCAGTGAAATCTTCTCTCCTATTTTTTTCTCGGGGAAATAGAATTTATAGGCTTGGAATTAGGTCAGACGGATACCTGTGGGCCCCACAAGACAACAGGGCACACCATGTTGCTTGTGGCCAATAGGTGGCCCCTTTCCAGTTGATTTTCATTCCAGTATCTTCTATTTATTCAATAAAAATCTCCACCAATTTTCGTCTGACTCCGAGAACTTTTATTTCTGCACAAAAATAACACCACGGTATTTCTGCTGAAAACAGCGTCAATACGGATTAGTTCCATTCAAATTGTGCAATTAGAGTCCAAAACCAGAGCAGAAGTGTTTGGAAAAGTAGATACGTTTGGTACGTATCGTAATGTACCTGGGAGGACGACGTTTCGGCACCCGAGCTCACATGCTCCCGCACATGAGCAGTAAATTAAAAAAAATAGCAAGGCAATTCAAAAAGATCGATTTTTTACACTAACATTTAATGAATTGCCTAAGATCTTGGGAATTTCTATGGTGATATGACATCATAAGAGCTCAGATTCGGAGTTTTGAGAAAAGTTCAAAATTTCGATTTTGGAGAACTGCTTTCATTTTTTCCGTCTCGAGCTCCCCCAATGTCATATTGTCATGAAAGTTTGCACGCACAGAAAACTTGTTCATCTTCAGTGTGAAAAAATCATTTTAATATTTGCTTTTGTTTTCGAATTTAATGTTCACCAGGGATCATTTGAGCTCGTCTCCAGATATGGATTTCCATGTACCTAGGCATAATTTAGTTTTCAGTGATCTCGGACTTGTATATATGAAATACTAATGTATGCAAGTTCATTGTAATTACCTAGTAATTTGGTTTTTTAGTCAATTATCATTTGTTTCCAGGAACTTTTTTTTGAAGTTTGTAGTGGACCACATGTGAACCATACAACTTTGTCTCGTAAACATTTGAACTAGGACCAATTGCAGGGCATTATTACAAAATCATGTTGTGATGAATAAGATGCACCTTATTTCAGATGTTTATGAGGTAGACTAGTATGGCTGCCCGTGGGTTTTCAATATAAAAAACGCATATGGTTCAGAGCTTGATGCTGGTGGTTACAACATATTTGATGCTTACAGCTTAGCTGCCTTCTCATGTGGTGTGTTTTCACGGATGTTGATGTAGGTTTGATGCATATTTGATGGAATTGTTTTGCAGGAAAATCTATTTCGGTTAGGTTGTTCTTGACACCGTATATGATGACCCCAACTTACCGCAACATAAACAACAAATTCAGTGTCAAGTACTATCTAAATCTAGTTCTTGTGGACGAGGATGACCGGAGGTACTTTAAGTAGTAGGAGATCACAATCTATCGTATTCTAGACACCCCTAGGCTTCCTAGGTTATGACTTTGAGTTGTATGATGTTGATATTCTAGGTTTTGTACAAGAGAGCAAAGTTACATTCATGTCTACATGTATATAATTGAGAAGAACGGCGCAACTCACTACTACCATTGAAGCAACACTCTGAGTCGACCGTGTTGTTTCTATTCTGTCATGTAGTCCTTTGTTTTATTAGATTCGATAGTTATGAATTACATGTTATTTTATTTATGTTTCTGGCAAGACATCCAACAAAGAATCTTGTTAACATCCTCCAGCAAATCTTTGTTTAGTAGTAAATTTAAGTTCGATAATGACATAATATGTTTTATTATGCAGTAAAGCTATTTGAATTTAGTTTGTAAGCAGTGGCGGAGCGTGCAAACAAATAGGGGAGGATTTTCAAAGTAAAAGCAAAATAAGCGTGAAAACAGATGCAACTCACATGAAATTACATTCTAATCAAACATATCTTCCTCCTTCCATTTTTGAAAGTTCAGCTCATCGGAGGTTGTCGACTCACCATCTTAGCATGTAGCATGATACGTTATGTGCAGATGCAATAGGAAACAGCCGGCGAATCAATCTAATGCAGCAGCAAGCAAGCATCATGTGTAGATTCATCGGCAAGAAGGAGGCTGCATGTACAACAATCAATCGCGACCTGCTTGAAGTAGAAGCGTTCCCCGTATGGGATACGTGTATACCCTTCCAATGAATCGGGCTGGTAGGAAAATATGCACTAATGGACTGAACCTATGCGTAGTAACTATTCTTAAGCCTTGCTTCCGTACAACCCCCCAATAGATTAAAAAGGGTATTTTACTCCATCCGTGTAATCATAACAGTTAAGTGTAGGATCTGAAGTATGTCTAGAGGGGGGGGGGGGGTGATTGGACTACTTAACCAAATTAAACTTAACCTTTTCCCAATTTAATCGGTAGGCAAGTTTTAGCGATTTTATCGAGTCTAGATACACCCTACACATGCAAGTCTATGTGTTGAGCAATGGAAAGTAAAGACATTGCAAGTGAATGCAAATGAGGGATTGGAGAAATCACACACAACGAAGGCATGGTGATTTTTGGTGTGGTTCGGATAGGTGGGGCTATCGTACGTCCGCATTGATGGAGACTTCAACCCACGGAGGGTAACAACTGTGCGAGTCCATGAAGGTTCCACGAAGAAGCAACCTTGTCTATTCCACCATAGCTTACAACCACAAAGGACTAGCCTCACCCATGGTAGATCTTCAGGAAGTAGGCGATCTCCTTGCCCTTACAAACTTCTTGGTTCAACTCCACATGATTTGGAGGCTCCCAAGCGACACCTAACCAATCTAGGAGACACCACTCTCCAAGAGGTAATAGATGTTGTATTGATGATGAACCCCTCGCTCTTGTGCTTCAAAACATAGTCACCTCAACACTCAATCACTCTCTCACGGAATTTTTTCTTGGTAGAAGAGGATGATTGGCTGGAAAGCAACTTGGGGAGGCTAGAAATCAAGGATCTATTGGTTGGAGTGGAATCCCTTGATCTCAACACATGAGTAGGTGGTCCTCTCTTAGAAAATGAATGGTGGAAGTGTAGTTTCGTTCTGATGGCTCTCTATGAGAGTAGGTGGTGGTGGAGGGGTATATATAGCCTTCACCAATAATACAACACTTACAACTTTAGTACACAACTCAGTGACACCGAAGTAATATCTCGGTGGTACCGGCTAGTGCAAAATGTTCCAACTTTTGGCGTTTTGGTTAGACCGAATGGAACAACTCGGTGAGACCAATTCGGCATGACCTAAGTAGATCCAACACTTGGGAGGTTTCGATCGGTTCATATCGGAGGTTCCGAAAAGAAACAACTCGACCATAGAAAGTTGTTCACTGCATTTCGATCGTACCGAATGCAATCTTGGTTGCACCGAGATGCCAGGGTTTCTCTTAGGGTTCCATCATAGGTAACTCCATGGCACCAAAATGGAAGATTTGGTGGGACCGATTTGGCTTTTAGGGTTTTGGACATAAGTGTTATGAGAGTGTGTTTGAGGGTTTTTGGTGTCAAATCTTCAAGCACTTGAGCAACCAGATCATCATCAATACCTCATCCCTTCTTAATAGTATCGGTTTTCCTATGGACTCAATGTGATCAAAATCACATAAAGCAAAATGTAGAGTTTTGAAGCTTTTGCCAATAAGTTTCCTTTGCATCACATGGGTTCCACATCACATATCCTAGCCATGCCAATCATTGAACATCTCGTGAAATATACTTGATTGGTCATTAGTTCAATGAGCTATATGTTGAGATTAATTACAAAAACCACCAAGGGATAAGTTGTGTTTTCATTAAGGAAAATCATTAATTGCTGTGATGATTTAATCACTGAATTAAGTTGAGAGGTTGGGAAGTTGGACGCGAGCATAGTGGAAACAATACGCATCTGGCATGTCCTTGGGAGCTCCAGCTCGCGATGGAGGCCTCGCATGACCAATGCGATTATGGCCGATTCTTTTGGCTAGAACACCACACGCACGCAAACTAATTGATTTCGCCAAAGGACCCAGACATTGTTTTTCTATCCGAGACTAGAATGGACGAGAAAAGGATGAAACACATTAGGTGGTTACTAGCTATGTCAAAGATGGTAGTTAAGGATAGTATGGGGAGAAAAGGAAAAAGTGTGAACTAGTTCTTCTCTGGAAAGAGGGCATCAATGTGGAGCTACATAATTACTCAAATCATCACATTGATCTAGAGATTATTGAAAAATATGGTTTCAAATGGACACTCACTGGTATATATGGGGAGCCAGCCTCAAATAAAAATGGAAAAACTTGGAGGCTATTGAGGTATCTTAATGCACAAATGGAGAGGCCTTGGTTATGTTTGGGAGATTTCAATGAAATCCCGCACAATCATGAAAAGAGAGGAGGCAAACAAAGAAACTAGATCCATTTGGACAAATTCAATGAAACCCTCGAACACTGTGGATTAAGGGACTTGGGATATAAAGGAAATAAATACACATGGAGGATACACAACCATAAAGCAACATATTATGTAAAGGAGAGGCTAGATGGAACAGTAGCATCCGAGGGTTGGTGCTAAAGGTTTTCTTAGACCAATGTCATGAATGGAGATCCTAGACATTCATACCATAGACCAATCATAGTCAACACCGATAGAGCTACAAAATTTCCTTGTTCTACCAAGGGATAGAACTTCAGATTTGAAGCCAAGTGGTTGAAGGAAGAAGACTGTGAGAGTATTGTTCGCATGGCTTGGGCGGAAGCACAAGTCACAAATCCATTCAATGTGTCGCAAGGACTCAGTAAGGTAGCAAGAGAGCTAAAATAATTGGATATAAAGGTCTTGGATGACCTGAATCGGTGGCACTGATATGGGGAAATCAGTGGGACCAAATTGACATTAAGGGTTTTGGACAGAAGTGATATGAGGAAGTGTTTGAGGGTTCTTGGTGGCAAATCTTTAAGCACTTGAGCAACCAGATCATCATCATTACCTCATCCCCTCTTAATAGTATTGGCTTTGCTATGGACTCAATCTGATCAAATCACTTAAAGCAAAATGTAGAGCCTTTAAGATTTTGCCAATATGATTCCTTTGCATCCTAGGGGTTCCTCATCACATATCCTAGCCATTCCAATCATTGAACATTTCCTAAAATATACTTGATTAAGCATTAGTTCAATGAGCTATATGTTGAAATTAATTACCAAGACCACCAAGGGATAAGTTGTGCTTTCAGTCTCCCCCTTTTTGGTAATCGATGACAACATATAGATCAAAGCTTTGATAATGTATATAATCAATGGATATTATCGTCGCTTTGAGAAGTATGTGATAAGCAAGAGCTCCCCATAATTTGTGCATTATTTAGAATTTGCGTTTGAATGCAAATGCACAATCGATTAGGAGCATGGGTCACTCTTCCATGTCACATACATCTTGGTGGAGCGCATAATATGATATGAATGAATTACAATGCACACCACCTAGCATGGTCTTTACCGGTTTTTGTAGAGGTGATCTATGATACGTCTCCAATGTATCTATAATTTTTGCTTGTTCCATGCTGTTATATTATCATTCTTGGATGTTTTACAATCATTGTATAACAACTTTATATCATTTTTTGGGACTAAACTATTGACATAGTGCCAAAGTGCGAGTTGCTGTTTTTGCTTGTTTTTTACTTCGTAGAATATCAGTACCAAACGGAGTCCAATCGCGATGAAACTTTTTTGAGATTTTTTTGGACCAGAAGACACCCAGTGGGCCAAAGAAGTGCCAGAGGGGTGGGCCGTGGAGGCCACAACCCACCAGGGTGCACCAGGGGGCCCCCGGCGCGCCTTGATGGGTTGTGCCCTCCACGGGAGCCCCCTCCACCGCCTCTGATGCCTATAAATTCTCAAATATTCAAAAAACCCTAGGGGAGTCGACAAAACACAATTCCAGCCGCCGCAAGTTCCAGAACCTCTAGATCCAATCTAGACACCATCACGGAGGGGTTCATCTTCTTCATAGGTGCCTCTCCGATGATGCGTGAGTAGTCCACCATAGAACTACGGGTCCGTAGGCAGTAGCTAGATGGCTTCCTCTCTATCTTTTGATTCTCAATACAATGGTCTCTTGGAGATCTATTTGATGTAAACTTTTGCGGTGTGTTTGTTGGGATCCGATGAATTTTGAGTTCATGATCAGTTTCTATCCATGAATATCATTTGAGTCTTCTTTGATCTCTTATATGCATGATTACTTATAGCCTCGTATTTCTTCTTCGAATCTTTGGTTTAGTTAGGCCAACTAGATCGATTTTCTCGCCATGGGAAGAGGTGCTTTGTGATGGGTTCGATCTTGCGGTGTCCTTTCCCAGTGACAGAAGGGGCAGCAAGGCACGCATGTATCGTTGCCATTAAGGATAACAAGATGGGGTCTATTCCTACATGAATAGATCTTGTCTACATCATGTCATCATTCTTATTGCATTACTCCATTTTTCCATGAACTTAATACACTAGATGCATGCTGGATAGCGGTCGATGTGTGGAGTAATAGTGGTAGATGCAGGCAGGAGTCGGTCTACTTATCTTGGACGTGATGCCTATATAATGATCATCACCTTGGATATCATCATGTCATCGTTCTTATTGCAACTGAAACGTTGGATATACTTACGGAGAGATTCACCATCTCTCTGGGGAAGTACATGCAGGTCGTTGGGCTATCCAGGGCCTCCATGGTACGCACCAACAAATTGGTTGCACAAATCCTCCCAAGAGGAGATGGAACCCTCGGGCAAGTTCATCAGCCAACTTCTCACATTGGGCTTGAGTGCCAATGGAAAGTAGTTGGCGAACACCTTCTAGTCGCGTCCCCAACAGCCTGCATTGCGATGGTGTAGATGTCCAGGAATTTCGACGGGCAGATCTTGTCGTCATACTTGTCCGGCAGATCAAGTTTGAATGTCTTGGTGGAGGGCCAACAGACTTGCCGCAGCTCACGGGTAAATGTCGGGCAGTCCATCTCATAAGGCAGGCTGCCGGGCACCCCTGGCGCAGGCTTGTCAACATCTGGCCCAACCCATTAATTTGGCTGACGTCGTGCCTCCCGCCATCGCTCGATCACGGTGCAGGTATCCTCCTTTCGCTGGTCTTGTAAGACTTGGCGTTAATCTTGGCGCTGCTACGGGCCTGACGATGCCATAGACATCTCGTATTGCATATAGATAGGGCGGGCTTGCCGCTGCTACTGGGGAGGCGACTGCACCATGGGCGCTTCGCCAATGCTGCGCTCGCCGGCTGGCTTTGTTGGCACAGTAGGATGTGCCCGCGAAGGCCCCGCTTGCAGGAGGCTCCATATCGTAGTTCTCCATTCCTCCATCTTCTCTGGTGCTGGAGGGAAGTCCAGCAACAGCTGGGCTTGCGCCAAGGCTTCCCTCGTGGTCTTCGGCATGGTACATCCCGAAGCCTGAGTGGCGCTCTTACTCCTGACAGAGCCAGAAGGAGCCCCACCCCGCTCTTGGGTACGATGACCGTTCCCATCGATGGGTTGGCGATGATCTTGGCCATGTGCAACTTCAGAGTGATGCATGGGAGTCTTGTCAGCACGTCGCCCAAGGTCTTGTCGCCGCATCATCCTTGGATGAGGCGTCCTTAGACATCACGGCAGCAGGGTCGCGGCTGTTGGTACTCCGAACGGTGTTGGTGTCGTGGCTCCGCTCACCGGTGCGCCGGGAGCGTTGCTCGCCTCCGCCTCCATCAGTCATAGCCATCGGCATGGGCAGCCTGGATGAGGACGGGACAGGCGACAATGTACCCTTGGCCTTCTTAGATGCCATGGGTGTCGATGAATATGATGAAGTAGACGCGCAGAAGCTGGTGCGAATTCAGAAACACGATCCCCTACCTGGCGCGCCAAAGATGTCGAGGTACGACAATCTATGGGACCAGCGAGGCCCCTTGCGGTTAAACTGTGGGGATCAACGTGCACAAAGAGCAACACCAGCAAGAACACACGCTAAGGCTTTATACAGGTTCGGGCCACCCGGAGGTGCAATACCCTACGTCCTGTGTGGTTGTGGATTATGAGTATAGCTAAGGTTACATGGAGCGCAACTGTCCGGCTATGTTCTCGGGAGTGCTACTACGCATGCAAATGAGTCGGGTTTCGACCCTTGTAAAGGTCGCCATGGGCCTCCTTTTATAGACTAAGGGGTCACCACAATGGCTAAAAGGGTAATTACATGAGGTAAGTAGTGGAGTAAACAGTGGTCAAATTACTGACATGGGCTACAGTGGCAAATACCTAACCCTGATGGATTAGGACAGGCGCATTAAATGCACTATGAGGTGTCACGCCGGCGCCGTCTCCCGGCAAGCTCGGCCTCTCCTTCTGTGCCGCTAGCCTAGCTACCTATTATTCTTCCGCCACGCCATCAGGACGGGTGTCATTAAAGTTGTGGTAAATCCCTGGAGCCACCACGTGCCCCGACAGGCCCTACCTAACAGCCCACCCGCTCCACACCTTGCTGATGGGCGACAATCAACCCGGTTAGGTGGAGCGGTGGCTCGGTAGTGGGATGATGTTGGGCATGGAGCTGCCGGGTCTTCTCTTGCCGTCAAGGTGGCTTGCCGGTCCGTTGATCTCCGCTTGTTGTTGCTGTGGATGCAACACACTTCCGGCAAGGCTTACCGGTCGAGAGGCCACAGTCGTCTGTGCACAAGTCAGGGTACCAAGGGACATATTCCTTAGTATACCGACATACAAAAAACGGTTTTTAACCCCTTTCCGCGACGTAGTTTTAAACCGTCGCCTTGCCTGTGTGGGCGATAGGGGGGTCCATCCCAGACGACACAGAAAAATCGTCGGCGATGGTGGCCAACGAATGCAAATGTTTGGCAAAACTAAGCATATGGGATGTCCGCATCTATCACAAACGAGAGTCACCGGTCAACCGTTTGAGATATGGCATCCTTCCCATATGGCTCATCCTTGAACCTCGTGTGAGATCACACTAACATCGCACACGCTATTCTGTAGCGCACCGTTTACGATGTGTGCCAAATCGCAAACAGTTAATAATTGCAAAGCGTGTAGGATAAGGAGTATATCACGCACACTTATATTGTCCGAACCGTTTGCGATATTTAACTAAGACGATAATTTAACCGTCGTACAAGTATCGGATAAGTTTAAGAAATGCCTGAATGTCGTACTGACGTCAGACAGGATAACTATCGCACACGCTATTCTATGGTCCAACGTTTGCGATGCATACTACATCACAAACAGTTTATCATTTTAAATTGTGTGCGACAGAGATTCTATCACCAACGTTGAATTCGGTTGCACCGTTTGTGATATTGTCTGAAATCACACATGGTTTGCAAACGGCAACTGTGTGCATGGGCGCACACGTTTTCTATCTGTGAAACGTGTCGGATCATGAGGTATATGACAAACGAACTTACAAACCGTGTGCGGCGTAATGACCCGCATAGCATTATTACTATTATTTTAATCGCTACAATTTAAAATTATACAAAATTTGAATTTGAAAGTAGGGAATAGCTTTTTACATATACATAGATAGGTTCATCAACCAATGCATCATTCCATTCACAGGTACATACGTTCAAGAATTACGTCAACGAAAGAATTACATAAGCACCAAATAAAGAATGATGAACGACGGTTGAATACTTGTATTAAAGACAGCAAAGAAAGAGGCAAAAGATATTCTGGTTGCTGTAAAAGGTGAAGCGGAATGCCCTTAGTGTGCCCTCCTCCATGTCGAATGCACACACGACTCTAGCCGAATCCCTTGTGATGGCCGACCGCCCATCCTTCAATATCTTCATGACTTCCAGATAGTCATTCTAGTCTGGTAGAAATACATGTACATTTGCATGTCCAACAATCATGTAGTTTGAGAGGTGATCTTTGGTAGACTGCGTTGGGAAGCACTACAAAGGAAAAAGATACAGAGTGCAATAAAAAGGGTACAAAGTTCTTAGTTAATATACTGCATATCACTGTTGTCTTGGACAAACTGTAAATAAATAGTTTAATTGCCACATTTTGACCCATTGTAATAACAATCTTTATTAGTTACCTCACATGATGCTCTCTCCGTCCCACTATATAAGATCTAATTACATCCAATGTACTAACATATTGGATGTATTAGCGTCTTATATTATGGGGCGGAGGGAGTATAACATGGGAAATAAATATAGCCATGTGAACCAAAAGCCATTAAAATAGGCATATGCTCACTACATCAGGCTTAACAACAACCAAATAAAGTCATTCATAATGGTATTGTTGAATTTGCATAGAACAAAGCTTGTACTTAAACATCAAATTGTATAATTGAACATCACAGAGTGAAAAAACAGGGGGTGTATTACCTACACCAGGCTTAGCAGGAAACAAATATGGCCATTGAACTGGTATTCATCAAATTGTACTGCACATTGTGAATAACTAAATAAACAATGCATACTACAGCAACCAAATAATCATTCATATCGGTATTGTTGAAATTGCATAGAACGTACCATGTGCTTAAACATCAAATTCTATGATTGGACATCACATTGTGAGAAAATCGAAATAAACAGGGGCGTGTTAACTACACCAGCTTTAAAAGGAACCAATTGTATGATTGAACAACCAAATCTAGCAATTGAAGCTGGACATATGTTCACTACAAACAACCAAAAATAGCTAAACAAGGTATATGCTCACTACAGACAACCACACATAGGTGTTCGTGAAATTGAACTGAACAATTCATACTCCAGCGTAGGGCGCACTTGTCGACGACAAGTTGTCGTCGTCAATGAGGCCTGGCTTGGCAGCTGGCGATGCGAAAACACCGTCATAGAATGCGACTTTCATAAATGACAAAAGGGTCTCGTTGCGATGAAGGCAAATTCCTGACAGCAAAGCAGAGTAGATCAGAGGCATACTACAAACAACCAAATATAGGTATATGCTCACTACAGACAACCAAATATAGGAAGTGAAATTGAACTGAACAATTCATACTCCAGCATATCAAATTGCACTTTTGAACATTACAATTCATACTCCAGCATAGCAAATTCCAGACAACAAAGCAGAGTAGATCAGAGGCATACTACAAACAACCAAATATAGCAATTGAAACTGGACAAATGCTAACCACAAACCAAAAACCTTTAAAGGAAGCATATGCTCACTACAATAGACTTAACAACAACCAAACCATCATTCATTTCAGTATTGTTGAAATTGCATAGGAGATAGAACGCACCATGTGCTTAAACATCAAATTGTATGATTCAACATCACATTCTGAGAAAACTGAAATAAACAGGGGCGTGTTAAATATACCAGCTTTAACGGGAACCAATTGTATGATTGAACAACCAAATCTAGCAATGAAACTAGACATATGTTCACTACAAACAACCACATATCATGCTAAACAAGGCATATGCTCACTACAGACAACCAAACATATGCACTAAAATTGAACTGAACAATTCACACTCCAGCATATCAAATTGCACTTTTGAACATTACAATTCATACCCCTTGGAAGAGCCTGGACTGGGGGTGCGCACTGTGCGCTCCCTGTTGTGGCAGCTTAGCTCCTTCCCTTTGGAAGAGCACGTCTGCAGGGTGACATCCCTGATGTCGTGGATGGGCTATTTCCCCTTGGAAGAGACGGATAGAGCGCCCTTGTCGTCGTCAATGAGGTCTGACTTGGCAGCTGACGATGCCGAGCCACCGCCATATATATAGAACGCGACCTTCAGAAATGACAAAAGGGTCTCGATGGCGATGAAGGCAAAATCCTGACAGTGAAGCAGAGTAGATCAGCGGTGGGGGGCATGGAGGAGATCCAAGGAGGTTGAACCCGAAGGGGTGGGGGTGCGTCACTTAACCTGTGGCATAGCCCGTGTCAAGCCATCGCTGTCGACGAGCTTGATGTCATAGCCGGCTGTTGGGACATACAGACATGCGCGAGCCCGCTTATTAAAAGCCCCGGGTTAGTCATCGTAGTGAGCTTCCCCGGGGGGCCTCGGCGGCCACCTCGCCGTCGTCCAGCAGACAGGCCTCGATATACCTCTTTTTGGCCATTCACTCGTCCAGCTCCCCAGGAAGCATAGCCGGGCTGAGGCTGCGATGCTCTGGAGTGTGGGTGAGGATGGGGATGGGAATCTATGGGAAAGAGGGTGCTTCGCAGGCCGACACTACGGGGTGGACCAGAGTTGTGCGTGCATTCAACATGGAGGAGCACTACTGTCAATTGCACGGACGACTCTAGTCCAACCCCCTTGTGATGGATCTTCACGAGGACTTCGAGATAGTCACGAGAAGGCCTGTAGAGGATGATGGTGGAGTCGGGGGCGGCGACGGCGGGCTAGCTAGGGTTTGAGCAAGGGAGAGGAGTGGTGCAAGCGGGAGCGGAGGTTTTCATTTTTTACGTAATCTGAGCAGAGGTTTTGTGTAACAACCCGGGACCGACGCTCCAGAAGATTCCCCTTTTATTCCGTTGTCATCATGTGATTCGTTTGGTTGTCGCATTCATCATCGCATCATTCGCATCATGTGCATAGCATCGTCACTCGTTTCAAAAACTTGCATCCGTTCGTAGTTGCCGGTTCTCTGCGTTCTCGTCGACGATCGTTTCGAGACCAACCACACATACACGCGCCCGTGGCATCGTGAAATATTGTTTTTAAAAGTGCGTGCAAAACTTTCTCGGATTGGGTCGAAAGTTGGCGTGCGGTCTTGTTTTATTGTAGGTAGACCGCCTGCCAAATTTCGTCCCAATCGGAGGTTGTTTGGTACCCGAACAGTCGCCCGTAACGACACCGTCATCGGTTTATTCGTCGGACGTTTTTTCGGTTTTATAACTCCGTTGCCAGGCCGCATCTCTCTCTCTCTCAGCCCAAAACCCCTCCACACAGCCCACAACCCACCTAGCCTACCCCGCCACCGGAGCCGCCCGATCGCGATCGGAGGGTCCAAAAAACGGGCTAAAACCCCCTAACCCTAACCTCTATTTATAGACCCTAGTCCATCTCTAGACCAACCCTAATTTCTAGGGATTCCCTCTGTTTGTCTCAGCGCCGCCGCACTCCAATTCCCCTCGGGATCCATCCCCCAACCAGCGGCCTCCGACCACCTCCCGCAATTTTTGCACTGGCCAACCCAATCCCTCCATCTCTCCTGTTGACCGCAGCCACTCGAGGCTCCCCCAACCACCTCGTGCAGCAGCAGAGCCCCGCCCCCTCCAGCCGGACGCGTCCAGGCGCCCGCAGCCTCCTTGGTCCGCGCGACCACAGGGGCATGAGCTCCGGCGGCGGCACCAGGAGCTTGTCCCCAAGACTAGCAGCTCCCCTCGAGATGCTCTGCATAGCGCTCGTAGAGGAAGCCGGCCGAGCTGCTTCTGCTCCTCGCCCGCGCGCTTCAGGGAGGAGCTCCCGTGCCTCTCCGTGCCCCGCTCCAACATCGCCGTCTCGCCGGAGCAGGAGCTCGCCCCGCTGCCGACGACCGTCAGGCCAGGACCTCCCCGCTATGCTCTCCCTGATCTTCTACTGTGGATTTCGGCCCAGTAACCTTTTTTTTCTCCGCTAGGATTTTAGTTAATTATCCAGAGTTTTACCTATTACAAATGCCATGTTTTGCATTGCTCATAGATATTTAACCGTGCATCGGATGAAAAAGTTTCATATATGTAAAATGATTAGAATTTTGTTTAGTTTCACAATATCCCATTCTCATGCACGAAAAAAATGTTTAAACTTGTTGTTTGTTTAATTTGCATAAATGCCATGTCAAAATGATTTATGTCATATCTATTTATCCGTAGCTCCGATTAAAATGTTCCACATATGTAACTTGGCTAGAAAAATGTGTAGAATTACATGGTGGCATTACTTTTGCTGTTTAACAACTCTAATATATGTATAGGACAGATCTGGAACAAAATCGTAATATGCATATGAGGTTGTTTCGGAAATGGTATATGTTGCTACCGACCTCATTTAAAATGCCCATTTGATGTAGTTGTTCATGCTTCACCTCTTGCCATGATAGACAACATTTAAAATGATTGTTTGGTTAAACAACATTAACCGCATTTCTCGTAATATGGAGAGTTAATATTTTGTTATATGTATGTTCTTCCTCTCCATTTAAAATTGCTTTAATTCCATCTTCACCTTAGGCCATGACCATCCATGTTAAACAACATTTAATATTGACGAGTACCTAAACGAGAGTGAACTAAATAATTCGAATGTGGAGTTTCGTCAAGTTGCATATTGAGCTTCACTTAATGTGTAGTATTTGTTTGTGTGATTGCCATGCCTTGCATAAATAACCGGACATGCATCATATTCGATTGTGCATCATGTCATGCATATGTTGTGGTGTTTTTCGTGTGTTGATTGTTTGTTTCCGATTTGCTTCTTCTCGATAGAGTTCCAAAACCGTTTCGGAGTGTGAGGATCCATTCGACTACGTTGGTTCGTCTTCTTCATGGACTCGATCTTCTTCCAAGCGGGATCTCAGGCAAGATGATCATTTCCCTGGATACCATTACTATCATTGCCATGCTAGATGTCTCGTTTCTATCGCTGTCTCGCTACCTACCACTTGTATGTCAAGCCTCCCAAATTGCCATGAAAAGTCTCTAACCCCTCCACAACACAGCAAACCATTGTTTGGTTATGTTACCGCTTGCTCAGCCCTTCTTATAGCGTTGCTAGTTGCAGATGCAAGTTGTTTCTCTTGTGAAACATATATATATTTTGATATATCACAATATTCTTGCTATTTAATTTAATGCACATATATACTTGGTAAAGGGTGGAAGGCTTGGCCTTTTGCTCGGTGTTTTGTTCCACTCTTGCCGCCCTAGTTACTTGTGTACCGGTGTTATGTTCCATAATTGAGCACTCCTAACATGCTCGGGGTTGTTATGTGGACCCCCTTGATTTTCGTTTTAGGATAAAACTTGGCTGGCAAGGTCCAACATTGGTACTACATTTGCCTAATAACTAATAAACCTGCATAGGGAGTAATTAACCCGAGGATCTTTAATCAACAACCCGGGCCAGTGCTCCTCATGAGTGTTGGTCCAACCTGTCAACCACCGGTGGCCGCCAGGGGCAACTCTGCGATTGGCCTACCGGAAGTTTGGACAATCCGTCGTGTCCTGAGAACGAGATACGCGGCTCCTATCGGGATCGTCGACACGTCGGGCGGCCTTGCTGGATTTGTTTTACCTTTCTCGAACGTATTGTGCGAGGAATTCCGACAATACTTTGGGCTATCTCGAGGTTGCGGTTTTCCAACGGAATTGCCTAGGAAGATCACGAGATTCGTGGTCGAGGTTATTCCCGCGGCGTGTGGTTAGTTTGTGATGGATGAGTTGGAGCACCCCTGCAGGGTTAAATCTTTCGGAAAGCCGTGCCCGCGGTTACGTGGCAACTTGGAAACTTTGTTTAACACTCGGTCATAGCAAACTTGAAGTAAACTCTAATAAAATACACCAACCGTGTGCGTAACCGTGACTGTCTCTTCTCGTGAATTTCTGATCCGAGAGAGAACACAGTGGGGTTATGTTTGTTCGTAAGTAGGTGTTCAAGATCTCTTAGAGATCATTACTAGTACCCGTCCGTTTATTCGACAATCATCCCCCTTTATTCTTGTACTCGTAAGTTAGCCACTCAAATAAATGCTTAGTGCTTGCTGCAGCCTCACCACTTAACCATACCTCACCCATTAAGCTTTAATAGTCTTGATACCCTTGGAAATGAGATTGCTGAGTCCCCGTGGCTCACAGATTACTACACAACAGTTGCAGGTACAGGTAATGCGATGATTTGACATGAGCGCGATGCTTGTTTCTTTTGGAGTTCTTCTTCTTCTTCGATCTAGGATGGGTTCCAGGCGGCAACCTGGGATAGCAAGGATGGATGTCATTTTATCGTTTGTTTTCGTCCGTAGTCGGACCCTGCTCTTCTGTATGATGTTTGGATATGTTGTTGTATTGATGTGATATTGATGTAGCTTGTGGCGAGTGTAAGCCAATTCCATATACTCATCTCTTCTTTACATGTACTTGTAATGATATCCATTCTTGCGAAACGACGAGATGCGCTTCTATCCCTGTCTAGGCCCTCGTGCCGAAATAAGGATAGGATCGCATCTTAGGCGTTACATTTTGTGCTAGGGAGGGTGGGCAGGTGGTGTTTGAGGAAATGCCGCACGACTACTGAAAATTTTACTAGGCGGGAGTGAAATGCTAGGATGCCGGGGCTACTGAAAATTTAGATTACGGGATTGAAGCGGCGCGGCCAACGCGGGAGCAACAAACATTGCACACAACAGAAACATAATAAGTGTGTGCTATCAAATAGGAAAAACCTGCGGAACCGCCATTTTTCAAATGGCTCAAGGCGGTAGATATTTTTGTGAGGGAAGTCTCGTGGAGCCCAATCGTGTCCGGCGCCCACCAGTGGACCGTGCTGATGTGCCAGCGTCGGAGGGAATGGTGTCTGTTGAGTGTACAATCGCAAACGGTTGTTACAATCGAATCGTTTGCTATTTACTCCTAGAATAATAATATACAGGAGCATTTCGCCAAAAAAAATTGCGGGAAAGGGGTCAGAACACCTACACGCTTGCATGTGGAACAAAAATATGTATGCACAGGGTGGTTTGATCATTCAAAATACCCAATGCGCAACTTTTATGTGGCACATGTCTCCTCCGTCGCCAGTTCATGTCGGTGGGAGGGGAATCCTAGCTACAAATACATGCCCCCAAACAGGTCTCATGTCTCACCCATGCCGTAACACGAAAATGAAACATATACATGAATCCAACATGGTCAAACCACCCCATCTCTCTTCCGGTCAAAGGTGGACTATGGCCCATGCGCCTCGCAACACGGACATCCCGACCAAAGAATCAACATTTTGGTCAAACCTCTCCCGCTGTTGGTCGAAAGGATGGACGCCCACCGAGGCCCATGAATGGGCGTGACGCCAATAACCACGCGGTGGAGTGTCGAAGATAGCCATCACCTGCAGGTGGCACAAACATATGTATGGAAATGTTGTGTTGCGTTTGAATTCATTAATATATACCTCATGTGCAACTTTGATGTGGCACATGCTTTGGAACCGGAAAGTCCCCCCCCCCCAAACGAGTGTTCATGACGCGTACAACTAGTATGCCGAGCGTCGATGGGAACGATTCACGCGTACGTACGCGTGTGCTCAGACTTGGGTAAGGAAACTCAAATGACCTATATAATATATACCATAACACAAACCAATTGAAGAATCCACCATGGTAACCTCTCTCTCGTTGTCAGTCAATGTGATGGACATCCATGCGGGCCGAGGAATGGACTTTCCAATGACAACCACACGAAGGAGTATCCAAAGAAAATCACCGTCTAAGCGTGGATCAAACATATGTATGGAAGTGTTGTGTGATGTTTACATACCCACCACACAAACTTTGACGTGGCACACCTTCCTCGGGAATCTTAAAGTCCGCACGGAAAGCGAGGTTCATGATGTGTAGTCTATATATACCCCCCATTCGAGCCGATGGGAGAGACATTCATGCGTACACTAAACGCACTCAAATTATACCATGTAATCTCACACCCATGGACTACCGCAAACATTGACCAAAAAAGAATCCACAATAATCAACCTCCCTCGTTGCGGTACAAAAGTACGCAAGGCCACAGATGGGAGTGACACTGATAATTGTGCGAGGAGGGCAGTGTCCGAGGACAACCACCGCCTCCATGCTGCTCTAACATATGTACGGAGGTGTTGTGTGATGTTTTGAATACCCAATGCACACCTTTGATGTGGCACCTTCGCAAACCGAAAAAAAAATCACGGAGGTTCACAACGTGTACAATGAGCACGCGCGTGCACACATGCGCCCAACTTTCGTCCGGAATCTCATCATGATCTTCACCGAAACACGGACTAAGATGAATCCACCTTCGATCTAACCCCTCTCGCCGCACCATCCATGGTGATAGACCGCGCGGGGGCAACGAATGGGTGTGTCGGTGGTAACCGCATGAGTGAGTGTACGAGGACCACCACCGCATGCATGAGACACAAACATATGCATGAAAAAGGTCATGATCGAGATGCTTTAAATATATACCCAATGCATGACTTTTGACGTGGCACGTGCCTCACCTGAAGCTGGCAATGGTTAAAACTATTACCCGCATCCCCATGGGTAATTACTCTATTAGGGCACGGAGAAGTGCCAACTTGAATTCCCATGGGGTGATGGTGGGTCAAATACCTTACCCAACGTGTAGGACGGGGACGGGGATGGGATATATATAGCATTACCCGCCTTAACCATGAAGTACTTACATGTGGGCTCTAAAATTAGTAGACCCCACGTAATTTGCGCCCTCGTTCACCCAAATTTACACAGATCCCACCGATCTGGCCCAAAAATCCCTAAGAAATCCCAAACTTAGCCACAACATATTGTTTATTGCGTTGAAATACTATTTTTTACTGAAATACTATCGAATGTTGTTCTTAAATGCATGTTGGGTTTCCCCACGGGGATAAAGAAGTAGCGACGGGGATGGGAAACTTTTTATCCCCGCGCACGGGTACGGAGACGGAGACGGGAATGGGAGGGCGGTGATGGGGACGCGGATGGGACTCCAATATACCCGCCTGAGTAATCCCCATTGCCAGCTTGATGCCTAACTAACCGGACAACCCCACGTGGTGGCAAGCATACGACGCGTATTGTGTGCCGGACCCCCACACCCCCACTCGTCCCACCACACCACCGCCACTTCAAGGCATGCATGTCAAACTTTTTCTATAGTGCACATGTGACAATAGGAGTGCAGTGTTAAAATTTATTTTTAAAGAACATTAAGACATTTTTATACATTAAATTGATTCCTTAGTTATTTAATTTGTAAATTTCAAATTTGAACTATTTGCACACGCGGCTGTGCGCCCAAATGGATTAGAAATTCATTTTTTTTTGTCTTGGGTGCATGTTTAGTTCCCATGGAAGGAAAAACAATAAATTTCGAACATCTCGGGGCCGCAAACATTGACTCTTGGCTTTCAAATTCCAGCGAACGCCCAGCTAAGCTAGAATTCATGAAACATTGACATGATTTCACGATAGGGAACTTATAGGTCGTGGTAAATAATCGTCCAATTTGAGAGAAGTTTTCATCTAAGCTTCTTGCAAACGGGGGCTTATTAGTAGATGCAACATAGAACTGTGATACGTCCATTTTGCATCATGCTTTTATATCGATATTTATTGCATTATGGGCTGTTAATACACATTATGGTACAATACTTATGCCTTTTCTCTCTTATTTTACAAGGTTTACATGAAGAGGGAGAATGCCGGCAGCTGGAATTCTGGACTGGAAAAGGAGCAAATCTGAGATACCTATTCTGCACAACTCCAAAAGTCCTGAAAATCTACGGAGAATTATTTTGGAATATATAAAAAATATTGGGCGAAAGAAATACCAGAGGGGACCCACCAGGGAGTCACAAGCCAGGGGGCGCGCCCTACCCCCCTGGGCGCGCCCCTGTGGCCTGTGGGCCCCCTGGCAGGCCTCCGGTGCCCATCTTCTGCTATATGGAGGGTTTTGACCTGGAAAAAAAATCATAAGGGAGCTTTCGGGATGAAGCGCCGCCGTCTTGAGGCGGAACTTGGGCAGAACCAATCTAGGGCTCCGGCGGAGCTGTTCTGCCGGGGAAACTTCCCTCCCGGAGGGGGAAATCGAAGCCATCGTCATCAGCAACGATCCTCCCATCGAGAGGGGGTCAATCTCCATCAACATCTTCACCAGCACCATCTCCTCTCAAACCCTAGTTCATCTCTTGTATCCGATCTTTGTCTCAAAACCTCAGATTGGTACCCGTGGGTTGCTAGTAGTGTTGATTACTCCTTGTAGTTGATGCTAGTTGGTTTACTTGGTGGAAGATCATATGTTAAGATCCTTAATGATAATTAATACTCCTCTGATTATGAACATGAATATGCTTTGTGAGTAATTACGTTTGTTCCTGAGGACATGGGATAAGTCTTGTTATAAGTAATCATGTGAATTTGGTATTCGTTCGATATTTTGATGAGATGTATGTTGTCTCTCCTCTAGTGGTGTTATGTGAACGTCGACTACATGACACTTCACCATTATTTGGGCCTAGAGGAAGGCACTGGGAAGTAATAAGTAGATGATGGGTTGCTAGAGTGACAGAAGCTTAAACCCTAGTTTATGCGTTGCTTCGTAAGGGGCTGATTTGGATCCACATGTTTCATGCTATGGTTAGATTTATCTTAATTCTTCTTTCGTAGTTGCGGATGCTTGCGAAAGAGGTTAATCATAAGTGGGAGGCTTTTCCAAGTAAGGGCAGCACCCAAGCACCGGTCCACCCACATATCAAATTATCAAAGTAACGAACGCGAATCATATGAGCATGATGAAAACTAGCTTGACAGAAATTCCCATGTGTCCTCGGGAGCGCTTTGCTTTATATAAGAGTTTGTCCAGGCTTGTCCTTTGCTACAAAAAGGATTGGGCCACCTTGCTGCACCTTTGTTACATTTGTTACTTGCTACCCGTTACGAATTATCCTATCACAAAACTATCTGTTACCAATAATTTCAGTGCTTGCAGAGAATACCTTTCTGAAAACCGCTTGTCATTTCCTTCTGCTCCTCGTTGGGTTCGACACTCTTACTTATCGAAAGGACTACGATAGATCCCCTATACTTGTGGGTCATCAAGACTCTTTTCTGGCGCCGTTGCCGGGGAGTGAAGCGCCTTTGGTGAGTGGAACTTGGTAAGGAAAAATTTATATACTGTGCTGAAATTTACTGTCACTTTTTACTATGGAAAATAATCCTTTGAGGGGTTTGCTCGGGGTATCTTCACCTCGACCGGAAGCACAAAGAGATGCTCCTCAACCTACTGCACCTACTGAAAATATTTATTATGAAATTCCTTCGGGTATGATAGAGAAACTGCTAGCAAATCCTTATGCAGGAGATGGAACACTACATCTTGATTTGCATCTAATCTATGTGGATGAAGTTTGTGGATTATTTAAGCTTGGAGGTTTGCCCGAGGATGATGTCAAGAAGAAGGTCTTTCCTTTATCTTTGAAGGAGAAGGCATTGGCATGGTATAGGCTATGTGATGATATTGGATCATGGAATTACAACCGATTGAAATTGGAATTTCATCAGAAGTTTTATCCTATGCATATGGTTCATCGTGATCGGAATTATATTTATAATTTTTGGCCTTGTGAAGGAGAAAGAATCGCTCAAGCTTGGGGGAGGCTTAAGTCAATGTTATATTCATGCCCCAATCATGAGCTCCCAAGAGAAATTATTATTCAGAATTTTTATGCTCGGCTTTCTCGTAATGATCAATCCATGCTCGATACTTCTTGTGCTGGTTCCTTTATGAAGAAAGATATTGAATTCAAATGGGACTTATTGGAAAGAATTAAACGCAACTCTGAAGATTGGGAACTCGACGAAGGTAAGGAGTCAGGTATAAACCTTAAGTTCGATTGTGTTAAATCCTTTATAGACACCGATGCTTTTCGTGATTTTAGCACTAAATATGGACTTGACTCTGAGATAGTAGCTTCTTTCTGTGAATCTTTTGCTACTCATGTTGATCTCCCCAAGGAGAAGTGGTTTAAATATCATCCTCCCATTGAAGTGAAAGCAGTAGAACCTATTAAAGTTGAAGAAGAAACTATTATTTATAATGCTGATCCTGTTATTCCTACTGCTTATATTGAGAAACCGCCCTTCCCTGTTAGAATAAAGGAACATGCTAAAGCTTCAACTGTGGTTCGTAAGAGTTGTACTAGAACACCTACGCCTCCTGAACAAATTAAAGTTGAACCTAGTATTGCTATGGTTAAAGATCTCTTGGTTGATAATATTGATGGGCATGTTATTCATTTCTGTGATGAAGCTGCTAGAATTGCTAGACCTGATACTAAAGGTAAACATAGACCTATTGTTGGCATGCCTGTTGTTTCTGTTAAAATAGGATATCATTGTTATCATGGCTTATGTGATGTGGGTGCTAGTGTGAGTGCAATTCCCTTTACCTTATACCAAGAAATTATGAATGATATTGCACCAGGTGAGTTAGAAGAAATTGATGTTACTATTAAGCTTGCTAATAGAGATACTATTGCACCAATTGGGATTGTTAGAGATGTTGAAGTCTTGTGTGGGAAAATAAAGTATCCTACTGGTTTTCTTGTTCTTGGTTCCCCACAAGATGATTTTTGTCCCATCATATTTGGTAGACCTTTCTTGAATACTGTTAATGCTAGGATAGATTGTGAGAAAGAAACTGTTACTGTAAGTTTTGGGGATGTGTCTCATGAGTTCAATTTCTCTAAATTTCGTAGACAACCCCATGACAAAGAATTGCCTAGTAAAGATGAAATTATTGGTCTTGCTTCTATTGCTGTGCCTCCTACTGATCCTTTAGAACAATATTTGCGAGACCATGAAAATGATATGCATATGAATGAAAGGAATGAAATAGATAAGATTTTCTTTGATCAGCAACTCATTTTGAAATACAACCTGCCTGTTGAAATACTTGGGGATCCTCCTCCACCCAAGGGTGATCCCGTGTTTGAGCTTAAACAATTACCTGATACTCTGAAATATGCTTATCTTGATGAAAAGGAGATATATCCTGTTATTATTAGTGCTAACCTTTCAGAGCATGAAGAAAAGAGATTATTGAAAACTCTGAGGAAGCACCGTGCTGCTATTGGATATACTCTTTTTGATCTTAAGGGCATTAGTCCCACTCTATGTCAGCATAAAATTAATATGGAGCCTGATGCTAAACCAGTTGTTGATCACCAGCGACGGTTAAATCCTAAAATGAAAGAAGTGGTAAGAAATGAAATACTAAAGCTTCTGGAGGCAGGTATAATTTATCCTATTGCTGATAGTAGATGGATTAGTCCCATTCATTGTGTTCCTAAGAAAGGAGGTATTACCGTTGTTCCTAATGATAAAAATGAATTGATCCCGCAAAGAATTGTTACAGGATATAGAATGGTAATTGATTTTAGGAAATTAAATAAAGCTACTAGGAAAGATCATTACCCTCTACCTTTTATTGATCAAATGCTAGAAAGACTATCCGAACATACACATTTTTGCTTTCTAGATAGTTATTCTGGTTTCTCTCAAATACCTGTGTCAAAAGAGGATCAAGAAAAGACCACTTTTACTTGTCCTTTCGGTAACTTTGCTTATAGACGTATGCCTTTTGGTTTATGCAATGCACCTGCTACCTTTCAAAGATGTATGATGGCTATATTCTCTGACTTTTGTGAAAAGATTGTTGAGGTTTTCATGGATGATTTTTCCGTTTACGGAACTTCTTTTGATGATTGCTTGAGCAACCTTGATCGAGTTTTGCAGAGATGCGAAGAAACTAATCTTGTCTTGAATTGGAAAAGTGCCACTTTATGGTTAATGAAGGTATTGTCTTGGGGCACAAAATCTCTGAAAGAGGTATTGAGGTGGATAAAGCTAAAGTTGATGCTATTGAAAAAATGCCGTGTCCTACGGATATCAGAGGTATAAGAAGTTTCCTTGGTCATGCTGGTTTCTATAGGAGGTTTATTAAAGACTTCTCTAGGATTTCTAGGCCTCTCACCAATCTGTTGCAAAAAGATGTTCCATTCGTTTTTGATGATGATTGTGTAGAAGCATTTGAAATTCTTAAGAATGCCTTGATCTCCGCACCTGTTGTTCAACCAGCTGATTGGAACCTACCCTTTGAAATTATGTGTGATGCTAGTGATTATGCCGTTGGTGCTGTTCTAGGACAAAGAGTTGATAAGAAATTAAATGTTATCCATTATGCTAGTAAAACTCTAGACAGTGCTCAAAGAAACTATGCTACCACTGAAAATGAATTTTTAGCAGTTCTGTTTGCTTGTGATAAGTTCAGACCTTATATTGTTGATTCCAAAGTAACTGTTCACACTGATCATGCTGCTATTAAATATCTTATGGAAAAGAAAGATGCCAAACCTAGACTTATTAGATGGGTTCTTCTGCTACAAGAATTTGATTTGCATATTATTGATAGAAAGGGTGCTGATAACCCCGTAGCAGATAACTTGTCTAGATTAGAGAATGTTCTTGATGACCCACTATGATGCGGAGCATCCCATGTACATCCCCATGGACCCATCATCAACGCCTCAAGCTCCAAGTGGTCCCATGACGAGAGCCCGCGCACGTGCCTTAGAATCCGAGGTGACATCTCTCCTTTGTGAATTCCCATGTGATACTCTTGGAACGTGGATCCTACCTCAAGAAGAGACCCTTTGTGTGCTCAGGTACCAAGAGGAAGGAAGGAAGCAAGAGGAACGCCAAGAACAAGGAGAGGGAATTGCAACAGCCCAGGAATTAGAGGTACAACCGGTCCACCACCGGTCAACCACCGCTCCACCGGTACAACCGGTCCACTACCGCCCAACCACCGCTCCGACCGGGCCAAGTTTCTGTTTTGAAGCGGTTCAAGGCCGGTACTACCCCGGTTGTTCCGCTTAATGCCTCAATACCGGTACAACCGGTCCCAGCTCCGGTATAACCGCCCCGACTGTGCGAGACCGATTGAGTTACGGCTCATGTACCCCCACTTATCCCCTAGACTATATATTCCCTTCTTCTACCTCCGTGTTAGGGTTAGCTTGTGTTTAGCAAATACTCTTTGTTGAGCCTAGCTCCATTACTTCCTCCTCTTGTGGAGTTGCCCTCCACCGGAGAAGATCCAAGTGATGCCAAGGCCCCTCTAGAGGGAAGATCTCACGAGATTCAAGGCCTCCTCCCCGGAGTGAGGAAGAACTACCGGTTACTTGTATCCGTCCGTTGTTTGTGGATCTAATTACCTCGTGTGTTTGCTTGTTCTTAGTGGATGTGTGATCGAAGTTTGTCCATGAGTTTGCGTTTTCTCTCGTGATTTCTCCCTTTTTCCCCCTCCAAGTGTGAAAAGATCTACGCACACGGGCGTGCCCCGTATCATATTGGTATCATGAGCCACGTTGATTCACATCTTGGAGTCTTTTCCCCCACTTTCTAGCCAATTTTTGCTTTGATTTGACCTAATTTTGAAAATCCCTACAAAAATAGACATACCAAAAATTTCTTGGATTTGTTGGATTTGAGGAGATTTTGTTGATTGTGATCCGTGGATCTCGTTGTGGACAAGTGGATCTAGCTTTGCCCTATCATTCCCATCATTTTTCTTCCGCAAAATCGACCGAATTTTTCTTCTAACTCGCGGATTCGGACCTGCAGTTCCGCCCAGGAGCGGTACAACAGCCCATGCAAGCGGTACAACCGCTAATTCCCCAGGTCGCTCCAGGAGCGGTACAACCACCCATCCCAAGCGGTACAACCGCCCCTCCTAGTTCCTGACTTCGGCTGATTCTTGTTTTGACCATAACTTCTACTCCCGAACTCCGATTTGAGTGTTCTTTGGCTCGTTTTGAAGCTATCGACGTGCCCGAGACCCTCGTCTTGGTTTTACCACCATTTGACTTCATCAAATTTTTCTTTGAGATTTTGAGTGCGGTTTCCGTTTCCTAAGGTGTTTCGGCTAATTAGGAACGGTTCTACATCGACAACGCCGCTGCTCATCATCGCCCCGATTCGTCGCCACCCACCTCTTCATTGACACCAACCGTAAGCAAGGACGGTAACCGCGAAGACACTCTTGACATATACCCTTGCCATTGCATTGTTAACCCGATCCTATTTGCGTTACTTACCTATCGAGACTAGCCATTGAGTATTGCCGGGCTACGCTACTTGTGCACTTTAGTGATACATACTCCGCATAGCTACAAATAGCGTGCATTTATCATAGTATCTCCTTTTGTGTTACAATAGTACCCGCATACATCATTGCTACATTGGTGTGCACGTTCCGCATAGTGATCATTCCAAATATCATCCTCCAAAGGAGGAGCAAAGCAAAGCTTTTAAGCAAAAGCGAAAAGAGCAATAGCATCGCAAGTTCCATATCATATTCGATCATTTGAGCGAGAGATTTTGTGCCAACCACATAAATAGCAAAAGTTGGGTATAGGAAGACGTCTAGTTTTGCTTCGCATAGGTGTGCACAAGTCCGTATCGCGCCCATTCGTGCAATCGTGCTAGCGTCTCTCCACTATTGTGCACCTTGAGCTTACCGTGGCTTCCACATTTTGCGCTCATTTTTCGGTGTTACAATACCACTTTCCTATACGTGTGTGTTTCCGTGCTTACTCATTGCTAGAAATCTACCTCGTCTCATTTACGAATTTGCGGATCTATTTCAACTTGATTGAATCTTATTCTCGAATTGCTTGAATTTTTGTGCCACCATCCTAACCAAGCTACTCCATAAGCTTTACTTGTGTAGGTGTGAGAGGGACATTCTTCGGTACCAATTCTACTACTTTCATGCTTGCACATTGAGTGAACTTGATCCACTCTCAACTTTTGGAACGGTAATTGGTATTGTCTTCTCACTCTTCCACTTACATCTTGTTGAGTGCTATGGATAGGAACATCATGTCGAACCCGACATTCGAGGAGCACGACGACGACGCGACCACCCACGTCACCAAGTTACACTTCTTCGGCGCAAACAAGGCAATTACTCAAGCGCAACATGCCTTGAATGACCGCATCGACAACCTCGCCACCGACTTGCGTGAATCCGAGGCGCGCACATGGGACTACCTCGACACCAAGCTATCAAGCCAAATGGAGGAACTTCGGTCCTTGATGGTCAACCGCGCTCCCCCTACTTCGACTATGTCAAGACGGCGCTCAAGCCGACACTCATCGGAGTACTCTTCCGACGCAAGCCCCGGCGAGCACGTGTTCATCACCAAGACGAACACTCCGGCCCAAGTTCTCCATAAGGTCGTCACCGTCAAGACAATCCCTACCATGGCAATGGACTTCAAGATCGTGCCCGCACTCGAGAACGTCGCCGCCAACAAGAGCAAGATGAGTGGGAGCAAGAACAACGACGCCGAGAAGAAGAACAACATCGTCGTCATGGACGAGCGCTTGAGGCACATCGCGCTTTGCAAGAAGCTACTCATGCCTTGGAGGAGCGCAACCGCCAAGCTCATCACGAGCAAGAAGCACTTCACCAAACACAACAAGAAGAACTTCGCCGACAACGACAAGAAGAAGCCAATCGCCAAGAGGAGCATCAAGAAAGGCGCAACCGAGTGCGTCCACCGCGTCGCCGTCCTAAAGATCATCGTGTTGAACCCGACAATGAAGATGAGCAAGGACAAGATGAACGTCAACACGCTCAAGGCAATGACAATGAGGATGCACCTCCAAGACAAGGATTTCGGCGTCACAACCACAATGATGAACAACGCTTCGGCAAGCTCAAGTTCACAATGCCAAAGTTTTCCGGAAGCAATGATCCCGAAGACTACTTGTCATGGGCCCTCAAAGTTGACAAGATCTTTCGCCTCCACAACTATGATGAAGAGAAGAAGATAGCCATGGCTTCCCTTGAGTTCCACGACTATGTCCTTATTTGGTGGGAACAAGTGATTGAGCGAAGCAGGGAGAGAGGTGAACCTCCTATCACTACTTGGGCCCAAATGAAGGATCTCATGCGAGCTCGTTTTGTGCCTACACATTATAACCGGGATCTCTTCAAGAAGCTCCAACAACTCAAGCAAGGCACCAAGTCCGTAGAAGAGTATTATCAAGAGATGGAGATTGCTATGATCCGAGCAAATGTCAAGGAAGATGATGAGCAAACAATGGCACGTTTCTTGAATGGCCTCAACTACCAATTTAAGAAGATAGCCTACTTCCAACCTTACTCCAACCTACTTGAGCTCGTGCACCAAGCAACCAAGGCGGAACGGCAAGTGCAAGATGACTACAAGTACTCCAAGTTCTCATCCAAGACCTACGGCTCAAATGCTCAAGCTACTACAACAACGACAACTTCAACTACGAAATCTACAACACCTACCGGCGACAAGTCAAGCTACAAGGACAAGATGACTTCGTCAAGCCGGCCAACCTCAAGCACCTACAAGCCAAGGGCTTCATCCTCTACACCAACACCGGATGCTACCGCCAAGACAAGCAATATCAAGTGTTTCACGTGCCAAGGGCGAGGCCACAAGACCTTCGAATGCCCAACAAAACGCAACATGATCCTCCTCGACAATGGCACCTATGACTCCATGAGCGACAACGAGATGCAAGCTTTGGAACAAGTGGCCATCCACCGCCAAGTGAATGAAGATAAAGATTCGCAAATCTTTTGCGACAACGATTTGAGCCCCGCTCTCGTTGTCTCCAAAGTTTTGACGCTCTAACAACAAGAAGACGAGGACCAACGGTGCCACATCTTCCACACCAAGGCGGGCATCCAAGGAAAGTCCGTCAAGGTCATCATCGACGGAGGGAGTTGTCACAACTTGGCAAGTGAAGACCTTTGTTCCAAGCTACAATTGGTCAAGAAAAAGCACCCTCGTCCCTACAAGGTCCAATGGCTTAGTGATTCCGGAACCCTCCAAGTTGACCACACCGTGGAAGTTTCCTTCAAGATAGGCGCATATGAAGACACTTTGGAGTGTGATGTTGTTCCAATGTCCGTTTGCCACCTCCTACTTGGTAGACCTTGGCAATTTGACCGTGGCGTCACACATAATGGCCGGACAAATCAATATAGCTTCAAGATGAAGGGCAAGCAATATGTGCTCCGCCCAATGACCCCAAGTCAAGTCATCGCCGACAAGCAAGCTTCATCCCATCATGGAGATAAAAGTGAGAGAGTGATCCACCTCAAAGAGAGTGAGTGCCACAAGCCAAAACTAAGCGACTGCACGATGAGGGACATGAGAGATATAGTTCTTTTAGCCACCAAAAGAGATTTGAGGGATGTGAGTGAGAGCCCATCGACCGTTCTTCACTATGTACTTGTGTGCAAAGATGACGTCGTTCGGACTAACCATTCACAACATCTTCCTCTCGTGTTATCTAAGTTGTTGCAGGAATTCAAGGATGTATTCCCCGATGAGCTACCTCTGGGACTACCCCCAAAACGAGGGATCGAACACCGCATCGACCTCATCCCCGGAGCACTGCTTCCTAACAAGGCTCCCTACCGCGTCAACCCCGAAGAAACAAAGGAAATACAAAGGCAAGTCCAAAAACTCCTAGATAAAGGGCATGTACATGAGAGTTTGAGTCCTTGTGCGGTTCCGGTCATTCTAGTGCCTAAGCATGATGGTACTATGCGCATGTGTTCCGATTGCCGTCCTATCAATGCTATCACCATTCGATACCATCACCCCATTCCTTGCTTAGATGATATGCTTGATGAACTTAGTGGTGCCACTATATTTTCTAAAATTGACTTAAAAAGTGGTTACTACCAAATCCGCATACAAGAGGGTGACGAGTGGAAAACTGCTTTTAAGACAAAATTTGGTCTCTATGAATGGTTGGTTATGCCCATGGGCTTATCCGAAGCACCGGGTACTTTTATGCGTGTTATGCATTATGTGTTGCGACCACTCATTGGCTATTGTGTTGTGGTCTAATTTGATGATATTCTTGTCTTTAGCAAGTCTCTTGAGGAGCATGCTACACATGTTCGTGATGTTTTGCAAATCCTTAGGAAAGAGCAACTCTATGCAAACATGGAGAAATGCACGTTTGGTGTTGAGAAAGTAGTTTTCTTGGGCTTTGTAGTATCTTCTAAGGGCGTTCATGTAGATGGAAGTAAGATTGATGCTATTAAAACTTGGCCCACACCAACGAACTTGCAACAAGTGCGTAGTTTCCTAGGACTAGCCGGTTTCTATCGCCGTTTTGTCAAGGACTTTAGCACTATTGCATCACCTCTCCATGCTTTGAGCAAGAAAAATGCACCATTTATTTGGGGTCCTTCACAAGACACCGCTTTCCATGAACTTAAAAATTTGCTCACTCATGCACCTTTGCTTGCTTTGCCCAATTTCGATAAAACATTTGAAGTGCATTGTGATGCTAGCGGTAATGGAATAGGTGGTGTTCTCATGCAAGATAAGCGTCCTATCGCGTACTTTAGCGAGAAACTATCCGGCGCTCAACTTAACTACCCCATCTATGACAAGGAATTATATGCTTTGGTGCGAGTTCTACATGTGTGGGAACATTATTTGCGCCCTCATGAGTTTGTTATCCATACCGACCATGAAACGCTTAAGTACTTAAAGGGTCAAACTAAGTTGAACAAACGGCATGCTAAATGGAGTGAATTTATTGAGTCCTTCCCTTATGTCATCAAATACATTAAGGGTAAGGAAAACGTTGTGGCGGATGCTCTTTCCTGCAAATGCATGCTAGTTACTCAACTTGAATTGAATGTTGTTGGTTTTGAGCACATCAAAGACTTGTATGAGCATGATGCCTATTTTGCTAATCCTTACGCTAAGTGCCAAGTGAAAACTTGTTGGGAGAACTATTATATGAAAGATGGCTATCTTATGCGTGCTAACAAATTGTGTATACCCGAGTCTTCTCTTCGTTTGTTGCTTTTGCAAGAGGCTCACGGCGGAGGACTTATGGGTCACTTTGGACGCGACAAGACATATGCCACGCTATCCAACAAATACTTTTGGCCGAAGATGTTTCGTGATGTTGCACGCTTCACCAACCGATGCTCGACATGCCGCAAAGCTATGTCCAAAGCTCAATCCCATGGTCTTTATATGCCTCTACTTATACCTTTCCAACCTTGGGAAGACATTAGTATGGATTTTGTGCTTGGCTTGCCACGAACTAAAAATGGCCATGACTCCGTTTTTGTAGTTGTGGATCGCTTTTCCAAGATGGCTCATTTCATTCCATGTCACAAGATAGACGATGCTTCACATATTGCAAATTTGTTTTGTAGGGACATCTTGCGACTACATGGCGTTCCAAAGACCATTGTCTCGGATCACGACGTCAAATTCTTGAGCTACTTTTGGAAGACCCTATGCGCCAAGCTCGGAATCAAGCTTCTATTCTCTTTGGCATATCACCCTCAAACCGATGGACAAACGGAGGTGACGAACTGGACACTTTCTACCCTACTTCGTGTATTGATCAAGAAGAACATCAAGGAATGGGAAGATTGCCTCCCCATCGCCGAGTACACCTACAATCGCGCAAGTCACTCCACCACCGGCAAGTCTCCGTTCGAAGTGGTCTACGGCTTCAATCCGTTGTCCCCATTGGACATCCTACTTCTACCACTCCAAGAGCGCGTCAACATGGATGCAAGTGCAAGGGCAAGCTACATCAAGAAAATGCATGAAGATACAAGGCACACGATCGAACGTCAAGTGGAGCGAGTCACCGCCAAGCGCAACACCAACAAGCACCCCATGGTGTTCAAGCAAGGTGATCTTGTGTGGTTACACCTCCGCAAGGACCGTTTCCCCACCGAGCGCAAGTCCAAACTTCTTCCTCGCGCCGATGGACCATTCAAGGTAGTGGAGCGCTACAACAACAATGCCTACAAGATCGACATTCCACGCGACAAGTACAACGTGAGCGACACGTTCAACGTCACGGACCTATCTCCGTTCCATGGTGATGAAGATCTTGATCCGAGGACAGATCTCTCACAAGGGGGGGGGGAGATGATGCGGAGCATCCCATGTACATCCCCATGGACCCATCATCAACACCTCAAGCTCCAAGTGGTCCCATGACGAGAGCCCGCGCACGTGCCTTAGAATCCGAGGTGACATCTCTCCTTTGTGAATTCCCATGTGATACTCTTGGAACGTGGATCCTACCTCAAGAAGAGACCCTTTGTGTGCTCAGGTACCAAGTGTAGCGTCCCGACTCAAAACGAGTCAAGCCTCTGTGTGACCGTGCCATCCCTGGATCAGTATGCTGGCACACACAGTACATCAATGTATATATCAAAGTGCAATCACATGTAATTAACGTAAACTGATATATACCTTAAAATCTCAGCGGAAACAGTCAACGGGAGTGGAGTCCCAATAAACACCAACGGCAGGTTGAGTGTAGACCGTAACCCTGAATCGTACTCTTACCCGTCGTAGAAAAGATATCTGCAACATAAGACGTTGCAGCCGTGTAGGTCAGTACATTGAATGTACCGGCAAGATCACAATAAGAGAAAACAGATGATAAGACTATTCTATATGCAATAAAGCTTTGTGGCTCTATGTCTGAGTTTTTGCATAAAAGCTGATTTTATTTTGTTTTCCTACAACAAAGGAATATCAGGAGTTTTCACTATGGAGATATCTATTATGACATGGTTCCGCCAACCGATGTATCAATGCCCACAAGTATCATAAGTTGCCCACAATTAATTATCAGTGTGGTGTTGAGAGTTCAGAGATAGATCCAAGTCCAGAGGCTCAAATTGTCCATAACCGGGGACACGGCTAATCGATTAGGTTTAACTCTGCAGAGTGTTGTGTACTTTACCCACAAGATTCGTTCCCTCCTTGTAAGTCCTCGCACTGCCGGGTGTTTGAGAACAGGACGAACGAAACATGGTCTTTCAGAGTGTTTCCCTGACTACTGTCAGTGCCCATCCAATCCTATCGTCGACTACATCTCGTAGCACTGCCCAGCCAGAGTCACAACAAAGATCAACCAAGCCAGAGCCCATAATGACTTGTGGCTACACAGGTAAGCTTCCGGGCATGAAGTATTCATCCGTCTCTTTGAGTCTGGGTGAGGCTTTCCGCAAGATGTCCTGGCGCTTCTCCATGCATCCCGGCCATCCACTGGTTACTCCAGGGTGCCCATCAAATCCATCCCTCACCCAGTAGTGTGTATTGAAAACTTGTTTCTCGAGTCTCGAAGTCTTGAGGTCTTGAAGATGCAGGACTTGAAGATGCCTTCATGAAGTTGTCGTCTTTGACGTAGAGTCCTTCACCTCACACCACTCTCGAACACTCATACCAACCCCGTCTACTTTAGCGTAGCATAGCAGTAAGACAAATAACGTCCCGGGGCTTCAGTAACAAGGAGTGGGTTCCTACCTCATGCATTCTACTCAACTACAAGAATTCAATAATACTACTGGAGGGATTTGTTGAATGATGCCACTACATGCAATAAAACATAGGTATGAAATTGATGATCAAAGTGAACTTGCCTGGTAAGGTTGATGAAGATAAATATCGCTCTTAGGAAAATAACTTGATAGAACTATTCGTCACTCTCCGATGAAATCTATATAGTAAAGCATTACACTCTTATAAGCAAACACTTCTAGCAATCAATACTATCACACCAATAACAACACAAAGCACAAAACTAATCACAAAAGAGTGTGATGAAGGAAATACTTAAGACAAAAGTTAAAATCAACAATTCTTCATCAAGCAACTAAGAAAAGGTTTTCCTACAATTAACCCATTTATCAACAGCAACAAAACAACAACAAATTAAAATCTAGCAAAGGCATTTATCAAATATTTTTACTAGCAGAGGAATTACTTTTGAAGAACAACTAAGAACTATGAAAACAACACCCTAACAACATAAGTTTTTGTCTAATAAACTTAACAACAAGAAAAACAATAAAATACTAACATAAGAGAAAACAAAATATAAAACAGCTAATTTAACAGAAATTAAAACTTATAAAACAATTTATAAAAATATTTTCAAAAAGGAAATCAATCTAGCAATGAAAATCAATTGCAAGTTATAACTGAACTAGAATTGATTTCATGCGAACAAAAATAATAAATAACATAAGAATAAACTTGGTTGAAATACTACTGCTAACTAACAGAAAACAAGGTAAAACTTGTCAACTAATACAAAAGAAAATAAATTAAAACAATTTAAAACAAAAGAAATAGAAATAGACCTAAAAGAACTAAAACAGAATCTGTTTTGCTTGAAACCCTAATTTAAATTTCTCTAAAAATTCTCAAATTGGACAGGAAGGTAAAACACACTAATACAAAACAGTATCAAAAGGAATCACTCACAAATAAGTTTTTAAACTCAAGTTATAAGCAAAACAAGATTGAATTCAAATCTGTTTGAATCTGAATTTAAAATATTCAAATAATGTCAAACTTTATATCTACAGAAACTCGAATAAATTTTTGACACAATGCAAAAAGAATAAAATTAAAACATTTAAAAACCTAAAAGATATAAAGAAAACAAAAACAGAACTAATTCTGTAAAAGAAACTAAAACAGAAAAAGAAAAAAATCCATCCTAACGGACAGGGGCTACGTGGCAAGCTGTGAGTGGCCGAGTGGTGTGCGCGTTTGAGCTAAACGGACGGACGACCGCTAATTAACAGGAAACGATTCGGCTAAACTAAACCGAGGAAAAATCGGCCGGTTCATTTAAAATAAACCGGAGGGGTACGCCGTTCTAATCTACGCCATTGATTTCAGATCTAACGGAGGAGATCGAGTGGGGCTTACAGCGGGTCGCCGGCGAGGTCGACGTTGACGGCAGGGGCTCGGGCTCGTTGCGGGCGGCGTCTCCGGTGGTCCTCCGGCGAAGGCGAGGGCTCCGGTCGATGAGGACGACGACGGCGATTAGTCTGGTGGCGCCGGAACGGCTCGGGGACGACGGTGTCGACAGCGGCGAGCTTGTGAGCGGAGGGGGTCTTTGGGTGGTCGTCGGCGAGGGAGTTCCGAGGGGTGTGGGGCTCGGGAGAGTGTTCGGGGAGGTTCAGTGGGACGAGGCGGAGCGTCTGGTGGTGGTGGTTGGGCTCGGGACGGTCGGAGTGGAGCGGGACGAGGCAATGGTGACAGTGGCGGAGCTCTGCTCCGGCGAGCAATTGAGAGCAGAGGAGATGGTTGGGCGAGGGGTATTAGGGCGGAAAGGAGTGCGGAGGGCTGGGGCTTTATATCCAGGGGGTCGGGAGGCTCCAAACGGAAGGGGATCGACGGATCACGGCGGCGCCGGCGTCGGAAAGGAAAGGGGAGGGGCGAGGTGGAAGGTGACCGGCAGGGGCGATCGGATCAGTCGGTGGGCCAGGGGAGTCAGCGGGAGAGGAGGGAAGGGAAGCAATCGGTGGCCGATCCAAAAGTGATTCGGATCCGATCTGGATCCGATCGGGCCAGATTCGGTAAGTGGGCCGCGTCGGCCTTTCCTATTAGAAGGATATTTTCCTTTTTATTAAAAACAGGAAAGAAATTCTAGTTTTGTAAAATGAAATCAAACTCAAATATAGAAGTTTTATATACCAAAATTATCAGAACAATAAATTCCACAGTATGAACATTTTTTCACGGCCAAAATAAATACTTTAAAAAAAATATTTTTTAGAAAATGCCTAAATTGTTTTTATTTCTTTTGCAAATAATTTTCAAATAACCCCCTGGGTTTTATGATTCAAAATTTCACAAAAATACCCCTGGTTTTGGAGGGTCATGTTCCTCCTCTCAAATTTTTTGAAATTTGGGGCAAGTGAAACTGAATTCATTCAAATTTTGAAATATAAACAAATATGAAATGGATTCCAAATATTTTTCTGAAAATTTTCAAATCCACTTTTCAAATACTTTATTTGAAGAAGTCATGTCATCTTCTCTCCATGATTTGAAGTGGATGAATTTGAATTCAAAAGCAAAAGGGAAAGTCATGTTATTCCCCCTCATTCACAAGTTTCAAAAAGTTTCAAATTTCACTCAATTTCAATCACTCAATCAAACAATTAATCATTCAATTATAACATTCCAAAATTTGGGATGTTACAAACCTACCACACTTAAAATGAATCTCGCCCTCGAGATTCGAAAGGGCTAGAAAGAAAAGGTTGGGGTTTTGGGGGTCTTCTAGCAATTCCACTGGTCTGACAAGTGTGGGTGCTACCACACTTAAAATGAGAGTTACTGGTCCCTCAAAAATTATGACAATCCTCTGGGTCTTTGGCAATATTTGCCTCTTCACATTCTCCACAGTAACTCCTGTGTTGTTGTTCTTTCATAATGTTTCCTGCAAATTCCAGTGTTCCTTGGTCAATACAAAGTTCTTCCGTTACTGGGTCTTCTTACTGACAAGTCTCATGATCATTCTAAATAACTTACCGATGATCTCATGGTGGTCTACCATTAGTGGTTATCCTGCAGTGAAAATGGGTCTAGGCTTCATCCTCACCGTACAATTCCTACGTTTGGCAACAGCTGCCATGTACAATGGGTCTCTATCATACCATTCTAAGGTTTAAACAAAAGCTTCAAAGAACGTCGTCTCTTTACTATGGGTAAGTCTCTCAGATTTACCATTCCAAATAGCAAGAGAATGATAAGAGTAAGTCGTCATGGTGGCCAAGCCATGTCGCACTGAAATCATTACCTTGTATAAGGTTTAGTGAATCTCGTATTCTAACACTTGGGCTTCCTCACAAGCGTTGCAGAATTTCTCTTGTCCACGAACGAAGTTCGGATAAATCCATTGATTCTGCAAGCTAAACAAAAACATCTATCGTTTCTTCACATCTCTCAGGTTTACGTATTCTCCTAAGAAAACGTCTGCTTGATCTGTCATAGCTTCTTCCAAGTACCTTCCTTCATAAGGGTAGTGCTTGATCCTTATCAATCCTGAGGTCTGTGAGTTGTGGGCTCACTTGAATACTTGAACAGCTTTAACTCAGCCTTGGGGTTACTAGCGTGTCATATTCCAACATTACCTTCAATTCATTCCATCATACCCTTGAGGTAATAAATCACAGATTTATTCTTGTCTAGATTCCACTCTGTGGAATTCATTTTCCTTTCCATTGGTCTGTTTAAACTTAGGTATTGGTTCATCACCATCATTCCTTCATTTCATCCTTATTCAAAATTCCAACTTCAAAAGTACTTTGTTGCAAATGCTGTCATCCACATAGTTTGATATGGTCCAGCATTTCCTTCTTCTTCATTCATCTATCCAAACTCCTTGGCAGGAAGAGTACATTCTTTTTCCTTGGTTCTTGTGGTCTTACATATTACTACCACACTTAAAATGAATGATACTCATGCCTGCATAGACCATATTTTCTCATATCCTCGAAAATGGTCAGAGATCTCTGTTCATAGAGTAACAACTCATACAATTCAACATAGAAATTCATCACAATAAATTCTATTGATTCATGAAGTTATTACAATATCTGGGACTTCCGTTACATAATCCAACTTCATAACTTCAAGAAAAACAACCGTGCTTCCCATTACATTTATTACTTCCAAAATCCAAAACTCTAACTACTCATGTTTAGCCTTCTTCTCCGGGCAGGTATAGGAGTAGTGTCCGGTCTTGTTGCACCGATGACAGGTGATGTGGCTTAGATCCTTCCATGTAGAAAACCACGGAGTCTTCCTCTTCTTCTTGGGTTGGGCTCCTTGCTTGATGCTTGGCTCATACTTCTTGCAATAACAATGAGGTCTCTCCAAGCTGCAATGCAAACATCTGATGCCTCCGCTTACTTGGCCTTTCTTCTTGTGTAGGTTGATCATTCCTTCTATCTCATGAGGATCATATTGCACTTCTGCTGTCGGGAAGTCTCCTAGGTACTCGTTCGGACAATTCTGGGAAATATGTCCTTCTTCTCCACATGAATAACATGACTTGGTATCTACGATTGGGTCTGGTATATCTCCCATCTTCATGGGTTCTTCTAACTTTTTCCCGAGGACTTCTTTCTCTTTCTGCTGCTTCATGACCTTTTGTACCTTGGGGTAGATTTGACATTGTGCCAGAAAATGAGTGGTTCCTTCACACAAGAAACAAGTCACTTGCCCAGTCGGGCATTCCTCAGCAGGGTGATTTTCTTCACAATGAGGGCATCCATCCTTGTGTTCTTCCTGGTTGTGTCCTATCTCTCCACATATCTTGCATGCACAAATCTTCTTCACATCTTTGCAACGGGGCTTTCGGGTGTTGGTGACAACATGAGATTTTTGCAGAGTCATCTTAAATTCTTCCCAAGTGATTGATGCTTGCCTTCTATGGATAGCTTCATGCACCTTCCACCAAGTTGCAGCACCTTCTTCAAAGTACTGCAGAGCATATTGGACCATCTCTTTCCTTGCAACAAAGTTATTCCTCAGGTGATCCTCCATGTTCTGAATCCATAGCTCTGCCTCCGGCTGAGTCATCGGTCCAGAGAATACAAGTCCATCTTCATTCATCATCTATTGGGTCCAAGGGTTTTGGGATGAGATACGAGAGAGGGATAGAGGGAGATACACACAATACAAACAATAGTTTTGAAAATAGGTTTTATTTGCGGCTGTCGGAAAAACATCACACAATGACAGCTCACAAATCATCGCATCTAACGTGAGTATACAACAGGGGTGGTGGTCCTCTAAAGGTCATATTGAAATGCTTCAGGGTCTTTGAATTCTTCGGGTCTTCAAGGTCTTCAACTGGTGTAACTTCAATTCTTGTTGTATAGGGTAATCCTCCTATTACTCGGAGTTGGTTACGATTGTCCGGCATCTTGTCCTTCTCGGAGTGGTCTTAGTTGATCCTTCATGTGCTCAAAGGGGAAAGGATATTGTCTAACTATTTGAGGTAAAGGAGAACATTTGATAAAGCTCAGATAAGATGAGAAGTAAAGGATCTTTTCGAAAAGATAGTTTGAGGTATATCCTTTCCTAAGGGCTTTCCAGTTTCTAGGGTCACGTCCTACAGTCAACATGTGCTCTGATACCATCTCTATAGCGTCCCGACTCAAAACGATTCAAGCCTCTGTGTGACCGTGCCATCCCTGGATCAGTATGCTGGCACACACAGTACATCAATGTATATATCAAAGTGCAATCACATGTAATTAACGTAAACTGATATATACCTTAAAATCTCAGCGGAAACAGTCAACGGGAGTGGAGTCCCAATAAACACCAACGGCAGGTTGAGTGTAGACCGTAACCCTGAATCGTACTCTTACCCGTCGTAGAAAAGATATCTGCAACATAAGACGTTGCAGCCGTGTAGGTCAGTACATTGAATGTACCGGCAAGATCACAATAAGAGAAAACAGATGATAAGACTATTCTATATGCAATAAAGCTTTGTGGCTCTATGTCTGAGTTTTTGCATAAAAGCTGATTTTATTTTGTTTTCCTACAACAAAGGAATATCAGGAGTTTTCACTATGGAGATATCTATTATGACATGGTTCCGCCAACCGATGTATCAATGCCCACAAGTATCATAAGTTGCCCACAATTAATTATCAGTGTGGTGTTGAGAGTTCAGAGATAGATCCAAGTTCAGAGGCTCAAATTGTCCATAACCGGGGACACGGCTAATCGATTAGGTTTAACTCTGCAGAGTGTTGTGTACTTTACCCACAAGATTCGTTCCCTCCTTGTAAGTCCTCGCACTGCCGGGTGTTTGAGAACAGGACGAACGAAACATGGTCTTTCAGAGTGTTTCCCTGACTACTGTCAGTGCCCATCCAATCCTATCGTCGACTACATCTCGTAGCACTGCCCAGCCAGAGTCACAACAAAGATCAACCAAGCCAGAGCCCATAATGACTTGTGGCTACACAAGTAAGCTTCCGGGCATGAAGTATTCATCTGTCTCTTTGAGTCTGGGTGAGGCTTTCCGCAAGATGTCCTGGCGCTTCTCCATGCATCCCGGCCATCCACTGGTTACTCCAGGGTGCCCATCAAATCCATCCCTCACCCAGTAGTGTGTATTGAAAACTTGTTTCTCGAGTCTCGAAGTCTTGAGGTCTTGAAGATGCAGGACTTGAAGATGCCTTCATGAAGTTGTCGTCTTTGACGTAGAGTCCTTCACCTCACACCACTCTCGAACACTCATACCAACCCCGTCTACTTTAGCGTAGCATAGCAGTAAGACAAATAACGTCCCGGGGCTTCAGTAACAAGGAGTGGGTTCCTACCTCATGCATTCTACTCAACTACAAGAATTCAATAATACTACTGGAGGGATTTGTTGAATGATGCCACTACATGCAATAAAACATAGGTATGAAATTGATGATCAAAGTGAACTTGCCTGGTAAGGTTGATGAAGATAAATATCGCTCTTAGGAAAATAACTTGATAGAACTATTCGTCACTCTCCGATGAAATCTATATAGTAAAGCATTACACTCTTATAAGCAAACACTTCTAGCAATCAATACTATCACACCAATAACAACACAAAGCACAAAACTAATCACAAAAGAGTGTGATGAAGGAAATACTTAAGACAAAAGTTAAAATCAACAATTCTTCATCAAGCAACTAAGAAAAGGTTTTCCTACAATTAACCCATTTATCAACAGCAACAAAACAACAACAAATTAAAATCTAGCAAAGGCATTTATCAAATATTTTTACTAGCAGAGGAATTACTTTTGAAGAACAACTAAGAACTATGAAAACAACACCCTAACAACATAAGTTTTTGTCTAATAAACTTAACAACAAGAAAAACAATAAAATACTAACATAAGAGAAAACAAAATATAAAACAGCTAATTTAACAGAAATTAAAACTTATAAAACAATTTATAAAAATATTTTCAAAAAGGAAATCAATCTAGCAATGAAAATCAATTGCAAGTTATAACTGAACTAGAATTGATTTCATGCGAACAAAAATAATAAATAACATAAGAATAAACTTGGTTGAAATACTACTGCTAACTAACAGAAAACAAGGTAAAACTTGTCAACTAATACAAAAGAAAATAAATTAAAACAATTTAAAACAAAAGAAATAGAAATAGACCTAAAAGAACTAAAACAGAATCTGTTTTGCTTGAAACCCTAATTTAAATTTCTCTAAAAATTCTCAAATTGGACAGGAAGGTAAAACACACTAATACAAAACAGTATCAAAAGGAATCACTCACAAATAAGTTTTTAAACTCAAGTTATAAGCAAAACAAGATTGAATTCAAATCTGTTTGAATCTGAATTTAAAATATTCAAATAATGTCAAACTTTATATCTACAGAAACTCGAATAAATTTTTGACACAATGCAAAAAGAATAAAATTAAAACATTTAAAAACCTAAAAGATATAAAGAAAACAAAAACAGAACTAATTCTGTAAAAGAAACTAAAACAGAAAAAGAAAAAAATCCATCCTAACGGACAGGGGCTACGTGGCAAGCTGTGAGTGGCCGAGTGGTGTGCGCGTTTGAGCTAAACGGACGGACGACCGCTAATTAACAGGAAACGATTCGGCTAAACTAAACCGAGGAAAAATCGGCCGGTTCATTTAAAATAAACCGGAGGGGTACGCCGTTCTAATCTACGCCATTGATTTCAGATCTAATGGAGGAGATCGAGTGGGGCTTACAGCGGGTCGCCGGCGAGGTCGACGTTGATGGCAGGGGCTCGGGCTCGTTGCGGGCGGCGTCTCCGGTGGTCCTCCGGCGAAGGCGAGGGCTCCGGTCGATGAGGACGACGACGGCGATTAGTCTGGTGGCGCCGGAACGGCTCGGGGACGACGGTGTCGACAGCGGCGAGCTTGTGAGCGGAGGGGGTCTTTGGGTGGTCGTCGGCGAGGGAGTTCCGAGGGGTGTGGGGCTCGGGAGAGTGTTCGGGGAGGTTCAGTGGGACGAGGCGGAGCGTCTGGTGGTGGTGGTTGGGCTCGGGACGGTCGGAGTGGAGCGGGACGAGGCAATGGTGACAGTGGCGGAGCTCTGCTCCGGCGAGCAATTGAGAGCAGAGGAGATGGTCGGGCGAGGGGTATTAGGGCGGAAAGGAGTGCGGAGGGCTGGGGCTTTATATCCAGGGGGTCGGGAGGCTCCAAACGGAAGGGGATCGACGGATCATGGCGGCGCCGGCGTCGGAAAGGAAAGGGGAGGGGCGAGGTGGAAGGTGACCGGCAGGGGCGATCGGATCAGTCGGTGGGTCAGGGGAGTCAGCGGGAGAGGAGGGAAGGGAAGCAATCGGTGGCCGATCCAAAAGTGATTCGGATCCGATCTGGATCCGATCGGGCCAGATTCGGTAAGTGGGCCGCGTCGGCCTTTCCTATTAGAAGGATATTTTCCTTTTTATTAAAAACAGGAAAGAAATTCTAGTTATGTAAAATGAAATCAAACTCAAATATAGAAGTTTTATATACCAAAATTATCAGAACAATAAATTCCACAGTATGAACATTTTTTCACGGCCAAAATAAATACTTTAAAAAAAAATATTTTTTAGAAAATGCCTAAATTGTTTTTATTTCTTTTGCAAATAATTTTCAAATAACCCCCTGGGTTTTATGATTCAAAATTTCACAAAAATACCCCTGGTTTTGGAGGGTCATGTTCCTCCTCTCAAATTTTTTGAAATTTGGGGCAAGTGAAACTGAATTCATTCAAATTTTGAAATATAAACAAATATGAAATGGATTCCAAATATTTTTCAGAAATTTTTCAAATCCACTTTTCAAATACTTTATTTGAAGAAGTCATGTCATCTTCTCTCCATGATTTGAAGTGGATGAATTTGAATTCAAAAGCAAAAGGGAAAGTCATGTTATTCCCCCTCATTCACAAGTTTCAAAAAGTTTCAAATTTCACTCAATTTCAATCACTCAATCAAACAATTAATCATTCAATTATAACATTCCAAAATTTGGGATGTTACACCAAGAGGAAGGAAGGAAGCAAGAGGAACGCCAAGAACAAGGAGAGGGAATTGCAACAGCCCAGGAATTAGAGGTACAACCGGTCCACCACCGGTCAACCACCGCTCCACCGGTACAACCGGTCCACTACCGCCCAACCACCGCTCCGACCGGGCCAAGTTTCTGTTTTGAAGCGGTTCAAGGCCGGTACTACCCCGGTTGTTCCGCTTAATGCCTCAATACCGGTACAACCGGTCCCAGCTCCGGTACAACCGCCCCGACTGTGCGAGACCGATTGAGTTACGGCTCATGTACCCCCCACTTATCCCCTAGACTATATATTCCCTTCTTCTACCTCCGTGTTAGGGTTAGCTTGTGTTTAGCAAATACTCTTTGTTGAGCCTAGCTCCATTACTTCCTCCTCTTGTGGAGTTGCCCTCCACCGGAGAAGATCCAAGTGATGCCAAGGCCCCTCTAGAGGGAAGATCTCACGAGATTCAAGGCCTCCTCCCCGGAGTGAGGAAGAACTACCGGTTACTTGTATCCGTCCGTTGTTTGTGGATCTAATTACCTCGTGTGTTTGCTTGTTCTTAGTGGATGTGTGATCGAAGTTTGTCCATGAGTTTGCTTTTCTCTTGTGATTTCTCCCTTTTTCCCCCTCCAAGTGTGAAAAGATCTACGCACACGGGCGTGCCCCGTATCATATTGGTATCATGAGCCACGTTGATTCACATCTTGGAGTCTTTTCCCCCACTTTCTAGCCAATTTTTGCTTTGATTTGACCTAATTTCAAAAATCCCTACAAAAATAGACATACCAAAAATTTCTTGGATTTGTTGGATTTGAGGAGATTTTGTTGATTGTGATCCGTGGATCTCGTTGTGGACAAGTGGATCTAGCTTTGCCCTATCATTCCCATCATTTTCTTCCGCAAAATTGACCGAATTTTTCTTCTAACTCGCGGATTCGGACCTGCAGTTCCGCCCACGAGCGGTACAACCGCCCATGCAAGCAGTACAACCGCTAATTCCCCAGGTCGCTCCAGGAGCGGTACAACCACCCATCCCAAGCGGTACAACCGCCCCTCCTAGTTCCTGACTTCGGCTGATTCTTGTTTTGACCATAACTTCTACTCCCGAACTCCGATTTGAGTGTTCTTTGGCTCGTTTTGAAGCTATCGACGTGCCCGAGACCCTCATCTTGGTTTTACCACCATTTGACTTCATCAAATTTTTCTTGGCCTACGGAGGACACCACGCTGGAGATAGAACTGCACATAAGGTACTACAATCTGGTTTTGATTATATGAGACCTTTTCCACAATCTAACGGGTATACTCATATTTTAGTTGCTGTTGATTATGTTACTAAGTGGGTAGAAGCTATTCCAACTAGTAGCGCTGATCATAACACTTCTATTAAAATGCTTAAAGAAGTTATTTTCCCTAGATTTGGAGTCCCTAGATATTTAATGACTGATGGTGGTTCACACTTTATTCATGGTGTTTTCCGTAAATTGCTTGCTAAGTATGATGTTAATCATAGAATTGCATCCCCTTATCACCCTCAGTCTAGTGGTCAAGTAGAATTGAGCAATAGAGAAATTAAATTGATCTTGCAGAAGACTGTTAATAGATCTAGAAAGAATTGGTCTAAGAAACTTGATGATGCATTATGGGCCTATAGAACTGCTTATAAAAACCCTATGGGTATGTCTCCGTATAAGATGGTTTATGGTAAAGCATGTCACTTACCTCTAGAGCTAGAACATAAAGCTTATTGGGCAATTAAAGAGCTCAACTATGATTTCAAACTTGCTGGTGAGAAGTGGTTATTTGATATAAGCTCACTTGATGAATGGAGAACCCAGGCCTATGAGAATGCCAAGTTGTTTAAAGAAAATGTTGAGATGGCATGATAAAAGGATACAAAAGCGTGAATTCAATGTAGGTGACCATGTCTTGCTATACAATTCTCGTTTAAGATTTTTTGCAGGAAAACTTCTCTCTAAATGGGAAGGGCCTTACATTATCGAGGAAGTATATCGTTCCGGTGCCATCAAGATCAACAACGCCGAAGGCACAAATCCGAAGGTGGTAAACGGGCAAAGAATCAAACATTATATCTTAGGTACTCCCATAAATGTTTTTTTAGGGCCAACGACAGTGGGAAAGGCTCCCACTAACTTTTATTAAAAGAAGTAAGAGATCATATATACATGCTATTTACATTGTGGAGAGGGGGGAGGGTATCATATGGCTATAAGGAGGGGACTACCACTACTTAGGGGGGGTCTAGGAGTTGAGGGAGGGTTACAGTGAGAGCACAAAAGAAAGAATGAAGGGGGCTAGTTCCTGCTTTGATCTGTGGACCAACAGGGAGAAGACTTTTTAAAATTTGGTCAACCAGGACCCATGTGATGGCAGAATCCCCCTGAAAAGTTTGTCATTGCATTCCTTCCAGATCCCCCAAGAAGCCACTGCAAAAATCTCCAAGAACATGGGCATGTTCCAAGCAGCTTTGCCGGCACGAATCATCTGGAGTCTGCAACCAACTTGGGGCCATGAAATCCCCAAAGTATCCCAACATCTTACACTGAAAGGGCATTTAAAAAATAGATGCGACAGACATTCCTCTGGTGGGTCATTGCATAGCAGGCAGCTATAATCATCATCCGCAATCTTATAGTGTCTTCTCCTAAGCATGTTTCTGGTATTTAGGCGGTCGGCGAACAACAGCCAAAGAAAGACCTTCCACTGCATAGTACATTTTGTTTTCCATATCCATGTGAACGCAACATCCACCTGCATCTCAGAGAAACAATGGTTGTAGTATTTGCTTGTTCTGAATTCATACCCTCCCCAAATGCAGCACCAAGAGTCCTTGTCAATAGTTCCAGGGTTCAGGTGACTCGTCACCTGCTGCAGGTCATGCACCTCCTCCCTTGCTTCTATAGACAGGGGCAGGTGAAAGATTTGGCTTAAAGTTTGGCCTGACAGCAAGTCCTTGACCGACATGTCTTCGTCTCTGCTAAACGAGAAAGCTCTGGGATGACTGGTCGATATGAGGTCACTGCGCCACATATCTTTCCAAAACAACACTGTATCCCCTGCATTCACTTTGACCGACGTGACCCCTCTATATATATCAGAAAGCTGCAGCAAGTCCCTCCACCAAAACGATCCACAAGGATCGGATGCATGTGGGATTCTATCAGTATAGTAAGTATTCCAAATCAATTGGACCCATGGCACTTGAGCCTTATTGTAGAATTTATGCAACTGTTTCAACAACAGGCCTTGATTCTAGACCTTTAAGTTTATGATCCCCAGCCCCCCTTCACTTTGGGGCGGCACACAAGCTCCCAGGCTGCAAGAGAATTCCCCTTAATACCATCCTCTGCTTTTTTCTGCCACAAACAGCATCTGCGAAGTTTGTCTAGGTGTTCAACAATTCTCGGGTGAACTTTGATTGAACACATGGCATAAATGGCCAGGGAGGTGATGACAGAATTAACCAGTGTTAGCTTTGATCCAAAGTCTAGAAGTGAGGCCGCTGCCGGGATTGTTCTCTGAACTGAGGCGACGAGGGGCATAAGATCGATGACAGTGGGTCTTGTTGTCCCCATAGGCAAGCCAAGATATGTAAACGTCATTTGTCCGACAACACATCCAAAAATCTGCGACAAAACCCCAGTACGCCGACGACACCATTGTGGTTTTGCCGGCATGCCCACTTCAAGCTGAGCGTATGAAGTAAATCCTTCTTCAATATGCCATCTCGGTTGGTCTGAAAATCAACTTCCACAAATCAACACTTGTGCCCATCAATGTGGATACTCCCATAAATGTTGAAACAAATATTATCAATACCATGACTCCGGAGGAGTACATTAGGGAGACCTACCAGAACGTTTCAGACTCCGAAAAGGAATAGGTATGTGTTACGATAAGCAAACCGACTCCAAAACTTTTCCAATAGCAATTTTTATCCGTTTTGGAATATTTAATAAATTAGGAAAATTTAAAGTAGTCCGAAGAGTGCACGAGGAGGCGACAAGCCAGGGGGGCGCGCCCTACCCCCCTGGACGCGCCCCTGTGGCTTGTGGCCACCCCGTGTACCCTCCGGACTCCGTTTTCTTGTGGTATACTCCTTCAGGCCGGTTAAAATTCATTATATGATCTCCCGAAGGTTTTGACCTTCGTATCACGACAATACCTCCTCTTTTCGTTTTGAGCTGTTTCTGCAGCAGATTTAGAGCAAGATGTCTTCGCAAGAGTCGGTCGGGGAGAGCCGTGCCTCTCACCTGACACTGGGGCCTGGAGTTTACAGCGAAGCCAACCACTTCGGGCAGGCCACGGAGGAAGAGATGGAGGCCGACTTGAAAAGGATAGATGCCATGGAGGAAGACCAAGAAGTTACCTCTCGTCTACAACCTGGAGCCATGTTGGAAGAACTTCAGAGCTCAACAATTCCGAACTCGGTTATCCCTCCCAATGCTAAATTTCTTACTTATGAAAATATGAAAAAGAGTGTTGCTTCTTCCCCCGCAGCAATGAAACATCCATGGGTTATGGGAGCTCTAACCGTCGCTGGAAAACTTCTCAAGGAAATAATGGACCTCAGACAGCAAAATAACAAGCTTGAGGAGGAGAATCGCATTCTGAGGGGGATCATCGCCAAGAATATAACACCACCACCTCCGAAGAAAGACAACTAAACACATGGGTATGGGCACTCCCCTTGGTTTGAGCCAAGCTTGGGGGAGGTGCCCCGGTATCGTATCACCATCACATCTTTTACTTTTATCGTTTTTCTTAGTTCGATCCTTTTGGTTATATCTTGATCTAGTACAATAAAGTCTTTAGTGTGATCTAGTTTTGAGTTTTGCTCTATGTTCCCCCTATGTAAGCAAGTCCGAGAGTTATATAATAAAGAGTAGTTTTGAGTTGAGGGCTTTGCTTGCTTGCTATGATCTTGAGAAAAAGAAATAGAAAGAAGTATAGAATAAAAGCAAAGAGTATATATGATGATCTTATGGGGGGTGATGACTTCACATATAAGAGGTATGTCGATTGAAATTTGTTGTGAGTTGACAAACAAAGCTATTGGTCATTGTTGCAATTAAAAGGAAGTAATAAAGAAAGAGAGGTTCACATATGAATATATCATCTTGGACATCTTTTATGATTGTGAGCACTCATTAAAATATTATATGTTAAGAAGTTGATGTTGGACAAGGAAGACAACATAATGGGTTATGTTTGCTTATTTCTGAATAGAAGTTATATGGTTATAGATCCTTTAACAAGTGACGCTTGCTTCCACCCCATATTAGCCAAAACTTCCGCACCAAGTAGAGATACTACTTGTGCATCCAAACACCTTTAACCCAGTTTTGCCATGAGAGTCCACCATACCTACCTATGGATTGAGTAAGATCCTTCAAGTAAGTTGTTATCGGTGCAAGCAATAAAAATTGCTCTCTAAATATGTGTGATCTATTAGTGTGAGGAAAATAAACTTTATACGAACTTGTGATATGGAAGAAATAAAAGCGACAGACTGCATAATAAAGTTCTTTATCACAAGGGGCAATATAAAGTGATGTTCTTTTGCATTAAGGGATTGCGCATCCAACTATAAAAGCGCATGACAACCTCTGCTTCCCTCTGTGAAGGGCCTATCTGTTACCTTTACTTTCTAGTACTTACCTTTATGCAAGAGTCGTGGTGACCTTCACCACCTCCTTTATTTCGCCTTTATCTCTTGGCAAGCGTCATGTGTTGGGGAATGATCTAGACACATATATCCACTCGGATGTGGGTGAGCATGAGTTATTTCTGTTGACATTACCCTTGAGGTAAATAGTTGGGAGGCAAAATTATGAGCCCCTATCTTTCTCTGTGTCCGATTGAAGCTTTGACCTCATAGGTACCGCGTGAGTGTTAGCAATTATGAAAGACTAAAAGATGATTGAGTATGTGGATTTGCTTTACAAGCTCTTATATTGACTCTTTCCTACGTTATGATAAATTGGAATTGCTTCAATGACTGAGATCATAGTTTGTTGGTTCTCAATAGAGTTCTTGATTCATACTTTACCTTGTGAATGAATTGTTACTCTAGCATAAGAAATTATATGTCAATACATTTTGCTGTTCTAAAGATAACCATGATTCTAAAGATAACCATGATGCCTTCATGTCCGTATTTTATTTTATCGACACCTCTATCTCTAAACATGTGGACATATTTATCTATTTCGGCTTTCGCTTGAGGACAAGCGAGGTCTAAGCTTGGGGGAGTTGATACGTCCATTTTGCATCATGCTTTTATATCGATATTTATTGCATTATGGGCTGTTAATACACATTATGGTACAATACTTATGCCTTTTCTCTCTTATTTTACAAGGTTTACATGAAGAGGGAGAATGCCGGCAGCTGGAATTCTGCACTGGAAAAGGAGCAAATCTGAGATACCTATTCTGCACAACTCCAAAAGTCCTGAAAATCCACGGAGAATTATTTTGGAATATATAAAAAATATTGGGCGAAAGAAATATCAGAGGGGACCCACCAGGGAGTCACAAGCCAGGGGGGCGCGCCACTGTGGCTTGTGGGCCCCCCTGGCAGGCCTCCGGTGCCCATCTTCTGCTATATGGAGGGTTTTGACCTGGAAAAAATCATAAGGGAGCTTTCGGGACGAAGCGCCGCCGTCTCGAGGCGGAACTTGGGCAGAACCAATCTAGGGCTCCGGCGGAGCTGTTCTGCCGGGGAAACTTCCCTCCCGGAGGGGGAAATCGAAGCCATCGTCATCACCAACGATCCTCCCATTGAGAGGGGGTCAATCTCCATCAACATCTTCACCAGCACCATCTCCTCTCAAACCCTAGTTCATCTCTTGTATCCGATCTTTGTCTCAAAACCTCAGATTGGTACCTGTGGGTTGCTGGTAGTGTTGATTACTCCTTGTAGTTGATGCTAGTTGGTTTACTTGGTGGAAGATCATATGTTCAGATCCTTAATGATAATTAATACTCCTATGATTATGAACAAGAATATGCTTTGTGAGTAATTACGTTTGTTCCTGAGGACATGGGATAAGTCTTGTTATAAGTAATCATGTGAATTTGGTATTCGTTCGATATTTTGATGAGATGTATGTTGTCTCTCCTCTAGTGGTGTTATGTGAACGTCGATTACATGACACTTCACCATTATTTGGACCTAGAGGAAGGCATTGGGAAGTAATAAGTAGATGATGGGTTGCTAGAGTGACAGAAGCTTAAACCATAGTTTATGCGTTGCTTCGTAAGGGGCTGATTTGGATCCACATGTTTCATGCTATGGTTAGATTTATCTTAATTCTTCTTTCGTAGTTGCGGATGCTTGCGAGAGAGGTTAATCATAAGTGGGAGGCTTGTACAAGTAAGGGCAGCACCCAAGCACCGGTCCACCCACATATCAAATTATCAAAGTAACGAACGCGAATCATATGAGCATGATGAAAACTAGCTTGACAGAAATTCCCATGTGTCCTCGGGAGCGCTTTGCTTTATATAAGAGTTTGTCCAGGCTTGTCCTTTGCTACAAAAAGGATTGGGCCACCTTGCTGCACCTTTGTTACATTTTTTACTTGCTACCCGTTACGAATTATCCTATCACAAAACTATCTGTTACCGATAATTTCAGTGCTTGCAGAGAACTTACTGAAAACCGCTTGTCATTTCCTTCTGCTCCTCGTTGGGTTCGACACTCTTACTTATCGAAAGGACTACGATAGATCCCCTATACTTGTGGGTCATCAAGACTCTTTTCTGGCGCCGTTGCCGGGGAGTGAAGCGCCTTTGGTGAGTGGAACTTGGTAAGGAAAAATTTATATACTGTGCTGAAATTTACTGTCACTTTTTACTATGGAAAATAATCCTTTGAGGGGTTTGTTCGGGGTATCTTCACCTCGACCGGAAGCACAAAGAGATGCTCCTCAACCTACTGCACCTACTGAAAATATTTATTATGAAATTCCTTCGGGTATGATAGAGAAACTGCTAGCTAATCCTTATGCAGGAGATGGAACACTACATCCTGATTTGCATCTAATCTATGTGGATGAAGTTTGTGGATTATTTAAGCTTGCAGGTTTGCCCGAGGATGATGTCAAGAAGAAGGTCTTTCCTTTATCTTTGAAGGAGAAGGCATTGACATGGTATAGGCTATGTGATGATATTGGATCATGGAATTACAACCGATTGAAATTGGAATTTCATCAGAAGTTTTATCCTATGCATATGGTTCATCGTGATCGGAATTATATTTATAATTTTTGGCCTCGTGAAGGAGAATGAATCGCTCAAGCTTGGGGGAGGCTTAAGTCAATGTTATATTCATGCCCCAATCATGAGCTCCCAAGAGAAATTATTATTCAGAATTTTTATGCTCGGCTTTCTCGTAATGATCAATCCATGCTCGATACTTCTTGACGGTCATCAAACTGTCACATTAACATCACAAACGGTTTATTAATCCAAACTGTTTTTATTTAGTCCACGTATTAGCGTTGGTTAAAGTCAAGCTTTGTAAACTTTGACCAAATTTATAGACAAAAATATTAACATTTACAATTACAAATTAATACCATTAGATTCTTTATTGAATGTACTTTCACATCATATATATTTGTCATGGTAATTATTTCTATTTCTTTCTATAAAGTTGGTCAAACTTTATCAAGTTTGACTTCAGTCAACTCTAATATGCAGACTAAATAAAAACGGAGGGAGTATGTGTCATAGCTTCGTAGAAAAACAATACAAGCCCCGCGATCCATGCAAGCAGATATTATTTGACGGGACGCATGCTAGCAGGTGCCGCGCAGGCTAACCGAGATGCGTGCAAGTAGGTGTGTGAAGTGATGGGAGGCGTGTTCGCTGCGCAGTTTCGCACGGAGACGTGCCGTGAGGCGTGTGAATTGACGGTGTGCATGCCAGCATTCCGGCGCGCAGCCGGCTCACCAGGAGGCGAGCTGTCCCTTTAATCCGTCGCCCGCCTCCCTCTCAAGTCCCAACCGCCGTTTATTAACGGCGCCCGAGCCGCTGGTTTTAACATTCTCGCTACACACAATCCTCTCTCCCCCTTGATCCTTGCCGCCGTTCTCAATCATCATCAGCAGCCTCCCTGCACCATGGGAGGGAGTAACCACGTCGGGGCCGGCGAAGCACCCGAGCACAGTGTGAAGGTGGGCACAGAGATTGCAGTCGTCAGAGATGACGTATCACGCGGACAACAGTGAGGCCTTGATGTTGTCACCACCGTCGTGCTTCCCCAGCCGAAGCCGGTGGTCCACAGCGACTCCGACGACCACTCCAGCGACGACAACGACTCGGACGGAGAACTGGTTGGTCATCTATACCCATTTTTGGTAAATACATGTAATAGGCTGATTGGTTTGATACCAACATTTGGCATTGCTGCCAATATTTGGCAAAATCAAAAGTTGTCAACATTTGGCAACCTTTTGTGAGATTGATAACGAGAATTGGTATGCAACCAATCTCTAGTCAACATTTGGCAGTTGCTAAAATATGGCATGCCAGCTTTTGGCGTCAAACCAATTAGCTTCGATTTAGGGTTCACGTTGTCGCATGATATATTATGTTTCATAAACTCTGCCTTGCGAATTCGCATTATAAAATATACGGACGTCACCTTTTTTACTATGTATAGGTGTTATCGGACGATGTGGATAGCGAGGATGAAGACGTCCAGGAGAGGTTCAAGAGGAAAACGCTCAGAGAACTTATGGCTGGAAAGCATAACAAGCGTGTCAGGAAGAATGGGGGCTATGGATGCCCGTTCTGCAACCATAAGATTAACAACACGTATTCTAGTGTTCTGGCGCATGCAAGAGGACGAGCCATTGGATCCTTCAAGCAGAAGTATTCTCGTAGGATAGCGCACACCGCATACGTCCAGTTCCTGGAGAATCTTAACGATCAAGCATGAAGATGAGATGTTGGATTGAATCTATCTAGTTTGTGTGTATTATATCTATGCTTGTGTATTATATTTTTTTCTGAGATTGAAACTGTGTGACAACTTTCATTATGTTGCGTCATTTGTGTTCTGATTGGCCAGAACGCATCCCCATGGATCGCACGTCTGAACCGCAGGATGTACACAGATCGAACCGCTGTCCGTATCTCCATCACACCGGAGTGCTAGTTTACTTGAGAGTAATATTTATATAGGATTTATCACACACGGTTGGATCTAATAAACCGTTTACTCCGAAGCACATTAATCTAGGACAGAAAACTCTCAGCACCACTTAAAAAAAAACCTCAGCACCCACACGTCACAAAACCCTCGCCCCCTCCCACCCCTCCCCCTCCCCAGTAGCACCTACACTAACACTACTCCGGGACTCTCCATGAATGTCACCGCCTATTCCCGTGGCAACCACTTAGCTTGACGCCTGTCGCCACCACCGGCTGCCGCCAAAGGCCACCGCATTTCGCCACTGCCGCTTGCCACGGCCTATCGGCACTGACTTTCTCAACGCTGCTCGTTGTCGACCCAGCTCGCCCGATTGGGGAATCTTCGGTACTGGTTTTTCCCCATGAAGAACCAGGTAACTAATCTATTGAAATATTTCTGCTCATCTCTTATCCCAGTCCGTCGGCCCCTTTTAATCACCCGTCCGAAATCGCCGTGGATTCATGTTTCTTCTAACTGATTCGAGGGTTTTCATTCATAGATTGTACAGTGCAAGGACACATCGGGGCTATGCGGCCTCGGCCAAAAAATCGAGGAGTTCCATCTCACCGTACTAGGTGACTTCATGAAGCGCACGATATGTTCAATCTCACACTACCTGGGTTGACATGCATGGCCTATACTTTTTCTGAACCTATACTATATATTGCTACATTTGGATAAAAGGTGCCACATGCAGCATTTACGTCAAATGTGATTTCTTCTTATTATTTTTCTCCTTCTATTAGGAGAATTAATGTTGTATTGTTCTTTCGCTTACGCATATATATTTGCACGACATCATGGTTACATTATCTGTTTACTTGTAATTTTTTGTCCTTTCATATCAACTGATGTGCTGTTCTTTTAACTACTACTGCCATACTATCATGTTACTCTGTTCTTTAACAATCTTATCAATTCCTGAAGTACATCCCTTGCTTTGGAACGACAACTGTAGCGCTAAATCTTGGCCTTTACATAACTGAAGACTCCAGGGATGTCATATTGAGCACACACTACTGCATGTAGTGATGTATGGGAAGAGGAGGGTACTAGGCATCGAGAATGTTGGTGATGAGGAGGAGTACAATCAATATGATGAATTGCCACCTGAGGGGCCACGCAACATAAAAGAGGAGAAGCGTAAAATCATTAGAAATCCAAAGTTCATTAGGGGTCAACCTAATGATCGTGATCACCCCATGTACATGGGAATTGATTCAAAAAACTAATCATTATGTCTATTGTACTGAATTGTTGCATGTACTGAATCGTGAGCGATGTGTACTGAGTTTGTTTTGTTAGAAGTTTCGCATGTACTGTATTGCGAGGTATGCCCGGCCTTATGTTGATCTAGATTAATATGTTGTCAACCATATGAATGAATTTTAAATATTTATGATAATTTACCCTATAGCTAGAACGCTCAGTTGATCTCACTCCGTTATGTATGAACTGAACATGTGCAGTTTAGTTTACCAATCGCACACGGTTCATTCACTAAAGCCATTTGCTTCGTAAACCGTGGCCGATGGCACCTAATGCGCGCAACATGAGGCGTGCGTTTTGATTGGCAAAAACCCAAACCACACGGATCATACGTCTGCATCGTAGGATGCACCCAGATCGAATGACAGTCCTTATCCCTCTCGCCAACACACGTTGTTGAAGTTGGGATTCGATTTATATGCACTAAATGACCAGTAAATGCAAATAAATGGCTTAAATATAGCAAGCGATCCCAGAAATGCGCTAGAAAATCAAACCTGGCGTATAATGATTATTGACTACCATGGGAAAAATTTGGAGGAGAGGCGATGAAGACACCGTCAATTGGAGTTCGATTTGCCACTTCTCCCTTTGGAACTATGATCCTTCTACTGAGATGCTATGGTTTCCAATTAGCGATCATCGTAGCTTGTGCCAAATTTTGCCAAAAAAATTCCACGGTGTCTGGAGATCATGCCATGAGGACACACCGATTTTCGTGATTTTCTGAGTCCATCTGCATTTCCTGTAATTAAATTACTGACATTTATTTAGGTGGACACATCTCCCATCCGAAATGCTTGACAATTCTTCTCATTCTTTGCAGAATGACGAAAATCACGCAAAAGTGACACACAAATGATTTGTAAGAGATTCTTTGCCAGCATCCACACGTAATTCATGTTGGGATTTTATTTATGCACTAATGCATGCATGGTAAATGCAAAAAATACCTTAGATATAGCAAACGAGCCATGTAATCCACCAGAAGATCAATAATAGGAGTACAATGATGTTTGCGTACCATGGGAAAAATTGAGGTGAAAGGATGAGGTTGACATCGATTGGAGAGTCCGAAATGCCAACTCTACATTTGGAAACTATGATCCCTTCGTGTGAGATGCATTGGTTTTCAAAGGGCCATACATCACAACTTCCGCCAGACATTACCAAATTTTTTTCCACGGGGTATTCACATCATGCCACGGAGACACACCCATTTTCGTGATTTTTGGAATACATCTGCATTTCCTCCAATTCAATTACTAACAAGCCCAATGTTGGTGGAAAAAATGTCTTAAAATTAGCAAACAAGTCATGAAATGCGGCCGAAAATCAATACAGGGTTAACAGGTGATTGTCTGCCCATGAAAATAATTCGGGGCGAAATGATGAAGTCACAAATTCATTTGAAATGAAAATATGATTGTTGTGCATAAACAAATAGCACACGGTTCATTCACTAAAACCGCGTGCTTTCTAAACCGTGGCCGATGACACCTAGTGCGCGCAAAGTGAGTCGTGCGTTCTGATTGGCCAAAACCCAAACCACACGGATCATACGTCTGCATCATAGGATTCACCCAGATCGAACGGCAGTCCTTATACCTCTCGTCAACACATGTTGCTGAAGTTGGGATTTTATTTATATGCACTAAATGCCCCGTAAATGATTAAAATTCTGAAAAATATCAAGCGAGCCCATAAATGAGCCAGAAAATCAATACTAGGGTACAACGATAGCTCCGTACCTTGGGAAAAATTTCGAGACAAAACGATGAGGTCACGTCTACATTTCAAAATTGTCAGGTTTTCATTTCGAACAAATTTATGCTGCTTGTGCACACGGGTTACTATATAAAACCGTTTGCAAAGGCCTTTCCACGGGGTTCACGACGATCTTTTTTCACCCTTTTCACCAAAGCCACCAACATGCTCCCCTCCCCTCCCCCCAAACACACGCCCTCCCCTGTTTCGCTCAATTGTCCGCGTATTCTACCCAAACTCCATCGATAGCTAGCTCCCTCCCCCTCCCGTCTCCAAAATCCACACCAGAACCCTTTCCGGCGCCGTCGTGCTCAACCCGGCAGTGTACCCGCTTCCCGGCGTCAACCCTACCCTTCACTGCCACTCCGAACACGCGGCTGCCCATGCCTCATCATCTTCATTTGCTCGCCAGCCGCCCTCGAGCATATCAATCTTGTACCCTCGCATCTCCTGCCGGATTTGCACAAAAAAAGCCGATCAGTTGCTGCCCTCCATCGCGGTGAGGTCTATTATCTCGCGATCCCTTTTCCTATTTGGTTCGATTTGTCCCCAAAATGATTATAATATAATGGAGAGCATATTTATGCTCATCATCTACCTTCTAACATATAAGCTGTATTTGTTCCAATTAGTTATTGTCGAGTTACATATCATGTGCGCACGAGTCACACAAAATCAACAGATTAGCCGTACATTTCCAAATGATCACATGCCATGTTTAGACAGCTAGCTGCCAAGCTGTTACATTTTATTGATGATTATCCCCCTTTTCTGAATTTCGCATGTGTCCTCTGTAGATGTCTATTAGCAGCGACGATAGCCATACTTCTGTCGATGTATCTTCATCTGAGTCTGAAGCCAACATGTCTGCAACAGATGATCGTGTATCCAGAAATGATGAACGGGATAGAGCTGCCACAATCACCCTTCCGGTCAAGAGCCGGAAGAGCGCTCCAAGAAAGCCCACACACCAGCCTAAAGGTGTATACGAAGTAACTGACATCGATTTGAAGTCTTGGGCTCCAACTAAACTAGATAAAGCACGCACGAGGTTCAAGAGTGTGTGTGGATTTGTTGGCAGGGCAAGGCTCAACATTAATCTGCCGGGGTTTCGGAAGGCTGGTATAGAAACGCGTCAGAGGATAGTCCGGGAGATCATGGCACACTTCAACGTTCCTAAGGAGTGGAGAGAGCAGGTGCAACACGTCGCACTGAAGAAGGCCAGGGATGCTTGGAGAAACTGGAAGCATGTGTTGTACAAGTTCTTGAGTCAAGGCAAGGACCCAATCCCATCATACCCCCAAATTACAAAGGAAGACTGGACATAATTCAAAAGGGTCAGGGCCAGTGAAGAGTTTATTAAGAAGAGTGCCATGCAATCGGAACTTCAGAAGAAGAACACACACCCCCACCGTATGGGTGTGGCAGGATACTACGGCATGCAACTGATATGGGAGCAGGAGGACAAAGAAGCAGTAGCTGCGGGTGGCAACCCGACCTTTAGTGAAATTAGGGGCACTCGCGCTAGGGACTACTTGCGGGAACGTGCAAAGAGGCATGGAGACGGTTCTTATTACTTTGAAAACTCAGCAGACCAAGAACTGTATAATGTGATGGCAAAGGCTTCCAAAAACACTGGAAGGTTCTACAGGAACTCAGGGCCATGTGACATTCTTTCCGAGTCTCTGACTACAAAAGAGTGTTGGAAATATGCCCTAGAGGCAATAATAATTTAGTTATTATCATATTTCTTTGTTCATGATAATCGTTTATTATCCATGCTATAATTGTATTGATTGGAAACTCAAATACATGTGTGGGTACATAGACAACACTGTGTCCCTAGTATGCCTCTAATAGACTAGCTCGTTGATCAAAGATGGTCAAGGTTTCCTAGCCATAGACATGAGATGTCATTTGATAACGGGATCACATCATTAGGAGAATGATGTGATGGACAAGACCCAAACTATGAACATAGCATATGATCGTGTCAGTTTATTGCTATTGTTTTCTGCATGTCAAGTATCTGTTCCTATGACCATGAGATCATGCAACTCACTGACACCGGAGGAATACCTTGTGTGTATCAAACGTCGCAACTTAACTGGGTGACTATAAAGATGCTCTACAGGTATCTCCGAGGGTGTCTGTTGAGTTGGCATGGATCAAGACTGGGATTTGTTACTCCGTGTGACGGAGAGGTATCTCAGGGCCCACTCGGTAATACAACATCACAATAAGCCTTGCAAGCAAAGTGACTAAATAGTTAGCCACGAGATCTTGTATTACGGAACGAGTAAAGAGACTTGCCGGTAACGAGATTGAACTAGGTATAGAGATACCGACGATCGAATCTCGGGCAAGTAACATACCGAAGAACAAAGGGAACATCATACGGGATTAACTGAATCCTTGACATAGAGGTTCAACCGATAAAGATCTTCGTAGAATATGTAGGAACCAATATGGTCATCCAGGTACCACTATTGGTTATTGACCGTAGAGGTGTCTCGGTCATGTCTACATAGTTCTCGAACTCGCAGGGTCTACACACTTAACGTTCGGTGACGTTTCGGTAGTATTGATTTATGCATGGTGGTGACCGAAGGTTGTTCGGAGTCCCTGATGAGATCCCGGACGTCGCGAGGAGCTCCAGAATGGTCCGGAGGTAAAGATTGATATATAGGAAGTCCCGTTTTGGCCACCGGAAAAGTTTCGGGTATTTCCGCTAGTGTACCGGGAGTGCCGGAGGGCCATCGGGAGGGGCCACCCACTCCGGGAGGCCACATGGGCCTGAGGGGTGGTGCACTAGCCCTTAATGGGCTGAAAAAACCAGCCCCACAAGGGCCATGCGGCTAGGAGGTGGGAGAAGGAAAAACCCCAAGTGGGGGAGGGAGTTTCCAAGTAGGATTGGAGGTGGACTCCTCCACCTCCTCCTTGGTTCGCCCGAAGCCACTAGGGGAAACCCTAGGGGCTGCCTCCTCCTCCCTCCCTCCTATATATACTAGAGGATTTGAGGGCAGCCCCAACCCTAATTGCCACGTGCTGCTCTCTTCTTCCTCTAGATCGTTTCTCCTCTAGTCTAGTTTCGGCGGTGCTTAGGCGAAGCCCTGCCGGAATAGTTCCACCACCACTACCGCCGCGCCGTCGCGCTGTCGGAGAACTCATCTACCTCTCCGTTCCCTCTTGCTGGATCAAGAAGGCGGAAATCGTCATCGAGTTGTACGTGTGCTGAACGCGGAGGTGCCGTCCGTTTGGCGCTAGATCGGAAGGACCGTGATCAGGATCGCGGGACGGATCGTGATCGGATCGCGGGACGGCTAGCGATTTGGATCGCGAAGACGTTCGACTACATCAACCGCGTTTCTTAAATGCTTCCTGCTTAGTGATCTACAAGGGTATGTAGATCCACTCTCCCTCTCGTATATGCTCATCACCATGGATAGATCTTGCGTGTGCGTAGGAAATTTTTTGTTTCCCATGCAACGTTCCCCAACAGTGGCATCATGAGCTAGGTCTATGCGTAGATGAGATCACGAGTAGAACACAAAGGAGTTTGTGGGTGTTGATGCTCAGATTGCTTCCTCCCTTGGTCTTTTCTTGATTCAGCGGTATTGTGGGATGAAGCGGCCCGGACCAACCTTACTCGTACGCTTACGAGAGACCGGTTCCATCAACTGACATGTAACTTCGTTGCATAAAGATGGCTGGCGGGTGTCTGTCTCTCCTACTTTAGTTGGATCAGATTCGACAAAGGCGGTCCTTGAGAAGGTTGAATAGCAATTTGTGTATCACCGTTGTGGTTTTGCGTAGGTAAGAATCGTTCTTTCTAGATACCCGTTGCAGCCACGTAAAACTTGCAACAACAATTAGAGGACGTCTAACTTGTTTTTGCAGGGTATGTTGTGATGTGATATGGCCAATTACATGATGAGATATATGTGATGTATGAGATGATCATGTTTTGTATAGAATATCACGACTTGCATGTCGATGAGTACGGCAACCGGCAGGAGCCATAGGGTTGTCTTTAATTTGTTTTCGCCGTTTTTGCATTACTTTATCGCTATGAGTTAGCAATAGTCGTAGAAGCAACAGTTGGCGCGACAACCTCATGGCGACACGTTGATGGAGATCATGGTGTCATGCCGGTGACGATGGAGATCATGCCGGTGCTTTGGAGATGGAGATCAAAAGCACAAGTTCATGGCCATATCATGTCACTGCTACTTCTTGAGCATGCGTTGGTTTTCCCTTGAAGAGGAAAGGGTGATGCAGCAAAGTAGATAAGTATTTTCCTCAGTTGTTGAGAACCAAGGTATCAATCCAGTAGGAGATACAAGCAAGTCCCCAATAGATGTACCTACACAAATAATCAAACACTTGCACCCAACGCTATAAAGGGGTTGTCAATCCCTTCACGGTTACTTGCAAGGATGAGATCTGATAGAGATAGATAGATAGGAGATTGCTAAAACGAAAAGTAAAAAGTAAAAAGATTGCAGCTAAGTATTTTTGGTATTTTTGGTTTATAGATCTGAAAATATAATGTGGAAAATAGACCCGGGGGCCATAGGTTTCACTAGAGGCTTCTCTCATGAAGGAAAATAATACGGTGGGTGAACAAATTACTGTCAAGCAATTGATAGAAAAGCGAATAATTATGAAGATATCCAAGGCAATGATTATGCATATAGGCATCACGTCCGTGTCAAGTAGACCGAAACGATTCTGCATCTACTACTATTACTCCACACATCGACCGACTCCTGCCTGTATCTAGAGTATTAAGTTCATGAAGAACACAGTAACGCATTAGGTAAGATGACATGATGTAGAGGGATAAACTCAAGCAATATGATGAAAACCCCATCTTTTTATCCTTGATGGCAACAATACAAATAGGTGCCTCGCTACCCCTACTTTGTCACTGGGTGAGGTGTCGCGGGGATGACCTCGGGGTAGCCTCAAACGACCCACTACTCCAACTTTCTGAAACAACGGGGGGCGAGCCGCCTCCCCCTACAGCCCGGCTGCGCCCCGCCGGCTACGCGCTACCGGCTACGTCCTGCCGGCTGTGTCTTGCCGGCTACACCCTGCCGGCTATAACATGCTAGCCGGCTAGGGGCGAAGGTGCCTGGCCCCCTAGCCGGCTGCGCATTGGATGCCGCGGTAGGGGTGCGCGTGGCTACAGTGGCCCCCATCCCATCGGGGGTCAGCGCCCGTGAGGCCACAGTGGAGGTGGCAGTGCCTCTGACTCTGGCCGATTGCGACAAGGCTCCCAACAGTGCCGGCACGCCCTCAACAACTCCATTACCTGCTCCGGCATGGCTACAGTGCAGCCGGCCGTACCGCTGACCTCGGCCAGTTGCCACAAGACGACGCCCTCGAAGGACGACCCGTGCCGGGACGTGACTGTCGCGGGAACCCACCGTGCGGGCCCCACCGGCTCCCGACGGGACCCTGCAGCCGGCGAGCCCCGCCAGCGACGGGACCCCTCAGCCGGGGGCCCCACAGCCGGCCCGAGAGGCTGCCGGCTGGGGCCCCCTGAGATCTCTTATTCATATTGTACTCCGGGGGGTTGGTCTATAAAACCCCCCGGGCCTCCCCCATGCAACGGGTCGACTCTCTCCACGCACCCACACTCACGTAGAGAGGCAGCAAGGGCAACCTAGCCTTTCTTTCCTCCTCTAGCCATACATCTCCAGGAGCACCATTGTAATCCCACCATTGTCTAAACTAGACCAAGCAGGACTAGGGGTGTTACCTCCCACGGAGGGCCCCGAACCTGGGTACACCGTGTGTCTGCCACCGTCTGTGCCTAACCCCGCTCCCGGAGCCCGTCGGCACCCTTCGGCCCCAACCACTCTCGATAAGCCTACCCATGGCACCTGCCGTGACAAAACGACGACAGTTGGCACCCACCGTGGGGCCGTCCACGGCGCCGGCCGGAGTCACGCTCCGGGCGGGGCCCTTCACCACCTCCCCCAGCCGCCCCGCGTCCGGGCGGAACTGCATGCTCGTGGGGCTTTCTCCGGCAGGCCCCGCGGGCGACGTTGCCGGCCTCTCCAACGAGTGCCACGGCCGCGACTCCGCACTCGACGTCGCCGCGCTCGCCGAGCGTTTCGGCAAGCTAAGCCTCGCCGGCGAGCCGGCGGCCGACGAGTACCCTAGCTGGGTGTTCGACTGCACCGATCCCCCCGCGTCCGTGGGTGCACTCACCACGGGCGAGGCTGACGGCTCCCGCCGCTGCGTGGGAGTCTTCGTCACCACTTCCTCCACCACTTCGGGCCGTGCGCGGGCCGAGGCCGACGCGGCCGCCGCTCGCCCCGGTACCTCCGACCCGCTCGCCGCTACCCTCCGGGGTCTGAGCACCCCTATCGCCCCGACGGCGGACCCGGCCACCGCCAGAACCGAGCTGGAGGTGGCCCGCCGTGTACTATTCGAAGACGCCAGCGCCCTCGCGACCGAGCGGCACCGGATGGAAGCCGCGCAGCGAGAGTACGCCTCCGCGTATGGTCTCACCCCGGCTGGCACCGAGCCCAGCCGGCGTGGGGCTGTGCGTGACCGCGGCCGCATGGTCGCGGAAATCCTTGGCGGCCGCCTTCCCGTTTACGACACCCCCGCGGCCAACCCGCGGGCCGCCAAGGTAGCCTACGAGGACCTGGCTACCTTGGTGGGTGAGGAGCGTGCCGCGCGCGAGCAGCACATCAAGGACCTCATCGACACTGCCAACGCGCAACAAGTCGGTTTCGCCCCAGGTGGAGCCGTCTCTGAGCTTCCCCGTCCCGAGGGCGAGGACGCTGGGGCTGCAGACCATCGGCCGGCTCAGCACTCCAGCGCCCCTCGTCCCTCCGGCCGGCACGCCGAGGGAAGCAACGTTCAGCATTCCCAGTCGCGCGGGAACAAGCAGCCGGCTGTGAACAGCCGGCGCAGCAACAACCCGGCTGGCGGCAACCGCCGCGACGAAGCGCCGGCTGGTGGTAGCCGGCGCAGCCGCGGACACACTCCGCCTCCACGACAGGAACCGGCGCGGTCCATACCGCCGGCCGTCCGCCCCGAGCTTGCGGCCCGGCTCGGGCCGCGGGTCCCCCACAGCGAAAACGATGCGCGGCTCTGCCTCGACCGGCTGGCGCAGTCGGCTCTCCTCGAGGAGGAGGGCTCGATTGGCCCGGCGTGCTTCGGCCCCCGGATCCGCAATGAACCGTTCCCGCCCGGCTTCACGCTTCCCCGCGACACCCCGAAGTACAACGGGGCTGCCAAGCCGGAGGACTGGCTGATCGACTACACCACCGCAGTCGGCATCGCCAGGGGGAACAAGCGCGTAGCCGTCCGCTACGCTCCCCTTATGCTGATCGGCTCGGCCCGCACCTGGCTGAACAGCCTGGCAGCCGGCAGCATCAACACCTGGACAGACTTCGAAGAAGCATTCGTCCGCAACTTCACCGGCAGCTACAAGCGGCCCGGCCGGCCTCGCGAGTTGGGCATGTGCGTCCAGGGGCCGGAGGAACCCCTCCGCGAATACCTCACGCATTGGACTGAGCTCCGCAACTCCTGCGAAGGGGTGCACGAGGTGCAGGCCATCCAATACTTCATCGAGGGTTGCCGAGACGGCACCCACCTTAAGCACAAGCTCCTGTGCTCCGAGCCGGCTACCTTGGCGGACCTGATGGCCAAGGCGGACAAGTACGCCATGGCCGACTCCGCTATGCGGATGAAGGTCGCCACGCCAGCCAAGCCGGCTCCACCGCCCGCCGCGCCGGGGCCGGCCGCCGACAACCGGCAGCAGCAGAACAACAAGCGCAAGGCCGACCAACCGGATCCCCGCTACGGGAGCCGGCAGGTTGCCTCGATCGAGGAAGAGCAGCCGGCTGCCCAGGCTTCCAGCCAGCGTCAGCGCACCGGCAAAGCTGCCTGGCAGCCCAAGCTCACGTTCGAGCAGATGCTCGACCTCCCCTGCAAACACCATTCAGGCGCGAAGCCGGCCACGCACACGCTCCGGCAGTGCAGCTTCTCATAGAGGCTGGCCCGGGGCGAGGGTCTTCCGACTCCTCCCCCGCCGCCTCCTCGCGCGCCGGCTCCGCCTCCGTCTCCCGCTCCGGCTCAGGCCCCGGCTCCGGCTCAGAACGACGGCCGGCTGCTCGATCAGTTCCCCGTCCAAGACGGCTCCTACGTCGTCTTCACCAGTGAAGAGACGGACAAGCACGCTCAGCGCCGGCTCTGCCGCGAGGTGAATGCCACTATGCCCGCGACTCCCCAGTTCATGCACTGGTCTGAGAAGCCGGTCACCTGGAGCCGGGCTGACCACCCGGCTGTGATGCCAAGCCCGGGCAGCTACGCCCTCGTCCTCGATCCCAGCATCGCCTCCGAGAGGCGCTCGTGCCGCTTCTCGCGGGTGCTGATCGATGGGGGCAGCAACATCTGTTGGGGAACGTTGCATGGGAAATAAAAATTTTCCTACGCACACACAAGATCTATCCATGGTGATGAGCATCTACGAGAGGGAGAGTGAATCTACATACCCTTGTAGATCGCTAAGCGGAAGCGTTTTAAGAAACGCGGTTGATGTAGTCGAACGTCTCCGCGATCCAAATCGCACGTCGTCCCTCGATCCGATCACGAACTAGTGCCGAACGGACGGCACCTCCGCGTTCAACACACGTACGGCTTGATGACGCCTTCACCTCCTCGATCCAGCAAGCGATGGTGAAGTAGTGGTTGAGTTCCAGCAGCACGACGGCGTGGTGATGGTGGTGAGGAACAATCTCTGCAGGGCTTCGCCAAGCGCTACGGAGATTATGACGGAGGAACTAGAGGGCTAGGGTTGCCGGCACACGGCTTGGGAAATCCTGATCGCTCCCGTGTGCTAGCCCTGCCCCTCTATTTATATGTTGAGCCTTGGGGTCTAAACTTGGAGTAAAAGCCTCCTCCAGGTCGGTTTTGCCCGCACAAGGTCGATTTGGCCCGCAGGAAAAGAGTCCAACTCGGATCCCTGCCGAACCGCGCACAGCCGCGCACAAGCGGTAGTACCGCTTGGGCGGTAGTACCGCTTCACACAAGCGGTAGTACCGCTCGGGCGGTAGTACCGCTTCACACAAGCGGTAGTACCGCTTACGCGGCAGCAAAACTACTTTTTGCACTTTCCAATACCTTGTGGGCTTTTATCCCTTGGCCCATATAAAGTGTTGTTGCACCCGAACACTTCGGTAAACATCCGGAACCCCTTCCGGTGAACTCTGGAACTCTTCCGGAGATCGAAACACTATTATCACATATATCAATCTTTACCTCCGGACTCTTCCGGAGATCCTCGTCATGTCCGGGATCTTATCCGAGACTTCCGAACAACTTTCGGTCACCAACATAATAACTCAATTATACTAATCGTCACCAAACGTTAAGTGTGTAGACCCTGCGGGTTCGAGAACTATGTAGACATGACCGAGACACCTCTACGGCCAATAACCAATAGCGGGACCTGGATGCCCATATTGGCTCCTACATATTCTACGAAGATCTTTATCGGTCGAACCTCTATGTCAAGGATTCAGTTAATCCCGTATGCTGTTCCCTTTGTTCTTCGGTATGTTACTTGCCCGAGATTCGATCGTCGGTATCTCTATACCTAGTTCAATCTCGTTACCGGCAAGTCTCTTTACTCGTTCCGTAATACAAGATCCTGTGGCTAACTCTTTAGTCACTTTGCTTGCAAGGCTCAATGTGATGTTGTATTACCGAGTGGGCCCTGAGATACCTCTCCGTCACACGGAGTAACAAATCCCAGTCTTGATCCATGCCAACCCAACAGACACCCTCGGAGATACCTGTAGAGCACCTTTATAGTCACCCAGTTATGTTGCGACGTTTGATCCACACAAGGTATTCCTCCGGTGTCAGTGAGTTGCATGATCTCATGGTCAAAGGAACAGATACTTGACATGCAGAAAACAATAGCAATAAACTGACACGATCAAATGCTACGTTTACAGTTTGGGTCTTGTCCATCACATCATTCTCCTAATGATGTGATCCCGTTATCAAATGACATCTCATGTCAATGGCCAGGAAACCTTAACCATCTTTGATCAACGAGCTAGTCAACTAGAGGCTTACTAGGGACACAGTGTTGTCTATGTACCCACACATGTATTTGAGTTTCCAATCAATACAATTATAGCATGGATAATAAACGATTATCATTAACAAGGAAATATAATAATAACCAATTTATTATTGCCTCTAGGGCATATTTCCAACAGTCTCCCACTTGCACTAGAGTCAATAATCTAGTTCACATCACTATGTGATTTACATGGTAATGAATCGAACACCCATGCAGTTCTGGTGTTGTTCATGTTTAGCCCTTGGAAGAGGTTTACTCATCGGATCTGCAACATTCAGATCCGTGTGTACTTTGCAAATATTTATGTCGTCCTCCTTGATGTAATCGCGGATGGAATTGAAACGTCGCTTTATGTGTCTGGTCCTCTTGTGAAATCTTGGTTCCTTGGCTAGAGCAATGGCACCAGTATTATCACAAAACAGAGTCATTGGGTTAAGTGCACTTGGCACTACTCCAAGATCTGTCATGAACTCCTTCATCCAGACACCTTCCTTCGCCGCCTCCGAGGCAGCGATGTACTCCGCTTCGCATGTAGAATCAGCTACCACGCTTTGCTTGGAACTGCACCAGCTAACCGCACCCCCATTAAGAATAAATACGTATCCGGTTTGCGACTTAGAGTCATCCGGATCAGTGTCAAAGCTTGCATCGACGTAACCCTTTACGACGAGCTCTTGATCACCTCCATAAACGAGAAACATGTCCTTAGTCCTTTTCAGGTACTTTAGGATATTCTTGACCGCCGTCCAGTGTTCCATTCCTGTATCACTTTGAAACCTTCCGACCATACTTATGGCAAGGCTGACATCGGGTCTTGTGCACAGCATTGCATACATGATAGAGCCTATGGCCGAAGCATAGGGGATGACACTCATCTTTTCTCTATCTTCTGCAGTCACTGGGCATTGAGTCTTACTCAACTTCACACCTTGCAAAACAGGCAAGAACCCCTTCTTGGACTGATCCATTTTGAACTTCTTCAAAATCTTATCAAGGTATGTGCTTTGTGAAAGTCCTATTAAGCGTCTTGATCTATCTCTATAGATCTTGATGCCTAATATGAAAGCAGCTTCTCCTAGGTCCTTCATTGAAAAACTCTTGTTCAAATATTCCTTTACGCTTTCCAGCATTTCTATATTGTTTCCAATCAGTAATATGTCATCCACATATAATATTAGAAACGCTATAGAGCTCCCACTCACTTTCTTGTAAATACAAGCTTCTCCGTAAACTTGTATAAACTCGAACGCTTTGATCACCTCATCAAAACGAAGATTCCAACTCCGAGATGCTTGCACCAGTCCATAAATGGATCGCTGGAGTTTGCAAACTTTGTCAGCATTCTCTGGATCGACAAAACCTTCTGGTTGCATCATATACAACTCTTCCTTAAGGTAACCGTTAAGGAACGCTGTTTTGACATCCATCTGCCAAATCTCATAATCGAAAAAGGCAGCTATTGCTAACATGATTCTGACGGACTTAAGCATCGCTACGGGTGAGAAGGTCTCATCGTAGTCAACTCCTTGAACTTGTGAAAAACCCTTTGCCACAAGTCGAGCTTTATAGACGGTGACATTACCGTCCGCGTCCGTCTTCCTCTTAAAGATCCATTTGTTCTGAATGGCCTTACGCCCTTCAGGTAATACTTCCAAAGTCCATACTTTGTTTTCATACATGGATCCCATCTCGGATTTCATGGCCTCTAACCACTTCTCGGAATCCGGGCCCATCATCGCTTCTCCATAGCTCGTAGGTTCATCGTTGTCTAACAACATGACCTCTAAGACAGGGTTGCCGTACCACTCGGGAGCAGTACGCGTCCTTGTCGACCTACGAGGTTCGATAGCAACTTGATCCAAAGCTTCATGATCATCATCATTAACTTCCTCTCCAGCTAATGTAGGCTCCACAGAAACAACTTTCTGCGCTGCGCTACTCTCAGGTTGAAGTAAAGGTTCAACAACCTCATCAAGTTCTATTTTCCTCCCACTCAATTCTTTCGAGAGAAACTCTTTCTCAAGAAATGTTCCGTTTTTAGCGACAAACACTTTGCCTTCAGATCTGAGATAGAAGGTATACCCAACTGTCTCTTTTGGGTATCCTATGAAGACGCATTTCTCCGCTTTGGGTTCCAGCTTTTCAGGCTGAAGCTTTTTGACATAAGCATCACATCCCCAAACTTTAAGAAACGACAGCTTTGGCTTCTTGCCAAACCAAAGTTCATATGGTGTCGTCTCAACGGATTTCGATGGTGCCCTATTTAAAGTGAATGCAGCTGTCTCTAATGCATAACCCCAAAACGATAGTGGCAAATCGGCAAGAGACATCATAGATCGCACCATATCCAATAAGGTTCGATTACGACGTTCGGACACACCATTACGCTGTGGTGTTCCAGGCGGTGTTAATTGTGAAACAATTCCACACTGTCTTAAGTGACTGCCAAACTCATAACTCAGATATTCTCCTCCTCGATCAGATCGTAGGAATTTAATCTTCTTGTTACGATGATTCTCAACTTCACTCTGAAATTGTTTGAACTTTTCAAATGTTTCAGACTTGTGTTTCATTAAGTAAATATACCCATATCTACTTAAGTCATCAGTGAAGGTGAGAAAATAACGATAACCACCGCGCGCCTCAATACTCATCGGACCACACACATCAGTATGTATGATTTCCAATAAGTCACTTGCCCGTTCCATTGTTCCAGAGAACGGCGTTTTAGTCATCTTGCCCATGAGGCATGGCTCACATGTGTCAAGTGATTCAAAATCAAGTGACTCCAAAAGTCCATCAGCATGGAGCTTCTTCATGCGTTTTACGCCAATATGACCTAAACGGCAGTGCCACAAGAAAGTGGTATTATCATTATCAATTCTACATCTTTTGGCATCAATGTTATGAACATGTGTATCATTACTATCGAGATTCAATAAGAATAAACCCCTCACATTGGGTGCATGACCATAAAAGATATTACTCATATAAATAGAACAACCATTATTCTCTGATTTAAATGAGTAACCGTCTCGCAATAAACAAGATCCAGATATAATGTTCATGCTTAACGCAGGCACCAAATAACACTTATTTAGGTTCATCTCTAATCCCGACGGTAATCGAAGAGCGAGCGTGCCGACGGCGATCACATCAACCTTGGAACCATTTCCCACGCGCATCGTCACTTCGTCCTTTGCCAGCCTCCGTCTATTCCGCAGTTCCTGTTTTGAGTTGCAAATATGAGCAACCGCACCGGTATCAAATACCCAGGCACTACAACGAGAGTTGGTAAGGTACACATCAATAACATGTATATCATATATACCTTGTTTGTTGTTGGCCGCCTTCTTGTCAGCCAAATACTTGGGGCAGTTCCGCTTCCAGTGTCCAGTTCCCTTGCAATGAAAACACACAGTTTCTGGTTTGGGTCCAGCCTTGGGTTTCTTCACGAGAGGAGCAACTGCTTTGCCACTCTTCTTGGAGTTACCCTTCTTACCCTTGCCATTTTTCTTGAAACTAGTGGTTTTATTGACCATCAACACTTGATGCTCCTTCTGAATTTCAGACTCAGCGGCTTTCAGCATCGCAAACAGCTCGGCGACTGACTTGTTCATCCCGTGCATGTTATAGTTCAACACGAAGCTCTTGTAGCTAGGTGGCAATGATTGAAGAACTCTGTCAGTGATAGCCTCTGGCGGAAGGGGCATCCCTAACTCAGCCAGACGGGTGGAGTACCCAGACATTCTGAGCACGTGATCACTGATAGACCCGTTCTCCTCCATCTTGCAAGCATAGAACTTATCGGAGATCTCATATCTCTCGATCCGGGCATTCTTCTGAAAGATAAACTTCATTTCCTGGAACATCTCATATGCTCCATGACGTTCAAAACGTCTTTGAAGTCCCGGTTCTAAGCCATACAACATTGCACATTGAACTATTGAGTAATCATCAGAATGAGCCTGCCAGGCGTTCACAACGTCTAGAGACTCAACTGGAGCAGGTGGATCACCAAGCGGTGCATCAAGGACATAAGCCTTCTGGGAAGCCGTAAGGATAATCCTTAGATTACGGGCCCAGTCCACAAAGTTACTTCCATCATCTTTCAACTTAGCTTTCTCTAGGAACGCATTAAAATTCAGGGGTGCTACTGCGCGAGCCATGATCTACAACATAAATATAGCAAAGACAACTTAGACTATTGTTCTAGATAATGAGTTTTAGTTAATCATATTTAAAAAAAAAACTCCCACTCAAATTGACATCCCTCCGGTCATTCGAGTGTAACATGATCCAAATCCACCAACTCAAGTCCGATCATCACGTGAGTTGAGGTGGTTTCAATGGTGAACATCTTCATGTTGATCATATCTACTATATGACTCATGTTCGACCTTTCGGTCTCTTGTGTTCCGAGGCCATGTCTGTACATGCTAGGCTCGTCAAGTTTAACCCGAGTGTTCCGCACGTGCAACATGGCTTACACCCGTTGTATGCGAACGTAGAGTCTATCACACCCGATCATCACGGCGTGTCTCGAAACGACGAACTTTCGCAACGGTGCACACTTGGGGAGAACACAATTTATCTTGAAATTTAAGTGAGGGATCACCTTATAATGCTACCGTCGTCCTAAGCAAAATAAGATGCAAAAAAAGGATTAACATCACATGCAAATCATAAGTGACATGATATGGCCATGAACTTGTGCTTTTGATCTCCATCTCCAAAGCACCGGCATGATCTCCATCGTCACCGGCATGACACCATGATCTCCATCATCTTGATCTCCATCAACGTGTCGCCATAAGGTTGTCGCGCCGACTGTTGCTTCCACGACTATTGCTAACGTTTAGCGATAAAGTAAAGCATTACATAGCGCTTAATGATTGACACGCAGGTCATACAATAATTAAAGACAACTCTATGGCTCCTGCCAGTTGCCGTACTCATCGACATGCAAGTCGTGATATTCTATACAAAACATGATCATCTCATACATCACATATATCTCATCATGTAATTGGCCATATCATATCACATCATACCCTGCAAAAACAAGTTAGACGTCCTCTAATTGTTGTTGCAAATTTTACGTGGCTGCTACGGGTTTGCAAGAACCGTTCTTACCTACGCAAAACCACAACGTGGTGTAGTGATTGCTTTTTGATCTTCTAAAAGAACCCTCTTCATTGAAATCGATTCAACTAAAGTGAGAGAGACAGACACCAGCTAGCCATCTTTATGCAACGAAGTTACATGTCAGTTGAAGGAACCTGTCTCGCGTAAGTGTACGCGTAATGTCGGTCCGGGCCGCTTCATCTCACAGTACCGCCGAATCAAATATCAACTAGTAACGGCAAGCAATATGTATACATCCACGCCCACAACTCGTTTGTGTTCTACTCGAGATCTCATCTACGCATAGACCTAGCTCATGATGCCACTGTTGGGGAACGTTGCATGGGAAATAAAAATTTTCCTACGCACACACAAGATCTATCCATGGTGATGAGCATCTACGAGAGGGAGAGTGAATCTACATACCCTTGTAGATCGCTAAGCGGAAGCGTTTTAAGAAACGCGGTTGATGTAGTCGAACGTCTCCGCGATCCAAATCGCACGTCGTCCCTCGATCCGATCACGAACTAGTGCCGAACGGACGGCACCTCCGCGTTCAACACACGTACGGCTTGATGACGCCTTCACCTCCTCGATCCAGCAAGCGATGGTGAAGTAGTGGTTGAGTTCCAGCAGCACGACGGCGTGGTGATGGTGGTGAGGAACAATCTCTGCAGGGCTTCGCCAAGCGCTACGGAGATTATGACGGAGGAACTAGAGGGCTAGGGTTGCCGACACACGGCTTGGGAAATCCTGATCGCTCCCGTGTGCTAGCCCTGCCCCTCTATTTATATGTTGAGCCTTGGGGTCTAAACTTGGAGTAAAAGCCTCCTCCAGGTCGGTTTTGCCCGCACAAGGTCGATTTGGCCCGCAGGAAAAGAGTCCAACTCGGATCCCTGCCGAACCGCGCACAGCCGCGCACAAGCGGTAGTACCGCTTGGGCGGTAGTACCGCTTCACACAAGCGGTAGTACCGCTCGGGCGGTAGTACCGCTTCACACAAGCGGTAGTACCGCTTACGCGGCAGCAAAACTACTTTTTGCACTTTCCAATACCTTGTGGGCTTTTATCCCTTGGCCCATATAAAGTGTTGTTGCACCCGAACACTTCGGTAAACATCCGGAACCCCTTCCGGTGAACTCTGGAACTCTTCCGGAGATCGAAACACTATTATCACATATATCAATCTTTACCTCCGGACTCTTCCGGAGATCCTCGTCATGTCCGGGATCTTATCCGAGACTTCCGAACAACTTTCGGTCACCAACATAATAACTCAATTATACTAATCGTCACCAAACGTTAAGTGTGTAGACCCTGCGGGTTCGAGAACTATGTAGACATGACCGAGACACCTCTACGGCCAATAACCAATAGCGGGACCTGGATGCCCATATTGGCTCCTACATATTCTACGAAGATCTTTATCGGTCGAACCTCTATGTCAAGGATTCAGTTAATCCCGTATGCTGTTCCCTTTGTTCTTCGGTATGTTACTTGCCCGAGATTCGATCGTCGGTATCTCTATACCTAGTTCAATCTCGTTACCGGCAAGTCTCTTTACTCGTTCCGTAATACAAGATCCTGTGGCTAACTCTTTAGTCACTTTGCTTGCAAGGCTCAATGTGATGTTGTATTACCGAGTGGGCCCTGAGATACCTCTCCGTCACACGGAGTAACAAATCCCAGTCTTGATCCATGCCAACCCAACAGACACCCTCGGAGATACCTGTAGAGCACCTTTATAGTCACCCAGTTACGTTGCGACGTTTGATCCACACAAGGTATTCCTCCGGTGTCAGTGAGTTGCATGATCTCATGGTCAAAGGAACAGATACTTGACATGCAGAAAACAATAGCAATAAACTGACACGATCAAATGCTACGTTTACAGTTTGGGTCTTGTCCATCACATCATTCTCCTAATGATGTGATCCCGTTATCAAATGACATCTCATGTCAATGGCCAGGAAACCTTGACCATCTTTGATCAACGAGCTAGTCAACTAGAGGCTTACTAGGGACACAGTGTTGTCTATGTACCCACACATGTATTTGAGTTTCCAATCAATACAATTATAGCATGGATAATAAACGATTATCATTAACAAGGAAATATAATAATAACCAATTTATTATTGCCTCTAGGGCATATTTCCAACAGCATCAACATCCTTTACCTCGATACGATGCACAAGCTGGGACTCAAGGTGGAGGACCTGCAAGCGAGCCGGACGGTTTTCCACGGCATCGTGCCGGGAAAATCCAGCACCACCGTCGGCAAGATCAAACTCGACGTCCTCTTTGGCGACCACAGCCACTTCCGCCGCGAACCAGTGTGGTTCGAGGTAGTGGACCTCGACAGTCCCTACCACGCGCTGCTGGGCCGGCCGGCTCTCGCCAAGTTCATGGCGATCCCCCACTACGCCTACCTCAAGCTCAAGATGCCGGGTCCCAAGGGCATCATTACCATCGCCGGAGACTACAAGATATCGATCGCGTGCGCGCGAGACGGCAGCCGGCTGGCCGAAGCACTGGAGATAGCAGAGGAGAAGCGGCAGCTCGACCGGCTCGTGGCCCACACGTCTGGCCAGCCGGCCATGCCGGCTCCTCCATCCCAGTCGGTCGGCGAAGCCTCGTTCCAGCCGTCCAAGGACACCAGGCATGTGCCACTCGACCCGGCCAACCCCAGCCAGTGCGTCACCATCGGCTCCCGCCTCGACAGCAAATAGGAAGGCGAGCTCGTTGACTTCCTCCGTGAGAATCGGGACATCTTTGCATGGTCTCCAAAGGACATGCCGGGTGTTCCGAGGAAGTTCACCGAGCACAAGCTTCACGTACGGCCGGACGCGAAGCCGGTCAAGCAACCCCTGCGCCATTTCTCCGAGGAGAAGCGGCGTACTATAGGAGAAGAAATCGCCCGGCTGCTCGCAGCCGGCTTCATCATGGAAGTGTTCCACCCGGACTGGCTGGCCAACCCAGTCCTGGTGCTGAAAAAGAACAAGACCTGGCGCATGTGTATCGACTACACGGGCCTGAACAAGGCGTGCCCCAAGGACCCGTTCGCCCTGCCGCGGATCGATCAAGTCATCGACTCCACGGCCGGCTGCGACCTGCTGTCTTTCCTGGACGCCTACTCCGGCTACCACCAGATCAAGCTGGACCCGGCCGACCGGCTGAAAACCTCCTTCATCACCCCTTTCAAGGCCTACTACTACATCACCATGTCCTTCGGCCTGAAGAATGCAGGCGCCACCTTCCAGCGCTGCATGCAGAAGTGCCTCCTGCCTCAGATAGGCAGGAACATCCACGTCTACGTTGACGACATCGTCGTCAAGTCCAAGAAGCATTTCAGCCTCCTCGACGACCTCCGGGAGACGTTCGCCAACCTGCGCGAATACAAGATCAAGCTCAACCCGGAGAAGTGTGTCTTCGGCGTTCCAGTCGGCCAACTCTTGGGTTTCTTCGTGTCCGCCCGCGGCATCGAAGCTAACCCCGAGAAGATCAGGGCGATCGAGTGCATGCCCAAGCCGACCCGGCTCCGCGACGTCCAGAAGTTCACCGGCTGCCTCGCCTCCCTCAGCCGGTTCATCAGCCGGCTGGGCGAGAAAGCCTTGCCCCTCTACGGGCTCCTGCGCAAGACGGCTCTGGTCGAGCCGGGCCGTGATCCCTCGAAGAAGCCGGCCATGTTCGACTGGTCCGACAAGGCGGACGAGGCGTTCCGCGGCCTCAGGCGGGCCCTCACTAGCGTGCCCATCCTGGCCGCGCTGGCTGAGAAGGAGCCTTTGCTTGCCTACATCGCGGCGACCAGGCACGTCATCAGCGTCGTCTTGGTGGTGGAGCGGCCGGAGGAAGGCAAAGCGCTGCCGATCCAGCGTCCTGTCTACTACCTCAGCGAAGTCCTCTCCGCCTCCAAGCAGAACTACCCCCACTACCAGAAGATGTGCTATGGCATATACTTCGCCACCCAGAAGATCAAGTAGTACTTCCAGGAGCACGTCATCACCGTCGTGAGCACAGCGCCGCTGGGCGAAATCATGTGCGGCCGGGACGCCACCGGCCGGATTGCCATGTGGACCATCGCCCTCGCCGACTACGAGATACGGTACGAGCCGCGCACCGCCATCAAGTCACAAGCGATGGCCGACTTCCTCGTCGACTGGGCCGAAACCCAGTTCGTGCCGCCTCCACCCGACTCCACACATTGGCGTATGCACTTCGACGGCTCGAAGATGCGAGCCGGCCTGGGAGCTGGCATCGTCTTGTCATCCCCGAGGGGAGATCAGCTCAAGTACGCGCTCCAGATCCACTTCGCCGCCTCCAACAACGTGGCCGAGTACGAGGCCCTCGTCCACGGCCCCCGGCTCGCCAAGGAGATCGGCATCTAGCGCATCATATGTTTCGGCGACTCCGACCTCGTGGTGTAGCAAGTCTCTGGCAAGTGGGACGCCAGGGACGCCAACATGGCCAGCTATCGCTTCCTCGTCCAACAGCTCACCGGCTCCTTCGAGGGCTGCGAGTTCCATCACGTCCCCCGTGCGGACAACGAGGCGGCCGATACGTTGGCAAAGATCGGCTCCACCCGGCAGGCCATCCCAGCCGGCGTCTCCCCCGAGTGGCTGCTCAAGCCTTCGATCAAGCCCTCCCCCGAATCGGAGTCCATCTTCGTGCCGGCTGACGCAGCCGGCCCGTCGTCAGGTCCGGCTGCCCAGCCGGCCCCGCCGGCTATGGCAACTTCGCCGGCTCCGCCATCTCCGGCTGCCCAGCTGGCGCCTCCCGTCCCGGCTGTCGAGCCGGCCACATCCGCAGCGGCCGGCTCTGAGCCCGCGGCCGTCATGATGGCGATCGACGCTTCTTCCACCGGTTCACTCCCGGGGGCTGGCGAGCCGGTCCCGGCCACGGGGACTGGTGAGCCGGTCCCGGGGACTGGTCTTCCGGGCCCGGGGGCTCCTGCCACCTCCAACGTCCTGCTCGAGCCCGGCCCATCCTGGCGTTTCTCCTACATGGCGAGCTCCCCCCTGACGAGGCAACAGCAAGACAAATCCAGCGCTGAGCCCCGGCCTACAGCATCATCAACCACGAGCTGGTTCATCGCAGCACCACCGGCGTTTTCCAACGCTGCGTCGAGCCGGAAAAAGGGCAAGAGATCCTCCTCGACATCCACCAGGGCGAGTGCGGTCACCACGCCGCCTCCAGGACCTTGGTGGCCAAGGCGTTCAGCCACGGCTTCTACTGGCCGACTGCTTTGGAGGCGGCCAGGCAGCTGGTCGACAAGTGCGAAGGCTGCCAGCGCTTCAGCACGCAGAGCCACCTGCCAGCTTTAGCCCTCCAGACCATCCCCCTCTCGTGGCCTTTTGCCGTCTGGGGGCTGGACATGGTGGGACCTTTCAAGACCGCGCGAGGCGGCATGACGCATCTGCTGGTAGCCGTCGACAAATTCACCAAGTGGATCGAGGCCCGGCCAATCAAGAAGCTGGACGGTCCCACGGCCGTCCGGTTCATCGAAGACATCACAGTCCGCTACGGCATCCCCCACAGCATCATCACCGACAACGGCACGAACTTTGCCAAGGGCGTGCTAGCGCGTTTCTGCTCCAAGCAGGGCATCCGGCTCGATCTGGCATCCGTCGCCCACCCACAGTCGAACGGCCAGGTTGAGAGGGCGAACGGCCTGATCCTGGCCGGCATCAAGCCCCGGCTCGTGGCACCACTGGTCCGGTCAGCCGGCTGCTGGGTCGAAGAACTGCCGGCTATCCTTTGGAGCCTCAGGACTACGCCCAACCGGTCGACCGGCTACACCCCGTTCTTTCTCGTGTATGGGTCCGAGGCAATCATCCCCACCGATATCGAGTTCGATTCGCCTCGGGTTACCCTGTACATGGAGACAGACGCGAAGGAGGCAAGAGAAGACGGCGTCGACCTCCTCGAGGAGGCCCGCGAGCTGGCCCTGAGCCGGACGGCCATTTACCAGCAAAAGCTCCGGCACTACCACAGCAAGCGGATCCGGCCACTCTCCTTCCGCGAAGGAGACTTGGTGCTCAGGCGGATCCAGCGAACCGCCGGCCAGCACAAGCTGTCCTCCCCATGGGAGGGCCCGTTCATCGTCAGCAAGGCGCTGCACAACAACGCGTACTATCTGATAGACGCCCAGAAGCCGCAGAAGCGCAAGAGAGACGCCTCCGGCGAGGAAACGGAGCGCCCGTGGAACGCGGCGCTCCTCCGCCCTTTTTACTGCTAAGAACCAGTGTATGTATATACCCTCCCCTTTTGGGCTACTGAATGCAACGGGTGCCCCAAGCCTGCCCTTGGGACATGCCCCTTTTCGTCTCTTCCTAAGATTTTCGCTCGCTGGCTCCTGGGTCCGGCTCCCGGTCCCGGGGGCTCGCCGGCTAGTCCTGCCCGCCTCCCCCGAAGCCGGTCAAGTAGTGTGAACTAAAAAGAGCCCTCCCGCCCCTCCCAGCTACAGACCGGCTCCCGGCTGTCCGGCTGAAGGGACCTCGAGACGGCAAAACTTAGCTCACATGAAAAATCGATCGCAAAGGGGATTGCTGGCTAGGGCTAGCCGGATCGCTTCCTTTTTAGCCTCTGTCACTCACCTTACCCGAAAAACTCTCGCGGTTTCTTAACTCACGACCGGCTCCCTCGAGGCGGACGCCCCGTCCCAGCTACAGACCGGTTCCCGGCTGTCCGGCTGGCGGGACCGAAACCAAGGGGGACAAGGTTTTGAGCAATCGAAACCAAAAGAAAAGAAAAGGGATAAGGCCGAGCCGGTACGCATAAAGCAACATTTCAGCAACCAAAAGTTTTATACAACTCAAGAAGGGCCCACGGCCACAAGTTTATTACACGTACACCCCCAGTGGGTGGAATAGAAGTCTAACTATGCAGAAAGATAAAAGCTCTAGACGGCGCCGGCTCCGCCATCTCCTCCGGCACCGCCCGCGGCGGCCGACGACGAAGCCCCGTCCTTGTCCACGGCGCGCTCTGCGTCGGCTCCCGTCTCCAAGTACGGAGCCGGCTCGGAATCGGCGTAGACGTCGGTGCTGGAGCCGGAATTTTCACCATCCGTCTCGGCGGCGCTCCCCTCCGGGTCGTCCAGGGCGAGCATGTACCGATCCTCCGGGATCACCACGCCGTCCGCCCCGCGCTCTGGGACGTATTCGTCCCACGCAGCAAAGGACGCAATGTCGCTCGCCCTCACGGCCATCGCATCGGCCACCGCCTCCAACTCCGCGTCGGTACCGGCGCGCTGGGCCGTGAGCAGACCCAAGTCCAGCTCGGGGTACCACGACTTCGCAAGGCGAAGCGCCATACTCGCACCGGCGCGCGCTGCGGAGGCCCTCCAGGCGTTCACCCGCGCGGTCCCGAACTCCAGCCACCTCGACAGCCGGCTCATGGAGACCGGGTCCACCGCGCCGGGCCAAAGGGTGCGAACCAGCGCCCCGCTGGCCGCCTGGAGCCGCTTCAGAGCCCGAACCACCTCCGACAACCGCGCCGAGGAGGCGATCCCCACCTCGTCCAAGGTCCAGGGGGCAAGCTGCCCAATGGCTTCCCCCTGCGCCCGCTGGCCCTCACGGTGGGCCTCCACGGCCGCCTCCGCGGCCTCCTACGTACCGGGGAAAATCCCTAAGAAGAAAACGCGGGATGAGCAAAGAAGCAAGTCAGAAAACCCAGAAGCAAGGCGCGAAAAGAACAAGGCGGTAAAAACTTACCGCGTAGCATCCGATCCACCTCGTGCCCTTGCTCCTGCAGCTCCACCTCCCTGGCCGACCACTCCTGGCACTGGCGCTCGTGCTCATCCCGGGCCGCCTGCGCATCCTCGGCCGCCTTGGTCAGCGCGACGTCCTTGGCCTCCAACTCCTGGCGGAGGATTTTTTCTCGCTCCTCTGCCTCCCGACGAAGGGCCGTCTCGCGGTCCGCCAGCTCTCGGCGGTGGGCCGCGTCGCGCTCCTCCTTCTCCGCCTTCGCCTGCTCCGTCTCCCCGCGGAGCCGGTCGCGCTCCGCAGTCAGGAGGCCCCGCTGCTCCCCAAGCTGCACCACCTGGCGACGGAGGCTGACCGTCTCGGCATGGGTAGCTGCTTGGGACGAAGACGCCGCTGTCAGTAAACAAAAAGAAGAAAAGGAATCAGCCCGCCTCCAGAGCAGCCGGCCTGATTCCCGAGGGCTACACCCAGTGGGTGCGCTCGCGCGCCCCCACTGGAAGATCGCGAGGTTCCATACCTTGCAGGTCCGTGGACAGGGTGGCCAGCCAGCCCTCAGCTTCCCGGTACAAGCCCAGCAGGGTGTTGTACGCGGCCACCCGGCGGTCGTGCGTTGCCTGCAAACGAAGAAGACACGGGACAGCTTTAGGCTCGACCCGCCTGCGCCCCAGCCGGCTCGAGCCTCGGGGGCTACACCCAGTGGGTGCGCTAGCGCGCCCCCACTGGAAAAGAAAGAAAATGCAAAAGCAAGAAAATATAAAAACTTACCGCGACAGATTGCTCCAGGTGCACCAACCGGTCGTTGGCGGCTCGAGCGTCCCGCGACGTCTGGGCGCGGCAGGCGGCAAACGCATCCACAACGGCGGCCACTGCCTCCCCAAGGGCGCTCGGCGGATCGCCAAGGGCCGGGCGGCCGGCTGCGGCCCAGTTCTGCTGCGGCCGGCCCCCGTCTGCGGGCCCCCCTTTGCCGGAAACCACCATGGGACCGGCCCCTTCCGGCGCCTTCGTGCCGTGGGCCCCCGACGACGAGCCCGCGGCGGCCGTCTCTCTGGTCGTCACGACCGTCCCCTCCGACGCTCCGCCTCCGTCCGCTCCTGGCCGGCTCTCCTCCGGCGCGGGCACCTCCGGAGCCGGAGCCTCCGGGGCCGGCACATCCAGAGCCGGCGCGTCCGGAGCCGGGATCTCGGCTTCCGGAGACTCCTCTGCTCCCGGCGGCACATCGCCCGCCCCTGGCTGGGCGGCGTCGCGGTCCATCTCCGCCCTTCCTCCAGCACCAGCCACGTCCGCGCCCACTGCCGCACGCGCGTCTTCCGCGGCCTTCGCGTCCGCCTCCGCCCGCCGCTCGGGGTCGTGGTGGTCCTTCGACCTCCTCTCCCGGCCGCAGGGGAACGGCTCCCACGCTCCACCAGCGGCCTCTCCGCTGGTCCCTCCCGGCGGCTGCCTTTTCTTCGCTGCCTCCTCCCAGGGACGGTGCTCCTCAACGCGCCGCTCCTGCTCGGCCGCCTCGAGGTCGCGCCACGCCTGGCGCTCCCTCTCCTCAGCGGCGTCCGGCGGCGCCGTCCTCATGGTCTCGCCGCCTGGGGTCCTCCCCAGGGCGCGCGCCTCCCTGATCACGGCGAAATAAGGAACCGGGGGGAAAAGGGACAAGCTAAGGAGGAGGGGGAGATGGACTCACCCGACGACAACGGGGACCGCCCTCCTCACGGGTCCCGCCTGGGACACCCGCTGTTTCTTCCCTCCGCCTCCGTGGCTGCCCCCCGGCAGCGCGGTGGCCGCCCGTTTGGGCGCCGGCTTGGCAACGGCCAGCCGCTTCCCCCTGTCGCCCGCGTCCGGGCCGCCCCGGCTGGACTCGGGGCCGGCTGGTCGCGGGCGCCTCCTCGGCGCCGCGACCTCGTCCTCCGGAGCCTCGGTTTCCTCCGAAACCTCTGCAGCACGCGTCCCCTCCGACTCAGCGTCATCATCAGTCCAATCCCGTAGATGCGTCGGGGGAGGAGACTCACCCGCCGATTCGGCCTCCTCGGCCTCCTCCTCCTCCATCTCCACCTCGCCGGCTTCTGACGCGCCGGCTCGGTCGGAGTCCGCCGGCTCCACATCGTCGACGTCCTCGACCTCCTCGGGGTCCGACTGCACCGTGTCGGCGGCCGGCTCCCCATAGTTTTGTAGCTGCGGGAAAACCTGCAAGCAGGCGGGGCGGCGCGCCGTCAGGCCAAAGGGAGGGAGCGCCGTCTCTGAAATAGGGGGAGGGGGAGACGGCCAGACACTTACCCGCGACGCCGGATGGCTCCGGCTGTACGGAGTCTTTTCCCATCGCCATCCCTCCTCTTTCAGCTTCGCCGTCGAAATGGCGTTCACCCTCCTCGCCACGTGGACCAGCTTCAGCTCCTTGGTGGAGAGCCGGCAGGGGTCGTGCCGCCCTCCCATCTGGCAGATGAGGTGCGGCCGGCTCTGCAGCGGCTGCACCCGGCGCGCCACCATCGCGGTCAGCAGGTCGGTGGCAATCAGCCCCTCCGACCCGGTCATCACCAACAGGCGCTCGCAGAGCCGGTCCGCCGTCTCGGGCGCCTGTGGCGGGACCTCCTGCCAGTTAATCATCGCAGCCGGAGGCTGATTGACGAAGTCGGGGAGGTTGATGTAGTCCTCCTCCGGCTTCACGTTCTTCACGTAGAAGAACCCCCGTTGCCAGTTCTTCACCGACTCCTGCAGCGGCAGCTTCGGGAAGCCGGCTCCCTTGCGGATATGGATCAGGGCGCCCCCGTAGGCGGTCATGACCTTCGCCCTCGTAGCCGGGTCCACCACCGTCTGCCGCTTGAGGAAGAAGAGCCGGAACCAGAGGTCGAGCCTCGGCTCCACCCCCAAGAACCCCTCGCAGAGGGTGACGAACGCCGCCAACTGCAGGACGGCGTTGGGGGCGAGGTGATGCTGCTGCAAGCCGAACCGTGTCAAGAATCGACGGAAGAAGGTGCTCGCCGGCAGTCCGAGCCCGCGGAGGAAGTGCTCGGCGAAGACGACGACCTCGCCCTCCCGCGGGATTGGGGAGTTCTCCGGCCCGGCAGGGCACGCCTCCAGGTGCACCACCGACGGGAGCTTGCGGCGGTAGCGGAGGTGCTCGATGAACTCCTCCTCCACGATGCTGTCGTCCCATGCACCCTTGCTCGCCATGGTCGCTGGGGGGGCTCGCGGTGGCGGCGACTGACGCGGATGCTCGGCTGCGGTGCGGGCCTCCGGCGGCGGCGGGCGGCAGCGCGACGCACTCGCAGGCCTGGCTCTCTCTCTCTCTCTCTCTCGAAGCAGGAGGGGGAGGGCGACGAAGACGATGCGACGGGGGCGGGACGAACGAATGAGCCGTTCGGTTCCTCTCTCCTTTCCATTTAAACCCCACGCGGTTGATCGTGGGGGGTGGATTCATTGCGCACGACCCCCACGATTCCCGCCACGTGCGGAGCAGGAATTATGACGCTCGGGAAAGCCAACCGGCAGCCCGAGCCATAAAAGATCCCTGCGCGCGGGCCAAGGACGCGGCCATGGAGGGCCCCGCCCCGCGGCCTGGTCTTGTCCACCGCGTGGCCTGTCAGGCCACGGCCCGCTGCGTATTCCACATGGCGCGGCTTCCCCACTCGACGGGGCGCCCGAGGCGGCGCGCGGAGCATCGGCCGGCTGCGGGGCCGGTCGCTGCTTGCCCGCGTCGTTTGGCCTCCGAGGCATGCTGCGACGCAAAGGCGATATTCAAGCCGGCGAGGACCGCCTCGGTTCGTCGGTGGGCCTCCCCTGCTTCGGGGACTACTGTCGGGGGGATGACCCCGGGGTAGCCTCAAACGACCCACTACTCCAACTTTGTGAAACAACGGGGGGCGAGCCGCCTCCCCCTATAGCCCGGCTGCGCCCCGCCGGCTACGCGCTACCGGCTACGCCCTGCCGGCTGTGTCCCGCCGGCTACACCCTGCCGGCTGTAACATGCCAGCCGGCTAGGGGCAGAGGTGCCTGGCCCCCTAGCCGGCGGCGCATTGGATGCCGCGGTCGGGGTGCGCGTGGCTACAGTGGCCCCCATCCCATCGGGGGTCACTGCCCGTGAGGCCACAGTGGAGGTGGCAGTGCCTCTGACTCTGGCCGATTGCGACAGGGCTCCCAACAGTGCCGGCACGCCCTCAACCACTACATTACCTGCTCTGGCATGGCTACAGTGCAGCCGGCCGTACCGCTGACCTCGGCCGGTTGCCACAAGACGACGCCCCCGAAGGACGACCCGTGCCGGGAGGTGACCGTCACGGGGACCCATCGTGCGGGCCCCGCCGGCTCCCGACGGGACCCTGCAGCCGGCGGGCCCCGCCAGCGACGGGACCCCTCAGCCGGGGGCCCCACAGCCGGCCTGAGAGGCTGCCGGTTGGGGCCCCCTGAGATCTCTTATTCATATTGTACTCCGGGGGGTTGGTCTATAAAACCCCCCGGGCCTCCCCCATGCAACGGGTCGACTCTCTCCACGCACCCACACTCACGTAGAGAGGCAGCAAGGGCAACCTAGCCTTTTCTTCCTCCTCTAGCCATACAGCTCCAGGAGCACCATTGTAATCCCACCATTGTCAAAACTAGACCAAGCAGGACTAGGGGTGTTACCTCCCACGGAGGGCCCCGAACCTGGGTACACCGTGTGTCCGCCACCGTCTGTGCCTAACCCCGCTCCCGGAGCCCGTCGGCGTCCTTCGGCCCCAACCACTCTCGATAAGCCTACCCATGGCATCTGCCATGACAAAACGACGACATGAGGACACCGCAAGATTGAACCCAAAACTAAGCACTTCTCCCATTGCAAGAATTACCAATCTAGTTGGCCAAACCAAACCAATAACTCGAAGAGACTTGCAAAGATATGAAATCATGCATATAAGAATTCAGAGAAGATTCAAATAATATTCATAGATAATCTGAACATAAACCCACAATTCATCGGATCTCGACAAACACACTGCAAAAGAGTATTACATCGGATAGATCTCCATGAAGATCATGAAGAACATGGTATTGAAGAACGAAGAGAGAGAAGAAGCCATCCAGCTACTAGCTATGGACCCGAAGGTCTGTGGTGAACTACTCACGCATCATCGGAGGGGCAATGGAGTTGATGTAGATGTCCTCCGTGATCGATTCCCCCTCCGGCAGATTACCGGAAAAGGCTCCAAGATGGGATCTCACGGGAACAGAGGCTTCCGGCGGCGGAAAAGTATTTTCGTGGCTCTTTCTGGTATTGGGGGAATATTTGGGAATTTATAGGGCAAAGAATAGGGTTAGGAGACCTGCTGGGGGGCCACAAGCCAGGGGGGCGCGCCCTGGTGGCTTGTGATCTCCCGGCAGGTCTCCTGCCTTCGTCTCCAAGTCTGGCAGGTTTCTTCTGGTCCAAGAAAAATCATTCCGAAGATTTTATTCCGTTTGGACTCCGTTTAATATTCCTTATCTGCAATACTCAAAAACAAGGAAAAAACAGAAACTGGCACTAGGCTCTAGATTAATAGGTTAGTCCCAAAAATAATATAAAATAGCATATTAATGCATATAAAACATCCAAAACAGATAATATAATAGCATGGAACAATCAAAAATTATAGACATGTTGGAGACATATCAGTCACTTATGATTTACATGTGATGTTAATCCTTTTATGCATCTTATTTTGCTTAGGACGACGGTAGCATTATAAGGTGATCCCTCACTAAAATTTCAAGATAAAATTGTGTTCTCCCCGAGTGTGCACCGTTGCGAAAGTTCGTCGTTTCGAGACACCACGTGATGATCGGGTGTGATAGACTCTACGTTCACATACAACGGGTGCAAGCCAGCGTTGCACGTGCGGAACACTCGGGTTAAACTTGACGAGCCTAGCATGTACAGACATGGCCTCGGAACACAAGAGACCGAAAGGTCGAACATGAGTCATATTGTAGATATGATCAACATGGAGATGTTCACCATTGAAACCACCTCATCTCACGTGATGATCAGACTTGGGTTGGTGAATTTGGGTCATGTAACACTCGGATGACCGGAGGGATGTCAATTTGAGTGGGAGTTCTTTAGTAATATGATTAACTGAACTCATTATCATGAACATAGTCAAAATATCTTTGCAAATTATGTTGTAGATTACTAGCTCGTGCTGTAGCTCCCTTGAATTTTTATATGTTCCTAGAGAAATAGAGTTGAAAGATGATGGTAGCAATAATGCGGACTGGGTCCGTGATCTGAGGATTGTCCTCATTGCTGCATAGAAGGCTTATGTCCTTAATGCACCGCTCGGTGCGCCACCCCCTCAAGCATCGTCTGTAGATGTTGTGAACATCTGACAGGCACGTTCTGATGACTACTTGATAGTTTAGTGCGTCATGCATTACGGTTTAGAATTGAGGCTCCAAAACGTTTTGAACGTCACGAAACATATGAGATGTTCTAAGAGCTGAAATTGGGATCTCAGGCTTGTGCCCGTGTTGAGAGGTATGAGACCTCCAACAAGATTCTTTGCCTGCAAGATGAAGGAGAATAGCTCAATCGGTGAGCATGTGCTCAGATTGTCTGGGTGCTACAATCGCTTGAATTGAGTGGGAGTTTATCTTCCAAATAAGATAGTGATTTATATAGTTCTCCAAGTCACTGTCACTAAGCTACTAGAGCCTCGTGATGAACTATAAAATGCCAGGGATGGAAATAATGATCCCTGAGCTATTCGCGATGTTTGACACCGCGAAGGTAGAAATCAAGAAGGAGCATCAAGTGTTGATGGTTAGTGAAACCACTAGTTTCGAGAAGGGCAAGGGCAAGGAGGGAAACTTCATGGATGGCAAGCCAGTTGCTGCTCCAGTGAAGAAACCCAAGGTTGAACCCAAACCCGAGACTAAGTGCTTCTATTATGAGGAGAACGGTCGCTGAAGCGGAACAACCCTAGATACTTGGTAGATAAGAAGGCTGGCAATGTCGATAGAAGTAGATTTGATATACGTGTTATTGATGTGTACCTTACTAGTACTCCTAGTAGCACCTGGGTATTGGATACCGGTTCGGTTGCTAAATGTTAGTAACTCGAAATAAAAGCTACGGAATAAACGGAGGCTAGCTAAGGGTGAGGTGACGATGAGTGTTGGAAGTGTTTCCAAGGTTGATGTGATCACCATCGCACGCTCTCTCTACCTTCGGGATTAGTGATGAACCTAAATAAATGTTATTTGGTGTTTGCGTTGAGCATGAACGTGATTAGATCATGTCTATTGCAATACGGTTATTCATTTAAGTTAGAGAATAATGGTTATTCTATTTACATGAATAATACCTTCAATGGTCATGCGCCCAATGCGAATGGTTTATTGAATCTCGATCGTAGTGATACACATGTTCATAATATTGATGCCAAAAGATACAAAGTTAATAATGATAGTACCACATACTTGTGGCACTGCCGCTAAATGTCATATTGGTGTAAAACGCATGAAGAAACTCCATGTTGATGGATCTTTTGACTCACTCGATTTCGAATCGGTTGAGGCATGCGGACCATGCCTCATGGGCAAGATGACTAAAACCCCATTTTCTGGCTTGATGGAGCGGGCAAGTGACTTATTGGAAATGATACATGTTGATGTATGCGGTCCAATGAGTATTGAAGCGTGCGGTGGATATCTCTATTTTCTTACCTTCACTGATGATTTGAGTAGATATGGGGATATTTACTTAATGAAACACAAGTCTGAAATGTTTGAAAAGTTCAAACAAATTCTGAGTGAAGTTTGAGATCATCGTGACAAGAAGATAAAATGTCAACGATATGATCACGGAGATAAATATCTGAGTTACGAGTTTGGTATACAACTTAAGACAATGTGGAAGTTGTTTCACAACTGTAACACCCCGATGTCATGCTACAGTAAACTCATGCTAATAGTGCCATGTCATCATAATTATTATTTTTTTCTAAACTTCACTTTGATCCGAGCCAAGTTCAAATTCAAGTTTAAAATAAAGTCAAAATAATATTTATTTAAACAGCTAAACAAAAATGTATACAGTAGGTAATACAATCCTCCAGTATTGGTGAAAATAATATCAACTCCATTTGGATGCCCATCTTGTCCTTGGAAATTATTTTAGTGGTCCAACAGAAAATTACTTGACCTTTTCAATATCTACAAGTGTTTAAATAGTTTCAATTGGCCCCAAAATTTTTGTGCCACCTAGTAATTTTGCATTTGCATTTATATACTAAGTTTCATATTTTACAAAAATTGTCTAGTGTCAAAAGAAAATAGAACAAGTCTGGAAAATATTGCAAAAATAGAAAGAAATAAAAGGCTTGCCAGCCTACCATGCCTATGGGCTCTAGTCCTACACTCAAAGGCCCATCCCATCTCCCCTTCATCCTCTTCCTCCTGTTCACAGGAGATCGTGGCTGGCCATCCACGGCGCCATGGCCGGCCATCCGGCCCCTCCTCGACGCCTAGAAGACCTTCCCCGCGACCCCCTCAGGCAAACCCTAGCCTATTCCTCTCCCTCCCGGTGCCTCTGCTCTCTTTCCCCCGCACCTAACCGACGCCAACATCGCCGTGTTGACGTCGATCCCGCGGCCACCATCCTCCCCGGCGCCCGTGGTTACGTCCAGGAGGACCGCCACCCTCGGCTTCGTCCATTTAGAGCAGCGAATCGAGCCGAGTCAGACTGCTCACTCGCCATCGGGGTCGTTTCCGTCGCCTACACCGTTGGTCGCCGTCGTCAAATGCTTCGTCTTCGGTCAACCTCCGGCCTCCCCGACCTCACCTCCGAGCTCGCGGTGAGCTCCTCCTCCACTTCTCCCTCACCCCGCAGTCGATTCGTCGCCGTAGCCCCGCGCCCGCTCGAGTCCACCATGGCCGAAGCTTCGAGCCCGCACCCCGTTGTTCTCTGCTGCGGCCGCTCTGCCGTTGCTACCTTCTGCCCCCAAGCCGCTGCTGCCAAGCTGCTGCTGCTCTTGCACTGCTACTACTGCCGCTGCTGATTGTGCAGCTGCTCTGCTGCCTGCTGCCCCGCGCCTAATGCTGCCGCTGCTACTAGCTACTCTGCTGCTAGCTATTGTGGCTGCCGCTTTGTTGCTGGCAGTGCTGCTCCACCGCTTGCCGCTGTCCCACCTGCTGCTGCTGCCATGCGCGCGCCCGCGCTATCCTCCGCGGCCTTGCCGCGCTTGCCTGCGCTGCTGCTGGCCGCCGCGCGCCGTCGGCGCCCGCCATTGCCGTGCCTGCGGCCTCGTCCGCTGCTGCCGCGCCGGCCTCCAGCCACCGCGGCTGGCCGTCGCGCCCAGCCGCGCCCACTAGGGCTGCGCCCTACTCCCCTGCCTGGTGCACTGGGCACTGGCCGCCGACGCTCCCCTGTGAGCGGCCGTGCGTGCTTGCCCCAGCCATGGCCCAAGGCCACTTCACGTGCGGGCCGGCCCTTGTTTAGTTTAGGTGCTAACCCCCCCTTAGACTAACCCCCACTAATTAGTCTATTACATGTGGGGCCCTACTGCTAACAAAACATTTTATTAAAATCAGTGATAATGACATGTGGGTCCGCCCACACAGTTGACTAGTCAAACTTTGATTGGTCAAGTAGTCGACCAACACCTCATGGACCCACCTGTAAACCTCTCTGCAAGGTACACACTTTGGTACACATAGCTTTTTCTCATTTAATTCGAATTAATAAATATTTTAAGAATATTGTTTAAACATTATAAAATCATATAAAATAATCCGTAGCTCGGATGAAAAAGTTTTATACATGAAAGTTGTTTAGAAAAATCCCACGAATCCAAATACGCTGTCTGTTCATCTGTCACGTGCTCCTATCATAACGAACATGGAACATTTCCGTCATTTTCGTCTGTCCGGTAGTAGCCCGAGACCCAGAAAATATCGTCAGATATTCTTCCGATCCGTCTGCGACGTGTAGCCCTGCGTTAGTGCATGCCTAGCTCTGCATATTGCCATGCCATGCATCGTGTTGCATCTGTGCTTTATATTTATTGTTTCTCCCCCCTCTTCTTACCGGTAGACCCCGAGACCGACGCTGCTGCCGGGTACGACTACGCGCCTGACGATCAGCCTTTTGCCGCAGAGCAGCAAGGCAAGCAACCCCCCTTGAGCATTCCGATATCGCCCATTTCTTTCCCTCTCATTCTTGCATTAGATTTTGCTACTGTATTAGCTAGCTCCTATTTCTGATGCATAACCTGTTTTTGATAAACTGCTACTATACCTGCTATTATATCAACTGCTTAGTATAGGTTGATCAATGAATCCCCTGTGACCCCCTTAGTCCCAGTTGCCCCTGCTTCTTCATCGACGACTCGACGACTCGAAGACTCGAAGACTCGGTCAACCGACCGACAAGCCATGCCCGTCACATTCACCGCACACCCCTTAGTTGTACGACTATGCAGAGCTACTATCGAGTACCGAGGGTGACACCTCGTGAAGTACTCATGATGCTAACTCTGTAGTGCAGCTAGTCGGTCGTGGTTATCGAGGGTGATTCCTCCTTCACCAATCCCGACGATGACTCTGTCATGCAACCCCTCAAGTGTGGGACCCTTGAGGGTGATTCCTCTAAGTCCACCTTGACGGTTTCATCGAGCGGGGCCTTTTGAGGGTGATTCCTTAGGTTCCGTCTTGATGTTTTATACACACAGTTACTATGACCTGGTTACAGAAACATGTTGGTAATGGGTCGGCCCTGAGGGGTACCCATGGTTTGATGATGATGATGTGTGGCCGGGCAGGAGAGGCCCTTGCTACACATCCTCGAGACGGGGTGACGGGACCGCACTTCATGGGTCGCGCTTACCCCGCATTAATAAAGTGCTAATGGGTTGGGTATTTGATCTGAGTTGGTCGTTTGACCTTTTACGCACCAAACCTTCACGTGGGACAAGTTATGGGTACTCAGCGTCGTTGTATCAGCCGAAGCTCTTCGGACGTCAGCAATGGAGCGGCGCGCGCCCGAGTGGTCTGGAAGGCACAAATCTTGGATTAGAGTGTGCTAGGACTGACCTCGGCCGCGTACGCATCGTGTAGGAGTGCAAAGGGGGAGTGGGCCCATGACCCCTGTGTGCTTAGGATTTAGACCGGCGGGCTGGCCTTTCTGTTGAGCCTAGGTGGGGCGACGGCGTGTTGATATCCCGAGGCCGGGCATGACCCAGGAAAGTGTGTCCGGCCGGAGGTGATCAAGCGTGTTGGAAATGCGGTGCACCCCTGCAGGGATGAATTCATCTATTCGAATAGCCGTGTCCACGGTAACAGGACGACTTGGAGTTGTACCTTGATCTACTACAACTAAAATTGTGACCAAATTGAAATGAATGTTGGCTCCGAGATTGCTTCCTCGCAGGGAGTCAAGGAAGAATCTCTGGGCGTGGTTACTTAATAAAATTTGCTACAATAATATTGCTATATATGAGATACTAGTCTACTCTCTCCTAATGCTGCAAGATGCTGAAGATGCTAGTCTTCGATAGGACTAGGCCTTCCCCCTATTCTTGCTTTCTGCAGTCAGCCTAGATATAACCCCAATTCCTTGATACTGATGCATACTTAGCATAGTTCTGATGTCAGTCTTGCGAGTACTTTGGATGAGTACTCACCACTGCTTTGCTTTCTCTTTCCCCCTCGATACGATTCTGCGTTCAGACGATGGAGCCCAGGAGATGGAGTACTCCGGAGACGACTACACCACCGCAGGAGCCTACTACTACGTGGAGGCGGCCCCCGACCAGCAGTAGGATAGGAGGTTTCTAGGCAGGAGGCCTCGCCTCTTTCGATCTGTTGTTATGTTTGTGCTAGCCTTCTTAAGGCAAAACTTGTTTAACTTATGTCTGTACTCAGATATTATTTGCTTCCGCTGACTCATGCTTGTCGAGCTTTGTATTCGAGCCCTCGAGGCCCCTGGCTTGTAATATGAAGCTGTATGACTTTAATTTGTGTCTAGTGTTGTGTTGTGATATCAATCAGTGAGTCCCTAATCTTGGTCGTACGCATTGCGTGTATGTTTAGCGTACGGTCGAAATTGGGGGCGTCACAAGTTGGTATCAGAGCCGACTGCCTATAGGTAGCCCCCTTTCCAACTCCTTGGCCGAAGTTGAGTCTAGTCATCGATAAACTTTTACTAACATAGTTGTGTGTCTTACGGGCCGACATCTCAATCGGGTGGTATTAGGATCTTTTATTCCTCATCTATACTCTGGGTTCTGATCTCTCTTCTCTTTCGGGTTAAAGATTTTGCTAACTCTAACTCTAGGTTGTCGTAACTACTCCCTCCCGAAGAGCCCCTCATTCCAGATGATGGTTTGATTCATCAGAAGACTCTGAAGTTACTCTCTGATGTTCTCCCAAGAACTTGTGTTTATCGCTCTTGCGATTCCCTTCTACCATCAATGCCCCCCCTATGCTTACCGGGGATTCGTTCGTCCTTAGTTGTTGTGGGTTTCACAAAATCCTTCGGATTGCTATTCCATCTTCCGAAATCCTCAGTAGCCTTTTGCTCTTGACCTTTCTCACATGCTTGCATTAAGGTTAATTCCATATGTCTAGCAATATTCTTTAAATCCTTTGTGATTGTCTTTCGATTTTATTGATTCAACATGTGTGTGAATGCACGCAGTCATCCGTTCTTTCTCATAAATTATCTTTCCGGCCCAGATGTCTTTCCAAACCTGAGTTGGTTCTCGACAAATCAACCTTGATTGATTGTCCATCTAAGTCCATTCATCTTACTTGTATTTGATCGGAGCATCTGTTTCCGATACACCAATTTGGAAATCTTAATTCCTTTGGTTTTTAAGCATCGAATTATTTGGACGTTCTATAGTCTGATGCCTTGCATTCTTTCTCCCTATGATTGAGTACCGATACTCACATCAGGTCCTTTGTGGACCGCCAGGCCCATTGTTGGGTTATTATCCGATAGCATCCTTCACATTTAAAATGCTTGTGATGTTCTTCCCCTGATACATGATGCCATTGGTAAATTATGTCTTCTCCCTCTGATAAGTTTTATCCTATGCTTTCGTCAGCCATGCTCTGTTTGCAAGCATGTGTTATTTACTCTTGAAGCTTGTGGTATATGTTCCTAAGATGCCCCGATGGGTTGAACCTATGCCTTTCTAAATCCATGTGAACCCGACAGTTTTCATGAGTCATACTCTCCTGGTGTTTTGCCAGTTAAACTTTTTAAACTACAACTTCATCAAAGGCGAGGAGTAAATGGGAGGTGATGCATTGATAAAGTGGGAGTCGACCTTGAACTTTGTGCTCATGCCCATGTAAGCAATGTTGATCCTATCGTAGAAGCTTCTCGTGACAACAAAACTCTCTTGGTATAATTTGATCTGGTATCTGTGGTCTTGTCCTTTGCAATCATGGTTCCGACCATGTTGTTCTACTTTGATTTCATTCTCAGACAAGTTAAAAGTGCTTGTCTTTCGCAGACCAATACATCGGTCCAAGCTTTACTTTTGATCTACCTCCGAGTATTATCCTTGGTATATCGAGAAAATCATGGAGCTACATAGCTTCTTATAAGCTCCTCATCAGCTATGTTTTCCTTCACTGATTACAGTTCCCTCGTGTTCTGAGTTGTTGGACACTCAAGGACACCGATAATTGAATCGAGTCCGCATTGCGATTCAACAACTCTTAGTAATCTTCTTTGCTTATGAGTTTGTACTCGATCATGCCATTCCAAGCTGTTAGGCTACATCATCATCGTCATGCTAAAGCTTGACCATGCTATCTATGTCCTTCATCCCTGAAGCACCATTCCAACAGTGCATTAAGCTTACATCGAGCTTTCAACGTCATGTTGGTTGTCTTGAAAGGCTATTTCGATTTTGAGCTAGCACTCTAATCTGTGGTCCCGACCACCCTTCACTTCATCTTTTCCTTGTTTGATGTCTTCACTGATCGATTACATCTTCAAAAGACTTCTCGGCAATTGTGTCGTGATCATCATCAACCTTCTGAGCTCTTCCAGGGTATCAATCAAATTCATGATGAGAAGTAGCATCCTTGCCTTCCTTCCAAACGCAGACTTGGTCCTGTTTTGGTTGAACCTTAAGTTCCTTGTTAGCCATCTTGTGTTATGTTCTATCTTGGAGTATTACCATCTTTTGTCGAGAATGTCGTGAGAATTGCACATGTCTTAAGAATTCTTGATATAGTGATACTTCTTGCCATCACCATTCAGTTCTTGGTCTGTCGTGGGAATGAGCCTGACAGTAGAAGGTAGGGGTACGAAAGGAGAGGGCAGAGTCATAGCTACGGCGAGGGTGTACACACGAATGTATGAGTTCAGGCCCCTCTCGTGGAGGTAACAGCCCTACGTCTCAGGTGCTCGGGAGCTTTGTCGTGTGGAATCTGAGAGTTACAGCGTGCGAACCCTTGTGCCAGAGGGGAGGGGCGGCTTATATAGAGTACACTGCCCCTCATGAATGCCCGGCATCTAAGGGTCCGATCGTGGTAATAAAGAGGGACATTACTGGTAACGTATGTAATAAATGCTACTTATGGTCTAGCTGAACGCCTGCCTGTTGGCCTCCCTGGGATGGCTTCTGATCTTCTGCGGTCGACTGTCTTCTGTTTCTTCCGAGTGAAAGGTAGCCGTCGAGTGAAGGAAGAAACCTCCGAGTGGATGTTGTCGAGTGACTGGATGTTGTCGAGTGACTCGTACGTCTTGGTGATTTCAGTCGGAGACTTCCTTGTAGTCCTTAAGCTATTTAGGGCAGTGTCCTTAGGTAGGGTATGTAGGTCAGGCCTATGACCCTACCCTAGGTACATATCCCCATCATTAGCCCCCGAATAGATCGGGGTTCGAGTGAAAAAAGGGGTCGATGCGGGTTCTGATAAGGCACAATAATTCCGAGTGCATTTTAGGGCTTCACAGAAGTCTGCGTCGATTGGAATCTTTGTCATTCACCCTGATCGATTCTGTCTTGAAATGTATCCGAGTGAACTTCAGCGCGGAATCAGGTCCGACCGGTCAGCAGGGTCTTCTGATGCGACGTGTCGCTTCGTCAGGCCCGGATTTCACGGGATTCGAAAATTGGGTAAGCGCGCGCCGCGCGACGATGACGCAACGACTGGGGCAATTGGGGGCATGGCGCCTCGATTTTCGCGCTACCATTACCACCACGTACCGCTCTTCCTCTGAAATTGGGATATCCAGAGATCTGACGGGCCCGCAGGTCAGCGACTCACTCGGGCGGATATAAGACGCGACGGCACCGGGCCGGTACAGTACTTCTCCCCCAAATCTTCTCTTTTCCTCCGCCTCCCCTGTTCCACGCACACCGCTCAACTCCGCCTCGACGACCGCCGCCGCGATGACGGAAAGCAAAACGGAGAAGCTCGAGCGTGCCAAGAAGGGAGGAGCCAAGGCGAAGAAGCCATCGGGCGCCCGATTCACTGCGCCGCCGGGGTGGATCCAGGGAGATTTTCTCCTGTCGACGGTCGTAGCGGTGAACGTCGAGAATCTCGTCACCGACGGGCTCGTGGACGAAGGCTCATGGAGGCTGTCGGAGGGGGAGATCGAGCCGGAGCCGCGCGAAGGGGAGCGAGTTCTCCTCCTCACCCACGTTGAGCGAGGTTTTTCTATGCCCCCTCATCCATTCGTCCGCGGGTTTTTGAACTTTTTCGGAGCGCAACTCCACCACTTTCCTCCAAATGCTATCTCGTACCTTGCTGCTTTCATCACCTTGTGCGAGTGTTTCTTGGGTTGTCCTCCTCACTGGGGCTTATTCAAGCACATATTCACCATTCGGTCCCAATGTGTCAAAAAAGCCAATCCTGGTGATAGTAAGACCCATGTCATCCAGCTATGCGGTGGTCTGGGGCTTCAGAAGAGGGGTAGGAGTGCGTTTCCGTCGATGAACTTTCCCGAATCTGTTAGGGGCTGGCAGTCGACATGGTTTTACTGCAAAGATGTTGCGTCTCCCAATATGTCGACTGGTCTTCCCCCTTTCACCTTGGATCGACCTACTACTCCCAGAACACAGAGTGTGACAAAGGGAGAGAAGGTTCAAGTAGGGATTTTAGTGAATGCAGTAGTAGATCTGGTCCGTGGCGGAGTGACTGGTATGGATCTCTTAGAGACGTTTCTCAGTCGACGAATCCAGCCTCTTCAAGCCAGGGATCACACTATGTGGCATTATTCGGGCCCCGAGGATACCACTCGGACACATCCAGAGGAAGTTTCCGACGAGACTGTTGCCCAGTGGCTCAGGAGCATCTCCGGAGCCTGTGATAACCCTCTGGGAGCAAAGCGAATCTTGCCCTTCTCTGCTTTGAACCCACCGACGAACCTGGTGAGTTATATCTCTGTCGAGTGCTTTCATATTTTGTCGAGTGATTGGGTCTTCGGTCGACTGACTTCATAGTTTGTATCTTGCAGGAGTTCACAAACATGTATTCACCCATGCCGAATGGAGAACAGCCTGACGACGAAGAAGGGAGCGCAGACGGCAGCGCAGATGTTGATTACGCCGATGACAGTGAAGGCAGTGATGACGATCTAGAGGAAGGCGAGGTAGAGGCCCAGGCTCCTCCGCGCATTGAGCGTCGTACCAAGCTGCGAGAAGACCCGGAGGCCGCCCCAAGCAAAACTTTGGCATCAAGCACCAGGAATCTGAAGCGCGACCGTGCCGCGACATCTGGGTCAACTGAAAAAGTTGCGAAACAGCCCAGGTCGGACGCCCCAAAGCCTCGGAAGGCTCTGTCCCGTATAAAGACCACTGTGCCTGTCGCCTCAACGTGAGTGTTTATTTTCCTTTTCTGCTGTTGTGAAACTTCATGTCTTTGCTGACCGAATGAAATTCGTTCACCAGAGCTGCTACCTCGGTGACGTCGCCTCTGCGGGATGAGGGGGATCACATGGAAGTGGACACTCCTGACGCGGCCACCTCTCAACGAGGTATAGTAAATCTTCACTGTAGACTGATTTTTGAAGGCAATTCGTCGAATAAAATGAACTAATGTTGTCGATTGACAGTTGACGACGTCATCCATTTGGAAGACGACGAGGAGCCGCAACAGGGTGCTGAAAGCGAAGTTGTTGCCTTGGACACTCCACGCGTACGCACTCGGAGAACGTCATCAGGACATGCACCATGTGGGTCGACTGCTGCGTCCTCTCGAGAGCTTGGTGATTCTTCCCGAGCCAGAACTGATCCTGTGGTTCCGCTGTCGAGTGCCCCACCAGCGACTTCAACTCTTGTGATTTCAGCGCCGATTGGGAAACCTCAAGCACCTCTCGTGACTTCAACTACAGCACCGACTCATCTGGCGCCTGCATACCCTCTGTACCACGTCCCAGAAGACCAGACTGGAGCTGCCAAAGAGGCCATGATCAAGGCTGGGCAAATGATGCTGCGAACGAAGGAGGCGTACGAGGCCAGCAATTTAGCCTATGATGCCAGTTCAGCGCTTCAAGCCAATGTCCGAGTAAGTTCGATTGTAAGTTCATTTCCGATTGAATTCCTATCCAACTTGACTTTACACCCACTGGGTGTTTTCTTCAGATGCATACTTGCTTGTTTTTTCCTCGAGTAGATCGGGTCTTAGTCGAGTGGTTTTTGGTCTAGTGGGGGCACGCTGAGTGCACCCACTGGGTGTAGTCCCCGAGACCACTGTCGAATGACGAAGGCATCGGCAGGGGTCTTAAATTCGTTTTGATAGTTGATTGTCACTCGACAGGACAGACCTGGTCGAGTGGTAGTAGGTCCAGTGGGGGCACGCTGAGTGCACCCATTGGGTGTAGTCCCCGAGACCGCCGTCGAGTGCTTGCCTCGGCGGGGGTCTGATAGAGACAATGATTGCATGTTTGCTTTTTTTTATACTCGGACAGGTCGGACCTGGTCGAGTGGTCTCTGGTCCAGTGGGGGCACGCTGAGTGCACCCACTGGGTATAGTCCCCGAGACTACTGTCGATCGTTTACGATGGGCAGTGGTCTTAAGAACTATCCTGCAGGTTTCATGGACATCATTTCCATCAACCATGATATGACACTGTATAAGGGTGTGGGGTGGGGCGGCGGGCCGCCTTCCAGTCGACTGAACTTGTACCTTTCCACTCGGGAGTAGAAAAATATCCATGTCGACTGAACCACTTCTTTGCTGATTTCAGAAAGCCTATGAGCTTGGGACCAAGTACGTCAACCTGGAGAAGGAGAAGAATCAGCTTGAACTGGATCTGGAGGTGTCCAAGAACAATCTGGACCGTGCGCAGACTGAGCTAAAGACCCTGGGAGGTAATTTTTGTCGACTAGCTGTACTATCACTTTCATCTTCCATCCTTTGAACCGAGTGTATCCACTCGAACAGACGTACGTGATGAGAACCGGCGACTCCAAGCGCGACTCAACTATGCTATTTCTTTAGATACCATGAAGAAGGCGCTTGAAGACAAGGACAAGGCACTCACCGACGCTCAGAAGGTGGCGAGGGAGAAAACTAAAGCTGCTGAGAAGAAGCTTGCCGCAGCCAGCAAATTGGAAGAAGAGAATACCAAACTCAAGCAGGAACGGGCCGATTGGATCAAAAAGCTCGAACTGCAGACGAAGAGAAGGAGCACTCTGGAGCAATACTTAGGAGACTTCGCGAAGAAGATGTTCGGCATGCTTGAAGTTAACTTTCTTCTGTCGAGTGAATTTCTTTGATTTCTTCAGAACGGCAGTGTGATCATCTTTTCGCTTTGTCTTCGCGTAGAATTCTGTCAAGATTTTGAGAAGGAAACTGAAGAGATCGAGCCAAATCTGGATCCTACCAAGTCACCTGTCGGGGACGCCGTGGCCATGGACATGTTTCGACTTGAAGCTCGTCTCAGGAGTGTCCAAGGATATGTCACTCGACTGAGGGCTGCGTTGGAGAAGGTCGACAAGGAACTGTGGCCCGAAGACTCCCTCCAGACTGACCTCGAGTCGATGATGACCCGCCTCAATGAGATCCCTGGTCGAGTGCAAACATGGAAAAAGTCTGCTGCTCGCTGTGGAGCTGACGTGGCGCTTTCACTCGTCCGGGTCCATTGCAAAGAGGCGAGGGAGGACAAACTGAAGGCTCTACGAGTGATCAACACGAAGAAACTTCAATTCGAAGACTTCATGGAGACCTTCATCGAAGCAGCCACTCGGATAGCCGATGGGATTGACCTGGACACCTTCGTCGAGCCGTCGAGCCCCACTGGTGCTTGAAGAATACTTTGCTTGCAGCTAAAACTTTATTTGCCTCGGTATGCCGAGTGATGGTGTAACCGATTAAAACTTCATTCGGGCCTTGGGCCTGAGTACTTTCCTTTGCGCGAATAACTTTTAACCGCGCTAGAGATTCTGGATTTATCTGCATTTTGCTTTCTGATCTCTTGCTTGGTTAAGTTTGCTCGTTACTCGGAAGGATTTCGAACTTAGGCCAAAACTGGTTCGCGGCTAAGTCCCCGAGTGAGAGGGTTGCTCGTCACTCGGAGAAGTTTTGAACTTAGACGAAAACTGGTTCGTAGCTAAGTTTCCGAGTGAATGGAATACTATCCACTCAGAAAGGTTTTCAACTTAGACGAAAACTGGTTCGCAGCTAAGTCATAGTTCACCCACTGGACTGAGTGAATGGGCTGCTATTCACTCGGTAGGGTTTTCGACTTAGGCGAAAACTGGTTTGCAGCTAAGCCCCCGAGTGAGAGGATCGCTCGTCACTCGGAGAAGTTTTGAACTTAGACAAAGACTGGTTCGCAGCTAAGTTTCCGAGTGAATGGAATATTATCCACTCGGAAGGGTTTTTAACTTAGGCGAAGGCTGGTTCGCAGCTAAGCCCCCGAGTGAGAGGATCGCTCGTCACTCGGAGAACTTTTGAACTTAGAGGAAGACTGGTTCGCAGCTAAGTTTCCGAGTGAATGGAATACTATCCACTCGGAAGGGTTTTTAACTTAGGCGAAGGCTGGTTTGCAGCTAAGCCCCCGAGTAGGAGGATCGCTCGTCACTCGGAGAAGTTTTGAACTTAGACGAAGACTGGTTCGCAGCTAAGTTTCTGAGTGAATGGAATACTATCCACTCGGAAGGGTTTTTAACTTAGGCGAAAACTGGTTCACAGCTAAGCCTCCGAGTGCAAGGATCGCTCATCACTCAGAGAAGTTTTGAACTTAGACGAAGACTGGTTCGCAGCTAAGTTTCCGAGTGAATGGAATATTATCCACTCGGAAGGTTTTTTAACTTAGGCGAAGGCTGGTTCGCAGCTAAGCCCCCGAGTGAGAGGATCGCTCGTCACTCGGAGAAGTTTTGAACTTAGACGAAGACTGGTTCGCAGCTAAGTTTCCGAGTGAATGGAATATTATCCACTCGGAAGGGTTTTTAACTTAGGCGAAGGCTGGTTCGCAGCTAAGCCCCCGAGTGCGAGGATCGCTCGTCACTCGGAGAAGTTTTGAATGCGAAATTGTGCGATCGGAATCGACAATAGACTGCGGGAGTCATAACTTTAACAAACGAAACTGTCTGGAGTACTCTTATTACATCAAAACAACTCAGTCGTCAAGTATAAAAACGTCGAAGCAAATCCGCGTTCCAGGCGCGCGGCTCGTCGGTATTCTTCTTGAGGTTGAAGAGGTGGTAGGCTCCATTGTTCAGCAGTTTGGTGACGACGAAAGGGCCTTCCCACGCTGGGGCCAGCTTGTGAGGTCGCTGCTGATCCACTCGGAGCACAAGATCACCTTCATGGAACGACCTACTCTTGACGTGCCTCGCATGGAAGCGGCGCAGATCTTGCTGATATACAGTCGACCGAATCAAAGCCATCTCGCGTTGTTCTTCCAGGAGATCTACACCGTCTTGACATGCCTGCTCAGCCTCAGCCTCGGAGTAAAGGTCTACTCGGGGGGAATTGTGAAGGACATCACTTGGCAAAACGGCTTTAGCTCCATACACCAAGAAGAAAGGAGTGCGCCTAGCCGACCGGTTAGGAGTCGTCCTCAAGCCCCAGAGAACAGACGGCAATTCAGTGACCCAAGCTCCAGCTGCATGATCAAGATCTCGCATGAGTCGAGGCTTCAGCCCTTGAAGGATAAGGCCATTCGCTCGCTCAGCTTGACCATTAGTTTGGGGGTGCGCAACGGATGCGTAGTCCACCCGAGTGCCTTGAGAGGAGCAAAAGTGTCTGAACTCTTCCGAGTCAATGTTTGAGCCATTGTCTATAATGATACTGTGGGGAACTCCATACCGGAATGTTATCTCTTTCATGAATTTGATAGCAGTGCCGGAGTTCAGCTTCTTTATGGGTTTAGCTTCAATCCACTTAGTGAACTAGTCGACTGCTACAAGCAAGTGAGTAAATCCACTCTGGCCTGTTCGAAGGGGTCCGACCATATCCAAACCCCATACAACGAACGGCCAGACGAGTGGAATAGTCTTCAAGGCAGATGCAGGCTTGTGTGACAAGTTTGAATAGAACTGGCACCCTTCACAGTGATCAACAATCTCCTTAGCCATCTCGTTGGCGCGTGGCCAGAACAAAACCAGCTCGGTATGCTTTGGCAACAATTGTCCTAGAGGACGCGTGATGACCACATGTTCCCGAGTGAATCTCCTCCAAAATCAGTCGACCTTCTTCTGGAGAGATACACCGCTGAATCACGCCAGTTACGCTTTCTCTATAAAGTTGTCCATCCATAACAGTAAAGGCCTTGGATCTGTGGACTATCTGTCGAGCTTCATCTTCATCATCTGGGAGTTCTTGCCTCAGAATGTATGCAATATAAGGTACTGTCCAGTCGGGCGTGATCACCAAAATCTCCATGACCAGATCTATGACTGCTGGGACATCAACTTCAGTCGGATCAGAGGCGCTCTTTGCTTGCGGGGGCTCTTCAGTAAAGGGATCTTCTTGCACTGAAGGAGAATATAGGTGCTCGAGAAACACATTGCTGGGGACAGGCTTCCGAGTGGATCCAATCTTTGCTAGCTCATCAGCTGCCTGATTCTTCACTCGGGGAACATGATGGAGCTCCAAACCTTCAAAATTCTTCTCAAGCTTTCTTACTGCATTGCCGTATCAAGTCATGGCAGGGTTCCTGACATCCCACTCTTTCATCACTTGATTGACCACCAAATCAGAGTCACCGTATACCATCAGGCGCCGGACGCCGAGTGAGATGGCCATACGCAACCCATATAGGAGTGCTTCATATTCAGCTTCATTATTGGAGGAATCAAAGTGAATCTGTAGGACATAACTGAGTTTATCGCCTTTTGGGGATACCAATACTACGCCAGCACCAGACCCATTCAGCATCTTCGAGCCGTCAAAGAACATGGTCCAGTGCACCGAACGAATTTGGATTGGCTGCTGTTGTTCTATCCACTCGGCTAGGAAATCAGCAAGTGCTTGAGACTTAATTGCCTTTTTCGCTTCAAACTTGATATAAAAGTAAAGGAGCTCGATAGCCCATTTGGCCACTCGACCAGTCGCATCTCGATTGTTGAGGATCTCAGACAATGGAGCATCACTGATGACTGAAATTGAGTGATCTTGAAAGTAGTGTGCCACCTTCTTCGCTGACAGATATATACCATATACCAGCTTCTGGTAATGTGGGTACCTTTGCTTTAAAGGAGTCAACACTTCAGAAATGTAATAAACAGGACGTTGGACTTTGTAAGCTTTGCCTTCCTCTTCCCGCTCGACAGTGAGAACTGTACTGACGACCTGATTAGTGGCCGCGATGTACAGGAGCAAGGGCTCTTTGCTACGCGGAGCAGCAAGCACCGGCTGGGTGGAAAGCAGGGCTTTGAGCTCGACAAACGCTGCTTCAGCTTCTGGAGTCCACTTGAACGTATCAGACTTCTTCATCAGTCGGTATAAAGGCAATGCCTTCTCACCGAGACGAGAAATGAATCGACTCAATGCTGCCAGGCAACCTGTGAGCTTCTGGACATCATGCACATGCACATGGCTTTTCATTCGGGTAATGGCACTGATCTTTTCAGGATTAACGTCAATTCCTCGTTCGAAAACGAGAAAACCGAGTAACTTGCCACCAGGAACACCGAAAGTGCACTTAGTCGGGTTTAACTTGATATCATACCTCCTCAAGTTGGCGAATGTCTCAGCCAAGTCAGTCAGCAGGTCGGAACCTTTGCGAGACTTGACGACAATGTCATCCATGTATGCTTCAACATTCCGAGGGATCTGATCAAGCAGGCAGTTTTGAATCATGCGCATAAAAGTAGCGCCAGCATTTTTCAAACCAAAAGGCATGGTGATATAACAAAAACACCCGAACGGGGTGATGAAGGCTGTCTTTATTTCATCCGGACCAAACAGACGGATCTGATGGTAACCGGAGTATGCATCAAGAAAAGATAAACGCTCGCATCCCGTAGTCGAATCGACAATCTGGTCGATGCGGGGGAGCGGAAAATGATCTTTCGGGCAGACCCGATTGATATGTTTGAAGTCAATACACATGCGGAGTGACTTATCTTTCTTGGGGACCATAACGACGTTTGAGAGCCACTCGGAGTGGTAAATCTCGCGTATGAACTTAGCCGCCAAGAGACGAGCCACCTCCTCGCCGATTGCCTTCCGCTTCTCTGCTGCCGACCGACGCAAGTGCTCCTTCACATGCTTGGCCTTCGGGTCGACTCTCAGTCGGTGCTCAGCCAGTTCCCTGGGTACACCAGGCATGTCAGCAGGCTTCCATGCGAAGATGTCCCAGTTCTCACGGAGGAACTGGATGAGCTCGGCTTCCTATTTGCTGTCGAGTGTCGTTGAGATGTTGGTCGGGGCAGCATTGGGATCCGTCGGGTGAATGCGCACCTTCTTCACTTCGCCTGCCGACTGGAAAGCTGACTCAGAGGCGGGCTTCTTAGCACACAGCAGATCGGCAGGATCAACACTCTTCTTGTACTCCTCCAACTCGACCACAACCATCTGATGATCGGCAATTTTGGAGCCCTGCTGAAGGCACTCCTCAGCCCTCTGTCGATTGCCAGTGACTGTGATCACACCCTTGGGCCCGGGCATCTTCAACTTGAGATACATGTAACATGGACGGGCCATGAAACGGGCATAAGCCGGACGGCCAAGGATGGCGTGGTATGCGCTCTGGAAGTCCACAACTTCGAACGTCAATTTTTCTTTGCGAAAATTCTTGTCGGTACTGAACGTCACATCCAATGCTATCTGGCCGAGTGACTTGGCCTTCTTGCCAGGGATGACTCCGTGGAACTGCATGTTGCTTTCGCTGAGTCGGGACATCGAAATGCCCATCCCCTTTAGGGTATCCGCATACAGGATGTTCAGTCCGCTCCCGCCATCCATCAGGACTTTGCGGAGTCGAGTGCCTCCCACAACTGGGTCCACCACCAGCGCTTGCCGACCAGGGGTAGCGATATGAGCTGGGTGATCTGACTGGTCGAATGTGATAGCAGTCTGAGACCACTTGAGGTATGTGGGGGTAGCAGGAACAGCCATGTTGACTTCTCTGTTGATAACTTTCAGTTGACTCTTGCTTTCTACATCAGCAAAAATCAACAGAGTGGCATTGACCTCAGGAAACTCTTCTTTGTCTTCATCATCCTCCTTTTCAGGAGTTTTCTCACTCGACGGACCTTCCTTGAACTGCTAGATTAGTAGACGGCACTGTCGAGTGGTATGCTTAGGCAATATCAAATTGCCTTCCTCATCTTTCTTCATGTGGATTGCACACGGTAAATCCAGAACATCAGTTCCTGACTGATTCTTTCCTTTCTTGGGGGTGAACTATCCTTTGGACTTCCCCTTATTTTTCCCTTGCGCCGCCAGAGCGGCCGCTTCTGTCTGAACAGGGCCATCAGCTTTGCGCTTCTGTTTCTGACTGGAATTGCCGCCGGCATCATTGTCGACTGCTTTTCCCTTGCCGCTACGGAGGCGGTCTTCTTCTTCGCCGTTGGCGTACCGAGTGGCAATATCCATTATCTTGCTCAAGAAAATGTCACCTGTCCGCCCAAACTTCAGGTAAAGCTCTCTGTACTTCACACCGGCCTTGAAGGCACAAACAGCTTGATGCTCGGAAACATTCTCCACCGTGTGATGCAAGGTAGACCAACGCTGAATGTAATCTCTCAAGGACTCATTGGGCTTCTGAACACAATGCTGCAAATCTATCAAACCCGCAGGACGCTTGCAAGTACCCTCGAAGGTACTGATGAACACTCGGGCAAGATCCTCCCAGCAATAGATGCTAGAAGGAGCCAAACGATTCAACCACGCCCGGGCCGAACCATCCAACATCAAGGACAAATGCTTCATGGCTACATTGTCTTTTCCTCCACCAATCTGCACAGCCACTCGGTAATCATCTAACCATGTTTTCGGCTTCGACTCGCCGGAGAACTTGCTTATTCCAGCCGCCAACCTGAAGTTGGGGGGAATCTCAGCAGAGCGAATGGCTCTGCTAAAACACTCAGGACCAGAAACCACGGTACCACTTCCACTCGGATAATCTCTGTCATTACCATCTCTGTGGGCTCTGCCTCTGTCGATCCGCCTTTGTGCGAGGACATTCCTTGCATCAAACCCAGGATTCCGCTCATCGCCGAACGGGCGCCTATCGTCATAGTGCCGGGGCACATATGAACCACTCCGCGGAGGAGTAGGCACTCGACGGCGGTCATCGCGGTGGTAACGAGGAGCAAAATGATCTCGCCCCTGATCTTGGTACTGATCCTCACGGTAACCTCCGCCCCTGCGATGCAGAGGCGACCCCGGACTGTGTGCCGACTGAACCGTGTCTGCTCTGGGAGAGTTACTGTGTAATCTGTTGCGCGCCTGAGAAACAGCCGAATTCTGCTGTTGCGCTGCATCAAGCAACGCTCTGATCTGCTGCAAACCTCTGCCAGCCTCTGAACGGAACGGCTGAATGGAATCTGCAATCTTAGCAGCTGCTGCAACATTCAGAATTGGAGTACGGAATACCTTGACGTTGTTATGAGATCCAGTCGGAAACAACTTTCCCTGACGTCGACTGGAAACGGGTGGACGCTGGCGGGCACGCTCGTCGAGTGCCTCCTGCATCTCTTTGAGCCGAACGCGCGTGGCCTCCATGGCCTGGGCCTCAGCAGTCGCACTGATGATGGGAGTATGGAGAATCTCCTCATCCCGGCGTTGCTGCTCATCCGACGGACCTCCAACCTCGCGCCTGCCGTGGCCAAAGCCAGGCGGCGGACTCTGATGCGAACCAGCCATGAGAACCTCAGCCGCAGGATCGCAACTCTCACACTCGGAGGGAACGTCAGACGGATCCGACGCCGAGTCGAACACGCCGTGAAGTGATTCGGTGGGCTCGATAGCCGCAATCTGCGGAGACGAAGTTTGGCGAGCCGCCGCATGCCTCACCCAGCGCTGGAGCCGCGAACGACCAGATCGCTTGCGGCGACGAATAGCGGGGAGGGCCGACAGGTACAGAGTCGACGGGTGTAAAAGAAGAACACCGCAGGAGCTTGCGCAGAAGTGCGTCGCCCCGCGGATCGGGAGCGCCCCAACATCCAGAGGCGCTTCCTGGAGCCATGCCGAATCGTCGGCGATGAAGGTGAGCGCTCCGAGACGGATCTCGTGGCCCAGGAACAAATCACCGCTGGAAGACATGACGAAGGAGAAAAAACGCAACCTCGCCGGAAGTCGCTTAGACACCTGCCCCACGGTGGGCTCCAACTGTCGTGGGAACGAGCCTGATAGTAGAAGGTAGGGGTACGAAAGGAGAAGGCAGAGTCCTAGCTACGGCGAGGGTGTACACACGAATGTATGAGTTCAGGCCCCTCTCGTGGAGGTAACAGCCCTACGTCTCAGGTGCTCGGGAGCTTTGTCGTGTGGAATCTGAGAGTTACAGGGTGTGAACCCTTGTGCCAGAGGGGAGGGGCGGCTTATATAGAGTACGCTGCCCCTCATGAATGCCCGGCATCTAAGGGTCCGATCGTGGTAATAAAGAGGGACGTTACTGGTAACGTATGTAATAAATGCTACTTATGGTCTAGCCGAACGCCTGCCTGTTGGCCTCCCTGGGATGGCTTCTGATCTTCTGCGGTCGACTGTCTTCTGTTTCTTCCGAGTGAAATGTAGCCGTCGAGTGAAGGAAGAAACCTCCGAGTGGATGTTGTCGAGTGACTGGATGTTGTCGAGTGACTCGTACGTCTTGGTGATTTCAGTCGGAGACTTCCTTGTAGTCCTTAAGCTTTTTAGGGCAGTGTCCTTAGGTAGGGTATGTAGGTCAGGCCTATGACCCTACCCTAGGTACATATCCCCATCATGGTCCCCATGTTGTTTCTAACCGGAATACCGACAAGTGGATTGTGATGTGTGAAATAAAAACTTCTAGGAAGCCTATTGCCTTGAAGTTAATGAACAATGATTTCATTCTTAGTGTGTTGGTTGTTGGATCACCATTCTAACATTGATCGTGTTGCTCTGTTTGTATTTTCGGGTGCACCTTTCGATCAATGTTTATTTGTGGTTGTTTTCCTCGGGCATACCTCATTATACCATCCGGTTTGACCAATGCTATCTCCTTGTTCACTCGATCGTGGAAATCCTTCCTTGTGGAAATCTCGATGAATTGTTGCTGAGCCCATCAGCCACATCCTCATCTTCTTCGTGGTTCATGATGAACATTTAAGCTAGTGTTGGAAACCTTGAAAGCATTATCTTTATGCCTAGGTCATGAAGAATATGTTCGATAAAAGGAGTGTTTTCTATAAGTTCACGTACATTTTTACCGTCGTGATTATAAGAAAATTTTGTTTTGCTCCCTCGGGAATCGTTCCAATTCTTTCATGCATGTGCGAAGTGTTCCATGGTTTGATAGATTTGCTACCTTCCCTCCCTATGTATTTCCTAGCACGCCAAGCCACTGATTGATTTGATCTCGGAAAAGAAGTTCTTCGTAAGAGCTAGTTCGGACTTACACACGGAACTTTGATATCCGCTATGATGGTCCCCAACCAAATCTTGTTTGCTTTCCTTTCTAAAGACTTCCATGCGGGCACGAATGTCTTGACATTGTGTTCATATGTCTTGCAATCCAACTCATGATTCAAAACTTGCTTCCATAATTCATTTCTGAGAATCTTGCAACGTCATCTCATCAATTTGTGTTGGACCCTTGCCTTCTCACGCATCCGTAGTCTGAAGTATCCTGACACCAATCAGATCTGAATCTCGACAGATATGATGGTTGGATATTTTTCCAAGAATTATAACGTTGGTCTAGATGTAACCCGGTTCGGTGATGTCATGGCTAGCACACCTGGCCGGGGGACCTATTGTTATAGTATCTTCTTTGGTAAGGTTAGCCATTCTCCTATGATGGAATTGTAAGACTTAGTTTATAAATTGTTCTTGATGGATCCTTTGTGTATCCAAAGTCTGACCTTTACCTGGTAACCATGTCGATGCTTCCCCGAAGCATGACCGTGGTACTCCGATCCTCAAGCAAGAACATTGGAAGCTCAATGCTAAATGTTTCTTGATCAATTATCCAAACATCATGGAATGGGTAAACGTCATGATTCTCCTTGCCCCTTTTTTCCAAAGGGTTACAATTTTGCTGCCCTGTCATGTATATCGAGCTCTGCTTTCCCGTGGGAAGGATATATTCATAATACTTGTGTATAAACACATTTTCCTTTCCATTGGTCTGGTTAATCTAATAATCACATTTTCCTTTCCATTAGTCTGTTTAACCTTTCTTGAGATTATATGATCTAAGCAGTATTAATTCCATGTTTAGGTAAACACCTCGGTGAACAACCCTGTCAGTAAGACCCAGTTACTAATGTTGATAACATTCCGGTAACCGCCGGTGGACGAGAACTTTGTCTATTGGTCCGCCTCATTTCAACGAGCAGGAAAATGGTTCTATTCGTCCCCCGCTCTTGGTACCGACGTTGTTGCCAACATAACTGACAAGCTACCCTCTGACCTGTCTTGCTACCATGACCGTGCAAGATATCACCGCTCTTCCTAGTATCAGACGCAATATTTATTTTTTTCATTGCTCTGAACCCCCCCTTTTTTTCACCTTCTGTTTAGGCATCGAATGATTGCCTACCCGTTTGAAACTTTAGACCATCGCACATTGCTCTCAATGATTTCCCTGAGTTACAACTCGAGGAATAATTCATGTTTTCTCCCCGAGTTCACCATCAGGTGCCCAACTTTGTGCAGATACGTTCTTCCAGAGTTTCCCTCTTATCGCATTCGTAGGACGATGAAGATCCCGAAGGAAGGATGACGACTCCATCGGCTTGTCATGAGACAGCAAATTGAAGACATCAACAAGAAGGACCAACCTCTTCGAGAAGTGCAACCAAAAAAAAATGAGAAGATCCGTTAGAATTTCGTAACCAGAACTTTCTCCCTTATTCTACCTCTTAAATCTCGGGACGACATTTCTTGTAGTGGAGGAGATTTGTAACACCCCGATGTCATGCTACAGTAAATTCATGCTAATAGTGCCATGTCAGCATAATCATTATTTTTTCTAAACTTCACTTTGATCCGAGCCAAGTTCAAATTCAAGTTTAAAATAAAGTCAAAATAATATTTATTTAAACAGCTAAACAAAAATGTATACAGTAGGTAATACAATCCTCCAGTATTGGTGAAAATAATATCAACTCCATTTGGATGCCCATCTTGTCCTTGGAAATTATTTTAGTGGTCCAACAGAAAATTACTTGACCTTTTCAATTTCTACAAGTGTTTAAATAGTTTCAATTGGCCCCAAACTTTTTGTGCCACCTAGTAATTTTGCATTTG